>JADMNL010000034.1:16022500-17272500 GCA_016271365.2 Neoceratodus forsteri | reverse complement strand
TGGCTGGCAATATGAAACATTTGATAAATCCCATGCTGCACCTTGTACAGGTGTCCGATTGGGCGGATGGAAAGGGGGGTGGGGAGGGTGGCTGATTGAAATGTTCATGCCTAGAAGTGGTGGATTGCATTAATAAGCCATCGCGCAGCACTCAGGTGCATTAACATTTGTTAAATTGTATTTCCTATCTTCTTAAAGTGGCACTGAGCCAGTGAGAAGCTGCTGCTGTTTGCACTGCAGACAGTGTGCTTCTATTGAAATGGTAATTGAATGATAATGTCATTGAGAGGAGATCAATTGGTCACCACTAAAACATAGTTTGATTACAAAAAGGCACATAGCATAGCAATTGCCACTGAGTAAGCTGGGGGATGGGTATGATTTACTGTGCCCATGTTCTTCGCTTTTAGAAGTACTGTATCATTATCAGGGGTTCTCTTTATTGAGTGGGTGGTGGGAAGGGGGACCACTAGCCACCAGGGATTTATTTTTTTTCTTTTCATTCTCATTCACGTAAATTTCATCACACACTAAAAACAAAGTAAGTAAAAATTAAAAACAAAAACATTAACAGACAGCTATAATGTGTGCAGATGTTACATAAAGCACTTATACTGTACTTCCCATGGTGTTATGACGTTTTAAACAGAAATCTTTTATGCCCACACATATTTGTGATCCACAAGGTATAGTGTAAAATGTAAATGACCTACATCTGCTGAGCATACAAAAGTGTGGATAACTATAACATCATACTGAACACAGCATGCATTGAGGGGAGCAAGTTGTTTGGATTATTATGTATATGGTATCCATAGGCTATGGATATAAATCCAAAATCCAAACAATTTGCCCCTCTGTTCAGTATGATTTTATAGTTATACACACTGACGCATGATCCATTTTACACCATACCTTGTGGAACACAAATGCTTGTGGGCATACACAATTCATGTTTAAAACTGCATGGCTTCCAACTATATGAAGCTGCTTTGCTGTAATATTGTTTCAGCTGTTAGCAGTAAAAAGTAGCTATGGACCACAGTACAGTGTAACATGTAAACGATCTGCTGCATCTGTGGATCATACAAAAGTCTGGATAACTATAAAATCATTCTGAACACAGGCACAAGTTGTTTGGATTTTGATGGATATCCATAGCTACTTTTTACTGCTAATAGATGAAAATAAATTACAGCAAAGCAGCTAAATATAGTACACAAATGCCAGACTTTTCCTCACCACATTTGGACCATGAATTGATATTAAAGACTGCGGCCCAGATATTCAAAAGGTATGGCCATGTGCAACAGGGTTGCGCATGCGCAAGTCCTACATTGCGCCATTCTGCGATATTCAGCAGGAGGCAGATGCGACACTGAAAACAGGTTGAGCAACAGCGCAATGCAAATGAATGCATGCTCAACAGGAGGGGGAGGAACCATGCATAAACTGCGCAACCCGATATTCAGTCGGGTTGTGCAGAGTTGTGCATGCGCAACCCCCAACCTGAGCCTGCACAACTTTGAGCCAAAAAAAAAAAGGATCAAGTTGAGGGCCACCCACAGGTGAGCTGCTGTATTGCAGGCGTAACACAGCAGCTGCCACCGTGGCTGGCCCCAACTCAGTCCCTGTGCCCCCACCAGCCCGATCAGTGGGCAGAGCGTAAAACAACCCCCCACCACACATCTCCCAATGCCCGATGGCGGGCAGAAATATCATGAAACCCCCGCCCAAACAGCTTCCAATGCCCGATCCAGGCAGAACGTAAAACAACCCCCAACCCGAATATCTCCCTGGTGGTCCAGTGGATAATGCCATGACGCGGGCAGAATGTCCAGTGACAACCCCCAAACATCTCCCTGGTGTCTAGTGTCCCCACCCCACCCACCCACGAAGCCCACACCCGCTCCCCGCAGCCGGTGGGCGGCAGCATCCCACCCGCGATGCCGCCACCACCGACGACTGTTCGGAGGCTGCACGCCATTGGTGCAGAGCTAGAGCCAATGGGCGCAGCAGCCTATAGTCAGAGACATGACAGTCCAGATTTATGAAAGGGTTCATTCACAAATCTGGACTGTCATGGGAGTGAGATGGGCTGCATGCCCATTGGCTCTAGCTCTGCACCAATGGGCATGCAGCCCCACCGGACAGTCAGTCGGCGGGTGGGCGGGTGGCAGGCGGTGGGGGTGCTCGCCCGCCGCTGCCAGGGGGAGCGGGTGGGGCTCAGTGGGTGGGACGGGGACACTAGACACCAGGGAGATGTTTGGGGGTTGTCACTGGACATTCTGCCCGCGATCGGGCATTACGGTCCACTGGACCACCAGGGAGATATTCGGCTAGGGGGTTGTTTTACATTCTGCCCACGATTGGGCATTGGGAGCTGTTTGGCGGGGGTTCTGATGCTGCTTGCTCGCGATTGGGAATTGGGAGATGTGGGCAGGGGGTTGTTTTCATCAGCCTGCCGATGGGCTGCAGGGTGCGTCGGTCCCCGACGGCTGCTGCCTGGCAGGGCGGCCAGGTGCAAGTCCCCGGGATCAGCGCACTCACATGCTAATGGCATGCAATGAAGAGTAATCATGCAAATGGCCCCCTGCGCCTTGCATGAATTATGGCCCCATTTGCATATCACCTTTGAATATCGGAATTTGCGCATGGCGCAATGTTCTGCACCACCGCAGTTTAATGCTCAACTCTGACAACTTGTGGTGGTGCAAGTTCCACTGCGCCATGCACAGTGGCTGTGGCTGGGTGATATTCAAAGAGTTGCTCAATAACCTCCTTTGAATATGCCCCGCCACACCCCTGCGCAACTATTTTGAGCGGCGAATGGGCTTGCGCCTCAGAATGGTGCAGTTTGAATATCCGGGCCTGCATGTTTAAATGGAGCTTATCTTAACAGAGATGAAAAAATGTATATGTACCCAGTTGTAGCCCCTCCCAAAAACAAAACACTCAGCAACCACCCACGAAGTTTGTGGCAATTTCAGGAGTACAAAGTTTTTACAAAGTATTCACAATAATCACAGTCACATTCACATGCACTCCTCATTACAAGTACCTTGTTGACAAAACAGTAAACAGTCTTTTGGGGGAAGAGCTTTATCTTGTATTACTGCTGCACCTTCTGTTTCGGAATCAGTGCATTTCCCAACAAAAGGCAACCCCCCCAAAAAAACACAATAACAAAATAGAAAGAAATTTAAAAAAGGCACAGAGTGTAGAGGATCCCATCAATGCCGACAGTGCTCTCGTTCACACACTGTCACACAAACATTTCTTTTTTCTATTCTACCTGATTGCCAAGTTAAGTCTGTCAATAAGACAAATAAATAACCTGGACAGTATGATGTGTTATCTATTACTTACACTGTGAAACAACTGTTTTGGGCTACTGATGACAATGATCGGGAAGAAAAAAAAAATGGCTTTGAACAGGCAGACAGAATGTAACACGGCACCCAGAAAAATTCAGATGACAGGTAGATGTGGTGTAGTTCTTTTATGTAAATACAAGATAGGGCTGTCAAAAATTCAGGTGCTGAAGAGAAAATCTTCTGCCATAGCTGTAAGGGGGAATGAATTCTTCAGCACACAACATGAAGACACACAAGCACAGGACTGTTTGACATCACACCTTTAATGATGTTAAAAACTGATACAGCAGACAGGTCTCAGAGAAAAAATGTCAGACCCCACAGTACAACAAGAGGATTCCATGTCAGCTGCATGCAAACCTTTTAAGCACGCTCATTTATCACATTTTCTTTACAGCACAATCATTTTCATTGTCTGCATTTTTCAGCACTAATGTTTTCAACGCAAATCATTTCCATAATTGTAGCGCAACAGTACATCACATCATCAATATCCCAAAATGGACATGAAGCAGCTTTCATTAGAAGGGATGCTGCTACAAGCTTTATTTCTAAAACTGTACTCCTCTTTAACCTGAGAGGAGAGCTCTCAGAACCATGCCTGCAATGAAAGCTCTCCTTCCCAACACTTTCCTCTGTACGGCATATGTTTTTAGCCCTCAGTACAAAATGAATTCTTAAATTTCCAGGTTGCAGTTTCTCCAATGCTTCTTATTATGCCCTGCATATAGAGAGATGAAGTGGACACTGAACAGGGTTTAGACGGTTCTGCGCTCCCGCTTCCTTCCCTTGGCTCTGGGCTGGTGGACGGAAGAAATGAATAAAGAAGGAACCTGCGATATGAAAGTATACTAACAAAAAAGAATACATTATCTTTCTAACAGGTTTATCCATTATCAAGCGCACTTTAATGGTGATGAGCCACGAGGACACGGAGTGGACCGTGTCTCCCACAGCAGCTCTGTGTTTCCACTCACAAAATCCTAAACCTGGGCAAGGAAACAGGTCACAAATCTTGGCAAATCAACAAACTGATTTTTGTGATTTTTATACAGAATGTGCCAAAATTGCTGTGCACTGAAATGTGCTTTTAGCTGGAATGATTTATGCTGAAATGTTTTCGCTGAATTGTTTGCGCTCAATTTTTTGCTCTGAATTGACATGATACCCTACAGGAGTCATATTACAGAGTGTTAAACTTAAAGCACAAAGGAAAAAAGACAATGTGAAACACATTATTTCTTGTTTTAAAAAAACAGTTTATTGCTCTGCCATACAAAACACCTGTGGAAAATAAAAATATTGTATTATGTTTGCCATTGATCTTTAAATCAACATCAGTAAACATAGAATCAGTTGTTTGGCTGTGACTGCTATTATTGTCTTGTTTCTATGAGATGGAAAAGGGGAGTGATTGATTTTTCAGATATGGTGGATCATTTCAACATCATTCTCACATACAGTATGGGAAGTAGAAGTAAAATTGGCAGCATTTTAATTAGAGGAGTAAACAGTATGCATCTGGTTTGCTCAGAGAGAGGGTTCGATGTACTGAAAGAGCAGGGAAAGCTGCTAGGAGGATCTGAAGTGGTACTGGTGTGCATCTGTGGATTACTGACTCTGCTTTTCTTTGGCCATACTGTATCAAGTCTTTCTCTTTCCGAATCTGTAATATGTGTTGCACCATTGAGGGATTCATTAAATCAAGAAACAAGTGACAGTGCTGTCTTAGAAAGATGTGACAGCTACATAAATCTCTCCCTCTCAATTTAATTAAGAAAAGGAGAAATATAAAAGACCAAGTGAAGTGTAAAGTGAAATGTAGAGTAGGATTATATTTGCTTGACATGAAATCTAATGAAATATATCATAATATTACTGTATATCTGTATTTTAATTTTTGCATTTTTTCTCCCTGTTGGGGGTTGGGGTGGCAAACAGAGCTCCAAAAACTACACTGTATCACGTTGTATGATCTGAACTCTGTTTAATGAAGTGAACATGGTTCTTAAAAAAATATACATCATGTAATTCTACAGGTGGTTTTTGTCTTCATTGGTGGTAACACTACAATCTCTAGAAGCAGCATACATCTGCTTCTCTTCTACTAGTGCCATCAGATGTGTGCATCCAAATACACGTAAGCATTGGAACCATAAATAATGACTTCACTAATGCTGACAGGGTAAAATCCTTAGCATGCATTCAGACTGATGGATTGTGCTTTGCTGGTCCTATTTTTGTGGTCCTGGCTGTTTAAATTAATAGCAGCTGGATTCTTCCAAATTGGGAGGAAAAAGATAACAGTGGGAACAACTGAATTCTGAAAGATGGTAATTTTACCCACAGTGAAAACACAAACCCGCAGCACAAATTACATGATGTATATTTTTAAGAACCATATTCACTTCATTACTAAGACTTCAGATCACACAATGTGATATAGTGTCCTTTTTTGGAGCTCCATTTGCCACACCCCCAAAGTGGAGAAAAAAATGTGAAAATTATAATGCTGCTACACAGCAAGACATATTTCATTATATTCCATTGTAAGCAAACACAATCCTTTTCTATGTTTTACTTGGCACTTTGCTTGGCTTTTTATAACTGCATAAACACTTCATGAGACAGAGAGAGAGAGAGAGAGAGAGAGAGAGAGAGATTTGCAACACTTCTGACACGTCTAAGACCTACTACCTAAAATGTTATCAAAGATTTTCTGGCCTCATAGTTAAAATATACTGCATCATGTACCTCAGATCTAGTTATGGTCTTCCCTATCCCACAGAAAAGCATCAGTTTGAGATAGCATATCAAGCATTGCCAGAGCATTCAGCTATTCTGTATCAGAGGACTATGGTCTTTGAATGCTTGATAGGAGAAACAGGTGGGGCAGAAGAGGTTTGCTGAGGGAAGCAGAGATTCTCAAAATGTTTCTGAAGGAGACAGCAAAATACATTATACGGCAAGAGGCAACAATTAAATGAGCAGGTTCGCAGCTTCAGCAGCCCAAGTTAGAGTAACCCAATTAGGAAGGTAAAGTGAAATTAATAAATGGGAATGGAACATGGGCCCCTCAGATGTGAAGAAGATCAAAAACAAACCTCAGTGATGAGGACCACTGCTTTCCAAGTAGTACCTCAGTCCCTGAAAAGTTGGTAGCCGTAACTTTCCCTGCTAAGATCCTATTTAATATCATATATGATTAGTACATTATATTTATACTCACAACAAGGACTTGGGGTTTGTGGGTGGTATTCTGAATGTAATCAAGTCGCAAGTTGTATGCAACCAATAAATTTAACCGGCTAAAACATCCTAAAAGACCGAAGGGGGGGAGGAGCTGCTGACATTTACTTTTTCATTAAATTTACATCTTCTGTCTGATGAAGATTTCGCTGTTCTGCCTCAAACCATCAGAATTAAAAAGAGAACCAATTTGTCTTCAAGGCATCCTCTCAGAAATCATCACAGTGGTCACTGCTTCCTGGTCTGACCTTTTTTCTGATACAACCCCATGATATTGGCTGTAAAAGAGGTAGCCAAACTCAAATGTCTAGTCATCCTTGTGCCTTGGTCTCATCCCCATCCCAGCTGATAAGATTTTTATAATGTGATCACCAGCAAAGCCACAGGGTGAGAAGAGTTAATTGCAATCTGATATCACATATCATTTTTGGGTGCAGCGGTCAGGTCTTAGCTAGATTTCTTCTGTACCTGTAATGTTATGTATTCAGAATGATCCAGGCAGATTTACACTGCTTAAACAGTTTAAAAATGATTTGATGTGTATATAATTTAGAGGAGTGTTACTACAATTTTTTTAAATTTCATTTATGTAGTCTATATCACAGCATTTACAAATTGTGACATGTCCAGCATGGGGAATAATGTATTGTTTTGCATTACAACTCCAAGTCATTGCCTGCAGAACCTCTGTATTTGGCAGTGTTCACTTTGGAAAATTAAAAGATTAATGCAAAGGGTACATTACCCATTTGAGAAAGCTTTTGTATAAAAAGTTTGCCATTCTTCCCGTCTTTGACTGCAAGGAAAACATGAACTGATCAAAATAAAATACGCTGATTCAAATCGGCACCTGAGAAACCACAGAGTGGATGCACCAGAAGCTTTTTATTTTATATCATTGCTGAGGCAAAAAAGGGAAACCCAGCAATGATATAAAATAAAATATGGGTCGGAAGTGTGCCAAACTCAATTTTACACACACCCTCGTTGTGGGATGCTTTTCACAAACCCCTCGGGCTTCACCCTCGGGGTTTATGTAGCATCCCACAATTTGGGTGTGTGTAAAATCTCGTTACACACCCCGACCCATACTTTATTCTCTATGTGTATATCTATATTTGCACTTCTAAAGCCACAGTACCCTCTTCATTTTTAAGAAAGTCCAAAAGGCTATGCCATAAATAGCAGTTATTAATATTTAAGTAGGATGGCCTGACAGCCCTCAGTATCATTTGACATTTTAACTCATGAGAGGATCCAAATCCTCTGCATCTGACAAAAGTCACTGCTGTTCAGTAATTCACGTTTATTTCTCTGATTTCTTATTTTGAAGCTCACTGGAATCAGATAATTTACCAACGATTGTTGAAGTCAGTTCATCAACAGAATCATTCCAATCAGAGGACTTCTGATCATGGAAAAGGTGCTGTCCACTCAGAAAAGTATTTCAAACCTGTTATGCCATCTATTAAGAACAGTGTGGCCTGGATATTCAGATGGCACCGGGCAGTGGCGCAAGTCTGGGCGCAGCACAACTGGGCTGCACCAGGGCATGGACCAGGTGATATTCAATGGTGCTATGCCATGGCTCAGCACCATTGAACATGGCACAGAGAGCACACACACTGTGTATGGTGCAGTGGCACTGCGACAGCGCAAGACAAAGAACAGGAGCAGAGGATGCACCAGCGCAAGTGCAGTTGTGCTAGGTGCGTCACCCATGATATTCAGCATGGGGCATGCAAATGGGGCCATTATGCATGCAAGGTGAAAATGGGGCCATTTGAATGTCATCATGGCCCCATTTCCATGTGACATGCTGATCCCTGGCGACTTGCACCTGGCACCCTGCCAGGCTGCAGCCATCAGGGATCGATACCCTGAAGTGCCATTGCAGTCCCCCGCTCCTGTATGCCCGATCAAGGGCATATGTATATATAAGATCCTTGGTGGTCCAGTGGTAAACCCCCCTTCACCCGATTGCAGGCATTTGTAAAGTTAAGATCTCTGGTGGTCCAGTGGGAAGTTCCCCATCACCTGATCATGGGCATATGTAATGATGAGAACCCTGGTGGTCCAGTGGTACCCCTCCCCGCCCACCCACAGAGGTCCTCACCACCCAGCACCCTCCCATCATCACATTGGGCCAGGCACAACCCCTTTGAATATCCAGCCCTGTGTGTTTGCACTGACACATCTTGTGGTTTGTGAGGTACACCTTGTTATTGCACCTTTCTTGTTGAATGAACCCTCTGGCAGTGGTTTTAGGTCACACTCTGTTATTTGTTATTACTGATGGAAAAGCACAGTTTGAAGAGTGACAGCCCCATCATACAGTCCCTCCACTGGCATCCATTGGCTACCAGTTTTCCTTCATCATACAGATCTTCACAAATGTACAGTACTCTTTCTTACAAATTGTGCCTAAGTTGTAATGTGCCCTGTAGTCAGACAGCAAGTCAGTGGCATTTAAAATGTCTGCATCTGCTTCAAACTGAAAGGTAGTCTTGTTCATATGATTGAGCCTCACAAAAGCTTACAACTGGCTAAAAAAAATTTGTTTCTGAGCCTGAAATACCTGCAACTCTTGGTATGATGTGCGACACGCAGTAATTTGGAAATGCTGGCTGCCCCAAACCAGCTCTGCATATTAAGCATTGGCAAAGCAGAAGGAAGGTCATTCATGTCTGTTACTGGATCTCTGTAAACTGTAGCAATGCCAGTCAACAGGGCTCCCCTCATTTTCCATTGCTGAATGAGCATACCACAACTTGTAGAGGAAAAGGGCCATTACCCACCAATACTGCCATTTGCTTGTCAGCCCCTATAGGCTTTTTAGTAAATTGAGTAAAATATTATAGTTGCTAACTAAGACTGTATTTCCTTTATGCTGTTGGTGATATGTCTGTATGCTGTTATCCAGATAGTAAAATATACTGCTATTTAAACAGTGGGCAAACTTTTTTTATTTTTGGTATTGTTCAATTTGTATGGGACACAATGGGACCTCACATGCAATATTTGGTGTGTTCTATTGAAGTTAGTCAATCCTGAACTGCCATGACCTCAGATGTCATCATAGACATGTTTTCCCTTGCTGCCCATGACACTTGTGTCTGGCTTCTTGATGGTACAAAGTGCAGCACTGGAACAGAAAATGTTCCACTGTCTGCTCTCATTGCTAAGCCTCACGTTATGTGGATGGGGCAAATTATAAGGAATTGCACTGTACAGCAAAACACTATGAAATGTGAAGTATGTAGCGAGGTTCTATTTATGCAAGAAAAAAATGAAATGAAAACAAAAGAGTATTATGAACAACAAGTTCACCAGCAGTCAATGGAATCGAACAGTGGAGCCTGATTTGGGGGTGGGGCATAACTCAGAGGTGAGGCAAGCAAGTAACTCATTGTGAGGGAGTATATCAATTAGAGTAGACAAAGCACATTCCGCTCATGAGGAAGGACCACTGGCTGCTTGCTAACACTCACAACAGAAGGGAGCATGTAGTCACTGTGACAATAACTTCAGGGAATGGACATAGACGTTTAACCAAAAAGTGGTAAAACAAAGGACAAATCAAAATAAAATGTACCATAACAGATTGCCACTGCTCAGGAGACTGACCATCCAGATTCCCAAAACAAACTTGAATCACTGGGAGCTGGACTGGGTGGGGATGATGTGTGGATTGTGGGAGGGTTGCATGACTTAAATGTCAAAGAGAATTTAGTGATCACTAGATGCATACTAGTGGGATAGCTGCAGTACATTCCTGAGGGAATTATTACAGCTGGCACCTGGCAGTTAGACACCTGTGTTTTCCTGGAAGATGAGGATTGGGTATTTGCAGGATAACCAAGCTGGTGAGTGCATTACTTTCTTGGCTCTCACCAATAGCACTTGAGTGTTTTAAGTGGAGGGGCTTGAGGTACTAATCAGCTGTGGTTCCAACCTCTCAGGAACTACCAGTCCCGACTCTGAACCTGATGGCCCAAATCTCTTTTAGAAAAAGCACCATTTACAGCCTGATTCTCCCTTATGTACTGAAGTTTATTTGTTCTGTAGAATAATCAATTTCTTCATGATGAGAGCAGATGTTCAAGACTGACAGCATTATGTTGCTCTTAATGAACAGCAGCATTAACATAATAGTCCCATAAATAAAGAATTTATGAAACCTGACCTTCTAATTTTTTTCTATTTTATTTTTCGTTATCTTCATGACCTACTGCATATCTGACGGATGCTTCCCTACATTGTTAACGTGCACTTTACACGCAGTATCAGATGAAAATCAGTATTGAGAGTATTAGGAGTAGATTCCCAAACAATGGAATCTTTTTCTTTCTAGTACATTTTACATACAAACTGTATGTGAACCAGCTTGCCATGCTAATGATGTAATGGAAGGATTTGCCATGGACTGTGAGAACACCTGCTGGAATATTCCAACCACATCAGTAAAATGTCACTGCGAACAGCATCACCTGGTGCATTTCAGCTGATAATAAGGGGGATTCATTTAATTAAGGACTTAATGCAGTACCACATACCACATTACCCCATTACCACTTAATGAGGTACCACTCGGTATTGCCACGCATACCAACGTATACCTCGTCATAGTGAAACTTTCTTATAACAATATTCCTACTATTTAATTGTCAGTAGTGCATATTTCAGTGACAAAAGATTGAAAGGTATGTTTATTCTGGTTTTTAAAAAATAAATTTTGAAAAGTTTTGAGAAATTTGAGAAATGTTTTGAGAAGTTGGTGTAAAACACATTTATTTTCTACTGCATTTAAAAACATTGTGTGACTATTAAGAAATCGATATATGGTACTTGGCTATTTATGGGAACTGATATACAGAACTCAACTTTTGTTTATTAACTACTTATTCAAGGAAGCAGTGAGAGCCAAAATCAAGACATTCACCAGGTACACGGAAAAACAAGGGAAGGAAGAATGGGGAAGAGTACCAACTGATAAAAATGAAAACTGAAAGGACATTCACAGAAGCAAAGGCAGACACAGAGATGCATATTGTGGAAGGGGCTAAGGGTGGGGAAAAACAGTTCCTTAGATATATTAGGGGAAAAAAAGAAAGAATGAGGAGTAGGAATTGTTTGGCTGACAAGGGGAAGTAGGATAATTGAGGGGGACAAGCAGAAAGTAGCCATTCTTAATAACTACTTTTGCTCTATATTCATAAGGGAAGACAGAGGGCCTTTGCCACAGAATGGCATTAAGGCAGCTATAAGAGGGATCCCTGAGAAGAGGCAACAAGTATTTACCAGTGAAAGGTTTGGAAAGGACTAGCAGCCCTTAAGCAAGATAAGGCCCTGGAGCCAAATGGGATGCATCTGAGGGTGCTCAAGGAACTGGCACAAAGGAAAAAACTGAACCCCTAAGGGGGTTATTCAATAGCTCAGTTCAGACATAGGTAGTTCCAAAGGACTGGAGGGTAGCAGATATAGTCCTGCTCCATAAGTGGGGACAAGAAGCAACCGGGTAACTACAGACCTGTAAGTTCTACCTCTATTGTGGGCAAACTGATGTAGACACTAGTCAAAGACAACTTTGTAAACTACCTGGAGATCACTGAACCTTAAGATGATAAACAGTACTGGCTCATGGCAGGAAAGTCTTCTCAGACCAACCTGATGGTATTCATTTACTGGGTAATGAAGGTAGTGGAAAAGGGTCATGCTGTGGATTTACCCTACTTTGATTTCAGCAAGGCTTTTGACTCTGTTCATCAAAGAAGGTTGTTGAAGAAGTTGGAGGATCTGGGTACAGTGAAAGGCACAGTTAGATGGGTGAGAAACTGGTCAGAAGAGAGACGGCAGATGGTTGTGGTTAATGGAGTCAAATCAGAAGAGGGGAAGGTCACCAGTGGGGTGATACAAGATCAGTCTGAGGGTCCAGTCCTTTTCAATATGTTCTTTAGTGACATGGGAGAAGAAATCCAGGGCAATATGTTTCTCTTTTCAGATGACACTAAGCTCTGTGGCAGAGTAGACAGCAAGAAGGGGGTTAGTGAGATGTAGAGAGACTTAAAAAAGCTAGAGAGGTGGTCAAAGGTTTGGCAGTTGAAATTCAATGCCAAAAAGTGCAAGGCGATGCACATAGGGAACAAGAACCAGAGGACAGAGTACTGGGGGGAGTAAAGCTGGGCACAGCCTCTGTGGAAAGAGACCTAAGGATCATTATTAGTGACTCCCTAAAACAATAAAAATACTCTATAAAGGCCTACAGTGAAGCAAACATGATACTGGGGTGTATAGGATGTGGTATTGACAACAGAAGGAAGGAGGTATTACTACCTCTCTGTAGATCATTGTTGAAGCCCACTTGGAGTACTGTGCCCAGTTATGAAGTCCTCACCTAAGGAAAGAAGGACAGGCTGGAATCAGTGCAACATAGAGTGACCAAAATGATTCAGGGCCAACAGAGCTAATGAGGATCAACTCAAGGCACTGAACATGTACTCACTGGAGGCCAGATGGGAGAGTAGAAATATGATAGAAACCTAGAAGTTTCTGAAAGGAATGTACAAGGCAAACCGTGAAGAATTATTTAGCATAGGTAGTGGATCAAGGACATGGTTGCATGAGTGGAAACTGATGGTGGGAGATTCAAAAGGGAAGCAAGAAAGTTTTAGTTTACAGAAAGGGTGGTGGAGCTGCAAAATGATCTGCCAGCTAATGTGATGAATGCTAAAATTATCATGGTTTCAAACATGGCTGCGACACAGTGAAAGGCTCAGTGGTTGCTCAGAGTGATTGCAGTAGGGAGGGGAGCATGGGGTGGATAGTGTGGGTAAGAAACCTGTGTGTAAAATAAGTCCTGGGTCTGTTAGGGTGTTATGGGCAGACTGGGTGGACCAATGATCTTTTCTGACATCATTGTCTATGTTTCTATGTTTCTGTGTTGCAGTTTTTTTTATTTCATTAGTGCTCCTATATTTAGATATAATTTGGAAATTAATGCGGTTCCAGCAGCTGGTACAGAAAGCTGCCACCTAGTTGAAAACTGGAATTAAAAATCTCTGAGCATGTCCCTCTTGCAGTGCTGTGTGGAATTCTGATGGAATGAAAGTCTGTAGAATTTTGGAAAATTCTGCATAATTCTGTTGATAGTGGAATTCCAACACTGCACATACAAGATGTTTTTTGCAGATTAATAATCTGCAGTTTACATAAACTGCAGATTCTTTTTCCATAATACGTGCAAATTGTTTTTGGAAATTGATGTGATCCATGGAAAATTATTTCACGGTTTATACAGAAATGCTTTTTGGAATTCTGTAGAATTTAAAAAAGAAATTCTGAAAAACCTCTTTGAAGCAGAATTGCCATTCTGCGCAAATTTCCTTTGCAGAATTCCACATGCCATACAGCACTACCTAGCAGTGCTGTGTGAACGGCATGGGCTGTCAGTTCCTCAGTGGCAGACTTTCAGGATTGCTTTGTTGATGTACAAAGCCCAACATGGTCTGGGTTTGGGCTACCTTAAAGCTTTCCTGGCCTTTCATGCTCTACTTAACACTCTCTGCACCACTGACACCAATCTGTCTGTAGTAGTGAAAAAAAGTAGAAAGGTCCAAAGACAAACTTAAAGGACCATGGAGTCTCAAAACAACAGAGAGGTGCACATACCCCAGAAGTTGAAACAGGAAAACTCAGAGAAACAGAATGATGGGGTCAGCAACTCAAAGGCTGTTATCACTGATGACTTTATTACAAAAATGTTAAAAAACACATCAAGTTCTCTTAGTTGCAAACTTGCAAAAAAATTTATATAGAGAACCTTAGTGGTGGCGCAAAAATGGCAAATAATATTGCAAACCAGTCAGCAAACTTTGAATTGTGCTGTACTCAATAGCCAAACGAGCACCCAAAACCAGTAGCAAGATCGCACATACGTGTCATAAAAAGGCCAAGATATACAAACGACCTTAACATACCACTCCAGGGCTAGAAAAGCTGGTCATACGTGAATAAAGGGTACAGAAATCCTCTGCTCGACCATAGCAGGTACCCGAGACGACACCACGGAAGAGACAATGAAGCATCGGAATCAACGCCACGCCACGCCACGACGACTGAAACGTCTTCCTCTAGAGCGTTGATTGATCTTCGGTATCTTCTCAAATACAGAGCAGCTATTAAAGAGACAGACCCAAAACAATACATCGTATAACATACACCACCATATATATACTATTATTAGTCTAGAAAACACAAAATTACTCAATTCCATTAAATGCTGCAAAATTAAAAAGGTGAAAAGAGCCGAACAAGTCATAGTCCCATTAATCAAGACTACAGCCAATTTAAAAAGTCATAGCCTTGAAGATCATACAAGTGCCACCCATGCACCTAAACAAAAGGGTGAACAACCATAAACTTACTAAGAACCAAAAAAGACAATATATAAACAATTCACCAAATGGGGACAGAGCTGAAAAAGTCATATCCCCATATTGTGGACAGAGCACGACACAGGTCATGTCCACAAATACTAATGTTAAATAAATTTTTTTTATAAATAACTATATAAAGGAAGTTCATCATTTAAACCATAGGGAACCATCATATTTAGTTCAAAGATCCAGAAGGCTTCTCTTTGTAGAATTCTTGAATTCAGATCTCCACCCGGAAATCCAACTTCCACTTTCTCCAGGCCAATAAATCTCAATGTAGCCGGGATCCATGTCTTACTTCATGGTAATGACGCGCCATCGTGACAGTCCATATTGGCATTCCTAATCGCTTCCTTTATGTGCTCACCACCTCAATTTCAAATTCTTTTAGTTTGGCCCACATAGCATGATCCACAGGGACAAGTCAACATGTAAATAACCCCTGAGTATTACATAGTGTAATGAAGGACTTGATCTCATAACTTTTCCCAGATCTTGGGTGATGAAAACTTTTGACATCAGATGTATTAGAACAATGTACACATCTCCCACATCGAAAATTACCTCTAGGAGGCAAAGGTAGCCAATCTCGTTGTATATTGTCCTTCTTACATGGGATATAGGAATTAACCAATAGATCCCTCAAATTCTGTCCCTTAGTGTAAGAAATCAGAGGACGATTTTGGCCTATTTGTTTGTAAATGAAGGGTTTAAGTTTTGTCCCCACAGCTAAAGTTAACTATTTTCAAGTCGAGTTGGATTTATTTAAATTCTTTAGAAAAATATATTTGAAAGACTTTTTCAACTCAACCAAAGTTTTGTCTCTACCTCAAGATGGAATGAGAGAAGACACTCCATTTAAAAAGCCCTCTTCCTTCAATTCCCCCCACTTGAACTACACTATTAATACATTTTGCAATTTGGTCTCCAATGACGTGCGTAAATTAATTGCAAGTGACAAGAATAAATATTATACACAGAACGTCACTTTGGCTGAGCGACAAGCTATACAGGAATTGAAAAATATGGATACAATAGTGATTAAACAGGCCGATAAGGGCGGTGCTGTGGTAGTGTGGGGAATTGATGCCTACAATGAAGAAGCCATGAGGCAATTAAGTAATCAACAATTCAATAAAAAGATCAATAGAGATCTGGGTGAGCTCATCAAAAAGAAGGCAGATGCACTTATTGATTCTGGTCTTGCATCAGGAGAAATCACTAAGAGAGAGGCTGAGTTTTTAAAAGTACTGAACCCAAAAAGCCAGTACTTTATTTTTTACCTAAAGTACACAAAGCTGTTTTCCCTGTAACTGGCCGACTGATTGTTTCAGCTAATGAGTCTGTTAGTGAAAATATGTCTAAGTTTGTTGATGTTTTCGCACAAAAATTTGTATCTAGTTTACAGTCTCATGTTAAAGATACTAAGGATGCTCTACTGATGTTCCGAAATATTCCTGTATCGGAGTTTGATATATTGGTCACTATAGATGTAGAAAGTTTATACTCTAATATACCCCATGAAGGTGGTTTACAATCTTTATCTAAACATCTAAGTTTAAGGGAGAAAAGAAAACCAAGCTCGAGTTTGTGTTGGAACTTGCAAGATTTGTACTCGAACAGAACTATTTTTGGTATAATGGCTCTTTTTATATTCAAATTAAGGGGACTGCGATGGGTACTACCTTTGCTCCCAGTTTAGCAAATTTGTACATGGGGGAATGGGAGGAGACTAACATCTACAACTCCATCAATAATCCTTTTTTGAAATATATTAGGTTGTGGAAGTGATATATAGATGATTGTCTGATGATTTGGACTGGCTCAGATGTAGAGCTTGAACATTTTATTGAATATATAAATCACACCAGTACACACCTAAAATTTAAATATATCAAAAGTAGAGAGAGGATTCCATTTCTCGATGTATTGATAGAAAAGGTGGACAATACCCTTTCAACAAAACTGTATAGAAAACCTATGTCCAGGAATACCCTGCTACGTTTTGACAGTTGTCACCCTCGGTCTGTGATTAACAACATTCCAAAGGGACAGTATATCAGAGCTAAACATATCTGTTCCGATAATAAGTCATATGTAGAAGCCAAGAGAGATATTACGGATCATTTTGTAACAAGATGCTATGATTCAGAAGTTCTGTTAAACAGTATACATTTTGTGAACAATATGGAAAGAGAAGAATTGTTAAAATCCAATGTACAGAATAAAAAAGAAGCGGACAAATTAATTTTCTTTACTGAATTCAACCATTTGGCTCCCAAAATTGGTAAAGTTATACACAAGCATTGGAATATTATAAATTCTGATCTGAGGTTGAAACAAATAGGCCAAAATCGTCCTCTGATTTCTTACACAAAGGGACAGAATTTGAGGGATCTATTGGTTAATTCCTATATCCCATGTAAGAAGGACAATATACAATGAGATTGGCTACCTTTGCCTCCTAGAGGTAATTTTCGATGTGGGAGATGTGTACATTGTTCTAATACATCTGATGCCAAAAGTTTTCATCACCCAAGATCTGGGAAAAGTTATGAGATCAAGTCCTTTATTAACTGTAATACTCAGGGGGTTATTTACATGTTGACTTGTCCCTGTGGATTATGCTATGTGAGCCAAACTAAAAGGTATTTGAAATTGAGAATTGGTGAGCATAAAGGAGCGATTAGGAATGCCAATATGGACTATGCAATGGCACGTCATTACCATGAAGTAAGACATGGATCCCCGGCTACATTGAGATTTATTGGCCTGGAGAAAGTGGAAGTTGGATTTCGGGGTGGAGATCTGAATTCAAGAATTCTACAAAGAGAAGCCTTCTGGATCTTTGAACTAAATATGATGGTTCCCTATGGTTTAAATGATGAACTTCCTTTATATAGTTATTTATAAAAAAAATTTATTTAACATTAGTATTTGTGGACATGACCTGTGTCGTGCTCTGTCCACAATATGGGGATATGGCTTTTTCGGCTCTGTCCCCATTTGGTGAATTGTTTATATATTGTCTTTTTTGGTTCTTAGTAAGTTTATGGTTGTTCACCCTTTTGTTTAGGTGCATAAGGTGGCACTTATGTAGTCTTCAAGGCTATGACTTTTCGTGCTGTAGTCTTGATTAATGGGGACTATGACTTGTTCGGCTCTTTTCACCTTTTTAATTTTGCAGCATTTAATGGAATTGAGTAATTTTGTGTTTTTTCTAGACTAATAGTATATATATGGTGGTATATGTTGTACGATGTATTGTTTTGGGTCTGTCTCTTTAATAGCCGCTCTGTATTTAAGAGGATACTGAAGATCTAAGCAACGCTCTGAGGAAGACGTTTCAGTCGATATGTAAGCGTAGCGTGACGTTGGTTCTGACGCTTCGTTGTCTCTTCCGTGGTGTCGGTCTCGGCGGTACTCATGGTCGAGCAGAGGATTTCTGTACTCCTTTATTCACGTATGACCAGCTTTTCTAGCCCTGGAGTGGTATGTTAAGGTCGTTTGTATATCTTGGCCTTTTTATGACACGTATGTGCGATCTTGCTACTGGTTTTGGGTGCTCGTTGGGCTATTGAGTATGGCACAATTCAAAGTTTACTGACTGGTTTGCAATATTATTTGCCGTTTTTGCGACACCACTAAGGTTCTCTATATAAATTTTTTTTTGCAAGTTTGCAACTGAGAGAACTTGATGTGTTTTTTAACATTTTTGTAATAAAGTCATCAGTGATAACAGCCGTTGAGTTGCTGACCCCATCATTCTGTTTCTCTGTCTGTAGTAGTGTTGTACAGCAATTTCAAATTCTGATGAAACAGTATTTGGCAGAAGTTCAGAAAATTCATGGAAATTAAGCAGAATTCAATCAGAAGCAGGATTATGAATTTTCATAAATGGAATATGAATGATGTATTAGTCATTCATGATTTATAACTTTATTGGGTGTGAGGAGACCTTCTTATGGAAATAAAAGCGCCGCCGCACACAATAAGAGAAGAAAAAAAAACTCAAATCAAAGGTGAGCAGATCTGGATCCCTAAGGATGCAAGAGGGGACATGCTTATTAAGAGATCTCCCCTAATATCATTCATTGATTTACAGGTCACAGCTAGAGTTGCGCGGTGTTGGGAAACTGATACACAAAAATTAAGTTTGCAGACTTTACACAATTCAGTGCCTGACGAAGAGCTTACTTTACCCAATGATATCTACGCATAGTGGCACTTCATAACTGAAAGTGCTGGCAAAGGGCTATTATGTGTAGTTTTCACTGAGCATTGTAGCACTAAACCAGTGAAGAACTACTGTGTATGAAAGGCTGCACAAACGTACTACTAACCCTCTTTTTTCATATTCCAAGCCTGATCCCGCTCACTGTGAAAGGACATACACCACCCAACCTCACCCATCTCTCAGTTAAGTTTCAGAAATATCTCCCCACCCAGCTTAGCACAGTCCTGGGAAAGTAAATGCACAGCAGATACAGCTACCAGCTGTACCGAATTCCCCTCCCCCACCTGCTCCAAGCATGCAATTGCTCTTCCATACCCTGTGCTACCATATAACCCCCAAAATTCAGCCTCCCACCCCCCAGATTTTTCCACATGTAGTACCCAACCTCCCTCCTTTTTCCTACACTGCTAAAAGTTAAAGGATACATTAGGGTACTGACATTTAGCCAATCAGTTGTTACTTCTCAGCAGGATGTCATCATTTATTCATCATTCAGTACTAAACAGTAAACATATGCTGACTGTTACTTCAAGGGTGCCCATTTCTTTCCACCAGCATCCTCACATACTGTATCCTTTGACTTTTTGGGGGCTTGGGGGAGAGGGTGATGGTTGGGTGCTACAGTGGGATAGAGTGGGGTTGATAGGCTGAATTATAGTGAAAGGATGATGGGGTGGGGTGGGGTAGGGGTGTGGTTATTTATTTAGAGTCTGTTGGGGATGGGATTTTGAACAAATGGCAGCTGCATATATAATATTGTACACATTCTTTGCAAGACTGTGAGGGGAGGAAGGAGGGAGGGGTACTATCATGGGGTTGAATAGTGGATAAGTCTGAAAGTTATCTGGTAGGTGGGTGAAGGTGATGTCTGCATTATGGATGGGGCAGGTTTGGAATACATAGAGCATTTTTTAACAAAAATTCTTTGCAGAGCACAGTTGGGCAAAAGTTGTGAACTTGCTAAGTCATACACAGTGTGAAGATTATCGACTTTGTACAAACTTTGCCTGCAAAGTTGAAATTTGCTGCATCTCTACTCACAGCTACAGATGGGCGATGTTTCTGAAATTTACTCTGAAAATTAATCCATGCACAATTCGAGAAGTGAGGATCAATCCATAAAGTGCAGAAGTTCACCAGGAAATGCAGAGTTTCGTCCATGTAGTGCAGAGTTTCACCTGCAAACAGTAGAATTCGACTGACAATGATTTCAGGTGCATTTGAAGTTGCTTAGGGCAGGGAAAACTTTGCAAAACTCTGCAAATGTGAATTTCAGCCACTTCACAGAAACTTTGCTGGCATAGTAAAACTTCACTGCAGCTCTACTTACAGCTCACTTTCAATCATTAAAATATGCCCTTGTTCACAGACAAAACATGTGTGAATTCAGATGACATACTGAGCTTCTAAAATAAGCACTATAATTAGTGCGGTAGGTGTGATGGACTTAAACAAGCCAACAATAATTATTAGTCACTGACTTTTCAGCTTCTTCCTTAATGACTTACCTTTCTGAGAAGAAGCTGTCCCCAGAAATGCAGTAAACAGAAATAGTTAATAAATGTACACCACACAGGCAGAAAATGACTAAGATACATGTTTTGGAAGCCAGGTATAAGATGGGGCAGAATAGTGACAAATGCCTTTGTATCAAGAATTGGAAGCAAGATTCAAAACATATTTATCTTGTAGTTGGTAAAAATTGGACAGAAAAGTCTGACTTGGCACCAAGCTGAGAAAGCTGTTTCTTCCAGGAGATGAAAGCATACATTATTTACATAACACAGGTTGTAAACCCACACTGACTGCTTTATCACTTTTTGCTGAACAATTATTAGAAGAAATATATTATTTGTATTAAGGCTATTACCAAATCTAACTATGTTTCTGGAAATATAGTGTATCTTATGAAGTAAAGTGTGGTTGGTATTTATAAAATATTTTTAATAAGGACTGAACAATAGCTAAAGACTTTTAATATATGGATCATGAATTTAATACTATATTAAAGCATACAAAATTTTTTCGGTAATATTACCACTCCTGAAGTGATAACCACACTTCGAGAGTGATAATACTATTGTTCAGGTCACATAATAGTATCGTTCAGGATCTGAATGATAGAATTATCAGCCAAGCTCAATAGCGCAAGCTCACAACTCCCCAAATCAGTAAACCTGCCAAATGTTAATCAGCCATTCAGAGTCACACCATGACTAATCATTGGCTGCTTTCTGTCTGTGGGCAGCCAAAACACTTTCAAAAACATGGTGGCGGTCTCTCGCTGACCAAGAATGTAAAGCGTAACGGTATTCCCATTTTTTTTCTTTATGTGGCAGATCTTGTGCTCCTCCCAGAAAGCAAAGGATAGGAGTGAAATAAAACTGTCCATGTCTACATGTGGGCAGCAGGGGCAGGAGGGAGAGAGAGACAGGCACAGACTGAGAGAAGGTATGGAAGTTGGCTAGGACTCAAACAGTCCTTCACTGAGCAGCAGACCACCTGTAACAAAAGTGCACAGAGGAAAAAGAACTCACATCCACATATTAAAAAAAATAAAGGCTAGCTCACAGGGCATTAGTGATGAGATACCATCTTGAGGTTCTGGACACTGTAACCTCTCGAGCTTCACTCTCGAGGTTCCTACAGTATGTGTCCAGAACCTCTCGATGAAATTACTCACCAGTAATACCCAGTGAGCTATCCTTTATTCTCTTTTTAGTCAAACAAATAAAATTGAATTGAGCTAAAGAGAACTGAGAACTGGACTGGTAGAAACATAATTTTTATGAAAACCTGGATTTTCCAAAATACATGTTCATTCTTAGAAACAGCTCAAATGTGTTTGGATACATCAGAAATAAGGAATTCCTCACCAATAGAAACCTAATATTTATGTTCCACCACAGCAAAAAAAAAAGCAAATACTGTGCTACAAGTTGCAGTTTTGGAGGTACCCATGGCTTAGCACTTCGATAACACAATCTCAAATGGAAGACTGTAGTTCCAAGTGATAAGTAGCAAACACAGCTTAGAGGAATTCTAGGAATGGTCTGATCATATTTGTTTTGAGGGAGGGGATTCTGTTAGAATAGGAATCAAATGGTGGATATTTTATACTTGATGAGGAGGGGGTCGATGCTGACCAGAACACTAAAGAAATGCTTTGTGATGAGGGTTGTTTTTGGATCAGGGTTATGTGTGCTTATGTGAATTAGGTGGGAGGTATAAATTCAGTAGGGTGCTTCTGCTGATGCTGTTGCTGAGATCCCACTGCACAATGAATGCAACTGACCACATCTCTCCAGTGTACTATGACAACCAATTGTTGCGTGACCAGTTGGTCAGAAAAGAGTCATGTCTGGAGATTTAACATGGTTCAATACACAGCTGGATTAGCTCATTAACATAGGGCTCATCTAGTACCTGAGTTGTAGCAGGGAACCCACCCCTGTGTTGCCACTAGCTCTGTGTAAAGTAAAAAATCAAAATAAAACTCCTCAAATTGCAGGGCATAGAGTGTAGTGCCACAATTCATATAGGTTTGGGGGCAGGTTTGTGCAATTGCATGAATTTTACTACATGAATGACCAAACTAAGCACACACCAAGAAGCTGCAGCAAATTTTACTATGCAAATTGACTTACTTTGTGGTAAATATTCTCCACAAACTGAATTGCATCAATTTTCAGAGTAACAATTCAAACAATTGCAACAAATTGTATAGTGCACACTACACAAATACTATGTGTATTATCTTAACAGGCAAATTTTCTGCATTTTGTGGGCACATTTTAAGTTCATAGTGCACCTAGTTGTCACTCAGGGCTTCCAGAATAGGCCTATAAAGTAAAACCTAGTTGGTATAAATCAACCCATGTGGCACCTAGACTCCATGATACTAATTCAAGGCTGTCTGTATCTTTATCTCAAAGGACAAACAAATATGGTTTTATCATGTTGTCTGTTTTTTTTTTTTTTTGTACAGGACAGGCCTTAGATGCTAGCAATTTTCATAACAAGAATTTAAATGAGAGGGTTGGTAAGACATGCCAGAAGCCAATCTAGCTGATGTTAATGTATTTAAAGCATGCTCAATAAACAGTGGCTGTGTTCCTTGATAATCATGGTCAATATAGCTAATTACGTGATTACTGGACATGTTTTTATTTTTACAAACAGTAGGGATAAGAATGAAATTGAATGCTTGCTCAGCGTCATGATAAGCACCTGCACCAATTATTCTTGGAATGTGTTTGTTGAGTGAATTTAGATTATAAAAATTTCACATTGTACTCACAGCACCAGAAAGCAAACATGGATTATAAAGACTAAACGCATCAAATAAACTGGAAAGTCAAACATCACTTGTTTGGTGATATAGACTCTAAATTAGAAATTCTGCTTCACTAACCATAAGGCATTTAATTGTGGACAATTCCTGTTTTTTTTCTATGGAGAGTTTATAACTGAAGTAAACAAAGAATAATCCTAAATAAAACTAATTACAGACAAATTGAGGTAGTGTGCTCTTGTGGTTATAGCTTGGGAACAAGGAGATCATAAGCTCAGTCCATGCTAGATCAAAATACCCCCCATTTGCCCTTGGCCGAGTCACTTAACCATTCAGTGCTCCAGTCTACCCTGAAGCAGAATTTGGTAGAAGCAGAACCCCAACTAAAAATTAAACAGCTATTCTGGATAAATTATAGAAGAAAAAAATAAGTTAGAACTTGACGACCCAATTATAAGCTAGATTTTGTTACTGTGGTTCATATCCAATACCCTGTACTGGATAAACAAAAAAAATCAAAACTGGAATATTTTCTGAATTATGAAAATATGGGGTAGTTTGAATTTTACAAGCTGTCTAACTTCCTCAAATAATTATGGTTTGCTAACTACTTACCGGGCATGTTCACCAAAGACAGTATTTACACGCGACAGCTAGAGTTAAAATTTTGGTCCAGCCTGTAACCTGTTCGGTAGTCAAGATAGTCACAAAGATCACCTTCATGCAAAAATCACACTGAGTTTCAAATAGCTAATGTACTTGCCTGGAATTAATTATAAACTTAAGAAGTGGTCAGCTATCAGTTCTTATATCTGACTTATTTGTTTCCTTTCTGTTTTTCTAATTAGAAGTTTTCTACCTGACAGAACTAGGTGTGATGTGTGGAACAGCACTCTACCTGGAGGCTGACATAGTCAGTTCTATTCCTCCCTGTACTTCATCATCATCATCATCATCATCATCATCATCATCATCATTATCCACATTCTGACCTTATTAACTGTGCCATCATTAGTAACCATGGACAGCTGATCTCCTGCTACCTGACTAATAACTTGCAATGCACGGCTTATGATGTAACCATGCATGAGGTCACATGCTGGTGATGTAGTAGTAGGACTAGATACCCTGTATTTCTGCTTTCAAGTAAAGCACTGCTTTTCACATTACACCCAGTATTATTAGAAAGAAAACGTCCAATGAGCACTTTGAAAAAGAAAATCACATCAGAAATAATGAAGTAATAAGGGACTACTTTTAAAAAGTACTAACATTTTCTGACTGCCATGTTTGGTGCTACTGGGCAGGATTCACAAAGAAAGCCAAAAATCCTGCAGCTGTGGGAAAAAGGCCTGTTGCACTGTGGAAATGCAGTTGTGTGATATTCATAAAGAAATTTTGAGCAGGTGCAGAATTTTGTAAAATCCCTGCAGCTGCAGAAATTCAGCAGCTGCGGAAATTGCGCACATGCTGAAAATTCGCAACTGCGGATCCGCAACTGCAGAAATAGCTTAGGAGGCACAGCAACAGTGAACTTAATTAGCTGGAACAGCAGACTTTAACAGGGCTGCCATAGAATAAAGCTGAAAACAACAACAAAGAGACCAGCAACCAGTCCCTCAACTGGGACCACTGTAACACCACAGGTACCAGCAATACCATGGCACCTCAATGGTCAACTGTCACTGCTGGTCCTCCCTCCATCCCTGGTGTGTTCCTGTTGCCTGCAGGGGTAGCACTCACTGCAGGCTGGCCAGGCTCTACTGCCTGTGGGGCTCCGTCATGGACTGCACTGTGTCTGGTGTTTGTTGCCTGTTGCCATATCATGACAATGTGTGCCTTCATTGCTGTTTCAGCAGCCACTGTTATACTATCTGTGATGCTATTACCTGTGCCTCACCTCCACCTTAATTGATTCCAATTGCTGAGGCACTACTGCAGTTTGCTGATGGAGAGTTACACCTCATTCCACTGTGTGTAACATTTTTTACACAACTGCGGAAAAAAACTGGTTGTAAATAGCCTTTCAGGGGCTGTGCCTTACTTATTTCAGACCTTTTTTTCCTCAGGGACTTCCTCAGCTGCACTTTTTTCCGCAATCCTTAGTGTTGTTTTGCGCAGCTGCAGAGGGTTTTGTGAATAGCACTCAGTGCAAATTCCCCTTTGTTTCCATAGCTACGGCAATTTTGGGGACTTAGGGAAGGTTTTGCACCTTCAGAAAGTTTTGTGAATCCAGCCCGCTATCTCTTTACAGAGCAAACAACTGTAGTGGTTCACATGGCTTGGAATCCACCGTACTCTGGTTATGGAGTAGAGCCATGTGGAAATCCCAAATTCAGCTGCCACTAGAATTCCACAGACTTGTGGAAATACTAAATATTGTATAACTGCAGAATTCTGTCAGAAGCAGAATTCTTAACTCTCAAAAGCTAAAAGTTAACTTCTGAAACATATCACACAGTTTATGCAAACTTTGGATTCCTCTTCCACAAACTATAAAATAATATTCCATGGATTACGTAATTATGGAGAATTACAAAAGAAATTCCAAGAAAAAGCATTTCAGAAGTGGAAATTGTCATTCAACATGTATTCAGTTGATGGAGTTCTGCACTGCTGTATCATGGAAATATTATTTAGGTAGAATGCTTAGAGCCAGTTGTTATATAAAATGCACATTTTGCAAGAAAAACTCAACAGAATAATGTTACAATAGCAGCATATGTTGTGGGAAAAACTTTGTATATATACATTTTAATTTTATTTTAGATTGACCTTCTTTTCCAGTCTTGTAAGATGCAATTTCTTCAGCATTTTAAGTGTGCCTTAGAATGCAAGGTGTGCCCTTTTATATATGACTAACCCTGGGCTTTTATCATTATTCTCAGACATTTTTGCACATCTATTGAACCCTAATAGATAAATTATTGTAATTATTTAAATGTGTTTTAATGTTGCACCTCTATGTAGAGAGCCTGGAGCCTTCAGGATTAGCCACTCAACATATAAAGGCTTACTTATTATAATGTAACAGAGTAGTGTCTGATGCACACTAATTTTCCTTAGTTACAAGAACAGTGATGTTAAAGGATGTGTGGTCAAATAAAGCTAAGAGCACTGTTAAAAATCTTGGGACAACCTTATTTAAGGATATCCAACAGAAAATACCACACTCACAAGACTAAGTCACTATAAGAAAAAGGCACAAACCGACAAGCACACAAAAATCCCCACACTTACAGACAACAAAGAGGTTGAAAGCAAAAAAGAATTGCAACACAAAGCTTTATTCAGGAAAAGGTAGAAAGCCTGTGCAAAACCCTAGTGCTTCAAGTCTGAATGACACCTGCTAAGAGTCATTTAGATATGAAGAACTGGGATAAGCACTGCCTTTTTGGCTTTTTCTGCATAATCCTATGTGAAGCTATACATTTTGGCTATCAGTCTCTTATTGTGTCTGTGAGTTCAGTGATATCTGTATGCCCAGTGGCCTATTTTAAGGACCACTCCTTTAACTATTTCAGACATAACTATAATGCTAAAGCAGACTCATACTGGAAAGACATATAAGACAGGAGAAAAGAAGGAACTTTACAATAAAATGCAAAGGGCAAGCCCAACACTATCACCATAACATGCACTGCTGCTTTCAACTGCTATTCAATGATCTCATCCAAAATTTAATTACCAAGGCTTTTATCATATGAGGAGAAATGTACATCTACAGTAATGACACTGATGCACCAATATATAAACAAACTCTGGTCAGAGCCACTATGGCTGCTAATGCATTCATGTGATAAGAGATTTATTAATTTATTTATTTATGTCTATATGTATGTATGTATCATGAGCATATTATTAGTGAGCATGCTATTAGCTAAAGTCAATAACTGCATGCATATTGAAATGTAGTTTGAATAATGGTATTCCATGTGTGGGGTGATTGCAAGGGGAAGTGGGTAGGTGTAGCATCCCAGGGTATTGTACTACACCAATATTTGGCCTACTTTATATTTACTCTGGCTGAAGGCACTGCATTATTAATATTATCTTTGGGAAAGAACCCCCTTTTCCACCAGAAACAGAGCCCATCCTGGTTTAGGACTGCCAGGCAGGGGTAGTAGCCCATTGCTACACAACGCCTGGGTTATAACATGGAGGCATCATTAGAGTTGTCTGAAACTGAAACATTTCACTCAGTGAAATATTTTGCATAATTCGCACATTATGCAAAGTATTTTGCAGGGTGAAATGCAAGATTTCACCCTCGGAGTGAGTGAAATTTCACCCAAAAAATGGCAAAAGTTTGCACCCATGGGAGAAATGTAGCCACCCGCGGGCAAAATTAATAAGTTCTCCCTGCAGGTCCCCCCCAGCTGATTACCAGCTGTAATTGAATAAAGCCCTCCTCCCAGTTACCCTAGCTTCCTCATGTCCTTTTTTAATTAAAAAATTAAACCCACACTCCCTAGTGTCTAGTGGTCCCCCTCCATGGCCACCTCATGGTCCAAATCATTCTCCCTGGTGTCTAGTGATCCTCCCCCAGCTGATCACCAGCTGCAATTGAATAAAGCTGCCCCCCCAGTTACCCTGGCCCCCTCATTTTCTTTTCTTAAAAAAAATAAATAAATAAAACCCACACTCCCTGGTGTCTAGTGGACCTCCCACCTCCCCACCCTGTCATCATGAGCTAGCACCCACCCTGCTCTCCCCCAGTACCCAGATTGGGCTACCAGCACAGCCCTCCACTCACCTCCAAGGCCAGCAGCACTTGAATAAATGAATGTGTGCTTGTACACTAGACACCAGGGAGTGTGGGTGATATTTATTTATTTATTTTTAAGAAAATGAAATGAGAGGGCCAGGGTAACTGGGAGGGGGGATTTATTCAATTATGGTCAGTGATCAGATGAAGGGGACCACTAGACACCAGGGAGAATAATTTGGGCGGTGAGCAGGCGGGGGTGGGGGTGGGGACTACTAGACACCAGGAAAAGTTTTACATAGGGAACAGCAGGGTGTAAAAGTGCAGCCAAATTTTGCCATTATGCCGCAGTTTCGCAAAACTATTTGCATGACAAAATTGCCAATTTTGTGGCTATTTTGCCAGTGAAATGCAATTTCACCCCATCTCTAGGCATCTTTGGGATCTCTTGTTCTTCAGTCATGCCCGGCATGGAGCCTCTTGCTCACACAGCAGACGACGACCCTGCAGAGTCTGCCAAACCTAGCTAAAGTACTGTTAAACTGCACTAAAGCAGGCCAAACAGCTGCACTGCATCAAGCCTGCTACTGCTCCAACTGGGCACACAGAAATAGTGTGGAAGCTCCCAAGTTAGACACTTGGGGGGGTGACTGGTACCACTCAGAGAGTGGGTAATGTGTTAGAACAAGTGGGCTAATACCGGTTTTGATATACATGCTGGTAGGAGGTGGGCACTGGAAATGTTTCTGGAATTACAGAACAAAGTGAATGATTGTTTTCAAAATGCTAAAGAATTGCTTAACCTTTGCATCCATTTTCCCTTTTCCTAATCCAATCCCATGTAAATAAATTGTTGATTTACCTTCAACAACTTTTTCATTAACCATTTATTAGTGAGCATTTTATTAGCTAAAGTCAATAATTACACGTATATTCAAATATAGTTTGGACAATGCTATTCAATGTGCGGGGTCATTGCAAGGGAAGGTGGGTAGGTACAGCATCTCAGGGGGTTGTACTACACCAATATCTGGCCCACTTTATATTTATTCTGGGTGGAGGCACCACACTATTAATGTTATCTGTGGAAAAGAACCCTCTTTTCCAGCAGAAACAGAGCCCAGGCCCCTCATCTTGGTTTAGGCCTGCCAAGCAGGGTAGTAGCCCATTGCCACACAGTGCTTGGGTTATACTGTCTATGTTCTGCAAAGCCCTCTGAATTTGTTTACTAATAAAACAATGCCTTTGACCTTTGTGATGAAGCCAAATCATTTACACATGGTCTGTTTTGACTGGCTGGACTGTCTAGATTTACAAATAATGAGGGAGTTAGGAACTGAATGGGCACGGGTCGTTTAGTGTTTGCTAAAGCCTGTAGCTGCTTAGTATGTGTTATGCCCACTGCCCTCACCCACAGCAACCATCAGAATAAATGCAGTATGTAACTGTGTGTGTTTTCTTTTGTTTAGTTTTAATTAAAATGGTCCATTTTCACTGGCTTCATGGACTGGATCTGGATACTAAAAGTGAAGGGAGTCAGGGACAGAAAATGAGTGTGCTGGTGTTGTGCGTGTGTGTGCATGCACAAACTTTAAAGGAATTCTGTACTGATATGTCAGTCCCTGGCAAAGCATGGGTTACGCACATTTGGTGGGGTGGGGGAGAGACTTTAATCTGAAACAAGTTAGAGTCACTGTTGCCATTCAGAGCAGTATATAAGACAGTCTGCCTAGAGTTTATTCAGCACATACCCTGTAACATGAGTCTCTGTATGTTGGATTCAGAGAAGTATGTAAGGGGGTGGGGTGGGCGGAGAGAGACCGTAGTCTGACAGAAGTAAGATTCCCTGTAGTCTTTCAGAGCTGTATGTATGACAGTTTACCTAGAGTTTATTCAGCACTTAACCTGTAACACGATTCACCCTATGTTGGATTCAGAGCAGTATATAATGTTATGTCCATTGCCCTCACCCAAAATTAATCTTCAGAATAAATACAGTATGTAACTGTATGTGTTTTCTTTTGTTTTGTTTTAACTAAAATGGTCTGTTTTCACTGGCTTTATGGACTGGATCTGGATACTAAAAGTGAGGGGAGTCAGGGACAGGAAATCAGCATGCTGCTGGTGTGTGTATGTGTGTATGTGTGTGTGTGTGTATGCGTGTGTGCGTGTCTGTGTATGTGTCCTGGAATGTAAAGAAATTCTGAACTGATATGTCAGTCCCTGGCAAACCAAGGGTTAATCACAGTGGGGTGGGAAAGAGAGAGACTGTAGTCTGAAAGAAGTTAGATTCACTGTAGCCTTCCAGAGCAGTATGTAACACAGTTTGCTTAGAGTTTATTCAGCACGTAATCTGTAAAATGATTCACTGTGTGCTGGATTTAAGGCAGTATGTAAGGGTTGGGGGGGAGAAAGACATAATGTGAATGAAATTATATTCACTGTAGCCTTTCAGAGCAGTAAATAAGACAGCTTGCCTAAAGTTTATTCAGCACATAACCTGTAACATGATTGACTGCATGTTGGATTTAGAACAGCATGTTATGTTATGCCCATTGCCCTCACCCATAGTAAGCATCAGAATAAATACAGTATGTAACTGTGTGTGTTTCTTTTCTTCTGTTTTAACTAAATTTATCCATGTTCACTGGCTTCATGGACTGGATCTGGATACTGAAAGTGAGGGGGGTCAGGGACAGGAAATAAATATGCTGCTGGTTGGTGTGTGTTTGTGTGTGTGTGTGTGTGTGCGTGTGTGTATGTGTGTGTGTAACTGGAATGTAATTGAATTCTGGACTTATATGTCAGTCCCTGGCAAAGCAAGGGTTAAGCACAGTGGGGTAGGGTGGGGAGAGAGAGGCCATAATCTGACAGAAGTTAGAGTCACTGTAGCCTTTCAGAGCAGTATGTAAGACAGTTTGCCTAGAGTTTTTTCAGCACTAACCTCTAAAAGAGTGAGTTTTAACTACTTGCGTTCCACTGTTTATGACAAGCATTAGGCTGCAGATAAAAATGTGCAAAAACAGGGTTTAGGTGTCCTTTGAGACTGAACTAATAAGACAGCACTGAGGAACTTATCCACTTATTGATGCTTAGTTTAATAAGCTGTGTGTGCTGTTCACACTGAGCACATCCACTGATTGTAATTTGAGCTGACATGAGTATGCTACATGTAGGAGGGGAATGTAATATTCAATGAATGAATGAATCAAGCTCTCTCTCTCTTTCTCTCTCTCTCTCTCTCTCTCTCTCTCTCTCTCTCTCTCTCTCTCACTCTCCCTCTCCCTCTCTGCAGAGTGATTTCAGGTAGTTGAAGGATTGTGGTTCCACTCCAAAATTGTGCTCCGGTGGGAGTCTGAAGTGCCCTTTTTTCCAAGTGATAGCAATCCAGCTTGCAGAACTCTGTGCTGCAGCCATAATAATTCTGCTGCAGGCAAACAGAGAAGATCTGGCCACCAAGCTCAGCTCATGAGCATAGTAGCATAGGAAAGGCCAAAGTGAATCTATGCAGCATACTAAATATGCATCAAAGTAAATGCAATGTTTGGTACAGTAAATCATCCTTAATGTATAGAGGGGCCACACTGTATAACACTCTATCTTCTGATGTCCATACTTCATCGTCCATCACAATTTGTTTTTCTGGTAGCCCCTAGTTCAGTTAGACAGCCTCCCAGACCTATCTTCCCTTTCTCAATCACTTGTCCATTTCCTCTAACCCCAAACTTAACCCACAGATGTAAGGTCAGTGGGAGGGGAGATGACACCGGAGCTCTCATTTTGTCAGGAAATGAGAGTGCCTGCTTCATCATGCATGCATGAAGTTTTCCCATTGATGGCAAGAGGTCAATGGTACAGACCTATGCATATGTATATGCATGTCAGCAGCCACCATCCCACTTTCAGCTCTAATTGCCCCAACACCACCACCACCTGTGGTCACCCATGTGTCAGTTTCACAGCTGAGTCTGTAGCCTTCCCTCATCAAAGAAGGAGGAGAGTGATCTCTGTGATGCTTGATTGTCTTCCTCTGGCTGTCCCTGCAATGTCCCTGGCTCCTGAACCAGTCATCACACCTATGATCAAAAGATATATTTCACCTACATAACCATCAGGATCCCCAAAGTCATGCTTTAAAAAGGCAAAAATATATTTCCCTACAGGACAACTCATGAATAGAATGAGAACTGTATAATCCTCAGCATTGTTTGTGTTTCTATACACTAATAACAGTATACATATATTATATGCGGACTCCAGAAAACTGAAGTATTTACTTCTTGCGTGTATTATGTTATTTAAAGCAATGTACAATTCTTGTGAATTGTTCTGAGGGTATTTTTTATAAATTGATTCTTCAGTGCATTGTCTGAAATGCTGTATGTGTTTGAAACATAATGTACCTGCTTTGCCTCTGCTGCTGCTGTCCCCAGTCTCTCATATACAGTATAATATATTGTATTTCAAGGGGTTTCAATTCATGTGAAAAATTTCTAACAAATAAATAGACAAAAAAATGAGTTATCCTCCTTTGAGGCTCATAAACACAGTACAATTCATGTGTCTGTCCAATACCTGGGGCTACAAGTTTAGAACTTTTGGCATTTAGCACCAGCATGTCCAGAGAATGTATATGCTTAAAAACGTGGGCTCTGTGTTCAACATAGATCGCATTGTGAACAAAGAAAATAAGTTACAGTAGATGTTTAGGTCTGTAGATATTTGTTGCTGTAGAAGGTATAATGGAGCCACAAATACAGTATGGCCACTAAGATTGCAGTGTAAAAATTACATTTCTTTCTTAAAATTTAGTATGTAAAACAATGCCTGGGGAGTTTTATTTAAGCAATAATGCCCAACAAGATGTATGTTGTGCTGGGATAACGTCATGCCTGAGGTGGTTGGGCATGAGGCTGCAGGCCAAGTGCATCCAACAACTGAGGCGCGTGACGTTATCCCAAATGACACACACCCTGGAGGGCATTATTGCTATTATGCAATGGCTCATTGTTATACAGAATAAAAAAAATAATTTTAAAGATGTTTTTGTGTGGAAAAATATTTTTGTTTTTTTAAGAGCAGATGAAACAATCAAGCAAATGCTCAGCGTGCTCATCAGCAGGCTCACAGTGAGGCTGAGACTGGACCCGTGATGTTGTGCTGAGATAACAGCACGGGTCCAGCCCAAGACTGACCAATCAGAGTCCAGGATTTTTCTTGCCATTGTATAATCCAGCTTTTTTGCAAGCAGATGAGTGGAGGTAGAAAATGTTGCTAGCCAGAATTTTAATTATGCCAATAGAATCTTGCAGAGTTGGCAGTTTTGCTTTTGTACAATTTGTGTGAAATTGATAACAAAATGTGAATTAATTGTTAATGCATTTTGTCCAAACTCCAAATTAATAAAACCCCATTCTATTGAAACTGTGCATTGTATACCCTTTATGGTCTTTGCTGGAAATTATTTTAAAACTATAACAGATGTGTATAATGCTAAGGTGAAAGCCACATTATTATAATGTGTGGAAGTCTGGGGTATAGAGCAACAGACTACAATGTTAGAACCAATTCAAAACCTCTACTTAAGATAATTTATTTATTTAGTCTTTTGTAACTGGGTAAGGCCGACTAGGCACAAGTGCCTGTTTTCAGAGGTGACCCGGTAGCTTTTGGCCAGTCAAGTGACTTGCTCAGAGTCACATAATATTCAAGTGGAGGTTGTGGGAATCAAACTAATTTCTGCAGGTACCAAGCTCATTCAGGGCTCATTACTCTAATCTCTAGGCTATACTGCCAGCCCAAGTATTAGCATTGGGACTTCCCATGGCAGTCTCTGGCACACATTTGAGGAGAGAAATGAATTTAAAATCCATAGAATTAACAGCAAAAATAAGATCAATAAAGTATTGGCTGAGGGCAATGAATAACCCAGCATTAAAATTTAGATATGCCTGATCAGAAGAAGCTTTAAGCTTTACAGCAGAGAAGGCATCTATTCTCTTTCTTGGTTTGATAAACTTAATGTAATGTTAAGAAAAGTCGGTTTGTATAGTCTATATGAACACTGGACCTTAGCCAGTACAACAATCTGTACAAAACAGTCAATCATAAGATGGGGAGATATTAATTTACAAATGGATAACACTAAAATAACTTATTTGTCCTTTTTTCATCAATACAAATTATTAAGTAATCCAGGTAGGTCCCAAGACTATCTTCTGTGGTGCCAAAACACATTGACAAGAACATTTTTTTCAAGAATGCACTTTGATATATACTTTCACTATAAATCAATATACTGTATGTGTTATGGGAGAAACTGAGGGAATTTAGAAAATGTAAATGTAATGGCCAGGAAAATATTACAAGTACACATCTGATATCTGATCATCCATTTTAAGAGTATTAAGAGTTAGATGGCTAGAACAATTTCTGAAGAAAGTAAGCAGTCTAAGGAATGAAAAACAACTTTTAATAGTTTTAGAGGGTAAATATATAACCTTGACATGTGCCATTATCAAATTTTACACTGAGACACATACGATGCTGAAGCTATAAATGGTGCTTTTATTGTGATATGATAAGCATGTAGAGTATTTTCATTATTTGTTTTGATTGGTTTGTCCTGGAAATGTATTTTCTATTTTTAAGTGTTTGACATATGAATATTTATTTTATTTATTTAGTTTTTGTTAACCGGGTAGGTGCACTAGCCAACAGGTGACTATTTTCAGGCACGACCGGGGAGACACAATTACAGTACAAAATAGGTCAGTTTAGTTAACATAATACAGGCAAAGGTACAATGGTACAAGTACAGACATACGATTTTCAAAAGGCAGGCATACGGTTTCAAATAGGCAGAGGTACTGGTGGGGGTCACATTTAGGGGAGAGAGAGAGAGGAGGAATGTAAGGGGGATTTTAGGACAACAGGGGAGGGTGTGAAACTGATGAGAGGTGGAGGGCAATGAACAAAAGGACGGAAGATAGCAGCTAACAGCCTTGCAGTGCTGGGCAGGGATACATAGCCAGGCTCACGGAACCAAGGGATGGCAGAGCAGGGGGGAGGGGATGAACAGCAAGTAGGAGGGAAGAGTGTTGCAGAAAGCAAGAGGATGAAACCAGAAGGTAAGGGGCAAGGAGGAGTCAAGGGACAGTTTCAAAGTGCAGCATTTGGTGGGAAGGCACAAGGGATCAATAGCAATGGAGCCAAGATCAGGAGAGGCAGCTGAGCTGGCTTACAGCTCGGCAGGCGGCGTAATTATGGCTTAAGTGGGAAAAGGCACCAGAAGACCTGGGGCTGTGGAACTAAAACCCGGCTGGGCTCAGGGACTCATGTGGCGAAGTATGGCTAGTTGCGGCTTTTGCGGGAAAAGGCGTTAAAAGGACCCGGGGCTATGGAGCTAGAACTCAGCTGGGTGCAGAGATGCATACGGCACAGTACGGCTAGATAACGTCAGGTAGAAGGGAAGAGTGTTGCAGAAAGCAAGAGGATGGCTGAGAGGTAAGGGGCAAGGAGGAGCTGAGGGACACAATTTCAGGTGCAGCATTTAATGGGAAGGCGCAAGGGATCCAATAGCAATGGAGCCGGATCAGGAGGCTGACTAGGCTGAAAACACGTCTGCGGCAGGAAATGGCGGTCGGCTTTAGCGGGAAAAGGCACTAAGAAGACCTGGGGCTGTGGAACTAAAACTCGGCTGGGCTCAGGGACTTGTGTGGCAAAGTACGGCTAGTTACGGCTTTTGCAGAAAAGGGCGATGAAAAGACCCGGGGCTATGGAACTGGAACTTGGCTAGGCATAGAGATGTATACGGTAAAGTGCGGCTAGATACGGGTTGGTGGGAAAGGCGCAAAAGGGGTTTTGGAACTGAGACCAGGTAGGACTGAGGGGGAGAAGAGTGAGAGAGGAGGGGAGAGGGAAAGCAAGAGGGACCAGTACCCATTAACAATTAGATACATCTTATAGTTTAGTACTACACAGTAGAACTGACGAAGGATAAAACAAAAGAAGGATTATGTCATAATTATACACAAAGTCAGAAGAGAATAAACAATGTTGGATATGCGGTAAAAAGGTCAGAATAATATATATATTACAACGTTAAGGCAATTTAGGCAGCAAACATGATTGGAATAGAGTGTCCATATGAGAAGTTTGTAAGCATTACATTGTAAGTGCAGGCAGTCTTATAGACAGTTCATTAAAGTGCAATCAGACAAACCAGGTGACAAAGCAATCGAGGGGAGGTAGGCTATTGAGTATATGGCAAGGGAGGATTGATTTAGACAGGTTACAAAGCTTAAGTGGGATCAAAACAAGTGCAATGGTCCATAGAGTAGAAGTACGAGCGAAGTCTCCACTTGAAGGCTAGGTGTGATGGAGCACTTCTCAGATCCATAGGCAGTAAGTTCCAGGCGAGAGGGCAGCACACCTGAAGGCACCAGCACCCTTGGAGGTACGGCAGTGGGAAACTGATAAAAAAGACTTGTCTGACGATCTCAGGTCACGCGATGGTACTACTGGTTGGAGTAGTTCAGACAATGTGGCAGGTTTCAACACTCTGATTATGGAGTCTGATAGGCTGCAGAGTAGTATAGCCTCGTGGAGGAAGGGGATAGCCAACTAACCCTTTGTATAGTTGGCAATGGTGCATCAGACGTTACTTTAGCTGCATATCTACAGACTTATTGATAGGTGGTGTCCCATTTCTGTAGAACAGTTTTATTTGCCATGGTGAGGATGGGTGCACAATAAGACAGAGTGGGTAATGGGATACCCTGGCAATAGCAAGTTTAGCGGTGGGTGTGAGCATAAAGTTCGTCCTGTAGGCAGCACCAGCTTACAGTTGACATTCTTACACGACTCCTGGATATGCTGCTTCAGATCAAGATTTTGGTCAAGCTGTATCCCAAGATAGCGGAAAGAACTTACAATCTCAAGGGTGGATCCATTGATATCAGGGAATTGACAGTGGAGATATACAGGCTCTAAGCTTATGCTTTGATCAAAAGAGCATGGCCTCAGTTTTGCTAGCATTGAGTATAAGGCGATGAGCTTCAAGCAAGTGCTGTGTAAGGTGGAAGGCTGATGACAGTGTGGAATTCAGGTGAGAGATGTTGTCAGAGTGAGCATATATAACAAGATCATCAGCATAGAGTAGTGAGTTGCCTGACGTTATTACGGTGGGCAGGTTGTTGATAAATAATGAGAAGAGAAGTGGACCAAGAATAGAGCCCTGTGGTATGCCAATATTGATTGTGGTACTGTCAGAGATGGCTGAGTTAAGCTTTACAGCTTGAGACCTGTTGGTGAGGTAGCTACTGAACCAGGACGTTACTGGGGGTGAGAAGCATAGGTTTTTGAGGGTAGCAAGCAGTAGTGGATGATCAGCAAGGTCAAATACCTTTGTAAGGTCGATGAACACAGCACCTGTTGGCTGCCCTTTGTCCACATTTGAGAGAACGTCCAATGTGAATTTAGTCAGAGCAGTTGTAGTACTGAGGTGCTTCCTGAAGCCATGCTGCGCTTCACAGAGTGCATTAGTGGAGTCAATAAATTCAGTGACCTGGGTGGCTACTATCTTTTCGAGTATTTTACTCAGTACCAAGAGTATAGCAATGGGTCTGTAGTTTGACAAGTCATCTTTGCCCCCTTTTTTGAAAACTGGCGTGATTCTGGCAGCCTTCCAAATCTCAGGAACAGCACCTGTAGAGAGAGATAAGGTGAAAATCCTGGCAAGTGGTCAGGATATGAGGTGGGCAGCTATTTTCAGGAGTCAAGGTTCCAGGGTGTCAGAGCCCGGGCTAGTGTTCTCAGATATCCCCAACAGTAGTTTGCAGACTTGATTTCCAGTAACCCTTTTAAAGTAAAACAATCTTTTAGAGGCAAGTTGTGGATTGGAGCTTATCATGTTGGAGTATGGTTGAGAGTTATCAGGCAGAGATTTTAAAGAGGACGTGATAGCAGACAGGTCTGAGAATTGCTGGTTGAAGGCATTGGCAATGGTGAGGGAGTCATTGCAGTGGACTCCTTGTAGTAGCATGTCTGAGGGGGTGAAGGATTGAGGGGTTCCGAGGAAGGTTTTTATATGATTCCAAAACGCTTTGAGGATCATTAGCAGAGCTAGTTAAAAAGGTCTTGGCAGTATCTGCTCTTCGCAAACCTGATATGTTTCTTACATTCGTTTCTATGCTGTTTGTAAGCCTGATGATCACAGGGCAGCCCGGTGGATTTATAATGTTTCCAGAGTTTGTCCCTGAGTTTGAGATTGTGGAGAAGATCTTTGCTCAGCCACCTAGTTTCTTGCCCCCTGACCCTTATCTTTATCTTAGGTACATGCCTCCTTTGTACCTCCCCAAACCTGCTGAGGATCACATCCAGGGCAGCCTCAGCACTTGTTGCACGGTAGATGTCGGACCAGTCCATATTAGATATGTCATTGAGAAATGCTTGTACATCGAGCGCTGCAAAGTTAGTAATGGTGATGAGGCGGGACCGAGGAGCAGGTGGCTGACAGGAACGCCAGTGACAGACCGTGGGAGAGTGGTCTGTCAGAGAGTCCGCAAGTACAGTGGTTTTGGATACATGGTCAGGCCTGTTGGTGAGAACCCAGTCTAATAGCGTTCCTGTCTGCGTGTTAGTCATTCTCGTGCATTCTGTTACAAGTTGGTGAAAGTTATATTTTTGGACCATAGACGCAAGGTTGCCTTGATTCGGGCCTAGCCAGTTTAAGTTGACATCCCCCAACAGGATACACTCATTCAGTTTCAGGGATTGAGACACATGTTGTAGTAAGATCTGGAGACTTTCCAAACCTCCAGTGGGTGGGTTCTACAAACACAGGATGTGCAAGTGTTTGGCTCCTAGGGACAGTGTAGCATGTAACGATTCACAGTGCATGTGGGGGGCCAGGATTTGGCACCGCTTTTAATGAGAGGTGATTTTTGTAATAAACGGCAACGCCCCCACCCCTTTTTGAGCCACTTCGATCCTATACACTTGTATTTAATAAAGAATGTTAACTTGTATAGCCTTTATGTGCAAAATACATGAAAGTGTGCTGTTTTGGCATAATTTGGGCATTTTGCACCACTTTTAGTAAGAAGAATGAGCAGGAAGTAAAGATTGCTTATGTGCACAATATGTGATCATGCTCATTTCTGACCAAAGTGCAATTTTTTAAACATGTATCTTTGAAATACAGTTATGCAATTGAAACTTTTATGTGCAGATGTAGCCATGCTTTAAGGAGGGGAGGGGAGGGCATTATTAGGGGACTGTCGGGGCATGTTCATGCATGCAGCAGTCTGGGTATCTATCCCTGTACCTATGTCCTCACAGGAAAGGGAGAAAAAGTTAAGTGGTAATCTTGTCTGCTATAGCAGCATGACAGCTGATATGGCCAAAGGTTCTCAGAGCCACCCTGCCAGTGAAGGAGAGGAGACAGGATTAAGAAAGATACAGTTTTCAAAATTTTGCATTTTAGGAATATAAAATTATGCACTTTAAAAAACTGCAGCAAAATGCATAAATTGTGCCAAGCTCTATTTCAAAATATTGCTTTTCATTATAGATTGAAAATCTACAAACCCATTTACTTTTTGTTGTCACAATTTGACTTTTTTTTGCAGCTAAGAAATGGCAACAAAATGGGTTACACCAAACAACCTGAAAATGTGGTAATTATAACCTGCAAGAACAGCCCTCACATAGAATGAAAAGGAGAGCTTGTCAAAAGTCAGCAGAAACATGTTTTCTATTATGCATATTAAACACACTTTATGTAAAATAAGGGGGAGACAGACAGTAATCAATCACCCCATTTGTAGAAGAAAAGGGCACAAATCTGTGAAAGTCTGTCACTTAACCTCACCTGAAAATGGCAAAGTGATAAGTGGGTTGTAGAATTTCCTGCATTTGCAAACCCTGGGGAGGAAGCCAAAGCATGTACCAAGCAGAAAGTTTACATCCAGGGCTCAATGTAACTCATGAATTTAAAAATACCATATTTGTAATACATATTTTCTATAGTCCAACTATAGACATATATACTTGCTACTTGTGAATGTACAGTTCTGTGAGAATAGGGCCTACTGAGTCTATCTTCCATATAGACAAATAGTTTCACAGGGACGGTCTGATGTGACATCTCATGTGACGGAGAGGCAGCTTCAACTGACAGGCATTCATTATACATGGTGGAGTTATGGATCTGTGGGTTAGCCCTCTGTAAAGAGTTCTATTTTTCTTCTCTAAACAATGACAGAGAGATTTAGAAACAATACTGACAACACTTATGCCAAGTAACAGATGTAACACCCATGACATGTTTATATTTTTATTTCTTTATCTTCCTAGTTATGTTGCCTGTAAACTATTTTAGTTGGGGGATGGATGGCAAGAATTAAAAATTACAGTGTCATGCTTGGGGAAACTCAGCTGTGAGTGGCCTTTGGTGTAAAATTTTGATTGTACTCACAGTACAAACAAGTTAGGGTGGGTAGCAGAAGTCTCCTAATCTAAAAGGTTTTTGTTTTGGTTAAACTGCAAAGAGTTGAATCCCTTTCATAACAAAAAGGCACATTTTGAGTGTCAACAGGGCAAAGGCAGAGCAACCCCACTGATTGAGCCAGCCAGGAAAACAAATACGCCCAGATTTCAATCGATTTCAATCCACAAAACCGATTTGGACCCATTCTAAAAGACAGTGGTCTCCAAAGATCAAATAAATGGTCCAGTATGTGATGGCAGAGAGGCATGTATGATGATGCACATGTACTGGGCCAGTCAGTTGAAGATATCTCAGTGTTTTTGTTGCTCTTAGTTATGTTTTGGGACTATAAACTAGCAGCATCATGGGTCTGAGTCTTCCATAACTCACAAAGATTACAGTTGGGGGTGAGCTTCTTCTATGCTACTTAGAATTTAGATAGCTTTGAGTTAGCTTTTAGGCTTTTAGATAGCTTTGAGTTAGAAGTCTGCTGTGTGTCCTCTATCTTTTTGAATGCATTTATTTTTATCTCTGTAGAAAAACTGTCTTCCTCTTAGTTGTTAGTGTGTATTATCCTATAATATATGTAAATATCATTGAGTATTAAACATTATTTTTATATACTTCATGCTTCCTGTAAATGAATAATTTCAGATATAGATAATCAGGGGTAAATTGGCAAGCCCATTATCCATTTCCAAAGAGGCAGTCTACAGAGTTACCATATCTAAGGCAAAGTGTTCTCAGCTGTAACAGAAGGGGTGGATCATTTGCCCTTTGGTAAGGAGCACTGTACTGAGTGAGCACTGGTTCTTGTGGGATTCAGACTTAGAGATACCCCGGTGAGGTTGAGGCTGAGTGGTGGCAACATACCGAGGTAACCCATTCAAGCATCTGAAGGATTGTAAAAGCTGGTAATAGTCACAAACTGAGTTCCGGGAAAGAATCAGTCTGTGACAAACTGGTTGGCAGAGGTTGGGATCTGAAACGGATTGCCAGTAAAAAAGGTTATCTGTCCAGTCACAAAGCAGGATATACAAAAGGGGATACTGTATAGATTACCATTTTTATTTTTGTTGAAAGTAAGAGTAGATAACTAGAATAGAATGGCTGGGTCATGTGGGAGATGTACCGTGGCAGACCTTATAAACATCTTTGAAAAAATGTGACCAAGGAAGCAGTGCAAAAGTCATCGCAGCTAGCCAAAGTCATAAGATGGAGGCTGGAGGGAATGTAAATGAGCCAGAAGCTACAACTGGTGCAGCTAAACAAGCAGACTGGATACAAATGATGCAGCTGGAGCTCACCCTGCTTAATGTGAAGGCTGAGACTGAGAGGCACAAGACAGATGCAGAGCTACAGAGGACAAAGACAGAAGCTTTGGAGCAAGAGAGAGAGAGGGCAAGAGAGAGAGAGAGGTGAGAGAAAGAGCAAGAGGAGTGACAAAGGGAGCACCAGCATGAGATCCAAATGTGAGAGCACCAAGGGAAAAAGCATGAACATGAGAGGGAGCTGGACATTCTGCATCAGAACACAGTGCCACAAGTCATACATATTGGCATCAGAGATTCAAATCAGGAAGTCAAACAATTTCAAAATCTTTGCAAAGTATCAGAAGCAGGATGATCATGAGCTGTTTTTTAAATCTTTTGAGAGTATTGTTATGGGCAATTTGAATTGGACAGGGTTCTTTGGGCAACTCACCTTTTGCCATTCCTTGTGAGCAGAGCATTAGAAGTCTTTGTCAGTATGGACAATAAGGACTGTATGGACTTTAACAAAGTGAAAAATGCCTTGCTAAAATAGTTTGAATGGACTCCTGAGGCTACAGACAAAAGTTTTAAGGTTTAAGGAAGGCACCTGGTGATAGCTATTGTGAAATGTGAGCACAACTAGGCAAGCTGTTAGAGTGATGGTTAGAGGATGCAAAGTCTAACTCTGTGGAAAAGATAAAACTTTTTTTCCTCTGCTCAGTTCGTATCCAGGCAACCATATACTCAGTGCAAAAACAATGGGGTAGGGACTTCAGGTAGTTTTAAGGGAACCCAGGGCATGGGCACCCGAAGGTACACCAGCATGACCCCGAACAAAAAGGAAGCTGAATTGTTTTAAAAGTAAGGGGTTGGGGAATGCACGTGCAATATCTGTCAAAAACTGGGACACCTGTCATGTGACTGTCTGAAAAATGTAGCAAAAGGGATGAGTGCAGCAGGAGTGGGTACCTCTAGCAGTATCAAGCATCTAGTGGCCAGTATCCAGAGTGTAGTTCCCACAAATGTCACTGAACACATGCACCCCATGTTGCTAAATGGGATGCTAATCCAGGGACTGATGTATACTGAGGCCACCATCTCAATGGTAAAACAGGATTTTCATTCATGAGAAATAGGGGGACCAGATCCTGCCGGGTCAGTTTACCAGAATTAGAGGAGTAATGGAATCTGTGATCTGAGTTCAAAATGCTTGGATCTTTTTAAGCTGGGAAGGTGAACAAGGCATAATGGAGGTTGGTGATGTACCAGACCTACCTGTTAACGTTATTATGGGGGATGACTTTGACAGTCAGGCCAGCATTATGTGTGTCTCTACACTTAGTAAGGCTAAGGAACCAGCTTCTGAGGACACACAAGGGGCAGTGCATCTGGAAGCAACCCTTCCCTCAGCAGCAGGGGAAGTTGTAGCTGAAGAACGAGCTGTGAACCACAGTTCTGAGCCACAGCTACAGACTGAGGACAGTGTGTTTCCTGGGAAGGTCAGGCATGCAGAGCTGGGGAGAACTCAACAGGCTGACCCATCCCTGTGGAAATTAAGGGAGTTAGCCACCAGGGTGGAAGGTGATTCTCAGGGTTCAGAGAAAGGAATGTATAGAGAATGGGCTCCAATAGTTTAAGTGGGTTCCAAAGGGTGGACCAGCAGAAGGGGTACTCTGGTAGATAGTAGTTCATTGGGAATATAGTAAGTAGTGTCTGGCCTTAGCCTTAGTAGTCAGCCATACAGAAAGGTGGCTGACTAACAATTTTTATTGGCCCAGTATCTTTAAGGATGTGGCAAGCTTCTGCTGGACATATCCTCAGTGCCACAGGATCGGAAAGGTTGGGGACAAGACTAAGGTGGCTTTGAGTTCCCTGACTATAGCTGAACAGCCATTTTGATGAGTTGCTGTGGACATTATGGGGCCACTCACCACCCAAAGTTACATGGGCAAAACATATATATTGATGGTCGTAGATTATGTCATTGTCCTCCACTGAGGCAGAAAAAGTGGCTGACAAACTGCTGGGGCTATTCAGTTGGGTAGGTTTTCCCCAGAATATTTTATTGGACCAGGGAACCAAATTCATGTCTGCCTTAATGGCAAGTCTTTGGGAAAAATGAAAAGGTGGGGCACCTCGGGGACTACCCATACCATCCCAGATTAATGGTCTGGTCAAATGATTTAATGCATCTCTTAAAAGTTAAGGGCATACGCTGACTAGCATGCAAGGAAATGGGACAGGTACTTACCTCATCTCTTATTTACATATAGGGAACTCTCCCAGGAATCTACAGGGTTGTCACCCTCCGAACTCCTGTTTGACCATAGGGTAAGGGTTCCCCTTGATTTGATAAGGGATGAATGGGAGGGTGAGCTTCCTTACCAAGGGAAATTTGTTGTGGAGTACATCCTGAATATCAGGTCACAGCCCAAGGAGCTCACAGGGTTCATCCAGGAACACCTTGCTACTGCACAACAGAGACAAAAGGCGTGATATGACTGTGGAGCCAGAGCTTAGCAGTACGATGTCAGGAAATGGGTGATGGCACTCATTCCCATCCAACAGAATCAATTACAGGTGAATTTGGGAGGGTCCTTACTAGGTGGTCAGTAGGGTGAATGTTGTTAATCATGTGGTGGATGCAAGTCTGGTGGCTCAGAGGGTTAAGGTGCCCTGTGCCTTACCTCTTGTTATGCCAGTGTCCTGAGTTTGGGAATCAGCCTGGATCACCACAGGTTGGCCGGGGGGGGGGTCTGGGAGTGGATCAAGTAGCTGCAAGACAGTTCTTCTCTCTGGATAGGGATGGAATACTGACTCAGCTCTTGGGAGAGGGCTGCCCTTCTCAGTGCTACAAATCTAGATGCTCCAGGTGTCCGGTTGGTGGTGGGTGTCTGTAGAGATGTGCAGGGCTTCATTAAGAACTTATGTCCCTATTTCCATTTTCTCCATGAGCTGCAGTGACAGGGCTACTCATGTGCATGGAGGCATCCCTGTGTCACAGTACAACGACTGCCCACACCCTGACTAATGTCTGCTGCTCCTGTGTAGGTGCTACCACCAAGCTCCCACTTTGTAGCATCCCATAGGTCCCACCATTGATACAAAGATACATAGACAGTGTCGGCAGATAAGGGTCGATGGCCCACCCAGTCTGCCCATTTGAGCTTGTAAGTTCAGTTTATGTTTTCCTAGAAGTCTGTTGCCCCTTACCCCTGACCTCCAGAATTCCTTTATGTCTATCCCATTCATTCTTAAATCCCGTGATTGTTTCAGCCCCCACCACTTCCTCTGGCAGGGTGTTCCACTTGTCCACCACCCGTTCTGTGAAGAAATTCTTCCTCATGTTTCCTCTGAATCGTCCTCCCTCCAACTTCATCCCATGCCCTCTAACCATGGGGGCAATCTATTGGGTACTCTCTTCAGGTACATCCAGGGGAGGTGGATGCCAGCTGTGGGGGATGGGGACAGGAGCCAATAGCCGTTAGAGGGGTAAAAAGCTACATGAAAAAAATTACATGGTGGAGCTCCTCAATAGTATGCACAAACAGCAAATCTGCCACATAAACATGATGAAGCCCTACCATGACTGGGAAAAATGGTCCTGACTGTGTGCAGCTATCCAGAGGTGGAGGTAGAAGTAGATCCAATGGTGGAGCTCATGGAAGAGGTTAACAGAGAATCCACAGTATATGCTGTCACCCTCTCTGACCAGCTCACACTAGACCAAGATGCTGACATGCATGCAGAGCTGCACACATTTGGAGAAATGTTCACGGAAAAACCAGGATGTACTACACTAGCTGAGAACCATGTGCACACAGGGTACCAGGACCTGCTAATGCAGCCACCCTACAGAGTCCTTGAGGGAGTGAAACCTGCCATTGAAGGGGAGATCAAGGAAATTATGTCTCTCAGGGTAATCCAGCAGTCCAGTAGTCCATGGGCCTCCTGATTTGTACTGATCCCCAAAAAGGATGGGACCACAAGGTTCTGTGTTGACTACCAGAAGCTCAAAAGCTATATTGAGTTGGATATATACACACCATGCCTAGGACAGATGAGGTCCTAAAGAGGTTAGGGGGATCCATGTACCTGATCACCATAGACATGACAAAGGGTGACTGGCAGGTACCCCTGACTCCTGAAGTCATAAATAGGTCAGCATTCATAACTCAATTTGGCCTAATTGAGTTTACAGTAATGCAATTTGAGATGCAGAATATTCCAGCCAGCTTCAATGGCTCATGGACTGCAGTCTGTCTGGAGCAGGATACTTTGCTCTTGTGTATATGGATGTCATTGCCATCTACAGGTGGACAGTGGAGGACAACATCAGGCATGTAACCAAGGTGCTCAACTGACCACAGGGCTGACAGTAAAGGTGGAGAAGTGCCAGATAGGGATGGCAGAAGTGTCATACCTTGGGCACAGGATGAGGAGTGGGTGCATCTGGCATGAGCCAGTAAATATTGAGGCATACAAATAGGGATGGGCCATGCCTATAACAAAAAGAAAAGTACAAGCCTTCTTAGGGATGGTAGGGTACTATTGAAAGTTTGTACCAAACTTCAGTAGAATGGCTAAACCCCTGTCCAATCTCACAAGGAAGAAAATGTCAGAAAAAATGTAGCTGATAGAGCAAAGTGACACATCGTTACACGCAATGAATGAGGCATTGTGTTACGCACCTGTGCTTGCGAGCCCTGACTGTTCTCTGAAGTTTATAGTGCACATGGATGCATGTGATCATGGGCTAGGTGTGGTTCAAGTCAGGTCATGCACATGTGGGAAGAACACCTAGTCATGTACCTGAGCAGGCAGCTGCTTCCAAGAAAGGAGACCTACGCCACAATTGAGAAAGAGTGAAGAAGAAGAAGAAGAAGAATCAGCATTAATATAGTGCTTTTCATACACAGTATCCCAAAGCACTTTACAAGCAATGCTAGACTGGTAGTGAAGTGACTGAATGTGTGGTGGCAGACATATCGCACATCATCACCCACACACAGCCTGGATAATTGCATGAACCAGTTTATGGCAAGGAGAATGTTGGCCAGGACACCGGGAATGTTCCCTGCTCTTTGCGAAGAGTGCCCTGGGTTCTTTTACTTCCACCTGGACATCCACCAGGTCAACACCAGGATGGGCAGAAGGGACCTTGGTTTAACGTCTCATCCGAAGGATGGCACACTCCAGCAGTACAGCACCCCCCAATACTGCACTCGGATGCCAGTGATTTTTAGGTGCAAGTCCAATCCTGGTGTGGGACGAGAACCCACGACCTTCTGGTCCAGAGGCAGATGTGCTACCAACTGAGCCACGCTGACACCTGGATATCATCTGAGCTCTACAGAAACTGCAGTCATATTTGTACGGGAGAACATTCACACTGGTCACTGACCACAGCCTCCTCCAATGGCCCCATAGAACCATTGGCAAAATCCAAAATGGTAATGTATATGGCCAGTTCCTGGGTTTACTAGAATCCCATCAGTTGTAGATCAGTCAGATAGCTTGGGCAGTGTTAGTGGGCTTAACTGCTCTCTGAAAAATATTACATCACCATTTACTCCACTGTGCTGGGCAGGGGGATGATGTAATGCTGCTCAGAACTCTCGCAGCAGCACAAGCCACACTTGGCCAGCAGCTGTTCTTGAGCAGTCAGTAGTCTGAAGCTGGAGTTCGAGCAGAGAGTTCTACAGCAAATGGTGTTCTGCCCAGAGATCACTTGCTGAGAGTGAAGGACCTTGATTTGTTGTTTTCTGCCTTAGTAAAGTAACTGACTGGTTTCCTGGGAAGTGGAGGCTACCAGATACTGTGAAGCCCCAAGGGGGTGAAGATTTCTCACAGAAAAGATGAATGGGACTGAAGGTTCAGTAAGTACTTTGGGGCAGTCCCCAAAAGACTGTGAGAGCTATCAGCACTGCCCAAAATGTAGAGACTGTGTGTGTACAAGTAAAAAATATGGATGTATTGTGAGATCTGAGGATTTCAAGTTTCTATACAAGTGTCTTGTGGGGAACAAGTGTGTGAAATTAAAATGTTCAAGTAGGGTTGGCTGGTGTGTTATCAGATACAGGCACACAGGAGCCTGGCACAAAGTTTGTGCAGTAGGTGGTCTCTTGTAGCCCCGGTCTGGCAGAGAATCCTATATCCTAAAGTAATGGCAGATAATCTAGCTTGTGACCAGAGTGAGCTATCCCCTCATTTCAGGTTCAAGTAGATCTAACTGGTTACCCAGAGGAATGTTTTTAGGTGTTAACTACAGTCACCTAGTGATGATTTAAATAGGCCTGGTACCCTGTATAGGGCTGGCAGTTGTTAAGTCCATGACTCCTAAAATATGGCTGGACATGTGTGGAAAATGTGTTTTTATAAGTCCATGACTCCTGAAATAGTGCTGGACATCTGTGGAAAATGTGTTTCATAAGTCCATGATACCCTGCATAGGGCTGGACATCTGTGTAGAAGTCAATACAGCCTCCAAGAGGTTGGAAATGTTTTTGCATGCTATAAAAGGTATCTTCTATAATTTACAGCAAGAAGCCCCGGGGCACCACCAATTCTTGTTAACACTGTGTCAGGAATAAAAAGCCATACAGTAACATCCCAAATTCCTGGTTGCAGATGGTTCCACCATTGGAATTCATCTGTCTGAGTGCACCCGTCATCGGGGCGCATGTATTTGAATTCACTGATCTGTATTTATGCAGGGGAGTGCCCTCCACACCCCCTAACTAAATATACAAACTCCAGGGGGATGATCCTTAGGGAGGGAGCAGCAAATTTGAAAAGTTGGTGCCCTAATGATGGGCGCACTCTGATCAGCACATGGATGGCTGAAAGGGGTTGCAGACAATCCATCTTTGAATGACTTGTGTAATGTTTTTGGGGCCCCACAGATAGGAAACACACCATAGCCCTGGCACCTCTCTTCCCAGCCTGGGTAAAATACAACTGTTGTTTTGTGCTCTACTCCCCCCCGACCTCTGAGATGCCCAAGCCAGGTGTTTGCCCTAATGCAAGAGGTCATACCTATTTTCTGCCACTTGTGGTTTGTCGTCTTGTCTGAGTAAAAAGAAGGGGGTTTAGCATTACAGTAAGATGGAGCCAGGTGCTACAGTCTTAAAACATAGACATCAGACACTGCAGTGGGTCATAACATGGCCATATAGATGGTTTGTCTAGGCAATAATCAGTGGCCAGTAAAGAACAGAAAGTGTTGTAAAAAATTAAATCGTTAAAACTGAGAAAAAACAAAGGTGTTGCTAGTGGCAGACAGGACTAGATGCTCTCTGCACAGTTCCTTCTCAGATTGACTTTAAAAATATTCAAAATACTATTATCATAGTTTAACTAGCAGTTTCTTTAGAGTTCTCCGTAGGATACTCAACCAGGAATCAACAGCTGAAGATTGGTGGTGACTGAGCCTTTGTATGACCAAAAAATGATCAGTCTAAAGAGACCAGGCAAGGGAAGACTCAGACTCCATCCACAAGTGGCGCCAAAGGTAAGAAGTTAGCTAACCCTCAAAGTGGGGTTTGGAGGCCACAGTGCATGCTGTCTTAGAAATGGTGCAACTGCTGGACAAAAAGGTGAAGGGTTTTAACTCATGCCTTGGGATGGTTGAAACAAAAACTGAACATTCTAGTATCAGAACAAAAAACAATCACTGAATCTCATAATAAAACACAGGTGACCATGGATGGGGTACTCAAAGAAAACAAACCCCTTCATGTCCAACTACAACATCTGAGAAATGGGGCTTGCAACTGCCAATTTGAGACTCATTGGCACACCAAAGTGTTCAGAAGGCATGGACTCTTTGGGCTACATAAAAAAAACACCTACGAGATTTATTCCAAATGTAGGTGGATTCCTTAATCATCAGGGCCTATCACATTGCCCCCAGGTGCTAATCAACAACCCAGACTTACTTTGAACTTTCCTACTTTCAGCTATGGAGGTGTATGCCAGGGAACTGATACTGCAGAAAGGTAAAATAGCAGGCTCACTACAACTGGCAGACTGCACAGTCTTACACTGTTTTACAGACCTCAGTTATGTCACCCACCAGCGGTGGAATGGCTTCAATGCAGTGAGAGCAGGGCTCAGGGAGTTGGGAATTTTGCACTTTCTGCAGCTGACTGTAAGACTTAAAATGATGTATTCAGGCAAGGTCTACCTATAAAGTGATCTGGTGGAGACTGACCAAAGAGTGAAGGCTATCATGAGAGACTTTGCACAGGAAAATTGTGATGAGGAAAGAGAAGGAGCAGAGGAGACCTGAATACCACTTCAGAATATCGACAACAATGTTGTCAACAACCTGAACAGCAATAGGAACAATGTCAATTGCTGGCATTGTTCCTGTCAGGACAAAGTGTGTTTTTTGTGTGGGGATTTACCCCCTGCACCCCCCCATGTGGGGGCTATGCCTCCTTCCACACCCTCCATCTCTAAATATTCAACCTCGAGTCGGAGTTGGTTTGGAGTGGGGGCGAAACACAGTGGTCGCGGTGTCTTTGCACAGCGAAACCACTACAACGACCTGGCGAGATTTGTCACTGTGGTGGACTTTGCTGTATTATTTTCCATTGTGCTGATGTGCTACCAATACCACACAGTAAAGTACCTGGAACTTTTCATTACCTGGTTGTTAGACTTTACTGAACTTATAAATGCTGTTTTGAAGTTGTTTACGTCCATGATGTAGGGAATTTGGTCATATTAATTTTAACCACCAATAGTTAGTGAACAGTTATTTATATTGGTGATCGTAATAAGACCAATGCAGCAATAGTAGGCCTAGTAAGACTACTCAGCAAGCATAAAAAGGTGGCAAGTGCATGGTTCAAGGTGCTTTGGGGTGTATCACCCCATCTGAGCAACAAGACCAGCGGTGCTATCCCAGAGGGTCTGTAATTTCTTTTTAAGGATAGTCAAGTAAGTCCCTGGCATCTCGAGGGTATATCCCTTTTGATGGGCCCAATCATTATCAGGGAACTATGTTGCACTGTTCCTATAGGAGGTTTATTGTAAGTTAATAGTGACTAAGGAAGTTAATGTTATGCATACAGTACATCCGAGAAGTATTTACCTCAGAGTAGCCTAATTCCTACTTTATGACAAAAGCACACTACTGTATTGATTCTGTAGACTGCAGCATGCTCGTTGTCTTTCTTTTTATGCGTTAACATCCAGTTCTAAAAGTTATACTTTTGAATGTCTGTCAATGGAAATGATAATGTGTGTCTGCTTGTGTGTGTATGTGTATGTGTGTGTGTGTGGGGGGGGTGGCTATTCATGAGAAGTGTCTCTGTAACTGAAAGGGAAGATTTCTCCAGCATATGATTTTTCATGGACTCCAGGGCCAGGCTATATATTTTTAGCAAAGATCCATCTACAGGAAAGTATTCATACAATGGGCTAATGTTAAAGCAATTAAAAGATGGTCATCCATGGTTCTGCTGTAAAGGCCAATTCTTGGGACACTGTTTGGACTTAAATACAGAACTTTGATATTCACCAACATGCTGCAAAAATTGTTGATGTGATGTGTCTTACCTAAGATAATTATGTTGATATATACACATCCTATACTTTGAAACAAGTTTCTTTATTTGAATGTTCATTTCTATAAATGAATACAAATATCATTAAAAAAACTGATTGAAAACGGGGGGAATGGCAGGTAGCACAAAGCTACTAACATGAAAAACAATGCAATTTTGGGTTGCTAAAGGATTTTTTTTTATATTTTTCCAGGCAATGCAGATGTAACAGATGTAACATCCAGGAAATCTTTTCATTTTTTATCTTACTAGTTATGTCACATGTAAACTATTGTAGTTGGTGGATGGATGGAAAAAATTGAAACTGCCTCATAGTGCAGTCTTATGCCTATGGGAACTCAGCTGTGAGTGGCTGTTGGTGTACAAAGTTCTTTATACTCACAGTACAAACAAGCGGGGTGGGTAGCAGTAGTCTTCTGATCTAAAAGGCTTTTGCTTTGGTTTAACTTCAAAGGGCCAAATCCCCTTCACAACAAAAGAGATATGTCTTGAGTGTAAACAGGGCCAAGTCAGAGTGAAACAGGATCCCACTGATTGAACCAGCAAGGAAATAAAAAGGGCCCAGGCTTCAAAAGTCACAAAACCAGTTTTGACCCATTCTCAAAAAAGGGAGATCTGCAGAGAACAAAGAAATGATGTATTATAAGTCTAATTAATTATTCATGATGGCAGCATCGTCCATGATTGGTTGTTGCACCAGTCTGAAACCTCTAAGAAGTGACCGGTGTGGCACCCACTCTGCACTTCCTGCTGTTGCGCTTCCAGTGCCTCCACAGAAAACATTAAGTAAATGTCTTTAAAAAGACATCATTATTGTGATTAGACTTATAATCACAATAATGACCTCAGAGCCAGTCATTTCCTCAAGATTAATGACTGGCTGGGTGGGGGTGGACCTCGGCTGCACCTCAGGCCACCCTCTCCCCCAGCTGGTCATTAATTCCTAGAAAATGACTGGCTCTTCTGTCATTATTGCTTAAGTATGTGATGTCAGAGGAGCATGTATGATGATGTGTGTATAGTGGGCAGGCCAGCAAAAGATATCTCTGTGCTTGATTGTGCTTAGATCCTGTCAAGTTCTGTGACTTTGAACTAACAGCATCATGGGTTCGAGTTTGCCATAACTTATCATGTTGCCAGTTGAGGTAAACTTCTTCTATTCTACTTAGAATTTTGGTAGGCTTTAGTTAGATTCTTCTGTGTGTCCTTTATCTTTTAAAATGTATCTCTGTAGAAATACTGTATTTCCCAGAGTCCGTGGATGTAACCTCCCTCTACATTAATATTTTGCACATGGATGGCATTTCAGTTTGCCTTAAATACCTACCTGAGAAAGGACTAGACCTAAACATTGATCCAGAAGTGGTGGGGAAACTTATTGAATTCATTCTGCCACATAACAACTTCAGCTTCAGTGGTAAACATTATGTTCAAACTATGGGAACAGCAATGGGCACCAGGATGGCTCCACAATTTGCCAATCTCTTTATAGCAAATTTGGAGGAGGGCTTTTTAAGGCACTGTATACGCAAACCACTCACTTATTTTCATTACATTGATGTTTTGTTTCTAATTTGTACAGAGGGCACAGACACACTTAAGGCGTTTCATCAGGAACTTAATAACCTCCACCCATCAATAGAGCTTTCCCTGGAATATTCTGCCACCAGTGTTAATTTTCTGGACACCACAGTCATCATTAAGGATGGAACCTTACATACATGTATTTACAGGAAACCAACAGACAGATAGAGATGCTTACATAGAAATAGTAATCACCTGAGCTACACAAAAAATCTGTAATGTACAGTCAAGCATTTCGACATCACCCTATCTGTTCAAGCAAGGAAGACAGAGATACACATTTGACTATACTGAAAAAAAAAAACCTTTATTGAGCAGGGACACTGTTACAGAGAATTTGACAGAGCAGTAGAACATGCAACACAGATACCAAGGGAAGAACTACTTCAGTATAAAGAAAGGACCAATACTAACAAAATACCCTTAGTAGTCACATATCATCCTGACCTTGAACTCCTATGTAAGATTATTAAGGGCCTCCACCCAATATTTAGTGAGAATGAGACCCTAAATTGTAATTTTCAAGAACTACCACTGCTATCTTTTAAACAACCATCTAATTTAGCCAACCTGATTGTTAGGAGTAAACTTGCACCATAACAGAATACCATAACACTAAATGGTACACAACCCTGCAATCACCCCAGATGTAGAACTTGTGAGTACATTACCACTTCAGATTGTGTAGTTATTTCACAAAACAGGCAATTCAGGGTACAGGGGAATTATACATGTGCATGTTGTTTATTTCATTCAGTGCAAGAGATGTCCACAAACAGGGTATATGGGAGAGACAGGGCAACCTCTATGCACTAGAATGAACTCGCAGACATACTATTAATATGAAGATGACTGAAATGCCAGTGGGGCAGCACTTCTCTCAGACTGATCACTCCCTCTCAGATATGTCAGTAATGGTTTTAAAAGGACATTTCAAAAATATGCAACAGAGACAGGCTTTTGAGGTCAGACTTATTTTACTTCTCAATATGGTAGAAGATGGCATGAACATTGATTTGGGTTTTTATGACACATTACCCTACTTGAACTTACACAGACCTTAAGTACATAGAATGGACATATAATGGGACTTCAGTGTATTTTTGTTTTTGTTTTATTATTGTGTGATTATAGGGTGCCTTTTAACTGGTTTTTAATATGTTGGTTTCTCTCCATAAACTTTTTGTGGTGGGGGTGGGGGAGTAGTGTGTTAGTTTGGGGTGTGTGTGGTTGGGGCTATTGGGTTGTGGTTTTATGAGGTAAGGCTTATATTCAGGTACGTGACATTATGATGTTACAGTGGGTTAGGACTCTTGGTTCACATACGCAGTGAATTTGTGCTTCCTTCCAACTAGTTATCTATATTATGATGTTACCCTGGGGGAGGGGGAGAGGGTTTAGTTCCTTTAGTTTTTGATTCAGATTCCTAAAGCTGTTACTGTACATATAGTAGATTGATTATATACTGGCACATTATTTAACACTAAACATATTGGAATGCATCATCTCATTTACTAGGGGGTCCTTGGTAGTTTTTGTATTGGGTTCTAATTCTGACAATGGATATTTCTTGTAAAAAAATCTTGTTACAGCACTTATAGTTTTAATGTTTATGGAATTTATTATTTGGTTGAGTATATGGTTGAACAATTGTCTCCAGATAGGTTTAATACTATATGAGTGTGTGAAACAGTTCATTCACTCTAGGGAAACTTTTCTTTTACCCACCTATTGCCATAGATAGAAAATTTCTATTTTATATTTTAACTTGGAAAACTATCACATTTTTAACATGTGCTTAAGTGGGTATTAAGTCTAAAGGTTTTACATTTAATTAAGAGTGCATTCTCATAATACAGTCACTCATTCATTTGTAAGTGAAATTGTCTGGCCTCCCCAAGGATTCCTCTTATCTACATCTGTTGACATTTGATCTTGGAGTGCTTTACAGATGCCAGCTGATTTAAACTGGTTTCTTGCATTTAAACTTCAGTTTTTTTTTAAAAAGGTGTTTTAAGCAAATGAGAATTCTTTCTTTTTTTTTATGTATGATCTGGGTGTTAATAGAATGAGATTTTCCAAACAACTGTCATAAGTTTCCAAGGAAGGACTTGGTTGGTCCAAAAGCTTAAGCACTGTTTTCTTTTGTTACATCTATGTTGGTCCAATAAAATGTATCAAACCATTTGTTTCTGGATCTGTTCTTACAAGGACAAATACGACAACTAACTAATTCTGTGTGCCATTTCTGAAGAGGCTGACTGCAAAGTTACCGTATGTAAGGAAAAGTGTTCTCAGCTGTAACAGAAGGGGTGGATTGTTTGTCCTTAGGTGAGGAGTGCTGTACTGAATGAACAGTGGCTCTAATGGGATTCAGACCTAGAGATACCCCAAGTAAGGTTGTGGCTGAGTGGTGGCAGCATACCAAGATAACCCTTTCATGTATCTAATGGTGGTGAAAACTAGTAACAGTCAAAGACTGAGTTCTGGGAAAGAACCAGTCTGTGACAGCCACCCAAGCAAAATTTCAGTAATGGATCATTGATGTTTTGCCTCCCTTTCATGAACCCTTTCTGAGCCCAACACTGGTGCTAGTACTGAAATTAAGCAGAAAGAAGATTAAAAGAGCAGCTATTTACTAAACATTATTTTGAATACTTATCTGTACAGTGATTTCATTTAACTGTACAGTGTCCTACTGGAAGTTTTAGCTTTTCCCTCATTATGAAAGACCTGGTAGAGGGAAGAACATGGTTGTGACACCAGAATAGAGGGATACAGAATAGTCATAAGGGATCGATCTTACAGAAAAGGCATTGGGTGGCTCTCATTGTAAGGGAAGAATCACTTTGTAGAACACAGAGGCTATCGAGAAGGCAGAAAAATGTAACAGGGTCCATCTGATTTGAGCCAAGGGAAATGGAGGGCAAAATAATTTCCCTGAGGGTGCACTATAGGCCCTCAAACTGCTCAGTGTAGCATGATGACCAGCTAGTTGGGACATGTGTGAGAGATGACAAATCAGATTCAGTAGTGATTCAAGGGAACTTTAATTTCCCAGTTAAAGACTGGTATCTCAAGAGGATGGGTTTATGGCAGATCTGAGAGTTCATGTCCACCTTCAAGAATTGCTTTCTAGAGCAGCATGTCAAACAGGGAACTAGTTATGAGGCAACCTCTGGCCATGTTCTCAGCTGTAAGGGCAGGTCAACTGCAGTGTGAAGGTCAAGGAACCAAAGGGAGACAGTGACAACTGGGTAACCTTCTCTGTGGTGATAGAGAAGACTAGCTGTGCCTCAGCAACCAGGACATGGAACTACAGAAAGGAATACTTTGCCAAGATGAAGGACCTGGTGTCCAATGGTCTGAATCAGCTATACTGTATAAGGCTGGTAATGCAGAACACATTTGACATTTGTTGAAGAGGGTACTCAAAAATGCCACAGAGGCCTGCATCCCTGTAAGCAACCAAGGGAAAAAGGCCAGCAAGTCCCAGCTTGCTCAACAGGGACTTAAGACCATTGATCTTGAATAGGAAAAGTCTGTGACTATTGAAAAAAGACAGACTGCCTCTAGGTCATAGAAGAAAATGGAATAACACTGAGGTATGGCAAGATGAGAACTTGGAATGAAAATGAGGTGCAGAAGTCAGGATAAGTGAAGCAACTGCAGACAACGCCAATGCTTTCTTCCAGTACATTCATGGAAGAAGAAAGGTAGAGAAGATTAGGCATATGAAAAATGGGAATGGGAGAGGAACTTGTGAGAGACCTAGGAATGATGGCTGAAAAGATGAATGAATAGTGGACTTCACTCTTCCTGACATGGATTGTAATATCCAAGGGAAGGACAACCAGAAAATAAATACTCATACATGCATTCCAGGATGGCTTCTTGGTTAAAGGAGACAGGGAACAAATGACAGAAGGGATGACATTGGACCAAGTGCTCACAAGTAGTGATTATGCTGGGGATATATGAGTAGTGAAACTACTGGGTACTAGTGACCACCTTAAGTATGGTTTGCTATTGAAGTGGACAAGAAGCACACCAACTCCAGAACTAGAGTCCTGGATTTCAGAAGGTCAGACTTGGTGGAAATGAGGGAAAAATGTAAAAGCAGGTTGGCAGGTTCAGAGGGAGCAGAGGGTATAGATGAAAAATGGGACATCATCAAGAAAAGCCTGCAAAAGGTCACTAGTTCCTGCCTGAGGCAAGTGCAGAAGGTCATGAAAAACAGGTAACCAATTTGGTTTACAAGGTAGGTGAGGGTAGCAGTTAGAGCATACAAAGGCAGTATTCAAGAGATTTAAAGACAGTCATGCAGAGGGAGAAATGGAATTATGGGATGGAAACTATGGAAGGCCAACAGAATGGTGAGGAAGGCCAAGGCTGAATCAGAACTAAGGATAACAGAAGTGATTAATGAGGTTGATAAGGCTTTCTTTTGCTACATTTGTGAAACGTGACAAAGGAGGGAAAAGTCAAGCTAAGGCAGGATGAAAGGTGGGTGGGATAAGATAAGGTGGAAATACTGCAGGTCAGGTTGAAGTACACATCCCATCCTCAGAGGTGCTGCCACCTGCCAAAACAGCGTACTGAGTAAAAAAAAACAGCAGAAAAAAGAAAAATGGTGCACATGAACAAAGCTGAGGATTGTAAGGTATAGTTTAATTGCCATGTAGGTCTGGATTACCAGTACACAGAAAGAGAACACCCTACAATATCACTCAGGATGGAATTCATCAGAAAGCTGTGTTATTAGTCACCCAGTGAGTATAAATTTTAGCTGTGTGCTGTGAGCCGTGCATGCCACACAGTGTCAGTTGGCAGCTGCCTTGTCATTTCTCAGACATTGATGACCAATCCAGTAACCAATCAGCAGCCTCACTAGGCTCATGAATAATTAATTTGACTTATAATGGGGAATGAAGGCTGCTGATAAAGGACAAGCAACTGATATACTGTAACTGGACTTTAGCAAAGCATTTGACTCAGTTCCACACAGGAGGCTGGACAAGAAATTAAGGTATCTCAGGGTGGGGAAAGACACACACACATTGGGTTCAGAGCTGGCAAAGAGACAGAATACAGAGTGTAGTGGTAACTAGGAAGAATTTGGTGGTGAGGGAGGTCACTAGTGGAGTCAAGCAGAGATCAGTCCTCCAGCTGGTAATCTTTAACATCATCAGTGACATAGGGAAGGGTATCAGAGAGAAACTCTAACTATTTGCAGATTACATCAACTCTAAGGCAGGGTAGATTGTTATGAGGGTATCTGACAGATGGAGAAAGATCTGCAGAATCTAGAGAAATGGTCAAAGGTCCAGCAACTGATGTTCAATGCCAAAAAAGTGTATGGTCATTCACATAAGCATCAGAAAGTCCAGAGTTAAATACAGTCTGGGAGTGGTGAATGTTGCTGTGACTAAGGAGGAAAGGGATCAGGGTGGCTCCTAACACCATAGGAGATGGCTATGTGACTTAATGAACTCCCCAGGATCGAGGGCCACGGAGTCCCCGAAACAAAGTAGAGGGATGCTGTGGCATGGCCAAATATTGGCTGATACCATTTATGGAGATTATTATGGAGTGTCAAAATGAACAGAAATATATAAATTCAACTGTGGAATAAGGCTATATAGCACTTAATCCAGTGGTCCAGGATGAAGAGGTGAGAGGCCTTTTAAAGTTGCCTTGTTGTTATTGGTGTATATTGTGAGCTATAAAACAATGAGTATTTTGAAGAGGAATGGTGTATCACTCAACATTTTGTTTCAACTTGCCTTAGAAGTCGTTTATGAGACCAAAGCCAAACCATGCTAGAATTCAATTTAGAATCAAGGGCAGCCTCAATTTTGTGTTTGAACATTGGTGATTTCTAGCCATCTTGCTGGAAAGCATCACCCTTGGGGTATAAATCAGGACAGCAAGAAGAGAGGAGTAAAGGAGACAGGTAACGGAGAGGGTAACAAGAGAAGTGGGGTTAAGGGGGAACTTCAGGAAACAGCAGAGGCCAGCAGGAGGGGGAGAAAGCAGGGAGGCACGTGGCAGGAGTACGGTATGGAGAGCCATGTGTGCCAATGTTAGAAGTCCAGGAAATTAAATTCTGAACCTGGAGGCCATCATGGAAGAGGAATGAGAAAAAAAGGGAACCCGAGCTCAGAAGCAGGAAAAAAATGAAAACACATCAGTCTTCAGAAGTAGCTTGCAATTATCTTATTGGAACCCAGGCTTCATAAAGCACTGTGATACCTTCCATCGTGAAAGAGGCTAGCCTGCATTAAGTGTCCATAATGGAGTCATAAGTGCACTGACAGCCAAAACTATGATGTGGTAATACCAGGTCTCTCTGTGTTCAGGAGAGACAGGGAATGGAAGAGGGGTTGTACTATATGTGATGGAGAGAATTAAGGCTATGGAAGTACAAGGGCACCTAGAGGAAAAGGATGGAGTGGAGGTGCTTTGGATCATCCTGGACAGGCGCTGGGACCGCTATCCATACAGGGGTGGTATGCAGACATCCAGCACAGGGAGAGAAGTTGGATAAAGCACTTGGGGGAGGAAATCATCTGTATGGTAAATAAGGGGGAGATGCTGCTAGCTGGGGACTTCAGTCTGTCAGTTGTATATTGAAGCCTTCCAGCTGCAGCTTTGGCATGGAGCAGAGCCATCCCTGACTCCTGACAAGGGGCCTTTCTCAGGCATCTAGTTAATAAACCCACTAGGGATGGGGAAGTGCTGGACCTGCTGCTAACAAACATTGACAGCATTGCAGACATCACAGTGGGCAGTCCCCAAGATACCAGTCATCACTATACAGTGTGATTTAACATTAAGATGGAAGCAGAAGCAAACCACATGAGGAAGAGGGTCCTGAACTTTAGGGGGGCAGATTTTCAGGAAAGGTGAGACTGCCTCAGAAACTGCCTAATAGCAGGGAATGCCAGTAAGGGGTAGAGGAACAGTGGAGAAAAATAACGGATGGCAGAATTAAGGCAACCAGTCTCTGCATGAAGGATGCGAGTAAAAGCAAAATGAAAAAGAGTCAGTTATGGCTCTATAGGGAATTGTCCTCAATGGTAAAGGAAAAAAGGTGGCATTCATGCGGTATAAGGAAATGCAGAGGGAGGAAGACAGGGAGGTGTACTAGGTAAAACAAATGGCAGCAGGTAAGACAGTGAGGGGAGCGAGGGTGCAGACATAGGAAAGGATAGCCCAATGGGTAGCAAATGGGGATAAGACTTCCTTCAGGCACATAAGCAAGAAGAGGAAAGGAAGGGAAGGGATAGTGAGGATAAGGAGGGCAGCAGAGGTTGACTGAACAGAAGAGGACCAAAAAAAAGCAGACATTCTGAACAAGCACTTCTGCTCGGTCTTCACAGTGGAGTTGGGGTGGGTGGACCACCTTGAACAAAGTGGGAGGGGAGGCAGACGTAAGTTCATTTTTAGAGGAAAGGGTCTGGAAGGGACTTGCAGCTCTTCAAGTTGACAAGGATAGGAGACTGGACAGGATACACCTATGGGTACTGAGAAAACTCAGGGAGGAGCTGGCTGCTCTGCTGACAGCCTTATTTAACAGCTCACTGGATCAGGCATGGTTCTGGTTCACTGCAGAAGAGCAGACATGGTCCCTCTACATAAAGGCAGCAGAAGGGAATTAGCTAGTGACTAAAAGCCAGTGACCTTCACCTCAGTAGTGGGGAAAAAATGGAAACACTGTTAAAGGCAAGGTTGTAGAGTATCTTGAATCTGATGGGCTGCAAGACCAAAGGCAGCATGGATTCATTTGGGGAAAGTCATGCAGATGAACCTGAATGAGTTCTTTGACTGGGTGACCAGGAACATAGAACAGGGGAGGGCAGTGGATGTGGCCCATCTGGACTTTAGCAAGGCCTTCAACATTATCACACATGAGACTGATTAAGAAACTGAGCAGCCTAGGGGTGAGATCCAAAGTAGTGAATTGGGTTAGAAACTGCTTAACAGATAGGTGACAGATGGTGTGATTAATTACATTCACTCCAGTGATGGGAAAGTTACAAACATGGTACCACAGGGCTCAGGACTATGACTGATCCTCTTCAATGTCTTCACAAGTGACATTGCAGATGAACTAGAAGCGAAGGCATGCCTGTTGGCAGATGACAGGAAAATCTGTAATAGGTGGACAATAAGGAAGAGTTGGAAAGAATATGTAGGGATGTTGGGAAACTCAAGTAGTGGTCAAGAGCATGGCAGTTGAGGTTCCATGACAAAAAGTGCAAAATCATTCATCTAGGGCATAGGAACCCAAAAACTGAGTATAGGATGAGGGAAAGTACTGTCAGTCACTAAGCAGGAAAGGGACTTTGGTGTTATCATATCTGATAATCTCCAAGTGGCAGAATAATGTGACAAAGCAGTGGGTAGGGCCAGTAGGTTGCTGGGATGCATAGGGAGAGATATCTCCAGCAGGAGGATGGAGATGATGTTGCTAGTATATCGCCCCTGGTGAGACCCCCCCCCCAGAGTACTGTGTCCAGTTTTGGAGGCTGCACCACAGACAGGACATGAGCAAGTTGGAGGCAATCCAGAGAAGGGTAAATAAAATGGTGCAAGGGTTGCACCAAAAGTCCTACAAGGAGAGACTGATGGATCTCAACATGTTACACCCTGGATGACAAGGGAGCAAGAGGGGACATGATAGAGATCTTCAAGTACCTCACGGGGGTGAACAGGGTGCAGGAGGAGAGTTTTTCAAATGAGGAAGAGCAACAGAACCAGAGGGCATGAGATGAAGCTAGAGGGGGAAATTTAAGGGGGATATGAAAAAGTATTACTTCACTAAAAGGGTAGTGGGTACCTGTAATAGACTGCCAGAGGAAGTGGTGGAGGCAAAAACAGTAGGGGACTTCAAGTATGTGTAAGAAAGACATAGAGGAGTATTGGGACATGGATATGGAGGGGAGAGGGTTGCTGGAGACCAGTTGTGGGTCTATGGAGACAGCCTCAGCAGAGACCATCTCGGCAGACTGGGTGGGAAAAGCAATCATTTTCTGATGACAAATTCTATATTTCTGTAATCTCAAATCACCAGGGCAAGTAAACTAAAGCAAAGGGGGAAGCAAATAGAATAGTGCTAGGCAGAAATTGCAAATTCCAGATTAAAGAGCAGGTTTTTAGTCAGTATGCCCCCCCCCCCCAACATGTAGGGTAGCTCAAAAGTTAAATTTTTTCTCTAGGTATATTTTTAATAATTTTACTTGTCAAATTGCTCCATCAGCTTGGTTTTGAAAATGCTCGCATTTGCTGACCTGGAGCTGCACCCCCATGCTCGCACATTTTGTGATGTCAGTACTAGAACGCGCAGGGGTGCTCTCCATACAGTTCAATGCGGACAGTTTTATAAGCATTTTTTATACTTTTACGTGCCGATTTTGGGAAATGAAGGCCACTGCTCAACTAACAAAGTCCCAAAATCAGCACTTAAAAGTATAAAAATCACTTAAAAGTGCTCCATTGAACTGTATGGAGCACTCCCCTGTGTGTTCTGGAACTGACATCACATGTCAAATATGAGTTTTTTCACAACCAAGCTGACAGAGTAATTGTATGAGTAAGATTATTAAAAATATACCCGGAGAAAAATTAAACTTTTTGGAGGAAACGCTTAAACGGAGGGTAAGCTACCCTATATGTTAAAGGGGGGCAGGGGAGACCCATACTGACTAAAAACCTGCTCTTTAATGGAAACTTCACTAATTTTCACATTTTTCATAAAATTTTCTGAAATTACAACTGTGATAAAATATAAATGTGTTTGGAGACTACACGCCACATTCTGTGAACTTTTCGGGCTGAATTTTGGAATGATACATGCGAACTGCGGAATGACAGTTCTGCAGAATAATACATTATTCTGCAATATATTGAATCATTTTGCAGTTCAGTAATCAGTTCTGTGGAATTTCTTTTCACAGTTTAATACAGTAATCTACAATTCATATATTAATTCACCACTCTAAGTCGTAATTTTGCCAAAATTGCCAAAGTGCATTCTGAAATTTCACAGAACCAAAATTCCAATTCTCACTGTATTTCTGTCAGTGGAATATTATTTTCACACAGCACTAACTCAGAATGCTGGGACACACTGGGCGAGGGTTCAGCAGCAGAAGAAGACAGGCAATTTTGCTACTGTACAGAACACTGGTGTAACCAAACCTGGACTGCTGTGTGCTATTTCAGAGCCCCCACATCAAGAAAGACATGAAAAACTGGTGTCAGCACACATGAGGGTAACCAAGATGATACAGGTCCTGCAGGGTATGCTGCATGAGCAGAGACTGGAGAACCTCAACATATATTCTCTGGAGGCCAGGAGAGAAGAGGGAACAAGGCTGAAATGCATAAATACATGTAAGAAATAAAGTGGATGCCATTGAGCTGTTCACGGTCAGTCAATCAATCAAGCACTAGATCAATTAATCAGCTTTATTTATAAAGCACCTTTCCAGCTGATCAAAGTGCTGAACATATACATAAAAATTCAGACAGTAAATCACCTCCAGTAAATGTGCATAAAATATATAAAATCAGATATTAAAATCATCATTAGTATTCAGCAGTATTATACAATAAAACTCCCATCAGCTGACCTGCTAAACTAAATAAATGAGTTTTGAGGCCTGATTTGAAATTCTGGATAGTCAGGCATTCCCTCACCAGATGAGGTAGAGAATTCCACAGGGTAGGGGTCACAAATGCAAAAGATCAAGCCCCAGATGTCTTCAAATGCACCGCAATCCCTCATCGCCGTCGGTGGATTGGAGTGGTCAGGAGGGGCAGTAGGGGCATAGGAGATCTTGCAGGTAGTGAGGTCCCTGTTCATGTAGGGTTTTATAGGTCATCAAGCTGACCTTGAAGGTGACCTGCCACTGTACCAGCAGCCAGTGCAGTCTGCGCAGCACAGGTGTAATGTGGCTGGTCCTAGAAGCACCAGTCACAAGCCTGGATGCCGCATTCTGCACTAGCTGCAGGTGGCAAATATCAACCCCTGGTAACCCTAGGTAGAGGGTATTGTAGTAGTCAAAGCAGGTGGTCCCAAAGGCATGGACAGTGGCAATATTAATACCAGGTGGAACAAGAGCAAATTGGTGATGGTTAGGATTAAAATGGGCATTACAGATTACTTCTTCACAGAGCAGTAGATTGAAAAGTGGAACTTTACCTAGAGGGCTGGTCAGTGGATAAAATCTTGGAGGGATTCGAGAGGAGATGGGGCAGACAGAAAGGGCTAGTTAAATGAAATGGGGAGGACAGGGTGGGAGACCATGGTTATGGATCCATAGGGTTCACATACCACATCATAGGGCAGACTAGATAGACAGTGAAGCCTTCTTCTGCCAGCAGTTTTCTATGTTTCTATGAGACTTAATAAAATATTTTATTTTTATTATGTCCACAGGCAGCAAGCTATCAGCACAAAACTGCTCAACATTTTGGAATAACCTTGCACTCCTTCAGGGCCTGTGCGATCCACATAATTAATTTGGGTCATAAATATTACTGGACATTGTAATACTTAGTATTTTGTGAAATTCTGTTGTAAATATACTTGTTAATGACTCCCCATATACAACATAGAGGATAATGTATGGTCCACAATTGGTAACAAGTATGTGTAGCCATCTAGAGGTTACCATGGCAACCACTTAAACCTCAAGCGTGAAGCTCGGGAGGTTTCAGTCATCCTGGCAACCTCAAGATAGCAACGCACAATATGATGCTGACTGTGGAACATGCATTGTCTTTTATAGTGTATGGTCCACATAAAAAACAAGAAAAGAGAGCAGGATCCTTACTTTTAAGTTTCTTTTCAGTCACCGCCACTCCATTCCGGGTCCAACTTTCACTGTCATGGCCAGTTAAGGAAGACCTCATGTTCACATAACGCACATGTGCAAACACGTTCCATGTTGTACCATTGATGTGATGTACCCATGATGGTATAACTACATTGTGACATCACATCAAGGGTACAACAACCCTGTAAAATTATGGATTTTTAGCGTTAACAACATTCAACCATACATTATAAGGCTGGATCTGAATCAAGAGGTTGCTGTAGCAACCAGAGAGCTTGAAATAGCAGCTCGACCAGTCCCCTAGTTGTCATAGCAACCCCGAGATTCCAACTCAGCCTTGTCTATGGATGGAGAACCATACACAATCTTTTATAGTGTATGGTTTTCCATTCACATACAGAGGGTAAGTGCATTTATAAGTAAACAGCTTACTGTTGTCAGCTGCCATTTTTACTCCTTTTCTAGCCAGAAGTGTTTAAATTATCCTACCATTTGCCCTGGTGCTAGCAAAAAGGTGAGTTGCATACTGAAGGCATCAGGATGACAGGTGAGGGAGTGGGTAGTCCAAATTTACAGTTTTAAAGAAACAAAAAACGTAGCTGTCACATTTGTTGACATTGTTTCTATATGTGTCAGAATCAATGATTGGAGCCATAGCTTCAGCGAATCAACCATGAGTGGAATAATCAGTGTTGTTGTGACAGTAGTGACATCGCTAGTGTAGCACAGCGGCATGATGATGTAGCTTCTGCAGCACAACAAGGAAATTACGGTAATGGATTTCCATCAGAAACAGCATTCTACCATACACTATAATACATGACAAGATATGTTTCCAGTTTAGTTGTAGCTTCAGTGAGTCAGCCACGAGTGGAATGGTCGATGTTGTTGTGACGCAGTAGTGACATTGCTAATTTATTTATTTATTCATTCATTCTAGGATTACCATATCTCTGAGCACAGACAGCTCATTTACAAAGGTTCCACGTCAGTGGGAAGGGGAGACAAAACATACAAAGGGGTAAAAGTACAATGTTTCCGAAACAGTATAATAAAGTGAGCAAATATATTTGTATCTATATGCAGCTTTATTGTTCTAATAGGAGGAAAGCATAGATGAGATGGGGAAGGATAAAGATGGGAGCTAGAAAGAACGAAAGGTAGGAAGTGGCAGCCATAGACCTTGTCAAGCTGGTGGGGGGGTAGGGACAGTGGATGAGGTGGGCAGGGGTAAGAAAGGTAGAAGGTGGCAGCCATAGGCCTTGTCAAGCTGGTGTGGGAGGGGTAGAGGTGGGGGATGAGGTGGATGGGGTGGTAAGAAAGGTATGAAGTCGCAGCTATAGGCCTTGTCAAGCTGGTGTGGGAGAGGTGGGGCAGGGGGGTGAGGTGGATGAGGGGTAGCCAAGGGCCTTGTCAAAGTACGAAAAGGGGGGTAGCATCAGAATTATAGAGGTAACAATAGAGATACAGGGTTATCCAGCTGTGAGGAGAATATTAAATGCTAGTAGATGGGAGTCTCAGGTGAAGCAGTCACAAGAACTGTTGGCCATGAGATGTTGGCGTAACTTCAATTTGAATGGTCCCAATTTAGGTAGGGTAGCAAGCTAGTGCAGCACAACAGCATGATGGTATAGCTACTGCACACAACAAGGAAATTACAGTAATGGATTTCCATCAGTAACAGTGTTCTACTATACACTGTAATACATTACAAGATATGTTTCCAATTTAGTCAGGATCACCAATATGGACTATAACACTATTCTAACTGTATCACTTATTTTTCATTACTACATTAACCAGTGTTTTCAATTTGACAATATGGGATATTTTGTTTAATTTTTGGGGGGGGGCGGGGAAGTTACAAGTTTGGAATATAGAATTTCTATCAGTCTCTTTCCTAAAATGTTTATTTTTCAACTTATCGGTTTTTCATGAAATGTTAGATCCAAATAAGCTACAGATATCTCTTTGTCACTGTTATGCTTGGCAACGGTAAGTAACATAACAAGGTTTCTTGTCTGTAAAAAAATGTTTCTTTACATTTCAACAGAGGTGTTGGGCCAGCTAGAGCAAAGATAAAAGAGCAAGCATGGTTTAATAATGTATGAAATATTTCTTTATGTAATAAAAGTAGCTCAGCATTTACGGTAGTTAACAGAGTGACATTATTTTTTCTGGGTAGAAATGACTGTAGGAACATAAGGATACATTTTGCTGGTGTATCAATAAGATAGCTACAACTAGGCATGGAGAGAAAAAGTAATTGATATCAAGGGCAGACCCCACAACAAAAGAAGGACAAGGACCGACTGAAAGCTGTAGAGTGGACCACAATGATAATTCAGGGGTAGCATGGGAAGAAATATGAGAAAAGGCTTGAGATTCACAGTATGCGCACACACAAGACGTCAGGAGGAGAGAAGGGGACATGACAAAGACCTTTAAGAACTTAAGGAGTAATAATAATACAGTGGACAGCAGTGTCCTAAGAAGTGAGGGAAAGGAAACAATAAGATCATGGGTGGAAACTGGTGGGGAAGGCTTTATGTAAGGAAGCTCTTCTTTATAGAAATGGTTGTGGAGAAGCAGAATGCATTGTCAGAAGCTACTGACACTGAGTCCATCACTGATTTCAAACACAGATTGGAGAAGCACAAAGGAACAGTCCAAATGAGCAGAAGAAGGGAGGCTGGGCAGTTGAGGGAAGAGGATGAGTGGGTTAGGGAGGGGGTTGTACAGCTTCAGTCAGGGAAACAGGTGGACTAGCTTCAGTCCAGCATTAAGCCAGGTGTGGATGCAGGCAGGTGCTGAACAAACTCAGCCCACTGGGCATTTTTCTGCCATCAACATCTTTGTTTCTATGTCTATCCACCTGAGTTTATTTTGCACATTACTAAAGGGAACATAAACCCTGTCTTGACTTTTTTCAATGTTACTGTAAATTTGGGCACATGTGTAGCCTCCTTTATTTCCCCGCTATACCTTTGATTTTTTTAATTTGAAACAGTCTTGCTTGCTTGTTCCAAGTTGCTAGGCTCACTTACTGTTGCTGCCTTTTTCCCACCTGATACTCATTTTGTAATTAATGATCAGATCCAGAATTTCATAACATCAGCTGAGTGGAGGGCTGTCCTGAAAGTTTCATAATAAGCATCTGCTCATTGGATATTACCAGGTTCCTGAACTGATCAGTGATTCAATAAAAGTTGGCTAGAGCCAAGAACAGCTGCCTGAGAATTAGTGTAATGTGGACTTTTATATTTTATTTGTTGTATTATTTTAACTCTTATGCCACACTGGCTAGGCGGGACAGTCCCATAGAGGTGCCTAAAGTAGTAGCTGGGATGGATGTGGAGGTCCTTCAGGGAGGAGACCTCAAGGAGGTTAGCAGAGGACCCCAGAGAAGGAGGAAGCAACTCCTAGTGGGGGATTCCATATTCTAGGGAGTGGAGTTGGGGACAGGTAGTGGGGTGGAGAGGGAGGTAAATTGCATGCCGTGAAGGAGAGCAGACCCAGAGGATTGCTAAGGTGGCAGCAAGGAGGGGGAGCTGGATGTCATTATCATCTGGGGATGCATGACCTGGCTAGGGATGAGGCAGAGATAGGTAGAGTGCAGGAGGAGTTCAGGGAGTTGAGGGGACTTGGGTAAGTAGCAATCTCAGTGACCTTATCTGAGGTGCTACCTGTCCATGGTAAGGTGGAAGCTAAGAATCTCGGCACCAGGGACTTCAATACATGGTTGAAGATCTGGTGCAGACAGAAGGGTTTTGGATTCACTGGGGACCCACCTGGAGGGATGTAGGTAGGTAGTAGGTAAAAGTTTATTTTTCTACAGGTAATATATGTCATTTGGACAAGAAGTTCAGTTTACATGACAGACCTGTGTAATCCCTATCAAAAGGACATACAATAAGTTTCCATATTGACGCATACACAAACACATGTGGATCTGGGCCTGTATAAGGGGGATAACCTGCATCCACCCAGGGAGGGGACCAATGTCCTTAGTGAGCAGTCAAAATGTTTATTTTGCAAATATTTAAACTAGACAAGGGGGGTGGAAGAAGGAAACAGGGAGAATCAAACTGCCCACCCCCACAGGTTAAAGTAGTCAGCAGGGAGGACCCTAAAGCTGGGAAATTACCAATGGTAAATAAACTAGGAAAAGAGAAAATATCAGACAAAAGAAGAGAAAGGATTATAGTCGAGGGGTGGGGGTTAATGAGGGTAGGCATAAGAGTAATGGGGGGATGTCAGGAGTGGAAGCAACAAAATATGGAAGGCAATGAATGTGAATGCTTGCAGCCTGGGAGACAAAATCCCTGATCTGGTGGCCTTCATGGCAGAGGCTGACCTGGATATTGTCACTATAATCGAGACATGGTATAATAGGAACCATGACCTGGATGTAGCTATAGCAGGTTATACTCTATTCAGTAAAGACATGGAGGATAAAAGGGGAGAGGGATATCTCTTTACAACAGGGAGGGTATAAAAGTGACTGAGGTACAGGGATTACAGGAGGCCCTGTGGGTCACCCTAGAGACAGGCAGTGACAATGCCACTCGGGCATGATCTACAGACATTCAGCACAAGGGGAAGAGATGGACAAGCTTCTAGTGGAAGCCATCCATAAAATCGCAACTAAAGGGGATGTGCTGCTAGTAGGTGACTTTAATCTGCCAGATGTTGATTGGAGCACTCTAGCAGCAGCCACAGCCTGGAGCAGGGACATGTTGGATGCCCTGCAAGTGGCTTGCCTCAGGCACCTAGTGCTAGAGCCCAACCATGAGGGTGCAATGTTGGACTTGGTACTCACCAACAGGGACAGAATTGCTGATGTAATGGTTGGGGGGAGGTTACCTGGGGTCGAGTGAGCATCGCATGGTGTAGTTCAAAATAAGTGCAGCCTCAGAGTTGAACCACATGAAAGCAAGGGTCCTGGACTTCAGGAGGGCAGACTTTGCAAAGTTGGGGATATGTCTCAAGAAGGCCTTAGCAGGAAGGATGACTGGGGGAGGGGGGTTGAAGAACAGTGGGCCCAGCTGAAAGGAGCCATAGTGGAGACAACAAACCTTTGTGTTAGGTAAATAAACAAAGGTAAGAGAAAAGGAAAACCACTGTGGTTCTCTAGGTAAGTGGCCGGGAAGGTAAGAGCAAAAACGTTGGCTTTCAGGAACTACAAGGAAACACAGAATGAGGAGAACAGAGTAGTATATCTGAACAAGAAGAGGGAGGCAGGGAGGGCAGCCAGGGGCACAAAGACACAAACAGAGTTAAAAATATTCCAAACAGTAAAGAAGGGTGACAAGACATGTTATAGGTATGTTAGTGAAAGGAGGAAGACAAGGGGTGTGATCATAAGGCTTGGTTGGGGGGGGGATGTGGAGTGTGTGAAAGGGGAAATGGAAAGGCATCAGTCCTGAGCAAATGTTTTTGCTCAGTGTTCACAGAAGAGGGGGGAGGTGAGGGACCAAAATTAAGTGGCAGAAGAAATAAAGACAGGGAGGTGGACACTAGTCGATGTATGGATGAGAGAGTTCTAAAAGAACTCTCAAAACTGAAAGTGGACAAAACAATGGGAATCAGATGGGATACATCCAAGAATAATAAAATAGCTCAGGGAGGTGCTAGCATCCCCACTGGCAGCCCTGTTCAATGAATCACTGGAAACAGGAGTTGTTCCAGAGGACTGGAGGAGAGCTGATGTAGCCCCTCTACACAAGATTGGAAACAGGGAGGAGCCTGGAATCTATAGACAAGTCAGCCTAACCTTGGTGGTGGGGAAAATAATGGAATCAGTGCTAAAAGAAAGGATTGTGGAACATCTTGAATCCACCAGAGTACAGAATCTGAGGTAGCATGGATTCACAGTGGGAAGGTCATGTTAAACAAATCTAATAGATTTCTTTGACTTAGTGACCAGGGAAGTGGCTCAGAGAGAAGCAGTGGATGTAGCCTACCTGGATTTCAGCAAGGTCTTTGATACTGTTCCACATAAAAGGCTTGTAAGCAAGTTAGACAGCATGGGAATGGGCACCAAGATGGTAAACTAGGTTAGAAACTGGTTGAATAATAGAACAGAGAAGATGGTGATAAATGGAACTCATTCCCAGGAAAGGAGGGTAGCCAGAGGGGTGCCCCAGTTCTGGGGCCAGTCCTATTCAATGTCTTCATAAGTGACATTTCAGAGGATCTGAAAGGAAAGGTATGCCTCTTTGCAGATGATAGTAAGATCTGCAATCGGGTAGACACTCCAGAAGGGTTGTAAAAATGAGGAGGGACGTACTGTAGGTAAACTTGAGGAATGGTCAAGAGTGTGGCAGCTAAAATTTAATGTAAAAATGCAGGATCATGCACTTGGGGCACAGGAACTCAGGGAAGGCTTACATGATGAGGGGAGAGATATTGACAGCCACCTAACAGGAAAGGGGTCTGGAGGTAATCATATCAGATGATCTAAAGGTGGCCAAACAATGTGCCAAGGCTGCGGGGAAAGCCAGTGGGGTACGGAGGTGCATAGGGAGAGGTATCATCAGCAGAAGAAAGGAGGTGGTGATGTCCCTGTACAAATCATTAATGAGACCTTATCTGAAGTACTGTGTCCAGTTCTGGAGGCCACATCTCCGTCAAGACATAGACAGGGAAGAGGCAGTTCAGAGAAGGGCAACAACAATGTTGCAGGGCCACCACCAAAAGTTATATGAGGAGAGATTGCAGGACCTCAATTTGTATACCCTGGAGGAGAGGCTAAGAAACAAAAGGGGATATGATAGAGACCTTCAAATATCTCAAGGGCATAAACAAAGTACAGGAGAGTAGCATCTTTCAGAAAAAGATTCTCGATTCTCTAGAACAAGGGGTCATGACATGAGGCTGGAAGGAGGTAGACTAAAGGGTAACATGAGGAACTATTTCTTCACAGAAAGGTTGGAGGATGCATAGGCCAGCCTCCAAGGAGAGGTGGTAGCAAATTCAGTAGGAGAATTCAAAATTGCGTGTGATAGGCACAGGGGTGCCCTAGCAATAAGTAGGAGAACAAAGGCAGAGATCAACTAGGATCTTTGATTTTTGCAGCAGGTAGGGAAAATGAATAGATGTGGTGGGCCTGGCAGTCCTTATCCGCCACCAAATTCTATGTATCTATGTATCTATATGCAGATATAAACTTATGACAATATTATACTATATAAGGAATTCTCATTACATGGACTCATGCAACATCTTATGTTATCCACACTTGCATCACTATAGTATAACAAATAAAATCAAGCCTGACACATCAAGCTTACCCAGAAGCAGCTGTTTGCTAGCTCTTCTTGAAACATACTGTAGCACATGTAGACATGCAAAGTGGTACACACACTTGTGGCATAAACAGTGACTCACACACATGCAGACTGACACAGGTACACACACGAGCACACACACACACATATATGCAGAAACAAGATGTTTCAGGGCAGAACAAGATATAGAGCCCCACTTCAAGATTTCTTGTGTCTCTTTGCAAGTGTTACTCTCTCTCTTCCCATTTCCCATCCTGGGCTAGATAAGATCCCTGGTATCCAGTGGAACACCATCCCTCTCCTGAACCCCTGTCAAGAGGATCCCTGGTGTTTAGTTGTCCTCCAGCTCTCACCACCCCAAGGTAAGAGGATCCATATTGCCCATAGATACATGGATTGCATGGTAGAAAAAAGCTAAAAGTCCATCAAGTCTGTCCTGTTGTTCCTTCCTAGAATTCCTTAATCTTTTCCAAGCACCCAGAGCTCCCACCCTCCTTTCTGCTTCTGATATTCCCTTTGTACTAAACCCATTGGGAATTTAACCTGCTATAGTCCTAGCATTAATCTCATTAATGGGAAGATTATTCTAGCTATCCACCATCAACTTTGTAAAGAAGTATTTCCTTCAGTCCTTGAGGTTTGTACCTGCTAGTTTGAGTTGGTGGCTCCTGGTGGTTTTTACATTGCTCCTTATTTTAAATAAAACTAAGGACCCCACCCTGTAGTGTCCCTGCATGTATCTGTAGGGTTCTATCATGCCTCCTCTATATTCTCTCTTGTGAGAGTACATGTTTCTGCAGTCTAATCTATCCTGATAGGTATTGCTGCCCTGGCTCATTTTTATTGCATTTTGCTAAACAATTATCATTTTCTGATCCCATTTTAAGCTAAGGGCTTCAAAACTGCATTCAGAACTCCAGGTATGACCTCACTAATGCCTGTACAGCAGCGCTAATACGTTAGTGAAACTCTGCCTGATGTACTGTATTCCAGCAAACTATTAGCATTCCCACATGCTCTGTCATTAAGAAAAGAATTTAAAAATTCTGTTTGTTATAACATTTAGGCCCATTTCCTCTTTCTGATGCTCTATCTTAATTCCACTGATGCTATATTCTGTCTGCAATTTATTGCTGCCAATGTGCATCACTTTACTATTTTGGCAATGAATTATATAGTCTTGTCTGCTGCTTCAGCATTTCTACAATCCTTTTCATGCTGCTGATGCTCTCATCATTGTCTACTGTCCTGCAGCATTTTGTGCCTGTTTTGAACAGACTTACTTTACCCTGTAACCCCACCCTAATGTCACTGATAGACATACTGAATGATGGATATGGAATTACAGTTGTGTACCCTCTCTCCCAATATCATGTCAAGATGATGCCTTTTGGTACCCCATCTCCTGCCACACTGTGTCAAGGAGATCTCTGGTATCCACTTGCATCCCTTCCTTCTCCCCATCCTCTATCAAGGAGATCCTTCCCTCTCCCCACCCTATGTCATAGGAAGCCTTCCCTCTCCCTACCATGTGTCAAGGAGATCCATCCAGTGGTACACCTCCCTCTCTCTATTTTGTGTCAAGGAAAGCTCACCCTCCATCTCCCCACCCTGCATTAAGGGGATCTCTAGCATCTAGTGGCACCTCTCCCTCTCCCAACCCTGTTTCAAGGGGATCCCCAGTGTCTAGTAGCACCTCTCCTTCTTGTCTCCTGTGTGAAGGAGAACATTGTTGTCCAGTGGCACCGCTCCCTCTCCTGACTTTGTGTCAAGGAGATTCCTGTTATCCAAAGGGATCCCCTTCCCCACTCCATCCCATGCAAAAAAGAGTCCTTTTTTGTAGTAGTGAAACCCATCCTGCAACTTGGATTCTAGACTCCACCAGCGATCTTGCAGCCTTTCTAGTTCTCTGAACTGATAATCCTCCTGAACAGGCAAAAAGACTCTCAGCATTCCTTGCATGCTTATTCTCCCTGTACCTCAGCTGTCTAATAATAATAGACAGAAATCTGTTGCCTCTTTGTCTCGAACCCCCTTCCCTGCTACATAATGTAAAGCTTAGTATAACACTTATCAAAGGTATCACCTTAAGCCATGTTCAACATAAGTTATATTCACCACATCAAAACAGGTAAAAGAGTATTCAGTAGGTTCTAATACCTAAACACTGGGTACATAAAGGGCAGGAAAATAAAGCAAACTGTAAAACATGCTACCGAAATATTTCCCAAGTACTTCTTATTGCACAATATACAGGTGCTATCTATTAATGTTTAGTGCACATCATTTAAAAAGCCTGCCTCCAAGCTAAGTCCATCTTTTGGGCTAAGCACACATGCTATGGGTGGAATTAATACACATGTGAATAACTAAGCAGTGGACACAAGCCTCTGAGGCAGCGTGCAAATCCAGTTACTAACTGTGAAAACAGAGTGAGCTGATCTTTCAGACAGTGAGAGAGTTGGCCATTCCCTTTAGTCAAACCACAGCAACTGTTTGATACTGTGTGTACAGCTGCAGCATTTGACATGGTCATTTTATTCCAGATATTTTGTGGTATTTCAAAAGAGATTCTCTGTAGTGACCATACAGAGGTACTGCAGGCAGGCAATGAATTTCTCTGAAGACATCACAGATATTTCCTGAAATATCTGAACATGTCATTTGCTGCTACAGTACATTTTTACTAGCTACTGACAAACATTTAGTAAAGAAGTAATGTATTTGTAGTCTCTAGCCTGTAAAACTAATAAGCAATTAGAGGAAATTCAAAGACAGTTCTTAAACAGATGTACCAGAGTGACATGCAAGTATAAAATAAATACCATCTTTTTAGTATTAAAAAATAGCAAAAAAAAAAAATAAAACAAATAGTGCAACAAACTTGTAGAAAAAAACTTTGTTTCTAATGCATCAGACTATGTGCACAGCATTTGTATCACTCTTTAAAAAAAAACCATAATATATTCCTAAAAGTTAGAATCTTATTTTAGAGTCCTTGATAGAGGAGAAACTCATAGCATAAGTGGAAAAAAGGGCAGGGGAGAGTCAGAAACAGCAGAAGGGACCAAGAGGTAAGCTAGAACCTCTGTTCTACAGTCTTTATCAGTTTTTATTCTAAATACAGTCATAAAATAGAAGGTAAAATTATGGCAGTGTTTTCAATGAGAACTGCATATGTATTTTTTACACAGACTAGTCAGAATCGAGGATAAATCCCTGTAAAGGTAATTAAGTGAATAAAGTTAAAGTAAGTAAGTAAAACTTTATGTGGCGCCCAATGCCAAGAGTTTTGGCAACCAGTGCCAAGAGTTCTGAGCCATTTACACACTGTAGAGGTGCAAACATTTAAAACATATATCAATAATAACAATAATTTAAGTCCGAGTCAGTGCAATTAAAATTGCTAATAAATAATAAATCAAAACTCTGACTCCAAAGAAGGTAATAATGTGGGATGTTATGAAGGAATCCAAACCACAGTGTTCAGTGGAGTGCCTTGAAACATTTAAGGATGTATTGAAGCATGCAACATAGAAACATAGGCAGAAATAGAACTAAGGTCCATCTAGTCTGCCGGAGTTCCCTATCTGTCATGTAAGTGATCACATTCTGTGACTGTTAGATGGCATTCAGCCAAGGAGATGAACATAGAGCTGTGCAGGTCATCATTCTGTACCCTTCTTACGGAGAGGGGCAGTTGGGGTGAGGGGAAGGGCAAGAGTCCAAGTGGGTGGGAGGGTGGGCGGGGGTTGCATTTGCTAGGGTCCACTAGACTGTGATGAATGTCAATAAAACCACAGCATGGGTAATCAGGAGTGGGGGACTGCTAGACTACCAGGGATCTGTATAAAACCAAGGCATGGCTGTTTGGGGGTGGGGAGACCACAAGAGTAACATGGACATAAATAAAATCCATAGCATGGGTGATCAGGGGGTGAGAGTCTGACAGACACAGGAACGAGCAGTTGCAGTACAGCTGCCCTGCCTTTGGGAGGGCAGCGGGGTGGCCTTAGTGGTGCAATAAGATGTGGATTTCAGCCGTGCTAAACAATGCCGCTCTGGAGGCTGTTTAGCACTGGCACAAACCTTAATATATTGCTGCACCATTATGTATGAGAGATCCCCTCATTTACATAGGCACAGTGGTATGGTTAACTTGATCACACTGCTGGGTTTGGGCAGCCCTCTGGGAGATTCTGAATGTGGCCTTGCCCAGATCACTGGTGCTAACCGCATTCATTCTGGTGCTGACCTTTGAATATGGGACCCATATGTTTATTTGTATTTTATCATGTTTAGGGTTGCAGTGGGCTTAGCCCTGCAGACCTCTTGCTATCAGAAAAGGACTCAGCACATTCCTTCTGACCGAACAACATGATGGAATTGCAACACAGTTGCCTCCGTGTCCGTGAAGCACTCCACTTGCTGTCTTCATTGGAAGTGGCACTGCACTATTTTTTTACCATGTTGGCAGTGAGGGTGGAACACAACACACTCTGCTGTATCCAAGATGGCTGCCAAACTGTATTGCGCATGCACGACTACTAACATATGCACATTAGAGAGTGGTGGTGGCCATCTTGGACATGATGAAGTGTGCTGTGTTCCTTCATGACCTCTGATTTTTTTCCCCAAAATTATGGCTATCCCCACCTGACCCTCCCTTTCAGCACCCACCACCCTATAACCCCTCAAAACATAAAAATGACACTGGGGTGCCCAATCCCCCAGTGTCATGATCGTGTTCTGTGACCTTTTTTTAAGATATATTTTCTTCTCCCCCTACCCGACACTCCCTCTCAGCACCCCCCCAGAAACAACAGTGTCACTGGGGGTGCCCAACCCCCAATGTCATGATCATGTTCTGTGACCTTTTTTTTAATATATATTTTCTTCTCCCCCTACCCGACGCTCCCTCTCAGCACCCCCCCCCAGAAACAACAGTGATACTGGGGGTGTCCAATCCCCCGGTGTCATGATGGCAATTCCTTGGTCCTTTTCTTTACCCTGTAAAAAGAAAACCATCCATCAATATGTTTTGCACTGTTACTGTCCCCCCACTCTGACACATCCACTCAGCACCCACCACCTCATACCGCCCTCAAGTCCTTACTTACCCATCGGGGGGTCCAATGCTATAATCCTCTCTGGACCGCAGATGCATCTTCACTCTTCAAAGCTAGACCATGAACTGAAGAATCAGGTATGCTGTTCAATGTACTGTATTTCAATGGGGTTTTGAACTTAGTGGTATAACTTGGGCATTTTTTAATATTTCTGTCCCAAATTTTCAAAATGTCTTTTTTGAGAATCCGCCTCATGAAAAATTGTACTGACTTATGCAAGTCTGTCCCAAAAGGTGATTTTGCTGTCCCTGCGCAAAGTCGCCTTTCAGGCAGGAGTTGAAAATGTTCTCTGTCCTTGTTCATGAAACGGGATCATAAGAAGGCTATATTGATACTTTGGCGTAAAAATATTAAAAAAACTTAATAAAGTTATGAGCCTACTTAGAATTTTATGAATGCAGACTAATAACTTTGGTAATATTGAATATTTTTACCCTGCATTTTCAACATAGCCATTTCTTTACAGCACCTCATGAATGTGACAGCTGTCAATATCAAATCCTGGCCAAAATGTTTTTTTTTGATATCCTGAAAGGTGATTTCATGGTCCCTGCACAAAATCCCCTTTTGGACATGAGTTGAACATTTTCTCTGACCTAATTCATGAGGCAGGGTGATAAGAAGGCTATGATTTGCATCTGTTGTAAAAATATTAACAAATAAAAAGTTACGAGGCTATGTCGAAGTTTGCAAATGCAGGCTTGTAACTTTGGTAATTTTCAATATTTTTACCCCAGATTTACAACATAGCCATATCTTTACAGCACCTCTTGAATGTGAGCTGTCATTTTTCAGATCCTGGCCAAATTGTTTTTTTGTTTTTTTTTGCATCCTGAAAGGTGATTTCGCAGTCCCTGCAAGAACTCTCCTTTCGGACAGGAGCTGAAAATTTGCTCTGACCTTATTCATGAGGCAGGGTCATAAGAAGGCTACTTTTTTAAATTTGGTATAAAAATATTTAAAAAACATTATGAGGCTATGTTGAATTTTGCAAGGGCAGGCTCCTAACTTTGGTAATATTCAATATTTTTACCCATATTTTCAATTTAGCCATTTCTTTACAGCACCTTATAAATGTGACAACTATCAATGTTCAGCTCCTGCCCAAAATGTACCATTGCATCCTGAAAGTTGATTTCACAGTCCCTGCACTAAAGCAACTTTAAGCCAGGAGCTGAACAATTTCTCTGCCCTTCTTCAGGAAGCAGGGTCATAACAAGGCTATGTTGAAAATTTGGTATAAAAATATTAAAAAACTAATTTTCAATATTTTAACCCAAATTCCTTGGCTACAGCCCTATTGGCTCTGGCCAGACTTGTTTACTGTAGTTATCTCTGCAAAGCAGTCTGCAAAAGATGGAGATTAGTGCCCAAGAGGTGGATAAGCAGAAAAGGGGCAAAATTCAGCAGAAGGGCAGACAGCAAGGAGAGCCAGGGATAAATGACAACCAAGGAAGGGGCTGGAGTAGAACAGTGAAACAGTCTAGGGAGGTCAAATCATGGAAAGCCATGTTTGCAAATGCCAGGAGCCTTAATAACAAGATGGAAGATCTGGAGGCTGTCATGGTACAGTCAGACCTGGACATTGTGGCCATCACTGAAACCTGGTGTAATGATAACCATGACTGGGAGATGGCCATACCTAGCTACAACATATTCAGAAGAGACAGAGCAGGCAGGAAGGGAGGAGTGGCACTGTATGTGAAAATGACATAAGGGCCACAGAGATCCAGGAGGAACAAAATGGGGAGAGATACTGTGGGTTAAGCTGGAAAGGAAAATGGGACAGCCATCTGCACAGGTGTGGTCTATAGACCACCAGCCCAGGAGGAAGAAACAGATAGGGAGCTGATGCTAGCCATCCAAAGGATGACAGATAAGGGTGAGGTAGTACTGGTTGGAGACTTCAATATTCCAGACGTGGACTGGAGCATCCCAGCAGCAGCATCAACTAGGAGCAGATTTATCCTGGACTCCTTCAGGGTGCCTTCCTCAAGCAACTGGTCATGGAACCAACTCGGCAGAAGGCAATACTGGACCTTGTGCTCACAAACAAGGACAGTGTGATGGGGAACAGTGGGGAGCACCTGGGAAATAGTGACCACCAGTCATTGTGGTTTGAAATCACAGAAAGAGCAGAACTAAACCACACAAAACACGTATCCTGTTTTTTAGGGGGCAGACTTTGGGAAAATGGGAGATACTTGAAAGAGGCATTAAGGGAATGGGACAGGAATCAGGGGTTGAGGAACAGTGCAGTATTTAAAATGGGGATTACAAGAACAACAGAATTATGCATTAAGCAGGTTAGCAAGAGGAAAAGGAAGAGGAGACCATTATAGTTTTCCAAAGAGGTAGCAAAGAAAGTGAAAGCCAAAAGATTGCATTCAGGCAATACAAAAAAGACACAGGCAGAAGGGGATAGGGAGAAGTACCAGGAGAAGCAAAGGAGGCAGGGAAGTCAGTCAAGGGAAGCCAAAGCTCAGACAGAAGAACACATTGCAAAATCAGTGGGTAGAGTGGACAAAACCTTTACAGGTACATAAGGAAAAAGAAAGACAAAGGGAGGGATAGGAGACTGAAGGGGAGGATGGGGGCATGGAGGATGACAACAGTAAAGCTGACATATTGAACAGGTATTTCTGCTCAGTCTTTACTGAGGAAGAGGAGGGTAATGGGTCTGAAGGAGTACAAGGGGTGAGAATGGTGCAGAAATGGACACAAGTCCCTTTACACGAGAAAAGGTCCTGAAGGAACTGGAAGTAATAAGAGTTGATAAAACAATGGGGCCAGATGGGGTGCACCCCAGGGTCCTTAAAGAACTAAGAGAGGTGGTGGCTGAACCTCTGGCTATCCTGTTTAGCCGATCACTGGAAACAGGGGAGGTACCCAAAGACTGGAGGACAGCAGATGTAGTCCCTTTATACAAAAGTGGGAACAAAGAGGAAGCAGGGAACTACAGACCAGTCAGCCTCACCTCGGTAGTGGGGAAGATCATGGAAGCACTACTGAAGGAGAGATTGGTGGAACATCTGGTTGTCAATGGACTACAGGACCCAAGGCAGCATGGTTTCACCAGGGGAGTCATGTCAGACCAACCTCGTTGTATGTTTGACTGGGTGACTGGGGAGATGGATCAGGGGGCAGTGGACATGGCCTATCTGGACTTCCAGCAAGGTCTTTGACACTGTGCCACATAGAAGACTGTTACACAAACTGGGGAATATGGGTGTGGGCAGGACAGTAGTGTGGTGGGTAGGTAACTGGCTGGGTGGCAGGACACAGAGGGTGGTGGTAAATGGCTGTCACTCCACAGAGGGAAGACTGACTAGTGGGGTACCACAGGGTTCAGTGCTGGGACCAGTCCTATTCAACATCTTCATCAGTGACGTTGCGCAGGACCTAGAAGGCAGAATTTCACTGTTCGCTGATGACACAAAGCTCTGTAACAGAGTAGACACACCAGAGGGTGTAGACAGAATGAGAAGCGATCTGCAGAAACTTGAAGAATGGTCAGGGGTTTGGCAGTAGAAATTCAATGCAAAGAAGTGCAAGATAATGCATATGGGGCACAAAACCCTGGCACAATATATCAGTTGGGGGTGAGGATATAACATGCCCAAGCAGGAAAGGATCTTGGGGTTGTCATCTCTGATGACCTCAAGATGGAAACAGTGTGACAAGGCAGCAGGTAAAGCAAATAGGGTGCTGGGATGTATAGGCAGGGCATCACCAGCAGGAAAGGGAGGTCATAATTCCGCTTACATGACACTAGTGAGGCCCCACCTGGAGTACAGTGTACAGTTCTGGAGACCATACCTACGTAAGGACATAGACAGGGTAGAGAAGGTTCAGAGGAGGGCAACAAAGATGGTGCATGGATTGCATCACAAGTCCTATGAAGACAGGTTGAAGGAACTGAACATGTACTCCCTGGAGGAGAGGAGGGAGAGAGGGGATATGATAGAGACATACAAGTATCTTACAGGGAGGAACAGGGTGCAGGAAAACACTATTTTTAAGCGAAAAAGATGTTCCAGAACTAGAGGGTATGGGATGAAGTTGGAGGGAGGACGATTCAGAGGAAACATGAGAAAGAATTTCTTCACAGAACGGGTGGTGGACAAGTGGAACACCCTGCCAGAGGAAGTGGTGGGGGCTGAAACAATCACGGGATTTAAGAATGCAAGGGATAGACATAAAGGCATTCTGGAGGTCAGGGGTAAGGGGCAACAGACTTCTAGGAAAACAAACTGAACTTACAAGCTCAAATGGGCAGACTGGGTGGGCCATAGGCCCTTATCTGCCGACACTGTCTATGTATCTATGTAACACCATTTCCCTGACAAAGTGGTGTTTGGCAATAAAATGTTGGTCATCACAAGGTGGAAAAAAAGTCAGTTTAAAGCATATTAAGGAGCTGAACTGTATTTCCTTCCTTCTGAGCTACACAAACTGTATGCAGAAAGTGTGTTCCTCCTAGCAACAGTAACTTTGATTCTTCAACCCTAAAGGGCTGTAGCAGCCTGAAACAGTACACTTTTCAGTAACCCTTCCCTTAAACCTTCTCCCTGGTTCACCTCCCACCCTGTCCCCAGTACCCTCCAACAGCCGGTTGCACAGCCTTTGCCTCACTTTGTTGTCTAGTCAACATCTAACCTATAATAAAGCAAACCACTGTCATAACATACCAGACCTTTTGATCCAGTCCTCCTTCCTGGTTAATTAGAAATAAATAAAATGTCAAAGTAGTTAATTGCATGATGTTCAGCTCAAAAATCATGCAAACAGCCATTTCAATAGTGATACAACATTTTGCATGATTATCTGTTGGCTATCATTAAAACCTCTGTATAGTTACAATATATTCTGGGATACTGATATAACAGTTTGCATTTTTAGGTTATATTTATACTGCAGCTGGTGGCAGGACGTTGGAAGAACTGTGCCAGTTCCCTGGTGGCCAGTGGCACATATTCCTCACCCCATCTCATGCCAAACAGAGTCTGTGGTGTCTACTAGCACCTCTCTCCTTCCCCTCTTCCATGCCAAAAAGAGTCTGTGGGATCCAGTAGAACCCTTCTCTCCATACCTCATCCCCCCAGACAGCAACTGGCATAACCTTCTACTCTCTTTCATGGACATCTGCCATCTGGAGGGGTGATAAGTTACTAGTTAAAGGGTTCCACTGGCCACCATGGTATCATTTTGGCATGGGGTGGGGGTGAGAAAAGGAGTGTTACTGGACACCAGGGACTCTTTCTGACATGATATGGGATGGGATGAGGGAGATGGTGCTGCTGAACACCAGAGAATGTCTTGACATAGGCTAGGAAGAGGGAGGGGATGCCACTGGAAACCAGGGATTTTCTTGACATGAGATGAGGAAATGGAAGGGAGTACCACTAGATATCAAGAGTCATCTTGGCATGTTGCTGAAAGTAGCTACACCAATGATTATGAAAGGACAGTTGGTAATGATTCACTTCCATCCCTATATGATTAGATGTCTTGGACTAAAGCATTTCAAGGGAGCTCCTTTTACAGCCCTTGTCTCTCATCAATGGCTGGAACCTAAATGGTCTCTCTTTTACTAAACTGCTGTCACCACTTGTCTGGTTGACTGTTTCTGTTTCTATCTGCCACCACTGCCACACCTCCTGTGCTGCTGTCTACTGTTCCTGGTTCATGGACTACTGTTTATAATAGGCAAGTAATGGAGAGATTCTCAGCTCACTGATCCTTTTACCACAGAACTAAATGACTCAGATTTGTTTGGTCACAGAACATTGGAAGGAAACACTTACAGTGACCCCAAAACCTCTCATTGGCTATGAGAACCAGCCTTAAAAATGAATATCAGTCAAAAAAAGACAACATTAACAAGCCTTAAATTAAGAGGATCCATTTAGAATTAGATCGCTATTAAGTGTTTCTTTTTAATTAGCTACAGTAGTTGCAGTAACTATGTTATTGTTAGCAAACACTTAGCACTTTAGATTTCATTATATGTGTGTTAGTGAAATGTGAAAACCGTGGGCTTGATTCTTGAAGGTCCAGGCATGGCACAAGGGGCACATTGTGCCATTGTGCCCCTTTCATCAAATGATGTGTCAGAAGCAATTCTCAATGGCAGCCTGGAGCAATCGCAGGTGGCCTACCCCAAATGGGGCTTGTGCTGCCTGTGCACCACAAAATGGACTGTAACATAGTGCAAGGGGATGTATAACAGAAGCAAGCTGCCACATCCCCAACTGTCAGATTCTCAAAACACTCGCTGAGGGAGGATTTCTAGTACCCTTAGACCAGCCAGGGTTGGTCAAAGGGTACATAGAAATATCCCTCTGAGAGAGTTAAGCACATTGCACCAATGTATTGTGGTCCCCCCTCCCAAGCCCCAATCTCCCATCACCCAAATAATGTATCCCTGGTGGACTAACAAACCCCATTTCCCATCCCCGATGGAGAAATATCATAATTCCCTGGTGATCTACTGCCCCCCTCCCTGATCCCAGATGTCAGTAATAACTATTTATATACAAAATGCCCGGGTGGTCCAGTGGCCCCCCTCCGCAATCCCTGATATCAGTAAGAGCCATATATTAACATAATGCCCTGGTGGTCCAATGGACCCCCTCCATGATCCCAGATGTCAGTAACAGCCATATATTTACATAATGCCCTGGTGGTCTAGTGCCTCCACAAGCCCCTATCCCCCATTATGAAATATTAAGACATCATTGTTGGTATAGTGGACCCCCCACCCAGGCAGGCTGTGTTCCACCACCCCACTCCCCCAATCCCGAAACCAAGCCAGTGACTGCCACAGCCCACTACTCACTAGCATTGCCAGTCATTTACTGAGCTCTCAATGAGCACTGTACTATATTCAGTACACACCCACTGGGTGACAGCAAGTTTAATATCTCATAATGGGCATTGGGGCTTGGGGAGCACTGGACCACAGGGCATTATGTAAATCTATGGCTCTTATACATCGCTCTTAGTGACATCAGGGATGATATCTGGGATCAGGAAGGGGTACCACTGGACCACCAGGGCATTATGTACATACAGTATATGGCTCTTAGTTACATCAGGGATTGGGGGGCACTGGATCACCTCAGCATTATGAAAATATATGGCTTTTAGTGATATCAGGGATCAGGAAGGGGTGGCCACTGGACCACTACGGAATTATGTAAATATATGGCTCTTAGTGACATTGAGGATCAGAAAGGGGTGGGCACTGGACCAACAGGGCACAATGTAAATATTTTGTTCTTAATGACATTGGGGTTCGGCTGGTGTTTATATGTACTAACAGGGGCTCTGTGCTTGAGGGGTGCCGCTAGCCACCACAGAGGTGCTAGAGTGGCACACAGCTGTCCCACAGCTTTTGGCACACCCTTCAGTTGTGCCACCTGTTTGGTGCACAGTCTGGGTTGCTGCAAGCCATGGGACATTGCCACTGGGACTCTGGCTGATAGAGAATTGGGCACAGGATCTCTGGCATACCAGGCTTTGACACAAGCTGCTATTTGTCACAGCTTGTGTCAGTCTAAGGGCTTATTGAGAATTGAGCCCTGTGTCTTTAACTACACCATTTTTAAGAACACGTTATGATTACCTGGTCATCCACCTGATGACACATTAAGTTTGTGAAACTGGTAAACGTTTCTGCAGCAACCCATGGTTCTTCATGTGGTGGTATGTACTTTTAAATATTTTGTAATAACAATGACCTTTTAAACACAGTGGAGTGATGCTTGTTTTGCTTTGCTGTAACATTAACAAGGAACACTGAAAAAGGAAAAAAATTATTTCAGAGTGAACAATATAATAATATAGTAGGGTTAAGAAAAGAGCAACACAAATTCCCATGTTTTCCAATTATATTACAAAAGATAAAGTCAGGGGTTATGTTCCATTTAAATAAATTATACTCAGTGCTTATTAAAGGAAGTAAAGATAAATGGACTTTCTTGCTGGCCCAAGGCATGGTTCATAACCTCCATCAACATGGCATAGGGAACTCCTTAAAGTGACATTATTTCTCAATAAAAATTGATTCTGCTCATGCCTGTCAAACACTAAGGCATGTTCAGGTGCACAGAAACATATTACAGCTATCACAGCTAGGCAGAACAAACTCGGCATCTAAACTAGACTCATGGGGGTCCGACTATCTGATGTTGTTTGTTATTTGTCCCATTGGAAGATTTGCACTATTTTGATTGTCCATGTCTCTGCATTGAAAAGGTGAATGCATTATCCTGGTACAGTATGCATGTACTTAAAGAGACATAGTCCATTTACCATCCACGTTTGTTTTTCACTGTGGCTTGAAAAGCTTCCTGAAAAGTCATTCAAATCATTACTGAATTACTGAAGGCCAAAAACAATGTTTTTTAATTACTTAGCATTTTATCCTTCTTCTCATAAGCAAATTGAATTTTCAGCAGTACTAATGTACTGTTGATACTCTCTTGTAATTGTTCTTGTATGCAGATGATATATTTTAAGATTCACTAAAGTAAAAATATCATCCAGTTTCACTCAGTGTGCAAAACGTATGTGGGACATAGTGGCAATAGTTCAATTAAACAGCAGGAATGAAAGCAACAATTTAGCATGTTGTTCTAAAACTCTTATGCTTTATTGTATGAAGTCATATAGTCTAGCATTCCTTCACAGATGCTTTTTACACTAGTTCAAGTATGCTACAATATTCACACACACACACACATACATACACATGCATTATACCTTCTACGTTAAATTAATCTTGTTAGCCTCAAAGTTGATTAAAACAGTCACACTGAAAGCCATAATATGAAAACAGTCACCACAACAACTTAATTTGCAAATTGTTACATCAATAATCAAGTCAAGTATCAAAATGAATGGTTTGCCAGGCATATAATGTTTCACTGTTTGTTAGCAAAGGATAGCTCAACTCAGATGTAACTACTGTAACTTTTTGCTATAACTCCCATTTTGTCCCTTTAGTCTCACCTCTAGATGTTTCTCTGCTTCTCATTATATAGCAAATCATTCTCAGAAGGTGAGGTTCCAACTGACTGGAGAAAAGCCATAGTTATTCTAATTCACAAAAAAAGGATCAAAACAATCAGTGGAAAATGATAGACCTATCAATCTAACCTTGATCCTGTGCAAAGAGATGGTGGAATTAACAAAAAGCAGGCTGGATAAAGAAATACCATTTAAGAATGTACAAGGCAAAACACAGCATGGCTTTGTGACAGGTAGATTGAAGCTCATCAGGATTAAACCCAATTCTGCAGCATTCTGCAGTAGCTGCAGCAGAGTTACTGCAGTGAACAATTCAATGTCAATGGAACTTAAACCCTTTTATTATGCAGGAAACTGTGACACTGTGCTTCATCCTGGCAATGCCAGTTTCCTGCATGACAAAAGGGTCTAATTCTCATTGACATTGAATTGTTCACTGCAATAACTCTGCTGCAGCTTCTGCAGAATGCTGCAGAATTGGGTTTAATCCTGGTGAGCTTCATTATGTATTGCAGCTTATGCACCACAGATTTGATAACTTTTTTACAATACAGTTAGTATTGGTTTAGATACCAATGTCCCAGTGGATATAATTTTCTTGGACTTCAAAAAGGTCTTCGACAAGGTGACACATAAAGAACAAATAAACAAAATTAAGAACATGAACTTAGTTGAAAAAAATAGTCAGGTGGGTTAACTCAAGGTTAACAAATAGATCACAAACAGTAAGATTCAAGGGGGTCATGTCCAAGGAAGTCAGCGCTGGCAGTGGTGTCCCACAGGGGTCCATTTTGGGACCAGCACTTTTTTACTTATATCTTGGAGATCTTCACCATATTGTAAGAAATATTATTACAAAGTTTGCCAATGACGCCAAAATTGGCTGAGAAGTTAACACTGAGGGCAAATATATTTCACTTGCAAATGATCTAAGAGAAATAGAGCTATGGGTATTTAGAAATAAGCAAGGCAGCAATCGTGGCTGTACTCAGTTTACTCATGTCTGATACCAAAAAAGGTTGAAACAGCAACAGTGAGATAAGATATTTTTTAATGCAGACACGTGTGTGGTAATGCACTTGGGATGCAGCAATCTTTCTAAGAACTAAACACTAAACAGCACTGTACTTCGAAAAATAGATACTGAAAGAAACCCAGGGATCATTAGTCAGAATTTATCTAATACTAAGCAATACAAACAGGTAATATTAAAAGCCAATAGAATACTGAGTTGTATTAAGAAGGCATGTGTAACTAGAACTGAAAACTGCATCATTCCCTTATACACTACCTATGTGAGACCCCACTTGAACTACTACTCATTGTACTGGAGCCCAAATCTTAAAAAAAAGATATTGAACTGATAGAAAGCATTCAATGAGAAATAACAAAATTAATACCTAGATTAAGACATGCAGCCCTTATGCTGAAAGATGGAATGAGTGGGACATGTATTCATTGGAAGATAGAAAGCACAGGGTGACCTACTACAGTTATTTAAAATTACATGTAACAAACACCTAATGTCCAAAATGGGACTAACTTTTTGTGAAAGAGAGGTTACTTTAAGATCTCATAACAGACAGATTATTTTTAATAAGGCAAACAAAAATGTGAGAAACACATTTTTAATGTAACAGCGGTGCAGGCATGGAATAGACTACCTCAGAAACTGGTAGACATCTCTACCAGGCATTTTACAATGAATCTGACAACCTCCTTCTGGGTAAAATAAGTGAAAGGTAGACTACTTCAGTCTAATAACCCAAGTGAACCCAAGTAACCCAAGTAACATCACACCTTATTCCTGAGTCTACATGCAGCCCTTATTGTATTATGTTTTTAATTGGCAGGCCCAATGGTGTAGAGGGCTGAGGTTTTATTTTTTTTTTACATTCTGCAGATTTCAGTAATAGTTTTCATTTTACATGATACACATTACTATTTTGCATCTGTCTGCTTTACTGTTTGATTTCTACAATGTATTGTCACTTTACATCAATGCATTTCATGACTATTTGTTTTTATAACTAACACTTTCACTCCTGACTAACACTCTTTTTAAAATGACTTATTTGTTTCCATAAAAAAATGGCAAATTCTATTTTATTCATTAGTTAAGTGACAGCACTAATGAAATTCAAAATTGTATTGCAGTCAGGTCAAAATGTATTGTTTTATTCTGTCAATACATTTCTGGCATCATCAAGTGATTATGTTGCCAATGGGAATAAAGCCGGCCAGTCCCAAGTTGAATGGTGCATCAGCCGCACCAAATATCCCGCCTCAACAACAGCAAAAATCTGATCTAGCTGCAGTCAATGACATGCTTGCTGTATCAAGATAGATATTTCTGAATGTAATGAATCCATGGTGAACTTCAACAAGAAGCAGAGGACAATAAACTTAGAATGGAGGTAACGGAAAATCATGTCTCTGTAGTACAGGAAGTTGTAGCCCATTTATCAGACTACACTAATTACTATGAAAAGCTATTAGGCTATATCCTAAATAAGATAGATGATCTGGAGAACAGAGAGAGAAGAAATAATATCAGTATTCTCATGGTGCTAGAGGGAGTGGAGGGTAAACTCTATGATTAGTTTCCTGCAACAGTTTTTCAAAGAACCTTTTCCTCACCATTGGCAGTGGCCCTTAGAAATTGAGAGAGCTCTTCTTTCCCTGGCCACAAAACCCCAGATGTCTGTCAAGCCCTGTGCCATTATAGCTTAATTTCTAAGGTTTTCAGTCAAAGAGGAGCTGCTTCAACTAGCATGAGAAAGAAAGATCTTAATTTGGAGAGGAGAAAGGATATCGCTATTTCAGGACTTTTCAGCAGAACTCATAGAAAGGAGAAGGGAATTTTCTAATGTTTACATGAGTTGCAGAAGTGGTGCATAAAATATTTTGTGAAGTATCCTGCCACTCTTATGATACAGAACAGTTCAGGATTTTATTTAAAGTGTGTTATTCCTGAACTGGCATGGGAAGCTATAAAAGGAGATGGACACTGGGACCAGCAAATTATTCAATCCCCTCAACAGATAAAAAAGTCAAATCATATCTCCCTTGGAGACATAGAATCCCTGGATCATTCTATTATGTGTCAGGAACCAACCAAAGACACACTGCAACATGCCATTATGAACACTCTATCTCGGAACCCTCCTCCCTTCTCCTCGTATTCCTTTGTTGCCAAACACATAGCTGTTAAATCTTGAACTTCTGACCATTGGGACTCCAGCATAAATTGGAAAAGCAGACCCTGAATAAAATGTGCTCATTCTGGTCACCAAAGCAACAATGTCAACTCAGTCAGACATAATCCTAAGAAGACGCAGAACTGCACTAGAGATTACAGGTGCTCCTTGAGTTCAACTTCCACCCTTTAAAGATCTCCAGTTCCTGGGACTGACTAAAGCTTTCCTTCTCAAGAGGAAATGATGCTCTAAGTGACCTTTTGACTATTACCTTCCTACTGGATGTCACCACTGCCTTTGATCCCAGAAATTATATCCTACATGTACTTCCTCCTGTATTGCAACTTTTGGGTAAACAAAATGTTTTTTGCTGTTCCCCCCTTATCAGACACAACATCAGCATTGTCCCTATATCTGAATCTGGAAGAGATTTAATGAATTATCCTTTGTGAGGTTTGCAAACTTTTTATTGCATTCCATTTTGAATAGCCTTGCTGGTTTAGGATTAGCAGATGGAATCAGCAAGGCTCATTACTCAAGCTCACCATTGCAGAGACTTCCTCCTACTGGGACCTATAATGACAAGAAAGGTTGTTGGGGATGAAGAGAAAGGGGACATTATTTAACCAGGAGTAGCACAGTAAGCTGAAGCTTATTTCCAAATGCAACCTGGGAGCATAAGGAAGTTAAGTGACTTGCTCAGGATCACACAGTATGCACCTACGAGGCTGTGGAATTCAAACCCAGATCTCCAGATCTGTAGCTCAGAGCTTTAACCCACTATGCTCTACTGCCTCCAACCAATCCAGAATGAATAGACATTTTAACCTATCATGACTTTGTTCTTTTTTGCAAATTTTACCTTACCTGTTTATTGTGAGTTACATAGAGGAATAGGATGCTCCCATTTACTCACTCTTGCATAGCTATCCTTTTTTTAATCCTTGTAAGAACTATTGGGCACAACCAATTGACAAAAATTGTTATAAGGAGCTACATTCCTTAATTATAGTAATTATCTGCTTATTCTGTCTCTCAGTAGCACATTTTGTCACATGGTTGTGGTAGGGACCACATATTCAATCTTTGAATTTATCTGGGTATATCCCTAGAGAAGCTTACAGAAACTGTGGGTCAGATTAGATCCTAGAGGTGTTTGGAAGACTGACTTGAAACATAATCTGCCCTCAAAATGTATCAGCTAGTTTTCCTGCCCCACATTTCAATCAGATCATGATTCAAATTATTGGATGCACACTCTGTCATCTAAATAATTTGGAATCTATTAGAACCTGATATAGTGAGACTAGTTTTTTTTCTTTTTTTGCTTCAACAGCTCCTGTTTTAAAGTTGGTTTTATAGGCTTATACTAATGGAAACAAATCAATATTCCCCTCCTAGAAGAGAGTTGGTCAATTTGTCATGTTGCTGCCTATTTATTTGATTCAAGTTTGTGAGTATCGTGGAATTCACTCTTAGCATTTCTGGTGCAAAGCAACCTTAAGTCTTCAGACTATTTTTTTTTTATTGTGCTTGATATTGCTGATACCTTATCACTAATATAGTCATGTTGTTAGTTTTACAATTCTGCTTGTTCTGACATTAGTAATGTTGGCTTTATAGATTAGTTATTGTTGCTGTTTTAATAACTTTGTTAGTAAAACAGTTATTAGTTATCTCTGACAGTAGCTCTAAAAAGTCAGCTATCAAAATGTAAGTAAATAATTTATGCACAGCATCATATAATGTTATAGGCCTAGGATCTCCTACTAAAGAGAAAAAAGTTTTAAACTATCTCCAAAAAGAGAGGGTAGACATAGCTGTACTTCAAGAAATGTACCTCACACCTAAGGAAGCCTCAAAGTTATACAGGTCTTGGTTGGAACAGACAACATACAGTTGTTTAAATTCTAAAAAGAGAGGAGCCTCAATTTTGATCTGGAAGGGAGTCCCATTTGTTAAGAGCAATCATATTGCAGATCCAGAGGGGCATTTTCAATTTTTAGAGGGTTCATTGAATACCATACAGGTGATTATCTGCAACATATATGCCCCAAATGTAAACCAATCCAAGTTTTTAATAAAGTAACTATTCTGCTAAGATCTTACAAGAATGCAGGGGCCATCTGCAGTGGGGATTTTAACAAAGAGCTAGACCCCCTTTTAGCTTTGTATAATAGGTCAATTCATTATAACATCACCAACCCAAGGTGGACCCTTACAAACTTAATTATATATTTAAGCAATAATGTAGGACCAGGGGTTAGATTAACAGTCTGTTAATCATCCCCTTGTGGTGTAATATGGCACTAAGCGAAGCTGAGTGCCGCCATGCAACAAGGGGGTGATTGACTGTTAATCTAACCCCTGGTTCTACATTATTGTTATTATTATAATTTGGAATTGATAAAACTATGTTTGCTTTAAACTATGTTTGATTTATTAACAGAAAACCCTCAATTTAAAAGAAAATAGTCCTTCCACAATTGTCAAAAGACAGCTAAAGTGCTTAGTTATTCTTGGAACGCTGCTGTCCATGGCAACCTAACTGAGCTAGCTCATCTTGAGGAGCCGGTGCATTTTCAGTGTGAGGCAATACCAACCAGTCACTGTATTTTGTCAATTTGCTTTTATTCTAAATGTGACAAAGTGAATGGATTTTCACTTACATCTTGTTGAAATGGAGCCTGTTTAATGTAATAGCCAACAAACATATTTTCATTGACAGACCACTCTCGGACACTCTTTCCTCTCACAAAAAGACACGTTATGGCATGATAGGAGGACGTGTTTGTTCCTATGGCTATCAGTTGGTGTGGGAGACACCACATTTGAAATGTATAGCTTTTTTTTTAAAGTGTTTCTGCCTAACAATTTGTGTAACCTGTCAGACTGTTGTAACTATTCATGCTGTGCAGTCTGACTGAGGCAATCGGAAAACAAACTGTCATTTTTTAAATTAAGGAAATTAAATAAAGAAAGTTTATGGCCACAGAACATACAGTAGGAGGAACTGACACAGGGCTACAGATACTAGTTCCATTTTCATTTAGTTAAAAAGAGTAAAAGAAACACTCACAAGTGAATTATTCTAGGAAGTGCATATTTCCAGCAGCAGAGAGTGCTGGTGAAAAGCCACCAGTGGCGCAACCAGTTTCGCTGTAAGCTTCTGCTTAGAATAATTAACTTGTAAATGAGTGTTTCTTTTACTTTTTTATCTGTAATCACAATTCTTGTTTTGCAGCTCAGTGCTGAAATGTGTCAAAGTTACACTACGGAAGATAATATGAATGCCTGTAGTTCATAGTCATCACCCCTGACCCTCCTGGTCAGCAGCGCCGGGACCTGTGCAGGGAACTTTGTTACTGAGTTGGAAACTGCTGTAATAGAACAAAAACTGCTGTTGAATTCTAGTCTGCAGAGGCACTTTTATTTATTTATCCGAGCAGTTTCATTTCTCAGACAGTTTGTTATGTCTTACACTGCCTTGAGTATTACTTGTTACTACTAAGATTGCAGTCTTTGACGGCCGACGTCAATAGTTCATGGGTATATACTGTGCCACGATCAAAATACACATTGTGTTACCAATTGTTTCCCCCCCCCTCTATTTATTGTAGTATTGTTTTGCGATGCTGTTCTGAAGTATGTGATTTCAGCTGATGCACAGTTATGCATTAGGATATTGGGAGATGACTCCTCCGGTGCCAGAGATGGTGACAGCCATGTTTCTTATTTTGTTTAGAATTGCAGCTCTCTGGAAACTTGCTGGCCCTCATTTGTTTCACATTAAAAATCTAAGGGCACTAGTAATCAGGCTGGAGAAGATAGGTTAACATGGGTTAATGTAACCCTGTTAGAACCATCACAGCCAATCAGATTAGTTTACATTTCCCTGCCTTATAATAATTAGGGTTAGTGGATGCTTGGTGCTTGTTAAATCCAGAGGGAAGAGATTATACTTTTTAGTCTAGCCATTACTAATCATATAGTAGAACTGATTACCTGATAATATATAATACTCTGAGCTCAGTTTTGACATTTGCAGATATCAGGGACAGTACTATTACAAACCATGGTTTAATTTCTATTGATTTGAACATTGACAGAGAAGTTAACAGAAGCAAATGCTGGAAGTTTAATTCTTCACTTCTTAATGATAAGGAATTCAGGAAATACACTGTAAAAGATGTCTCAGAATATTTTGAATTAAATTATGATGCTAAAATGTCTTATGCAATCTTGTAGGATACTTTCAAGGCATTTCTTAGGTAAAACATAATATGTTTTGCAACTAATAAGAAGAAAGCCTCCATTAAAAAGCTTATTATTAAGGAAAATAAACTTAATAGAGCTATAGTAAAAACAGAAAAAGAATAGGACCCCTGCAGACTTCAAGAAATAATTGCTCTTTAAATAGCCATTAACAAAATCTGTTCTGAGAAAGCAGAATTTGTACTATGACCAGACAAAAAATTCTGGGATGCTGGAGAAAAATCTGGAAAATTGTTAGTGTGTTGTCTTAAAAGGAGGTTGATCCATGACACGATCGCAAGGGTAAGAAATAAAAGTAATATAACTAAAGTCTCTAATGCAGACATCAATAAAGCTTTTGAGAAAGTCTACAAAGAATTATACACTAGAAAAATAGAGGAGAAAGACTCATCCTTACATGACTCTCAAGGCCCTGTAACATACTTACCTTAGATAAAATAGATAATGAATATCTGAACAAACCATTATCTGTAGAAGAGATTGCATGGACTATTAAAGAGTTCCTCAAGTAACAAAACTCCTGGCCCAGATGGCATTCCAGGGGAGCTATATAAAGTGCTGGGACCCCTCATCCCTAAATATCTTCATAAAATATATGAAGAAGCATATTCTGTAAAGAAATTGCCTGATTCCCTTAATAGAGTTTATGCCACCCTAATCTTAAAAAAAAGGAAAAGACCGTCAATTATGTAAAAGCTACAGACCCATTTCTTTACTGAATGGGGACTATAAAATACTGGCAAAAGTGCTCTCATTCAGAATCAGCAATGTGGTCACTAAATTACTTGGTAGAAGCAGATGGGCTTTGTTCCTGGCAGATCAGGGATGGAAAATGCCAGGCAACTCCTGAGTGTTATACATACTGCCCAGAAATGCAAAAAATAAATAAATAAATAAATAATAATAATAATAAAATAAAGAAACAGTAACACTACTCTCCATTGACTTTTTAAAGGCATTTCACACCCTTGAATGGAGTTATTTAATTAAGACTCTGGAACACTATAAGATTGGGAGTTTTTTCAACAACTGGGTCAAAACTCTATATGGCAATCCTTCAGGTCAAGTTTTAACAAATGGTGTGATTTCTTCTCCTTTTAGGCTAAGTAGGGGAACTAGACAAGGCTGCCCTGTATTCCCATGTTTGTTTATACTGGCATTTGAACCACTTATCAGGGAAATTCAGGCATCCCATAAGATCAAAGGAGTAAAAATCAGGAGAATAGTTAATAAAAAAAAATTGCCTTCCCACGTATAGCCCAGAAATTCTATCATAGCCCTTAATAATACTTTATGCAGATTTTCTGAAATATAAGGATTAGTAGTTAATTGGAAGAAGGACTCTGGCCATGCATGCTTCTGATGGAGGGACTGCTCACATTGGTTGTGATCTGTCAGAGACTGAATGTTGGAAGCCAAAAGGAATAACTCATTTAGGCCTTATAATGCCCTGCAACATAAACCCTTTAGTTGACTTAAATCTGGACCCCCTTAGAAGGATATGAATTCTGGCATGGAAAAATGGAGATACCTTCCTATGTCTCTCTGGGGAAAAATAAACTCCATCAAGATGACAGTAGCCCCTAAAATATTGTATCCTTTTTAGAACATTCCCTTAATAATTACTAAATGCAAATTTGTAAAAATATCAAATATAATCAAGAAATGTTTATGGGGATTCAAGCCACCTAGAATATTACTCTCCAAATTAAGGCCCCCCTGGTCTCGGTGGGAGGTTGGATTTTCATGGTGGGAGATGTATCAGACAGCTTTTCTCTTCAAACAGTCCTATATCTATCCCCTCACCTAATAGGTAACACTTCTGTATTGCACGAAGCTGAACAACAGTTACCGAGTCTGAACAAACCATCAGATTCTTTTAAAGAACTTCCCAAATCTTATGAAATTAACCCCCACAGAGCTAACTCCCTAATGAATATTAAATCAATATACAGTAGTTTTATTTCAAAATACCTAAACTACCAGCATGGCTAGAAGCTCTTTGGAACAATCCGAACATTCAAGCTGGAAATAGACTACTAATAAACCCAGGATGGAGTGAGTATGGCATCACCAACCTTGGTGATCTGCTTGACCCTGTCTAATGTGCTTTGAAGAACTCAAACATAAGTATAATTTACACAATCTTCACTTTGTTACTTATTTGCAAATTAGACAGGCCTTTTCAGACTCTATCTTGGGCAATAATTTCAAAGCACCCCTTATGGAATCAGACTGGCAATGGCTATAAAATAACAAGTTTGAAATGTAAAGCCTCTTGAATTTATAAAGCCTTACTTAATAATATAATAATGTCTCCACAGAGGCTTCCAAAACAAAATGGGAAATGGAGTTAGGATGTGTCATATCCATGGAAGATTGGTTGTTCACTTGGGTAAACACTTATCATGCATGCAGAGAGGTTCAAAGTAGAATTATCCAGTCTATTGCTTTATCCATATTGCATTAGTATTATTACTCTCCTCAGAGGTTAGAACAAATGGGGTATAGGATAGGTGGTGCCTGCTGGAAATGTGAAGAATGTCATGCTAATCTTTTATATATGCTCTGGAGTTGTCGAAAGGTCCAGTGTTGCTAAAAGGTCTTTGACCTCCAAACTCGAACAATGTCTATGAACCTATGAACCTATATGTTTCCTGCATATGGAAAAAGGTGCATGAGATCTGCGAAACTGTCACTAATAACAGGATCTAATTTTCTCCATTGACTTACATTCTGGGCCTCTTCTCCCACCTGATGCATCTAAGCGAATCACAAACAAACTGGGTATTAGCTTGTTTCTTAACACTTAAGAGATGGATACTCAGCTGGCCTGGTGGCGCTGAGGGTTGAGGCACTGGATGCCACACCTTGTGCATGTTGGTGACACGAGTTCAAGAGCGGACTTGGGTCATCGGGGGTTAGATGGAGAGGAGTAGGATCAAGCATCCGGAGGACTGCTCTCCTCTCCTGGGGAGGGGATGTGTCTCCCAGCATTAGTGACTCCCAGTGGAGACTGGGGTAGCATGGGCAGGAGCGCCACAGTATGGGGTTAGGATGCAGCAGACATCCTGCAGGTGGGCACGGGAGCATGTCCGCAGCACAATGACATCATTGCTCATCCAGGTTCTTGGGGACACAAGCAGAAAAAAAACCTCCACATGCAAGGATGACACCTCTCATGGAGTCCCCACCCACCACCTCCAAACAAAGCCCGACTCAAGGGGCAGGGGCTCAAGGGTGATGCAGTCTACCTCCCATCCCCTTCTGGGAGGGTCCCTCTGTGGGGGGTGGGATAAGCCATGGTCCTCCCTGCTTCAGCCAGGTCATGTTGGAGGCTGGTAAGTGTGTAAGGGTGACAAGACTCCACGTACAAGGGCTGATGGGGGGGGAGGTCACCCTTGCAGATGTGGAGAGCATAGATTGTACAAAAAAAAAGAGACTGATACTTTCCAAATGGAAAGAAAATAAGCTTCTATCTCTTGTAGAATGTTGTAATAGGATGACCCTTTTATCAAGTAATGAAAGGATTTGTTATTTGTTATCAGGAAAGCTTGAAGTATACTTAGCAATATGGGGACAATTTTTAGAACTTAGACTTTAAATGCAATTAGATTTTTTATTTTAAGGCAAATCCTCCAGTTAAAATTATTTTAGACCTCTTTTTTTATCCCTGTATCTTTATTTCTATGAAGGACTGCAGTATTGTTTGTTTTTAATATTCTATATAATGTATGGAGAGCCCCTATTGCCACTAAAAAGTGGTAAAATGATTTATTGATAATCCCATCGCTATGACGTAAGGGATTATAAACCTTTCTTGAGTACACCATAGCGATGGGATTTCAAATGGAGCCCATCTGCACATGAGCATACCTTTTATCTCGCGCACTGACAGCCTTCCCAAAACTGGCACAGAGGTGAAATAAAATGACCCAGAACCTCTGCGGCAGTGCCAAAAGCAAGGAGCCTTAATTACTTCTGCCAGTTTATGGGGACCATACACTATAAAATATAATGTATGGTCCCTCTATCTTTAATCGGTTTGTGTAATGTCTCGAGGTTGCCATGGAGATGTAAACCTCTCAGGCTTCACTCTCAAGGTTTACATGGTCACCCTGGCCACCTCTCGACTGTTAATAAACTGGTTAACAATACAGGACCATATATTATCCTCTATATAACTGCTGCACTTTGAGTTAACTGCCAGTCTGAAAATTTCTTTTACTCTTGCATCTCAAATTTTAAACAGACAAACTATTTAATGCCATATTGGTCCTAATAAGAACAAATCCAGAACAAATGGTTTGATACCTTTTATTGGACCAACAAGGATGTTACAAAAAGAACAAATAACTCCCTAAGACACATGCTTCAAGAGTGAGGTAAGAGCATAACAGTAGAAGCTAGCTTCAACTCTGCTCAGAACTCTTGTTAGTTTGAGAATACAGCCAATGACAAGAAAATTACCCTAGATAAAACAATTGCATGCCAAAGTGTAACATGTTACCAAGTAAAAACTAAAAAATAAGCCCCCAAAATTACAACATAAATTATCTTTATGTGCAATATAGAAAGATTAAAGTGATGTTTACCCCAAGTGAGTAAGTGTATCACACTGATGAATGTACAACTAGCTGAAAATACATTCCCAGTATACTCTCAATCAGCTATTATGTTCCAGAAACCTTAAGGCATTCGGATTGTATACATGATATTATCAATTGTCAGTATAGGTACAAGATACAAAAAAGTACTAGTCAAGGTTTTTCACTGAGAGGGTGGTGGACCCTTGGAATGCACTGCCTGGTGAGCTGGTTCAGAGATCCACAGTGGAGGGCTTCAAGAGAGGGTGGGACAGACACAGAAAGTGGATGTATCAGATGATGGCCTGTCCCAGGGGGGTGGGGATGGATGATAGGGGTTTCTGGAACACAAGGGAGGGGAGGGCCTCGGCACCCAACCAGGGATCTGAGGTTCGAGCAGACTCGATAGACCATAAGGCCTAATCTGCTGGCAAATAGTATGTAAGGACTCCCAAGAAATTGAGACTATGCAGTCTGATATGTACAGATTTCAATAAATTGTCGGTGTATAATAGAAATAAAACATTTACAGAAACAGTCTAAGGAATCTAAACAAAAATTCCTAGGAAATAAATCCCCCCCCGGAAAGTTTTTTTTTTAGTCTTTGGTAACTGGTTAAGGCCCACTAGGCACAAGTGCCTGTTTTCAGGGGTGACCTGGGAGCACTGGGCGGTTAAGTGACTTGCTCAGAGTCACACAGTATACATGTGGAGGGTGTGAGAATCAAACTCAGATCTGGCCTACTGGATGTATCAAGCTCGTTCACACCTCGTTCCTCTAAACTCTAGGCTATATTGTGTAGTAACTGCTTAAAGGAAATATATGTACATGAATCTTAATACACCATCAATTGCACCAAACACTACAATAGTTACCCAAAAAGGAATTACACCATACCATACCATACCTACTAGTTACTAGTACTAGAACTGGAAAGTGATCTCACAACAGAATATAAAACAGAACTACAGAGTTTGATTAAATAATTTCCAGACCATGTCCAAGACAGAATAGTTGCCTTCATCCCTGATGAACCCAAGCCTGGGACATTCTACATGCTACCTAAAACACATAAACCTGGGAACCCAGGAAGACCCATAGTCTCTGGTAATGGAACCCTGGCATAGAGGATCTCAGGTTTTGCCGAAGCTATTTTAAAACCACTGGTTATACAAAGGGACAGTTACTTTCAGGACACTACTCACTTTCTGTGTAAACTTTCTGGTTTTAGGGACTTACCACCTGATACCCTTTTAGCCACAATAAGTGTAATATCCCTCTACACTACTATGCCACATACAGATGGCATTTCAGCCTGCTTTAAATACTTGTACAGTATGAGAAAAGATTGGACCACAACATCAACTCTGACATCATGGGGGAACTTAATAAATTCATTCTGACGCATAACAACTTCAGCTTTAATGGGAAGCATTATGTTCAAACTATGGGAACAGCAATGGGCACCAGGATGGCTCCACAGTATGCTAATCTCTTTATAGCCAATTTGGAGGAGGACTTTTTAAGGGACTGTACACACAACCCATTGACGATTTGTTTATAATTTGGACAGAGGGCACTGACACACTTAATGATTTTCATCAGGAACTTAATAATCTCCACCCAACCATTAAGCTTTCCCTAGAATATTCTGCCACCAATGTTAATTTTCTGGATACCACTGCCACCATCAAGGATGGAACCCTACATACATGTATTTACAGGAAACCAACAGACAGACAAAGATACTTACACAGGAAAAATAATCACCCGAGTCACACAAAAAAATCAGTCACGTATAGTCAAGCACTTTGGTACCACTGTCTCTGTTCAAATGAGGAAGACAGAGATAGACATTTAGCTATGTTGAAAACCATCTTTATTGAGCAGGGACACTCTTCCAGAGAAATTGACAGAACAGTGGAATGTGCTACACAAGTACCAGGAGAACATCTACTGCAATATAATGAAAGGACCACTATTAACAGAGCACCCATTGTAGTCATGTATCATCCTGACCTTGAACTTCTACATAAGATTATTAAGGACCTACGCCCAATAACTAGTGAGGATGAAACTCTTAGTTGTATTTTTCGAGAACTGCCACTATCTTTTAAACAACCACCCAATTTAGCCAACCTGTTTGTTAAGAGTAAACTTGAACCTGAACAAAGTGCCATGACATCATATGTCACACAACCCTGTAATAAACGCAGATGTAATACTTGTGAGCACATTTCCACTTCAGACAAACTCATAATATTGGGTAATTGTACATGTACATTAAGCAATGTTGTTTATCTTATTCAATGCAGGAAATATCCTAGCACAGGGTATGTGGGGGAGACAAAACAACAACTCTGCACTAGAATGAATTCACACTGGTATGATATTAATAGGAAGATGACTGACAAACCAGTGACACAGCACTTCTGTCAGGATGACCACTCAATCTCAGATATGTCTGTGATGGTCTTAAAAAGGACATTTCAACAGTACACAACAGAGATGAGCTTGTGAGATCAGACTTATGTTACTTAATATGGTGGAAGATGGCTTGAACATTTATGTTGGATATATGACACATTACACGAAAACTTACATGGACCTTTACTTCAAAGGATGGATGTACATATTTTAGGTTTTCAGTGAGCCTTGGACTTTGACTCTTATATAGTCCCTCTTAACTGGTTATCTACAGGTTGGCCTCTCACATTAGTATTATGTGAATGTGTGCATGGGTGTGTGTGGATTTGTGTGTGTGTTGCAGGGGAGAAGAAGTGTGTCACATTGAATTTTTAGTATGGTTATTTGAGGTGTGTGGTTATGTGGGTATAGTGGATGTGAATATTGTGGGGATATTGAGTTAAACTTATGTTCAGGTACGTGACATTATGGTATCATAGTGGCTAGGACTCTGGGCTCATATTATAGTGGATATTTACTTCCTTCTGCTAGTTCTGTAGTTGAGTATATACTGTTATGTTTTTACCTTCTGTACTTATTAGGATGAATTGTCTCATTTACTTGGGGGTTCATGACAGGTATAATTCCTTTACGGGTAACTATTGTAGTGATTGGTGCAACTGATGGTGTATTAGGATACATGTACATATATTTCCTTTTAAGTAGTTACTTTCCCCGAGGGGGGTTAATTCCTAGGAATTTTTGTTTAGATTCCTTAGACTGTTTCTGTAAATGTATTCTTTCTATTATACACTGACAATTTATTGAAATCTGTACATATCAGACTGCATAGTTTCAATTTCTTGGGGTTCCTTGACTAGTACTTCTTTGTACCTGGCACTTACACTGACAATTGATATTATCATCTATAAACTCTTGTTCCATCACTGAAGGCTTTAAGGCTTCTAGAACATAATAGCTGGTTGAGAGTATATTGGGAATATATCTCCAGCTAGTTGTACATACATCAGTGTGCTACACTGACTCACTTTGGGTAAACATCACTTTAATCCTTCTATATGCCATGTGAATATAATTTCTGTTGTAATTTAGGGGGCTTATTTTTAATTTTTTACTTGCTAATATGTTATATTTTGGCATGCAATTGTTTTATCCAGGGTCATTTCCTTGTCATTGGCTGTATTCTCAAACTACCAGAGTTCTGAGCAGAGTTGAAGCTGGCTTCTACTGGTGTGCTCTTGCCTCACTCTTGAAGCATGTGTCTTTGGGAGTTTTTTTTACTTGGCATATATTTTAGTGAGTAGTGAATCCTAGTGTTTTGTTATTCATTAGACTGATACATGGTATAATCTATGTGGGTTGAACTCTTTGCCTGCTGTTATCTCTGGACAACCTTTAACCTTTAAGTTTGGTTCAGCTGAAAGCACACTTCAGATATTCAAGCTCTCTGATGTCACTTTAATTATGTATTGAATGCCTGTTTTAAACCAATGAGAATTATTTCTTACATGCTGTAAGTGTTAATAATATGGGATTTTCTGAATAACTGTCATTAAGCTTCCGAAGAAGGACTTGTTGGTCCAAAAGCTAAAGCTACTTGTTCTTTTTGTGACATTCTTGTTGGTCCAATAAAAGGTATCAAACCATTTGTTCTGGATTTAATTTTAAACAGGTTATTTCTATATATTTTCTACATAGTCTGCTGTTATATTTATCATAAAATGTTATTATTGTATGCTTCATTTTTGTCAAAACAATAAAAATGTTAATTGAAAAAAGTTATAGTTATTTATTGGAGGTTCAAGAGGTACCACACATGATGCAGTCCCCAACCTTAATGTTTCTATATAAAAAAAAGGGGACAGGATGGTTTTAAATAACTGGAGTCCCATAAGTATTATTAAAATAGATTTAAAGATACTCTCAAAAATCCTGGCAGGACTTTTAAGTACAGCAGAAGTAAGCATATCTCTCCATCAGTCATGTTCTGTTCCTGGTAGAAATATCCTAGACAATCTGCTGATAACCAGGGACATTGTTGCAAAAGGTCAGTTCTGGTTTTGTATTGTCAACTGCTCAACAAAAGGACGTTGACAGTATTTCACACCAATTGTTGTGTTCTGTCTTATGTAAATATGGACTCCCTGAAAGCTTTATGCAGTAGTTATGAATGTTTTATTAAAAGGCATCAGTGTGATTTATATTGCAAATGGGTGGTTGGGATTGAAATTAAATGCATGTAGGGGAGTGTGGCAGGGCTGTCTTCTCAGCCCGCTCCTCTACATGTTTTGCCTGGATCCACAGTTACAACAATTAGACTCCCAAGATGGCATTAAGGGGACTGTAGCAATCCATGGAAAGGATCCAGTCAAGATCCTGGCATCTGCTGATGATGTCAGGCTGTTTTTATCAGAAGTGAATTTGGTCTTGGGGTACAGGAGATTTTGGAACATTATGCCTCTATATCAGAGTCAACTATTAATTACGATAAATGCCCATACATAGAAACATAGAAACATAGAAACATAGACTTTGACGTCAGATAAGGACCGCTAGGCCCATCTAGTCTGCCCATTTCCCTACCGACAGGATAGACCGCAGATCCTAGTTAACCAACAGCCTATTTCTTCCTACCTACATAGAGATTGGTAAATGGTTGCAAGGATTGGGGTATCTGAGACCAGTATAAAAATAGTAGGCATACATTTTGGGGCAGGTGATAATGCACAGAAAACTTGGGATCTCCATTTGGAACAGACCACTGGTAAGTTCACTCGATGGAAACACAGGCAATTGTCAAAAAAGAAGCAGGTTTTCTTAATGAAGACACTCATAATCCCAGTGGGCTCAGTTTTCAAAGCCCATAGTTTAGCACAAAGTGTCAGCACCAAAAAGATTTGACGCAAGTGGCACCTTTTGCCAAAGTCTGTAGCCCAATTTTTGAATGCAAGCTGTGTTGAAATCTGGATGCCTTGCACTAAAGCCACCTTGCACCACCCCTGCACCAGACATGTCACTGCACTAGGTTGCAAGGGGGCTTGCACCACAGTGGAGCTGCATCTTCCCCTTATATAGGATTTTAGAAGCCCTATTGTGGACATATAAGGGGACTGAGGTTAGACCAGCCATGAACTGGTCTAAGGGCCCTGCACCACTGGTTCAGAGGGAGACAAGTGTAGAGGGCCTGCAAGATAGGGACGGGGTAAAGGGACCAGTGGGGGGGTGCAATAGTGGGTGACGGTGGCATGGTGGCAGTGGCAGGGTTCAGCGGTGGCACACAGCAGAGGTACCATGACCACTGGGACAGATACACTTGCCCCAGGTACGCTGAGGTAGGCATGGATGGGCTCTGTCCCAGACTCCAGGTGGTAACAGCCCTGGTACCTGCCTCATAGGTGACACCATCCCTGACATGTGGCTGGTGGCAAAGGCTGCAGGTTACAGGGTGAAGTCAGTGGACAGGAAAATCCCCCAGGCACTGAGAAATTCCCCTGCTACATAGGCCACCATGTGGAGCCAGGCTGATGTCCAACTACTCTAATGGGAACTGTGTCACCTCTGGTACAAGTTCAAAGGCTGTTGCCTCCTGAGGTTCCAGGACAGGGTCCATCCATTCCTACCTCAGTGTACCCAGGCCAATCAATTGTGTCCCAGTGGCCATGGCACCTCTGTCAGGTGCCACCTCTGAACTCTGCCACTGCTGCCATGCCCCCAGCACCCACTATGGCATTCCCATTGGTCCCTCTGTCCCCGGTCCTCACCTTGCAGGCATGGTTTTCCCCACCACCCCCACCTTCCAGGGTCCTTCATAAACAATGAGCCTACAACTCAACTGAGTTGTTATTCCTATTCATATTTTATGAATATACATTTTTTACTACTACTACCTTTACAGTGCCACTAGAGTTCACCAGGCTGGGGGCATTTGATAGGGGATGGGACCCTCTGTCAAACCCCTCAGGTGCACCAAAGGTTTGATACACTCCTGCAGCTGCAGCAGCTGTCAGGGCTTTGGTGCAAGAACTCTAATTTTTTTCTGGGTTCGGGCACAGGATCCCTGCTGCAGCTGGAGTTTGCTGAAGCTGTGGATCGACACACAGTGCACCGATCTAGTGGCCAATAGAAAATCAAGCCCATTATTTTTATTTGCAGCTTATATTTATCCACTTCCTGACAATTTTTAATATAGGCTTTATTCAGTTCTTGTGGGGTAGCTGCTTGATGGTGAACCCACTTGTTTTTTTCACCGTAGTATTTCTGTCATATCATTTTACACAGGTTCTTCAACAAATGGAGATGTAATGGCCACCTTTACTAGAGGCAAGAATCCCTTCTTGTCTACCAGCCTGGATGGTAGGATTTTGGTGACTTCCTGGACAGACTCACAACCCAGGCCTCCAGGGCTACCTTAGGCAGGAATTTTTTTTCTACTGTTATAATTGTCATTTTTCTTTCTTTACCTCTCAATTTGAATTCTTGTTTCTTGTGTTTATTCACTGTTTTATATTGATTTTCTGAATGTAGTCTTATATTGTTTATAACTGTGTTATAATTTTATTTTTAAATACAAAAAAAAAATCAAAATCTCTTATCAAGAAGGGCCATGGAATCTTTAACATCCACTTGAAAAGGCACCAAAACAGGAAGATGGGACTTCAGCTTAATGTCTCATCAGAAGGACTGAACACCCTGACCTTACAGCATCTCCTTAGTACAGCATTCTGGTGCCAGTGTTTATGATATAAGTCCAATCTTGGTGTGGGGCTAGAACCATGACCTTCTGACCCAGAGGCACATGCACTACCAGCTGAGACTTGCTGATACCTGCTTCCCATATATGGGCAGCTAAGACATAACTGATGGCCGGAAGAGAATTAGGCCTCTTGGCTCAGTGATGTCATAGTAACATTAGCTAAGCAATGAAATATAAAGGCAGAGTAATGACTTCACATCTTGAATGCAAAGTCATGAGGCCATGCCACTCCCCCTGAGTGTTTCATAGTAATTTTAACATGTTTTCCCTGGAATTTATCTAAAATAAATTATTCAAGTTGTGCATTTAAATGCAAAGTTACAAAATAGCTATAAAAAGCATGTTGATGGTGCAGGTATAATGAGGTTTCTGTGAGATACCACCACATGCAGTACTGTAGGATTGCCTTTCTACTAATCAGATTACAGCATGCAAAAGTGTCATTTTCTAATTGGGAATTATTGGATAAAAGCCTAATTAGATGGCTTCTGTTTTCACTTAATCCAGTCACCGCAAAATATGGTAAAATGCAGAATAAAAAGGTTAGTGTTCAATTTCAGTGGTCACACATCACAGTCTAGTGACAGCTAACATAAAAAAAGATTGGTTAGCTAAGCAATTTACTTTAAGAAGCTTATCCTTATCTGTGTGATTATGTCAGTTCAGCTGAATTCGTCTATCCTCAATTTAGCTGCAAGATGTAGCATAATCTACATATATGATATATATCTGTTTTTGTGCATTTATTGCAATAGAACTGACAAAAAACAAACACAATATTTATATTTCTACAGTACATATATGCTGTGGGCATCATTACAGTTTACAAAATGATAGCAGACCATCATAATTGATTAAACTAGTCTAAATGGGTGTATACGGTGTTATAATATTAATGCCAGACAATAAACAGCCTACATTTTAATGCAATAGAAATATGAAATCTTTTGAAAAACTGTTTTTAATCTCCTCAGGCTCTGGGTAATGAGTAGATGTCTTTGAAACCATAGCATATACCTAAACTGAAACACGTTTTCAACTTTTTCTAGTCCTTCACACTTTCAAGCTAAATAGAGCTAGTAAAGTCTTACTTATTTTTATTTATTCTGCATTGTATTTACCCAGACTATCCCAGCTGAGATGCAATATCTCTTTTAGTGAAGCCCTGCTGCTACCCATTTATATAGTTAGATGGACTGGAGTACTTAAAGGTTAAGTGAGTTGCACGAGGATGTCAGCATTATCTCCAACCTCCTGTTTATCCCTGGGGTAATATTGTCTTTCAAATTATAACAGCTGTGGTGTTCAGGGTTTTATTTTTAAAGGACTTTAATATAACAGATTTGTAAATTTGCCATTTGGTCAAAACCCCATAGATACTAATGATTGATGGGGTGCCTGGTGGGGACGTTATATTCACTTTCTAGGTATACAAAATACAGCCTACAGTACACAGCAGATAAAAAATGTAAATGCTTTTTTTAAGGAAAATCTTCCATGAAATGACCCTTTGAATAAAGCAAGCTAAATAATACGAACAGAGATGAGAAGGAGCTGAAAGATAATGGTAAAGTTATGTTCTCCTTTAATTAATGATAACTGCTGAATTCTTAAGGCAACTGTTTCGTGCACGATTCCTCACTAGCCTTTGTTCATTTCTTTCATGATTGACATGTTCATTCTTAGCCGAAGTGAAAACGTACACTTAACCTTCCAGCATTCAGTGATCTTTTTATTCACAGAAGTCATGCAACTACTTGTTTGAAGTTTGATGAAACAAACTTGGGTAGAAAGCACTATGGATGGTACGTAGCTGATGAAACAATAGCAGTATGATACAAGAAGGAAATGAAATTAAGAATTTGATATGGACCTGAACACATGATGTACAGCATGTACCATCCATGAAGAAGGTACCAGAAACACAGGAACATAGAAATTTGCTAGCAGAAGAAGGTCTTATGATCTATCAGGTCTGCCCAATGTGGATGCACTTATTCCATATAGATCCATTTTCTTCCACATTCACCCCTGCCCCCCCCTAATTTTCCTCTTGAACTTGTGCCACCCTCTTCTGAAGCTCTCAGAAGGTCTATTTTTTTTTCCACTTGTTTGTTTACTCCCCCACCGTGGTCAGCTGGTCCTACCAGCCCCATCCGCTGACCCCATAGGACTTACCTTCTCCCTTCTCCCCCCCATGGTTTGACCTCCATGGTAGGGCAGTAGGGAGTCCCTCAACCCACCGAGACTGGATCCAGATTCTGGGAGGTGCCTTATGCTCAGGAGAGGCACCAATGAGGCAGGCAGTCCTGAGACCAGCCCGAGACATTTTTCCACTTTTTTTCCCTGTGTTTGGCCCCCAAGTGGAGCAGGTGGAGCATGAAATGCTGACAATGGCCAAGCTGGGCATGCTTCTGCACACAGCACACTGGTTGTCTGCTCTGCCTCTGCCATGCCTTTGCACGGGACCCTGTGTGCCAACACCCAGTCACCACTAGGTGTCAGGCAGATGCGGGTCTCTGTTCCCCTCTCTCCTCAGTAGAAAAAAGCTATCCTCCAGATTCTCGATCCTCTTCCTCCCTGGCCAACACCCAGCAACCAACAAACAGGGGTCACCAGTGTGGCAAGAGGTAAGGCATGATGCCTCAGCCCTCCACTAGGCCAGTCCAGCAGTTCTTTTGTTAACCTCCTCCTCTGGCAGCCTGTTCCACCCTACCACCACTTTTTTTGTAAAGTAGTACTGTAATTCCTGGCATCCCTCCTGAGCGTCCACCTCACAACTTGCTGCTGTTCCTCTGGTGTATGTAATCTCACTGATACTACACAATTTGCTAGACTCCAACTTGTTTTTACCCTTCATATATTTGAAGACCTGAAATATCTCCCCTCTCTCCCTCCTGGATTCCAACGAATACATGTGTAGGCGGTTCGCTTAGGGGCTCAGCTATGCTGATGTCCCTAGTGTAATCATAGTTTGACAGCACCAGGTTCAAGGCTGCCCATTTCCTAGTCAGTTTTGTGACCTCCTAGAGCATGACACAATCCTAGAATGTTCCCAGGAGGAATTGACTTCTTCTGCTACCAACTTTAGGGACACTCCAATCTACTGCATATCAGGTGGAATGAAGTCTCCTGTGATTCCCACCTCCCCCTGCTTTGTTGCTTTCCTGATTTCACTCCCTAGTTATCCATCTAGCCACTTACTCTGGTTTGGTGGTCCATACACCACTCCCAGTTTCCCCTTACTGCCCATTTCAGACTCGGGAAACATATTGTCTCTTTTCCAGTGCCCCAACGCAATCCCTTGTGGCTTTAATCCCCACCCTGACATACAAAGATATTTTTTGAGTTACAGTAGAAGGAACAATCTTTATGATTAAACATGTTTTCTCCATGAGAGGCTAAGAAGCCACATTGTATAGTTAAAGTAAAAAAATATATAAACTTAATGTTCCATGTACAAAATACTACATCCATAATCCTTTTCTGGTAGATTGCACACTGGCTATTTTAAAATCAAGTTAAATCAAAGCTTGAAGTGGTAAATTCCCATTGCTGCAGCATGTTTATCAAATATGCTGTGCAATATTATTCACTTGGCTGATTTTTCTCATTGAGATCAATGGTAGCCCAGGCAGTCCACTCACTCCATTAATTATCATGATATAGCCAGCTTGCCCAGACAGTTGCATCTGGGAAATGCGTCTGTAGTTCTTATGGCTTTTAACAGCTGATTTTAAATGAGAAAACCAACAGGCCCATAGCACAGTCAAGCTAAACAGGGTATTGCAATTTATTTCTCATCTCTCTCTCTCTCTCTCTCTCTCTCTCCTTTTCTATCTCATTCACTCTTTATGTCTCTCTCCCTAACTCTGTACCTCCCTCTGTCTCTCTGTCTGTCTGTCTCTCTCTCTCTCTCTCTTTCTCTCGCTCTCACTCTTTCACCTGCTCTATCACTCTCTAGCTCTCTCTCATAACATGTCTGATTTGCAGACTTATATACATTTCAAATCCATTCAGAGCCACTTACTCACTGTATGACCTTGACTGAGAATGACTCATTTTCTCTCAGTGCTTCAGTTCACTCAGATGTAACAAGCATTTGTCAGTGCTGAATGTTTGCTTGCTGGTATTGGCATTGGTAGTGCAGGAGTTAGAGAGATGCATAATAGGAATGGCAGTGAAGTATTGAAGTAACGCCAACCCCAACCCCCACTCTGCAGAGACTGACAGGCGTTGGAGGTGTGCCTTTAGGTCATCAGCCATAACACTCCCACCATTCCACCTCACCCCACCCTGCAGATACCAACAGGTGTCCCAGTGTGCCTTGAGGTTTTTGGTCCTTACGCTCACCCCATTCTATAAGGAAATAAGCTGAGAGGGGTGCAGTATAGGGAATGAGGTGAACATTAGGGCTGAAGACCTCAAGGCACACCTCGATGCCTGTCAGTGGCTGCAGGGTGGTGGTGGGCGTGGAATGGGGTGAGCATTATGGCCGATGACTCCAAGTCACATCTCCAATGTCTGTCAGTCTGTACAGGGTGGGCATTATGGTTAGAAACCCTAATGCCCCAGGTATTTGTTGGTATTTTTGCTCCAAATTTTCAACATGGGCTTTTTGGGACCCCACCTCATGAACAGTTGCAGTAACATTTTATTACTCAGTCCCAAAAGCTGATTTTGCACAGCGAGTGTGCCATTCTGCACCACAGGTGTGAAAACACATTTCAGGCAGGATGTGAAAAATGACAGCTGTACTGTTCATGAGAAGATGTGAAGAAATAGCAATGTTGAAAATCTGGAGTGAAAATATAAAAAAGTGGTGAAGTTATGAGAGTGCATAGAAACTGTGCAACACACGCTCGTCACACAGTTATTTTTTGGAATGTTTTCACCAAATTTTCAACATGACCTTTTTGAGACCTCCCCTCATGAACAGTGGCATTGAGATTTAATCTGTCCTGCAAGGTGATTTTGCACAGTGACCGTGCCATTCTGCTCCACAGGTGCAAAAGCACATATCAGGAAGGATGCAAAAAAGGACAGCTGTACTGTTCGTAAGGGGGTGTGAAAAAATGGTGATGTTGGAAATTTGGAGTGAAAACATTAAAAACTGATGAAGTTATGAGTGTGTGTAGAAACTGCACAATGGAGTTTTTGTAACTAAATTTGCAACAAGGGCTTTTTGGGACCCCATCTTATGAAAAGTGGCACTGTCATTTCATTAATTGGTCCTGAAAGGTGATTCCACGCAGCGACCATGAAATCACCTTTCGGGACTGAGAAATGAAATGCCAGTTACAGTGTTCATGAGGTGGGGTCTCAAGAACCCCATGTTGAAAATTTGGGAAAAAACTCCAAACATCAAACTAAATTGAAACCCCCCCAATGACTGCCATTAAAGAGCTTACGGTCATTTCTTCAGTTTCCGGTTGGTCTTTGAAAGTGCAGACATGTTCCTGGTCCACAGAAGATCGCTGCTGCCAACCTCCATAGGCAAGTATGGGTGAGGGTGTGTGTGTGGGGAGGTGGGGTGTGCAGAGGGAGGGTATGGGTTCTGGGAGGGGGGCCAGCGGGAACGATGAGGGAACATTTTCTTTTTTTTCAGGTTTAAAAAAAAATAATTGGACTGTTTTCTTTTTTACAGGTGAAATATTACAAAATGGATTTTGGTACACTGGAGTGGGCTCCCAGTGTGCCAGAGCACTGGAGGGGGGATCAATGCCAACTCGAGGATTGGGAACCCCGAGGTCAGCTGAGAACATAGGGGCATGGGGGGGCCTCACATCCGACACCGGGAGTGGGCATCCCAGTGTCAGAAACATCAAAGAAGTATTTGATGGCACACTGGGGTGGGATCCCAGAGTGCCACATTAATGGGGGAGGGAGGAAACATGCTGACATGGGGATTGAGCCCCTGATGTCAGCAGGGGATGGAGAATGGAGGGTGTGGGGTGGGCAGCAGCAGTGGGAGGGAGCTAATGTGTTGCCCTGCTGTGTGACTGATTGGGAGGGGGGGCAACTGCCACTGCAATGACGAGACTGCCCCTGATTTCAGCTGCAGAGTTCACGGAAGGTGCGGAGTGGGCAACAGCAGTGCCAGGAAGCTAATTTGTTGTCCTGCTGTGTGACTGGTTGGGAGGGAGGGGGACTGCCACTGCAATGACGAAACTGCCCCTGATTGCAGCAGCAGATTTCTTTCAAATGTGGTGCTTGCTCTGAAACTGCCATCATTGGCAGCTTCAGCATTAATTGGTGGCCAGCAGATGCGCCCATTAAAGCATGTGCTGGATTGGTCACAACACTACTACCTCTATATGTTTCTTGTGTCCTGCACGCAAGCAATCATAAAAATGGATGAAATCAGTGCCCAACTGAAAACGAGATGTTGCATCTGAAGTGAGCTATCTGGATATATAACTTGTAAAATGAAATACTTCTGGTGAATTTAAGTATGTGAATTGATGCAATTCATACTTTGTGATGAATCTTTGATGCAAAGTGTGGCAATCTACACAGTAAAATTCAATACAAATTGCATAGTGCAGGCATAGTGTGACAATTCACATATAATTCATGCACTTGTGCAAATTTTACTACATGAATTCCCTCACTATGCTATGCGCTATTCAAATTGAGTAGTTTTTCATTTAGGTCACAGCTATTCACGACGGCTCCTGTGCATTAACAGATGTAATGCTTATGTGCCACCTATCCATGACACATACTGTAGGCAACAGTACATTAGGAAGCCTTACATGTGTGGTCCTGCGGACCTCCAGTGGCATTTACAATAGGGGTGTGCACCCCTTCTGCACTCCATCCTCTGGCTGTTCATACAGCTACATGTGCGGATGGTCAAGGGGAGTGGTCAGGGAGCATTCCTACACTCCATACCATTCACAAAGGTGCGGAGTGCTGAATAAGGAGGGACACATGATACAGCAGTAGGTATCCTGCTGTATCCATTGTGCACCCCTCACAGAATGCACCCACTGGATGCAGCAGGATGGAAACTGCATTACCATGCCATCCCTGCCCTCTGGTCAGGAAAGGAGGGCTGAGGGCAGCCATTCAGACACTCACCCATCACTTTAAAAGGTAAGGGATGCACAGTGTCTCACAATCCCCTGCTCCATGCCATGCAAGGGATCCACTAGTGGACCAGGACTGGCATCTGATTGGATGCCCACCTGTGTCCTCCAATCTTCCCTCCCCACACACCAGAGTGCCAGGACGGGGCTGTATATAGGTGCTCTTTGGTGACCAGAGGTGGCCAGCAGTCACCAGTTATCATTCATGCTGAGCCTCTCTTGCCTCTCCATGGGTATAATGCTACTCAGGCTGGGTACACGCCTCTTCTGAGTACCCAGCCCTTGTAGTGCACAGGCTCCCCATATGCTTTAATATGTAGCTCTATTGAATTAGATGTACATGCCAATTAAACTGTGCACCAGACAGGTACTCTCAGTGTTAGTATAATAAACCGTAACCATGTGAGTTGTAAAAGGTGTGCCATCACTTAAACATACAGCATTGCTACTGACAAAAGTGGGCTCATGGGAGGTGTGAGTTTATGTGTTCTGGGAGTAAGATCAAAAAATATGTTTTACAGATTCTGTCTGAAAAAAATCAGACAGTGCTGTGCAAGCTTTTGAACAAAACAGATTGCTTCTAACAGTAGATTAAAATTCCAGGTACAGGGTGAAGATTTATACAGAGAAACAAAGTGATATTCTGTAAACATCAAAGTGGTTCAAATACAAAGGAGTTCAGCTTGATGTGTGAGAAAGTATTTGATCAGAATAGGAAGGATGTGGTCCATTAGATGTTAGAAAAGGTAACTGTTGCTAGAGTACAGTAGTTTGGGGAGGAAGTGCTACCTTATTTTTTTGCCAATTGTACTCCAGCCTCCCCCTCCCAAATGGAAAGCTCCTGAGACCGCATGCTTACTCTAGTTTGGCCTGTTAGATAATAAGGTACCTGTATAATGTTTTTATTGTTAAATGAGAAGCAACTAGGGATGGGCTAAGTCTATAAACTACATTATGCAGGATCATCACAGCATGGTAAAAAAACTGTGATTTTTTCACATAATTTTTGCTGTAAAGTGGATGGGTTGGAACTTTGGTGAAGTGCAGAATACTTTGTGATGCACGTGCCAGAGAGCAGATTACACGGGTGATTTCCTGGCCAAACAGATGATCACATGGTACATGTTTATGCATGATTTTCCCAGTGTGAGCCCTATTCTCGTGCACTCTTTGAATGACAGCAGAAGGAGTAGGAGGTGTCTCTGAATACTAAGCAAAATCAATCTTATTACAGTAAGTTAAAAAATCATAGCTCCTGCACAAATCTTTACTCAGTCAGAGTGCAAAGATTTCTGCAAGAGCTAGTCTAAGATTTTGTAAAAGAGATTTAAAAAAACATATTTAGAGAAAAGTGGGGCCAGATTTTCAGAGGGTGACACAGGGCATGAGTCAAGCCTGGTGTTGACCCATTTTTGGGTGCAGCTGTGCCAAGCACCTTTGCTGCAACTGCACCTCATCTATTCACGAGCGCAAGTGTAACAGCTTCCTCACTTTGCAGCAACTTGCACCAAATATTTGGCACAAGCCCCATAACAAGGTTTCGCTGAATGCTGCAAGCCAGACCAGTGGCATTTGGCAAACAGGACTGAAAATCACGATTGCCAGTCTGGAGAATGCAGCAAGCCCCGGGCTCCATATGATCAGTGCCCTAGGGGCTTGTGGTATTCTCAGGGCTTGGGAAATCTGGCCTCATATTCTTAGCAAATATTTTGATAGGCTTAAGTATTCTTATTTTTAGAATATATCTGACCCATTTTCTGTTTTGTTAGACTAAATGTTTTAAATGTTTAACACCACCACCTCTGAATACTACCCTAAGTAGCAGTTCCAACCCTCATTGGGCAGTATTATCACTGGTGAGTACTAAACACATGGTGGAGGAGAAAAATAAGTATACAACCATAAAGCAACAGGACTTCCTTGTAAATGAACGTGCTCAATGGAACCTTTTCCTTGTGAAGGAAATAAAAATAATAATACAGATTGTAATCAGCTGAAATTGCACCAGATTAAGCAGTTGATGATATTTTTAGTGAATGGGGGAAATTTGGCCAGGACGCCGGTGAAACTCCCCTACTCTTTTCTAAATATTGGAATATTTTACCATATTTAGCTCGTACTTTATTTATTTTTTTATTTATTTGGTTCTAGGAATTAATACCTTTGAGCCAAAGGCTCTTTTACAAAGGTTCCACGTCAAATGAGTACAATACAAGCACAGTTACAAAGTAAGGTAAATAAATTGGATATTGTCACAGGCAAGGAGAAATAACACATTACCATAAAATATACAAAAAAGTAAGACCAGGGAGAGAAAAGAAGAAAGGAAAAAAAAGAAAAAATACATATATATATTTTTTTTCTTAAACAAAACAAAAATAGATAAGGGAAACGAAGTCTCAAAAGGGAAGATATACTATTTGAGAGAGTAAGGGGAGAAAAATGGGTGCAGTACAATAGTGAGGAAGGGCCACACATATACCTTTGTCAAGAATAATGTAATGAGAAAAGAGGAGGAGAGAAAAATAAAACAGAAGGGTGTAATTTAATCAAGTAATTCAATCAAGGCAGTCACAGGAGCTGGAAGCTGTGAGGTGGGAGAGGAGCTGAGATTTGAAAACTCCCAAGGATGTAGAGGGTGAGATGTGGGTATTTATGACATTTAGCCAGCTAGGTGCACGATAAGCAAATGATCGCTGTCCCTGAGTAGTCCGGCAACATGGAACCAGGAGAGGTTGATGCTTTGATCCTCTAGTGAGACGGATGCTAGGATTTGGGTGTAGTAGGTCTTGGATACAGGGAGGGGTAAGGCCCATGGTGTTTTTTTTAGCCATCGGGCAGGTAAGATATTTTAGGCGGTTTGAGAGTTGCAGCCAGCCAGTTTCAGTGTAGAGCTCACAGGTGTGAGTGCGTCCATGTGCACCAGTGAGCAGTCGACAGGCCTTGTTGAGCGAGGTTGTTATGAGAGGTGGTTGAGGCAGCCCCATATATAATTAAGCCATAGTCAATTATTGAGATGACAGAGCTTTGTATAGCAATCCTAAGTGCAGGCTGGGTAAGGAACTGTCAATTCCGGAACAAGATACCAGTCCGCTGGTTTGCCACTTTAGCTGTCTTATCAATGTGGGTAGAAAAGGTTAGGCCTTCATCAAAGGTGATTCCAAGATATTTAAAGGTCATCACTTGTTCTCGAGAACTTCCCAGATAAGTTTTGATAGAGAGTGGTAGTTGTCTTTTCTTGTTTTGCAGGCTAGAGAAAAGCATTGATTTTGTTTTTTTGTGGTTCAGGACCAGTTTGTGATCAAGGAACCACTTTTCAACTTTGGAAAAAGCAAGTTGAAGTCGGTGGTGTAGTGGTTCTGGGTCTTTGTGAGAGGTTAGAATTATGGCATCATCAGCATATAAGATTATTTGTTCAGAGCATAAGTTGGGAAGTGAGTTTAGAAAAAATGCTGAAAAGAAGAGGACCCAAGATGGATCCCTGGGGAACACCTGAAAGAACAGGTTTAGGGTCTGAGATAGCTCCTGCGATTTTGACAGCTTGGGTACGTTGAGAGAGATAATGTTTAACCCAGTCTCCAGTGCTTTGAGAGAGGCCAAGGATTTGTAGTTGTTTGACAAGTAGGCCATGGTGAACAGTATCGAACGCCTTTGTTAAATCAATGAAAACTGCACCGGTTTGGTAACCATTGTCCAAGGCTTTATGGATAGCACCTGAGAACTCCAAGAGGGCAGTCGATGTGCTGTGCCCTTTCCTGAATCCATGTTGCTGAGTACAGAGGATGTTATACTTTTTGAAGGTAGTCAGTGAGTTGGTCTGCCACTATCCGTTCGAGAGCCTTTGAGAGAGGAGGGAGTATAGATATAGGTCGGTAGTTACCTGGTAGAGACTTGTCACCATTTTTGAATACAGGGGTGACAAGTGCTGATTTCCATTTGCTGGGAAATTGACTGTGGCAGAGTGAGAGGTTAAAGATTTTTGTGAGTGGGAGCAGTACCACGTCCAGAGTAAGTGACAGAAGTTTGAGGTCGATAGTATCACTACTTACTTGGGATTTGGAGATAGCCTTCTTAACATATTTGTAGACATCATGGGCCTTGACTAATTTAAAATGGAAAGGGGGTTTGGCTGGAGAGATAGCAGGAGGTGTTTGATTTGGTGTGACAGATTCAGAGAAAAAAATCCGTAGGGAGAACCCCACTAAGGTCTGTGATTGTTTCATTAAGGGTCTTTGCCATGATCATAGGGTCTAGGGTAGTGACTCCATCTACAGTCATTAGGGTTGGAGAGGACTTAGTCTGTTTACCAGTGACATTTCTTATATTGTCCCAGAAAGATTTCCCATTACCCCAGGAGTTGGTGAGGGCATTTGTGTAGTAGGACCTCTTTAGCAATCGGATTTCCTTAGTGCAGTTATTGCAAGCATGTTTATAGATTTGAGAGTCTGTTGGGGAGCCTGTAGCTCTTGCAATAGCCCAGAGGTGGTCCTGTTCCTTGAGGTGCTCCAGGAGCTTGGCCATGACCCAGGGGTTTGAAAGTGCTTTAATTTTGCACTTTTTAACAGGGGCATAGATGTCACAGGCGGCATTGAAAGTAGTGATAAAGTAGTCAAGGGCTGAGTCAATATTTTGGGTATTGTAAATTTGAGACCAGTCTTGCTGCCTGAGACATGCCTTGAGTTGTGCAAGGTTGCCAGAGGGTAGTGCCCTGCTAAAAATGGTTTTTGGAGGCGGCTTTCGGAACTTATTTGTCCATGTACAGATGACAGGTGAATGGTCACTGAGGGAGTCAGGGAGGACAGCAACATTACTTATACGGGCAGGGTGACTTGTTAGAGTCCAGTCAATGAGGGTACTTGTCCCTGATTTGTAGTTCTTTCTGGTGGGGGAGCTTATCATCTGTGTAAGGTTAGCTGCTAGTAAAGCATCCTTGTAGGACCCAGCATCAGAGGCGAGCCAGTTGATGTTAAAGTCACCAAGTAGAAGGAGCTCAGTGCCAGGAGGTTGCCCACTTACGTATTCGAGTACAGTCTGAAGGCCTGGTCCAGGGTCATTAGGTGGGATATAGACAGCCACGACTGTGAGAACTTTATTTTGTGCACCTAGTAGCAATTTGATAGGAAGGAGTTGCACTGAGGTGTTTGCAGAGGGATGGCTGGCATAGTGACTCGTGAGGTAGTCTTTATGTAGATTGCACAACCGCCACTTTTTGGAAGTCCGATCCAATCTGATAACATTGTACCTTGCAGGAGATTGCATAGTCAGGAGTGTTTGGTTTCAGCCATGTTCAGTTATGGCTAGAATGTCAGGGTTGTGTTGGCAGGCAAAGATTTGAAGGGAGGCCAGTTTTGGAAGAAGACTGCAGATATTTAGTGTGGCGATGATGAAACCCCCTTCGGATTTGGTAAATTTAGCAGAACTGGATAAGGCGGGGCCAGGATTAGGATGGACGCTTCCAGACATCAGGAGGAGGAGGAGCGTAAGTTTGAGAGACATCCGTCGTAATTCATAGAGTGAAGAAAGACCCCTTCGTTGTTTGTCATGGTAAGTAAAGTGCACCCATCTAGTGTCCCAGTGCAGGAAGATGGCAAGAAGCAGAGGGTGAACTGCAATCAGAGTTTTAGTGTAACTTGTCATCTTTAACCCACCCTTGACAGGAGGGTGAAATAGGTGATGGTAGGGGGAGTATTCCATAGTTCCAGTTTGAAGGTGGTGTATGAAGATATTCGGAGTGTAGGGAAGTGTGGGGTGGGAGAAGAGTGGAAGATGGCAAACAGGAGGAAAAGCGAGGAGTGTTAGAAAGGACAGGGAGAGTTGATAGGAGAAAGTCATGTCTGGGAAGAAAAACAGGGATGAGAAAGTAGGAGATAGCAGAGGGCAGATCAGGATAACAAAAATAATGAGAGAAACAACAAGGGTATGGTGATTAGAGGACTGGGCTAATTGTACCAGAGTGAAAATCTAGAAAGGAAATGTAGAGTTGAGGGGGAGAGGAAATACCTGTGGGAACAGGAGATAAGGAAGGATCAGAGGAGGGTCCTTGGAGCAGGAGGCGGGGTGAAGACACTATTTAATAAAGGTCGGGGGGGAGGGGGTGGTAAATTTCTGCACTGATCAGTGCAAGTGAATGGGTGCCGAGCCCCGAAAAGCAACAAGTATGGAGTCACCAATCAGAAGGCAGGGTCTGGAGCCAGAGGCCAATCATGGTTCAGTTCAGAGCATGGCCACCAATAGCAGCTGATCCCAGTGTCCCCGGCCCAGAAACTGTCCTTAGCCAGCTCGAATGTGAAAATCTGCGGCAGGTGGAGGCGTCTGGGGTGGCGTGGAGTTCCCGGGCCCAGAAACCATGCCAGGGAGGCACACGGCTAGCCCTACCAGGGCTCGTAGTCTGTGGATAATAAAGAGAGAAGGAGATTAGGGTGAGTAGACTCTTTCAGTAGATGAAGAAGGCAAAAGGAGGTGACGTGGTGCAGTAACTGGAGCGAGGGGAGTGGCGGCTGCTTGATTTAGCAAAATAAAAGAAGACAGGGTGCAAAGTGTAAATTAGGGGGGCGGGGGTAGCAGCCTGAAACGATTGGATTCAAGCGATTATGCTCAGGTGTCAGCTAGGGGACTAAATGGCTATGAAAGATGATTGGTGGCTGGAGAGTGAGCGAGAGAAGGCAGGGGCAGACAGGAAAGGAGTTATGGAGAAAGTAAAATAAAATGCTATAGTGGTATTTTTAATGACAGGAGGAACAGGACAAGGTAGGTTGGCAGTGTAAAAGGGTGAGAGCAGTGAGATAGGGTCAGGTGAAGAAACAGAGTAGGGCAGCAGCACATTAGGGAAAATTAAGAAGGAAACTGCAGGAGAGTTTAGCTGACTAGAGTTAAGATGGTAAGGGGAAAAGCTGGGAAATCAAAAATTCTCAGGGGAGAGTTTGCGTAGCAGGTATAGACATTAAGGTAAAGACAGGGGGTAATCATGCATGCGAATTCCGTGCATAGGAGGGAAATAGTTTGCAAAAAAGAAATAGAAACGGCAGCAAAGTACCCTTTTGATAGATAAAGTAAAGGAAAAAAGAAAAAAAAGGATTTAAAACAGATAGCGACTCTTCAGTACAATTTCTAGAGCAAATGAACCTGATTAGATAGCTAGTTCAAAAATAATGCAGAACCTGTAATGCAGATTGTTCAGTCAATTCAGATACCATTTGTAAAGAAGCAATATAGCAATGTGGACATAAAAAATGTAAATGCAAATTAGCATAGCAACAATTGAAATAGCCTGAATTTAGAGTAATTACAGTAGCAAAAGAAGGTAAAATTTTCTGCGGTATGTTAAAGTAGTGGTAGCAAAAGCGTTTTTAACCAAAGAAGAGGTTTCAGGGAGTAAGAGTGTCCAGTCTTAAAATTTCTGCACTGAGCAGTGCAAATGAATGGGCGCCAAGCCCCGAAAAGCAACAAGTATGGAGTCACCAATCAGAAGGCAGGGTCTGAGCCAGAGGCCAATCACGGTTCAGTTCAGAGCATGGCCACCAATAGCAGCCGATCCCAGTGTCCCCGGCCCTGAGGCTGTCCTTACCCGGCCCAAAGGTGAAAATCTGCGGCAGGAGGAGGCGTCTGGGGTGGCGTGGAGTTCCCGGGCCCAGAAACCGTGCCAGGGAGGCAAACGGCTAGCCCTACTAGGGCTCGTAGTCCGGCTCTAAGGTGAAAATCTGTGGCAGGAGGAGGCGTCTAGGGTGGCGTGAAGTTCCCGGGCCCAGAAACCATGCCAGGGAGGCACACGGTCAGCCCTACCAGGGCTCGTAGTCACTATCATATGACCCATTTATTCTGGAGATAAATGATATAGGTCAATTTAGATGTTTATGCAGATAGAGTGGTTGCATTAAATTTTTGTGATTAAGGATCATGATGCTTACAGATGGTTATCACAACCTTATGAACTGTTATATTTATATGTAGGAATGCAGCGAATTTAAATTCCGCCAGCGAAGTGGACGCAAAGTGACCACTTTGAAGTGACCAATGCAAAGTGCTCACTTCGCATTGTCATTACCACTTCGAGTTGCCAATAATGCCATAAGGTGTAGTGCCATGTAAATAGGCAGCCCCCACACATCACATGGCTTACAGTACTGTAAGTCACATGGTTTAGCCAGATAGGAAGGAAGGAAGTGAGTCAGAGAAGCAGCTTCGCTTTCTCCTTTGCATTTGTAGAGTGAGAAAGCTCTGTGGAGAGACAAGGAGAGATATAACACTTTAGTTCTTTACTGCAGCCACAACAGCTTTTTTAAAAGCTATATTTATGTTTAATTTTAGTGTTACACTTCAGATTTTTTTTGTTAGTGAATTTTTTTTCTCGAAGTTTTGATTTGTGCGTGTGCAACAGTGTGTGTGTGTGTTTGTGTGTGCTGGACTGTCGGGACTCGGAGGGGTTGGATGGAGCCTTTGGAAGGAGAGTCAGTGGCCCGTGGGTGTGATCGTCTGAGGAAGGGAGTGCGGACACAGGGTGGTCATGTCAGGCTGAACCGCTCCCGACTTCTGGGGCTCCCCCCGTGCTGAAGCAGCAGCACCAGTGCCATTAGTGGCTGCTGTCAATGCACCCTGTGCACCACTACCACTACCACCACCGCTGGTAGATGTAGGGGTTCCAGCAGCACCCCCTCCACCACCTCCACAGCCACAGGAGGTGGTCTTGGAAAATCCTGGTGGTTCAAGGAATGTGCCTGGTACCCCCCGCAGCTCCCTAGTGTGGGAGTTTTTTGACTGTGTTTGGGGGGACAGCATAGTGGTGGTGTGCCACCTCTATGGTGTGATGGTAACTGTGGCCCCTGGGGGACACATTTGGGGACGGGGGGCCAACACACCCACATGATGAATCACAACAGGGTGGAGTGGCAGGCTGCCACAGAAGGGGCCAGATGTCCACCTGCTGGTCCTTCTGTGGCAGTGGCAGAGGCTGCTGCTGATGAACAACATGTGCCTCACCGCCGCAGCCAGAGGAGGGCCAGTGGAGCAGCTGCACTGCCTCCCCCACCACCACAGCTACCAGCACCACTCTCTCCACCACCACTCCCTGGATTTCCTCCTGCAGTGGACCCCTCCACAGGCCCTGTAACATAGTCAGACCTCACCTTGGTGTGGGCAGCCCTGGAGGAGAACAGTGGGAGGGTGGGTGCTTTGCATCAGCAAGTTGGCACCATCAAAGCACAGCAGCAGCAAATAATAACAATGCTGTACTTGCTGCTGGACCACCACGGCATCCCACGGCCACAATAAGATATTGTTTTCTTCCCCCCATCCCACTGTTGTGTTGTACTCTTTGTGTGTGCTTTTTCTTTGTTGTTGTTTAGTAATCCAGATTTTCCCGTCCAGGGCAATCTTTCTTGCTCCACATAATCAATACATTTTAGTGTAAAACCGCCCCTAATTTCATTACAGCGTGTCACATGATGGAGGAATTCCCATTCTGAAAAGCAGCCCACATTCTACCCCTCTTCTCGGCAACATTAGGACATGATGCCAGGGAGAGCGCGGTGCATGCTCCATTACAGTGAATGTCCGATTGTCCGGCAACTTTCCAAATTTTTCTTTATGTTATAATGGTCAGTTTGTTTTGAAATATGTGGTCACATTTCCTGTAAGAAAAGCCTTGTTAGTGGAAATGTCCCCGCATTTCACCACAAAGTGAACCTTATAACACAGCGAAATATTGGGATAGCTGCCATACATTCACTGTAGTGGAGCATGTTCCTGCACTCCCCCTGGCATCACGTCCTAATGTTGCTGAGAAAGGGGGGGCAGAATGTGGGGGGCTTTTCTGAATGGGAATTCCTCCGTAATGTGACACACTGTAATGAAATTATGGGTGGTTTTCCCAGATATATATATATTGCACTCTGTGGAGCAAGTCATATTCCAGTGGAAGTAAGGCCCTCACATATTAGGTTATGTGCATTACCATTACTATGTATCGTGGTGAATCTCTGTAAAGCAGCAGCACAACAATCTGTTGATAACTCTGACCTATATTTTTTAATGCTATGTTACAAGTTCCTCTACTTACAGCCTGACTGACTGGAATGATATGAGAATTTGCTAACTTGAGTGAGTCTGCTGTACTACCCTTTTTCATGTGTCAAATAATGAAAGTAGCATTCCTTTTAAATTGGTTCAACTTCTGACCAGGTGCTTGTTATTGTTTTCCTCTGCTTTTCTTCATTGCATCAGTTAGTTGTTATATATCACTTCTGTTGTAAATTAACAATTATGCAGCAGTCAGTGTTTTATGACAGCATGGAACAATTTTTATTGAAAAGCAGCTGCAAAAAAATACAAACCTGGTGAGGACAATACTGAAAGGTGTCTTCTTTTTTTTTCATACATGAAAAAAGTTGGCAAGTAAGGAAAGCAGACATAAATTGTGAAAAGAAGTGTGTCATTCAAGTCACGTCTCGGAGGTAACTAGTGGTGGCTGTGCCAGTGTAAAGTAACATAAAAAAGTACAGTTCAAAACTGTGAGGACATTCTTGCACTGCTGCTGTGAAAATGTCAGCATGACATCATGAGCTCACAGCAACAATCACAGAACACACAAAAGTGGCACAGAGTCCCGAGATTTTTTCTGCCGGCCCAAAATGCATCCTGCTTGTCTGCAGAAAATTGACAAGTGGTTACACAGTGAAATGAGAGTGTTTCAACATATACAAAGTCCCCCAGAATTAATGGCGCACTCAGTCATGCGCACAGAAATGCCACAGAGTCCCCAAATTTTTTCAACAGGCCCAAAAGGCATCCCGCTTGTCTGCAGAAAATTGACAAGTAGTTGCACAGTGAAATGGGAGTGTTTCAACACATACAAAATCCCACAGAATTAATGGCGCACTCAGTCATGTGCACATATGTGGCACATAGTCCCCACATTTTTTCAACAGGTCCAAAAGGCATCCTGCTTGTCTGCAAAAAATTGACAAGTGGTTACACAGTGAAATAGAGTGTTTCAACACATACAAAGTCCCCCGAAGTAATGGCGCACTCAGTCATGCGCACAGAAGTGGCAGAATCCCCAGATTTTTTCTGCTGGCCCAAAATGCATCCTGTTTGTCTGCATAAAACTGACAAGTGGTTAGACAGTGAAATGGTAGTGTTTCAACACATACACCAGTATAAAATGATGACTGTGAGTATTGTGTTGCTGGTCCAATGTGTTCTGACAGACGATTCGAGCAAATGCAATGTGATCATCTCAACTGGATTGAAGAGAGCCCTTTGGCTCTACACCAGTAGTAGCCTTGGTGAGGTTATCTATCTATCTATATATATGTGTATATATATATGTATATAAATATATATATATATATACACACACTATATATAGATATATGGTTGTGAATTTTATAGGTGGGGAGGGGGGGTTGACAATCATGGACATGTACTCATGGTATTGTTCTCCATCACAGGTCACACAGAAACTGTCGATGTACACATTCAAGTGCTCAATGAGAATTTTTTGCACTGAAATTGGCAAAGGATAACTCTCAAGCACATAAAGGTAAGTATTTTTTTTTTCTGGGGAGGTGAATCATATTTGCAGGTTTGTATCTAATGGTTTCTTATTTTGTTACTTCTTCACAGATTTCATCAGCATCCTTCTGGAGTCCGGTTGTTATGATGGTCATTGTCATGTAATGAAATGACTTCTGCATGTAGATACGTGTGCCCAAGCTCGGGGGAAGGGAGTGCCTGATTTTGAAGAACTTTTTGGGATAAGGCCACTTTGATAGAACACCAAAGCATCTTGAAGTTTCTTAAAAAAAGAACTGAATGACTTCTTACAACTTAATTGTTATGTGTCCCTCCCTGGTTCTCACAACCTGTGTGTAATATTTCCTGCAGTCTTCACAACACAATGAACTGGATTAAATAAAATGTTCATACTTACCAGAATGGACTTCACATGGATATTACATTGCTTCCTCTTTGTACGGTACAGCTACACTACCATTCCCATCCCAAAGTCTTTTATCGATGGAGCCTTTTTTGGTTACCCTGTAAAAGAAACAAAATAAATGCACCGTATGTGTTTTACCATTGTGGTTCTGAAAATCCACAGAAAAGAAAAACATAAAACTAAAGGAAGTGAAGCAGCATAACAAACATGACTGAGTACACATACTCACTTTATGGTTTAAATATTAAGATGCTTTGTGTCTGTGGCTGATGGACGTGGTGGCCCGGACAGACTCAGGCTCGGTGGTGGCAGTGGCTAACATCATTCCCGGTGGTGGTGGCCCAGGGGGCATACAGACTCGGGCTCAGTGGTGGCAGTGGCTAACATCAGTCCCAGTAGTGGTGGTCCATAGGGGGCATACAGACTCGTGGTGTCAGACTTGGATAACATCATTCCCGGTGGTGGTGGTCCAGGGGGCATACAGACTCAGGCTCAGTGGTGGCAGTGGCTAACATCAGTCCCGGCGGCGGTGGTGGTGGTCCATAGGGGGCATACAGACTCATGGTGTCAGACTTGGATAACATCAGTCCCAGTGGTGTTGGTCCAGGGGGCATACAGACTTGGGCTCAGTGGTGGCAGTGGCTAACATCAGTCCTGGTGGTGGTGGTCCAGGGGGCATACAGACTTGTGGTGGCAGACTTGGATAATATCAGTCCCGGTGGTGGTGGTGGTCCAGGGGGAATACAGACTTGTGGTGGCAGACTTGGATAACATCAGTCCCGGAGGTGGTGGTGGTGGTGGTCCGGGTTGGGGGCGGGTTTGCACACTACCTTTTAAATACTGCACTTAAAACCTGCCAACATTAACCACATCATCAAACTGCCCTCACAGTCATCGATGTCTGTAGTCTGACCACTGGGAAATTCTTTCTCCATTGTGCCGTCATCTATGTCAGTGGTGGGCCATTTCAGGCAGTCACTGCCAGTGCCACCAGGATGCTCCATTTCCACATCAGCAAGACCACCATGACTAGTCCGGGGTACGAATACCGAGGTTGCAGTCTGTGCTGGTATGTGCCTCTCATTCATTTTAATGAATGTTAACAAACTAACATTTGCAGGAGACAGGTTTGTCCGATGATCCCTGACTATTGCACCTGCTGAGCTGAATACCCTCTCAACTCTTACACTGGAGGGTGAGCATGTGAGGTACTTCAGTGCCACTGCAGTCAGCTCTGGCCATTCACTGACCTTTCCACTCCAGTACAGAAGAGGATCTTCAGTTATTGTCAGATGCCTGTTTTCAGACAAATATGACTCAACCATTCTCTGTGCCGCACTAAGTCCAATTGTTGATGCCTCAGCCTGTTTTCCAGAATCATTTATTTCACAAATACCCACTTGGGACAAAGCCTCCCAAAGCGGGTTGACGCCACCCACTTTGGATGACAGACCACCTGGAACTACAGTCCCCTTACCCTTGCATGATATGCTTGATGGTCCTCCAGCTACACCTTCAGCTGGATTATGCTGCTGAGGTTTGCTTACCTTGGCGTGTGACTTCTGTGCCCCATGAACCAAGCACACCAGTTGACCACTGATGATTTTTACCTGTTCAGGCCCTCCCTCCAGCACTGATGCAATTCCATGTTTGTATCATGGGTCCAGCATTGCTGCTATGGTGAAGTTGTCGCTATGCTGAATGCTCACAATGTGATGATTCTGGTCGAATACTATCAGCATGTGTTGCAGCAACATATTGCTACCATCGTCTCCGACGACATCAAGGCTATGCTGTACATTCACCAATGTCTGCCTCAGCACCCGCAGCAGTGGAATTGATTGGCTAATGGAGGCAGACTTGCTACTCACTGCCTGTGTGGCATGTTCAAAAGGTTGCAAAATTGTTATTACAGAGTCCATGAGGCACCACTGTTCAGTCATCATAGACATGGAGGCCCCGGAACTGTCACGGCTAGTGTGCATAACAAGATATTCTGTGATGGCTTTGTATTGTTCATACAACCTCTCTGCCATGCATAACGTGGAGTTCCATCGGGTGACAACTTCCAGTTTCAAGCGGTGCTGAGGCAGGCTGTTTTGTACCTACAACTGCTGCAGTTGGTCACGGGCCTTTCCAAATCTTGAAAAGTAAGAGCAGATACGTCATGCAATGGTCAGCATTTGCTTTATGTCAGGGTGCTGCAGAAACTCCTGAACCACAAAATTTAAACAGTAGGCCATGCATGGAACATGAAAAAATACACCATTCGTGATGCATTTCACCACATTTGACCCATTGTCACTTGCTATGAACCCAGCTCTCAGGGACAGAGGGTTTAGCCATCTGTCAGTTTCAGTCAGTACCATGTCCAACATGTTCTCACCAGTGTGTGAACAGGTCACACTGTGCACAGCAATTGTTGCACGCTGGCGAATTCCAGAAAGATTGCTACTGCAACAATCCACCTTACTGCACTGATTATTCACACTACCAACATCACAAACAACCCCCAGCACCTGCGCCCAGTGTGCAGTTATACACAAATATGAGCTCCTCGCTGTTTTGCCACTTGTCCACATATCCATACTTAAATGGATGAATGGATGAATGGAGAGAAGGAATGTTGAAGGGCATGTCTTACTGAGTCTGAGACAGTGCGGAACAACTCAGGAACAGCACGGATAGAAAAGTATGTCCTGGATGGGACTTTCCATTTTGGACAGGCACGTGCAGCAAACTGCTGGAACCCAGTATTCTCCACAAATGAGAAGGCCAAAAGATCAATTGCCAGCATTTCTGCTACAGCAGCATTAAGTTCACCTGACACTGTATGATTGGGGGGGTACTTCAGTTTATGCGCAAAAACACTGTAACGTGGGCTGACTTAAATGTTTTGCACGGCGTGTGTTGTTGCTCACAAATGGTTGCACTCTGTGATGAATGGCATTGGCAAGGGGTGGAGTGTGGGCATTTGATAAATGCGGTTGCACAGGTGATGATGACAAACCCAGAAATGATGCTATTTTGCCAGATTTGCCAACCGAGGTTGATGTACCACTTGCACTAGACATACTGCATTCACCACCACCACCACCACCACCACAAAAACTGCTACTCTCACCAGCACTGGACAACATTTTGAGGTCATTATGGTCCTCCACCTCATCATGCCTTTAGTAATCCTCTGCTGTTATTATCGCACTACTGCACATGTTTAATTTCCTACTGGGATTAACAATCATGGAAGGGGATAACATGCTGGCTATGGTTGCTGGTGACACAGGTGAATGCCCCACTGTGGTATTAGCTGCCAGCCTGTGCTGGGTCCACAGAGCCAAGTGCCTGTTCTTAAGGTGCGTATGCTGTCCTTCTGTCCCAAGATGGCTCCCCTTTTTACTCGATTCACACGCACATGGCAAACCTGGCAGATTGCAACTGAATCATCATTTGCATTTTGAACAAAAAAATCCCAAACAAGGGAGTGTGATGCTTTGCTTTTAACATGTCCATGATGATGTGGCTTATTTAAGTCTGTTATTTTAAGCACTGAAGTGGGGTCGAGGCACGTGATGATTCAGGCACTGCACACTTGGACTGCAAATGAACACCACAACTACCTATCATACTGATTACTGGGTGGTCATCATCATCATCAACTAAAACCGGCATATCACAAATTTTTACAAGGGGGGATTCCAGCAAACAGACTCAGACACAGTCACTTTTAATTTATTTTTCTCCAGTTCCCAACTGGGGTCAATTACATCATCATCATATTCATCAACGTCACTCTCACACACATCCACATCTTCTGCTTGGATGCTAGCATGTGGACTGCATGTTACAACAACAGCAACATCATCATCATCAGCAGCAGCATCACATTCATCATCAGCATCTACACCACCATCACCTGATATGTTTTCACCACACTGTGAATCACTGCATAGAAAATGTGTGACATTAAGTGCCACAGTGGACAGAATATCACATTTGCTATCGTTGACGTGATCATCAGAATTTTCATGTTCAGTTAACGGAATGTTACTGGGAAGTATGACATCAGCTAAGCTGTCATCACTTGCTTGCACTGCTTCACACTCAGTATGTTTGGATATGGTACACTGGTCAGAATTAGAACTTGAGGCAACAATGCTAATACTACCTCCACCACCACTAACACCAGTAACACTAACACCACCGGCTGTGAAAACATCATCTCCTCCAGCTATTAGTGAAGCTACTGATTGGGCTGTAAAAAACATTGCAGGAGAAATACCTTTTCTCACATCAGCAATGCACTTCTCCGTCCGCATTCTACAACCACACCCAGAGACCCTCGTACTGCCAACTTTGCCATGGCCAGAAATAGCTTTGCTTGCACGTCTCTTTGCAGGCATTTTGGGGGATCAACCACAAATATTATTACCAAATTCAGATTTTGACATGTTCACTTTCTGACTGGAGGGATGCTGGCTGGATGTGAAGCAAAATAAAGAACTGTGGCTTCAGCAACAGATAAGAGACTACTGTGACACTGTCAAGGAATTAAAACAACTTCAGTAACCAGTGATGCTGATGCGGTCACAAATCTCAAACTCACAAAAACAATCCAGTCTGGTAAAAAAAACCTTTTGAACATGGGGGTTGGGAGCAATGAATACAGACAGTGCTGATTTTTACGGCACTACAATACTAACAGCAAAACTAACAACAGAGAACACGATCGCGGTACAAAATCAGGCAGCTGAAGTAGATAGCAGGTTCATGCTGCTGCACTTAGTTGCACTTACACTAGTCTGTGTCACAAATTTTAAAATGTGTATTATATTTGATGCACGCAACACTGCACACACAACACAGAACAGTTTGTGTACAATGCTCAATGAGGAACGTGACGCAAAAGTTCAGTGTATTGCCATGTAATGTAAATTTCTAATTTAAACAACCTGGCCTTATGAAATGCTGCACCACATACACACAACAAAAAGCAAGAAAATGTCTGCTATTACTGACAATTGTACTATGTGTACATTAACGCAGTCAGCTATATAACAAATATATAACCAAAGCACAAATAAATCACTAGTTCTCCAACTTAAATCTACCTACACACAGATATGCCCCTCCCCAACACCGCACACTTACACTGTCTTTCACCACACACACTCAATGTTGTAAATAAACATTCAAAATCCACATACAAACAAAAAAGCTTGATGATGTGAGCACAGGAGGGTTTCCTACAATCGATGAACTACAGTTGGATCCCCCCCAAAAAAGCAAATATGCGTTTTCAACAGCTTTTACAAGAATCCTACAGACAGCTATCAGAGCACACTGTCTCCTACTCCTTCATACTCATACTACCCCAAACTGAGGCTGTGCAGATCAATATAGAGCCCATGTGACCTGAATTCCCATGAATTACTGCAAAATTCGCCTTCGGAGCTCAAAAACAAGGCGAAGTGAGGCAAAGTGAACTGCCACCAATGTACTTCGCCTTAAAAATTGAAAGAGTAGTGACCAGTGGAGGCAGAGTAATGTGAAGTCGCTGTTCCTAATGCACTTCGCTCCTTATTATAATGCAAAGTACTCCGCTTGTGCTATGGAGCACTCCATGAATTTGCTCTTGTTCACGAAATGCTTCGCAGAGTGTATTGAGTCCACTTCGCCCATCACTATTTATATGTGCTGCTGGACTATTAATTGAGCCAGCTGTTTAAGGGATAAGACAGTTGATTTGAATGTTTGTGCAATTAGATTACAGTTTTTGTTTAACTTTAGTGATAAACTCACATAATGTCTGTAATTCCCAGAAAATGTACTATTAACATGAGTAAGAGGATTACTATAGTTTTGTATAAACGGTTTTAAGTACATGTGGATAATTGTAGTATTGAGTGTTGTAACCTTTGGTATTTGAAAGTCTATGTGTAATAAGATTGTGATGATTGTGTGTCCGTGTGAACATGTTTATAAGTAACTTAATAACAGGTCTGTCTTGTAAATTGTTTTTTTTTTTAACCCAAATGACATGTATCCTGTATAAAAATAAAAGTTTTTACTACTACTACTACTTTTCGAGAAGTGCCATTGGATCTGTAACATCCACTTGAACAACCACTAGAATAGGTAGACGGGACCTCGGTTTAACATCTCATCCAAAACACTGCACCTCAGGAGTGCAGCACCCCATCATGGTGCACTACAGTGTCAGTATTGTGATTTTACCCCAGGTGCCTGGTGTGGGACTTGAATCCACAGCCTTCTGCTCTTCTGCTCTGCTCTAGCATTGAACCTCATCTCCCACACCCTGGACCACTCCTCCAACTTTCCTAGATCAGTATTCATTTTTTCCACTCCCCGCTCCCGAGTGTCTACCCATTACAGCTTTTAGTGACATCTGCAAAAAGGCACACCTTCCCTTCTAGCCCCTCTGCAATGTCGCTAATAAAGACATTAAAAAGGACTGGTCCCAGTACTGATCCTTACAGCATCCCACTTGTCACCCTTCTTTCCTCAGAGCCAACTACATTTACCACCGTACTCTGTCTCCTGTCCCCCAATCAATTACTCTCTCAGTTTACCACCTTAGGACCCTCTCCTAGACTTCCCAGCTTGTTTGTGAGTCTCCTATGTGGAACAGTGTTGAATGCCTTACTGAAATCTAGGTAGGCCACTTCCAGCACTCTACTCTGATCCAACTCCCTGGCCATCCAGTCAAAGAAATCTATAAAATTTGTTTGACATTATCTTCCCCCAGTAAATCAATGGTGCCTCGGATCCTGAAGGCCACTGGATTCCAGTGAATATTCTCAGTAGTTTCTTTCCTCCTCACTGAAGTCAAGCTAACTGGCCTGCAGTTGCCAGCCTCCTCTTTGTTTCCACTTTTGTGAAGTGGGACGACATCTGCCCTCTTTCAGTCCTCAAGAACCACTCCCGTCTCCAGTGAGTGGTTGAACTGGAGTGTCAGAGGTGCAGCCAGCACCTCCCTGAGCACCCTCAGTATTCTAGGATGCACACCTTCAGGTCCCATTGCCTTGTCTACTTTCAGATTTTGAGTTCCCCTAAAACGGTACATCAGGGAGCAAAGGAAGACCAAGGGAGGGATAGTGAGGCTTAATAAAGGGGAGGGAGGGTGGGCAGAGGGAGACTGTGAAAGGCAGAGATACTAAACAAATATTTTTGCTCAGTATTTACAAATGAAGAGGGGAGGTACATAAAACAAACAGTAGTAACACTCTGGATACAGAAGTTGATACCAGCCCATTTACAGAAGAAAGGGTTCTGAAAGAAATCTTAAAACTGAAGGCGGACAAAGCAATGGGGCCTAATGGGATTCATCCAGAATTCTTAAAGAGCTAAGGGTAGAACTAGTGACACCACTGACTACCCTTTTAACAAATCATGGAGGATGGGTGGTACCCGAGGACTGGAGGAGGGCAGATGTGATTCCCTTCACAAAAGTGGGAGCAAGGCAGAAGCAGGAAACTACAGACCTGTTAGTTTAACCTCAGTGATAGGGAAAATGATGGAATCACTTCTGAAGGAAAGAATTGTGGAGTATCTAGAGGCCAGAGGGGCACAGGACCCTAGGCAGCATGGATTCACAGCGGGAAGGTCATGCCAGACAAATCTGATAGATTTCTTTGACTGGGTGACCAAAGTAGTAGATCAGGGAGGGGCTGTGGACATGGCCTACCTAGACTTTAGCAAGGCATTTGACACAGTCCCACACAAAAGATTAATATACAAGTTAGCCAGCCTGGGAGTGGGTCCCACGATGACAGCCTGGGTAAAGAATTGGCTGGAGAATAGGACACAGAGAGTAATAGTAAGTGGAGTCCACTTAGAAGAAAGGAGGGTTACTAGTGGGGTACCGCAGGGTTCAGTATTAGGACCGGTCCTCTTCAATGTCTTTATAAGCGACATTGTGGAAGGACTGGAAGGAAAAGTATGTCTCTTTGCAGATGACACTAAGATCTGCAACAGAGTTGATGCACAGGGTGGGGTGGAAAGGATGAGAAGGGACTTGGCAAGGTTAGAGGAATGGTCAAATGTATGGCAGCTTAGATTCAATGCTAAGAAGTGTAAGGTAATGCACCTGGGAAACAAAAACCCAGGGGAAGAGTACACAATGGGGGGTGAGATACTAACAACAAAATGAAGGGGACCTGGGGTAGTCATATCAGATGACCTAAAGGTGGGCGCAATGTGAGAGGGCAGCAAGGAGGGTTGGGGGATACTGGGATGCAAAGGGGAGGCATCACCAGTAGAAAACAGGAAGTTATTATCCCTCTGTACAGACAGCTGGTGAGGCCCCATCTGGAGTACTGTGTGCAGTTCTGGAGACCCAATCTCCGCAAAGACATAGACAGAATGGAAGCTGTCCAGAGGAGGGCAACTAAAATGGTGCAGGGTCTGCACGAAGACATATGAAGAGAGACTTAAGGAGCTTAATATGTATAGCCTTGAGGAAAGGAGGGAGAGGAGACATGATAGAAACTTCAAGTACCTCAAGGGAACCAACAAAGTCCAAGAGGGTAGCATCTTTCAAAAAGAGGTGTGCAAGAACAAGAGGGCACAATTTGAAGATGGGGGCAGCTCAGAGGTAATTTAAGGGAAGTATTTTTTCACAGAGAGGGTTGTGGATGCATGGAACAGCCTTCCGGAGGAGGTTGTGGAGTCAAAATCAGTGGTGGAATTCAAGCATGCATGGGACAGTCATAAGGCAATTCTGGGGGTTGGGGGTAAGAAGAAGTAGGCTGCTGGTTAACTAGGATCTGCAGCTTATCCAGTAGGTAGGAAATGGGCCAAACGGTCCTTATCTGCTGTCAAATTCTATGTTTCTATGTTTCTAACCCTCTCCTCTATAAAAATGGACTAGTGTCAACCTCACTTCCTTTGATGCTCCTGGCCCTTATCTGTGGTCTCTCACATTCCCCTTCCTCTGTGAACACTGAACAAAAGTACTTGTTCAAGATGTTCACTTTTACCTTTTCTCCCTCCACACAATTCCCTCCTTCCTTCATACGCCTTACTATCCTATCCCTGCTCTTTCTCTTTTCACTTATGTATCTGAAAAATATCTTGTCCCCTTTCTGCACTGCCTGGGCTACGCACATATGAACATACAAAATTTGCCAGCAGATAAAGGCCTAGAGGTCTATCAAGTCTGCTCGAATGTGCAGCTAGCACCCCTTATTCTGAAGCTGCCCTTCCCTTCCACCCTTCCCCTTCATTAACCCTCCCCCTTGTCCTGTCCCATCCCTTGAAGCAGTCCACTGTTCTACTGCATACCACTTCTGCAGGTAGCATTCCACCCAGCCACCACCCTCTCTGTAAAAAGTGTCTCCTCATCTCCCTCCTGAACCTTCCTCCTCCGGGTCTCATATCATGGCCCTGGTGGCCCTCCTCCTTACTTTGAACAGCCCTCTGTACCCGTTTGTTTATTCCTTTCATGTATTTAAAGGTTTCAATCACGCCACCCTGTCCCTCCTCTCCTCCAGTGAGTACATGTTCAACTCCTTCAACCTCCTCTCATATGATAAGTCCCCCAGCCCCTTGATCATCTTTGTCGCCCTGTGCTGTACCCCCTCCAGTAACTTAATGTCCCTCTTCAGATACGGGTGCCAGTACTGCACACAGTACTCCAGGTGTGGTCTAACTAATGAGGCTATATTCTCTTCTGTCTGTGCTTGTGCACTCCTTATTGATTTCCTTGCCACCCTCTGTTTTTCTTGATTAGAGGTGTGCGAAGTCCACAAAACTTGCTCAGCGAGTTAATTAGCGAATTTTGCAGAATTCGAGAGTGATTAAGTGAAATTTGCGGCCGCGATTTCACTGCACAGTGAAATTTCTTCATGACTTCACGCTCACCACAAAATTCATGCTCATTTTTAAAAAAAGGTGAATTTCACCAAAAATGTCATGCAAATCAAAGTTTCTGAGTCTTTCGAAAACTCTGTGAATTCTTCTAAGTGTGAATTTTTGGCACTTCCCATGATCTTCGTGGGGGAAGTTTAACTTCGCAACACCTCTACTCCTGGTTGCCTCTCTATCTTTCTCTCTCTGGGTCTCCTTATACTTACTGAATGCTAACTTTTTTGCCCTTACCTTCCTGGCCACCTCTTTTGAGAACCATAGCTATCTCTGTTTCTTCCTGCTCTTGCTTACTTGTCTGTTGCAGAGATTATTTGCCTTCTCTACTCCTCTTTTTAGAGTTGCTCACTGTTCCTCCACTCCCTCATGTCCTGCTCCCTGCCAGGGCATTCCTGATGCTTTCCCCCATCTTTTTAAAACTGGCTCTCCTGAAGTCCAGGACACTTGCCTTTGTGTGGTTCAATCCTGCTGCAGTACTTACATTGAACCATACTGTACTGTGATCACTGGTCCCCAGGTGGCTAACCACTGTGATGTCTGCAATACTGACCCCATTAGTGAGTACAAAGTCCAGTACTGCCCCCTCATGAGTGGACTCTTTTATAAGTTACCTAAGGAATGCCCCCTGCAGGGAATCTAGGAAGTCCCTGCTCCTAGCTGCAGCTGCAGCTGGGATGCTCCAATCTACAGTCAGCAGACTGAAATCCCACACCAGCAGCACCTGTCCCTTGTTTGCCATCTTTTTTCGGATGGCTTCCACTATAACCTTATTCAACTCCACCCCATGTGTTGGAGGTCTGTAGATCACTCCAGAGTGAATAGCAGCTCCCATAGTACCTCCAGCTCCTCCTGATTTCCCTGTATCTCAGTAGCATTTATGCTATCCCTCACATAAAGGGCCACTCTCCCCCCCCCCATTTTTTCATCCCTGTCCTTTCTGAGCAAAGTGTAGCCTGTTATGGCTATATCTCAGTCATGGTTCTCATTGCACCATGACTCAGTAATGGTGACAATGTCCAGGTCAGCCTCTGCCATGATGGCCCCTAGGCCCAGGATTTCAATTCCCAGACTTTGAGCATTTCTACACATGTCCTTCCAGAATATGCTACCACCATGTTTGTCATCATCACCTGTCCCCTTTTGCCATCTCTCCTTCCTCCATCCATCTGCTCTCAGTCCCATTTTTCTCCATGTTTACCACTTTGTTTCCTTTTTTGTTGGGTGCCCTTGGGAATTTATTTTCCTTTGGTCTCTCCCTACTGCATACTTCAGTTTAAGGGGGCAGCAGTTTATGTCTCCCTGTTTTCTTCTGTCACCAACTTGGCTAGTTTAAATTCCCAGCAATGTAACATTTAAACCTTTCATTGGGGACTGTGGTTTCCCTCCTGGATGGATTCAGGCCATCTGCCCTGCATAGGCCTCTAGCCCTCCAGGTGGGACCCCGATCTCCAATGTAGCTGAATCCCTCCTCTCTGCACCAGTCCTTTAACCATGTGCTGAAGCTCCTGGTATGGAGCACCCTATCCTTTGCCCTGTCTTAGACAAGTATCACCTCAGAAAAGGCCACTGAGGGTGCCTACCTGCCTAACACCCCCCAACTCCCTAAATTCTTCCTGTACTATCCTAACCTTGTTCCTAGCCAGGTCATTGGTCCCGAGGTAGACTGTAACATCCAGCTCCCACCCTTGTCCTTCTGCCCTAGCAATCCTCAGGATCTGCACCCCATCCCTCTGAGCCATGGCACCAGGTAGGCACCTAACCTCCATCTCCCTTCCTGTCACCACATCTATCTCCCTAACAAGTGAGTCCCCCAGCAGGACTTGCTTCCTCCTTCTCTTGGGTACTCTACCACCCCCCTTGGGTTCTGCACTGTGGCGGACCCCCACATCCTCCTTGGTAACTACTGCAGTTGCTTCCATGGGACAGTCCCACCCTGCCAGACCTGTGAAGGAGTTGTGTAGCATTACTACCTGGGGCATGTGCCTCTGATCCACCACCCTCACTGTACCTGAGCCCACTGTAGTCCAGCTGCCCCTCCTCCTTGGCAATCTTCAGGGCAGAGGTGACAGACTTGGTGATCCCTGGGTGGGGGTGGAGGCCCCCTGAGTACTAGCCAACTTGTCCTGGAGATGAGCAATCTATCCCCGCAGCCCAGAGAGGTGCATGCAGATGGGTCAGCACTGCAGTCTCCAGAAAGTCTCCCTGAAAACTGTCGCCCCACAGCCACTGCACTGAATCACTCCCAGCTTATCTATTATCTGCTCTGCCTGTTTTTATTTTGCTTACTTTATCCCTTTTTTATCCCTATCCCAGATAGGGTGTTTTACCTACTCCAATCTTTTGCTTCCTTGAAACCCTTGTTGTACCCCTACCCTAGATAGGTGTTTCACCTAAACCCACATTTTTTGCCTACTCTAGCTCTGTTGTATCAGTATGCTAGATAGATGTTGCACCTAACTCCAATCATTTAATTACTCTAATGCCCCCTTTTATTTATATCACCACTGAATCACCTTACCTGCACTAGCATCATGACCCTGCAATACCTTTCCTACACCCCTGCAACAGTGATGCCCAACATCACGCTCTGTCATTACTAAAAATATCCAGATACTTCAGCCACAATATCAAAACTAGTTGTAAGGCTTGGCATCACCTGGTGCCACTGTTTTCAAATAGTAAAAATATACATTGGTATCTACAGGGTGATTAAAGCATCAGCAGGTGGCGCTGTACAGAAAAAATGCTGCACACCCATGTGCTTGGTCAGCATGCTCTAGTGCAGTGGCACTCAGTCCTGACTGGCTCAGGAGCCACCCGAGCGGTCAGCCTTAGCCACGGAGCTGCAACATACACCTCCCAGTAAATGTTGACAAACACTCTCCAGTGTAAAAGAAAATTATTTAATTTACTAAACATTTACTTCATTTACTAAACATTAGAGACGATGTGCACAGTCTGACAGGGTGCTGCTTGCAATAAACTTTGCAAATAATGCTTGCTTGTATACAATGCAGTGGTATTATAGTGCATCTTGGTTGGTTAATACTGTATCGTTCATGAACTATTTTCATCATTTACTGGGAAGAGCCATAGGTGGTAAGCTGAAGAGCCACATGAGGTTCTAGAGCCACAGTCTGAGGATCACAGTTCTAGTGGTTATCTGGTATATTGCAAGAATTCAGGCTAGTGCACACCGATGTTCCTGACTATTCTTCATGGTTTGTTACTCATGATAGTGGCTTGACACTTTGTGCCCACTACTATACCTTTACTATGGTGTCTCCTGTGAATGCTACCTTACTGCCACTTTACCTGGCCTTTACTGTCCTCTATGATGGTGACTCAAGTGTATGACTGGGAAAAATATATGGACAGGGCTTTGACAAAACTATCACAACATTCTACAACTTCACAAAAGCTCATGAAATTCAACTTTAATTACTGATGCTGTTTTGGAATCTTTGATTGCATGTAGCTTGGCCAGCCTTGGAGTAAGAGATTAGGGAGTTGATACAACCTCTTTTTTTTCTGTATTGGTTTTTCTCCTGGCCTGCAGCTCATCTCTCAGGGTTGTACCCTGTTCACAGGGATATACGCTGATCAGGCTAAACCCAGCCATCTTTCAGTTGGCTACTGTGTTTTCTCCAGCTTGTTTCCCCTCCCTTCTCCCCTGATTAGGGTGGTGCCTCTGCCAGCCTTGCACAGCCACAATTTCTCCTGCAGCAGGTGCAAGCTTCCTGGCACAACCACAGGGGTCATTGTGTTGGTGGAACCCATTGCCAGCCCTCTCAGACTGAGATGCACTGCTAAGCAGCAGCTGTCTGGGCCGTGGCATGCCTCCTGATGTGACTTTCTAGGCTTGCTTCCGAATCTGGTTCATCAGCATGACAGCACAACCCTGTGCTGCTGGGCAATGCAGGTGGCCTCAAAGCATAATATTTAGTGCCAATGAACCTAACAAAACTGGTGATATTCTGCAGTTTACATGATTGTGAAATGCAATTTTAAAGTTTCTTAAAGTTTGGAGGCTTATACCTCAGTCATTTTTAAAGATAGATAACTCAAACTTGGTACACTTCTGTACAGACCTTGAAAAAGTCAACATACCTAACATGCTGCAGTTTGAGTAACAATCAGACTGAACTAACTTAAAACACAATTTTGGCAACGTTTCACAAAATATTCTTAGAAATTTCACAAAGTTTCACAGAAGCAAAATCTTAATTTCACCAGAATTCCACTGGTGGAAGATAAATTTCACCCAGCTCTAATCAGGAGCCATCTTTATGACAAACACACACACATATCTGTCAAGCAAAACTGTTCAGAGAAATACGTTAATAAAAATGATTAACCACTAGAGCTGTGCAGAATTAAGGAGAAATGGCAATTTTGCTCCTAGAATGCTTTTCAGACTTTTTCAATCAATTCCACAGAATTCCAAAAGTCTTTTTTAATTCAGCTATGGATTAATTTTCCATGGCCCAGATATTCAAACTGTGCCCAAAAAGTGCGCAATAACAGGAGCAAGCGCAAGTCTATTGCACCAGTGTGCAAGAGACGCGATATTCAAAAAAGGAGCAGGCCAAATTGCTCCTACAGCCAACAACTGAATATAGCACCACTTGCGCCATAGTGCAACTAGGGAGGGTAAGCTGAGCAGATCTGATGCGCCATAGTGCAACAAGAGATGTTCAGCTGAGCAGTTCAGAGGCACCATAGCGCAAGCAGGGAGCCCCCCAGCTGCAGAGCAATGTAACTGCACAATCAGGGAGGTAGGGGCCCACCACCCATGCCACAGATGGGCACAGGAACACACAGCAGGACAGACATTGTCCCCCCCACACCCCAAGCACATCACAACCAGGGAAGGGCTGGAATAACCACTGGTCCATGGAGACAAGCAACCAACCCACAGCCTGGCCATGGTGCCCCATCACACTTACCGGCAAGCTGTGACTAGCACACAAGGAGGGCAGACCACCCTGTGCCACACCATCCACCCCAGTGCACAGCACACCCTGCACCGTGACCCCCAGACACCCCCCAATGAGCAGTGACCTCCACAGCAGGAAACCCCATGCCTGCCACCACCCTCACAGTGTCAATGCAACCCTGTGCACCACAGAACCATGCAAGCCAGCCCCACCACGAGCACCCATCAGCAGGTTTCAGCACACGCCAATGCAACAACATCAGACACAGTGCCACCACGCACAGTTCCCCTGAGGTACTGCTGAGAGACCGACCATGCATTGGCACAAAAGTAACCCCATATGGGACGGTCGTGTCATTGACACCACCACCAGTGGCACAGTGCTCTGCACAGTATTCCAGTGACACACCCCGGCCCACCACTGGCCACAACAGCCAGCATAGACACCCACAGTCGTGTGTGGAAGCATGCACCACACCGGATGCCACACAGGGTCTGAACAGACACCCACCCATACCCAAGGGCACAACAACACAGGGACGCAGTGGTGGGGCAACCAAGCCCCCATTGTGGGCCCATGTAAGCCATGTACACATAACCTGCAGTTCACCATGGCACTGGAGAGCCAGCCACCCTGCGCAGGCACCATGGACCAATACACCACCAGTAGTCACCCTGAGCACAAGCCACAGACAGTGGGGCACATCCCCTACAACACACACAAGCCACAGCATGGAGGTGGAACAATGACCGTGTTGCCCACAGTGCCACCTGAGCCAGGCATGCACCACACCAGTGACATGGGCAACCCAGCAAAGCGACGGGTACAGTGTCCACCCTGCAGGGAATGCCGCCACTGACATGCCAGCAAACCATGCAGGTCACAGACAGGCATGTGTGTTGGCTGCACAGGCCATGGACGGGCCGATAGGTGCACCATGGACACAGAGCACGCGCCATGGATCACAGCACACAGTCATCCAGTGCACAGGAAACAACACACACAACACAGACACTGACTGATATCTACCCCCACACCATAGACACCTCCACATGGACACACACACACATACCCATGACAGCACCACCCCTGATGCCATGCACACCATTGCAGCTGAGCACCTATAGCTCGCTGCAAATCAGAGACCACCACAGTATTCATATAAAAGTCAAATGTATTGTAAAAATAGAAAACTCAACTATGTACATGAATAAAAACTATTTACAGATTTGTGGTGGGGGACACAAAAAAGGTGGGGGTGAGCAGGGGAAGGGGTGGACAAATGGGATGGGATATGAGGGGTGTGAGGGTGGGTCCAGAGGGGTAGGGGAAGTCAGGGACCAAGGGACTATGGAAGGCTCCACCGTTCCTGGCTCTGGCTCCCTCTGGCTCTGCGTCACCGCAGAACCCCATACTCATCTAGCCTCCACAGTATTGCCACTGTCTCGTGGGCCAGATTCAGGAGCTCCCGCATGGTGTCTCTGATCTCCCTCAGATGTCTTGCACCTAGGACAAGGGAGCACAGTCAACAGGTGTGAATGCACAACTCCATACAGCCCGCCCACTGTGCATGGCATACGGCCATGGGACATACCACTGTGATGGTGTGTGACCACCTGCAGTGATCACGTCCACAAGATCTTCCCACCCAGGCGCATACAGCCATGCGGAATGCTGCACACACCCACTGGCCAAGTCATGCACAGCACCACCGTGGCCATCTAGTGACATGGCTATGTGGTGCAAAGGCAGTAGCACAGCCATGCACCTGGTGCACGCATGGACCACCAGTGATGCACACCCAGACTTGCATTGCCACTGGACAGTGTTGACTGTAACAAGGGGCGTGCATGGCAGTGATATCAATGAATGGTGGCCATGCCCCACTGCCCACCTTGTCACACAGCATGCAGTACTAATCATGGATGTCTGGCACTCACCCACATCGGGCTGGTCAGGTGGGTATTGCTGGTCCTCGGCCCGCCTGGCTGCAGTTTCCACTCCCCTCCACTCTGCCCACACTCTGTGTAGTTCTTCCAGGCCTGTGGGGACAAAAAGGAGAGAAGAACATCAGTACATTCCCAAAGCAAAGTCCCCCTGCCCCAAGGAGTGTGCCCTCCCACCCAGCCAGACCCACCCACCCCACACCCTGTGAACACCAGCATGGCCAAACCCATATGGTCCCTCCCCTATGTGCTGGACACATACAACACTGTGACTCATATGGATGATAAAAGTGTGTTGACGGAACCCCTACCTGGATGTGGGACCATGCCCCTCCTGGCATGTAACCTCAGTCGGGTCAGTAGCTCCGGCTCCCTCCTCTGTAGGTCACCATATCAGTGCCTGCACTGCTCAGCTCTACGGCCCCTGCCTGTTGCCTCCTCAAAGGCTGTGGCCACCTCCTGCCACACCTGGGTCCTTGCCCTATCCAGGGGGGCCTCCCCAAAGAGAGGCCCATGTTGTGGCTCGACTATGGCCACCAGATTTGCCAGCTCAATGGCTGTCCAAGGAGCAGCTTTTCTCCACACCATTGCAATAACTAGACAGCACTGCCATTCCCTATTGTGCTGTTACTGAACAGCACGATAGAGGTGCACCTATGCCTGACGCATGGTGCCAAGGGGGCAAAGGTCGGCACAGGGTCAAGGGTCTCTGGTGCAAGGCCATGCACAGTGCTATCGGATGACAATGCATGTAGTGTGATTGGCTGCCTGTGTGCCAGTGCCACAGCGGACTATTGGGCAGATGGGCCATTGCGCCGATGAAGGCCCATTGCCATAGCGCCATGTAGTGACCATTGCTATAGCGCCACTGGTACAATGGTGGCCGTGCTCTGCATTGCCTACAGCACACAGCACGTCATCAGCATGGCAGACGCCTGTGTCAGCAACCCGGGCATGCGCAGTGAGGTGTACTACGCATGCCACAGAATTGCGCCATTGGCTCAGCACGTTCAACACAATTGCGCAAAGCGCAACAGCGCGATATTCAGCCATCATATGCAAATCATCCGATCAGCCATTCAATGGTGCAGCACTGCAATTTGCATCTAATTAAAGTTGCTCTTCTCCTCATTTGCATGGATTGCGCTATAAAGGTGTGACAATGTGCTGCAGTGGCCATAGTCGGTTACTGCAGTTTATTGGTGAGTGACATGCTGTTTGGGAGTGTGGACTGTGAATTCAGAGACATGCATTGGACTGCACAGTCACAGGTAACAACTGCCATTCTTACAGGCTACATAATAACCAAGCACGTTCTTGGAGAAGAGGACAACAGTGGTGGGAGGAGGAGGAGGCTGAATTTTACTAAGGCCGAAACCGAGACCCTTTTCTAGGCCTACCTGGATCAGGAACCACTGCTCAGTGGACGGCGGGGCACTCCTCAGACCCATGCTGCTGCATGGGAGGAGGTGGCATGTGCTGTGAACCTGCATGGCAGCCACCAGCGCTCTGTGCAGGAGTGTAAGAAGAAAATGGGCACAGACAGGAGGAGGGTAAAGGAGAAGGTGGCTGCCATCAGAGCAGCATGTGCTGCAACAGGTGGGGGACAGCCGGAGTTGGTACAGCTCACCCCAGCAGAGGACAGGCTTGCTGCAAGCATGCAGCACAGTGCCATTGAGGGTGTTCCGGGTGGTGGCTTCCAGACAGGTGGTGGCCCATCACTGCATGGTAAGTCATGGTCTGTCTGGGGGGGGCAGGGTAGGTCACATGCAGTAACGAGACTTTACTTTCCCTTACAGATCCTGAGCATCTGCGTGGGTCAGCGGTGGTGGGCCTGCCCACTGCGGACAGTTGGATGGAGTCGGAGGTGGGACCATCCACCTCCACAGGTATCTGTGGATCAGTATGACAGTGGGGCCACCTGGCTGTCCACACTGATGTTGGTGTGACAGGTGTGGAGGAAGCCCTGCCTGTGTCCCAGCGTGCTGGCGTCCATGGATGCCAGCATACTGTGGCTGTTGCCGGGCAGAGTCCGGCACCAGTGATGATGACATGACCATCTTGGGCAGTGACACATGTGTACCACAGGATGGACACACAGCAGGGCACTTCACGCCTATGGCTGTGGGTGGTGCTGCTGTGGAGGTCTGCATGTCAGCACAGTCCCAGGCTGTTCCTGTCAGCACCAGTGGGGCAGCACTGGTGTCTGTTCAGGACAGTGTTACTGTTGCAGCCACTGTGGCGGCACCACTGAGCCCTGAAGTGTGGCAGCCAGAGGAACAGCATCAGCAGTCGCCCACTGGGATTGGGGGTACAGGGTTCAGCAGCGGCATCTGTGCACCACCTCTGGACATGTCCAGACCTGGTCCTGATGAGCAGCACCCACCCTCAAGGGGTGCTGAACATCAGGCCCTTGCACACCCTGAGGGACAGGATGCCGAGGAGGCTGATGACCTCTTGGATGAGCACACCCACCTACTGCAAGCATCAGTCCAGCAGCAGATGCGGCTTGCAACATCCATGGATGCACTGCATGTGTCTCTGGAGCAGGCAGAGGAGCGTCGCAGCAGGGATGCCAAAATGATCATGGCATGGATGGATCGATTGCGGGAGGATGTGACCGTTGCCATTGACAGGCATGCACAGGCGTTCATTGCTGTCATGGCCACAATGGGCACACAGTCAGATACCCATGCATCACAGACACCACGCAGTACACTTTCCACCCCCTGTTCTCACCGTCATGCGACTCCCACCATGTCAACACCGGGTTCAGCTTCGGGCATCCCAAGTGCTCCTGGTGCAGGCATGTTCGGTGTGCTGCAGACCCCTGCGTGGACACGGTCGTGTTCACGCTGTGAAACCCCTGGGGGACCATCAGTGCCATCCTATGAGGCCAGTGGTCAGCCTGCCAATGCTGGCAGGTCTCAGTGGGGCCACCCACGCATCCGTGGTGGCCATGGCACTGTGTCGCGGGACTGACCTGTCTCCCAGCATGGCTACTGTCTGGTGCTGCCCTGTGTGCATTGTGTGTGTCAGTGGGCAGCACACTGGTGGGTACCCGGCCCTGCATGTGGACACACAGTCCACCTGCACACCCTCCCGGCTGCTCCCATAGTTGCGTGTGCATGATGATGCCTGCATTGTGCTGTACACCAAAGTGCAATGGTGCTCAGCATCTGAAACATGCACATGGACAGGCAATGGGCGTGGTGTCCTGTGAACATGTGTGTTGCTAGGGTGTATGTTCTGGGTCAGTGTGCCTTCTCCACTCTGTGCACATTTGTTGTGTTGTGTGTGCATGTGTGTGTGTGTGTGTCCTTCGGCGTGGCATGTTAATCCTCACCCATCCCTGGCTGTGTGTGTGCCTTTGTGCCCTGCCACTTCCCTTGACGGCATGCACCCCCAGTGTGGGTTCCTGCGTGTTTGTGGGTTGTGCCTTGGCCGCTGGTGGTTGCGCATGGCCCCATGACTTACCTGAGTTGGCTGAAGTGCTCCTCTGTGATGGTGTCCTGGTGCAGCTGTGCCAGCCCTAGCAGTCGGGGGTCCCATCGGCCGGGGGGGCTGCCCATCACCATCATCACCGGCGGCCCCATCGTTCCCATCACTGTCCCCCTCTTCAACCTGTACGGCTATCCCACATTCGTTGGCCATGTTGTGCAAGATGCAACAGGCCAGGAATATCCCACAGGCCTTTGAGGGGCTGTACTGTAGGGCACCGCCAGAGGTGTCCAGACAATGGAAACGTGCCTTCAGCATCCCGAACACCCGCTCGATGACATTGCGTGTGGTGGCATGTGCCTCATTGTTGGGTTGCTGCGATGGGGTCGCGGGCCGCCGGTAGGGTGTGAGAAGCCAGGGATGGAGTGGGTATCCACTGTCACCTGTGAGTAGAGGGTGGAGGTTAGTTTGGTGATCAGCATCGCCCTGCCCCAGGCCATGTAGGCCACTACCCATGGAACCTCTGGCCATGCCCCCCAGGCCCTATATTTGTCCATGTGGTTTGCATACTCACCCACTAGGTGGTCAGTGGGGATGTCCCCACTCTCGAATCTGTGGCACAGTGCCAACTGGTGCCAGATGAAAGAATCATGTGCTTCCCCAGGGTGCGTGGCACAGACATTGATGATGCACCCCCTGGCTTCGCACACCACCTGGCAGTTGATGCTGGCATAGCCCTTTTGATTTATGTATGCAGCCCCCTCGTGGCCAGGTGGTGTGGGTATGGCCACATGGGTGCAGTTTATTGCCCCTAGCACACCAGACATACGTGCTACCCTGTGGAACTCCTGTATATTTGCTGTGCACTCTGCCTCTGTGCTGGGGAAATGGATGTATTCCTCAGCATGTGGCAGCAGTGCGCTGAGGAATTGGGTGAGATTGCATGACGTGGCCAACTGGGTTATGCCTGTGGTGTCCCCGGTTGGTCTCTGGAAGGTACCCGTGGTGAGCAAGCACATGCAGGCTGTTACCTTGGTCTCCACTGACAGGGCGTGGCTCCGTCGTGTAGGTGCCTGCATCACATCACTGCACAGCTCACAGAGCCACCTCAGAATTGCCCTGTTCAGGCGGTACTGGCCCACAATCTCAGTGTCTGTGTACAGCTCAAAGCTGGTGCAGGCTCGGTACTGCCTGTTGGGGGCATACCGCCGACAGGCCCTTACATGGCCACGCCCCCCTGCCGCCCACCTTCTCACCTCCCTCATTATGGCCTCCATGTGGAAGGTGGCACTGGCCATGTCCCTGGCTTGCGTTCACTCCCCGCAGCTGTTACTGTATTCCCCCTGCTGTCCTGGCTGCTACCTCCCCTGCACTGGGTACACCTGCCTGTGCTAGCCTCTGTGCTGTGTGGCTCCCCACACCTTCCCTGTGCCTGGCTGTTAACTGTGGCCTTTCTCTGGCCTGCTCTGTTACTGCCACTTTCCCTGTCTGTGTGCCTCTGCCTCATGTGGCTTCCCTGTAGCATTCTTGAGCCTCTTCCTTGCTCCTTTTTATTTTGGCTCATTTCGGCTATGTCGCAACTCGCCTCCACTGTTTTGCATTGAGCAAGTCTTTGAATATCACACTGCGCCATTTATGCATGGTCCCTCCCCCTTTGGTTGCGCATGCCTTCAGTATCATTGCGCTGTTGCTCAGCATGATTTCGTGGGCGCAACTGCCTCCTGTTGAATATTGCAGAATGATGCAAATTTGGATTTGTGCAGATGCAACCCTATTGCGCATGGCTCAACTCTTTTGAATATCTGGGCCCATGTTTTTAAGTAAACTGCAGATTAGTTTCCAGCTGTTTACAGAAACCCAATCTATAGCTTGCATAAACTGCATAGCACTAATCCATGATTTAGGTAAATAGTGAATTATTAATTCACAGTTTCAATAAAAAGGTGTAATCCACTTTCAGAACTCCACTTCCTATGCAGTTCTACAGAATTAGGTAGCATTTGTTAAATTCTGATGAATTTCATCTCGTGCAGTATTTGAAAATTCCACACAGCTCTAATACCTAAGCCTGTGCAAGTTCTGTGTTATAATAGCGAACGTGAAACAGCAATTGCTATTATGGCATGTGTATATCACCAAAAAGCAAACTGTCGATATACACTTACTAGCAAATCAACACATGGCAACCTAAAGTGTTTCTGTGGGGGGGCTGCACTCTTCCCTGCACCCTCCGCATCCCCCAGATAAAGATTCCTAACTCCAGGGGGATGCATGTCATGGAGGGGGCACAAATTCAGGCCAAAAAAAAAATTAAGTCCAGGAGCCGAAGGCAGCAGTAAAATGTATATCCTCTCATCCCCAGCTCCAAACCTGGTACCTGCTATGCTGCAGCCAGCCTCCCTCACCACCACACCACATGGCTGGCTCAGCAGCAACAGGCGCAGTCCTCCTCAATAACCCTCTTCCCTTTACCTCCCCTTCCCCTCACCAATCCCTGTTCTGGTCACCTAACCCTACTATCGCAGTAGACCTAGTGGCTACCCTTGCAGGTAGCCCTTCCCAATAGGGCCAAATATGGAGTAGCCATTTTAATGGGTGCCCATATTCAGACACTATGATCACTGGATACCGCCTATGTGTAGTTTTAAATTCTCCAGAATCCTGTGGTGAATTCTGCTAATACAGACTACACATAGGCTTTGCACAGTGGCCACTTTGCAATTCAGTGCAATCATGTGAATTTTACCATACAAATTGATGCAATTCACCACTTTGTGGTAATTTGTTGCCACAAAATGTGTCAATTTGCATAGTACACTTCACCACAAGGTGCAATGTTTGCCATCCAGATGTATGAATTTCACAACTTCAAAACTTCACATCTACAGTGGATCCCACACAACATCACATCTCTGCTGTTACAGACTAAACATGAGTCTAAAGCATCAGGGGCCAGATATTCAAAAAGGCACAAAAGTGGAGAACAAAGGTTTGCACTGCACGTGTGCCTGCACCTGAACCAGGGGTTGCTATACTCAGTCAGACAGTGGACAGACACTATCTGACTAAATTTCAGGCTATGTCAGCACAGTGCTAAGTCATGCTGCATTTCTGTGACTTGGACCTGTGCTGTATCCAGCCCAAATGGATTTGCAGCCCCTGAATACATAGTGCCCAGGGTCATGTCATGATATTGAGCTGCAACTTGCAAATGAGCCCATTGGGCATGCAAGACACAAATGGTCCATTTGCATTCCCATTATGGGTACATTGGCATGGGAGTGGTGGCTGGTTTGCACCTGCCTATGGGCACCTGACTCCATGGCAAGCAGCACCCCACAGCCCAAAAGTCCATCCCAATAATGTAATGTAGTCCCTGGTGTCTAGAAGCAACCCCAACCCCCCCAGAATACCCATCCTGTGACAGCCACATGGTGCCCTATTGTGTAAAGTGGCATCCCCCACTCACCAATCCTCTGTACCAGTCTTTGCAAATGGTGTCCTGGTGTCTAGTGTCACCCCCCCAGATCACCCATCTCAGGATGTTGCAAGTATACCTTGGTGTCTAGTGGCACTCTTCACCCTCTGATTACCTATTCTGGTAAGGTGAAGGCAGTTCCTGGTGTCTAGTGGCACCCCCATATCCTCCAATCACCCATCCTTGTACTGCCATGGTAGTCATTGGTGTCTGTTGGCATTCCCCCATATGCCAAAGACCCATCCCAAAGACTGCAACAGAGTACCTGTTGTGTAGTGGCACCCCCACCTGCTGAACACTCATCTTGGTCATTACAAGAGTTTCTGGTGTCTAGTGGCACCCCTCCACCCACCAATCACCCATCCCATTGATTGCAACATAGTCCCTGTTGGCTAGTGGCTCCCCAAACACCCATCCTGGTGCTTGCAATATCATCCCTGGTGTCCAGTGGCACCCCCCAGAACACCAATTCCATCAATTGCAATATAGTCCCTGGTGTTAAATGGCACCCCAACTTCTAAATCACCCACCATGGTGATCAGCACAATATCCTGGTGTCCAATGGCACCCCCCACCCTTGCTCGCAAAACAAATGTCCCCTATATAATCCCTGGTATCCAGTGGTACCCCCACCCTCAAATGCTTGGAGACAAATGCAGTGAAACACACTACCAGGCATCATGGTGTTAACTGTAGCTCATACAGTGAGTGGCTGAGGAGGTGTGAGTAGGGCTGAGCCAGTCGCCATAGAGGAATTCACTGCCCATCCCCATTTTGCATGGTAAGGGGGGTGGGTGCCCTGCTGGATGAGGGTGTGGTCAGTGAGTGGCCAGCTGGTCTGGTGATGTGTACCACTGCATTTGTCACCACCAGGCATTTAGGGAGTGGTGGGGGTACTACTGGACATAAGGGATTGTATAGGGGACACTGACTAGGTGATTAGTGTTGGAGGGCCATCAGACACCAGGGATATGGTGCTAATCACCACAGTGGGTGGTTGGGGGTGGCACTGGACACCAGGGGACTATATTGCAATCAATAGGACATGTGTTTGGAGGAGTGCCACTTGATACCAGGGATGATATTGCAAGCACCAGGACAGAAGGTCAGGGAGACACTAGCTGCCAGGGATAATATTGCAATTACCAGGATGGCTGATTGCCAGGTGTGGGTGCCACTGGATACCAGGGAAGCTGTCACAATCTCTGTGATGGGTGTTTTGCAGGTGGGGGCTGCCACTATCAACTCAAATCAAATCAGTCTTCATTTTTAAAAAAGCGCTATTCACAGACGATCAGAGCACTTGTACACTGTTCATAAAATCTAAGCTAAAATATTCATAAATAATTACAACTAATCAGCAACTACCATTCATACAAATTCAGAGAAAGCAAAGTTAAAAAGATAAATTTTCAGTGTAGATTTGAAACTCTCCATGGTCAGGCACTCTCTTATCTGATGAGGTAGAGAATTCCACAGGGTTGGGGCCACACATGCAATTGCCCTGGCCCCAGAAGTCTTCAAATGCAGCCTGGGAATCTCTAGCAATCCCTCATTGGCAGAGTAGAGTGGGTGGATGGGGCAGAAAGGACACAGAAGCACTTGCAGGTAACACGGTCCCAGACATCAGAAACTATTGTAACCATGCCAGGTCAGTGATCAGAAGGTGGTGGGTGATGCGAGACACCGGGGACTACCTTAGCCATATTGGGAAGCATGATCAGAGGGTGGGAGGTTGGAAGGTGCCACTAGAAACCACAGAATACTTGCAATATCACAGGATGGGTAGTTGGGGTTGGGGATGCCACTACACACCAGGACAACATTTTCATGGATTGGGACAGGGATTGGTAGATGGGGATGCCACCACTCCCAGGGAGTTGTCTGCCCATCACGGGCTGGGTGAATGGGGTGAAAAGCTGCACTGCAGCCATATCACCATCAGAGCTTTGCACCCAGTAAGAATTAGGTTTGCAGAGGTGGTAAATAGGGCCTCTTTGGGTGCTGATGCAAATGGATGAATTTGCTGCTGCACCTTCATGTGGCGGGAGCCCTCATTTGGCAGGGTGCATCGTTATGCTAGCACTCAGGGGCTAATGAGGTTAGCCTTTCTTACACGAGCTTGTGAATATAGATCCCAACCACAAACCAGGTGCAAACCCCAGTTAGTACTGGCAAACAACCCTTAGTGCCCATGCTAAATGGCATATCTGGCCACAAAAGTGCTGCCTGAATTTCTAGCTAGATTCAATTCAGATGAAGAGGAGATGATTCCAATATGAGGAAGATAACAAAGATAATGAATTGGACTAAATCATACTAACATACTATTTGCCAGCAGATTAGGCCTTACGGTCTATCGAGTCTGCTCGAACCTAGATCCTTAGTTGGGTGCCGAGACCCTCCCATCCCTTGTTCTCCAGAAACCCCTATCATCCATCCCCACCCCCCCGGGACAGGCCATCATCTGATACATTCACTTTCTGTGTCTGTCCCACCCTCTCTTGAAGCCCTCCACTGTGGATCTCTGAACCAGCTCACCAGGCAGTGCATTCCAAGGGTCCACCACCCTCTCGGTGAAAAATCCTCCTCTTTCCCCCTCACCTTCCACCTTCCAACTTCAAACCATGCCCTCTGGTGATACCTCCCTGCTTTAGTCTAAAGATCCCCTCCATGTTTACCCTATTTATTCCATTGAGGTACTTGAAGACCTCAATCATGTTCCCCCGTCTCTCCTCTCCTCCAATGAAAACAGGCAGAGCTCCTCAAGTCTGTCCTCATAAGTCAAATCCCCTAGCCCTCGTATCATCTTTGTTGCCCTCCTCTGTACCCTCTCCAGGAGCTGTATGTCTGTCTTCAAGTGTGGTCTCCAGTACTGTACACAGTACTCAAGGTGTGGTCTAACCAGTCCATTGTACAGCGGCAGAATCACTTCCTTGCTCCTAGAGGTGATCCCCCTTACGATGCATCCCAACATCCTGTTTGCCTTGCTAGCTGCTCTCCTGCACTGCTCAGAGTCATTCATACATGTATTCACCATGACCCCTAGGTCTTTTTCCCCTAATGAGGCCTCCAGCGCCTCCCCTCCCAGGGTGTACCTGTGTTTAGGGTTTCCCCAACCAAGATGCAACACCTTGCACTTGGTGATATTGAAATTTAATTTCCATGTGTGAGCCCAGCTTTCCAGGGTGTCCAGGTCCCCTTGCAGGGCCAACCTCCCCTCTTCTCCCTCAACTACTGCTCCCATCTTGGAGTCATCCGAAGAGACTCATTTCACACCCTATACCCTCTCTGATGTCTGATATGTATGCATTAAACAGGATCGGACCCAGGACCGAGCCCTGTGGTACCCCACTACCAACCTCTCTAGGGTTCGAGAGCTCCCCACAGACCACTACTCTCTGAGTGCATCCAGCTAGCCAGTTTTCAATCCATCTGACCATCAAGGGCCTACTCCTAACCCCATCAGTTTCTCCACCAGACCATTGTGGGGACAGAGTCAAACGCCTTGCTGAAGTCCAAGAATAATACATCCACAGGCTTACCCTGTCCAGTTCTGATGTTACCCATTCATAGAACTCCACAAGGTTGGTTTGACATGATCTACCTGGCACAAACCCATGTTGCCGACTATCCAGACCTCCACCTCCTCCAAGTACACCCCAATCGTTCCTTTAGTATACTCTCATTAATTTTCCCACCACCGAGGTTAAACTGATGGGTCTATAGTTACCTGGTACTTCCTCGACCCCCCTTTATGGATTGGTACCACATGTGCCTCTCGCCAATCCCTAGGTACCCTCCCTGTCTCAAGTGACCTGCTGAAAAGCTCCACCAGGGGTGCAGCCAGTAAGTCCGCCAATTCCCATAGTACTCTCGGATGAATGCCATCCAGCCCAGGAGATTTGTTTTTCTTTAGGGCCTTGAGGGCTAACCACACCCTTTTGGTGGAGATAGCATCATCCGTCCCCTCCACCTTACTGGTCTTTTTATCCTTATCCAGATGTGACACCCCTGGGGTACCTTTCCCTCCCTCTTGCTCCATTTCTGTTGCTCCCCTGATCCCACTCCCTGCTGCTTCTATCCCCTTCATGCCTTGCTTTGTAGATATCCCATCCCCTCCTAGTGAACACAGAGGCAAAGTACTCATTAAATACCTCTGCCTGGTCCTCACCTTTTCCACCCACCCTCCTTCTGATCTCAATCTGCTGAGATGGCCTTAGTTTTTCTCCGGCTCCCCAATGTACGGAAGAACCCTTTTCCTCCATGTATCCCCTGTGCCAGCCGCTGCTCTTTTACTGGACTTTGCTCCCTCACCATACGGGTGACTTTTCTAGATGCAAGCTGGTACATTTCCTATCCCTATCCCTCTTGTTGTTTTATATTTTTGTAGGCACTTCTTTTCTCTGACTGCTACCTGTACCTCACTGGACCACCAGCATGGTTTACATGACCTTGCTCCTTACGTTTCAACTTAGCGCAGATCCTGACTGCCTCATGAAGTCCCTGTTTTATGACCTCCCATCTCCTTTCCACACTTGTCGTTGAGGTAATCCCTTCAAGTGATCCTTGAGAATATTTCCCATGCCCATAAAGTCTTCCCCTGAAGTCCACTGCCAGTGTCCTAGATCTCACCCCACTCCCCCATGCTTATTTGAAACCAGACAGTATTGTGGTCACTCCCAGTCAGGGGTCCTGTACAACTATGTCCCTACTAGATACCCATCTGCCAGAACCACATCCAGGACATGCCCCTCCTTGTGGGCTCCATCACATGCTGTGTTAAGAACACATCCTGAAGCCATCCAGCAGCCTCTGCTCCTTGGCCACCTTAGAGGACATGGTTCCCCAGTTTGTACATGGCATATTAAGGTCCCCCATCAACACCACTCCTTCCCCTTTTGGACCACACTGGGCAATGATGTTGTCCAGCAAACCATCCTCTAGAACATCACTCATCCTGGGGGGCCTATATGCTACTCCCAGCTTGACCTTATCTCCTGATGGGGATCGTAAGGTGACCCATAAGGCCTCCACATTTCCCTCTGCCTCTTCTACCATAGCAATTTCTATATCATCTCTAATGAACATAGCCACTCCACCCCATCTGACCTCCTTTCTATCCTTCCTAAGCATAGTGTACCCCTGTACATTTAGGTCCCAGTCATGGTTTTTGTTGGCCCACGTCTCCGTGACCACCGCCACATCCACCCCCCGAACAGCATGGCCTGGAACTCCAGCAACTTTTTTCCCAAGCTCCTGGCATTTACTAACACCAACCCCCATTCCTTATCCCTGATCCTCTTTGTCGAACCCCACCCAGATTCGTTATACTTCCATCCTCCCCCTGCTCCTCCTGAAACCTCCACCTCCAGTCTGTTTCCCCCCTCCCCCTCTTGGGCTTGATGTCTGCTCCCCTCATCTGGAGGAGAGGGCTTCTGGTCAGCCCCTCCCTCATCCCTTCCCCCCCTTACAAGTTTAAACCCCACCTTTCTTGTATGTAGTCAGCCATCCCCTGTTTAAGGACTTCCTTCCCTAATGGGGCAAGATGAAACCTGTCCTTGGCATATAGTCCCTTATCCTCCCAAACTCCATTCCAGTTCCCTAACACCCCCAACCCATTCTCTTCACCCCACTTCCTGAGCCAGTCATTAACCTCTGTAAGCTTCATTTTTTTCTCCACTGAGGCCTTTGGTACTGGCAATATCTCCGAAAAGGAAATGTTGCATCCATTATCCCGACAGACTCTGGCAAGTTCTTGGAACCTTGCTTGGATTTCCAAAATGCTATTTCCCTCTAGATCATTAGTTCCCAAATGCACCAGGAAATCCGGTTTCCCTCCACAATCCCTAACCATTTCATACACCATGAACTTTGCTCTGTGCACTGTCAGCCCAGAGATACTCACTACCTTCACCTGGCTATGGCATCCACACCCCTGTCCCTCCCAATGGATACCCCTAATCATCGAGTCTCCCAGTAACAGAACCTTAACACTGCCATCATCCTTATGGTTACCTCCACTATGCCCTCTCAGCCCCCTTCCCCCTTTATTCATGATCTCAATTTCATGGGAGTCTTCCTGCCTTATTAGAGACCCCTGTCACCCTCCCTTTCTGCCTCCCTTGCTATTTTGCCCACTTAACTCAAACCCCTCTGAATAGGTGTCCCTTTAACCTCTCTTATCTGAACCATTTATCCTGGCCCTGATGGTTCCCCTTCCCCACCACCATCCTCCCCTTGTAATAGTACCCCTGCCTCCAGAGGCTCTCTGTGGGTCCCTTTAGCTAGGGCCCCATCCTTGGTACTGACCTCCCTGCTGAAGGGCTCCTCTCCCACCTCCTTGACTCCCAGTTTCTCTCAATCATGCTCTCCTCCTCATGTCTGGAATATGTTGCATCTCCCATTTGCTTAACATATGTTTTCTCTTCTCCCTCTGGGACTATGTCTATCCTTTCCCAGCTGGTCTGTGATGCCCTATGGGTATCCGACTCCCTCCCGGCCTCTGTATAAGTTTCCTCATTTCCACCAACCCCTTCCTCCCTCTAGGTTGCTCAGTAGCTCAAATTTATTGTGACACTCTATGTCAGCCTCCATCAAGTAAACCAGTTTCCCCTGACTGCATCTCTAAACTGACCCTCTTCTTCCTCTCTTGCACTGTTCACCTTAGGAGCTCCCTTCCACAGTCTGCTGTTTAGGCTTCCACACAGCCCCTCCTGACTCTTCCCCTCCAGTCTCTTTGTATTCAGAATGTTCACCCTGTACACTTTCACCTTAGCATCAACTTCCCTATCTAAGGGTCCTCTGTCCCTAATATCCCCTCCTGCTTGCTGCTAACATAATGTCCTGTAATTTCAGAGCGTTGCCCCAGCCTCCCTCAGCCCCACCCTTCTGCCCATATCCACACCCTATCCTCGACACCCCCAGCTCCACAGCTTACTCCTTAACCAATATACCTCACTCCTGATACAAGACAGCTGTCTACAGAGTGGGCAGCCTCCCTCTCTCCAGGCCCAATTTAGAATTATTGCCATCCCACAGCCTGTGCAGCCTACATCCCTTCCGAAGATGCCTGCTATGGTGGAATATGGCCACCCTGATTATCCCCCTCTGTTTATAATAGCACACACCCTTTTCTCAGTCCCTTTCCCCTGGAGTACAGTTTCTCTCTATACTGACTGTAGTTATTTACAAACCCAATTTCAACCCCACCAATAAAGTTCCCAAGTCTCACAAACACATACAGTCCAGTGTGTGTTCGGTCCCACTAACAGTGTGTGTAAGCAGACATCAGGTACCGTATGATGTCACAGGCCCACCAGCTCCTGTTGCTTTGAATTTCAGTCCCAAACAGAAATACTCAGCCCTTCAATCCCAACCCCAGTGGCTTTTCAGTATTTAAGAAGGCATACAAAACAGGGTGGGTGGGAGGGCTCTTACCAAACACCAGGCAAACAACATATTTAAATTTCCCTCTAATTATCCCTGCCAAACAACTATCCCCAAGCCACCAAAGTTACAATGTAACAGTTCTAATTCAAGGTAATAATTTTTAACACAAACTAATTTCACTTACAAACTATTCAAATATTTCAGTTAAAACAGAATATAACTCCAGCCCTCTATCCTACCTGCCTGCTGCTTAAGCTCCCAAGTGAACAATGAAAGCCAAGGTAATTCCTGTTTAAAGACAAGGTAATTGCAGCTAATGTCCCTTCCCCCTAACACCAGGCAAACAACATATTTAAATTTCCCTCGAAGTATCCCTGCCAAACAACTATCCCCAAGCCACCAAAGTTACAATGTAACAGTTCTAATTCAAGGTAATAATTTTTAACACAAACTAATTTCACTTACAAACTATTCAAATATTTCAGTTAAAACAGAATATAACTCCAGCCCTCTATCCTACCTGCCTGCTGCTTAAGCTCCCAAGTGAACAATGAAAGCCAAGGTAATTCCTGTTTAAAGACAAGGTAATTGCAGCTAATGTCCCTCCCTAACACCAGGCAAACAACATATTTAAATTTCCTCAAGTATCCTGCCAAACAACTATCCCCAAGCCACCAAAGTTACAATGTAACAGTTCTAATTCAAGGTAATAATTTTTAACACAAACTAATTTCACTTACAAACTATTCAAATATTTCAGTTAAAACAGAATATAACTCCAGCCCTCTATCCTACCTGCCTGCTGCTTAAGCTCCCAAGTGAACAATGAAAGCCAAGGTAATTCCTGTTTAAAGACAAGGTAATTGCAGCTAATGTCCCCTCCCCCTAACACCAGGCAAACAACACATTTAAATTTCCCTCTAATTATCCCTGCCAAACAACTATCCCCAAGCCACCAAAGTTACAATGTAACAGTTCTAATTCAAGGTAATAATTTTTAACACATAAAACTAATTTCACTTACAAACTATTCAAATATTTCAGTTAAAACAGAATATAACTCCAGCCCTCTGTCCTACCTGCCTGCTGCTTAAGCTCCCAAGTGAAATCGTCATTGATAAGTGCGACTATTAGTCAGCAATCCAAAAAATAATAACAAGCTTACCTGGTAACCAAAAGAATTAAAAAAAAAAGAGAGAGATCACTACAAGGTAAGTTCATTTTCCTCAGGGGCCTATTTCAGTGGGCCTAGCTTCTTGGACCTAGCTTCTGTCACTGTAAGCATACTTCTTCTTACATATCTGATACCTGTATTCATATTTTCTGAAACGCTGGCAGCATGCAATGTGGGCTGCTTTTCCTACTACTCTGCCAGCAAGAAAAAACATGTCAGACAGATATACATTTTTGAAACTCTGGCCATCTCCGATGTGGGCTGCTAAATCATCTATTCTGCTAGCAAAAATAAGCATATTTTGAAACAATGGTGGCAATCCCCTCTGTGGGCTGCTTTTCTACCAGCAACAGTAAACATGTAAAACAGGCAGGAAACAGTGGTGGCCTACATCCGTGGACTGCTGTATGAATCTACGTCATACTGATAGCAAAATTAGGAGCTCCCCTGACTTCAGCTCACTTTCACTTCAATTTTAATTTAAATTACAGCTTCTTGCAAAGTATGCCCAATCAGTATTCAAAAACAACTGTGCCAAAACACTTTTTAAATCCAGCTCACTTTCAAACACAACTCAGAGTGGACATACAAGTACATAGAAACATAGACTATGACAGCAAATAAGGACTGCTTGGCCCACCCAGTCTGCCCATTTCCCTATCTATTAGGTAAGCTGCAGATCCTAGTTAACCGATAGCCTACTTCCTCCTACCCCTACCAGAATTGCCTTATCTCTGTCCCATGCATTCTTGAATTCCCCCACTGTTTTTAACCCCACGACCTCCTCTGGAAGGCTGTTCCATGCATCCACCACCCTCTCCATGAAAAATATATTTCCTCACATTGCCCCTGAGCCATCCCTCCTCTGTCTTCAAAATGCCCCCTTGTTCTTGCACATCTCTTTTTCTGAAATATGCTACCCTCTTGGACTTTGTTGAGTCCCTTGAGGTATTTTAAAGTTTCTATTATGTCCCCCGTCTCCCTTCTTTCCTCAAGGGTATACATTTTAAGCTCCTTTAGTGTCTCTTTGTATAGCTTCTGGTGCAGACCCTTCACCATTTTAGTTGACCTCCTCTGGACTGCCTCCACCCTGTCTATGTTCTTACAGAGATGGGGTCTCCAGAACTGCATGCAGTACTCCAGAGGGGGTCTTACCAACTGTCTATACAAAGGGATAAGAACACAGTTCTCCTTTAAAGAGTCTGAGCAATGTGAACAAGGGGGCACGCCTGTGAAGAGGAGGAGCTGTGTGATATCACTCAGCACATCCAAGATGGCCAGGTGAAAAAACAGCTCACACTGGAACAGCATTCAACAGCAGATGTATTTTTGTGAGCAGAAAGTGGTCTACAGATGGTAAAAACCTTACAAATACATCCAAAAACTCAGCAGAAACCATCATCAGTTATGAGGTATGTTAAAAACTATCAGAAGTATTAGAGAGTACTCAGATGAACATTACAAGAAAAAATGATGAAAGAAAGCACAGGTAAAAGCACAGGTAAATAGGGCCACTAATTCAGCAACTGACCCCACATTAAGTTATTTTAAAAAAACAGCATATGGAGGTAAGAAATCAGTGGCCCAACTTTGAAATACCAGCGTGTAAAAGAAAAGCAGCGTGCTTAGGATCAGAAGCCAATTCACTTTACCAGCCATTAAAAAAGGCTCAGCATTGTGCACCCATGGTTCATATAATAATGCCTCATAAAAAATCCTCAAATAAGGGTGGTGAAAACCTTGACAATTCACAGCAGACACTCAGAAAACACTTAAAACACAGAAGTTCCTAAAGGCGCAGGCTCTGAGCACCAGACAAGTAGTCAAAAAGTATTCCAACAACTCAGACAGCAGGAATAAATGCTGCATTGACTACTCCTGACAATGGTGGTACACAAGTAGCAAGTGAGTCAATGGAAAGAGGGGAAGAAAAACAGAGTAAGGAGGGGAACAAAAACAAGCCCAACATGTCAGCATTTTAAATGCCATCTTGCAAATCAAACAAGAAATATTAGAAGCTCTAGAGGAAATAAAAACTTGTATCCATTGTGTGACTAATTCTGTTGTGGACTTAACCCAGAGAATGGATAACATATCCATAAAAACTAATGGGATGCAAAACAGAATATCTAAAATAGAGGGTGAGGTTATGCTGATGGATAGAACCTTAACCCAACATGAAAATCAGCTGCAATTACTTTCACAAAGAATAGCAGAGCAAGAAGATCACTCCAGAAGATCTAACCTCAGGTTATGCAAAATCCCAGAAGGCACAGAAGGGTCAGAGGACCCGGTAAAAGTCTTTGAAAAATTTATTACTAAAGAAATTGGGAGACAACACCCTGAAGAAAAGATTGCTCTTGATAGTGCACACAGAAATGGTAATCACTTTACAGCCGCAAACTCTAGCTATCCCAGAACAGTCATTTTAAAGCCCCATTATTACCAACATAAAGAGGACATTCTGAGGAAAGCTAGACTAGAATGTGGGCTGCAAACAGATAATATACACTTTAATGTCTACCCAGATATGTTTGCAAAAAACAACACTCAGAAGGAAGCAGTTCAATCCACTGAAGGTGAAATTATATGAAAAAGGTATTAATTTTTCTTTGTTATATCCAGCCAAAATAAGATTTGTTGTCAATAATTATTTGCAAACATTCGATGACCCAATAGAAGCTCAGGAAGCTTTTGAGAAATAATACCATGATACAGCCACAAACAGATCCTCTGCACATAAAACAACAGGTGCACCCTATCGTCCATACACTGCCAAAGATAATTTAAATCAACAGAATAAAAATGGAAGAGAAGATGAACAAGCTTCTCAAGGATAAACTGGAGGCTAGAAGGTATAAATTATCATGTCACCCACCCCCCAGTACTATATAACTAAAGATAACAAAGACAGATGGCATAAAAAGGCAAAGAGAAGTGAGCAGAAAATAAAGACTCGAAAAGAAAAGATAGACAATAAAAATGAACTTAGTAAAGCTTGTGTTTTTTTTATCACACTCCTTTTCTTTCTTCTTTGGGCTATGTTTATACTCTACTGATTTTCTCACAACACCGCCCATTAATAAATTAGAAAAAAGTGCTAAAGGTAGAGAGTCTGAACTGAAAAAGGCAAATGCTTCATATGTAGCAAACATGCATATATAGATGCCTAATCCAAGTGCATTAGAGCAATAGATGACTATGTATGTCATCTATCCTCATGATGGGGAAGGGCAGGGGGGAGTCCATGGCATTCCCAAAGTGGGAGGGGAAGGGGGTAATTGTGGGACAATTTGTATAATTATGATTACAATGTTAAATGAAAAACAGAAAAAACATATGTCTAAACCCTATGTTTGATAAACTTAGAAATTTACAAGAGAAAAGAAAGGGTCCAAATAAGTCTAGACATAAATCTAAAAGAAAATATGGAGAAGAATATTTTCAGATGAATATAACTGAATTAATAAATGATTACATAAGTTATGCTACACGAAATAAGAATGATCAAATTTAAAATTGTGCATCCTGGAATGTAAATGGTCTAAAGAAAAAAAAATCAAAAATGAATAAAATTACAAAATTTATTGATGCACATAAAATAAACTGTTTGTTTCTACAAGAAACACATTTTAGTCATGCAGACTTTAAATGGTTTACAAAATGCTGGGGATCGGGTATCTATTCTTCTTACACTAACAACTCAGGAGGAGTGATTCTGTTCTTCAAAAGATCAATATGGCAGACTAATGTTATAAACTGTATAACTGGCTTACAAGATAGATATGTAATAGCCAAAATACAATTTAATAATCAGAAAATAGCCATGGCATTGTTATATGTTCCAAATGAAAATTGCCCAAACTTCTTTACAGATTTCTTTTTACAGCTGGCAAATTTCTCACTACCCTATATAGCTGTAGGACACTTTAATCTCACATTGACTAGAACAGATAGATCCACATCATCTTCAGCAAATTTCAAATCATCAATAAAATTAAGTAACATTTTTTAAAAAGACTATAATCTGATAGATTCTTGACTAATGTATAATAACTCAAACCAAAGATACTCCTTCTATTCTAATATGCATAAAACTTATTCGAGGATTTAATTTTATTTCTGTTCAAAAACTATAGAATATATGATTTATAAAACAGAGTATCCTGGAATAATGATATCTGATCACTCACCTTATCTCATGCAAATCAAGTTAGGAAATTCATACACAAATAGTTACACATGGAAACTGGATATATCTCTTACATTAAAAATGGAAATTATTGATCAGTTTATAATGGCATTACAAGCATTCTTTAACTCATTACCACCTGGAGTGCTTTTTGAAGTCTGAGTTTTCCATTGCTTAACCATGATACAAAATGGCCACTGAGGTACCTCGGCAGCCATTTTGAATCAAGGTTAAGCAATGGAAAACTTGTACTTCAAAAAGCACTCCAGGTGGTAAACAGTTAACTATTATCAAAACCAAGATACTAATATTATAACTCAATGGGAGATGTATAACATGTGGACATGTGGCTATGTCAAAAACATTCAGTGTATATGAAGGAGAAAGTGGAAAAAGCAACAAATAGGGTTAGAACAGCAAATAAATGATTTACAAAGCCTTCATACTGTAACCTTAAATCCCCAGGTATATAACCAACTATGCCAAAAAAGAACAGTATAATAAACTAATGGCAGAAAAAACAGAAAAATGAATACTACATACCCTGTCCAATTATTATATGTTTTCAGACAAGCCATTAAAATTACTATCTTCACAAATAGTTAAAAAAGGAACAAACTAATTTAGTGCAATTAATGGACAATCAATGAATAATAATTAATGACACCACACAGGTTAACACATTTTTGTAACATACTACCAATCCTTATATACTATAAAAATACAAAATGAAAATAATGAAATTGCAGATTTTTTAAAAGAGGTAGAATTAAACAGAGTATCATCAAATACACAAGAAAAATTGAATGCAAAAATAATGCAAGAAGAAATTCAGGAAGCTATCCATTGTCTACCCAGTGGTAAGACACCAGGGCCAGACAGGATACCTATGGAATTAAATAAAAGATGCAAGGATGTTGTTGTTCTGGTTCTGGCAAATATTTTTAAATAATTAAATACTTTACAATTCCCAAATTCATCCAATCAAGCCACAATACATTTATTTTATAAAAAGGAAACAACCCACAAAAATGTGCCTCATATAGACTGATATTATTATTGAACGTTGATTATAAGGTTTACACTAAATTATTAGCCCTCGAATTGGAAAAGATTTTACCAGAACTGGTGCATCATGATCAAAATGGGTTTGTTAAAGGTAGAAAAATCTCAGAAAACATAAGGGGTGGGATATTCAGACTGTACCAAAAAGATGCACAATAGCAGGAGCTGGCACTAGTGCAGTGCACCACTGTGCAACACACACGATATTCAAACCAAGCGCAGGCCAAGGTGCACTTGCACAACACAGCTGAATATCATGCCACCTGCACCATGGCACAACCAGGGATGTGCAGTGGAACAGGGCTGATGCGCAGTAGCACAACCAGTGATGTGCAGGGACAGGGACAGGATGCAGGGGTGCACCACCCATGGAAGCCATGGATGGAGGAACACGCAGCAGGCCAGACAGACCCACCCCCTCCAAGGCACCCCATGAACTGCACAACCAGAGGTGATCTGGATGGACCACCAGACTATGAACACCAGCAATGAATCAACAGCTGGGGCCCAGTGCCCCAGCACACCCCAGCAAGCAATGACCGCAACACAAGGAAGGCCGGCCCCTCAGTGCCACCCCACCCTACCAATGCAGAGCACACCCTGTACAGCAATCCCCAGACACCCAGCCCAGAAGCAGCTCCCAACAGTGCATGGCACTGATTGCATGCCACCACCACCACCATGACAATGCAACCCTGTGCACCATGGAGCCATGCATGGCAGCCCCACTGTGATCACCCCGCAGTGGGCGACACCAGTCACTGACGCAATAATTGCATACACAATGCCCCCCTGCATGGCCCCCCATGGCACAGCAGAGAGGTTGACCCTGCGTCAGTACCCAAGTGACCCTGCATGCGACAAGGCCTGCCCTGGACACCACCACAAACAGGACAGCACCCCACACACCCACCCATGCACACACTCTGTCCCAGCACTGGCCCCAACAGACAGCACAGTTGCCCTCTGTGGTGCATGGAGGCATGCACCACACAGGATGCAACACAGGGCATGGACACACCCCCACCCTGTCCCAAGGGTACCCCGACATAGGGCCACAAAAGCGGGGCAACAGATGCTGTTGGTGTGTGTCCACTAATGCCGTGTACCTACAGCCTGCACCCCACCAATGCACAGGTGAACTAGCCATCTGGCGCATGCACCATGAAGCCATCTGCCACCAGCATGTGGCTGGAGCACAAGTGACAGACAGTAGAACATAGACACCACAACAGACACCAGCGACAGCATGGTGGAGGGACAACAACAGCATAGCCCACAGTGTCACTCAAGGCAGATGTGCAACAAACTGGTAACAGGACGCAAGCCACCATGGCACCATGCCCAGAGGGTGGCTGGCATGGACAGCCACCAATGACATGCCAGAAGACCATGCATACCACAGACATGCAAGGGGCCCAGCTGCACAGGCCATGGACAGACTGACAGGGGCATCAGGGACACAGCGCATGCACCAGGGACCACTGCACACAGGCATCCAGTGCACAGGGAACAATGCACATACCACAGACAGAGACCATGTCCCCCACCCACACCAGTAGTGGGACCCTGCCGGATACACACATGCCCAGGCCTGCACCACCCCCGACACCATGCACACCACTGCAGCAAAGCACCATACACCTGCTGCAAATCAGAGACCACCACAGTTGTCATATTAAACATGAATATATTGCATAGGTAAACTGTACAAACAACAAAACAAACAGAACTATGTACAAAGTGGGGGAAGGGCCACAATCCAGGTGGGGGTGGGCATGGGGCAAGGGGGTACTTCAGGGAGTGGGATAAAGGGGTGTGAGAGACAGTCCATGGGAGTGCACATCACATGCACTGCAGGCCTTACTGGTGGCCCCTCTCTTCACTCCAGTCCCTGTGGCGCCACCTGTGCTTCCTTCCATCGCTATGCTCCATTCCCTGAAGCAGCTCCATTGTAGCCCAGGTCACCTGTAGGAGCTCTTGTATGTGCCACTCCAGGGTAGCCCAGCATTGTCCACCTAGGACAAGGGAGCAGAGTCAGTACGTGTGACTGGCCAGACCCCTGCAGCCCACCCAATGTGCACGGCATACAGCTGTGGGCCATGCCCCTGTGATGGCATGTGACCACCCACAGTGTCTGGCCCACAAGACCCGCCTACCCAGGCACCCATTGCCATGTGGAACGCTGCACACACACACCGCCCATGTTCTGCACAGCACCAACATGGCTGTACAGTGACATGGCTATGCAGTGCGATGGCAGTGGCACAGCCATGGACCCAGTGCATGCACAGCCCACCTGCGACACCCACCTACACATGCTGTGCCACAGGACAGTGCTGAGTGCACCGTGTGGCATGCACGGCAGTGGGGCCAAGTACGGGTGGCCACGACCCCTGCAACCCACCATGCACAGATGTGAGGGGAAACACGGCACTCACCTGCATCCTGGTCAGCAGGGTGATGCTGACCCATGGCACCACCACCGTGCCCCGGCTGCAAGGCCACACCACCCAGTCCAGCTTGCTGTCCCTGTCCATGGCCCAAATGGGCCCTATGGCGATCCTCTGGGCCTAGGGTGCAAACATGGAGAGGGAAACATCAGAACAGGTCAGTAACATAGGTCCCCCTCGTTGTGTGCATGCCTGTACAGCCCAGCCATGATGCACCCCCACCACCACCACCCCCACAGGATGGCCTCCACCCCCCTGTGGCATGGCCCGATGCACACTGTGATACCTGGACAGACAGACACTACCAGTGATGGGATGGAGCACCTACCTGGCCGTGGCATGGCGCCCCACTGGGCACGTGCCTGCAGTCACCCCAGGCGGTCAGGGTCCCACCGCTGGAGGTTGCCATAGCGGTGGCAACACTGCTCCACTGACCTGATGCTCCCTGTTTCCTCCTCCAGGCCCTTTGTGACCTCCTGCCACACCACAGTTCATGGCCTCTGGAGGGGTTCCTGCCTAAAGAGGACACCAGCATGTGGCTCCACCAAGGCCACCAGGTTTGCCAGTTCGATGGCTCTCCAGACCGGCGCTCTGGTCCTAGGCATGGTGCTGTCTCAAATGGCATCAAAATGGTGCTCTGTAGTGCACATGCCCCACTTGCAGAAGCAGCACGGTACTGCGCTGCCAGTCCCTATTGCACTGTCACTGGACTGCGCAATAGGGGTGCAGCCATGCGTACGCATGACACCTAGGGGGCAAAGGTCGAGCACAGGGTCAAGGGTCTGTCCACGCACAGAGCGCCACAGAGCTATTGGGATGCCCTGTGTATAGCGCGGTATGGTGTATGTGTGTGATGCCCTGCAGTGACCTATCGTGCTGTGGCACCATGGTGCACATGGCGTACCATGTCACGAGTGCCCAATGGGCATACAGTGCACTAGCACCACAGGCACAGTGGTGGCTGTGCTCTGCACTGAATCCCATGTACAGCATGTCAGCAGCACTGCGTGCATTGGCAACCCAGGCATACGCTGTGCGGTGCTGATTGCGCACGTCACAGTGGTGCGCCATAGCCTGAGCACACTCACCAAAATTGCGCAAGGTGCAACAGTGCGATATTCAGCCAGGTTATGCAAATCAGCTCATTAGCCATTCCATGGTGCATCCACTGCATTAACATCCACTTACAGTTGCACCTGCCCTCATTTGCATGCGTTGCACTATATATATGCGACCTGGGGCTGCAGAGGCCATGTATCAGTATTGCAGTCCTTTGTGGTAAGTTGCATGCTGTTGGGATGTAGGGACAGTGGTTTGGGAGGGCTGTATGGGAATGCACAGTCCAAGGTAACACCTGTCTTTCTCACAGGTGTGAGCATGATCGAGCTTGAGGAAGAGGAGGAACAGGGAAGGGGGAGAAGGAGGATGTCCAACTTCACCAGGGCTGAATCTAATGCCCTGTTTGAGGCATATCTGGACAGGGAACCGCTGCTTAGTGGACAGCGGGAAATGCCACAGGCCCGTGCTGCAACATGGGGTGAGGTGGCATATGCTGTGAACCAGCAGGGCAGCCACTAGCGGTCCGTGCAGGAGTGCAAAAAGAAGGTAGGCATGGACAGGAGGTAGATCAAGGACAAAGTGGCTGCCATCAGGGTGGCATGTGCTGCCACCGGTGGGGGCTGGCCAGATGTACCCCGCCTGACACCACAGGAGGAGTGGGTGGCCAGCAGCATGTGGCATAGTGCCATCAAGGGCGTTCCTGGTGGTGGCTTCCAGATGGGTGGCAGCCATCACTGCATGGTAGGTCTGGTGCTGTCAGTGTGTGGGTTGTGGAGGGCATGCCACAGGGCAAGGAGGAGCCACTAATGCTACTGTGTTCCTTTACAGCTCCTGAGTATCTACATGGGGCAGTGGTGGTGGGTGTGTCCACTGAGGGGGAGGCCCTGGACATGGAGGATCACCCATCCACCTCTATGGGTGTCTGAGGAACTGGCCAAGTGCATACCTGCATGTCTGTCCGGACTGATTCAGGTGGTGCGGGTGCGGACATGGCCCTGCCTGTGTCCCAGCGTGACATCGCCCCAGGTCTCCAGTGTGCTGGGCCACAGATTAGGGCCAGATCCAGCACCGATGATGATGGGCCGCACATTCCGGAAAGTGATACATGTGGGACACAGGATGGTCCCACAGCAGGCAACCGAATGGGTGATACCGAAAGTGATGCTGCCGTGGCTGCCTGCATAACAACCCAGTCCCAGCCTGTGTCTGTATGCCCCAGTGGGGCAGCACTGGTGTGCGTCCAGTGTGGTGGGGCTGTTGCAGCTGCTGCGGCAGCGCCAGTATACCCTGGCAATCGGTAGCTGGAGGGACAGAGTCAGCAGTCGGCCAATGACAACAGGGGACAGTGTCAGGGGGTGGTGGCAGTGCACCATGTGCGGACATGCCCCAGCATGGCTCTGGTGTGCAGCACCCATTGTCAAGGGGTGCTGGCCAGCAGGGTCAGGAACACCATGAGCGACACCATGCTGGACCAGCAGACGACCCCTTGGATGACCACAGCTATCTTCTCCAGGCCTCAGTTGATCAGCAGATGCAGCTTGTGATGGCGGTGGATACACTCAGTGCGGTTCTGCACCAGGCAGATGAGCGGCGGAGCAGGGACCATGCTTGCTCCTGGCAGAGTTGGCCCGGCAGTGGGCGGATGTGACCACTGCCATTGACAGGCAGACCACTGCAATGACAACTGTCATGGCTACACTGGCCACCCAGTTTGGTGCCCAGCTGCCACAGACACCACACAGTGTCATGTCCACCCCCCATTCCCGACATTGTGTGACACCTGCTATGTCGACACTGGGTTCGGCTGTGGGCATACCGAGCACGCCTAGCGTGGGCATGATCGATGGGCTGCAGACCCCTGCATAGACGTGGTCACGTTCACATAGCGTCACCCCTGGATGCCTGTCAGTGCCACCCCATGAGGCCACTGGTCAGCCTGGCATGGCTGGCAGGTCTCGGCAGGGCCACCCATGCATCTGTGGTAGCCGTGGTACTGTGCCGCATGACTGACCTGTCTCCCACCATGTCTCCCACCATGTCTGCCACTGCCCTGTGTGCACTGTGGTGTGCATTGTGAGATGCATAGGTAGGGTTTCCAGCCCTGCACACACACGGTCCCTGTGCACACCCTCCCGGCTACTGGCCACTGTGGTGTGTGCATGATGATGCCTGCATAGCACTGTCCGCCATTGTGCAATGGTGCCCAGTGTCTGAGTAATGCACAGTGACAGCCACTGGGCATGGTTTTGTGTGGTTCTGTGAGGGTGTGGGGTTGGCTGTGGGGTGGGCGTGCCATTTGCTCTTTGGGCATGTGTTGTGCTGTGTGTGCGTGTGTGTGCATGTGTCATGTTCAGCCCTGCCCATCTCTGCCACCGTGTGCGGTCCTCCGCTCAGTCCCATTCCCTTACTGCCATCCACCCCTGGTGTCCAGCTCTGCCTGTTTGTGGGCTGTGCCCTTGCCTTGGTGGTTGCACATGGCCCCGTAACCTACCTGTATTGTCTGAAGTGCTCCTCTGCGATGGTGTCCCGGTGCTGCTGTGCCATCCGGAACAGCTGGGGGTCTCGTCGCCCAGGGGGTGGCTGCCCTACACCTACTGGACCAGCATCCTCATCGTCCCTGCTGCTGTCCCCCTCTTTGACCTCTATGGCTATCCCACAGTCAGTGGCCATGTCGTGCAGGATACAACAGGCCAGGAATAGCCCGCAGGCTTTTGAGGGGCTGTACTGTAGGACACTGCCTGATGTGTCCAGGCACTAGAACTGTGCTTTCAGCAGCCCAAACACCCACTTGATGACATTCCATGTTGTGGTATGTGCCTCACTGTACCGTAGCTGCAATGGGGTCATGAGGTGCCGGTATGGTGTGAGCAGCCAGGGCCGTAGCGGGTAACCACTGTCACCTGTGTGCAGAGGGGAGACATTAGCATGGTGGTCTGCGTCACTATGCCATGGGCCATCATGGCCGGTACCTATGGCACCTCTGACAATGCACCCCCCACGTCTGTTCATGTCGTTCTGCGTGATATGCATACTCACCTACTAGATGGCCAGTGGGGATGTTCCAACTCTCAAACCTGTGGCACAGTGCAGACTTGTGCCAGATGAAGGCATCATGTGCTCCCCAAGGGTGCGTGGCACAGACATTGTTTATGTGCCCCCTGGCATTGCACACCACCTGGTAGTTTATGCTCGGGTAGCCCTTGCAGTTGATGTATGCTGCACCCTCCCAGCCAGGTGGCATGCAGATGCCTAAATGGGTGCAGTCAATGGCCCTGAGCATGCCAGGCAACCTTGCTACCATGTGGAACTCCTGTATGTGTGCTGTTCACTCCGACTGTGTGCTGGGGAAATGGATGTACTCCCCAGCATCTGGCAACAGTGTGCTGAGGAATTGCATGAGTAGGCGTGATGCGGCTGACTGGGTCATGCCTGTCGTGTCCCCTGTTGGTCTCTGGAAGGTGCCCATGGTGAGCAGGCATATGACGGCTGTGACTTTTGTCTCCACTGACAGCGCATGGCTCTGTCGTGTGGGTGCCCGCATCTCTTCACTGCACAGCTCACAGAACTGCCTCAGAATCACCCGGTTCAGGTGGTACCAGCCCACAATCTCAGTGTCAGAGTACTACTGTTTGAAGCTGGTGCTGGCTCGGTACTTCCTGTTCTGGGCATACCGCCGATGGGCCCTTCCATGGCCATGCCTCCCTGCTGCCTGCCTTCTCACACCCCTCATTACTGCCTCCATCTGGAAGGTGGCACTGGCCATGTCCCTGGCTGGTGTTCTCCCCTGGGCGGCTGTTCTCCTGTTCCCCCCGCTGTTTGTTGCTGGTGCTTCCCCTGCACTGGGTTCACCTCTGGCTGTTCGCTTGTGGCTGTTCTGACTCTTGCCACTGCCCTCAGTCCATTGTGACACTCTCAGGCCCTTTTGCACACACTGGCATGGGCACACCCACTCCTACCCTCACTCAGGCACACTTCTGGTGGGCTCTGTCCTAATCCTGGCCATTCTTGCACCCTGCTTCCTGTCTTGCCTCCCTGGCACTCTGTCTCCATGCTCCCACCTATGGCTTCCTTGTGGTGCATTCTTCCTCCCCTCTCTTGCTCCCTTTTATTGTGGCTCATTTCTGCTGTCGCACAACTTCCACTTGCTCCGCTATTGCGCACATCGCATGCTGTTGAATATCACACTGTGCATGTTATTCATGGTTCCACCCCCTGCTGTTGCACATGCATTAATTACTGTTGCACTCTGGCACATTGCTTGTTGCGCTGCGCAGCTGGCTCCTGCTGAATATCGCACAATGGTGCATTTCCGCACTTACGCTGGTGCATCCCTGTTGCATATGGCACATCCGCTCTGAATATCCCACCCAGGATGTACCCTAAATATAATACATAACAACACAAATAATAATGCAATATTATCATTAGATGCCAAGAAGGCATTCAACAAGATAGAATGGCCATTTGTTTTTCAAAAGTTTCTTAAAATGCAAATAGAATAACAGTATATAAGCCAGATTAAATTAATTTACAACAAACCAATGGCAAGGATTACAACAAATGGGAACCTATCTCCATATATCAATCTCTCAAGAGGCACAAGGCAGGGCTGCCCACTGTCCCACTTATATTTGCCCTAATAATGGAGCCTTTGGCTACCATGATAAGAGAAAATAATAATAACAATAAAGGAATATGAATTAAGGATAGTATTCAAAAAATGTGTTTGTATGTGGATGACACTTTATTATATCTCTCAGAACCAGAAGACTCTATTAAGGAATTAATGCCAATAACTAATACATTTGGAAAAGTCTCTGGTTACTCAGTCAATTGGCAAAAATATTTTACCATTAAACTTCACTCAGATATAAATTTACAACTGCCTGAAATATATAAATGTTTAGTGGTAAATCAGATGCATTATTTGGGCATTAACATTCCATATCAAATAGACAACATAGTATAGGCTAACTACCAAACTATATTAAAAACTATACAGCAGGATCTTCAAAGATGGTTATCACTTCCACTAACTCTATTAGGATGGGTAAACGTGATAAAGATGAATATTTTGCCAACATTTCTGTATCTATTTCCAGTTAGAACTATAGAAATTCCAGATCCATATTTAAAAAAAAAACCTGAAACGAATATTTATACCTTTTCTGTATAAGAATAAACACCCAAGAATTGCATATCAGGTATTAATCAAACCAACAAATAAAGGTGGCATTTCACTGTCAGACTTCTATAAATATTATATAGTGACAACATGTGTTGTTATTTGGAACTGGATAAAAACCCAGGGGAATGCTACACTGTCAGTTAATTTGGAACAAGATTTGCAAAATTGCCCATATAAAAATCTTATTTCAACTCCATCTACTAAACAACAAAAACAATTAAAACAAATGTGAGAAATATCACAACCAAGTCTGTTACTAATGTATGGTATATGGCACATCAAATGGTAAATTTTAAGTTTAAAATATCAATGGATGCTCCAATTTACAACAATATATCTTTTGCTCCACTAAGAACAGACCAAGTATATAAAACATAGAGTATTAAAGGGATAACACAGTTTGGACATTTATTTCACAAGGGGCAAATAAAAGAATTCCAAAAATTAAAAATAGAATTCAAATTATTACAGTCCGATAAATTCCAATATTACCAATCAAAAAACTATATAAAATGCATAAACGGTAAAATACAATTGCATGAAACATCTCCAATATTGGATTTACTATAAAAAAAATATGATAAAAAACTTATATCAGCAATATATAGTTCAATAAATAATGAAGTGAATCTAGGATTAGAGAAGTTAAGACAAAAATGGCAACAAGATTTGGGAATCTTAATTACAGAACAACATTGGCAAGAAATTGTAAATTTACCATTCACATATGCAAAAAGCAAACAGAATTCAACAAATTCAGTATAATACAACACATCGAGCATACTACACCCCCTCAAAATTACACAAAATCAGCCCTTCAATAGATTCAAAATGCCCAAGATGTAGCAATACAGCTGGAACACAAATTCATTTAATTCATTCATGCCCTAAACTATCAAATTACTGGTCAAAAATATTCAGTTTCTTTAAATAAGACTATTAAACATAATATCCAATATCCGCCATTATTAACAATATTTACAATATGCGAAATATCAGCTGATTTGGATATATATATATATATATATATATACATATTCAAAATGTTATAACAATAGCAATCATTACTGCTCGTACATGTATCCTGATTAAGTGGAAGGATATGGATACCCCAGTATTTGAGACCTGGATCAATTTCATGCAAGAAATTAGGCAATATGAAAAAGTATATTATATTAAATGGAACAAATTGCAAAATATGAAAAAATATGGCCCTTTTTCCAGGGTGCAATCAAAAATGGAATCAAATGAAAGGAAACCAAAGGGTAAGCAAAATATACAAAAAGATGTATCTCTATGTGTAAAAATTGCTTGTTTTTTTTTTTTTTTGACTTTTTACCAGTAAACATATTTTATTTGCCATAGAGTAGTTAGGTTACATTAGGAAATCTGGACCCTTAGGCAGGCAGGAAGGTATGGTATAAAGATGGTAGGAATGTACAACCATACTGAGATATGTACATATTACTACATTTTTCATAAATGATAGTGCTCATATTCTAATCTGGTCCATATCTAAAAAAAAGACAAAATAAACAAAAAAAAAACTCAGATCACAAATAATTAGGCACAGTGTAACTGGACAAATATGTGTGCTTTGAATTGCTTTTATTAAACCCACTACTATAGAAGCACGCTATAAACAAACTATCAAAGTATAGCTTCACTGAATCATGAAGTATTTCTATTTTTATCTGATGTTCTTTATAGCACAGTTGAGACACATCCTACTCACTCCTCTGGCAGGGAATGAACACTGTCACATGTATACATCCCAGCACTTCTGAAGGCAATATAACCATATGATCAGCCTTTTGCACACCATGTTATCTGCCAGCTAGTCACTTGTTGTGAAGGAGAACTGACTGCAAGCAAAGCACCACACAGAGTTTTACGATGTGCACTGCACCCTAAATTTCATGAAAAGCCGATATCTTTTGCACTATACCCCAAATTTCATGAAGCGCCAATATTTTGACTTCAACACATGTTTGGTGAAGAAAAATGTGCAAAGTCTCTATAAGTAACATGTAAATATGGGGATGACTAGAACTTTTACAACCCCACTCAGCTGATAGCTTTAAGCAATAATGCATGACAGGGTGTGTGTGTCATTCTGGGATAACATTGTGCCTTTTATGGTTAGGCACAAGGCTGCAGGCTGAGTGCATCCAACACTCAAGAAGTGACATCCCACACAGACACACATCCTTGCATGCATTATTGCTGTTATATAATGGCTCACTTATATAAAAAAAGAGATAAATACAAAAATACAGTTATTTCCTAGTTTTGTTTTTTGAATGGGTAAGAAAGTACGCTGATATGCTTATAATTTAGTGACTGGGAAGAGATTCAAAAGGAGGGAGGGTGCTGCTGGAGCACAGGTAGAGGGTGGGAGTTTGGCAACTGAAAATTGGCACCATTAGCTGTAGAGTAGGGTCATGTGACTACAGCCAGCCAGTAGGGGTCTGCAGTTCACAGAGGGTTGAGTGAATTGCTAAGCAGTTCTATTCCTCACTCTCAGGTGCAGTTGCTGCTGAGTGGAGAGGAGAGTATGGGAGCCTGAGTGAGTTATTTTTTTTTATTGTGTTGGTGTGGGGGAGGCAATGTCTGGCTGGCTTGTAGGGTGATGTTACACTGATGTGCCTATAATTTGGTGACAAGTATGGGATTTGGGAGGAAAAAGGGTGCTGCTAGAGGGTGACTGTTCAGTAGCCAAAAGTCAGTGCCATTAGCTGTGGAATAGGGTCACGTGACTACAGCCAGCTGGTAGGGTGGCTGTAGTTCATAGTGGGGAAGGGAATTGCCATTTAGTTCTGTTTTTTTCTCTTAGTTGCAACTGCCACTGAGTGGAGAGGAGAGCAGGGGAGTCTGAGTAAGTTACTAATGTTACTAAAGCTTAAGGAGCTGATAAGGCAATTAGCCCAAAAGTAGCACCTGTAGATAAAGAATAGTATGTTAGGTTGCCATGGTTTGTAATTAATCTGTCCAATCTATTTTAAAAAATCTCCTTTGTCTCACTAATACTTATGATTTCAGGCACTCTTATAATCCTTTCATTGTAAAAATATTTTCTTCTGTTTGTTCTGAATCTTCCTGCCATTACTTCGAGGGAATGACCATGCATCTTAGAGCTGATGTGCTTAAATTTAACATTTACTTTGTTCATGAAGCAGGGATAATGTTTTGTGTCGTCAACTAGTTAAGTGATTCTTATATTTGTTTGTGCTGGTGTGGGGAAGCAGCATTTCACTTGATCTTGGGGGATATTATACTGATGTGCCTATAATTTGGTGGCTGGGAAGGTATTCAGGAGGAGGGAGGGTGATGTTAAAGAGCAGATAGAGGGCAGGCTTTTGGTGTCAAAAAGATGGCACCATTGGCTGTGGAGTAGGACCACGTGACTACAGTCAGCCAGTAGGGTACCTCTAGTTCACAAATGGGGAAGTAAATTGCTCAGTAGTTCTGTTCCTCACTCTCAGTTCCAGCCACTGCTGAGTGGAGAGGAGAGGAGAGGAGAGTGAAGGAGACTGGATGAATTAATGGAGTCTTTCTTTTTTTGAGGCTGGTGTGGGGGAGCAGCTTCTCGCTGGCTCATGGGGGACATCACACTGATGTGCCTATAATTTGGTGGCTGGGATGGGATTCAGGAGGAGGGAAGGTGCTGTTAGATGGTAGGTAGGGCAGGGGGTAACTTGTCTTCTGCCAATTAAATTATGAAAATGTCATGAAAGTTTACCAAAATTGTGATTTCAGTTATTTCCATCGAAGTTAAAAAGTGTTTGTCCACATTGCACCACATTTGGAAAGATGCTATTGCTGATATCCATAGAAATGTGTACCAAGTGTCAGATCATTATCTTTAAAGGTGACTGAGTCATAAGCCACTAAATATTTGGAAATGTTAAAATTACAGTTCACAGTTATGTAAACTAAAAGCCATGGCTGAGACAGCTGCTACTCGGCAGTGTATCTTAGTTCAGAAGGATTGCTGGTTGATTCCACTAACACAGCGACCCCTAGTGCTGGACCAGGAAGCTTTTTCCTGCCACATGGAAAGCTGTATCTGTGTAAGGTCAACAGAGGCTTCTCCCCCACCAAGGGAGATGGGAGGAAAACAGTGCTGGAGAAAAACTCCAGGAGCCAACTGAATAATAGCTGGGTTCAGCCTGACTAGAGTATATACCTGTGAACAGGGTATATCCCTGAGAGATGAGCTGTAGGCTGAGAGAAAGAAAAATGAAAAAAAAAGAGTCTGTGTGTGTCAGCTCTCTAATATCTTGCTTAAAGGCTGCCAAGTTATAAGCTGCAAAAGATTCCAAAATAACATTCGTAATTAAAGATGAATTTCATGAGCTTTTGTGAAATTGTGGCATGTTGTGATACTTTTGCCAAAGCCATGTTCATATGTTTTGCCCAGTCATACACTTGAGTTGTCAGTGTAGAGGAAGGCAATGGTTGGGCAAAGGCTGGGTAAAGTGGCAATAACGTAGCATTCATAGGAGGCTTTTCGGGTGCATACTGTATACAGTACGAATCCTTGATTGTGATTGGTATCACAGTCAAGAAGCCCTACTGTATACAGTACACACACTCCAAGAGGGCTCAGTCAGTGGCCAGCCACAGTGGTGAGAGGAGGGCTGTGCTGGTCGCCAAACGAAGATTGGTATGGGTGCAGCGGGTTGATGGGTCACACTAGACAGGGTGGGTTGAGGGACCCTAGACTACCAAGGAATGGGGTTTGCTCATTGGGGGACAGTGATCTGTGACCAGGGAGGGGGGACAGACCACTACACTATGGAACAATATTTGTTTTATTATTGGGTGGGAGACTGGGCAATGGGGAAGGACCCTACACTATGGAAAAATAATTTTCTATTATCAGGTGGGCAATTGGGGACTGTGGTGGCACACTACACTATGAAAACTATAAATAAACACATTGAGTGGGAGATTGAGGAGGGGCCCTGGACTACCGTGGTGCATTTCTGTCATTGAGGAAAGTGATCGGAGGAAGGGGGAGGCACTACGCTTGATGATTGCTGCTGTATGGGGCTTGGGCTGGATGGAGGGGCCATGCAACCCCACACAAATGCCATGCAAATGAGCCCATAATGGGCAAAGTTAATGGCCACTAGCATCTTGCATGCCTGATGGGCTTATTTGCATGGCTACTTTTGTGAATGGCACTTTAGCTCATGAGCACTATTGGCTGTGGGGCCATTTTCCTGCCTGGCTGTGGGGGCAGCACTACTGGGAATCCTGGTGCTTTTCCTGGGATACCGCTGCCCTTATCAGTCCCTATTCACAGCTGGAAAGCACACAGCGCTGTCCAATTGTGAATAGTAGGTTTGCCCACCAGTGCAACCGTGAAGTGCAGTGCAAACTTTTGTACAGTACTGTATGTTTCTTAGTGAATCCTGGCCCTGAGCTGCAAACCTGGAGAACTGGGTTTGAATCCCATCAGCTCCCACTTGCATACTGTGTGACCCTGAGTAAGTCACTTCACTTCCTTGTGCTCCAAGGTTGCATCTGGAAACAAGTTCTGGCTTAGTGTACTTTTTCTGGTTAAACAATTTCCCCTTTCCCTAATATAGATAATTAAAATTAACAATATATATTAACAAAACTGATTTTAGCTAAATCAGAAATCTCCATCCAAAAAAGATGATAAGATCAAAATGCAGAATCATGCACTGCTGCTTTAATGTGGTGTTATGCACTGTAGAACAAATTGTCTTGCTTTTGTCTTTCATGTCTGTGTTTTGCCTGTATGGTCATTTGGCCCAGTGCAACCACCCAGTTACCAAATGTTAAATAAATAAATCTCAGGGAAGATAAACACTGTTAGCAGTGGCAGGTATGGGAGATGGTGCCTGTTTGCTAAAAGTTACAGAAAGCTTTCCTGTCAAATGCTGTGGAAACAACTGTACTAAACCCTGATTCAGACAGCTCAATCTAGCTCTGCTTAAAAAGTTTAGAATTTTAGAAAGATGCACAACAACAAGGGGACATGCTATGAAGTTGGAGGGGGAGGTTTCAGGAGAGATATGAGGAAGTATTTCTACACAGCAACTGTGATGGATTAATGGAACAGCCAATCAGCTGAGGTGGTGGGAGTGAAAACAATGGTGGGAATCAAGAGTGCATGGGACAGGCATAAAGGACTCCTAATAGAAAAGAAAGAGGAGAGGGAGAAAGAGCCAAATATCAAGTAGGGTCTACTGTAATACTGTTGGTAGAGAAAAATAGGCAGATCGAGTGGACCAGACAGTCCTTATTTTTTTATTTATTTTTTTTTATTTAGTTTTTGTTGACCGGGTAAGTGCACTAGACAAATCCTGCCTATTTTCAGGCACGACCTGGGGAAGGGGGATACAGATGAATGCCAACTGACTTTGAACCAGATTAAGCTGTTGGTGGTATTTTTAGTGAATGAGGGGTATCTGCTGACAGATTCTATATTTCTATGACAAAAACTCATATTGTAGATGATAGATATTCATTTATTTTAAGGAGGGCAGTGGGAGGGACCACTGTTCACTATCTCTGAGAAAGAAGCTACATCCCTGCGACCAGAAATGCAGTCACCTTGCTGGCTGGCTGATCGCCAGTGACTGTCAAAGCAAAAAGCTCCCACTGTGGCCAGGAACGTGACTCTTCCAGTCTGAGGATGCAGATCCCCACACAAACAGGACTCCTGGTATACCAGTTAGTGCTGGACAAAGTCCATGCACTTCGCTACACATTGTACGATGCATCATAACCATAATTACGCAAAGTACTCTGCAATGCGAAGCAAATAACTTTGCACTGAATTTTAACGTGACGTTCCATTGTTTCTTATGGACTTCGCGCGCTGACTTCACCTTTGTTTTGGCCTTTGAAGCAAAGTTTGCAGTGAATCATGGGATGGCAGGTTACATGGGCTCTAGACTGTCTTGCACAGCCTCAGTTCTGCATAGTGTGTGTAGTGGAAAGCTGGAGACAGCTTGCTCTCAGAGCTCTGTGAATCAAACCATCGAAAAACCTTTTAAAAATAATTTCTGAGCCAATTTATTTGGTCAAAATTTAGTACACAGATTGTAGAAACCCTCCTGTGCTTATATTATCGAGTGTTTTTTTGTTTCTGTGTGCATTTTGAATGTTAGTTTAGAACATTCAGTCTGTGTACTGACAGACACTGTGGAAGTGTGCTTCGGGGGGGTGGATCTGTGGTGAAGGGAGATTCACAGTGAGAAAGAAAGTCTTTCTAACTGTTGTTGGGTAGCTAGTGTGTTAGTGTTTGTGTGTTCATGTACACACAGTAATACTTGTAAGTTTATATATTTTTTTGCTGTTTGCTGTGGTGCTGTGCCTTTTTCAGTTGGTTTAAAAGATTTGGTTGTAATGTACTGAACTGTTGAATTTTATGAGCGTTACCTTTAGTGTGTGTGTGTGCATGTCATCAAGTGAGACACATTTTATTGTGCCACACTATAATCACAGCACTGTGAATCTTTTATCCGTCTTCAGCATTTTTTACTACTTTGTTCTATCTAGGTAGTGAACTGGTACTGCAGCTGTCCCCAACCCCCCGCAAAAGAAAGTACTATTTTTCCAGTTTTGGATTTGTAACCACTCATTAAGGTGTGGTTGTGCCTGTGCGGCTGCATCTCTTGAGTGCTCAAGCCTCCATCTATCTGTGCGTGTGCATCTGTTTAGAGCCCATTCTCCATCTGTAAGCCACAGTTGCTGTTTTTTGGCTTCCCATCCCCCCCAAAGTTCAGAAATCTAAATTTGTTGTTAATTTTTTGTGTAATTCTCAAAATGCCCACAAAGAGACTTGAAAGGAAAATACAACGGCACCGCAGGTTTATGGAAATCTTTAAATCTTTAATCAGTGCATACCATATGCACAGCCGCTCAGCAGTACAGGCTAAAATCTCAACTAGTTACGCACCAAACGTGCGTCATCAGGAGGATGGTCTACCTACAATCCACACCTTTAAAAAGGTAACATTTAAAGTGACAGTACCACATTACCACACACCTTTATGTACAAAAAACCTATAAATGAAAAACCAATATTAATATAACACTACACATAAAACTACAAAACATGTGCAAGTAAATCATAATAAATCCAAAATAATTAAAAGTTGCTTTTAAAACAATATATATATTTTTTAGATACCCTATTGAATATGTAAGTCTATCTAGAACAGCCCTGGTCCTTTAACCATTAATCTTACCAGTAACCATTATGACCAGGTGACTTTTGAAGACTTACTAACAAAGTCCAAATGTGTAACATATTTTGATAGTTTTTCAAAAAATTTTTCAGGCAATTGTATGTATAAACATACACATTGTATCAACGCCATCTAGGGAGAAAAAAAGAGAAAGAAAAGATGTATGTTTATAACAACAATATATATCATCATCTTATATCATTGATACACCATAGATAGAAATACAACCTACTATTCCTTATCTAAATAACCTTTTCTGTGTAAAAATTCATTTCTTCTTTCTCGTATTGATCAAGGAAGCAACATCAACTTTATCATTCAAACCCGGTGATTTAAGACCACCAAGAGTATATATCCAATATGCCTCTCTATTGAGTAACAAATCATTAATATTGCCACCCCAGGGTCCAAGTTTAACCCATTCAATCCCACAGAATTTAAAAACATGTTTCGCACCCTCCACCACCAATTTACATGTATGTACAGCTAATGCACTTCTGTCATCATTTTTATCTATACTACGCATATGTTCACCAATTCGAACCTTAAATCGGCGTATAGTCTTGCCAATATAAAATGCACCACATCTGCACGTTGCCAGATATCTCAAGTTCTCAGTAACACAACTAAAGAAGGACTGCATTTTATACGTCTTACCAGAATTAACAGTTGCAAATGTTGTGCTTTTTGCAATAGTAGCACAATATTTACAGTTCCCACATGCATAGGTGCCATTAGGTTTACATGGTAACCAAGCAGACCAATAGTGGCTGGCATTGGTTCATTAACTGAACCATTATCACGATATGTTGATACATATATTAAGCAGTATGTGCCCAAATTGTGATCTTATGTTAAAGATTCAGCTGATATATTCAGAGTACCAGTGTGGTGCATATTTTACTTCGAACGTTGTACTCATTGCCATGTCACGATCACAGATTCATGAGTCATGAGACAAATCATGTTCTTCATCTTCACAATCATGAATCACACAACTTTAACTTTTTTTGTCCAACATACCAGGCAGGACAATCACATCTATGTTTGTACCCAGTCACAATGATGGTGCTGCTGAATAATGCAGGCAAAGCAGACCATCCTGGTGCAGTGTAAAACAGTGTACCATTGAGGTTGCTGATGCAGTCATGGAAAAAGAATTTCCAAGTGGGTACAACTCCGGCATTGAGGATTAGAAGGGCTGCTTTCCTTTTTTGTTTCCCTTGTTTTCCACCAGTTTAAACTATTTAACAGCAGTGACATACAGGCCAGATAATAGATATAACAAAAGACAGGAACAGCTCCATGGGGTACAGATACTGAGTGGAATGAACTCAGAATAATGTTTTCTTCATCTGTTTGCAGGTAGCATCGAGGTATTGTGTGGACTTGCAGTATGTTCCAATCTGAAGACAGACAACAGTTTGGATACACTGAGAAACTGGGAAGAAGACAAAAATATTAGTGAAAACTGTTTTCCAAATGACCTATGCAACCGCCCCTTCCCCCTCAAAAAAAATACTTACCTTTCATGGATTGAGATTGTTCATATAGCTGAAGTCAACAATAACACACGTGTGGAACACATGTGCAGTGGCAACATGGCTTCATCACTACGGTCATGAATCTCTGTGCTATAACTAAGAACAGTAATGAGAAATCCTTATAATTCACTCACTTATGGCAGTACCCCCCCCCCGAAAATATTCAAATTTTACAGTACCACATTAGATGGCAGCACATATGTATGGCATGTGAATGTGACCATGGCCAGCACAGCAGTGAAGGGGAAACATTCAATATGTTTAATGATGATTCCCTGCAAAGGAACAACATGACAGACTGCTCAGTGCTTACAACAAAAAACAAGATTCAATACAAATTAAATGACAGTGTCTGAAAAAACATGACAGTGACACGTACGGTAACTTACCAGTGTTGGTATGAATACACACACATAGGGCAGCATGTTTCAGTCAGCACAGCAGAAGAATTTCCCAGAACATCAAATTATAGTTCAACTCCATGGTCATCTGTGGCTGTCATCATTTAGCAACACATTGTACATCATCAGCAGCAGAAAACAGATGGACAACAGCAGCAGCAGCAGCAGGTGCAAGCAAGCCATTTTCTCACTTGGGACACTATGCAGAGTTCTTTTTTTTTTAACTTTATGTTTATTGTTATTGAACATTAACATACAGTTTATGTTCGAACATCGAGCATTCAGTAAAATAATATTGTTGAGATCGAAGAGGGTGCCATCCCTCTTAATACATGCAGGTAAAAGCAGCTCAGTGCAATAAAGATACATCTTAGTTGAGAGGAATACAGTGTAATAGCATTACAATTATTCTTATGCATTGCCATGTACATTTGCCCATGAGTTGCATGGATATTTATATAGTCATTTCCAACCAAAAATACACAAATCCACCCCCCCCCTTAAACCTAGAGGATAGGAGATATGACCATGCCTTCTTCGTGTTAAGTTGTACTGAAAACATTACAAAAATGTAAAATTTTATTCTAGATTGAACGATATACAGAACTCCATTTGGTACAAAACATTAAACAAGGTAGACCATTAATCAAGGAGCTTAATAAAGATAGTCCACAGAGTCCAAAACTCAAGTGTGGTGGCAGACCACCCGAGGCAGTGGGCTAAGTAGAAATTAAGAAGAAAAAAAAAGTAAATATTAATATCCATGATCAGCCCTACCTGGGGGCAACCCATATACCCACCACACTGCCCTTCAAGAGTAAAGGAAGGATAATATCCACCAGGTGTTATTCAGACCTCCTCATCTTCAGAGGGCAAGGACTCCGAAAGTTCTGCAGAGGCAGGAAGGGGCTTTGTATTCTTCTGAGCTGATTTTAGTGCATCTCCTAGATCAATAAAAATGTATACCTTCCCCTCATGTACGATCCTCAATCTGGCCGGGAAAATGATGCCATGGGGGATCTTGGCTTCCCTTAACATATCGCACACTCCATCAAAATGCTTTTTGCATTGCCAGGTTGCATAGCCTAGGTCTGGGTACAATTGGACCTGATGCCCATCCTGAAGCAATGGTCCATTTTGTCTGGTGAGAGCCAGAAGAAAGTCTCTCATTCCCTCTCCATCCATGACCATCACTATAGCCTGTGGCACCTCCGGATTTTCAGGTCTTCCACTTGGAGTCACCCGATAAGCTTTCTGGATTACAATCGGGTGATTCAGTACATTATCCCCCAGTTGTTGTTTCAACCAGTCCAGCAGAAATAGGGTTAAATGATCCCCTTCACTTCTCTCCGGCATACCAATCAGCCAAATATTTGATGATCGTGCCTGGTTTTCCAGTGCCTCCAGATGCGATCGTAGCTGGTGGTTCTCCTTCATTAGGGAAGCAGCTGTACCCAAGGCTGCATCTGCCCATTTCCCTGCTTCAACCGTGGATGATTGAATGTGTTCTACATTTGTCTCCAGAACAACCACCCGATTAATGAGGGTATCATACTTTCCATCCAGGCTTGACACTGACTGTATCAGATGATTGATTTTAATTCCGAGGGACTGAAGCATTTCTTCTGCAGCCTCTGAAGGTAGGTCAGGTTCTCTCCCTTGTACTGCTCTCGTGTTCTGTGTTCCAAGAGTTGATTTCTGTCTTGCTCCTTCCGATTGCAGATTATCTTTCTTGCCCGTCTTGAGGAGGATATCTTCCTCTATTGACTCCTTGGTTTAGAAATTCAAAATTTGCTCAGAAAATAATAGTTTATTTTAATTTTATATCTCTGCGATAAGCAGCTCTGCATTCATCTTACCAATTTACTTGGGCTCCACAGCGTCACCCTTCTTCTAATCTCCACTTATGCAGAGTTCTGATTCTAGGTTCATACTTTTAGCAGTCCATCAAGAAATACTTGTAACTTTTCTGAACAGTTTTTCATGTGATTATTCTTCATCGGGACTTTTCATGAAATGAAAAGAAAGGGCCCAAAACACCAGCAGCAGCAAGTGTAATCACAATGCAATGATATCACTTAACACACTGTGACACATTTCTGGACTGGTATTAATTTTCATCTAGGTTTTTCATGAAATGAAAAGAAAGGGCCAAAAACACCACCAGCAGTAGAAGGTGTCGTCACAATACAATGATGTCACTTAACACACTGTGATGCATTTCTGGACTGGTAATAATTTTCATCTGGGCTTTTTGTGAAATTAAAATGGGGACATTCAAACACAAAATAGCACATTGTTGGGGGGCATGCTAGGTGATGTTATCATATTGTGAATATTGCCCTGGTGCCTTAACTATATATTCAGAAAAGGAACAAGCACTTTCGCGGTTGTTAGTTAATTTACTTTATTTTTTACATGACCGTTGGTCATGAAAATGGCGGACACTGCATGCTTTCATTAGAGGTGAAACTGTCTTGCCGCTACCCATGATGCAATAAAAGTGGCTGGAAGATGGCATTTTGGTGACACAATTTAATATCAAAGGAAAGCACTCACTGTCCACCAACTGGTGGGTGAACACATGACTTATTATTACATTAAATAAAATAATGAGTAATAACCTAAACATTGTTTATTTTGGAAAGCATAATGTGTGTGTGTGGGGGGGGCATGTGTGGTAGGGTAGGGAATAGCATTTACAATTATGAGGAACAAGAAATACAGATTAAGAAAAGTTACAACACAAAGAAAACATGAACTAAACATGAATGTCATACTATATTCTGTAAGAAAATAAAAATGCCAATTAAGAAATCTATGAAAAGCAGAGACGAGCTTTTTAGGGTGGAAATTTTCTTAATCCTCTATTTCTTGCACCTCATAATGATAAATCCCATTACGCACCTACCACAAATGCCCCCCCCCCCACACACATGCCATTCAGCTTTGTGAAATAATCATTTAGTGGTTCACTCATTACTTTATTTTATGTAATAATAATAAGTCATGTGGTCACCAACTGTGCATCCACTGTGTGCTTTAATTTCAGTTTAAATCGTGCCACCAAAAAGCCATCTTTGAGACGCCTTTATTGCAGCATGTATAATGGTAGAACAGTTTCACCTGTAATGAAAGTGCGCAGTGTCCACCATTTAACGACTATCACTCATGTAAAAAATAAAGTACATTAACTAACAACTGTGGAATAATAACAAACAAAACATTGACAGAACAGAAATGTCATACTTCTGCTGGTAGAAAAAATAAACATTACTGAAGGAAAAACTGAAATGCAAAGGAGATGGTTTGGGGGGGAATTAAAACTTACGATCATTACTGAATATATTACGGGGCCTGTGGGGGCTGTTACTGGCCACTGACACTCAGTCCCTGCAGCAAGCTGATAAGTTCCACATTTTGGCCTTCAATGCAGATAAGATGTTAGATGGCACCCTCCACAGCCGTTTTAAGCTCCTCCACCTCCGCCCACATAACAGCCAGATCTGCCTGTGTCACCGGCTGCTGTGACAGGTCATATTGTACCTGGTCTGCTGTGGCTGTGGGCCCTACCACCTCTGCTATTTCAATTAAGGGGGCCCTGCGACAGCAGTGATGTACAGGCAGAGGATCACACTGGGTCACAGCTGCAGGAGTGGCTGCTACCTCCTGCAGCTTGGTATCCCACTGTTCTCGGTGGTGGACAACCATGTGTGTCCTTAGCCCAATGGTCCCTAAGTGTCTTCCCATGTGCTCCCGCCGGACCAGCACACTGCTCAGCTTGCACCTTACTACCATGGGGTCACCTGGGATGTTCTCAAAAAATTCCCACACGGAAGAGTTCTGTGCAGGACCCGGTACAGGAAGTGGGGGCACCAGATGCAACAACAGACTGGGAGGGTGCCACTGCTGACGGGGCAACTGCATGCTACACTGCCGGTGCGGTTCTTCAGGCTGCTGCTGTGTCTGCTGCTGCTCTGACTGAGGCTGCTGCTACTCCACATGCAGCTGTGGTCCGACCCCTGCTATGGGTCTGTCTATGGCCACACCAAAAGTAGCCTGCTTTAAAGGCATTGGGCCACCCCATATTCATGGTCCCTACTGGCCACCAACATGTCTCCCTCCATGATGCACGCCACAACCACAATCCATCACCAGAAAAAAAACAACAACAACAAAAAACAGAAAAACTACTAGTTGGAACGATGGACTAACTCAAACAAACCCTGGTTTGAAGAGCAAAAGAAAAATCTCTAATTAACAAAAAACCCTGCTGCAGAACTATTTTACACTAAATAACTATTAAAGAAAAAAACCAATGCAAAAACAAATCGACCATAAATGCCTCTATCTCTCTCTCTCTCTCTCTCTCTCTATATATATATATATATATATATATATTTCATTTTAAAATTTGTATTCATATAAATATGAACTAGGATGTACTCAATTGAGCCAAAGCTCATATACAGTGAGGTCCTATGCAAGCAAATTCACATAATATACAAACTTTTGAATAAGCCAAACATACAAACTTTACACATGTAATACAGACATTTATATGACATAGTTTGGGTTAACATAAATAAGCATTCTACAGGATTAACCATTCCTAACAGTAATTGCTTGCTGTCTAAACCATGCCCTAATAGTCCGCCAAAATATTTTCCCTTTACAAAATTTAATATTAGCTGGTAACTTATTCCATGCCATTGGTCCTCTAAAGAACACAGAGGCCCAGATATTCAAACTGCGCCCAAAATGTGCGCAACAGCAGGAGCAAGCACAAGTCAATTGCGCATGTGCGCAACAGACACGATATTCAAACATGGAGCAAAACAAATTGCGCAAGCAGCCAACATCTGAATATCGCACAAACTGCGCCATAGCGCAACCAGGAAGGGGAAGCTGAGCAGAAAGGTTGCACCATAGTGCAACAAGGCTAGCCCAGCTGAGCAGTCCAGAGGTGCCATAGCGCAAGCAGAGCCCCCCAACCCTCAGCAGAGCAATGGAACTGCACAACCAGGGAGGCAGGCTGGGGCCCACCGCCAGCCATGCCACACATGGGCAAGGAACACACTGCAGAACCAACAAGACACCTGCACACCCCAAGCACAGCATCACTGGGGGTGGGACGGATGATCCACTGGCCCATGGGGACAAGCCAACAAAGCACAGCAGGGCCATGATGCCCCAGCACAACCACTGGCAGGCTGAGACTGCCACACACAGGGGGTTGACAACCACAGTGACATCAACCCCCGTATGCACAGCACACCCTGCACCGCGACCCCAAGACACCACCCATGTGCAGTGACTGGCACTGCAGGAAAACCATGCATCCCCCCGCACACGCCAACCTAGTGTAGCAGAGAACCATACAAGCCAGACCCACCCTGTGCACCCAGCAGTGGGCGGCAGCAGATGGCAAGACCAACAGAAAGTCACTGCCACACTGAGACACCTCCCATGCACACACACGCACACACACACACACACACACACACACACACACACACACACATACCCAGGACCATACCACCCCAGATGGCATGTACACCACTGCAACTGAGCAACCATAGCCAGCTGCAAATCAGAGACCACCACAGTACTCATAACAAAATATATATATATTTAAAAATGGAAAGTACAACAACAGCAACAACAAAACTATTTACAAGAGGGGGGTAGGGGTACAAGGTAGGGTGGGCAAGGGTAGGGATGAACAACTTGGAGAGGGAAGGCAGGGTGGGAGGGATGGGAGAAGTGGGAAGGGGAAGCCAGCCAAAGGCCTAGCAGGCTGGTTCTCCGCTGCCTGGTGCCGTCTCGCTTGGCTGTGCCTCCTCCGTAGCCCATGGCGCTGGATATCTTGGAGGATGTTCTGGTTCTCCAGGGACACCAGGGTTAGCTGGTGCAGTGCCCGCTCAATCCTGCGGAGCACGATGAAGCCTAGGAAAAGAGAACACAGTCAATGGCTGCGACTGACCACAACCCTGAACACCACCCAACCTGCAAGGCATATAGCCCAATGTCCCACACCTGTGATGGTATGCACCCACCCACCCACAGTGACCATGCACATGATAAGCCCAACCAGGCAGCACCAGCTATGTGCACCACTGCACACACACACACACACTTCCCATGTCCATCACAGCACAAACAAGGCTGTCAAGTGACGTGGCAATGTGGTGGGATGCCAGTTCCACAGCCATGTGCCCAGTGCATGCATGGACCACCAGTGACGCACACACAGACATGCAGTGACACTGGACAGTGATGAATGTCACCTGTGTCATGCATGGTTGTGTTGTCCATGGCTGGTGGTCATGCCCACCCCCTCCAGCATGCAATAGCATCCATGATGTAATGATACTCACACTCCGTAGGCAGCTGTGGCTGCTGCTGCTGCTGCTGTGGCCCACCCCTCGCAGCACCACCGTCCGCCCCCGGGGCCCTGCCATGGCCCTCCTCATCCCGTGCCTGCATCCTCTCTGCCTGGCCTGTGGGAGACAAATGTTGAGAAAAACATCAGTGTGACTCCAAAGCAGACTGTCCCCTGCCCCAGTGAGTGTGCCTGCCCACACAGCCAGACCCATGCATCTCACACCTGCACACACTGACACAGCCAACCATGGCAGAGTCATAACCCATGCACAGCCACCAAAACACACTCACACCCCTACAGAGAATACAGGTGCACAGACGGTACACCCACCTGGCCTAGGCACAATGCCCCTCCTGGCACATGACCGTAGTCTGTGTAGCAAATCCGGCTCCCTCCTGCGGAGGTCACTGTACCTGTGCTGGCACTGCTCGGCAGACCGGCGCCACCCTGTGACCCCCACCAGGTCATTGGCCACCTGCAGCCAGACCTGGGTTCGAGCCATGGTGAGGGGCTGCTCCCATACAGTGCCCCAGTAGGGCCTACCAGGGCCACCAGGTTGGCCACCTCCACCGGGCTCCATTGGAGCACCCTCCTGTGTGCCATTGTTGTATCTTTACAGCAGGCAATATGGCACTCCACAGCGCAGCAACCCCACGTGGAAATGTTGCGCAATAGACCACCATAGGTCCCAATCGCGCTGTTCATACAGCGCCATCGGTTCACATAGCGCTGTCACCAGACAGCACAATAGGGCTGTACACATGGCAGCCGAACTGCGCTAGGGGCAAAGGTCGGACACCAGGTCAGGGGTCTATGATGCAAGGCCACGCACAGCACCATATGACATCTACGCATCCTGCACGACCGACCACCTGCGTGCCAATGCCACAGTGGACTATTGCGCAGTAATGCCACAGTGCCATATGGTGCCCATTGCTGTAGCGCCACTGGCACAATGGTGGCCATGGCCTGAATTGCCGATCGTGCACAGCACGTCATCAGCGCGGCAGACGCCTGTGTAAGCTACATGGGCATGCGCAATGCAGTGTACCACACAGTCACAGATCTCGCGCCATTGGCTCAGCCGCTCAACCGTGAGTTGCAAAGCGTATAACGCGATATTCAGCCGACATGCAAATCATCTGATCAGCCATTCAAAGGCACAGTGGCATGATTTGCATCTCATTACAGTTGCTCCACTCCTAATTTGCATGCATTGTGCTATAAATGTGCGACATTGGGCTGCGCTGGCCAGATTCGGTTACTGCAGGTGAGAGGTGGGTTGCATGCTGTGGGATGTTCTGGACAATGGGCATGGGATAGCACTGTAGACTGCACAGTGACAGGTGTCCACTTCCACCCATACAGATCGCCATGACCAAGCAGAGCCAAGGTGAGGGTGGAGATGGTGGGCAAAGGAGGAGGAGGCCCAACTTCACCACGGCAGAGACAGAGGCCCTCTTCCAGGCCTACCTGAGGAGGAGTCACTACTGAGTGGACGGGCGGGCACCCTCAGGATCGCAAGGCGCTGCATGGGAGGGGTAGCTCAGGCAGTGAACCTGTATGGAAGCCACCAGCGCTCCATGCAGGAATGCAAAAAGAAGATTGGGACAGACCGCAGGAGGGTGAAGGAGAAGGTGGCAGCCCTCAGGGTGGTACGTGCTGGCACTGGTGGGGGCCAGCCAGTGGTGGTGGAGCTGACCCTGGCTGAGGACTGACTGGCTGCATCAATGCAGTGCAGTGCTATTGAGGGTGTACCAGGAGGTGGATTCCAGACAGGTGGAAGCCCATCACTGCATGGTATGACATGGTGGTGGTGTTGGGGGGGGAAGGTTGTTCACATATACTCACATGTCCTCTCTTTCTGTTACAGATCCAGTTCATCTTCAGGGGATGGTGGTGGTGGGTCCAGGCAGTGAGGATGACCTGCTGGACATGGAGGAGGGTCCATCCACCTCTGTCGCCAGCCAGCATGCACTGCACCAGCATGCACACTGGGCTGCCAACTCTGGTGTCAGTGAGTCGGGTGTGGGGGGTGCACAGCCTGTGTCTCAGCAGTCTGGCATGCAAGCATGCCAGCACGCTGTGACTGTGGCTGTAGCACGTACCTACACCATTGATGATGCAAGGACTGCAATGGGCAGTGACATGTGTGTGTCCCATGAAGGACACACAGCAGGCCAGCATGTGCCCCTGGGCCTAACTGGTTCCAACATGTGTGCCAGCATGTCGGCACAGTCCCAGGCTGTGCCTGTCACCACCGGTGGGGCAGCACCAGTGGCTGTGCAGGTTCTGGCACTGTTGTGGCCACAGCAGTGGAACGAGTGGTTCCTGGGGCACAGCGGTTGGAGGGGCAGCAGCATCAGTCACCCATCAGGTCTGGGGTTACAGTGTCCAGTGGATGCACATGCCCGCCGCCCTTTGATATGCCCATTCCTGGTCCTGGTGAACAGCGCCCACCCTCAAGGGGTGTTGAGCATCAGGACCTTCCACACCCTGGGGGACAGGATGCTGTTGTGGCAGAGTACCCACTTGAAGAGCACACCCGCCTGCTGCGGGAATCAGTACATCAGCAAAGGAGGGTTGCAACGTCTGTGGAGGCACTGTGTGCGGCTGTGGAGCGGCACAGCAGGGAATGTGTTCTGGACCGTGCAGAGATGGTCCACATGTGGATGGATGTGACCGCCGCCATTGACAGGCAGACCCAGGCATTGGTCACTGTCGTGGCTGCATTGGGCACACATGCAGGTGCTCCTGTACCACGCACCCCACACAGTACGCTCTCCACTCCCCGTTCCCGGCGATGTGCGACGCCAAGCCTGTCGATGCCAGGTTCTGCTGTGGGCATCCCAAGCACCCCTAGTGCAGGTATGTTTGGCATCCTACAGACCCCACTGTGGACAAGGTCGCGATCGCGCAGTGGGACCCCTGGTGGTCCATCGGTGCCACCCCATGTGGCCCCTGCTCAGCCTGTCAGTGCTGTTGGATCACAGCGGGGCTGCTCATGCATCCGCAGTGGCTGTGGAATGGTGCAACATGACTGACCTGTCTCCCAGTGCGGGCCCAGTCTGGTGCTGCCCTGTGTGCACTGTGCGGCATGGTGGGCAGTGCACTGGTGGGTGCCCTGCCCATCACGCCGACATACAGACCACCTGCACACCATCCTGACTGCTGTCCACAGGTGCGTGTGCATGATGATGCCTGCATTGTACTGTACACCAAGGTGCAAGGGTGCCCAGCATGTGACACACGTGCTTGACAAGTACAGGTGGTGGGTGTGGTCTGTGGATCTGTGTGTTTGCCATGTCTGTTCCTGCTCTGCTGTGCACCTGCCCATGTATGCTTTGTGCCTGGTGTGTTTGTGTGTGTGTGTCTCCATTTGACTGTTCGCCTCCCTGATGGTGTGTTTGTGTGCCTGGTCCCTTCAACCCCCCTTGCCATCAGGCACCCCTGGTGTGTTACTCTGTGTGCCTGTGGGTTGCGCCAGGACAGTGTTGTCTGCACATGGCCCCTTGACTTACCTGTGTTGTGCAAAATGCTCCTCCGTGATGGTGTCCTGGTGCAGCTGGGCCTGTCGGATCAGTTGGGGGTCCCGCCGTCCAGGGGGTGCTGCTCATCACCATCAACACTGGCGCCACTGGTGTCCCCATTGCTGTCCCCCTCTTCAACCTGTATGGCTATCCCACAGTCATTGGCCATGTTGTGCAGGATACAACAGGCCAGGAATATCCCACAAGCCTTTGAGGGACTGTACTGTAGGGCACCGCCGGAGGTGTCTAGGCATCGGAAGCATGCCTTGAGCATCCCAAACACCCACTCGATGATGTTGCGAGTTGCGGCATGTGCCTCATTATAGCATTGCTGCAATGGGGTGATGGGGCGCCAGTACGGTGTGAGCAGCCAGGGACGGAGTGGGTATCCGCTGTCACCTGTGTGGAGATAGTGGAGATCAGTCTCATGTTCAGGTCCATATTGCCCATATCCCTGTGTGCCACTACCATGGCACCTGTGGCATTCCCACCCTTGCCCTGAATTTGCATTTCGTACATGCGTACTCACCCACTAGATGGCCTGTGGGGATGTCCCAACTCTCGAATTGATGGTACAGTGCGGACTGATGCCATATGAAGGCATCATGTGCTCCACCAGGGTGTGTGGCACAGACATTGATTATACGCCCAGTGGCATCACACACCACCTGGCAGTTGACACTGGGGAAACCCTTTCTATTCCTATATGCGGCCCCATCGGGGCCAGGTGGTGTGCACATGGCCACATGGGTGCAGTCTATGGCCCCTAGCATGCCAGGCATACGTGCTACCCTGTGGAATGCCTGCATGTTTGCTGTATGCTCTGCTGCGGGTGCTGGGGAAATGGATGTGCTCCTCAGCATGTGGCAGCAGTGCGCTGAGGAATTAGGTGAGGATGCATGACGTGGCCGACTGTGTGATGCCTGTGGTGTCCCCTGTTGGCCTCTGGAAGGTGCCCGTGGCGAGCAAGCACATGCAGGCTGTCACCTTGGTCACCACTGACAGAGCATGACTCCGTCATGAGGGTGCCTGCATCACATCACTGCACAGCTCACAGAGTCGCCTCAGTATTGCCCTGTTCAGATGGTACCAGTCCACCATCTCTACATCTGTGTACAGCTCAAAGCTGATGCGGCACGGTACTGCCTGTTGGGGCGTATCACCGACGGGCCCATCCACGGCCATGTCCCCTGCACCTTGCATTCCTCACTCATTACAGCTTCCAAGTGGAAGCTGCCACTGTCCATCTCCTGGCTTGTGACCCCCCCGGCTGATGTTGCTCTGTTACCCCCACTGTCCTGACTGCTACTTCCACTGCACCGGGCACCCCCCCCGCTGGCCTCTGCAGCCTATGGCCCACACTGCTTCCCTTGCCTGCCCTGGCCTGTCACTGACTGTCTTTCTCTATCTCTCTTCCCCACTTGGCATCCCTGTGGTGTTCTTACGCCTGTTCCTTGAGACTTTTTATTTTGGCTCATTTCCGCTGGTGTGCAACTTCCGGCTGTTCTGCTGTCATGCATTGCGCAAGTCTTTGGATATCACATTGCGCTCTTTATGCATGGATCCACCCCCTTCGGTTGCACATGCCATCATTTGCATTGCGCTGTTGCTCAGCATGTTTTCGGTGGCTCAACTGCCTCCTGCTGAATATCGCAGAATGGCACACTTTTGGACTTGCGCAGGTGCAACCCTATTGCGCATGGTGCAACCCTTTTGAATATCTGGGCCAGAATGTCTACCAATCTCTAAATTATATCTAGGAATGACAAATGCCGGATCATGTGATGCTCGCAAAGAGCATGACCTAACTCAGCGTGGAATTGCTACATCAATATATGGGGGTAAAGTTCCCAACCAACATCGACACATAAAAGCATGCAAATGCTCCTGCCTGAATTCAGAGGGTCACAGCCACTGGAAGCGATTAAATAGGAGACACTTATGGGTAAACCTATCAGCATCAAGGATAAATCTGGCTAATATACCATAACATACATCAATTCTGTCCAAATCAATTTTCTTTGCACTAGCATAAATAAAGTCCCCATAGTTGCCATGGCTTAGAGGGACAGGAAGCGAATCCTCAGGATCATGGGAGCAGCTGCATAAGGGAGGGAGCTGGATGTCATTGTCCACCTGGGGACAAATGACCTGGCTAGGAATGGGATCAGAGCACTGCAAGAGGAGTTTGTAGAGTTGGGGAGGGGCCTTAGACAAGTAGCGCATACGGTAACCTTCTCGGAGGTGCTGCCTGTCTATGGAAAGGGTGATGCTAGGGTACTCCTCACCAGGGAATTCAATAAATGGTTGAAAAACTGGTGTGGGGCTCAGGGTTTTGGCTTCATTGGGGACTGGGGAGCCACCTGAAGGGATGCAGACCTATACTGGTGCGATGGTCTGCATCTGTCCGGGGGAACCAGGATCCTAGGTGAGAGGTTTAAATGCTTCATTGGCAAGCATTTAAACTAGCCAAGGGGGGAGGCACTAAAAAGGAGCAGGGAAATCCCAGTATCCCCCCACAAAACACGGTAATTAGTGAGGTAAACACCAAGGTAGAGAAGTCATTAGGGAGAAGGACTGAGGTAAATGTAAAAAAAGGCAAAGGCAGTAAGGACAGGAATGGGGTTAAAAAGGGTACGGCCATCAAAAAGTGGAGGGTGATGAGTACCAATGCCTGTAGTCTGTGTAACAAGCTCCCTGAACTAGTGGCCTTGATGGAAGAGGGTTGCCTGGATATTGTGGCAGTCACAGAAACATGGTACACAGAGAACCATGACTGGGATGTCAACATACCAGGATGCACAATCTGCAGGAGGGACAGGGAGGGTAAAAGAGGAGGAGGAGTAGCTCTCTATGTAAAGGAAGGGATCAAAGCAACAGAACTAAAGAGTAAACAGGGAGCAGATGAGGCACTCTGTGCCACCCTGGAGACAGGAAATGGCACCACAATCCATATGGGGGTTGCATACAGACCCCCATCTCAGGGGGAGGGAATGGACAAGGAAATGATAGAAGGCTTCCTTAGAATGGCAGAAAAAGGTGAGATATTCTAGATGGGGGACTTGAATATGCCAGATGTTAACTGGATCACCTTTGCTGCAGGCAGATCCAAGAGCATAGTCATTCTTGATGCCCTACAGGGGGCATGCCTCAGACAGCTAGTACTGGAACCCACTTGGGAGGGAGCAATCTTAGACCTGGTATTCTCAAATAGGGATGGAGAAAGAATCTCAAATTTAGAAGTGGGTAGCCATCTGGGAACAAGTGACCATCAAACAGTGTGGGTCACGATAAACACAGCCATACAATCAAGCCATACAAAAGCAAGAGTTTTGGACTATAGGAGGGCTGACTTTGGGAAAATGAGAGAGTGCCTCAGAAAAACACTAGCAAACAGGTAAGAAAGAGGGGTGGAGTAACAATGGGGAGTAGTCAAAACAGCCATCACAGAGGCAACAAGCCTTTGTGTAAAGCAAATCAACAAAACACAACGAAGGAAAAAAACGCTATGGTTCTCAAAAGAGGTGGCAGGGAAGGTTAAGGAGAAAAGGACAGCATTCAGAAAATATAAGGAAACACAGAAGGAGCAGGACAGAGAACTTTATCAGTTAAGGCAGAAAGAGACTGTGATGGCAGTCAGAATAGCAAAGGCCCAAACCGAGGAAAGGATACCCAACTCTGTTAAGAAGGGGGATAAGACCTTTTATAGTTACATTAGGGAGCAAAGAAAGACCAAAGGAGGAATACTGAGGCTTAATAAAGGGGAGGGAATATGGGTAGAGGGTGACAGTGAAAAAGCAGGGATGCTGAATGAATATTTCTGCTCAGTATTCACAAAGGAAGAGGAGGGGGAGGTACCTAAACCAAACAAGAGAAACACTCTGAAGATGGGGGTCTATTCCAGTCCATTTACAGAAGAAAGGGTTCTGAAAGAACTAATAAAATTGAAGGTGGACAAAGCAATGGAGCATGATGGGATTCACCCAAGAATTCTTAAGGAACTAAGGGTAGAACTAGTGACACCGCTGACTACTCTCTGTAACAAATCATGGGAGGATGGGGTGGTACCTGAGGACTGGAGGAGGGCAGATGTGATTCCCCTTCACAAAAGTGGGAGCAAGACAGAGGCAGGAAACTACACACCAGTTAGTTTGACCTCAGTGGTAGGGAAAATGATGGATTCACTTCTGAAGAAAGAATTGTTGAGTACCTAGAGGCCAGTGGGCACAGGACCCAAGGTAACATGGATTCATGATGGGAAGGTCATGTCAGATGAATCTAATAGATCTCTTTGACTGGGTGACCAAAGTAGTAGACCAGGAAGGGGCTGTGGACATGGCCTACCTAGATTTTAGCAAAGCATTTGATACAGTCCCACACAAAAGATTAATACACAAATTAGCCAGCCTTGGAGTGGGTCCCAAGGTGGTAGCCTGGATAAAAAATTGGCTAGACAACAGGACGCAAAGGGTAGTAGTAAATGGAGTCCACAGTGAAGAAAGGAGGGTTACTAGTGGGGTACTGCAGGGTTCAGTACTAGGACCAGTCCTTTTTAATATCTTTATAAGTGACATTGCAGAGGAACTGGAAGGAAAAGTATGTCTCTTTGCAGACGACACAAAGATCTGCAACAGGGTTGATACACAAGATGGAGTGGAAAGGATGAAAAGGGACTTAGCAAAGTTGGAGGAATGGTCAGATGAATGGCAGCTCAGATTCAATGCAAAGAAGTGCAATGTAATGCAACTGGGAAACAAAAACCCAGGGGAAGAGTACACAATGGGGGGGGTGAGATACTGACAACAGTAAAAATGGAAAGGGACCTGAGGGTAATTATATCAGATGACCTAAAGGTGGGCAAGCAATGTGAGAAGGCAGTAAGGAAGGCTGGGGGATACTGGGATGCATAGAAAGAGGCATCAATAGTAGAAAACAGGAAGCTGTTACCCCTCTGTACAAACAGTTGGTGAGACCCCGTCGGAGTACTGTGTGCAGTTCTGGAGACCCCCATCTCTGCAATGACATAGACAGATTGGAGGCTGTCCAGAGGAGGGCAACCAAAATGGTGCAGGGTCTGCACCAGAGGACATACGAAGAAAGACTAAAGGAGCTTAATATGTATACCCTTGAGGAAAGAAGGAGAGGGGGACATGATAGAAACTTTCAAGCACCTCAAGGGAATCAACAAAGTCCAAGAGGGTAGCATCTTTCAGAAAAAGAGATGTGCAAGAACAAGGGGGCACAATTTGAAGATAGAGGGAGGACGGCTCAGAGGTAATGTGAGGAAGTATTTTTTCACAGAGAGGGTTGTGGATGCATGGAACAGCTTCCCTGAGGAGGTCATGGAGTCAAGAACAGTGGGGGAATTCAAGAATGCATGGGACAGACATAAGGCAGTCCTAGTGGGGGGTAGGAGGAGGTAAGCTGTTGGTTAACTAGGATCTGCAGTTTATCTGTTAGGTAGGAAAATGGGCAGACTAGGTGGGCCAAGTGGTCCTTATCTGCCATCACATTCTATGTTTCTATGTTTCTATAGTGTAAGGTTGGTAAAACCACTGAACGTACCACTTTCTCCCTGGTGTCTGTGCTCATACAGTGTCTAACACAGTGCAAAGCACCAAGTTTTCTTCCTACACTAGTTACCACACTATTTACATGAGCTGCCCAGTTTAAAGACTCATCGAACCACATTCCCAAATATTTATATGTTTGGGTTTGTTGAATCAGTGTTCCCTCCAGGGTATAGATCTTTAATAACTATTATTCCTGAGTTAAAGTAGAATTAGAAAATAAAATAGTGTTTTTTTTCAGTTCAAAACCAATTCACATTCCCTCAAAAAACTCTGCAATTCATCAATGTTTTCTGAAGTTTTAATTGAACCCCATTTACTAATAAATCTAATGTATAAATTATCATGTCATCTGCATGCAAATGATAAGAAATAGATGAATCAGAAAAACTTAAACCATTTACATAAATATTAAACAATATTGGACCTAAAATTGAACTCTGAGGGACCCCCGATCCAACAGAAACAGTACTCGATACCCAGTCTCCCAGAGCAAGTACTTGAGTTCTTTCTGTCAGATAAGAATACAGCCATTGCAGACTGAGTCCCCCAAACCCCATAGAGGCCGCTCTGGATAGGAGGACCCCATGGTTCAGCTTATCAAACGCCTTTGATAAATCAATGAAGATTGCACCGACTGGAGTCCTCCCATCCAGAGCAACCTGTAAATCACCAGTAACCTTGACCAAAGCTGTCAAAGTACTAAAAGATTTCCTAAACCCCGACTGCATAGCATTTAACAGACCCTCTGTTTCTAAAGATACTGAAATCTGGGCAGCAATAATCTTTTCAAAAAATTTAGAGACCTGGGGCAACAGGGAGATGGGGCGATAATTACCAAATTCAGTTTTAAACCCCACCTTATAGATTGGGACTACTTTTGATTGTTTCCAGGCTTTGGGGAAAACCTCTGTTTTAATAGAAAAGTTAAAAAAAATGCCAGTGGAGACGCAATCTCTGGGGTGGCAAACTTCAGTAGGTTGGAGGGAATACCATCAAGTCTGATGGCATTAAATGTGTTGAGTTTCAATAATTCTATCAGGACACTGTGTGACAAAATCTCTGTAAGCTCAGCCTGCAACTTTTTCTTTCATGAGAAAGAGAAAGTGAAAGTGAAACACTGACTTCCTGCCTATTTAAGTTCCTCCCTGCATCATGTGACCTGCAAACCAGGAGAGACAGTCAAACATGTGATCTGGGGCCTTTTTCTTACCAACTTCACCTTATCAAGTTTTTATCTCGAAGTGGGCCCGAAGTGGACAATGCGAAGTCCATTAAAAGGTGGATTTCAGCTTTTTAATGGCTATTTCACATAGCGCTACACGAACTCCAAGTGGTCCACTTTGGGTTCACTTCTAGTCTGTACTTCTAGAACTTCACTGCATTTCTAATGCCAATACTCCAGAATATTAATCCACATTCTGCCACTCTGCAAAGCAATAGAATAAATACCCACAATGATGACAGGGTTGAAAGGAGAAATGGCAGAAAATAGGGCTGGCTCTTCCCAAACCCTAAACCACCACCAGCAGCCCTCTACACAGTCAGTTTCCTCCAATGTCCAGCCTGGAGCCAGCAGCCACTCACAGACAGAATGTGCCAATTCACAAGGGGAGAGAAGAAAGATGAGAACCAAAATCCTCTATAACTAGTAGCTGCTGCACAGGCTAATTGAGATACAGTGAACAATATGCAGAATATTTAAAATTAAACTACTGTAAAGAAAAAACTACTATGTGGCTAATGACCAAAAATACATTTAGAAAGGATAACACTCTAAAAAGGCTTAAAGAGCTCCTGACGCAGTTGAGACAACTTTGAAAAAATGTATCATTCAGGCATAAATTTAGCTTATATTTTATATTTTATTCTGTAATTCTCATCCTTATTTCCTTATCACTAAGGGTATTTGCATCAATACAGTATCTCTGCCCTTTTAGCTCTGGCTGCCTACCTACACCTGACATCATAATTCTGTTTATGACATCAAAATATGTTGCTGTGGAGATAAATATGATTTCATAAATAGGGGATTGTAATGTCATGTGTAGAGAAGTAGCCAGAGTAAATATAATTTAGGGGACATGGATTTTATTTTCATGCAACCGTTTTCAGTAATAAAGAAAATGGAGAATTAATTACTGAAAATATATGAAGTAATAAAGAAAGTGGGATGGAGTTGAATATAGATGTTACTTTTTTCAATGTTTTTCTATTGCTGTCAGCAGCTCTTTAAAGAGCTAGTGTATTGCTAAAACTGAAATTAGTTTTTAAAAGCAGTCAGCTATTATTAATCTGAGGTACTTTTTCTTTATCTTTGGTTAATTAGAAAATGTTTTCCATGATATCAGTAAGTATAATGTATGAAACAATAAATTGCCTGGTATCTGACATAACAGCCCTGTTCCTCCCATCACATCATCAGCATGGTGACCTCTCTGACTGTGAGATCACAGCTGCTCAGGAAAAGCCACTCAGCAGATGTCAGGCCATTCGCCTGTAATGTCACAGATAGTGAGGTCACAGTGCTGCTGATGTAGTGAGAGGAACAGAACTAGATATGTCAGTTACCAGGCAGACAGTTTCACACATCTAGCATAATACTATCACATAGAAAACCTTCTAATGAGCAACATGACGAAGAAAAGTACTCCAGAAGGAAAAAGTTACAACTTACCACTTCTTACAATCTGTAACAGCTTCCTGTCTGCTATGTTTAGAGCTGCAGTGGGTGAAGCCCTGCAGTTCTATTGCTTTCAGAAAAAGGGGACTCTGCATTCTTTCCTTCCTAACAACAGTTGCATCACAGTTCCCTACACAGTCTGCGAAACCCTCTACTGTGTCAATGCAGTCTTCTCATATGCACTATTTTTTGTTATGTGGGACGGGTTGGGGTAGTGTAGTTTGATATTATGCTAACTCACATTACAAAGATTCCTGGCTTTCTTTCATGTTAGATGTCTGCATCAGTGGGGGGCATGGACTGCTTTAGTGTGGCATTAGTCACCTTACAGACATTCCCAGCTTTCTTACATCTTTAATGTCAAAGTGTGTGTGTGTGTGTGTGTGTGTGTGTGTGTGTGTGCTGGGGGAGTAATAACTATTTGATTTCAGTTTGGAAGGGTGGAGAAGTTTGATGCTATTGTCATGTGTACTTGTAATATGATCTATGTTTGCACTATCTCAATATTATGCATTTATATATAAGTAAAAACTTACACATAAAAGATTTAAAAACAAGAGAGCCATTTCAAACATTGACTTGGTGCTATATTCTGTCACTGCTAAAAACTATCATACTGTAGAGAAGCAGATGTATGCATTTTCTGTATCCATGTTATCCTGTAGCATAAAGTATTTTTTAAATAATTCATACATCTGGAAGAATGGGAATGGTCCTGGTTAGCTTTAGCTTACAGACATTCAACATCAGATCTCATGGCCCTGAATCATTCTTAAAATTTCTGCATCATTTATAAAGACAAAAATAAAACCTGTTTGGCAAAATCAAGTTCTTATTTTTGAAGCTTTATTGCCATAGTTGTTACTTATTTTTGTATATTTAGTAGGAGTAAGGATTATTTTTAATGTTAATTACATTTGGGAGAACTTTAAAGACACTGTAGAACACAGCAGGTGGTATTTGCAAAAGTAAAAAAAAATTATACAGCTGTGTCAAGACAACTAAATTTGCATCATGCAGATGCAGGATATACTGCACAATATTTTCATAGCTGCATCGAAACAACACTTATACTGGCATCATAACTGTAGCATATGTATTTTTGTGGGATGCATCATTACTTCATCATGTCTGTGTCACTTTTTGCATCACTAATCTACAGTAGATTCAACTGCAGGGGCAGAAGATTGTGGTGCATTTGTCTTCTGATATTATTGTACCCTTCTGATGCAGACACAGCTGTGATCTGTGATACAAAAGTGATACAACTTGCTGCTGCATCAGCAAAAAACTTTGTAAATGCAGGTCTGTATATTTACCCCCATCTCTCATAAACTCCAAACAGTCATAAACAGATAATGGGACCAGAATGAAGCACATACCTTGCAATACAGATCTGCAACAAATAGAGGAAAATAAGATGAGGGCCCATGTCTTGCAACATTTTCTTTTGCCTTCTCAAGTTCAAGATCAGGAGAATTACAATGCAGAAGATGGTCTGCTCCTAGCCAGTTCCACCTGTTAAAAGGAAACACCAGGCAAGACTGTCTAGCAATGTTGTGCTACCTGGTGTTTCTGGTAGTTTCTTATCATAGGGAAAAGTATTCCCAAATGTTTCTTCAGAGAGGCGCCACTACACTCACTGTGTTCATGTGTCTCTTGCCCTCTCAAGCCTGCATGACCTCTAGTACCTGAACCTAATGGCACCTCACTGAAGAAACACCTGGGAATGCACACATCTATTTGAGAAGCTAGAGATTCCAAAAGTAAGTAATCAGTGTAATTTTTAAGTTAGCGACTGCACAAGGGACATGCAGGGCACTGAAGGGGTGTAATGTATGGAGCAGTGCACTTTCACAATTGCGGAAAAACATAAGTAATTTACAGGGCACAGCAGGCAGAGTTACTTAGGACAGCAAAGGTCATGGCAGCGCAGCTTAGAGGAGCATGGCACTACAGGAATGCACCAGCTCACAGTGTTTACTTTCTTGGCTTGGCAAGGGTTAGTACTGCTGCGTTGAATGGTGGAAAATGGGTTAAATGAAAGGGGGTCTATGAACATGATTTGTTAAATGAATACCTGGCCCTATGATAGGAAACTAACAGAAACAGAGACTGGAATGCACCAGGTAGCACAACATTGCTAGACAGTGTTGCCTGGTGTTTCCCTTTAATTGAAAACCACTGACTGCTGCCATATATATGTGTGTGTGTGCTATTAACCTCTCCTTTTCTGAAAAATTATACCTTTACCAGATCCTTACAATGAGAGGCAAAAAAAGGAAGCACGGAAAATCATGCTGCTGACTCCACCATTTTTGAAACATTACACCTGTACTATCTGCCTTAAGATACTTAAACTAATTCCCTAATAATTTTAAAGATGAAACACCTTAGTATCTAAACTGGAAAATGAAGTGTTTCTTCACAGATGCCCCTTCTATGAAAACAGTTCCCATCATTATGACAAGAATAACAGTTTAAAATTTCTCCACCTGATAAAAGATGCATCTAGCCAGGGCTATAAGGATGACTGCGGGGCAGCAGAGTAAGTGATACGAGGAGAGACTGAGGGTCCTAAATATCTACTCCCTGGAGGACAGAAGGAAGAGGTGAGACATGATTGAGACCTTCAAGTACTTGAAAGAAATTAATAAGGTGAACAGGGAGGGTATCTTCAGGCTAAGCTGCAGCAACACACCAAAGGGGCATGGCCTAAATTTGTGGGGTAGGTGTTTAAAATGTAGGTTAGAGACACTTCTTCACAGAAAGGGTGGTGAGCAAATGGAATGAACTGCCAGAAGAGGTGATCTCATTGACGACAGTGGGCAGCTTAAAGAGAGCCTGGTATAGATACAGGGGGAAGATAAAGGTAATGGAAGGAGGAAAGGAAGGTAGTGGAAAGGTAAGGGAGGGTGAGCAGGGACACCAGCCTGAGCTAAGAACCCTGGACAATGAGCAGACTAGATAGGCCAAAAGCCTAATTCTGTTAGCTTCTTCATATGTTCACATGTTCGTATGAGACTGCAGCCTTAAGTAAAAATGTTAATTCTTTCAGAAAACAACTACTATTGTGTGTGATAATCTATTCTTTTAATTATATAATATGAATAAATAAGAGATTATACCTAATAGCTGCAGTTTTATATATTTTCTTGATGCTTTTGTTTATTGCACTGTCATATTTATTCTGATTTTTTTTAACTAGTTAAATTGTTAAAGTAAACAATATAATCTCTGAACTCACTTCCATTCTCATGTTCTTATGTTTGTTTAGTAGAGATTTTCTTTGACAGCTCACCCGCTGGTGCAGCTGTAAGGCGTCTGCTTGTAGTGCCAACATTCCAGGTTTGGTGATGGACTCAGGAGTCATAGGAATGGCCTGGGGGAGGAGAAGGATCGAACATTCTGGGAGCTGCTCTCCTTCTGTGGGGGATGGGGAAGAGTGTTCAATGCTTTACAGACCCCTGGCAGAGGCTGGGGATACCGTTGCAGCTGGTGCCATCACCTTAGGGGGCAGGCTAGATGCTGGATGTCATTGTACATCCCTACCCCAGGGATCCAGCATTCAGAAAGACAGCTGGGCCCTGGACATAATGCCCTGTTCTGCCATCGTCTCCACTGCCACCAATGTCTGCTGGGGGGTTCCTGCTCCCATGGGCCCCAACCCAGGAGGCAAGCTGGGGCTTGCCAACAGTGTCTCTTGGGGGGGCACTCACCCTGCGGCCCCACCCAGGAGGTAAGATTGAGCATGGGGAACAGTAGGCAGGCTGAGCCCTGTAAGTAAGGTTTGGGGGCTGCCCCCCAAAAAGTTGAGTGTCTCTTCCCTTTCACGTCTTAATACATGTCTGTAGATGTTCTATTCCCTTTCACTCCATAGGCTGTGCCTGTTGTATTTGTTAAAACAGTAAAGTAATGATCCCCAAATTAGTCATGTTCTAATATAACTATTCATAATAATATAAATGATTCAGTTAGTAACTAACACACTAGGGTTGTCACGGTATGAAATTTTGACGGTATGATAACCGTGGTGCGTGATACCGCGGTTATCGTGATACCGTGGTATAATGCATTCCAGTGGGAAAACCTAAAATACTCAAAAATAATGCAATTTTAACCACATTTTACATGTAAAAGCAGTTAAAATACTAGTAAATTACACTTTATGAATTTAATGAGAGAAAATAAAAGATAATGAGTCAAGTATGTGCAAGAGAAATATATTTTTTGACTGTCAGATTCCTCCTCACCCGATGATGAGCATGGAGCTTCAAGCACTAGAAGTAGATTTATATATAAAAAAATTTAATTTCATTGCAGTCTGAAACATGAGTGACATACCATTATAAGTAAAGCATTTTAGTGTACTCTTAGCTTACAGCACAAAATGCTACCGATACCAAAAGTGCTATACAAAAATAGCACAGTGAGTATGAGTAGTAAGTTGTTTGATTTACATTTTTGTTATGTTAAATTGTCAATAACTTAAAGATGAGAGTTGATGAATACGAAAGGAATGTCCAGTCACTCCACTCCTGGTGGTGGTGCAGACTAGAGTTACAGATGCAGACAGAGTTGCACTTCACTGAGGTAGTGTGCTACCAGCTTTAGAAGCAGGCACAGCAAGAGCACTTAGAATCAGAACAGTTCTGATTGGAAAATCAAGGCTAACTGTCTAGCTATGACTAGGCTGAGTGTCCCTCCTCCATCCTCACCTCACAGCCTGGGGCTCCCTCCAAGACCAAGTCCCTGCAGTCCCCTCAAGATAAGTTAGTAAAAGTGATAGTAAGTAGTGCAAATAAATTTGGAGAGATCTGTGTTCATATTTACTTTCTCTGTGTAGTAACCTACCACCACAACTACAACACAACTCCTGCCTGCACTCACCACTCACTGTGTCCAAGACTCCTAGGCCAAGCCAACAGCCAGAGCCAATCAGCAGAGATAAGCCAACTGTGAGAGATGGTGGCATTTAAAGGAATTAGCCTATATATCCCAAATGCCATGCCGGCTGCTTGGCTGCTTTTTTTTCCTTTTTTAAGATAATAGGTATTTAGCTACAGTAGCCTCCAGCTGAGGCAGTGAGCCAATGTGAGTTGCTTGCTTGACTTTTTTAGGCTGAGTCAGTCACGCTATACTGTGACTCAGGTTGAGTCATGTGACTGTGACACGAGCGCAGTCTGGCATTAAAGGAATCAGCTTATATATCCTCAGTGCCATGGCAGTGGTAGGCACTCACTGGCTGCTGTTTTTCTTTTTTTAAAGTAGGTAATTGCTATTTAACTACAGTAGCCTCCAGCTGAGGCAGTGAGCCAATGTGAGTTGCTTGCTTGACTGCTTTGGTTGAGTGAGTCGTGCTACTGTGAGTCGAGTCGTGTGACTGTGACGTGAGTGTAGTCTGGCATTAAAGGAATCCGCTTATGTATCCTCAGTGCCGTGGCAGTGGCAGGCACTCATTTTTCTGCCCTTTTTTTTTTAAATAATTAAGAAATTTATGAATTTAAATTACTTTTTCCATTGGGTTTTGTTTTAGGTAGCCCCCCCCAAAGTGACTCAAGTCATCTTGTTGCCACCTCGGACTAATAAGTCAAGTCTCTTGATATGATGAGTGACTCGGGAGGACTGGAGTCCTGCATAGCATTAAAGGAATTAGCCTATATATCCTCAGCGCCATGGTTGGTGGCTGCTGAGTCAAGTGACTATAATTGTTAAGCGCGCAGCTAGGCTAAGGGTAATTATGCAAGTCATTTCTCTTATTGGTTTTGTGTTGGTTAGCCCCAAGCCACAGTCAACCAAGAGCTCAGCTGAGCTAGCCAACCAAAGTTTTGTGACACAGATGACATGAGTCAGTCAGAGAGGACTCGTTAGGAGTCAGGAGTAGGACTCACTCCGTCCTAGGGACCACTCTAGTGGGGGCTTCACGAGCAGACAGAGGGAGAGACATGAAGTGGACCACAGTGGAACTGGAATGGAGGGACTCGGGGTGCATCAAGCAGACAGATTAGACAAGACAGCAACTTCACTAAATGTGCTAGGTCAGCTGAATAGCCAATGCCAATTATAAAATATCACAAATCACATTGGGTGGACAGGGAGGGAGGACTCTGACTCGGAGTCAGGAAGCAACAGCAGCAGATGTCAGAAAGAATTTGGGTTAGCAAGCAGAGTGCCCTCCGGATATGGCATGTGTTGGCGGGCATCAAATCCGATATCCACACTGCAGGTGTGCTGGGGAGCAGTGACTTTGTGCTGCAGAATCGGGTAGAGGGAGGGGCAGGGAACAACTGGGAATGAAAACTGAAGGAACACAACAGACTACTAGTGACAATTCTTATCACCGAAACTGAAAAACACGGAGTGTAAATGTAATGCCAAAACTGCAATTTGCAAATGCAAATGGCACTAGCATCATGGCAATTTTTGTGTTACTATTTAACAACAAAAAATGAACCCGAAAATGTTCTCGGTGTGTATCTCATTCTCTGTCTGACTAACCTTGACAGTTTTGTGCCTCTGACAGACTGACAGGACTGTCTGCTCTCTATAGTTCAGACTTACAATGAATGAACACGAACATGCATGGCCACTGGAGACATAGCACCAGCAGCACAACAGTTAACAGTAATGTGAATGAATGATCACTGCGGTCTCATCTGTCACTCATTGGCCCCACCCGATGAGGTGGCTGATCAGTCTGCAGTCCGAGTCTGTACACACAATGACAACCAACCACAGACAGTTTGTTAAAACTGTTACCCATAAAGATAAGAAAGATAAGAAAACTTAACATGATGATCATCACATGACATGACAGACGACATGTTACGCAGTGTTACTGTTAACAAAATAACATAACAGATTTTGATGCTAGGCCTAGTTACTGCTGCTGATCCTTCCCTCATCCCCATTCCATGCCCATTGCTCAAGCCCAATCAACAAACGTATTTAGGATGGCTGGTCGACACCCATATGTCCCCCCAACCCCCTGCTACTTAAATAACCAACTCCGAGTCTGAGTGGTTTTGGGAAGGGGGTGCAATACCTCCGAATACAGTGGTGGGGTCCCGCGCCGCCACTACAGCGATCTGGTACTGTTGTTGCTGTAGTGTCAGGCACTGTGGAATTGTCGTGGAGGGGGATGTAACCCTCAACAAACATGTTTTGTTGTTGTTCAACTTTTCTGGAGGGATGTCACTCATTTTGAAACCAGTATATCATTTTCTGCTTCTGTTTCAAACAAACAGCAGAGGAGAGGATAATAATGATGCGCATTGAGCATTTACAGTGTGGCTTTTTGTGCAAGCAGTGTGCTGCACTTCATGTGTACTGCGCAGTCAGTGTGTACTGTATAAGTAATACAGTCACACTCACACAGCACACTGACTTTTGTGTGTTGTTGCGCATGGTCTGTTCTCGCCATTTGCCATTAAGGAAGTAGTTATTACTTATATATCACTGGTGGCTAATACTCACTTAGCCTCTGTGTGCCTTGTGTGGCACCCCGTGTGACACACACAAATTACATGATGACTAAAAAAAAAACTTTGCCCTGAAATTGAGCATTGAAAATTAAAAAAATGGAAGGAAGAAGTCAAAAGACTGACTTAAATTTCATTGAAGATCTCTCAAATGACATCATCAGTCTACTTATGGATTGGACATGTGAGGACACCTAAATTAACCTTACTAGTCTGTACAGCACTGCAGCAGACAGCGGACGTCGCTTCCACAAAACAATTTTTGCATGAAAAAGAAGCCTCCTCAAACTCTTGCATCAGTGAGAATTAGCGTGTAAGGGACAGTTGTCCCTAAAAATGCAAAAAAACTAGTTGAAAGGTCTCAATACCGTGGTATACCATAAATCACGGTTATCACGGTATCAAAAATTGTCCACAGTATCAATACCGTGACCTCTGACACCGCGGTATACCGTGACACCGTCATACCATGACAACCCCGTAACACACCATTATTATTTTGTCACTGTATGACATCTTTAATATTGGTGGTTCAGTGCTGCTACTACACATCCCCTAAAGTAAAAATTAAATAACCTCACTAGTCTGTATCAGCACCACATCTGTAAGACTGCTGCACTCAAAGCAATAAAGATTTTAAAAGACACCTTTATACTGTAACAAGGCTATTCAGTTACACAGGGTCGCCATCAGCCATGACTGATACTACATGTGTTCCAGGCCATCATCACTGCCTTCTTTTTAATGGCGGTACCCACCCCTACCATGCCAAGTGAACAAATGATGCACAAGGCATCACCGCATCACTTGGTGTGCCATGCTGTTACACAGAACGTGATGACGTCATGCACTACTGATGACATTGTTGGCCACCCAGTTGTTTGCAAAGCCTGAAAACCCCCTCCTGGGACAACACAGTTAGCCCCACACCAAAAAAAAAAAACAGGGTGGAGAGCCCTGGTATGATGAGAGGCTGATTTCATTAAGGTCATCAGCTTGGACCAAAAAAATGAATAGCAGCACCAGCTAGGAAGCAATACAGTAATACTGTGGTATATCACAAAATGCTGCCGTACGCTGCAGGAAATGATGCAGTTCAATGGCAATTAAAGCCCTTTCTACTGCAGTATTTATAAATGTTCTATAAGCCCATCATGCTGATTACTATGGAAATAAAAAAAAATACAAGTAGCAAACTTGAGAACTAAACAAGATATTGATAAGCTGAGTATTTTAAAAGGTGCAGAAGGTAGGAAGGGGAAATAGGGTGAGGTCCATAATAATATCCAGTCATGAACTTTACCCAGTATGCTGAACAGACCATGACTAGCCATAACTAGCCATGACTCTGAAAATCATTATGACTTTTAGTGATGACCACAGCAGCACTTATTTGTGTCATAATTCAAGGCACAAGTATTTCCAAGGCAGCTGCTTGTAATACTCCCCCATGGTCGGCCGACACCCAGCCAGCCACTGACTGAGACCAGGACACCAACCTGCAGCTCCTTGGAAGCTGCCTGCCCTTGAACGGGGCTGCTTCTGCTCCCCCACGGGTGGCCGGCACCCAGCCAGCCACTGACCGAGACCGGGATGCCCATCCTGCAGCTCCTTGGAAGGTATGGGACAGCGCAGCCAATCAGAACACGGGTGCTCCCAGCAAAACCGCTCTGATTGGCCAGGACTTTTCCCCTGCTTCAGCCACCTGGCACTTTTTACAAATAGATTTTAGATAGGACTAAGCACATTTCAAGTGTGTGATAGAAGTTTTTCAACTGTATTAGCTGGATTGTAATTTCTACTAGTGTTTTAAAGTGCTTACACCTCTTCTGTTTCAGTGCTCCTCCTGCACCGCCCCCATTCAAGCACTCTGCTTTGGTGCCAAAAAGTCTAACTCTCCTTTGTCTTGCTAAACTGCTCAAATCTAAACCCATCCTACCTCTGTGTTATTTAAGACCTGCTCTTTTTTCTTCTGTCCAGCTGCCTGCCCTTAAATGGGGCTGCTTCAGCTCCCCCACAGTCGGCCGGCACTCAGCCAGCCACCGACCGAGACTAGGCACCCGCCTGCAGCTCCTTGAAAGGTATGGGACAGCACAGCCAATCGGAACACGGGCACTTCCAGCAAACTCGCTCTGATTGGCCAGGACTTTTCCCCTGCTTCTGCCAACTGGCATTTTTTGCAAATAGATTTTAGATATAACTAAGCACATTTCAAGTGTGTAATAGAAGTTTTTTTTTTTGGCTAGTTTTCCATTAGCCGGTTATACAGACCAGCCACTAGAGGGATTCTTGGTCTTTCATTAGAAAAAAAAACATACCCTCTGAAAGACACAGTCCCTGGTTGCCTGGCCTTCCTTGTTGTATCCTCACTTCCCACTGATCCAGCTAATGCTCTTCCTCCCCCTTCTAGCCCCACCAGCCTGTCTTAACCCCTTCCCTCCGCCTACCCCGAATCCTACCTTAATCATGTGCCTCCACCATTCTCTACCCCTATTCTATTTCTTCTTGCCTTTCTTCCTCCCCTACTACACACCCCAAAAGCCTGCTTTGCCTCTCTCCCCCACAGCTGCCACATTCCTACATCCTTCCTCCACTTAGGCACACTGCACATTGGTCACTGCCCCTTGCCCAGGGTCCATCTTACCACCATGAAACTGTCCTACACCCACACTGGTTCTAGCCCTCCACTCTGGTCCCTCCTGTCTATGCTTACCCTCATCCACTATCGTTGATGCTAAGCAATTTCCCGAGATGCTAGTAGGCGAAAGCATTCCCTTAAAGAAATATGCTGCAGCTCCTTGAGGCTAGTCCTCCTCCTTCTAATGCTGTCAGGCAACATGCACCCAAGCCCTGGCCCATTCTGCTCCAAAGACATTGATCTGAGCAAGCCTTCGGGTGCCCTCTCATTCATATCAATCAACATCTGCAGCCTCCTTCCTAAAATGGATGCCCTACAGGCCTTCACCAGCCAGCACAGCCCTGACATCTGGCGGTTGTCGAAACCTGGCTCACGCCATCAGTACCGGACCATGCAATCAGCCATCCTGGCTACAACATCTTTAGGCTGGATCGCCTCTCCAGAAGAGGTGGGGTCTGCGCTCTCTACCTAAAAGACTCCATACAGGGGCACCACATCATTACCTCACTCCAACACACAACTGCACAGATACTGCCAGTAAGAATCCTCCTCAGAGCCCAAAACAAAACCCTCACTGTTGCCACCATCTACATCCCTCCTGAAGAACAGGGGAACTGGTCTCAAAGCTGTTCATGACTTTGTAAAGTCACTCCCACTGGACACCGAATCCATCCTCCTAGGTGACTTCAACATCAACTGGCCTGTGGCTGATGTTGGTGCACACAGGGATACCACTGTTGCAGCGAACCTCACACAAGTGGTTGACTCACCAATCAGGAAAAATTACAGGACCTGTACCAGCACACTCTTGGACTGGATCCTTACCAGTCACCCATCGTGAATATCAAACACTAATGTCCTCCCTGATTCTCTCAGTGACCACTCTCCTATTAGCCGCACCTGGTCAAATAAATTCATCAGACAACCACCAAAAACTATCACCAGCAGGGTTCTACCCAGTGGTCACCTTCCTCTACTCAAATCCCACCTCCTCCATCAAGACTTATCCCCTATCTTCAATGCAACCAACGTAAACACTGCCCTTGACCACTTCATAAACATCTTCACTGTGGCCTGTGACACATATGCTCCTATTAAGAAATGCAAAGTCAAATCACTCAGTAACCCTTGGCTCAAAGGTGACCTTCTCAGGATGCTAAAAACAAGAGACCACCTATGGGAGCTGGCCAGAAACTCTGGAAGGCAAACCGACATCCAACACTACAAACGTGCCTGCAATGACTGCACCAAAACCATCCGGCAAATGAAGACCACCTACTAAAAGCATGCCCTCACAAACTCCTGGGGCAATGGCCTGAAATTCTGGAAGAACATAAAGGAACTCACCGGGAATCCACCCAAACCCCCCCATCAATACTCAACATCAACGGAACCACAACCCTCAACCCAAAAACCATTGCGTATACCTTTAACAAAGCCTTTACTGACCTCTGCGCTGTCCTACCCCAGGACTATTTCAAAGATGGTGAAGCCCCTCTGTTCGCAATGAACACTACTCCCACCAGCTCCCCCTGTCAAGGCTCACCAAGTATACAAATATGTAACCAAAGCCCTTGGTAAATCAAGATTCAGTAATGATTCCCTCGATCTCAAAATCCTGTCTCTTACACTTGATGAAGTGCTTAGTCCTCTGACCAGAATTTTCAACCTCTCCCTCAGCCTTAGTCAGTTCCCAGACAGATGGAAATCTGCCACTGTCACCGCAATCCATAAAAGTGGTGACAAAGCTGCCCATGATAACTACAGACCCATCTCCCACTCTCCAAGGCACTAGAATGCATCATCTCAAACCAGCTCACAGAATACCTGGATACGTACAACATCCTGTGCAACCAACAATACGGGTTCCACAAAGGTCACAGCACCTCCAGAGCCCTACTTGAATTTACCAGCGCAATCCACAATGCACTTGACTCCAGTAAACTACTAGGCTCAATCTACATTGACTTAACTAAAGCCTTCGACACCGTCAATCACCGCCTCCTGCTTGATCAGCTTCAGAACACTGGGCTGTCAACTGACTCCATTGGCTGGTTTAAGAGCTACCTTGAAGAACGGTCCCAAACAGTAAGAATAGCTGATACACTCTCAGATCCTAGACCGGTCCACTCGGGAGTCCCCCAGGGCTCCATTCTGGGACCCCTCCTCTTCAGCCTATTCTTAAACTCACTACCAGATAGCTGCCTAGAACAAATAATTCTCTACGCTGACGAAGCTGTGATCCTCACCTCGGACCCTGATCCAATCCAATTACAAAATAAACTTCAGCAGGCCTTCTCCTCCATTGAATACTGGTTTCTAAATCATAAACTGCTTCTCAATCAGAAAAAAAACAAGTCTATGTCTTCTGCAGCCCCCACAACAAAGACAAACAACTCCACCTCTCCATTGCAACCAAACAAGGAGCCATCCTAGAGCAAACACAATCGTTTGAGTACCTCGGCATCACCCTTGATCCCCACCTCTCATACGCAGTCCATATCAGCAATGTTGCAAAGTCTGCCAAAGCGAGGTTAGGCATATTATTCCAGCATGGGAAACACCTAACCCCAGAAGCTCTGGCAGTGGCCGTCCAAAGCTCCATCATCAGCATCATAGACTATGGTCTTATCATATATGGGTCTGCAACTACCTCTGCTCTCAAATGTATTGCAACCTCCCTGAATAAGGCCTGTCATCTCATCACTGGCTCACATTGCCATACCCACACATGTGACCTTTATTCTCAATCTGGATGGCTTCAACTGGACAAACACAGAAAATACCAAACCTGCATCTCAGCCAAGAAAATTATAATGGGTCTGGCCCCACCTGGTGTCTGTGCCCTCCTTAAGTCTAGACATAGGAAAGTCACTACAAGGAGATCCAATTCCCATCTACTACATATCCCACGATGTCGCACAACCCAAGGACAAAGATCATTCATCTATCAGGCATCCAACTAGCTCAACTCTCTTGGCAGCATCATAGCGACCGCTCCAACACTCGGCCTCTTCAAGTCCAAGCTGTGCCTCTCACTGCTTGGGGTCCTATGATTGCCCATCTTAACATTTCCACCATTCCAGCTGCAAATGCCCCAGCACCCAATACTTACAATCAGTCTTTGCACCCCTAGCACCTTACCTGTCATATTCCCTCGACAAGGCCCCCTTGCTGCACTGTCTCCCACCCTTGCCCACCTCCCCCCATATCTCCACTCCTGCCCCCACTCCAACCACCTCCTGTACTCCCCTTACCCCTGTACCTCCTTCCCACCCCCTCGATCTCCTACCCTCACTTCTCCCACCACCCACCCCTTCCTTGTCTTGCTCATAGCTCAAGTCTTTGTACTGGTTATTACAAGTCTGTAAGTCAATGACTATATGTTTGTAACTAAAAATGATGACTGTTGCACATGCTGACGTGGAACCTTTGTAAAAGAGCCTCAGCTCAAAGGTATTGTGATCCTAGATTGAAATAAATAAAATAAATAAACAAATAAAAAGTATTTCTACTGACAGAAGACATGAGAGAAACATAGCAAAGAAGAACTATTTGAAAGTCAGTGCTTCAGAAAAACACTGCTACAAATGCAGTCCTGAGAGCAGATAGTATTCTTTCAATGCATTTGAAAAATTATATCTCTTATAGTCACTTTTTAGATTAAAAAGAAAATAGTGGCCAGCCCAGTGGTATGAAGGACTGAGGCATCATGCCTTACCTCCTGCCACACCAGCGACCCATGTTCACAGTGCAAGTGGGTTGCCGGGGGTTGGTGGGGGAGGAGGAGGACTGAGTGTCCCAAGGATAGCTCTCCTCCTCTGGGAAGGGGGGACCAGTGATTGGTGCTTGTCTGGCACCTAGCAGAGGCTGGGGGACGGCACACCAATTCTTTACAAGGTGGGTGGAGGTGGGGCAGATGCCTGGCATGCCACACACAGGAGCATGCATGACATCACAGCTGGCATCATTGCACACCCTTTCCTCCAAGAGAAAAAAAAAGAGGAAACATGTTTCCAGTGGTTGGATGATGGAGGGGCTTGCAGGTCCCACTTCCCAACCAGTCAGGCGCTGACCAGAACTGGATTAAATCTTTGGTGGGAGCCTGAGGATCCATCCTTGACCCCGCTGGGGGGGGAGCCCTGGGGGAAGATAGTTGGCACTGATGGTGGATGTCGGGGCTCCCTTCTGAATGTGGCCCCTGGAGAAAGGGGGAGAAAAAGTAATAAAAAAAAGATTAAAAGCAAAATGTAGTTCATCTGAACCATATGACTGACAGGCTAATGAACTGGAGATGAGATTTCTCAATTGGGGTTATAACAAAACATTACTGAGAAAGGCTAGAGATAGAGCTGATTTACTGAAAAAAGAACAATGAAAAGCCACTAGAATATAATTTATCACAACTGTCCTATCCTGGACTTCAGCAGTGGGTTATACTCCATGCATTAATTTAAGCAGAGCAAACAGTCTGAGGGACAAGTTAGTCCATAGCCAATTTGAGACAAATCGGGCAGCTATCATTAATAACCAGTGGGTACCATCATGGCCCCGAGTTTTCTGCGATTCCGCAGGTGCGGCAAACCGCGGAAATATCTGTGGAATTTTCCATCACCCGCGGAATTCACGCCACCCATAGAACAAATGTGACCTCTGAAATTATAGTATGCCACGCTGGGGCCCACCCCAGCGTGGCAAATGTTAATTTGTCGATGGGGGTGCCCAATCCCCCATCGGTTTCACTGCTTCCCCAAATGTTTCTGTGCCACACTGGGAGCCCACCCCAGCATGGCAAAACTTCCTTTGCCAATGGGGGTGCCCAATACCCCGTCGGCTTCATTTTTCCCCCCAAGCTGCCTGGTGCCACGCTGGGAGCCCACTCCAGCATGGAAAAAGTCCCCCCTTGCATGAGAATTCTGAACAACCCTGAAAAAAAGAAAACTTCCATCGGTGATTCTTTTGCCCCTTCCCCCAACCCACACCCACCCTCTGCGTACCCACCTCCCCACACCCCCACCTCACCCCTTCCTAACCCCACTCAACCCATACTTACCTCTGGAGCCCAGCGATGATCTTCTGTGGACCAGGAACATGTCTGCACTCTTCAAAGCCGACCACGAACTGAAGAAATGCCAGTAATCTGTATAATGGCATAAATGGATTTTTTTTCAACTTTAGTGCACATCTCAGCCATTTCTGGGAATTTTTCACCAAATTTTCAAAATGGAGTTTTTGGGGCCCCACCTCATGAACTGTGACACTGTTATTTCATTAATCGGCCCCGAAAGGTAGTTCCGCAGTCACTGTGCAGAACCACCTTTCTGGAATGATTAACAAAATGACAGTGTCACAGTGCTCTTAAAAACCCTATGTTGAAAATTTGGTTAAATTATTCCCCAAAACAACTGTTTTACGAGCGTGCGTTGTGCAGTTCCTACGCACACTCGTAACTTTGAGCATTCTTAATATTTTCACTCCAGATTTTCAGTATTGTCATTTTACCACACCTCCTTATGAACAGTACAACAGTCATTTTTCACATTTCAGCCAAAATGTGTTTTCACACATGTAGCGCACAATGGCGCGGTCCGTGTGCAAAATAAATGTTCCAGACAGATTAATAAAATCACAGTGATACTGTTCATGAGCAGAGGTCTTAAACTGGCTATGTTGAAAATTTGTTGTCCTTTATCATAAAATGACTGTAATACGAGAGTGCATTGTGTCAGATTTGGCAAAAAAAGAAAAAAAAGGAAAAAACTAGGGTAAAATGTGCTTGAGAATTGTCGAATTGTGCTGGAGTTCATGGTGAAGTTCTGCAGCAAATGAGAACCCTGCCGCAGAATTTTGCTCCGATGTGCCGCAGAAAAATCGGGGCCCTGGTTACCATACAAACCAAAAGGTTTCTTCAAATGCTACAATTGTAATGTGTGCACATATGCTCATCCTGGTAAAGAGTTTGTACACCCCCTTCATGGATATTTAAAGTAGGAGACATGTGAATTTATTAACTGCAGTACTGAATTTGTCACATATGTTCTATGTTGTAACTATAATGAGATATATGTGCGGAGGACAGTGCCCAGCTTGAAAACTAGCACACAAAATCATTGAGCAATATTATTAATAGGAGACTTGACACCCCACTCGGTAGTCATTTGTTTGATTGCCATAATTCAAATCCTAGAGAATTAAAGTTCATAGGCATTGAGAGAGTGGGTCCTTAGCGGGGGCGGGGAGGGGAGAACGAGTGAATCAACTACTGTGGAAAAAGTCAACTTGGATTTATGAATTACAAAGCATTACACCTGCTGGTTTAAACAAGCAATGGGATTTGAAATATTTTTTTAAAAGATTAACTAGCCACGCCCCCTGAGGAAGACCCATTGAGAGTTGAAGTGCTTGGGTGTCCTACAGCCATAAAGACTTTTTTTACCTGTAGCCATACCTTTACTTCTAGTATTTACTGCATTTTCAGGTTTCCTGCTTGTATTGGATTACATTTGTACTTAACACAGTTCATGATATTACTGCCATTAAAACATTTTCACCATTATGCTGTGCCTGGCTACTAGTTTCCTTTGTGAGTGCTCAGGTCTTTTGGATTCTTTGCTTCTGCCTTTGAGAACTAACTACCCTACTTCCCTGAGCACCAGCCCTGCACCATGCATTGTGCCCCCCCTTTTGGAACCAGAAACATAGAAACAAAGAGATTGCTTGCAGATAAAGACCCAGACTGCCCGCAGCTCTCGGATCCGGATTTTCAAAGACCCCCCAGGAACGAAGTGCCAAGTACCCTTAGACCAGTGAGGGGCTGGTCTAATGGTACTTAGACAGCTCCTGGGGGGTCATCCAGTATGTGCCACTGTGTGGCACACCCCCGATCCATCCCTGATGCGTGATCCCTGGTGGTCCGGTGGTCCCCCCCTCACCCCTGTCATGATTCCTGACACCCACTACTGTGCATATTGCCATCCCCCCCACAGGTAGTGCCCATCTCAGCACTCCCATCCCCCTCCCATACCCTGATCCAGCAACTGGCACTGTCCTCCACACAAGCACACAGCTGGCCGCTGAGTGAGCTGTCATTACGTGTACTGTATACAGTATACAGTATGCACATTGACAGCTCATTCGGCTGCTGGCTGTGGTGGCATGTGGAGGGCTGTGCTGGTTGCCGGATCGGGGTATGGGAGAGGGGTGAGAATGCAGTGATGAGCACTACCTGTGGGGGTGCACTAGACCACCTGGGTACCGGTGTGTGTTGGGGCGCAGGTGATGGTGGCGTTGTCACAGCTTGTGTCAGGGCTTTGAAAATCCAGCCCATAGTCTGGCCTGACATTCTGTGGTGATTTGCATATGCAGCCCATGATGCTTTCCATTGTGGGGACATGTGTGATTTTGTATGTTTTGGACTGTCTGAAATCCTTCTTCAAAGCTAAGGACAAGCAAAAAAAATCTCTCTTAAGTAGAAGCAACAACCAGGTGAATCACATATAAAAATCATCAAACCATCATTGGTGATTATTAAAGTGCATAACAATCATAGTGCCAGTGCCATGGAAACCAATTAAAAACCACAAGATAAAATAAAAAAACAAGTAAGACACATAACAAGAAAGACTAAAGGACAGATAAATGAGGACACTTATAAAATGGGCCTAAGAAATGCAGAATGCTGATTGGCTAAAACCTAGTTTTAGCCGTGTCCTTATCAGCATGTATTGTGCCAACCAGCACTAATTCTCCCAAGCTGACCACACCACAAAAAAAATCACTGTCTCCAACACTGTCCTCTCTGAAAAAATGACCTGCAGCTCTGTGCCACGCTAACCAGATGTCCAACCACTGTACACAGTCCCCCCCAACCTACAACCACTCCCTCATGCTGCACTGTCCCCTCACCCAAGGCACTTCCAACAGAATCCCTCATATTATTTTTTTTACTTGAAAACTCAGTCTGACCTTTTATTTCTTCCTTCCCAAGCTTCCTTCATTGCTGACCAAACTGACTAGCAAAGCTCACTAAACTGGCAGCATGACAGTCGCATCAGCACAACAATAAATTACAGACTGTCATTCAGGTCCACCTTCAAAGCAAAACGGCACTTACGGCAGCACAACCCCCAAACATGTAATTCTCTTCAAAACTTATTTTCTTTTACTGAGAAGTAGTTCCTTCTCCCCGTCTCTAGCTGTAGTTAAAACCAGTAAATCCATACTGCACGTGCACGCAAGACAAGGCTTTTCAAATCAAACCCCATGCCCATACTCGTTCCTCCACAACTAAACCCATCTGTATCCGTTGTTTTCGGTTTCTACCATTTACAAATGGGCGTGCAGCACATACCATCCAAGGCAGACCAGATATGTGGATGAATTCTTTCATTCTCATATCTGAACTACTATCTGTATGGCTGCATGCCATGCCTCTGCTCTGCACCAATGGGCATGCAACCTACCGGGCAGTCAGTCGGCGGTGGTGGGGCGGCAGGTGGTGAGATTCTGCCACCAGCTGGCTGCTGGGGGAGCGGGTGGTGGGGCTTCATGGTGGGTGGGTGGGGACACTAGATCACCAGGGATCTGGTCTTGGGGGTTTGCCACATTTTGCAGCCTGTGATCGGGCTTAGCGGTCCACTAGACCACCAGAGATATGTCCTAGGGGGTAGGACTCTGTGCTGCCCGTGATTGGACTAGTAGAGATTTTACAATTATGCCTCGATCGGGCTAGTGGGGGTTTATTAAGCTTATGCCCGCGATCTGGCCAGTGGGGGTTTAACCTTATGCCCTAATTGGGCCAGTTGGGGGCAGGGGGTTTTATGTTTTTGCCCACGAGCGGGCCAGTCGGGGGGTGGGGGGATTTTTTACACTATTGCCCGAGATCAGGCTGCAGGGAGCATTGGTCCCCGATGGCTGCTGCCTGGCTGGGCGCCAGGTGCAAGTCCTCGGGGATTGCTGCACCTGCATGCTAATGGCATGCAAATGGGACCATAAATAAATGCAAATGGCCCCCCCTGAACCTTGCATGAATTATTGCCCCATTTGCATGTCACCTTTTGAATATGGGAAATTTACGCATGGTGCAATGGTACTTGCACCACCGCAACTTGAATGCTCCAATCTGACCACTTGTGGTGGCGCAAGTTCCACTGCGCCATGCACAGTGGCTGTGGCAGGGGAGTGATATTCAAAGGAGTTGCTCAATAGCGCAACTCCTTTGAATATCGCCCCGGTCACACCCTTGCGCAACTATTCTGTGCAGCGCAAGGGCTTGCACCACAAAATAGCGCAGTTTGAATATCCAGCCCCATATATGCTTTACCATTTAAAAAGATGTTATACTCTTATAAATAATATAATTAGCTAGTATCAATTAACAACCAGGCAGGTAACAGAGGGCCTAATATAATCTGATGAAGAAATGTAAGAATGGAGGTTGAAATGGCAATTATAATAATTCAAGGCAAAACTGATAGGGGCATGTAGTAGTATTTAAAGATTTGACATTTTTTGAGACAGGGATACATTTCTAGTGGGGCATTTAATCCTGCTACTACAAGCCCTGGATTAAATTGAATTGTTTGTTTGGCTATCCAACCTCCATTCTGACATTTCTTCATCAGATTATATTAGGCCCTCTGTTACCTGCCTGGTTGTTACCTGATACTAGCTAATTATTATTATTTATAAGAGTATAACATCTTTTTAAAAGGTAAAGCAGAAAAGGGGCAAAATTCAGCAGAAGGCCAGACAGCAAGGAGAACCAGGGAAAAATAACAACCAAGGAAGGGGCTGGAGTAGAACAGTGAAACAGTCTAGGGAGGTCAAATCATGGAAAGCCATGTGTGCAAATGCCAGGAGCCTTAGCAACAAGATGGAAGATCTGGAGGCTGTCATGGTGCAGTCAGACCTGGACATTGTGGCCATCACTGAAACCTGGTGTAATGATAACCACGACTGGGAGATGGCCATACCTGGCTGCAACATATTCAGAAGAGACAGAGCAGGCAGGAAGGGAGGAGGAGTGGCACTGTATGTGAAAATGACATAAGGACCACAGAGATCCAGGAGGAACAAAATGGGGAGAGATACTGTGGGTTAAGCTGGAAAGGAAAATGGGGACAGCTATCTGCACAGAGGTGTGGTCTATAGACCACCAGCCCAGGAGGAAGAAACAGATAGAAGTTGATGCTAGCCATCCAAAGGATGGCAGACAAGGTGAGGTAGTACTGGTTGGAGACTTCAATATTCCAGACGTGGACTGGAGCATCCCAGCAGCAGCATCAACTAGGAGCAGATTTATCCTGGACTCCCTTCAGGGTGCCTTCCTCAAGCAACAGGTCATGGAACCAACTTGGCAGAAGGCAATACTGGACCTTGTGCTCACAAACAGGGACAGTGTGATGGGGTAACAGTGGGGGAGCACCTGGAAAACAGTGACCACCAGTCATTGTGATTTGAAATCACAGAAAGAGCAGAACCAAACCACACAAAAACACGTATCCTGGATTTTAGGGGGGCAGACTTTGGGAAAATGGGGAGATACCTGAAAGAGGCATTAAGGGGAATGGGACAGGAATCAGGGGTTGAGGAACAGTGTGCAGTATTTAAAATGGGGATTACAAGAACAACAGAATTATGCATTAAGCAGGTTAGCAAGAGGAAAAGGAAGAGGAGACCATTATGGTTTCCAAAGAGGTAACAAGAAAGTGAAAGCAAAAAGACTGCATTCAGGCAACACAAAAAGACACAGGCAGAAGGGATAGGGAGAAGTACCAGGAGAAGCAAAGGGAGGCAGGGAGGTCAGTAAGGGAAGCCAAAGCTCAGACAGAAGAGCACATTGCAAAATCAGTGGGTAGAGGGGACAAAACCTTTTACAGGTACATAAGTGAAAAAAGAAAGACAAAGGGAGGGATAGTGAGACTGAAGGGGGAGGATGGGGGCCGTGTGGAGGATGACAACAGTAAAGCTGACATATTGAACAGGTATTTCTGCTCAGTCTTTACTGAGGAAGAGGAGGGTAATGGGTCTGAAGGGAGTACAAGGGGTGAGAATGGTGCAGAAATGGACACAAGTCCCTTTACACGAGAAAGGGTCCTGAAGGAACTGGAAGTAACAAGAGTTGATAAAGCAATGGGGCCAGATGGGGTGCACCCCAGGGTCCTCAAAGAACTAAGAGAGGTGGTGGCTGAACCTCTGGCTATCCTGTTTAGCCGATCACTAGAAACAGGGAGGTTCCCAAAGACTGGAGGACAGCAGATGCAGTCCCCTTATACAAAAGTGGGAACAAAGAGGAAGCAGGTAACTACAGACCAGTCAGCCTCACCTCGGTAGTGGGAAGATCATGGAAGCACTACTGAAGGAGAGATTGGTGGAACATCTGGTTGTTAATGGACTACAGGACCCAAGGCAGCATGGTTTCACCAGGGGGAGGTCATGTCAGACCAACTTCGTTGAATTTTTTGACTGGATGACTAGGGAGGTGGATCAGGGGAGGGCAGTGGAATGGCCTATCTGGACTTCAGCAAGGCCTTTGACACTGTGCCACATAGAAGACTATTACACAAACTGGGGAATATGGGTGTGGGCAGGACAGTAGTGTGGTGGGTAGGTAACTGGCTGGGTGGCAGGACACAGAGGGTGGTGGTAAATGGCTGTCCTCCACAGAGGAAGAGTGACCAGTGGGGTACCACAGGGATCAGTGCTGGGACGGTCCCATTCAACATCTTCATCAGTGACATTGCACTTGGGACCTAGAAGGCAGAATTTCACTGTTCGCTTGATGACACAAAGCTCTGTAACAGATGGAGACACACCAGAGGGTGTAGACAGAATGAGAAGCGACCTGCAGAAACTTGAAGAATGGTCAGGGGTTTGGCAGTTGAAATTAATGCAAAGAAGTGCAAGATAATGCATATGGGGCACAAAACCTGGCACAATATATCAGTTGGGGGTGAGGATATAGCATGCACCAAGCAGGAAAGGGATCTTGGGGTTATCATCTCTGATGACCTCAAGGTAGGGAAAAAGTGCGACAAGGCAGCAGGTAAAGCAAATAGGATGCTGGAATGCATAGGCAGGGGCATCACCAGCTTTAAAAGGGAGGTCATAATTCCGCTATACAAGACACTAGTGAGGCCCCACCTGGAGTACAGTGTACAGTTCTGGAGACCATACCTACATAAGGACATAGGCAGGGTAGAGACGGTTCAGAGGAGGGCAACAAAGATGGTGCATGGATTGCATCACAAGTCCTATGAAGACAGGTTGAAGGAACTGAACATGTACTCCCTGGAGGAGAGGAGGGAGAGGGAGATGATAGAGACATTCAAGTATCTTACAGGGAGGAACAGGGTGCAGGAATACACTATTTTAAGTGAAAAGATGTTCTAGGACTAGAGGGCATGGGATGAAGTTGGAGGGAGACGATTCAGAGAAACATTAGAAAGAATTTCTTCACAGAACGGGTGGTGGACAAGTGGAACACCCTGCCAGAGGAAGTGGTGGGGGCTGAAATAATCACGGGATTTAAGAATGCATGGGATAGACATAAAGGAATTCTGGAGGTCAGGGGTAAGGGGCAACAGACTTCTAGGAAAACAAACTGAACTTACAAGCTCAAATGGGCAGACTGGGTGGGCCATAGGCCCTTATCTGCCGACACTGTCTATGTATCTATGTAAAGCATATATATTTAGAAATTTAGGTAATACTATTATCAGTGCATTTATTGGGTATGCAATAACTGTCTTTATTTATCTGTCCTTTACTCTTTCTTGTTATGTGTCTTATTTGTTTTTATTTTATCTTGTGGTTTTTAATTGGTTTCCATGGCACTGGCACTTTGATTGTTATGCACTTTAGTAATCACCAATGATGGTGTGATGATTTTTATATGTGATTCACCTGGTTGTTGCTTCTACTTCAGAGTGATGTTTTTTTGCTTGTCCTTAGCCTTTGAAGAAGGATTGCAGACAGTCCAAAACATGTCAGGCCAGACTATGTGTCTTGGTGCAATAAAAGTGGATTTGAAATAATTTTTTGGGTCCCTCTCATGAGTTAGCATGTGCCAGAACCTTTTTATGTTTGCTTGCATGCATGTGCGAGAAACATAGTGCCATCATCTGAGTTATCATAGGTGTGGCAGCCCTCTTCCAATTCAGTTAGTGTGTTTGCAGGCACGGCCGCAGTTCTCCAATGCCTGCTGGAGCTGTCTATGACAGCAGTCCAAAATGCAGTGGAGTACAGTTGAAAGAGGGAGCTACGCTTCAGTGAGCAGTGATAAGATATTGCCTGCTAATGCTCGGTCCCCCTACACACACACACACACACACACACACACACGCATACTGCATGCTCGCCCCCCGACGCACACACTGTGTAGCCGACGGGGGGTGCCCAATCCCCCGACTGCTGTGCTGCGCCCCCCCAAAACAGAGTTCCATATGCCATGCAGGGTGCCCACCCCAGCGTGGCTACACATCCTATAGCCGATGGGGTGCCCAATCCTCCCGCCGCTCCACTGGAGTCCCCAGGTACAGGTGCCACGCTGGGAGCCCACCCCAGCATGGCAACAGATACTACTAATACTGGCCCAGGGGTGCCCAATCCTCCGTCAGCTCCACGGTCCCCACCAGCCACAATCACCCAACCTACGCTTAGAGGCCACCCCAGCATGGCAAATGTCCTGCTGTCATTTAAAAAAAAAATCTGAAACTGAAAAAGGTCCCTCGCTGTCTCTGCCCCCACCTGCGCCCACCCACTGCACACCCCACTTCCCACACCCCCTCACCCCATACTTACCTCTGGACTCTGGTGTGACGATCTTCGGTGGACCGGGAACACGTTTGCACTCTTCAAAGCCGACCGCAAATTGAGGAAATGCAGGTAAGCTGTATAATGGGATAGATAGTGTTTTTTCAACTTTACTGCATATCTCAGGCATTTTTGGGAATTTTTGCACCAAATTTTCAACATGGGGTTTTTGGGACCCCTTCTCATGGATGCTCTCACTGCCATGGTGTTAATCAGGCCCGAAGGGTGATTTTGTAGTCACTATGCGAAATCACCTTTTGGGACTGAGTAATGAAATGACACTGCCACTGTTCATAAGGTGGGCTCTCAAAAAGCCTATGCTGAAAACTTGGTGGAAAAATTCCTACAAATGACTGTTTTACAAGCGTGCGTTGTGCAGTTCCTATGCATGCTCGTAAGTTCACGAATTTTCAATATTTTCACTCCAGATTTTCAACATTGCCATTCTACCACACCTCCTTATGAGCAGTATAGCTGTCATTTTTCACATCTTGTCCAAAATGTGTTTCCGCCCATGTAGCGCACAATGGCGCAGTCAATGTGCGAAATCAATGTATGGACACATTAAGAAAATCACAACATGGCCGAAATGTGTTTTCACACTTTCAGCGCAGAGATGCGTGGTCGCTGTGGGAAATCATTGTTCGGGACTGATAAAGAAAATCACAGTGACACTGTTCATGATCGGAGGTCCCAAAATGCCTGTGTTGACAATCTGCTGTAAAAAATCCCCAAACTAATTATATTACGGGTGTGCATTGCACAGTTACTTTGCACGCTCGTGACTTCACCAGTTTTTTTAATATTTTTACTGCAGATTTGCAACATTGCCATTTTTTACACCTCCCAATGAACAGTACAGCTGTCATTTTTCACATCCTGTTCGGAATGTGTTTTGCACCTGTGGTGCTAAATGCCATAGTCACTGTGCATAAGCAGCTTTTGGCTAACAAACTGATATTGCCACTGTTCATGAGGTGGGAGTCACAAAAAAAATGTTGAAAATTTGGAGTGAAAATACCAACGAATGCCTGAGGTGTTAGAGTTTCCAACCATAACGCCCCACCCTGTAGAGAATGACAGGCATCAGGGGTGTGACTTGGGATTCTTGCCTGTAATGCTCATACCATTCCACACCCTGCAGCCAGTGAGAGGCATTGAGGTATGCCTTAGACTTTTTGGCCCCAGAGTTCACCCCATTCTCCTATACCACATCCATCTCACCGTATTTCCTGATGGAATGGGGTGCGCATCAGGGCCAAAGACCCCAAGGCACACCGTGACACTTGTCGGTGTCTGCCAGGTAGGGTTTGGTGAAATGGCGTGGCCGTTATGCCTGATGACCCAAAGGCACACCCCAATGCCTGTCACTCTCTGTAGGATGGTGGTGGGGTTGGCTTCAGTTCAGTACTTCACTGCCATTTCTATTATGCAGCTCTGTAACTTCTGCACTACCAATGCCAATGCCAGCAAGCAAACATTTGGCATTGACAAATGCTTGTTCTTTTTATTAGGGTCACCAAACACCAGTTATGGTCTGTGGAGACAGACTAGGCAGGGACTGTCTGAGCAGATTGGGTGAGCCACGTGGTCCTTTTCTGCTGACAAATTCTGTGTTGCTGGAATTCCTACCTGTTGCCTTAATCAGTGGTATTGGTCAGTTCCAGTGTCCCCTCCTATTTACATATTATGTGTTTAACACTCTGTTCCAGTCATGCTCACCACAGTGCAAATGTGCACTCAGCTCTTCATGCACTCCTCATTCAGTCATCAGCATGTGGACCTGCTGGCTGACTGAATGAACAGTATACAGGAAGTGATCCATACTTTGAAACAATATTCTCCATGTGAGAATGAGAAAAAAAAACACATGTTTTATTCATTGCAAAGGGCTACTTTTATTCTTTAGGATTTCTGCATGTGTTAATGTACTGGAACAAATACAAAAGCTTTAAGTTGCAATCATCAGTCACTTGAAGACCTAATAGAAAAGCACATCCAGTAAAAGATGTCAAACTACATTATGCAGAGTAAGAAGGAAACTGAACACAGGATAATAAGGGAGATGCTTATTATGCAAATTTGAAAACAGGTTACAACAATGTTTACCACAGCCTTGAAAACAATTTTACAGAAGGTTAGACAAAATTAATACAAATGATCAGAATAAAGATAATGCCATGTCTACATTGTAATTAGGATGGGAAAACACAGGTATTTAAGGCAGAAAAGTGTCTTGCCTTTCCATAGGTACTATATAGTAATAATAATCCATTAAGCTTGAAAAGCTAAATGTTCCAAACTCACACACAAAAAGGGTAGTCCTAGCAAGGTCAGTTCTAAACCTAACACCTTTAAAAAAGTGAATGAACAACTGTCTGTAAGGATCTTGACCAACCTATGTACACAACGATCACTAAGGCCCTTTTGTAAGAGAAATATGTGTAGGGTTGCATGGTTATAAGGATTTTGCTGAAGATGTTCTACATGTCTGCAGGTTTTGGATATGTAAACCAATGTACAGCATTGTATGCCTTGAAATTCTACACTGTTACCAGAAGATCAAGCATTTGTCAATGCCAAATGCTGTCTTGCTGGCATTGGCATTTGGCTGACTTTGCCAAAATGGGTGAGTGCCTAAGGAATGCACTAGCAAATGGGCAGGAAGGAGGGGTGGAAGAACAATGGGCAATAATAAAAACTGCCATCACAGAGGTAACAAGCCTTTGTGTGAAGCAAATAAACAAAACAAAACGATGTAAGAAACCACTATGGTTCTCAAAGTAAGTGGCAGTGAAGGTTCAAGAAAAAAAGAAAGCATTCAGGAAGTACAAGGAATCACAGAAGGAGCAGGACAGAGAACTGTATCAGTTAAAGCAAAAGGAAGCTGGGAAGGCAGTCAGAACAGCAATGGCTCAAACTGAGGAAAAGATAGCCAACTCAGTTAAGAAGGGGGATAAAACCTTTCATAGGTACATCAGAGAGCGAAGGAAGACCAAGGGAGGGTTAGTGAGGCTTAATAAAGAGGAGGGAGGGTGGGCAGAGGGTGACTATGAAAAGGCAGAGATACTAAATAAATATTTTGCTCAGTATTTACAAAGGAAGTGGGGAGGTACCTAAAACAAACAGTAGAAACACTTTGGATACAGAAGTTGATACCAGCCCATTTACAGAAGAAAGGGTCTGAAAGAACCTTAAAACTGAAGGTGGACAAAGCAATGGGGCCTGATGAGATTCATCCCAGAATTCTAAAAGAACTAAAGGTAGAACTAGTGACCACTGACTACCTTCTTTAACAAATCATGGGAGGATGGGGTGGTAACCCAGGACTGGAGGAGGGTGATGTGATTCTCTCACACAAGTGGGAAGAAAGGGCAGAAGCAGGAAACACAGACCTGTTAGTTTAACCTCAGTGGTAGGAAAATGATGGAATCACTTCTGAAGGAAAGAATTGTTGAGAATCTAGAGGCCAGAGGGCTCAGGACCCAAGGCAGCATGGATTCACAGCAGGAAGGTCATGCCAGACAAATCTGATAGATTTCTTTGACTGGGTGACCAAAGTAGCAGATCAGGAGGGGCTGTGGACATGGCCTACCTAGACTTTAGCAAGGCATTTGACACAGTCTCACACAAAGATTAATATACAAGTTAGCCAGCTTGGGAGTGGGTCCCAAGATGACAGCCTGGCAAAGAATTGGCTGAAGAATAGGACACAGAGAGTAATAGTAAATGGAGTCCACTCTGAAGAAAGGGGGTACTAGTGGGACCGCAGAGTTCAGATAGACCATCCTCTTCAATGTCTTTATAAGTGACATTGCAGAGGGACTGGAAGGAAAAGTATATCTCTTTGCAGATGACACAAAGATCTGCAACAGAGTTGATGCACAAGGTGGGGTGGAAAGGATGAGAAGGGACTTGACAAGGTTAGAGGAATGGTCAAATGTATGGCAGCTTAGATTCAATGCTAAGAAGTGCAAGGTAATGCACCTGGTAAACAAAAACCCAGGGAAAGAGTACACAATGGGGGTGAGATACTAACAACAACATAAATGGGAAGATACCTGGGGGTAGTCATATCAGATGACCTAAGGGTGGGCAAGCAATGTGAGAGGGCAGTAAGGAGGGCTTGGGGGATACTGGGATGCATAGGGAGAGGCATCACCAGTAGAAAACAGGAAGTTATTACCCCTCTGTACAGACAGTTGGTGAGACCCCATCTGGAGTACTGCATGCAGTTCTGGAGACCCAATCTCCGCAAAGACATAGACAGGATGGAGGCTGTCCAGAGGAGGGCAACTAAAATGGTGCAAGGTCTGCACCGGAAGGCATATGAAGAGAGACATAAGAAGCTGAATATGTATAGCCTCGAGGAAAGGAGGGAGGGGGGGACATGATAGAAACTTTCAAGTACCTCAAGGGAATCAACAAAGTCCAAGAGGGTAGCATCTTTCAAAAAAAGAGGTGTGCAAGAACAAGGGGGCACAGTTTGAAGATGAAGGGGAGGCTCAGAGGTAATTTAAGGAAGTATTTTTCACAGAGAGGGTTGTGGATGTATGGAACGGCCTTCCGGAGGAGGTTGTGGAGTCAAAAACAGTGGTGGAATTCAAGCATGCATGGAACAGTCATAAGGCAATTCTAGGGGGTGGGGGTAGGAAGAAGTAGGCTGCTGGTTAACTAGGATCTGCAGCTTATCCATTAGGTAGGGAAATGAGCAGACTGGGTGGGCCAAGCGGTCCTTATCTGCCATCAAAATCTATGTTTCTATGTTTCTATGGTAGTGCAGGAGTTTTAGAGATGCATAATAGAAATGACAATGAAGGACTGAATTAACTCCAACCCCATCCCCACCCTGAAGAGACTGACAGGCATTGGGGTGTGCCTTTGGATCATCAGAACAAACGCTCACACCATTTCACCTCACCCTAATCTGCAGACACCGACAAGTGTCACGGTGTGCCTTGGGGTCTTCGAGCCTTACGATCACCCCATTTGATAAAGAAATACACTAAGATGGGTGCAGTATAGGAGAATAGGTGAACTTTGGGGCCAAACAGTCCAAGGCACACCTTGATGCCTGTCACTGGCTGCAGGGTGGGGGTGGAATGGCGTGAGCATTACAGCCGACAATCACAAGTCACTCCCCTGACATCTGTCAGTCTCTACAGGGTGGAGGGTTACAGTTGGAAACCCTAATGCCCTATGTGTGTCTTGGTATTTTCACTCCAAATTTTCAACATGGGCTTTTTGTGACCCCACCTCATGAACACTGGCACTCTCAGTTGGTTAGCCCAAAAGTGATTTTGCACAGCAACTTCACCATTTGGTGCCACAGGTGTGAAAACACATTTCAGGCAGGATGTGAAAAATGGCAGCTGTCCTGTTCATGAGAAGGTGTAAAAAAATGGCTATGTTGAAAATCTGGAGTCAAAATATAAAGAATTGGTGAAGCTATGAGCGTGTGTAGAAACTGCACAACACACACCTGTAACACAATTATTTTGGGGCTTTTTTTAACCAAATTTTCAACATTGGCATTTTGGGACCTCCGCTCATAAACAATGGCATTGTGATTTTGTTAATCTGTCCCAAAAGTTTATTTTTTACGTCGACCATGCCATTGTGCGCCAGATGTGCAAAAACACATTTTGGGTAAGATGTGAAAAATAACAGCTGTCCTGTTCATAAGGAGGTGTGGAAAAGTGGCAATAGTGAAAATCTGGAGTGAAAATATTAAAAATTGTCGAAGTTATGAGAGTGCATAGAAACTTGTGCAATGCAGATCGTAACGATGTCATTTGGGAATTTTTTCACCAAATTTGCAACATAGGCTTTTTGGGACCCCACCTCATGAACAGTGGCACTGTTGTTTCATTAATCAGTCCCAAAAGGTGATTCCGCACAGTGATGGCGAAATCACCTTTCAGGACTGAATAACGAGATGACAGTGCTTGTATTCATGATGCAGGGTCCCAAGAACCCCATGTTGAAAATTTGGAGCCAAAATTCAAAAAAATGGCTGAGATATCCACTTAAGTTGAACCCATCTATTGATGCCATTATACAGCTTACCAGCATGTCTTCATTTTGCAGTTCAGCTTTGAAGAGTCCAGACGTATTCCCACTCCACCGAAGATCATAATGTCGGACCTCCGAGAGGCATGATAGGGTGAAGGGAGGGTTGAGGAGTGGGGTGCGCAGAGGGTGGGTATGGGTTGGGGAGGGAGGGTGCCACGGACAACGAGGGACAATTTATTTTTCAGGTAAAAAACCCAAAAATGGAACCAGACATAGTGTGCCACACAACGCGGGTGGGGGGGCACGCCAACATGGTCGGTTTTATGTGAGCAGCGGCACACTTGGGTGGGCTCCCAGTGTGCCACACAGTGTGGGGGGGTGGGAGACATGCCTACATGGGGATTGCACCCCCGATGTCGGCTTTGTTTGGGGATTGTGTGCGGTCACCATGTTTATTGAAAAGTTTCACCAGGAAAGGCATGTACGGGAGGCTTGTCATCTCTGCCACTGCCTGATGATCTTGTCTCTGATTGCAGTGGCACATTTCTTTCAAGTTGGTGCCACTTTACATAATTTTTGCATCAGCGCTAGCATTCTGGCTAACTGAAGAATGAGGGATGCACCTACTAAAGCGTGCCCTGCATTCGCCAACACTGATACACCTCTCACTATGCTACTACCACAACCGCAAAATGATGCTTGCATCTGAAAGCAGGACAACATAAAAATAAGTACTGTGTGTGTGTGTGTGTGTGTGTGTGTGTGTGTGTGTGTGTGTGTGTGTGTGTGTGTGTGTGTGTGTGTGTGCATGCGTGTGTGCATGCATGCATTGGGGATACTGATGGAGCTCCTCATTGGAGTTTGTAAATAACTTTTCAATACATGAAAAATCTAACTTTTATATACAAATGGTTAAATGGGTATATCTCAAGTCTGCTGTCTGAATCATTTGTTTGGCTATTATTTTGAGGGGTGAATGCTGAGCATGACTTTTAGATCTGGGGCCAGATTTTCAAATGCCCCCAATGCCGCAAGTCTCAGGTGCACCAAACATATGGTTCTGTGATCTGCCAGTTCAGTTAGTTCAGCCAGCTGTTACAAGGGACAAGTGAGACCATTCATTTTAACTGCTGCTTTGCGCTGCCTAGGTGAAGCTCATACCACAAAGTCATCCCTCAGCGATGATGATGACCACAGTCTAGTACCTTGTGATAAGATGCCCCGATCAGAGCTCCCTCTGAAGTTACTCTTTCTCACACAAAGAAGTGCACCCCCTTTCCTATCTGGCTGAATCACAGTTTCTCTCCCTGAGTTACCCACTTGCATGCAATAACTAGCAGCTGCAGCCCAGAGTGGTGTTGGTGTTGGCAGCACAGGGTTCCTTCCATGGAGTTCACAAGTTTCCTTGCAGGGATGGGTGGATGGTGAAATACACCAGTCTGGATGGTGAGACAAGACCAGGCAGCTGGCACTTGGGGCTTGCTCAGCATTGTATAACTCACTGTGCTGCTTCCCCTGCCAAACAACAGCATGGCTGACTCATCTGCAAAGCAAATGTACTTTGAATGTTTACATTTTGAAGTCAACAGATGATGTTAGCAGGCATCTGCATAGTATGTACAGTGCTGTGTTGTCACTGAAAAGTTAGAGGGGGCTGGCTCAGTGGAGGTCTAGGAGAAGTTGTAGGCAGTGGCACAACATATCAGTCATATTCAGCACAGTCTGCATTTCATTCCTGTAGCATACTTTTTTCAAATGCTTTAACTGCAATGTTTTAGGGTATATTTTCTCCAGTTAAGCTGCCTGACATGTCAGCTATATGCCAAAGTAGGATTGAGAACTGGAAAAAAAACAGCTCTGTTGGGTGTTGAAGCCCGAGACACACTGACATCACTTACAATAAGTCAACTAGGGCTTCACATGCTTGAAATCAGTGCAGCTATTCAATTTTCCCTGTGATGGCATTTACTATGAGTGAAACAACATCAGCCCCAGTGATACCAGCTAGTCAGCAACTGTCCAACAACTGCACAAAAGCCATAATTCCACTAACTAACTAAACATACTTTTGATTTTGATTTTCAAACTGGAAACATGACTGCAGTGTGGTATGCGTGTGCCTATGAGAGCTCCTGGATTGTGACTGAAGCCTGTTGGAAATCAGCCATTTCATCCAATGCACTTCCTTGGGCTTTAAAATAAGAGCCACCGAATGGGAACAGCTGATCCTCTGAACCCCGTAAGAATGCACATGCTGTACAGACACAGGGAAAATGATGCAACTGCACTGGTTCAAGTGAATGAAGCCTGAATCTATTTACTGTAAGTGACATCAGTGTGACTCAGGCCTCAATATCCATCAGAACTGGGGTTTTTTTCATGTTTCAGTCCTGCTTCTGCATGTAGCTGACATGTCAGGCAGCTTACTGGAGATTTGTTATAAACAAGCATTTGTCAATACCGGACATTTGCTTGCAGGTATTTGCAGTGGTGTTTGGCACGTATGGTGCTTTACCCTAATGCCCTGTGTGATTGCTGGTATTTGCACTACAAATTTTCAGCATGACCTTTTTGTTACTCCCACCTCATAAAAGCATTTGAGACCTCTGCTTATGAACAGTACCACTGTTATTTTGTTAATCTGTCCTGAACGTTGATTTCCCACAGCGACCACACCCTTCTGCTCCACATGTGCAAAAACACAGTTCAGACAGGATGTGAAAAATGACAGCTGTAGCATTCATAGGGAGGTGTGAAGGGATGGCAATGTTGAACATCTGGAGTGGAAATACAACAATTTCTCGAACTTACGAACGTACATGGAAACTGCGCAATGAATGCTCATGACACAGTCATTTTGTGGACTTTTGTCACCAAATTTTCAACATAGGCATTTTGGGACCTCTGCTCATGAACAGTGTCACTGTGATATTTATAATCTGTCCTGAGCATTGATTTCTCACTGTGACCACACCATTGTGCGCTGGATGTGCAAAAACACATTTCAGCCAGGATGTGAAAAATGTCAGCTGTACTGTTCATAAGGAGGTGTGAAAAAATGCCAGTGTTGAAAATCTGGAGTGAAAATATTTCAAATTCTCGAAGTTATGAGTGTGCGTGGAAACTGCGCAACACACACTCGTAACACAGTCATTTTTTGACATTTTATCACCAAATTTGCAACATAGGCTTTTGGGAGCCCGCCTCATTAACAGTGACACTGTTGTTTAGTTAATCAATCCCAAAAGGTGATTTTGTGCAGTGACCATGAAATCACCTTTGGAGACCGAATAACTCACATGACAGTAACTGAATTCATGAGGTGGGGTCCCAAGAACCCCCTGTTGAAAATGTGGTGCAAAAAATTTGAAAAAATGCCCGAGATAGCCACCTAAGTTGAAAAAAAAAACATTTATGCCATTATACAGCTTACCGTCATTTCTTCAGTTTGCGTTCGGCTTTCAAGAGTGCAGACGTGTTTCCACTCCACTGAAGATCATTGCGCCAGGCTCCGGAGGTAAGTATGGGGTGAGGGGGAGGTGGGGTATGCAGACGGTGGGTGTGGGTTCGGAAAGGGGGCACAAGACACAGCGAGGGATGGTTTTCTGTTTTCACAGGTTTTAAAAAAACAAAAGATGTTGCGGGACAGTTTTCCCATTTACGGGACAATGGGCATGCTGGGGTGGGCTCCCAGCATGCCACCTGGGTGTTTGTTGGGAGGGGCCTGGAGACAATGGAGACTGGGCACTCCGTCTGCACATACAATGTGTTTGATGGGGGCAATAACAAGGGAGCAGGGTAGATGGCAGCAGAGGGAGGAAGTGGGAGGGATTTTATTAGCAGCCAGAGGGAAAAGGGTGACGTCAATATGTTAAATGCACACACGTTACAGCCGCTGATTGCAGTGGTGCTTTTCTTTTAACTGAAGACCACTGCAGCCAAACTGCTGTCATAGACAGCTCATGCATCCATTGGTGCAGTAGGTTGCACTACGTTATACTGAGCACTGCATTGGACAGGAGGGTCACACACCTTCAAAGTCGACTGTCCCAAACGTTCCTTGCACATGCATGCAAGCAAATGCAAAATAAACAAGCATTTGTCAATGCCGAATGTTGCTTGCTTCTATGTGCTGTTTAGGTATTTGGAAGTCATTGGAGTGCAAATATTGAAAATTCACGAACTTATGACTGCGCCATTGTGCACTACATGGGCAGAAACACATTTGGGGCAGGATGTGAAAAATGACAGCTGTACTGCTCATAAGGAGGTGTGGTAAAATGGCAATGTTGAAAATCTGGAGTGGAAATATTGAAAATTCGCAGACTTATGAGCGTGTGTCAGAACTGCGCAACACACACTCGTAAAACAGTTATTTTTAGGAATTTTTTCACCAAATTTTCAACATAGCAATTTTAAGATCTCTGCTCATGAACAGTGACACTGTGATTTTCTTAATGTGTCCCATACATTGAGTTAGCATACCGACTATGCCATTGTGCGCTACATGGGTGGAAACACGTTTTGGGCAAGATGCGAAAAATGACAGCTGCACTGCTCATAAGGAGGTGTGGTAAAATCTGGAGTGAAAATATTAAAAATTCGCAAACTTACGAGCGTGCATAGGAACTGCGCAACACACAGTTGTAAAACAGTCATTTTTAGGAATTTTTTCACCAAATTTTCAACACAGCCATTTTAAGACCTCTGCTCATGAACAGTATCACTGTAATTTTCTTAGTGTGTCCCATACATTGAGTTCGCACATCGACTGCGCCATTGTGTGCTACATGGGCGGAAACATGTTTTAGGCAGGATGTGAAAAATGACAGCTGTGCTGCTCATGAGGAGGTGTGGTAAAATGGCAATGTTGAAAATCTGGAGGAAAACATTAAAATTCGCAAACTTTCGAACGCAGTGAGAACCGCGCGAATACACGCCAGAAACAGTCATCTTTTAGGAATTTTTTCACCAAATTTCAACATAGCCATTTTAAGACCTCTGCTAATGAACAATGTCACTGTGATTTTCTTAATGTGTCCCATACATTGATTTTTCATTAATCGACTGCGCCCAATGTGCGCTTACATGGGCGGAAACACGTTTTGGGTGAGATGTGAAAAATGACAGCTGTACTACTCATAAGAAGGTGTGGTAAAATGGCAATGTTGAAAATCTGGAGTGAAAACATTGAAAATTTGTGAACTTACGAGCATGCATATGAACTGCGCAACGCACGCTCATAAAACGGTAATTTTAAGGAATTTTTCTACCAAATTTTCAAAATAGGCCTTTTGAGAGCCCACCTTATGAACACTGGCAGTGTTATTTTGTTGATCAGGCCCAAAAGGTGATTTCACGCAGTGACTGCAAAATCACCCTTTGGGCCTGAATAATGCCATGACAGTGACATCATTCATGAGAAGGGGGTCCCCAAAACCCCATATTGAAAATTTGGTACAAAAATTCCAAAAAATGCCTGAGATATGCAACAAAGTTGAAAAAACCCCATCTACCCATTATACAGCTTACCGGCATTTCCTCAGTTCGCGGTCGGCTTTGAAGAGTGCAGACGTGTTCCCGTCCAGCGAAGATCGCGCTGAGCTTCTGAGGTAAGTATGGAAATGAGGGGGTGTGGGGAGGCAGGTGTGCAGTGGTGGGTGGGTATGGGTTGTGGGAGGTGGGGAGACAGCGATGGAACATTTTCTTATTTACAGGTTTTTTGTATTCAGATGACACTGAACATTTGCCACGCTGAGGGTAGGCTCCCAACAGCATCAGAAAACTGTTTGGGGAAATGGAGCCAATAAGCACCCCGTCAGCAAAAACAAGGTTTGCCACGCTAGGGTGGGCTCCCAGCGTGGCACCAAAGTTTTGGAGGAGCATGAGGCAATGCTAGCACACAGCGGTGTGACATGGGACATTTGCCATGCTGAGGTGGGCTCCCAGCGTGGCAGCAGGGAAAACTGTTTGGGGGAAGTGGAGCCAATGGGGGATTGGGCACCCCCGTCTGCCAAAACAAGGTTTGCCATGCTATGGTGGGCTCCCAGCGTGGCACCAAAGTTTTGGGGGAGCATGAGTCACTGCTAGCACACAGCGGTGTGATGCGGGACATTTGCCATGCTGGGATGGGCTCCCAGCGTGGCAGCAGGGAAAGCTGTTTGGGGGGATGTGGAACCAATGGGGGATTGGGCACCCCCGTTGGCCAAAAATCAAGATTTGCCACGCTGGGGTGGGCTCCCAGCGTGGCACCAAAGCTTTGGGGGGGTGTGAGGTGCTGCCAGCACACAGCAGTGGTTTTCTTTGAAGTGAACACCACTGCTGTCATACACAGCACCCGCATCCATTGGTGCAGGACCGCCACGCCTGCTCAATGGCGAAGTGGATTGCACAGGTCAGTCACACCTCCAAACTGTCCTATTCTCCCAAGACGTTCCTTGCGCATGCGCTCAAGCGGACGTAAAAATGAACACACAAGACACGTTTCATCATTAAGTTTTATTAAAAAAGGATGCAAAATCAAAAAGAATTCCATGTTTTGAGTAATTACCTGCTCTTTAAATCCTCATGCATGTTGATATAACCTATCAATTTCTGTGGGGGTAAGGACAGATAGTGAGCCTGCACAGGGGTGGCTGTAGGAAATGGAGAAAGATGTGGGGAAATTGGAGTCCTCACAGCTTGCAGTATTCACAGTGCAGCTCACTGCAAAAAGCAGTGTGAAAGAAAGAAATGGTTGGAGAATTAAAAGACATAATGATTACAATCAGAAGCTTTTCTCTTGAATTGTTTTTCTGTACCTTCAAAATAGGCATTGTTGCCAAAATGAAGTGGAATAGAATTAAGTGTAACTTGTAAAATAAACCCTACCAGGGATCACCGGGACCAGAACCGCACCCACGGCATCCAGCTGAGGCCAGCGGGCTGCTAGGCAGGACTCGTCAGCAAAGCGGGGCTGCATTGGCAGCTCCGGAGGAGAGGTGGCGGAGGCAAGGGAAGCAGTGGGGCCACATCAGCAGCTGAGAAAGCCATGGCAGAAACTGGGAGCCAGTAAGCAGAGCAGCGGCTCCCAGCTTGAACTCCACTGACCAATCCGGAGAGAAGGCAGGCAAATTTAAATGGTGGTTGGGCTTTAAAACGCTCAGGCCCAGCTGCACTCCAGTTAAGCTGCATTCACTACCAGGGTCCACTGGGACCAGCACTGCACCCGCAGCATCCAACTGAGGCCATCGGGCTGCAAGGTAGGAGTCATCAGCAGAGCGGGGCCACATCAGTGACTCCAGGGAAGAGACAGCAGAGGCAAGAGAAGCAGCAGGGCCACATCAGCGGCTGAGGAAGCCACAGCAGAAGTTGGGAGTCAGTAAACAAAGTAGCTGGAAATCTTTCCCACCCCGCGCCACCACCTTTATTAAATGGGCTGCATGAGCCATGCCCCATGCGAGTGCACCAACAAGGGAAGGAGCAAGGGAGGAGTATCCTGAAGGGGTGGCACCAAGGTGTGCTTGACTTCAGTCTGTTGGCAGCCTGAAGGTGTGGCTGTCTTAAAGGGACACAAACTGGACATGGAGGACTGAGAAGCAGAAGTATAAACAAGGTACTGTGCTGACTGTGGGGACCACACTCTGTGACAGCTGTTCTGGGGGGTACTGATTGACCTAAGGAGATATACTCTGTGTTGTCATAGGGGTATCAGCCCCGGGTGAATTATTTGTCCTACAGGGTACATTTTAAGGGGCTGTTTGCATCTGTTATGGGAGGGGGTTAATACTGTGTGGGGTTAATTGGTCTTGTAGGAGTATATGCACTGTTAGTGCTGGTGCAGATGCATGTAGTGGGTGGGGTATTTGACATATAAGTGATTTTCTGTTGGGCTAAGTGAAACTGACTGAGAAGGGGGGTTGTTTTGTACCTGATGTCATGATTAGTGGGGGTTACATTCTGTTCTAAAGGGTATTTTTCTGCTCGGTGGGGCAAATCTGACATGAGAGGGGGCTTGGTGTGTATCTGATGGTCATTGAACATAAGGGGGCCAATTCTAGAAGCACCCCTATGCATGTCGCAAGTTGCGATATACGATGGGTACAGGTGTGCCAAGGACCCTGCACCTGATTCTGTAATGGGCAAGGTCCCCACAGCTAAGAGTCACAACTTGCACCAACCAGACAGGTATGCCAAACAGAGGCTATGTGGGGTCATAAGTAGGCTACATTGACAATCTGAGGTGCAGTACTCAATTTGTGGTTTATGTGGCTTGGTGGCTGTGTGGTAAATACCATGTGGGCAAAATGGTAGGACCATTTAAAAAATGCATACAGGAACATGCCGTCAATCAATCAATCAATCAATCAATCAAATCTTTATTTTACCAGGTGGAACACCATTGAGATAAACTCATTTTCAAGATGGACCTGAAAGAGGTTCACAAAAGGCAACATGATACATTGATAGAGCTTCATTGGCAAACAGCATACAGATATATACAAAGGATACAGGGCATGGAAGGTATCCATGTCAGCATACCAGTTTGTACACTATACAGATAGGTAAAAATTACAAAATATTCAGGTGTCATATATAAGAAAATACACAAAGTATATACAGTATATATATATATATATATATATATATATATATATATATATATATATAGTATATACAGTATATGCAGGATCTACACTATGTGTAGAAAATATTATAGAAGAGGTAAGAAGGAAAGAAGGCCAGGAGAAGGGTAACAACATCCATTACTGGGGCAGTAAGTTAACACAAGACAGACAGAGGTGAGTCTTGATGCAAAAATTAGAAGGGACCGGGACTTATAGGTGGAATGAGGGACCACGGGATAACACAGTCAGAAAATTATGGGGACATTTCATGAAGCAGCTGTTTGTCTCTCTTTTAAAAGACCACAAAAACAAGTTTTTGAAGAGGGACGGTGACACCGGGGAAGTGAACCGAAGTGTTTTTTGTGCATTATTCCAAAGAACAGGGAGGGTGTGGTTTATTGCCACTCTGCCAAAATGCGTTCTAGCTTTAGGGAGGTACCAGGATTGCAAACAGGCAGGCAGTCCTTAATGTACTGTGGCAGCTTATTAATAATGGCTCTATATGTCCAGAACACTGCATTATTTTGTCTCCTGAGGCTAAGTGAGCGCCATCATACGGTAGTTGAGAGGGTATAGTGATGTGTAGAATAGGGGGCATAGGTAACAAATCTAAGTGCCCAGTGATATAGGGAGTCAAGTTTGGAAAGGGCCATGCTTGAGCTATGCCCATAAAAGAAATCAGCATAGCCTAGGAGAAGCATGAACATACAGTAGATTGTACCAACCTTTTTTCCCCCCTCCTGAGTTAGAAAATGCCTGATTCTAAAGAAAATTCCAAGTCTCTGTTTTAGTTTTTTTGAGATTTTTTCTATATGGACTTTGAATGATAGTTTAAAGTCTATCCAAACTCCCAGGTATTTATTCATATTAAAAAGGTGAGTGAGTGATTGGGGGGGGACAAGACATAGTAGCCAAGTTTAAGGTAGTATGGCTCAAGGAGATCTGAGCCTGTGCTCTTTCTAGTGTCCAGTTGAAGTAGGAGGTCCTCTACCTGCTTCACACTAACAGGGCCAAATGAGAAGGCTTTGCCTTGGGTGACTGAAGCTAGATCAGGGCAAACAGGGCTCAGGTTACACAGCTGCACCTGGATGTTGTTGGCCAGTGAGGCATCAAAGACTAAGCCTGCTGTGGAAAAATGGTTGTTAAAGAAGTCAAGAATTTCCTGTTTGTTAGTGGTAGATGAGCCACCAGTCAAGATTTTTAGTGGGAACGTGCAAGACGAGCTGTGACCTTGTAGTTCCTTTAATGTTTTCCAGAATTTAGATGTACAGTTGGATGAGGATTCAAGTTCAGAACGATAATAAATAGATTTCTAGACCCTAGTTAATCTGGTACATTGGTTTCTGGCAGCTCTGAAGGCTGCTCAGTCAGCAGGCTCTTCGGTTTTCCTTGCTCTTTTCCAGAGGGGGTCCCTTTGTAGCCACTTTGTTCTCAAGCTAGTGGTGAACCATGTGGATGATTTCTTCTTAGTACGGGTTTTGGCTAGAGGTGCATGTTTATTAATGGAGCCAAGGATGATATTATGGAAGGTTTTGCAGGCTTTGGCTACCGAAGGGGCCAAATAGAAGTTCTGCAAGTTAGCATGTTGGAGGTCGAATAAGAAGGTGTTGGGGACAAAGTTCCATTTTGTTCTCTTAAGGATATAGTTAGAGGAGGAGACAGTCTTGGGGGAAGTCCTATTGCAGGCTGTAACACAGTGATTACTAAGATCATTGAAGAATATGCCAGGGTGTGAATAATGATGGGATTTGTTGACCAAAATGATGTCAAGCAAGATGCTATGGTTAGGGTTTTTTAGGTTTGGATGGATAACTTCTGTTTTAAATTGAAACAACCCAAAGTTGTTGCATAGCTTTTTTAGGGGTAAGGATGAAGTGGAGATGCAGTTCATATTAATATCACCTGTAATAATAACCTCAGAAGTTATGGAGCCTAGGACATTAGATAAATGCTGCAGCACCTTGTTCCCTGCAGAAGGATGCCTGTGGCATTCAATGATGTAAATGGGAATTGTCAGGGATAGATGCATCTTTAGAGTAGTACATTCAAATTCTAGTGGTACAGAGGTGGAATCAACTACAGTGGCAGCAATTTTGTCCCTTGATAACCTGTCTGTTCTATGGACATTGTACGAGGAGATGTTTATTTCATAGTCCAGGGTAGAAGTCCTCAACCAAGAGTCCATCACCACTACAATATCGGGGGTAGTAAGGTTGAACCAGGTCTGTATAGCAGCAGATTTCTTTAGCAAACTACAGGCATGTATGTGGATTAGGTTTAGTCCCTTTATCTGTGATAGGGCAGAGGGAGCAGGGATAGGGAAGGGAGGACCGGGGTTAGGCTTGACTTTGCCTGCATAAATAAGCAGCAATAGGAGAAGCTTTATAAGTGCATTTAATAAAAGCCTAAACAGACAGGATCTGGCCCTTTTATGGGGGCTGGAATCAGTGAAAGTAGGTGGTGGGAAATATGTGGTACAGGAGCACAAGGATGCATACAAAAGAGTCACAGTGGAAGGGGCACATCAAAAGGATGGGAAGAGAACGGACCATACTTGCCTTCTGCAGCTGGTGCAATACAAGGCAGTAGGGCAGCTAGGCATGTAGGATAGAGTAATAAGTGTTGAATAAGGTAGTAGGGTGACTATAGGAGATAACGGATAGATATTATGGAACCAAGGACTGTAAGAGGGGGCTGTAGAAACAGGTTCAGAATGTGGGTCAAACGTGAAGTGAAACAAGCTTGTTAGACACCTCAACCAGAGAAGTAGGGAGCTCATTATAGACCCAAGGCTGTAGGTATGAAGGACCCAGAACTAGAAGTGTTAGGGGAGAACAGTGTGAAGAGGATTACAAACTTCTTGAGTTGTTGCCCTCTAGTGGCTTTGCAGTATAATTTGCAAATGGGAAATTAGACACTTTGTAAAGGGAATGAAAGTCTTTGCAGTATTATCATATTCCCAATCAATCAATCAATCAAAATCTTTATTTATCCAGGTGAAACATCATTGAGCCAAGCTCATTTGCAAGATGGACCTGGTAAGGTTAAGTTATTATAACATAAGTACAACCAGACAAGGTAGTACAAAAGGTATAAGGATTACAAAAATATGCAACAACGTACATAAGTGTGCAGAAACATTATTTACAAGTGTGATATCAATCCATTGAACAAGTTCTTTAACTTTCCAGATGTGCATCATTATTCAGTGTAAAATTGTGAGAAGAGACAGGGTGGAATAGGATGGATATAACAAAACAAAGTGATGCAAATGAGTACAAAAATTTTTTATTCTAAAAAAAGTCCACAGGAGACAATGGGGCATATAAGCAACTAGCATTTAAGGCAAAAGTGTAAAAGGAAGGCAAATGCATATATACAGTCTGTACACAGAAAAAAGGGAAGAACGTGGGGGCGAGAGGAGGAACAGGACTGGAGGGACATAATGGGATGAGAAGAGAGAGATTAGCAGGATGCAGAATAGAGGAAAGTGTAGAAAAGAGGAAATATAGCTAGGGATGCAGAGGGGATAGTAGCAGGGGAGTGGACACGAATATAGTCTCAACCACAGGATACAAGCGGTTTTTATTCTGATGATGGGAGACAGAGGCTAATTGGGAGGAAGGGAGTGAGTGGGGCAGACGTGGGGAACAAGGGGATGAAGAGACTAAATCTTAGAGGGTCAGTAGGCAGTAATAATAGTGCAAGTCTGAATATTGAACATTAAACACTGATGGCTGGATATTCAGACTGCACTGGGCAGTGGCACAAGCCTGAGACAGCGCAACTGGGCTGCGCCGGGGCCAAGACCAGGTGATATGCAACGGTGATGCACCATGGCTCAGCACTGTTGAATATGGCAGAGGCAGCGTGCACATACTGCGCATGACGCAGTGGCACTGTGGCAGCGCAAGCCACAGAGGGGGAGCAGGGGGATGAGCCAGCGCAAGTGCAGCTGCGCTAGGTGCAGCACCCACGATATTCAGCTGGGGTCATGCAAATGAGGCCATAATCTATGCAAGGTGAAAATGGGGCCATTTGCATTTCATTATGCCTCAATTTGCATGTGATGTGACGGCTCCGGTGAATTGTGCCTCTGGCACCCTGCCAAGCTGATGTCGACGGGGGGGTGCTCCCTGAAGGGCTATTGCAGCCCCCCCTCCCATATGCCCAATCGTGGGCAGTCATCAGCAGAAAAGAAATCATAAGCCCGATCGCAGGCATCAGTGATGAAGATAAAAACCTGGTGGTCTAGCGGACCCTCCGCTGCAAGATTGCGGGCATCTGTATTGTAAAGATATATCCTGGTGGTCTAGTGGATCCCCCCATATGCCTGATCATGGGCAGTCATTGGCTGAATGTAAATCCTATGCCCAATTGTGGGCTGTAGTGAAATGAATTAGATCCCTGGTGGTCTAGTGGAACCCACCCGAAAGCCCGATCGCGGGCCATAGTACAAACCGACATCTACCTCATGGTCCAGTGTTGCCCCCTCCCAACCCCACCCACCTACCCAGCTGCCCCCAGCCACCCAGCAACCTTCCATCATCAGCGAGGCGGCACCCTGCCTGAATACTGCCGACTGCCCGCCGAATGACAGTGTACAGTATGAACTGTATACCCATTAAGCGCACAGTGTGGCCAATGGTGTCAGACCATACTGTACTACACAGATCCAGATCTGGGAATGAACGCATTCATTCACATATCCAGACCTGTGTAGTACAGTATGAGCTGTACACCCATTGGTCCACACTGTGGCCCAATGGGCGATTGTTTATACTGTATATTATCATTCGGGGCATCTGGGCAGTATGGGTGGGGTGCTGCTACTGCCCGGCTGATGATGGAGGGGTGGTGTTGGGTGGCTGGGGCCCCTGTGGGTGGGTGGGGAGGGGGGTACCACTGGATCACCAGGTAGACATTGGTTTGTTCTACGGCCCATGATTGGGCTTTCGGGGTGGATTCCACTACAGCCCATGATCGGGCATATGATATGCATTCAGCCGACAACTGCCTGTGATAGGGCATACAGGAGGGGGGTCTACTAGACCACCGGGGGGTATGTGTGCGTGTTGACGGTGTTCTGGGTGGGTGGGTGGCCACCCACAGCTGGCGGCTGCTGTGTTGTGCCTTGCAATACAGCAGCCCACCTCTGGGTGGCGGGACTTTTTCCTACTTTTCAGGGGCTCATCTATGAGCCCCTCTATGCAGCGCGCAATGCAGGGTTGTGCCTGCATATGCTCCACACATCCTGGGACTGAATATGGGTTATGCCGCATATACATAGCCTCCTGCACCCTGCACTTACATATAGGATTACATTGCACCGGCACATTGGGATTTGCACTGCACCGGCAGCCTTTTCAATATCCCACCAGAGCACAATGTGGGGTTACAGCAGCGCAACTCTGTTGCACCAGGCGCAACCCCTTTGAATATCCCGGCCCGAGTTTTTTTTTCCAGTTCAGTTTCAAAGTTTATTGTTCGACCTGGGGTCATTACAATTTAAGATACAGAAACATGAAAAATGAACATTTGTGATTAAAAAAAAACAGGAGTGTTCAGGATGTTTCCATATATACATACAAAGAAATATCTATTATAGTTTTCTTTGTTAAATACATCACTTATGGAAATAGGTGCTTTTATAATCAGTATCAATATCACCTTAAATGTTCCTAATAATCCTTTACTAATTTCACTTTACCTGGAATTTTATTCACATCAGGAGCTTCTTATTAAGCTATATTATCCCAATTCACATACTAAAACATATTTAAGAAATTCATAGGTATACATTCTCATACATGTTTCCACATACCTTAAGTATTCTGGCACCTAAATATCTTGAGTACCATACAAAATAAATCCCTTAGATAGTATTAACTTCCTTAAACTTCAAAATATAAAGTTACAAAATAGTGCATGTGGGATGTTACTAAGGTCACCATATACAGCATGTCTCATCAATGAAAGGAACATCATTTAGTTAATGAGGGACATATTTATACACATAAAACAATATTGTGAAACCTTAAGAAGAATTGTTAGATAAAATCTATGCAGCATTCTACGTCTCACACTTTCACAAAGGCTCTGCATACTAGGGTCAGTTCCAGAGCCCCTAAATAAAGTTTGCTGCATTTCAGATTCAGAGCTGGCTTGACAGGCAAGAAAGTGCAGAGCTTATATTTCTCATCAAAGCCCTGGTAAAAGCCTTATTAAAGGTTCAAAGTACATGCTGCATTAAAACTTCTTATTTGAAACACAACAGCATTCCTGCAGTTTTAAACTGAGAATGTTTTAAGGCTATCAGCAATCAGTTGCCAATAGTACTTATTTTGGATAGAGCTAATGATCTGGTAAGCCTATATGCAGTTCAGAAGTCATGCTTCTAACAGGTCAGCCACATGTTTAAACTTTTTTATAGCCAGGAAAAGCCTCATAAAACATTTCAGTCTCATAAAGCATTTCAACATGAGGTCAATTAGGCTGTCTTAGTTCATTTTATATTTGCCCTCAAAAACATCCACGTGAGACATTTTCAATAGTTCCATAATGGTTCACTTGCCTTGACCTCTCACTGAAGTTCTAGCATTAATAATACTTACAAGAAGTCCTGAAAACTGTAAGTTTCCCTTTACTGTAATTACCAAAGTGCCATAAAAAATGCTTCAGATACCTTGCTTCATTAGTTAGGCTTCATATAAGAGTTTTAGGCCATAAAGTAGGAGAAAGTGAAAGCATAACTTTCTGTGGCCTCAGCCAACTTCCAAAAAGTCCGTAGGGTCCTTATGGAGCTTAAAAGCCCACGGCTACAGTAAAAGCACATGTACATTCATTTGTTACCTCAGGGATGGATTACTACCATTGTTTTATTGTATTTCAGTGCCACAAAACTCATTTTCATGTGGTCCACTATGGCACTTAGGAAAAATAGCACCACACGATTATTTATTTATTTATTTATTTCAAATTGCAGATTAATACCTTTGAGCCAGGAGAGCTCTTTTACAAAGGTTCCATGTCTAATGGACGGAGAGACAAATTTACAGAAACACATTACAGAACATTCAGAGTACACAATAGGTTACAGGCTATTCAAGTAGCAGACAAATAGACCGTTACAGTGTCAGAGGTGTTACATGAAATTGGAGTGTATTTTAACATTCTGAACTGGCCTCAGTAAAAAGCAAAGAAAGGAGTCAAACAGATGTTAATCACAGAGCATGGTGGGAGCAGCCTGAGGTGGCTTCATCACAGAATCAGAAAATGGGGGCGAGGGGAAGAGCAGGGGTAGGGGACAGCCACCATGGGGCTTTGTTGGGGGGGTCCAGAGAAGGGGCAGGGGAAGTAGGTAGGGGGAGGTAAGCAGAGGGTTGAAAGGTTATGAAGGTGAGTAGTAACAGAAATTATTACTTGCAATCACATAGGTTCTTTTGGGAAAAAAGGGTTAGTAGTTCTCTTTTAAAAGGTCCAGTTTTTTGTGTGCTCCAGAGTGGAAGTAGGGAGTTCATTAAACCAGGTGGGCCCACGATAGGAGATTTAACGCTGTGCAAGGCTGGTTCTTTTGAATGGGACATGGAGCACACCCTCGGTTGAGTTCCTAGTGACTTTTGAGGAGTTGGCGCACTGGAACAGTGCAGTGGTGGAGTAGAGAGTGAGTCCAAGGAGGGCTGTTTTGCCTATTAGGTAAGCCTGATACTTAGCCCTAAGGTGTAACGGGCACCAACCAGTAGAAGAGTAAACAGTGCAAGTATGGGTTTGGTGTTTAGCCCCCAGGACCAGGTGGCAAGCCTTGTTGATTAGTACTTTTACTCGATTTTGGGCTGAGTCAGTGGCAGCACTGTATATGACGAGGGCATAGTTGATGACCGACAGAATGGAGCTTTCAGTGACTAGGCTTAGAGCCTCAGGGGTCATGGCTTGCCTGTGCCTATAGAGGATTCCTAGCTTAATATTAGCAGATATGACAACATGGTCTATATGGTGCATGAAGGAGAGAGTGTCATCAATGTGTACCCCGAGATATTTAAATGTAGAGACTTGTTCAATGCCATCCCCTTTTTGGCTATAGATAGTTAGGTGTTCAGCATTCCTCTTGGCATGTGACAAAGTTAGGTGCATCATTTTGGTTTTTTTTTAGTTTAGAAGGAGTCTGTTTTGGGTGAACCAGTTCTCAAGCATTGCAAAGTAATGTTGTAGGTTTTTTGCTATTTCTGGTGTGTTGCTGCCAGGCACTGAGATGACAGCATAATCTGCATAGAGCAGCATTTTAGCAGGACAGGCATAGGGAAGGGAGTTAATGAAGAGAAGTGGTCCTAAGATTGATCCTTGGGAAACCCCAAGGGTTACCTCCTTGAGTTCAGAGGTTACACCACCTATCCTCACACACTGCCTCCTGTGTGAGTGAAAGGTAGCTGTTAAGCCAAGAAATGGTATCTACAGACAGTCCCAAGGTCCTCAAGTGTCTGAGCAGGATTAGGTGGTTAATGGTGTCAAAGGCTTTAGTGAGGTCTATAAATATAGACCCCACCATTTTTCCTATGTTAAAGGCTTCATATATATATATATATATATAAGAGGTATAGTCAATTAAAGCTGTGTTGGTGCAATGTCCAATACGAAATCCGTGCTGCTGTGGGCAGACCAGGTTGTACTTGTTTAAGTATTCAGTGAGCTGCTCAGAAACAACCCTTTCTAGTGCTTTAGAGAGAGGTGGAAGTATTGAGATTGGGTGGTAGTTTCCCTGGTTAGTTCTGTCCTAATTTTTAAACACTGGGATGACCAAGGCAGTCTCCCACTTATCTGGGAAGATTCCAGAGCACAAGGAGAGTATGGTTATTGGGGAGGCAAGTTCGTCCAATGCTAGAGCTAGCAACGTCATGTCTATTGAGTCATTCCCGACCCTGGTTTTGTTTAGGATTTTTTTTTTACATATTTAATGGTCTGGGCCCTAGTAATTTGCTAAAAGTAGAAAGGTGGTTGGCCTGGTTTAAGGATGTGGGGAAGGTTAGGGTCTGTGAAGTCCATTGCTGGATGGGTATGGTGAAATTCCAGTGGCAGGATAGAGCTGAGATCTGTGAAGGCATTATTAAAGGCATTAGCCAGGTCAATAGGTTGCTGTAATGGACCCGTGGTGGTTACTATAAGATCTGGTGGAGCTCTGGATTCTTTGCTGGTGAGGGATTTAATGCTATTCCAGAGTTCTCTGCCATTGCCCCAGTTTCTGTAAAGTTGTTCTCTATAGTAGGTAGCTTTGGGATTTCTTACTTACCTGGTGCACTTATTCCTAGCCTATTTATTTATTTAGGTCCAGGATTACAATTACATTTCAGCCAAGGCTCTTTTACAGAGGTTCCACATCAGAAAATACAGATTGAGGAAAACAGCAAGTCAAGAACAAACAGCAATGTGGTGATTACAGACAGTTTGCATACTGAGACATTAGGAATAAACAAAAAAAAATGAAGCAGCCACAGGCATTTGTCAGACAGCAAACATTAGTTGAGAAGTATTGTTGTTGGGGGGTGAGGGGTGGAGGCAAGGAGATAGGACAGGTAGGAGGTAGAGTAGGTAGGAGATGTGGTGGCGGGGGGATGGGAAAGAAGGAAAAGTGCAACAAGGGGCACACAGATGGAGAGGTATGGCAGGTGTGTCTGGTGAGAGGTGAGGGGGCCACAAAAGCTGGTGGAGAATAGTGATTCTAAGGCTAGGTGAGGCAATCACAGGAACTGGCAACAATGAGATGGTGCTGGAGTCTGGTTTTAAACATAGCAAGTGTTGGGGCTGAGGCCATTAAGCCAAAGTGGAGCTTTGTAGGCAAAAGAGCATTGACCTTGGGTAGTGCGACAGCGGGGGACTTTCAGGAGCTGCATATCAGATCTCCTTAAGCTCTGACTACTGGAGTGTTGGTGTAACAGGGCTAAGACACCTGGGGGTGTAAAGCCAAGGTAAATGTTTTTCGCCATGGTACAGGTGAGATACTTGATACGGTTAGATAGTTGGAGCCAGCTGGTCTGAGCATACAGGTCACAAGTGTGGGTGAGACGGTGGGCACCAGTAATAAGCTGACATGCCTTGTTTAAGGCAGTTGATATACGTCTGAGGGTTGTGGTTGTGGCAGAGCCATAAATGATGAGTCCATAGTTGATAACTGAGATCACAGAGCTCTGTACGGCAATCTTCAGTGCATCTGGGGAAAGATGTTGTCTGTGTTTGTAAAGTTGTCCAATATGTGTATTTGCAGCTCTGGCAACACTGTCATCATGAGCCCAGTAGGAGAGATTAGAGTCAAGCAGTATCCCTAGATATTTGAAGGATAGAACCTGTTCGAGGGTATTCCCCTGTGAGGTGGAGATAGCCATGTGGTGTTGCTTGTGCAGATTGTGAGAGCTGCGGAAAAGCATAGACTTAGTTTTCTTGTGATTTAGGACCAGTTTATGATTATAAAACCATGACTCAATGGTACTGAATCCAAGTTGGAGACTGCATTGTAATGATGTGGGGTCTTTGTGTGAGGAAAAAACAACTGTATCATTGGCATACGGTATGATGTGTTCAGAGCAGGATTGAGGAAGGGAGTTTAAGAAGAGGCTGAATAGGAGGGGGCCCAATATGGACCACTGCGGGACACCAGAGTGAACAGGCAAGGTATCTGAAAGAGCATTTGCAATTTTTACTCTTTGCAGCCGGTTTTCTAGGTAGCTTTTAAACCGTTGTGCAGAGTCAGGTGAAAGACCGGCGTTCAGTAGTTGGTCAATAAGCAGCCCATAGTGTACAGTATCAAATGCCTTGGAGAGGTTGATAAAGATGGCCCCAGTGAGTAGGCCATTGTCGATGGAGCTGTGTACTGCTCCAGTGAACTCAAGGAGGGCTGTAGTTGTACTGTGTCCTTTCCGGAAGCTGTGTTGTGCACACAGTATATTGTATTTATCCAGGTGGTCAGTAAGTTGGTCTGCCACGATGCGCTCAAGTGCCTTTGAGAGCAGGGGTAGTATGGAGATAGGGTGATAGTTTGAGTGACTGGTCTCATCACCACTTTTGTGGACAGGGGTCACAATGGCAGTTTTCCATCTATCCAGGAATTGACCACAGCTGAGAGAGAGAGGTTCAGAATTTTTGTTAATGGACAAAGTACATCATTGAGGGTAAGTGACAGTTGCTTAAGGTCCAGGGTGTCACAGCTAGTTCTGGATTTAGAGATAGCTGTGGTAATATAGTGGTGTGCTTCATTCACCCTTACCTCTCTAAAGTAGAAGAGGGGTGGTTTGACTGGGCACAATGGAAGCTAGGGGAGGTGGCACTGTCTTCCAAAAAGTCAGGAGGTAGAACAGCACTGAGGTCTGTAAAAGCCATGTTAAAGGTGTTTGCGATGACCATTGGGTCGAGGGTAGTGGATCCATCAACTATTAGCATGGATTTAGAGGTTTTTGGTTGCTTCCCCATAATTTCCTTGATATTATCCCAGAATGCTAGGCTGTTTCCCTGGGTGTTGGTGAGAGCATCCTTGTAAAAGGAATTTTTTGTAAGCCAGATGGCTTTTGTGCAGGCATTTCGGGCTTGTTTGTATTTTTGGATGTCAGATAGATTGCCAGTAGCTTTGGCTACCGCCCAGAGGTGGTCCCTCAGTTTCAGCTGAGTAAGAAGTCCCGCAGTGATCCGGGGTTACAGAGAGTTTTAGCTTTGCGTTTTTTAACAGGGGCAAAGAGGTCACAAGTCCTGTTGAAAGTAGAGATGAAGTAATCAAGAGCCAAGTTAACATCCGTTGCCTTGTAAATAGGTAGCCAGTCTTGTAGTTTCAGGTAGTGTTTGAGATGGGAAAATTTTCCACGAGAGAGGACCCTGCTGGAGATGATTTGGGGAGGGGGCTTGAGGAATTTGTTTGACCATTCACAAATGACTGGGGAGTGGTCACTGAAAGAGTCAGGGAGAATGGTGGTATGAGAGATCCTGGTGGGGTGGCTGGTGAGTACCCAGTACAGGAGGGTCCTGGTGCCAGCTCTGTAGTTTGTCCTGGTAGAGGAGGTAACCATCTGTGTGAGTCTGGCAGCTGCAATGGAATCTTTGTGAGCACTTGCATCTGATGCTAGTCAGTTAATGTTGAAATCTCCTAGTAGAATAAGTTCAGTGTCAGGAGGTTGGGAGTTGATGAAGTTAAGAACATCGTTCAGGCCATGTCTTTGATCCCTGGGTGGAATGTATATGGAGACAATAGTAAGAGCTTTATGGTTAGGTCCTAGGAGGATTTTTATAGGCAGGATCTGGGTTGAGGCAGCAGGCGATGGAGTTGCTATGGGGTGCCACATGAGGGTGTCTTTGATGTAGATTGCATAGCCACCACCTTTTTTAGAGACCCGGTCCAGTCTGTGAACATTGTAGCCCTGTAAGATTAATGCCAGATCAGCAACTTTTGGTGTCAGCCAGGTTTCAACAACAGCAAGAATGTTATGGTTTTGTTGGCATATGAAAGATTGAAGAGCATCAAGTTTTATTAGCAGCAATGTCAGTTTGCCTGCCTGTCTCTCTGACAATATGCCAGAGGTTGTCTCATTGTTTCTTCTGGCCAATTAGAGGGCCCGTGAGCCAGGGGTTAATGGTTCCCTTTATTTTAACAGTTCTGACAGGAGCAAATATGTCACAAGCCTTGTTGAAGATGGCTATTAGGTAGTCTAGGGCTTTATTAGTGTCTCTGCAGCCAGCTAGGAGGGACCAGTCTGCACCCTTCAGATACCTCTTACAATAGCCTACAAGCCTCTTTTTGAGGTAGCAGCTTTTGGAGATCTTGGGGGGGGGGGCTTTAGAGCTCTTATTAGTCCAGGAGCAGACTACTGGTGAGTGGTTGCTTAAGGTGTTGGGCAGGACAGAAACGTTTTTGATATGGTCAGTGTTAGTGGCAAGAAGCCAGTCTGAGCATGCATGAGCTGGTATGGTAGTTCAGCCTTATTGCCTGTGTGACCATCTGAGTAAGATATAGGCCATGGATTCTGTCCCTTGTGGTAACAGAATCCTGGGCAAGCCAGTTAGTGTTAAAGTCCCCTAGAATGACCTGCTCGCAGTCTTTATTGAACTAGGTCAAGCTCAAGGGCTTGCTTGCCAGGGGGTATGTAGACAGTGGTCAGATACATTGCTTTCCCATGTCATCTGACAGCTAGCTTGATGGAAAGGAGCTGGGCTTCGTTAGTGTTTACACTGTATGGCATAACCCTGCCACTTATTTTGTTACTCAGATAGACCAAACACCCACCCCCTCACTTGGCTTGTCTATCTAGCTGGAAGGAGGTATATCCATCAAGCAAGATGGAGGAATCAGGTATTTTCTGAGGCAGCCACGTTTCAGTGAGTGAGATGATGTCCGGTTTGTGGAATGCAACCCATGCCTGGAATAGGGGTAGTTTGGATAAGAGACTCCCAATATTAATTTATGCAATTTTCAGGCATCCTTGGGTTAAAGGGTACACAATGCCAAGAGGTCCAGGGCTGGGGTGAATATTCCCGGAAATCAGTAAGAGAATAATGATCACCCTGGACAGGTGGCATTTCCACCAAGATTTAATGACCCAGGCCTTTCTGCACCTTGAATTGTCCTGGTTTGGAAGTTGCTGTTTAGTGTTATATGTACACATCAGGGCCATGGCAACCTCTGCGGTTAAGGGGGGTGGCTGGTTCAGTCTTACTAGACAAGTGAACCTCCAGAGGTTAATGGATGCAGAATCCTGGTGCTCCAGAGTACCATATTTGTTAGATATGGTGGTAATTTGTGAAAGCATGGCGCTAGGCTGGGGCTCAGTTGGTTTGCCATTAGTGATTCCAGCCGGGGAGGGGAAGGTAAGTAAGGCCAGAAGGTAAATGTGCCAAGGAGAGATAGATGCTAGCCTATAAAAGGGCTTGTTCACCAAGTGTGGTGGTGGGGGCAGTGGGGATCTGATGCAGAGCATCGGCAGGACTAAACACTTTGCCCTCAGCAATTCTGATGCTGTTTCACTGCTTGGGGCAGCGTGACCACTAGCTGCATACCTTTTCAGCTGAGATTATTCGGGGGTGGGGTGGGGAGGGCGAGATCACCATAGCACTCATGATCTCTATGCGGTACTGGGACCCTCTGTCAGTTGGTCCCTGAGATCTATGGAGAACAGGAGGGAAGGTAAGAATATATATATATATATATATATATATATATCTATATATATATGATATATATATAGGCAGAGGGGGGATGGTAAGCACAGGTTAGGTAGGGCAGGCAAAGAAGGGGAGAGAGATAAACTGGGCTGGGATGTTCAACTAAAAGTCTTTGCTAGCTTTCAAATCCAAATAACTTAATTAAGCAGGGCAAACTGGGCAGGGCTAAATAACAGCTTACTGGAAGTAAATGTTTGGCTAGAGAGCAATTGAAGTACAGTAACAACAGTTGGTAGCTAAACTCAGCTTTTTTACAGGGTAGTGAAAATACCAGGCAGAATATAAGAAAAATGAGTCAGTCAATCACTACACTGTAAGATATTGGCTAACAGTAAGTATTCAACTAAAATTCAATTAAAGTTAAGAGCAGGTTGTAGCTAACCGCTGCTTCTTACAGGATAAATTAAAGTACCAGTCGGAATATAGTTAAAATTAAGCCAAGCAGCCACTACTCTGTAAAAGTAGAGACTATCTCCACATGTACGCCGACTGTAGTCAGTCCTGGAGCAAATTCGAATTTAGAAAATGGCGCCAAACACTTTGCCTTCAGCAATTCCGATGCTGTTTTTCCACTCAGGGCTGCGCGACCACTAGCTGCATACCTTTTCAGCCGAGATTGTTCGGGGGGGGGGAGGCTGAAATCACCATAGCCATCATGATCTCTGCGATACTGGGACGCTCCATCGGTCAGTCCCTGAGATCTTTTCAGCTAAGATTGGAAGAAAGTTTGGAGAAATTACAAGCCAGGGACTTTGAATAGAAACCATGTAATTAACCCAGTTTCATTTTGTTCTTTTGTGATTTTTTGAGTTTTCCTGTTTGCTAAATTTCTCACATAGACCACTCCGATACAGTTCCATTGCACTCAATTTGCAGGTAGTTCAAATATTATTTTTTTCTATAGAATTTGGAAGTTATAATTGATTCTTCTAATATGAGAGGAAAAAGTACAGTAATTTAGTAGCTTCCAAATCAACTCTTCCCCTGATTGTCTTGCCTCCTTAGTTAAACCAATTGGGAGTCTGTAGGCATCAAGAAGGGAAAATAAAAGTAACATACCTTCACCGAGGAAGTTACCTCATAACCAACTTCAATGCTGCCAAAACAGTGTCTTTGTATAATACTGCATCTGCTACAATGCTGCAATACTTAACACCTTCCTTTTTATGTTGATTACGCACAGCACAAGAAACATATTATGGCAGCTTGCTCAGAAGCAGGCTGTGGAGGCATGGCACTGTTGTGGCCAATGCCCCAACAGCCTGCAAAGGCCTGTCCCACTTCCCTCAATGCCATTGCAGGCTGGTGGTGACAGTCGTTTGGAACGTTTGTACCAACTTCATACAAATCAGCTGCTGCAATCAGGGGCCGCCTCATCATTGCAGCGTCAGCCATCTGCTGTAATGAGGGAGCGACCCGTCATTGCAGGGCGGGATGTAAACACCCTGATATTGTTTGTGAACATGGCGGCAGGTTGCCGCCATGTTCACAAACAATATAACCCCCCCTGTTTATTTGCCGATGGGGGCCCCAATCCCTGTCGGCCTTGGTGTCCCTGTGTTTCTGGTGGCAACGGGGGAGCCCACTCCCCATCTGCATTCTATAACACATACCTCCCCTCACTTTTATTTCTGCTGATGGGGTGCTCAACCCCCATCGGCTACTGCTGCCCCCCCAAAAGAAAGCCATTGGTGGCACTCTGGGAGCTACCCCAGCGTGCCACATGCCCCTGTAAAGGAAAAAAATGATCCTGCAAAGTCTTTTTTTCCCTGAAAAAAAGAAAATGGTCACTTGTATTCTCCCTGCCCCCTCCCACAACCCGCACCCACCCACTGCTCACCCTGCCTTCCCACACACCCCCATACCCCATACTTACCTCCGGAGCTTGGCACAATGATCTACACTGGACCAGGAACACATCTGCACTCTTTAAAGCTGAACGCGAACTGAGAAAATGCCGGTAAGCTGTATAATGTAATGAATAGGGTTTTTTCAACTTTAGTGCATATCTCGGGCATTTTGGGGAATTTTTTCACCAAATTTTCAACATGGGGTTTTTGGGACCCCTCCTCATGAATTCTTGAACTGTCATGGCATTAATCTGCCCCAAAAGGTAGTTTCGCGGTCACTGGTGGAATCACCTTTCAGGGTCGATTAACAAAATGACAGTGCCAGTGTTCATGAGGTGGGCTCTTAAAATAATGTTGCACTCTTGGTGGAAAAAATCCAAAAAATGACTGTTTTATGAGCGTGCACTGTGCAGTTGCTGTGCACACTCATAAGTTTGTGAATTTGCAATATTTTCATGCCAGATTTTCAATATTGGCATTTTGTCACACCTCCAATTGAACAGTACAGCTGTCATTGTTCACATCCTGGCAGAAGTGTGTTTTCACAGTTCCGGCACAGAATAGCACGGTCACTGTGGGAAATCAGTGTTCGGGAAAGATTAAGAAAATGACAGTGACACTGTTCACGAGTAGAGGTCCTGAAATGGCTATGTTGAAAATTTAGTAATGATACTCCATAAAATGACTGTTATGAGCCTGCCTTGTGCAGTTTGCACGCACGCTCGTAACTTCATAAATTTATAAACTTCAGATTTCCAATATTGCCATTTTCCCACACCTACTTATGAACAGTACAGCTGTCATTTTTCCCATCCTGGCCAAAATGTGTTTTCACACTTCCGGTGCAGAATAGAGCATTCGCTGTGGGAAATCACTGTCCGGGACTGATTAAGAAAATGACAGTGATACCGTTCATGAGCAGAGGTCCTAAAATGCCTATGTTGAAATTTGGTGATGATAGCCCATCGAATGCCTGTGTTACAAGTGTGCATTGTACACTTTCCATGCACCCTTGCAACTTCACAAATTTGTAATATTGTCACACCAGATTTTCAACAGTGGAAGTTAGGGTTGCCACCTCTGAATAAGGCAAAAACTGGACCTTAAGCTCTGCCCCTATTTCGGCCCTAAACCACACCCCCTTTTTGGGCCCGCCCCTTTAAAAACTCATGACCAACTGAAACCGCCACACAAAATTTACTCATCGGTTCGGTGGACATTAAGGAACTGCACCACAACACCACTTATGAATTAATAATATAATAGTTTATTGCACTTTAATGCAGTTTGAAAGTTAGGCAAACAATTAAAGATTTAAAGTAAACACACTTTCACATGGGACACATGCACTATCAAACAATGAGTGCACATATATGATTTTTATTTTTAAACTGGCAGAATTGAATTGGCAGTTGTTTGGCACCTATTGTCTCATCAGTTCAAACTTCATTGGCATGGCACTATACTTTGAATTTGTATTTTGTATTTGATTTTGCTGCATCTAACAACTTTATATTGTTTTTTATAAAGGGATGGAACTGCGAGCAGCTATGCTGAAAGTTCAGTTTAACCTGCAGTTCAGCCTTTACTAAACTGACAGACATATGGTTCCTCTCATCTGTCCAGCAGTTCCCCAAGATAGAAAAAAACTCTTTCTACAAAGCTGTTGCTGACAGGTATTGACAACACAAACTGTACAAGCTGAAGAAGAGTTTTACATTCTGGTGCCTTGGCAAAAAATGTTACCCATTTGTCTGCCACAGACCCTATCATACCACTCAGTACTGACAGTGCTTTACTCAGCAGACAGTATTCTGAATAAAGTGCATCCATGTCCAACATGTTCTTGAGCTGCAGAATTTCTGCACAGCGGAGCGGTTCATTCCACGCCATGTCTGGCTTGCTAAGTGCATGATCTGCATCCCTTGAAGAGGACTTGTTTCAAATTTGAACCATTTGTTTAAATACATAATGGCTCGACTGTAAAATCCACAGAAGTCTTTTAAAATTCTGTCTCTGATGTTTCCAGGAAATGTCTGCAGTGCTGCATTCACTTTGTAGCCAACAAAGTTGTTCTCCAATCTTTTCTCCAGTTCCTGTTTTAGGTTATGCATTACGCCATACACCTCTGTACTTGTCACAGTTTTGCTGTCCAACAGTGCTATTGATTTGTGGAAAATGGCCATTGTATACTGCATAAAATGGATATAGCACTCTCCCTCAGTAAGTTCATGGCTGCTGCTATACCCATCTTCATTTTCTGCGATGAACCTCCAAATGGCAGGATGGCATTCATCTGAACCCTGGCTGATGAAGTATGATTTAACTGCAAGCCAGCACTGGAGGAGCCTGTTTATTGCTGGCAGGAGGGAAAGCCAGCGAGTGACCACATGGCGTAGCAGATCCTTCCATTCCAACTCAACAAAGGCAAACATGTCTTTTAACTCATTCATATTCTTAGCAGAGCTGGAAAACTTATTATATACTTTTATTACCAAGTTTTCCACATCATACCTAGCCAGAGCCTTACTGGCATTCCTGGCACAGTGATGGATGACATGGCGCAGGCAGTTGGCAGACACAAGGTGGGTACCTTTTGATCTTAAGTTTTGAAAAACTGAATGATGTTTCCCATAATTTACAGAGGCATTGTCCGCAGCATAGCTTGATAATTGTGCAAGCTTTAAACCTCTGATGGTCAGGGATTCAATAATTTTTGCTGTGACAGCATCTGCAGTTTCATTGTGATCTTCATAAAAGTCCAACAGTTTCTGCTGGATCCCCTTTTTGGGATCAAAGTACTGCACAGCAACTGGAAAAATTTTTTTATTGCCTTTATTAGAAGCATCTGATGCAACAGAGTAAAATGAATTGCCCATTTCTTGTAACAGCAGCTCCTCCCCAAAAGGTGCCAGGACATTGGTGACAATGCTCTCAGCCTTTGTTCGTCCACAACTCATTTTGGATGCAATACTTGAGTCTGTGTAGATCTGCTGGGCTATCTTCGTTCCACAGTCTATGGACAGGTAGGAGTGATGATGCTGGACTCCATGGTATAGTTCGGTAAGTTAGGCTGCCATCACCTTATTGCTTTCGGAACTATTTTCTGCAACAAAAAATTTCTTCATGATATGATTTTCTTTTTGCAGGTGTGCCAGCTGTTGGTGTTTTTCACTTTTTTCATGATTCTTTACTGCAGCCTCAGCATCCCACTTCGCTGTAAAACCAGAGCCACAGACAGTGCATTACGCAGAATGTTCCATTCCTGGTCCTGCAGATCTGATCCAGGAATACTTGCTTTCTCAAGCCTTGTTGTAGCAGCAAAATATTTTGGCCTTCTTAGCAGGAGTGGGAGGAGGACTGCTACTCCTTTCTTCATCACGAATGGGTTGGAATCTTTTTTCCACTAAGACTCATGTTTCTGTTAAGCAGAGGAGAGAAGGTTGAGGGTAAGAGTCAAAAAGAGCTACAAAAACAAAACAGTGTGCGATGGCCACTGACGGAAGTTCCAGGACAGCAGGATGTCACAGGCTCAGTCTGTTGGTAGCACAATATGAACATTTTACTGTAATATTTTTTCAGAGATTGCAGTGAGACACACATGCAGTTGTGGTGGAGCTCAGACTGACTGAAAATAGTGTCCACTCCTCCTTGACTAGGCAGTATCAATAACACAGAGCAAATACAAGTTGCCACTTGCCACAGCATCTCAGAAGAAGAAGAATCAGCATTTAGGTAGCACTTTTCATACACAGTGTACCCTAAAGTGCTTTTTACAAGCAATGCTAGACTGGTAGTGAAGTGACTGAATGTGTAGTGGCAGCCATATCACACATCATCACCCACACACAGCCTGCCCTGGATAATTGCATGAACCAGTTTTGTGGGAAGGGGAATGTTGGTCAGGACATCTGGAATATCCCCTACTCTTTGTGAAGAATGCCTTAGGTTCTTTTACTTCCACTGTCCTGGACACCCACCAAGACAGCACCAGGATGAGTAGAAAGGACCTTGGTTTTAATGTCTCATCTGAAGGACAGCACTTCCCAACAGTACCGCACTGCACCCCCTAATACAGACAGTATGTAGAATAATGCATAATATACCGACACCACACCATACTAATTGGTGAGCCAGCCTTACAGCAAGCATTCCTGTTAAATTAAATTAAGTACTTTTAAAGCTATAAAATGCTGTCATTATGAAACATAATGTCTGTTTGCCATTTTTGTTATTAAAGTTCTTTTTGGTTGGACTTGAAACTGCATTCTGTAGTTTCAAGTCCAGTCAAAAAGAACTTCAGTAACAAAAGTGGCAAATAGAAATTACGTTTCTGCGTTTCATGATGACAGAATTTTATTACTTTTAAAAATACAATATAAATAATATAACACACTATTCAAATTGGTGAGTCAGCTGGTCCAGTTCAATTGGGCCCCTACAGCAAGCATTCCTGTGAAAACTAACTTAATTTTTCAAGCCTGTCCACAGTTCACTCCATTCCAGCCAAAAAGAACTGCAGTACTTGTTGCTATGATATATAAATTTAAAATGTGTTCTGAGCATACACTATAGTGATGGGATTCAGTCAGAATTATTGAATTCTGATCACATACTGTAGGCCCCCAACCCCAAGTAAAAGAAAAACATGAACAGAATGGCAGCAAGACATAAGAAACAGCCAATCTGTGAGCCGGGAGCCCTGGAAATTCACTATTTAAATTATTAATTTAATCCACTTTCAAAAAGGGCAAGCCTACCTACAAAGTTGATCCTAGGGAGATCAGACAGTTGCAGCAGCAGATATAGCAGATTTGCAATTTCGTAGTGGTGGTCATCAAGTGAGGATTGATGCATTCAGTCAGTCATTCAGCCAGACAGCAGAGCAGGTTGTCCGAGGACAGATGAGATAAGGCAGCTAAAAGCTAGGGTATTTATACCCAGGAGTAGGGGTGCCCAGCTTTTGTTTTTAAATTCCCGCTGCATATTCATATTTTCCAGGGCCAGATGATTGGTCCCTTTTTAAGGACCAATAAAAATCTATGAATTTCAGTGGGTGGTTTCTGCAAGTCGGACAGCAACCCGATTGGTAGGAAATTAGCTAGTCAGTACAGAAGCCACTGATTGGTAGGGCTTTCAATGCCGACTGCTACTGTGAAAAACAGACCGAACTCTTAAAAGTCTAGTTGGGCAGGACTCAGGAGAGAAAGCGGCAGGGACCAGTCACCAGCAGGGTGGGGGGGCCAGGGGGGATACAGACTGAGAGTCCAGGCTGCAGGCAGCTCTACTTTACTCACCGGACCCCAGTCCTCTAGTCTTCGCCCATCAGGCTTCGCTTCAGTCACTCACAGAGTCAGTAGTCAAAGTCACACAGCACAGTCTGAAAGATCAGAACAACAACACAGACAGACATCACACTAAATCTCTTTCTCTACACAACATCAGCTAGCCAAGCAACGAACAGAACAAATGAGAGTACCAGACTGAAAGGTAATTATTATATTAAAATTAATGAATTAACACTTTGCTGATTGCTGTGCGTGCACTACTACCACCTAGCCCTAACCGTGGTCCGTGCCATGCCTGGTGCCTGCCTAATAAATAATCTGGGGCTCAGAAAGGAAAAATTAGTCTTTTTTCCTTCTCACAGTCTCAAGCATCACCTCACAGTGTCAGTGACTGAGTGACAAGACAAGTCGGACTCGAGTCGGACCGGACTCATCTCGGACAGTCAGGCGGGCAGGCAGCTGGCAGCAGTATTATAGACCCAGGATAAGGATTAATTTTATTTAAATTAAGTACATTTTGCAGTCTTGCAGGTTTAAAAGTAACGTTATGTGCCGCTTAAGTTCAGACTGTTCATTGAACGATTAAAAGATTAACGAAGCAGAATAGAAATCCTAAGAGGAGACACAAGTTTATTCCCAATTCCCAAATTTAAAGGCAATGATGACAGCATGATGACACTGACACTGTAGCTAGTAATTGGGGTAGGTATCTTGTTTGTAAGGTGTAGGTGTTGCTGTCTGTTAGTGGTGTGTAGAGCATCTGAGCATGGGAGTGAGCAACCAAATTTGAAGGGCTCGTGTTTTTATGCTGTCCCAGTCATCTGTCTTCTTAGCAAAAATGTTCAGGACGGGACGGGTACATGATCCAGCATGGATTCTGTCTGACCTTTCCATGCAGTGCAGTGCAGTCCTGACAAAGCCATTGGGTACTAACCTAGCCTGACACTGACATCACAGACAGTTTTCAAATTCAGTACTTGACAGATTCCTTGCAGTTCCTTCCTGATCACAGCCTGAGCCAATACAACATCATAGAGAGAGAGAGAGGTAGTCCTGACACAGGGTGTCCTGTCCCTCCAGCTTCAGTGCAGCAGCTCACCTTAATTAATTTCCCAGCACTGTAAAGCACCTTCGGCTTCTCCTCGTCCAGTTACAGTAAGGTAGGACAAAAAAAGCATAAAAAATAATATCTATATTTAATTTTAGTTGTGCACATCACCTGCAGGTATTGCTGACTTGAGCTTCCAAATCCAGGAACATTCCGATTTTGATTTTTTGGGTCGGTTGGGGAGTCGGGGACGAATCTGTTCCTCTAGCTCCAGCGCAGCAGCTCACCTTAATTTCCCAGCACTGTAAAGCACCTTCTCCTCGTCCAGTTACAGTAAGGTAGGACAAAAAAAAGCATAAAAAATAACATCTATATTTAGTTGTGCAAGCACATCACCTGCAGGTATTGCTGACTTGAGCTTCCAGGAACATTCCTATTCTGATTTTTTGGGTCGGGTGGGGAGTCGGGGATGATTTCTAGTCTAGATAGCAAATAGCACCACCGATTCATCATAGGGCGAATCAACTAGCTTTCAAGCAGCAGCTTTTTATCTTGGCAGGACCGGTGGAGGATTCCGGATTCAGGAAAATTGTATAACCCACACCCGAACAGTCAGCCAAATTGATTAGCTCGAAGAACGAAGACTAGTCAGTCGCAACCTTACCTAGCTGCACTGATTGCAGTTGGGGATGGTTGGTGTTCTGTTCCAGGGGGCTCCCACTTAAAGAAAAGCTGCCCTGTGAGTTAGTTCGTTGCCGGGCGGCGGCTGTATATGGAGTTCCTTGTGTTAGTCATTATACAGGTATTATGTCGGGTGTAGCTGCTGCAACGAGAGTGGCAAAACCGGAGCAGATGGGGAGGAATCCAGAGAACTGGACAAATAAGTAAAAAACCGGGCTATCCGGTCAAAAACCGGACAAGTGGTAACCCTAGGAAGTTTTTCACACCTACTTATGAGCAATACAGCTGCCATTTTTCACATCCTGACCAAAATGTGTTTTCACAGTTCCGGCGCAGAATAACATGGTCACTGTGGGAAATCACTGTTCATGACCACGGCCACTGATTTACGGTGATTAAAACATTGAAATTCCATTTTCAATACTTCAGATTCCGGAATTGCACCGGTGATTGTTATTCTAATTTCCGGATTTTACCGGGATTCTGCTGTCATTCTTTTAGTATGTGTATAAATAATCAGAATAAAAGAAGGCTTATTATACTGAGCATTAAATAAAGCAAATTGAAAATAGTTCAGGAAGCAATTATAAAAAAAAATACAAGTTTTGTAGAATTACTGATCTAGTATAAAATGGCAGATTCCATGAAATCTTTGTTTTTACCGGTGTTCAGGCAGCCCTAATTCCGGAATTTTACCAGGTTCTCCGGTAAAAAACGAAAAACAGTGGCCTTGTTCATGACAGATTAAGAAAATGGCAGTGGCACTGTTCATGAGCAGAGGTCCTAAAATGCCTATGTTGAAAATTTGGTGACAAAACTCTATAACATGACTGTATCACAAGCACGCATTGAACTGTTTCCATGCACCCTTGTAACTTTGCAATTTTGTAATATTTTCATGCCACATTTTCAACAATGGTATTTTCTCATACCTCCTTATGAACAGTACAGCTGCCATTTTTCACATCCTGGCTAAAATATGTTTTTGCACTCCTGCCGCAGAATAGCGCGGCCACTGTGGGAAATCACTGTTTGGGACACATTAAGATCAAATGAGTGAGAGGGGGGAGTGACAGAGCTCAACTGAGATCTGTTGGGACTGCTGCAGATTTGTTTCTGGGCAGACAAAGTGCCCAACGCAAGAACCCAGTACAAAAGGGCAGCCTGCAGCACTGGGAGAAACAGAATGAGAGAGCGAGTGACGGAAGGGGCGTGAGCAAACTCACTGGAACGCTGTCAGGACTGCTGCGGATTTCTCTGTGGGCAGAAAAAGGCATCAATGCAGGCAGGGGCCCAGTACAAAAGGCCAGCCTGCAGCGGTGGAAGAAACAGTAGGAGCGAGTGAGACGGGGGACTGAGTGAGCTCAATGGAGCTCTATCAGGACTGCTGCAGATTTCTTTGTCGGCAGAAGAAGTTGCCAATGCAGGCAGAAGTCCCGTACAAAAGGGCAGCTTGCAGCGCCAGGAAAAACAGAATGAGTGAATGAGAGAGGGAGACTGAACGACCTCAATGGAGCTCTGTCGGGACAGCTGCGGATTTCTTTGTGGACAGACAAAGATGCCAACGCAGCCAGGAGTCTCGTGCACAAGCGTAGCCTGCAACGCAAAGAGAAACAGAATGAGTGAGTGACAGAGCTGTAGTGAGCGGGCTCAATGGAGCTCTACTGTGACTGCTGAGGATTTCTTTGTGGGCAGCAAATGTGGCAACACAGGCAGGCAGGAGCCCGGTACAACAGGCCAGCTTGTAGTACTGGCCGAAACGGAATGAGTGAGTGAGACAGCTCAATGGAGCTGTGTCAGGACTGCTTCAGATTTCTTTCTGGCCAGAATAAGCCACCAATGCAGGCAGGACCCCAGTACAAAAGGGAAGCCTGGAGTGGCAGGAGACACAGACTGAGCAAGTGAGGGAGGGTGAGTGAATGAGCTCAATGGAGCTATGTTGGGACTGCAGCAGATTTGTTTGTGTGCAGAAAAAGGCAGCAATGCACGCAGAGGCCCAGTACAAATGGCAGCCTGCAGTGGCGGGGAAACCAGAATGAGCAAGTGAGAGAGGGTGTGAGCGAGCTCAATGGAGCTCTATTGTAACTGCAGCAAATTTCTTTGTGAGCAGAAGACGGCGGCAATGCAGACAGGAGCCCAATAGAAACGGGCAGCCTGCAGTGCCGGGATTAATGGACTGAGCAAGTGACAGAAGGGGAGTGAGCGAGCTCAACGGAGCTTTGTCAGGACAGCTGTGGATTTCTTTGTGGGCAGAAAAAGATGCCAACAGAGGCAGGAGCCCAGTACAAAAGGGCAGCTAGTAGCGCCACGAGAAACAGAATGAGTGAGTGACAGAGGGGGAGTGAGCCAAAGGTGCAAATGCAGGCAGGAGCCCAGTACAAAAGGGCAGCTTGCAGCACTGGGAGAAACACAATGAGTGACTGAGATAGGGGGACTGAGCGAGCTCAATGGAGCTCTATCGTGACTGCTGCTGATTTCTCTGTTGGCAGAAAAAGGTGGCAACTAAGGCAGGAGCCCAGTGCAGAAGGCCAGCCTGCAGAGCCAGCAGAAACGGAATGAGCGAGTGAGAGAGGGGGAGTCAGCAAGCTCAACAGACCTGTGTTGGGACTGCTGCAGATTTCTTTGTGGGCAGAAAAAGCCACCAACAGAGGCAGGAACACAGTACAAAAGGGCAGCCTGCAGCACCAGGAGAAACAGAATGAGTGAGTGAGAGAGGGGGAGTGAGCCACCTCAATGAAGCTCTGTCAGGACAGCTGCGGATTTCTTAGTAGGCAGAACAAGGTGCCAATGCAGGTAGGAGCCCAGTACAAAAGAGCAGTCTGCAGCACTGGGAGAAACAGACTGAGCGAGTGACACAGGGGCAGTGAGTGCACTCAACACACCAACGCAATCAACATTCGGCATTGACAAATGCTTGTTAAATTAAGAGTCCACAGCACCAGTAACAACTTTTTTGAGGGGGTCTATCATTTAGCACAGAGTTCAATCAAAAGAGAGACTCTGTAGATTTCCACCAAGTAAGGTATTTAAGCTTAAAATTATTTCCCTTTTCCTATTTTCCATCTCCATTCATTGCCTTCGCTCTGACTTGGAGTGAGTTAATCAGTTAGTGAAGCACCTCTCTCCCTTGGCTGAGATGCCCGGGTTATCTGAAAGAAAAAGAAGGCAAAATGCTCCATTGAGCATAGTATTTCCAAACTTGGAGATACCCCATTCTCCTAAGTAAGGTTCGCATACCTCTAGTATTAAAATGCCTTCCTATGTCTGCAGCCTGGTCAGACTCTCATCCTCTTGTTGGTGTGTCCGATTTCATACAGTTGAATTTCCAGCACTAATTCTTCATTTCTCCAAAATTTCTTCCAGCAGCCAAGTGCCAGCCTTCCATTAATAAAACATTCAGTGATAAAACTTCCCACTTCTCAAAATATTGTTAAAAAGTAGGAAAAATAGCTCATTGAGCCATTTAAAAATTGCCCAAAGGCTCTCTGTTACACGATTTCCCAAACGGTCTAAGTACATATGAACATATGAGTTTGCCAGCAGAAAAAGGCCCACCCAGTCTATCTAAGCCTGCTCGAGTGTGCAGCCAGCACCCCTAGTTTGCAGCTGCCCCACCCCCCTTTGTCATCTCACTGTTGCCCCCACCTCTCCCACCCTCACTCTCACCTGTTCCCTGTTCCCTGTCCCATGCTCTTCTAAAGCTGTTCACAGATTTACATGATACCACCCATTCTGGTAGTGTGCTCCATTTTGCTACCACCCTTTCTGTGAAATAGTGTCTCCTCATTTCCCTTCTAAATCTTCCCTTCTTTATTCTTAGCCTGTGCCCTCTGGTGTCCCTCCCCTCCGTAGATTAAAGGCCCCATCTGCCCCATCCTTATTGATTCCACTCAGATACTCGAATGTCTCTATCATGTCCCCCTTGTTCCTTCTATCCTCCAGGGTGTACATATTCAGGTCTCCCACTCTGCTCTCATAGTCCCTCCCCTCCACTCCACATATCATCTTCATTGCGCTCTTCTGCACCCACTCCAGTAGTCTGATATCTCACTCCAAAACTGCACACAATACTCCAAGTGCAGCCTTACCAGCAACTTGTAGAGGGGCAAGTCACCTCTCTTCACTGGGATGAAACCCCCCTTGCTATGCACCCCAGCATTTTGTTCACTTTTGCAGCCACTTTCCTGCATTGGGCAGTATTGTTCATGGCCCCTGTTACCATTACCCCTAGGTCCTTCTCCTCCTCAGTGATCCCCAGCTTAACACCCCCCCCAGCCAGTATTCTCTCCTTGAGTTCTTCACCCCGAAGTGCATAACCTTACACTTCTTTGCATTGAACCCCAGCTGCCACCTCTCTGACCACTCCTCTAGCTTGCTTAGGTCCCCCTGCAGCTGCTTCCATCCCTCCCTTCCATCCACCACTGCTCCCATTTTGGTGTTGTTTGCAAACAGACTTACCTTGCTCACCACCCGGTGCACAATGTCTGATATGAAGTGTCCAAATAATACTAGTCCCAGCACAGAGCCCTGGGGCACCCCACTCATCACCGGCTTTGGAGTTAAGAGCTCCCCTCCCACCACCACCCATTGCAGCCTCCCACTCAGCCAACTTGTAATCCAGTTCGTCATTTTTGCCTCTACTCCCTCATCAGTTAGCTTCTCCCTAAGCCACCCATGAGGCACTGAATCTAAAGGCCTTGCTGAAGTCCAAGTAAAGAACATCCACCACATGACCCTTATCCAGCTCACCTGTCACCCAGTCATAATATTGCATCAGGTTGGTTTGACAAGACTTCTCAGAAATGAACCCATGCTGCCTCACATCCTGGAGGCCATTGTCCTCCAGGTATGACACCAGTCTTTCCATTAGTATCATTTCCATGAGTTTGTACACTATGGAGGTGAGACTTACCGGATGATAATTACCCGGTTCATCCCTTGGTCTGCTCTTATGTAATGGCACTACAAGTGCTATCCTCCAGTGGCACACATCCTGACTCCAGTGAAATGCTGTACAGATCAGCCAGTGACTCCACCAACGACTCTGTCATCTCCCTCAGCACCCTGGGGTGGACCCCATCCAGCCCTGGTGCCTTCTCTACCCTTAGTGCTCTCAGTCCCTCTAGGATTCTACCTCCCTCAATTCTTCCATCTGTCACCTCCTTTCCCCTGTCCCTACCCTCCCAGCCCATGGTGGTAGCAGTCCCCCCCTTTTCTTCCTTAAACTCTGAACAGAAGTATTCATTCAATGCTTTCACCTGTTCCTCCCCCTTTTCCATCCACTTGCCACTCTTTTATCCTCACTATTGTCTCCTTGCACTTCCTTTTCTCCCTGATGTATCTGAAAAAGTCCCCCCCCCCATTAATTCCCTGCTCTAATCTCAGCTCCCTCTTGGCCTTGGCTTCTCTCACTTTTCTGGTCACCTCCCTGGACCATCTTGCATACTCCTCCCTGTCCTCTTCCTTCCCCATCCTCCTATACCTCTGGTGCACCTCTAATTTTGTCCTCACCACCTCCACTACCTTGCTGTTCAACCAGCACAGTTTCCCTGCTCTGCTCCTCTTACTCTATGCCTTGGTGCAGGCTTCCGTTGCCTCTGTAATCCCCGTTAGACAATATTCCATTTCTGCTCCACATCTATCTCCTGCCTTATGCCATCCAGTTTCCCTTTTAGTACTTCCTGCATCTTCCCAGAGTCTGCCCCCCTGAAGTTTACCACCCGGGTTACTGATTTCTCTGGCTCCCCACACATCGTGAATTTAAACCACACCATTTGGTGATCCCTGTTGGCTAGTGGGTCCTCCACCCTTATTTCTCTTACTGCCTCCCCATTCAACAATACCAGATCTGAAGTGTTCTTTAGCCTAGTAGGTACACTGACCAACTGCATCAGGAGACCGTCCTGGATCACATCCAGGAGCACTTGCTCCCTAGCACTGGAGGTGACTGGAATGCTCCAGTCAACCCCCAGCAAGTTGAAATCCCCCACAATGACCACCTTCCCTTTTCTACATACCTTTCTGATTTGTCTGGCTAATTCCCTGTCAAGCTCCTCAGACTGGGACGGTGGTCTGTATACAACCCCCAAACTTCAGTTTCTTACCCCTTGAGTATAGGAGCTGCAGCCAGATTGCCTCTGTTCTCCTTTCCTCACCCCTCGTCCCTTGTGGATTAGATCCCATTCCTCACATAGACTGCCACCCCACCGTCCTCCCCTCCTTATGGTCCTTCCTGTATAATTTGTACCCTGGGATTGCCAGATCCCAGTCCCAGTGCTTGGTTGCCCATGTTTCCATGACAGCTGCAATATCCACCCTCCCCACCGTCAAGAGTGCCTGTAGCTCAACTGATTTGTTGCCTAAGCTTCTTGCATTCAGTGAGACCACCTTCCATCTTGCCCACTTCCTTTCAACACCCTCTATCTCTTCCCTTCTACTCCCTCCCTTTCCGGCCACCCCGAGTCCTTCCCTGCTAGCCTGGGGGGTAGGCTGTGATTCCACTCTATCGAATCCCTGCCTACCTACTGTCCACTTGTCACCCCCCATCTAGTTTAAATCCACCTTTATCGCAGTATACCCCCCCCAGTTTTTGCTTTAATATCTCCTTCCCCTCCCCACTCAGGTGTAGCCTGTCCCTTGCAAACAAATTGTTCTTATCCCAGATACAGCCCCAGCTGCCCACAACCCCATACCCATTAGTTCGACATCATTCTACCAACCATGTATTCAACTCCTCAATCCTGTCCTTTCTCACTGTGCTTGTGCAGGGTACTGGGAGCACCTCCAAGAAGGCCACAGACTCCCCCAGTCTCCTTGCACAACCTTCCCACTTCCTCAAACCTCTCCTTTGTTACCTCCACCATTTCCCCACTAGGTCATTTGTCCCCACATGTACCACAATGTGCGGTTTCCTTCTTGCGCTCCTTAGGATTGCCTATCCTGCCTTGTCTGCAATTAATCCCGGTATGGACTCCACCTATATCCAACTGTTCCTCTCCCCCTAGCTGCCCCATCTGATCCCCTTGAGTATGGAGTCCTCCAACACCATTACACCCCCCTCCTCTTTCCTTGTGCCCGTCAACCCCCTACCCAGGTTCTCATTCCTGGGGCCACTCAAGACAGTGCTTTTACCATTTGCCCCAGTGTCTTCCCCTTGCCCCTCTCAATTGAGACCCCTCCCTCCTCCTGTTTGACTGCCAACCTGCCTCTCCTTCCTCACCTCTCTGAGAATTATCCTTCCCCCTGCCACACCATGCTCAGTCTCTCCACTAGTAATGCCCCTCACTCCCTCCTCTTCGTGAGTACTATCCCTTGTGCAATCTCCTCCTGCATCCTCTTCCCCATGTGTTGCTAGTACAGCAAACACATTCCCTACCCTCTTTGCATTACTATGTATTTTCTCCTCCCTCTTGCCTACTGCTGCTCCTCTTTTGCTAGGCCCTACTAGAGTCCACCCTTCATCAGCTGGCTTCCTGTTTAGTTTTTTCCTTCCCCGACTCCTCCCTTGACCCACTGTTCCTTCTCTGTGGTGCCCCCAATACTCTCAGATGTCAGCCCTTCTATCAACGCAACCCTCCCCTCACCCCTCAACTTGATCTCCAACCCCCCCCACCTTTACTTCCCAACTAAGATTCCCTTGTGGCTATCTCATGCATGCTTGAATCTCGCCACTGTTTTCACCCCCACCACTTCCGCTGGAAGACTGTCTCAGGCATCCACCACTCATTTAAGTCACTTAACCCCCTCCAATCCAATATTCTGTTCTGGGATTCCTGCTCCCTATGTGGATCACTTTGCACTTTCTGGAATTTAATTTTAACTGCCAGACTTTGCACCACCTCTCTAACCTTTGCAGGTCTCTCTGCAACTCTGTAATCCCTTCCTTGCTATCTACCCTGCCACAGAGCTTAGTGTCCACTTTGAAGAGACACATCATGCTCCGCATTCCTTCTCCTATGTCACAGATAAATATATTGAACAGACCCCAGGACTGAATGCTATGGCTGCTCATTCATGACCCCCCTCTCCCATGACTTGACCTCATTTGCCACATCCTCTATTTTCTCCCCATAGCCAGCTTCTCATCCATCTAACTAGATCCTTTGCAGCAGTCAGATCATCTATCTTCTTCAGCAACCTTCTGTGTGGCAATGAGTCGAATGCCTTGACAGACTCAAAGTAGAGTAAATTCACTGCATGACCCTTATCCAAAGCCTTAGTTACCCAATCAAAGAATACTATTATACAATCAGATGGTCTGACAAGGTCTCCCTGCCACAAATCCATGCTGCTTACTATGCAGGAGCCCTTTTCTCTCCAGGTGGTCCACTACTTCCCCTTTGACTAGTATCTCCATTATTTTACTGACCATGGAGGTACGAGTAACAGGTCTGTACTAGAGATGTGCGAAGCTGGTATTCTTTGCTTCAAGAATTAATTTGCAAAGTTTGCCATATTTGCAAAGTTCTAAGTACTGACTTCACAAAGTTTTTGGCAGGCACAGAGTCACTTTTTCAGGTGAAGTTATGCAAATTCACTGGCGAAGTTTCCATGATTTCACCTGACTTCATCTGCAAAAATGGCATTTCCCCAGGAAATCTCAATGCAAAGTGGCAAGTGGGCAATTTGCAAAGTTATTCATGAAGGCAAATTTTGCTGCTTTGCCAGAGTTTTGCCAGCGAAGTGAAATTCATAACATCTTTAGTCTGTAGTTTCCAGCTTGCTCCCTGTCTCCTCCCTCATAACATGGAACACCATTCGCTACCCCCCAATGTTTTGGAACCACCCCTGATTATAACAAGCCCTTGAATTGCCCTGCCAGGGTTTCCGAAAGCTCCAATGCTAGTTCCCTGAGCACTCCCGGGTGCATCCCATCTGACCCTAGAGCTTTATCTATATTTGGGTCTGTAAGCATTTTTCTGATTCTTCTCCCAAAATTACTACCTGACCAATTTTGGGAATCCCTTTTGCAGCTTTCTTTATGTTTCTTTATGGCAAGGGCGCACTATCCTCCACTGTGAACACTCAGTAAATATAGTCATTAAGAATGGCTGCTTTCTGATCACTCTCTTCTATTACTTTGCCCCCTCCATCAGCCTAATAATGTCCTTTCTCATTTACCTTTTTCCTTAATGTATCTAACCTATTTCCACCTTGACCCAAACTGCAATATGCAGTTCCGTGTCTGCTTTTGCATCCTCAACTGCATTCTTAACCTCCCTCATCTTTAATTGACCTCTCCCTCTCTTTCGAATCTCACCTCCAACACTCCATTTCCTCAGTTCACAAAAAACTAGGATCACTCTATAGAGTCCACCACTTCTTGACTCCTGACACTAAGGTCAAAATCGCTCAGGCTAATCTACTAGCTTTACTGGAATATGCTCGGTAGTCATCAATGCTGCTGAAAAATCTGCTCTACAAAAAAAAGCATACTCTCTATAACAATATAGCTAAATTCACCTCTGGCTGCAGCTACAATACACACCATTGCATAATGCTAAATAACCTCAATTGGCTACCTCCTGAACTCAGAGCAAATCTCGCTTTTGCCTCCCTCATTAACAAAACTCTGCACACTGGCAACTCTCCATACCTTGCCAGGCAGATCACTTTCATCAATCTTCCCTCCTCACGATCTTCCTCCCATAACAACATTGTCATCCGCTGTTTCACACCAGCATGGGCCAGCGGTCCTTTTCCTTCCATGCTACCTCCTTATGGAACTCCATACCTTCTCCCATTAGAAAAAATACCTCTACCACTGCCTTCACAAATCTTCTGAAATCACATTACTCCTCCTCCTCTGTCGCATGTCAATGTTTTCACTTACTTCCCTCAAACTCCACACTACCCCACTCTGTTACCCTTTACAACCTGTATGCTTTTTTTACTTGTGTTCTTTTCAACCCCTCCTAAAACGTAATTCCATTCAAACTTATTTTCACACACTTTTGTCCTTTACAAAACTGCACCATGTGAATATTGCTCTGTATATGCTTTTACCTTCTCTTCCACTGCTCATGATGACTTGCTATTGTACCATGTACATATTATACCATGCAAATATTACTTTGCAGATATTATTATTCACCTGATGATTTGTATAACCATGACTGCATACGTTATCTGTGCATTTGCACCCGAGTCATGCCTGAAAAAGGCTTCTATCACCAGTGTACTTACCTGGTCAACAAAGACTAAATAAATAAATGAGTAAATAAATAATGTGATATTCACTTCATTCCTTTTCCCCCATTTCTCCTTGTATCTAATAAAGGCCCATTTTGTAAGCCCTTACTGCCACCCCAACCTTCTTCAAGGATCAGATTGGTGTCTTGTGCATGTTTCTCTTACCAAAATCATATGAAATACAACAATAATCATGCTTACAGACATGCAATCATAGAAAGATGATTAGGAAGACTGATTTTAAATTGTGTTTTATATTTATTATTGTGGTTGTAGCATTGTTTTAATTTGTACTGCTCCTTGACATTTGAAAGGCGCATTAAAAATAAAGATTATTATTATTATTATTATGACACAGCTAAACAAAAGCTGGTAAGAAACTTTGCCAATGCACGGCACGAGTCCCATCTTAGGAGCTTCATCGAACATAACTAGAGGTTGTGTTTTTTTACAGTATGTACGACTTTTATTCAAATGTGTCACTATGGCCTGTGGCTTGCATTTGAGGGTGGTGCCTATTTGAGGACATTTTATAATTGAAGATGTATGGTATGTTTATTCATACTTTATAACTCACAGAAAATGGCCCAACTGCTGCAACTGTGCTGTGCACCACTCAACTAAAATCACAATTTAGAACTTCAAAAGCAATATGTACCATTTAGCCCTTTACATGATGGGGGTGTAATTCAGAGAAAGGATTACCATACAAAATTTGCAGAAAAAGGCACAGTAAAAAAAAAAAGCAAGCAATGTGACACACAGCCCACAGTATGGCTCTAGTGCAACTCACAGAAAAACTTATACTATTAAATATGTAGATATAGGCATAGGTACTCTGTGCTCCTCACCACTCAACCTGCAATGTTGGAGGTGCCGCACCCTCTTGCAACCATATTTGTGCTCAGCCTTCAAAGCTTCCTATACTCCAACCTGTTTATCAGCTGGAGGTCTTTAAAGATCTCAGTTATGTCACCTCTGGCTCTCTTGTTCTTTAATGAATACATGTTGAGGCCCCTCAGCCTTTTCTAGTAGGGCTGTATCATCTTGGTTACCCTCCTCCGAACAGCCCTCACCATGTGCATATCCTTTCTTTTGTTTGTGTGTTTTTTGTTTTATCCCCCTCTTCTGACTTGCTCCTCTTTGGTACATGCCCCTCCCATAGTTCTGTCACCCACCATCCATGGGACTTATCCATTGCTGTGGTTCTCCATGGTTTGGTCCCTAGGGCTGGGCCACCACAGGGTTTCCCAATTCCTTTGGTGGTGTTAAAGTTCAACTGGGCAATGGTGTCTCACTCAGCAGAGCAGGGACTGTGAGAAGCAACAAGAGAGCATAGTGCAGCAGCCATTATATTCCACCATTTTCTCCCACCCTGGACATTAGCGGAGGCCCTGCCCAGTGGTCACATGCATATGTGCACGGATGCCAGAGTGTGGCAACATCCCCCTCCTTCTTCCCTCATCCCCACTTGCAAACAGCACCTGTGGACACCAGATGCCAGTAACACAGCGGGGAATGGTATCCCACCCTCCCCTGAGGAGAGCATCCCTGTAATGCTTCACCATCCTCCCCAGGTTGGCCCTCCAATTATCCAGGCTCATTCCTGAACTCGGGTCACTGGTGTTGCAAGCAGTAGCAGTACCACTGTGCTGGCAGTAAATGGCCTTTCTGAAATAAGGGCTCCAGAAACTCACACATTACACATAGTAGGGGCAAACTGTATATAGGAACTTGAATTGACTTCAACCAGAAGCCAAAAGAACCTATCTGTGGTCATTATTGTATTCTAAGATCATTTATCAGAAAGATAAACATCCATTAGGTTATTTGGCAGAACCTGAACCCCACTACAGTCAGTCGGTCAGATTACGAACATCTTCCCAGAAAATACCCACGCTTAGATCATTTAACAGGGTGGATGATATCACCCTACGGAATAGTTTGGCTAGAAATTGGAATAATTTGTCATGTGAGATAAAATCAATTCTGAATTGCCTAAATTTAAATTCACATTGCACAACTATTTGAGCACAAAGTGTCAGTGTTTTTAGACAAGATAACCTGATACAAGAAAGATGATGTATGTTATGCCTATTGTCTTGTCATGAAATTGAATTAACTATTTACGATTTTTTTTTTTTTTATGTTTGTAATTTTTAAGACCACAGAACATTGTTGTAAATAGGGATAACACCTCAACAACTGAATCCTGTATAAAAATAATTTTTTTATCAATCAAAAACCTATGACTTTTCCAAGAGGAGTATAATTTTCCTTCTTTTGTTTGCTATCCCCCTTTGTGTAGCACATCATCTTCTTTGTTCTCTCCACTGCCCATGAACACTGGGCTGGTACTCTCAGGTTGTGCATAATGATAACCCATTGGTCCCTTTCCTCCAAGGTACTGTACATGCAATGACTTCCCCTCCCATCCCGTACTGGGCTCTGGGGTTTTTGTGTCCGATGTGCATAATGTTGCACTTTCTGACATTGAATGCCACCTTCCAAATTCTGGGTCACTCTTCTAGATTTTCTAGGTCTTATGTTGTCTCCTGACCCTCAGCCTCATAACGTCTGTAGTAACTTGCTATGTGGCACTGTGTCAAATGCCTTACTGAAATCCAAGTAGGCCACATCAACAGCTCACCCCTTGTCACCCAATCAAAAAATTCCATTAGATTCAACTGGCATAACTTTCTCCACTAAACCCATGTTGCTTACTGCTCTGTAATCACTTAGATATCCAAACCGTAAACATTGCAGAAATTTGCAGAGCAGTAACAACTCTGCTGCATGTATCCAACCCAGTGTATGTTCACAATGCCACTATCAAAATGATTCTGGCTATAGAATTTTTAAGAAAAGCACAGGATCCACAACTATCCCACTTGCGTTGTGGACCACTGTATTTAGTAGTCCCACTAAAAAAATGATCTGGTGCTAAAACATTTGAGATAAGAGGCACCATATTGTATTGCATGCCATTAAGCTCACTATAGGCACTGCCACTCACAAAATAAGGCACATAATTAAAATAAAATTAGAAAAAGAACAGCAGATAAAGTATGTTGCATGCCACTTTGCCTGCTGTATGGGGTACAACTAACAAAATCAGCCAAACAGAGCAGTAGCTAAACTGTGCTCTCACAGAGCAGCTCACTATAGGCAGTGCCATTTAATGAGCAAACGTTGGTCAGTGCCAATGATTTCTGCATGTTTTCACAATTCAAATGTGGTATCAGCTAGGTCATAGAGAAGATAGATGAAATGGGTAGAGATGAATGGTTCTTTTTGTATTAAATATTTTATTGAGCTGTTTAGAGAAATCAATAGAAATATCAGAAGACCTTTTTCATATACATTCATAAGTTCATTTTCTTTAAATTTAGTCATACCATGCATAAGTTATATAGATACAGAGTAATAAATCTGTATCAGATTGTATATTTGAAATTACAGATGTACTATCTTTGAGGAAGTTATTGTATATGCCTGGAATTGTGCTTTCTTTTTTGACAGTACATCTCTGAAGACTGAACTGTCCTTAATGCTGCAAGAGCAGCTGTACTGGAGGTTCAGTTACTTAGTTATTTGAGCTAGTGGAAGGGGGAGAGAGATATGCAATCACTATGAAGTATGGCTCCTATAGGAATGGCTCCCTCACCTGAGGGGGCTATGCGAGATCTCCACCAAGCATTGCTGTTATATAGATATCCTCTCTAGCAAGGGCGTCTGGCTTACTGAATATGCACCAAGTGGTGCTGCTGTACAGTGACCATCACTGGGGGGGTAGGCAGCTGGATCGCTACTGAGCATGGCTCTTCCAAGGACAGGCTAAATCATTGCTGCGCATAGCTCCTTTTCACATTGCTGCGAGGAGTCTGGGATGAGGCACCTCAGTGGCAGGCAGCTGGTTGTGTCCTTCCTACTCCTGCAGCAGGACTGGCATGGCTTGCTTTGGTTGCCAGGGGTTGTTGGACACTGGCATCCACTTCTGTCCCTTGTTGTGGCTCCTCTGTCCTTTCATGTTGACTCTTCAATGTCCCTCAATGCACTGCTCCTGTGTCTGCTGACTGCCTTGAAATGAATAGGGCCCATTCATTTTAATGTATTTTTCTTTAATTCATATCCTTTTCATTTAATAATTTTTCTTACTTTTTCTAACAAGGTCTTTCTCAGCCCCACCCTGATGAAAATATAGGTGTCAGCTTTCAAATGCTCCTGCAATTTGTATCGGCAGTGTATGTCAGTGTCCACTGCAAAGACCCATTTTGGGAGGATTTAAAAGTTGGCCCTATAGGGTTCATGGAATTGGGGATAGAAAGGCTTTTCACAGAAAAAAGTAGATACAAATGTTAAAAACAAAAAAGTTATGACTTTAAGAAAAATAAATAATTTAAATAAGTGGCCTCAGACCACCCATTCATTTCAATGTTTTTTTTTCTTGAAGTCCTAACTTTGTTGTTAATATTTTCTTTCTGTCAAGGTACTTTTTAGCTCCCACCCAGATAAAATGTATAAATGTCGACATTCAAATCCTTCCCCTCTGAAACTCATGTTCATGGCACACACTAGTGTCCATTGCAAACACCTATTTTGGGGAGGGGGATTAGGGAAGAATTTTGAAAATTGACACCAAAAGATTTAATCAGAGTGGGACTAAATAAGACCTCTTCAGAAAATTATGGAAAAGTATTTAAAAACATAGATCAAAAAATAAAACCTCATTGAATGAATGGGTCCTGTTCCTTGCAATACAGTCACTGGGCTCTATGTGCTAATGGGTGGGTAATATGCACTGGAGGCAAGTTATCCCCCCCCCACGGAGCTCCCCATCTGCAGACAGGTGCACACCGGTGTCATTCATGACTGCCAGCCACCTGTCCATGGCTCTGCCCTTTTGACATGCAAGACTCTGCAGTGCTAGCTGGGGGTGTAGTCGAGGGTCTAGCTGGGCATCCAGTCAGATGCCCAGACTGGTCATCTCAGTGGATCCACTGTGTAGATGTTCGATGGCCAGCGGCAGAGGGGGTTGAGAGGAGGGCAGTGCCACCGGCCGTCCCTAGGGCACCATCATTAGTGAGTGGGGTGTGGAGGGGGGGAGACGGTGCCACAGGTGTTGGGGAAGGGGGGCATGGTCCTCCACATGAACTGCAGGACACAGGGCACCGGGCTGCCAGGTGTTGGTGTAGGGGGGGTGTATGGGATCTGATTGGGGGTCCGCAAGGATGGCTTGGGTGGTGCCTGCCAGCACTGTGTTTAGGGATGCTGTCCAGAGGGCAAGGGATGCCTCCAGACACACAGGGATGGGGCTGCCATGTATGCATGTGGCGCATAGGGGGCTTATGGCTGGGTTCTCCCTGGCATACCCTGCCCCCCCGAACACCTGTGGCCAGCACTGTATACCTTTGTGCATGGTACATAGTGCTGGCATTCCCCCAGCCCACCCCTGGCTGGGTGCGGTCCACAGACTGAGAGGATTGGGTGCAATGTTCCTGAGTGCCCCCCGCCTTGGTGCACCTGGCATGGAGGGTGCAGTGGGTGTGGAGTGACTATGCACCCCAGATACACGCATGTAGCCACTCTGCCTGGATCATGCATAGAGCCCATCGGATGCAGGAGCAGTGTTTCAAGGCATCTTAAGGATGCAGCATTGAGGGACAAGAGGAGTTGTAATGAGAGACAAAAGTGGGTGCCAGTGGGAAGTGGTGGGAGGGTGCACAGAAGGTGGGAAAAGGTATAGGTTATTTATTTTCTATAGAGCTTTGGGCAAGGGATATACCAATGTGGACTTTAGGGAAGGGCAGAAACAGTAATGTTTACTGATGGCAAGGTTGGTCACCCAACTGCTTGACTTGGGGGGGTGAATGGTATTGTTTACTGGCAGTGGATCTGAGCACCCAACCACTGTACTTTTGGGGGAGGGGCAAAGTAAGACCACTGGACTTTTGTAGGGGTGAATAGTAATGTTTACCAGCAGAGGGTGGGGCACTCAACCTCCAGACTTTGGGAAGTGAATGCCTGGTTCCCTCAGAGCACAGCAGGCAGCTTTCTGAGGAATATGTTATGGGAATTGGCATGACAAGAGGGGGTGAAGAGAGTCAAACAGGGGTTGTTAGCTTTACAGCATCATCAAAATGGCAAAAGCCAGCACAGTGCTTGGAGTTGGTGAAAGTGCTTTGAAAAGCATGCTGCATCATTGGTCAAATCAACCACAATTGACTGCAGTCTGCTTTCCAGCCACGTCTTTTGCTCACAGCCTGACACACCTCCAGAACAAGCTTTTTGCACTAAAGCTATACCTTCATGTTTGATTTGCGTTCTATAGTCTAACAACATTGATGAATCACTTCACACAGTACAGTGCCATAAGGAATTTCAGTAGGCAGCCTCTCTCCTCCAAGAGAAAGTAAAAAGTGATATTTGAGAACAAAAATGTGCAACAATTAAATATCTAGCAGCTGCACAAAAATGTGGTGTTTGCTCTTCAAAGAACTCTGGGTCAGTTATATAATTATGCATACTGTAGATACCTGTGAAGAACCAGGTGAAAATTTACGTGAGCGAATCTTTGAGCAGGACAAGCCATGAGCCTGAAGGGTGAGTGGCTTCTACTGCCCCTGGCTTCACAATATTAAATTACAAGTATGTTTCTTCACAGGCACCTATGTGCAATTTGTTATATTACATATTAAAGAATTGGGGTTGTATTTTCCATTTGAGAATGTGGATGGGAGTGTTTACTGAGTGTGACTGAGGTATTCCCTAGTGCAGGAGTAAATAGTGGTATGGTTGTTTTGCAAATAGGTGTCATTGTCTGCTAACAGTGGGTAATTGAGTCTTTCTCAACATTAAGATGTCATGTTCTCTTATTCATAGTCCATTATTCACACTTTGTTATCTACTGCTTGCAGTGAATAACTGCATTTTCCTGCCACTGCAAAAAAAGAACCAGTAGATAATAGGGGTAAACAATGTAATATAAAGTTAAACCTACTTGACTAGGCACCTTTCCCTCCTTTCAGGAGCTCTTCAGAGTGCACACTGACATCCATTTATAAATGAGAAACATACAAACTTACGAAGAAGCTAGCAGAAGAAGGCCATTTGGTCTATCAAGTCTGTTCATATTGCAGGGTCCACCGCTTGAGCTACTGACCCTGCACCCCCCTCTCCACTCCTCCCATCCTTTCCATCTTCCCTACCCATGATCGTTACCTCCTCCTATGCCTATCCCAGCCTCTCTTGAAGCTGCCCATTATCTTCAATGAGATCACCTCTTCTGGCAGTACATTCCAAGTGTCTACCACCCTCTCCATGAAGAAGTGATTCCAGACTGCCCTCCTAAACCCCCCCCCAGCTTAAGACTATTGCCCGTGATGTAATGGTTGCTATGTGGCTTAAAGAGACCCTTCTTATCTACCTTATTTATTCCTTTCAAGTACTTGAAGGTCTCAATAATGCCCCCCCCTCTAGGAAGTACATGTTCAGTGCCTTCAACTTTTCCTCATATGCTGTACCCTGATGACACAATATCATCTTTGTTGCCCTCTTCTGGATGTTCTCCAGCAGGTTAATGTCATTTTTGAGGTGTGGGCACCAGTACTGAACTCCATACTGTAGATATGGCCTTACCAATGACCTGTACAAGGGTAGTTTAACTCTCCTACTACTGATCCCCCCCAGCTATGCATCCAAACATCTTGTTTGCCTTTGCTGCTGTTTTCTTTACTGTGTGGAGTGCTTCAGGTCACTGGTGCTCATCACTCCCAGGTCCTTCTCCTCGTCTGATACAGATACCTGGACTCCACTCAGGTAGTACACCATCCTGGGATTCTTGGCTCCAATGTGCATAACTTTGCATTTCTTGGCATTGAAGCCAAGCTGCCAGATCCTGGACCACCTCTCCAGCTTTTCCAGATCATTCTGTAGGACCTGTATCCCTTCAGCTGTGTCCACTCTCCTGCAGAGCTTGGCATCATCTGTGAATAGGCACATTTTGCCCTTAATGCCATCCCCAATGTCACTCATAAATACATTGAACAACACCGGCCCCAGCAAGGAGCCCTGTGGGACCCCACTGGTGACCTCTCTGGTGCCAGATAACTCTTCCCCCCCATCAATCTTCCTCTGGGTTCTGTCCTTCAGCCAGTTTTACACCCATCTGTTCTTCTTCTCACCAACCCTGAGATCCGCAAACTTATTGATCAAACCTTTGTGGGGCACAGAGTCAAAGGCCTTGCTGAAATCCAGAGGATGTCTACCGCTTGACCCCTGTCTACTGTCTTAGTCACCCAGTCAAAAAGTCAATCAGATTCATTTGAGATAAACTCCCCAACCCCCATTAACCTGTGCTATCTTGCATCCTGGACATAATGCTCTTCTAGATATTCTATCAACCTTTACTTAAGTATGGTCTTCATGAGGTTGCACACGATTGAGGTCAGACTGTCTGGTCTGTAATTCCCTGGGTCATACCTGGGACTACTTTTGTGGAGGGGCACCACATGTGCTGTTCTCCAGTCCTACGGTACCATGCCTGACTTTAGTGAACTATTAGATAGGCCTGCCAATGGCCCTGCCAGCTCCTTAGCCAGTTCCCTTTGTACTCTTGTATGTACTGTGTCTAGGCCTGGTAATTTGTCCACCTTCAATGCTAGCAGCCCCTCCCTCACTCTATCTTCCTCTACCACTAAATCTGTTTTCCTCTCCCCCCTGTTTCTCTTCTCCCTCCTGAAGGCACTGGTACATCCTTCTCCCTGGTGAAGATGGAACAGAAGTATTCATTTAGTATCTCAGCTTTTCCCCCTGTTATGCTCCACCCACTCCTCTCCTTTCATAAGCCTAACAATCCCATCCTTCTTGTCAATTTTCTCACTAAGTAGTGAAAAGGGGCCTTCTCCCCCTTCTAAATTCCTTCAGCTACCTGCACCTCCTTCTGTGCCTTAGCTCATTGGACTTCCTTACTTACTGCACTAGCCAACCTTAGGTAATTTTCCATATCCACCTCTCTCTTTGTCTTCCTAAATTTCCTATAGCCTAACCTCTTCTCCCTTTCTACCTGGGTGACCCCTGAACTGAATCAGCTAGATACTTTGACTCTTGTGTTCTTCCCCCTGAGCCTAATGTACTCCTCTGTGGCAACCAGTATTCCTTTCTTAATTGTGAATCACCTTTAGTCCACCCCCATATCTCCTCTGATGTCTGCCAGGTGGCTCCTTGGCACTTTGCCCATCTTCCTGAAGTCCACCCTCCTAAAATCCAAGATTTTAGTCTTAGCTGGAATGCTTTCCCTGCCAATATCCAACTGGAACCACACTGTGCAAAGGTCATTCCCACCCAGGTGCTCCCTGACCATTATTTCCTGTACGTGCTCCCCATTTATGAGCACCAGATCAAGAATTGCCTTAGCTTTTGTTGGTTCTGTGATGCCATGAGTCAGGAACCCACTTTGCAGTCCTTCTAGGAGCACCTGACTTCTAGAACATGTTGTGGATGGTATCCTCCAGTCCACCTTGGACAGGTTGAAGTCCCCCACAATTATCACCTCTCTATTCCCTACAGCTTCCAATATTTGCAAGCTCAGTTCCCTGTCTCTCTCCTCATCCTAGCTGTGTGGTCTGTAAACCACCCCCAACCTCACCTTTCTCCCTTAATTGGACCATAACTGAAACCATAATGGCACCACCTTCCCTTACTCTAAGTCCTCTTTCGTGCAAGTTATTCTGTCCTTGATATAAACTGTCACCCCCCCTTCCTGATTACACTGTCCCTCCTGTATAGTTTATATCCAGGAATTGCAAGATCCCAGTCATGGTGTGGTGTTGCCCAAGTCTCAGTTACTGCTGCTATGTCCACCCTCCTGTCTGATAATAGAGCCTGCAGGTCTTCCCTCTTGTTTCCAAGACTGCACGTTCAGAGACATCACCCTCCACCTAGAATCTGATCTTTCTTCTTCACTTCCTTTCTTCCCTTTCTTCTTCTCTTCACAATTCTCACCTCTATGTTCACCCCACCTACCCTTGTGATATGTTCCTCACCTCCCCACTCTTTGCTAACTGTTTTCTTACCCCTTCCACCTCCTCCCTCCAGATATCTTCCATTGCTGTGTGTGTGTTGGGGGGATCATTGACCTCCTCCTCCTCCTATCAGAGTTTTTGGGCCTGAAGGCCCATCCCCCCCAGTAGTTTAAATTAAGTGTAGTGGTTATGTATTCCCCCAGTTTGTCCCCAAGTACCATCAAGCCCTCCCTATTGAGGTGTAGCCTGTCTGGTAAAAACAGTGCTTTGTTTGACCAGGTCTCCTCCCAATCCCCAACACAGATGAGTTCCAAATAGAAGACTGCAAACACTCAACCTGGTAGGTGCAACAAAAGGGTAGCAAGCCCAATCAAATGAAACAAGCCAAAAGTTGCTGCATTCAAACTAGGAAAGATGCACACAATCGATGAAGTCAAAAATAAAGGCTTTGTTGCCAAATTAGTTAGTGTGTTCAGATACCCACTGCACACCATTCTTTCCCAATGCTTTGGGTCATATCCCTTCATCAGGGCAAGAGTGGCATGCAGTGAGTGTCTGAGCATAATATCAAATTCAGCAATAAAGCCTTTATATTTGATTTCATTGATTGCGTGTGTCTTTCCTACTTTGAGTGCTGCAAGCTTTGGCTTGTCCCAATACAGATGAACCTCTTCTCTCTGCACCATTTCCTCAGCCAGTCATTAAAATCCTCTATTCTTCTCTTCCTGGCTGTGCTGACCCTTGGTACTGGTATCACCTCTGAGAAGGGCAGCAAATTTGCTTCCTCCCTGTAGATCTTCCTTAATTACCTGAACCTACTTTGTACTACCTCCACCTCCTCCCCAGCTAGGTCATTGTTTCCCATGTATATAACTAAATTAGGTTTTCCTCTAACCTCCCTTACTATTTCCCTTATTGTTGGGTCCACATTTCCCACTGTCATCCATGGCATACAAACCACCCTCCTGCTTGCATTTGGATCCCCTTTCTTTCCCCCAGTGAACACCTCTAATTATACAATGGCAAGAACATTTCCTGGACTCTGATTGGTCAGTCTGGGACTGGACCCATGATGTTATCCCAGTACAACATCACGGGTCTAGTCCCAGCTCAGAAATGACCTCATCAGCTCTCCTTTGAATCACTCCATGGATCCACGCAGCCCGCCACGATCCTCGCTTCAAGCATTTGGTGTTCCCACCTGCCCTGCTCAGGCTTTTCTGAAGCTAAGTCATTTTAACAGTCCCCTCCCAACCACAACAACTTAGACCCCCATAATCTTTTGTGTCCAGCAGCTGAAATGTCATAATTTAAAATAAGCCCCACAGTCTGCAACATCCAAACCGCCACAGTGAGCAGCACGCACTGGCACATCTCTCGCTCCCTGACCTGCCACAACTCACCGCTACTGCCGATCACCTGCCATAACTCACCGCTGCTTCCAATTGCCTCACAGTGGTACACATGCCTGTTCTCCTAAATGCCCAGTCCTGAAGGAAAATACATCTAAGTGTTTCATCCCCAGTCCTGCGAATCTCTGAGCGTAATGACAGTTCAGCATGTGGCATGTGCCTTTCATGTCTGAGAGCCACAATTAAAAACATCCATTTATCTCAACCCTGCATGTGCTGGCAGATTAAGTGGTAAGGAGTTCTCCTGTAAAAAAATAATAAGTACAGCTGTAAGGTAGGTGTGTGTGGTGGTGGTGGTGGGGGCACCTTAAAATGGAAACGTTTGAAAGCATAGAGCACACATTATCAGAGCTGCTGACCTGGAGAAGTCATGAAGCATGTAGCAGCAGCACCTAGCGGACAAATAAGGAATTGTAAACTTTTTTATAAAAGATATACTTCCATGTCAAAAAATTAAAGAAAAAAATGTATTTTAAATATTTTTGATTCTTTTTTTTTGTTGTTATTAATAACTGAGCTATTGTATAATAGCAATAATGCACTCCAGGGTGTGTGCTGTGCTGGAATAACATCACTTCTGGGGTGATTAGTTGCCGCACTCAGCCTCGGCCTCATGCCCCTAATCACCCCAGGCATGATGTTATCCCAGCACAACACACGCCCTGTCATGCATTATTGCTTAATTATGGAGTCCCCTATGATTACTACCTTTCCATCCCCTGTACCCATGCTCCTTGTCCTTCCTTTCTTACCTTTGTTATTAGATGTCCCCCCACCTAACTGCTCCCCCTGCACCCTGGAGAACTTATCTCTGCATCCATTATTTATTCCCCTAACTGTTTTTCCATCTCCCACTCTGCTCCTCCCTGTCTGACTATTGGTGTTTGCTTCCACTTTCCCTTCTCCTCTTCCTTTCCTTTTCTCTCCCTCCCTCCTTTCTCCACTCTGTTTTGCCAGCCTCCTCTTCCATGCTCACCCTGACTAGTTCTCTCACCCCTCCCCTGTACTTCTACTCTCAGCCCTGGCTCAACCCGACCTTCTACCTCACCTCCTCCTGCCCCCTCCCTCCCTCCAGACAGTGGTGCAAATATATTCAAAAAAGACATCCCTTCAGAAGTTCCCACCCCTGTTGCTACCTTCACCTTCCCACCCCTTACCCTTACCACTTTCCATTTCTCCACCCTGGGCTCCCTGGTCCTCTGAGGAAATAATACTCCTGTATACTGGGTGGCCCTCCTCACTCTCTTCCCCTGCCTGATGCCTTCACTCCCTGTGCACCACCCATCTGCCTTTTCCTCCATCGCTCTGCTCCTCTGACTTCCCACACCATCCTCCCCAGCTCCCATCTGAGCAGCCTTATTTCAGCCCTTAGCTGCTCCAGGCTTTTACACACAGGACATCCCCCTTTACTCCACATCATCCCCAGAAAGACTGCTGCCCTACAACTATTTCAGTTGACTACTCTCCTTCAACTCTCCTCCTTCCTATACATGTACCTATTCTCCCATGTCCTCCCAACCCAGCTTCTCCTAACCTTCAGTTATACATAAATATAAAATTCACAATTATACAATGGGCTACAAAACAGAACATAAATTCTCTATCCTGATTGGCTGACTTGCACCCTTCTCCCGTTGTAAAATCTAGAATCACCCCACGGGAAGAGGTGCCAGCCGCTGATCAACCGCATCAGGATGTCCCCCGAAATCACTCCAACAGTCACCAACACAGCACTCGGAAAGACTGCAAAATTCCGTGCTTGCTAGCAACCGGCAAATCCAGCTACTACAACAGGAAACCGCATACCTCCGATGAAATTGAAACTGTGGCTTTCTCCCATGTTCATTGATGTTTCTTTCATACTCTCTTCTGTGCCTCACGCACAATTTTTAACATTTCCCAGCCCCTCAAAAACACACTGCAGCCGGCAATGTTAACTCAGTACTGCGGATGCACAGTAGCAGTGCGGCTCCAGCAACAAGGGAGTATTTTTTCCCAGTGGAACAATAAACACAGCAATATATAGCTTAAAATTAATAAAAAAATGGATTTACTATTTTTTCTATGTGCCAAAAATAGGAGGACATTGTATAATTGCAATATGCCACTCGAGGGTGTTGGTGATGCCAGGATTTACCCACGCCTGCTGTGTTGTTGGTCTCTCGGCTGCGCCTCGTGACCGAACAACACCACAGGGCGAGAGTAAATCCTGGCATCACCAACACCCTCTCATGGTATATTGCTTAAATATGTGTTTCTGTTTCACTTTTACTATCCAAATGTAAGAGCAAATCTCAATATTCTAGAACTCAGTGGGCTGCTACTTCAGATGTTCTATCAGAACTAGAACACTATGCCAGGAAAGCTGGTTCTTAGCAACAGCCTGATTCTGAATGCTAGTTAAAGAGTAGCTCTTTACTATAATAAAAAGCTTAAAACATAAATTTACATCGATTATGTTTTAACATTATTGTTTTCTAGTACTTTGTTTTTACCTTCACCTGTTGTTGGTCTACTAAATAATGTAGATGATGCAGCAATTATTTCACTTAGTCTTTCAAAATGTATCTGACTCTCCTCTGCTAACCACACAATTGTTGTCTGTGACATCACCGTCTGTTGTTATGGTCAGCACTATGATGTCATAAACCAAGGCACTGTGAGGTTAACAGGGCAGAAGAAAATGTTTTCAAATGTTTCCTGTACAGACTTTTAGATGGGCTACCAAGATTTGGTATCGGAAAGTAAAACTGAAATTGAAAAAAATGTTAATGTTTAGTAAATTGTAACAGCTGAAACAGCTTATTTATGAAAGCACATGCTGAAGTGAAGAGTTGCTCTTTAAAGGAGATAGGAAATGATTTTTACATAGTTAACTGCCCTTAAGGAAATGATTTTTACATAGTTTACTGCCCTTCCATCTCCTTTCTGTGCCAGTTATGTATTTGGGTATGCTTTAACCAATTTTTGAAAAATGAATAATATAGCTTTGAGCTGTTTTCAGATCTTTCTAGAGTTCCACTCTCCTTACTGGTTGCTTTTCTTTCTTTTCAATTTTCTAAGACGTTCTATGATGTCAATAACACTGTTCCATGCTATTCATCCGAATGGCATAGACAGGTGCTATTGATGTTATAAAATGTTTGGACAACATGGAAAGAGGGAGCAGCAAATGCTGAGGAGAGTGGTATTCAAAGTAGTTACAAAGGCAAACAGATTATTAATTTAACAAAAAATGGCCCAAACATATCAAAATATTGTGTAGACACTAAAAGAACAACTGAAGGGCATCTAGAGGTGTAAAGACTGTTTCCTATCACCTTAAAAAGAGCACAGCTGATAAGAATGGCTAATTGAATTTCACAGTTTTGTTCTGTCTCTTTAGCTCTGCATTATTTTACCTTGATATAAATGCATAACCTAATCCTACTTATCAGAAAAAAATTACTCAGGAACTTAAATCCTTTCTAGGAAAATAGTTCACCAAACACCTAAGAGACGGACCTTAGCAAATACATACTTAGCACTGAATTTTAAGCATTGCAAGCAGTTAAGAATGATAATTTTTGCAATTTTACAGGTTACACCAAAGCTCTGTCAAATTAAATTTGCTGAGGCTGTGTATTACTGTTTCGTTTTTACTAATACTGTGTGCTGTGGAAATCTTATACTTTTCTTAGGAATCCAAGTTGTCACTTTTTAAATGGCCATGTTTTTGGTGGGTAGATTTAAAGGACTATGTTTTCTGTGGGTAGATTTTAGTTAATAAACCAAATATTTTGCTGTGGTCTTAAATACTAAGTAGTCTAGTGTTTTTCTGATACTGTACTTATCCATTTCCCTTTCCTTCCTGTCTGAAGCATTATTTTCCAGCCTAAGTTCCTTAATCTTTTCTATACCTTTGAAATTCATGAACTTCTGATATATTTTCCTAGCATTTGATTTTTGCCTTCCACTGATTATAACCTCAGGCACGTCCTGTTACAGTGTAACTCCAGCCGTGAAACCCACCCAAAACAACATTGCAAAGCTGTATTATATGTAATAAAAGGACACAGTTGGAAAGGCTATACCCGCAGAAAAAGTGCTGGGTACTTGATGTGAATTATTTGGGTCACTAGTTACTACTTGACAACTGGTAATTGTAAATTGTTTAAAGAGTTCCCACTACTTGATTGGAGTAACTGACCCTCTATACAGTTCAGAATGAAAGATTATTCATGGCTAGCAGGTCTCTTATTTCCCTGACAACACTGAGTATTCTTTTAGAGACAAAATGTAATATTGACCAGGAAAAGGCACAGTTTCAGTCACTGGATACTGAAATGTGTGATGACTGAAATCAATTGTACATTACATGTCCCAGATCTTTAGCTAGACATTTAACATTTCAGGGCCTCATTTTATGAAAGATTAAGTTTGCACATCACAAAGTCCATTTCCTAAACACTGATTTGTTAAAGGCACAATGTTTGGTATTTTTTTTTTAAACTAAGAGAAAACTTTGTGTGCTTAAAGCATGTTTTAAATATCCCCTAGAGAGCAGCCCAAAGCAAGGCCCTAACAGGCAAATATGTTGTAATGTTTTACTTCACCTGCGAAGTTGGTATGAAGTTAACATAGAAACTCAGAAATATAGAATCTGTCAGCCGATTAGGACCGTTTGGCCCACCTAGTCTGCCCCTCTTTTCCCTGCTTATTCTGCCCCTGCAGACTCTACCTGGTCTACACACAGTTCCCTACAGCTTTCCCAAAAGGAAGTGAAGTGTCCAAACAGTCACTATATAGTGCTATTTCGGTGTTACTGTAGCAGTGTAAACTTCCTGGGCACTGCATTTCATTGTGTACTCCATCAGTGTTCAGTCACTGCACCTGCAGGTTTATGTCAGTGTTCATGCAGCCCTGATATAGTGTGTCCAAATTACGGTAATTAGCACCACAATCACACTCAGGATGTACTGCATTTAGCAGTGTCATTCTTGGCCCAGCAACACTACCTGAAGCAGTGGTGGATTGCTTTTTCAGTGTTTTCAAATTATGGCAATTAGCACTGCAGTCACACCGAAAATGCACTGCAATTAGCACTGCTGTTCTTGGCCCAGCAAAACTGCCTGAAGCAGTGTTGCATTGCTTTTTCAGTGTGTCCTAATTATGGTAATTAGCACTGAATCAACACCTCTAATGCACTTCAGTGTACAGTGTGATTTAACTGTAAGTAGCACTACTGAAAGCAATGCTGCAGTGCCATTTCAGTGCATCCCCATTACGGCTACTTATAAGTATGCAATCATCACCTTTTAATAAGACCAATGGGATATGTGAGTTTGCATGTGAAATACATAACCTGGACCGATGCAAATTTGTTCGACAATAATAACAGTATGTTGTTAATGTTTTACATGTTAATTATGGGCATTACTGATGGTGGATGTAGGTCTGTCAGGTTGGCTGTGCTAATTTTTTAGCTCTATGTTATTTTTAAAATTTAAGACACAGTGGACAGTAAGTTAAGTGTGCACACAGTACACAGTGTAATTGCGAGATTTGTGTAGCTGTGTCCTGCAACAAACCATGAGAAATATTACATGTCCTTACATTATAGTAGAAATAACATTCTCTGAATAATTTTTGAAAAACTATACCTTAACTAAAATACCATATACCATGTCATATAATGTGTTATTGTAGTACTGTAAAGAAGCAGAGGACCCCATCCAGTCATTTTGTTTTCCCTTATTCCCTTTCCTGACTACCATTCTGCATTCTCATTCCATTGTCTTTCCCTTCCCCCAGCCCAAAAGAAGGCCATGCCAACTGAGCATAACTGCCACAGGCTTTTTGGCAAATTAATTTATTTGAAACAGAGTTCTAGGTACTCCATTGGGTGTGCAGGCAGAAGCATTTGTGACAGGGGCTTTTAAATGCTAATCTGCTGATGGCAGAAAGTGTGGAAGGCACTATAGAGCTACACCTATCATTAATATCCAAAGCAATGCAAAACAGTAAGCTCTGAGGTATATAATTTATTGTCACTAAAATTAAGCAGTAACCCAAGATAGGGCATTGGTTTATTGTGGATTAATCAATACACCTTGTGTGTTGTGAATCATGCAGCTGCATACATTGTCTTCTCACAGAACCAGTGTTGTTAAATCTGCAACAAATGCATACCTTGTTGTGGGTGACTGTGCTTATAAAGTGTCTTTCCTAACATCCAAATCCATGCAGAGGTCAACCCTTACACCAGACATGGTTTATTAGATTAAGTCATGAGCAATCTGCCAAAAATAAGGTTGTGAAGAATCTTTTCTTCTGTCATATGATGCTTTTACATGATGTGCAGTTCCAAACTTCATCCAGTTATATGGTTGTATAACTTGTTTACACTAGGGAAAGTAAAAGACAATGAAGTGGAGAGTGACACACACACACATACCCCTTTTAGCTGTCAGCATAAGTTAAAAAATATAAATCCAGAACAGTAGTTTTTAAAGTGGGCACAAGGAGGGTGGTGCTCCAAATTAAAATAAAATTTACATGTCCATAAAATTTAGGCACATACAACCCATTCAGAGGGATTCCACAACTTGTATAGAATTTAAAGCATTTTATTAACAATAAAAAAAACACCTGACACGTTTTGGACAAGTCAGCACCTGAAACGCATCGGGCATTATTTTATTCATAAGAAGTCTCCTTCTCCAACATGGCTGCAGTGGTATTTGGCACCAATCACCATTTCACAAGAAACTGCAGCCTTAAGTCCTGTTGTTTGTGTCATCACAGTAATTTTTTGTTTTTTGCAAGCAAGGGGCACGTCATGTTGGTGAGCTCAAAACAGCTGAGCAGAAGAGAGAGAAGCAGTCCTAATTGTGGGTCAACTTGGGGTGCACCGTAAAGACTTGGATGCAACAGAAGCCAGGGCAAGGAGGCAAGGACCGAGGAGGAGGGAGGGAAGGATGAGGTCAGTCAAAAGAGTATTTTTTTTTAGTTTTATTTTGAGATAATAATAATAATAATATACTTTATTTGTTTCAAGTGCAATTCAAAGAATACCAATGTGCTTTTACAAAACACATAAAAGACAATAAATAATTAAAACCAATTAAAATGACAGAATTCTGTAAATTAATAATCAGGGTAGGCAAGAGAAAATAATAATGTTTTAAGACCAGATTTAAAGCTATTCACAGTCAGGCACTCCCCTTATCTGAATAGGTAGAGAATTCCATAGGGTAGGAGTTTCAAAAGCAAAGGCAAGGGCTCCACAGGTCTTCAAATGGACCCTGGAAATCTCCAGCAATCCCTCTTCAGCAGAGCTGAGTGGTTGGAGGGGGTGGTAGGGACAAAGGAGCTCTTGCAGATAATTTGGTCCTTTCCTGTGTTCAAGTTTCAAGTTTATTGCAGGAAAACTCCATTGAGCAAGCTCATTCACAAGGAGGTCCTGAGGAATGTATACAGATGAAGGAAATTACATGCATAAAATTTTGGGACATAAAAGCATATGGTACATAGTGCTCAAAATAAGACACGAAAAGGTAATATTTATGAACATAACTGGGAGAAATCATCAAAAGTAGAGAAACTACACCCAAAATAGTTGGAACCAGAACAATAGGATGCATAAGGTGAAGTGAGAGTATAAGGTACAAAGGGGAGTGGAGAGGGAGAAGAGAGGGAGGACCTTGTAGGCTAGCAAGCCAACCTTGAAGGTGATCTGCCACTGAACTGACAGCCAGTGCAGGCTGCACAGCACAGGTGTTACATGGCTAGATCAAGAAAGCCCAGTCAACAACCTGGCCACAGTATTCTTCACCAGCTGCAAGTGGTGGATATCAACCCCTGGAAGCCCTAGGTACAGGGCATTGCAGTAAGCAAGAGGGGAGGTCATGAAGGCATGGGCCAATGTTGAAAGATCACTGGGCAGAAACAGGTGCTTAATCTAGGTGATATTTATCAGATGATAAAATGAGGTGTTGATGACGGATGACACCTGAGACTTTAGCATCAACTCCTCATCAAAAATAACATCCAGACTCCGCACCTATTCAGAGGATATCAACTGGTGACCACCAAGCAATAGAGGCCTGCCCTACTGAGGACCCCTCTACCCAGCAATCTAGGCCCACCATCAAAACCTCAGTTTTGTCAGGGTTCAGGTTCAGCTAGTTGGCATTCATCCAGCCCTGAATCTTGGTGAGGCAGTTGTTGAACACCGAGATTGCATCACCGTGGTCAGGCACAAAGGACATGTATAGCTGAGTATCATCTGCATAGCAGTTAAAACTCAAGACTTACTGCCTTATAATGTCTTCCAATAGCAGCATATACACCACAAATAAAATAGGTGAAAGCACAGAGCCCAGGGGTACCCCATGTGGTAGAGAGAATGCATCAGAGGAATAAATTCTTGACACAACTCTCTAAGAGGTACCATTGAGGTACAAATGGAACCATCTGAGGACTGTCCCTGACAGTCTGAAGATAACCTGCAGGCACTCCAGCAATACATTATGATCCATGGTGTCAAATGCTGCAGAGAGATCAAGGAGGACTAAGATGGAATGAGTCCTCCGATCTCTCCCTATCAGGTGATCATTGAGCACCTGAACCAGGTGGTCTCAGTGCTATGCCTCTTCCTAAATCCCAACTGGAGAGGATCATAGATGTCATGGATGGTAAGGTGGTCATCCAGCTGCAGCGTGGCCACCTTCTCAATAACCTTGCCCACAAAGGGCAGGTTAGAGATGGGTTTGTAGTTGGCGAGACAATCCGGGTTGAGGGAAGATTTCTTAAGGAGGGATGTCACCACCACCTCCTTCAGGGAGTCAGGAAACTCACCCATCTCAAGCAAACTCTGGACTATCTCTGCCAGAACTGGGCCGATGACATCAACTCACCCCAAAAGGAGGCGAGTTGGGCCCAAGTCCTAACTACAGCAGATCAGCAGCATACTCGCGATGATCCTTATGACATTTATGATTGCCGGCTGGCTAAAAGCTGAGTAACCAAACCGTGGTTCTGCAACCTCCAACCTATCACTACCCAGCCCATTGGAGTGAGCTAAGCAGATATCTGATCTAATGTCAGCAACCTTATCCACAAAGAAGCAAGCAAACTTACCACACTTATCCTGGGACGATGCTCTCTGAACTTGCAGACAGGCTGGATTGCACAGTCTGTCTATGGTGTGGAAGAGCTGAGCAGGACGGTTCCTCACAGTGGTGATCTCCCTGGACAGGAACTCTGCCTTTCTATGGGAGATCGCTGCTTGATAGTCTGAATAATGAACCATAAATCTAAGCCTGTCAGCATCAAGGCCTAATTTTCACCAGCGTCATTCCTTCATTTGCCCCCTCTCTCCTCATCTCCCTGAAGGTCCCATCAAACCAAGAGGACTGAGGGTGAAGGTTGAGGGGGTGAACATGAACAGCAGCAGTGGAGTCCAGAGCACCACCACAGCCATATTATAAGTTTTCAGCAGGTTGTCTGGACCCCCTGCTAGCAGTCATAACTCCCAATAGATCCAGTACTGCCATCAGACCATCTGGGGTTACTCCCCTTAAAGGGCAGTACAGGATCATCTCCACAGGGACAGGCCTATAAAGGGGAGGGCTGGAAATTGAACCTGATAGCGTAAGAATCAGACCAACCAACTGGCTCCACCACCAAGGTCTCCATATCCAGGAAGAAGACCAGGTCCACAGAATGACCAGAACTATGGGTTGCAGAGGCAGATATCTGTGTGAAGCTCAATGAAGTCATTAGTTGGAGTAAGTCTTGACCAAACTCCGAGAGTTCATCATCAACCCAGATACTGATATCACCCAGTACCATCAATCTGGGTGACTCCAACACCATGTCGACAATGAAGTCTGCAACTTCTGTAAAAAATTGCTTCCCATCCCCAGGTGGATGGTAGATGAGAAGAACTTTGCACCCCACACCTGCACTCAAAGTATATTCAAAGGATCTGGTCTCCCCCACTGGTGCTTCTATCAGGCCCAATTCCTTTTTAAAACAAATGGCCACACCCCCGCTGCTACTATCCAATCTTGGGTGGTGTATCACTGAGAAGCCATCTGGAACCGCTGACTCTAGAATCAGGCCAGCATTTCCATCCAGTCAGGTCTCGGTGATGCAAGCCAGGTCCGATAACTCAACAAGATCAGCAATTATTGCCATCTTGTTTTTAGTGGACCTGGCATTGCATAACACTGCCCGGGTTGGATGAGACTCTGAGGCTGATCAAGTAAGTGGCCCACTAAAGGTGGGGCCCTTGGGTATGGGGACAAAACAGGGAGAATCCCTGTCCAGTCTCCATTTCACCCCATGGTGTTTCCTTGACTCCACCACCCCAATCCAGCCACCCAACTCTCCCCTCCTCCTCACAGTCCGGAGCCAACCCCACACCTCCTCCTTACTATCCCCAATGCCTGACAATGATTGTATACATCAGCATGCAAAGGAGGACAGCCAAAGGTAGGGAGGCCCCAGAGTGCAGAGGAGGAGTAGTGCCTGACAAGGAGAGTCACCTGCCAGCATATAATACCCAGCCACCCAAATTATAACTCCACCAATTAAGTTAACACAAAATAAAACAATCTCCCCAAGTAAAAACAACTAACCCCACTTAAGCTGCTCAAATACTAACCTAACATACCCAACAACGCCCTAACCCAAACTAAATACTACAACAAATGCAAATGAGGTTCAAGGCTCAAACAGCAGTGGTGACTAAAATTGTCCGGATTAATGCCTCATACCAGCATACTAAACTGAAATTAGCAAACTTAGTATCCACAGAGCCACGCCACAGCTTTCAAGGAGATCTGTAGTCAGAAAGGAGGGCTCTCACCACCTCCTAACTGTCAAAATTAATCCAAAGGATGCAGCCCTCTCACAGTCGCATCCAAATAATCTGATTGAAAGTGATAAAGCTCCAAAAAAGAGGCCCTCTCACTGCCTCTCCAAATCAGTCAAGAATGTTACAAGTTCATGAATGTTCATCTCCAGCAGAGCCCAACTAACAGTCCTCAGCCTGCTAGATCATCTGAATAGGAGCAAATCTTCCAAGAGATATTCACTGGTTCATAAATGACCAGGTCCCAGCCCAATCCCAAGGCAGGCACCAGGGTACAGATGGCCACGAGGCCATAATAGTGAGAGGCAAGTGGGCGCCAAGCCACAGCCAGGTAGACTGAGGTGGGAGGAAGATCAAGGTGGAGCATGGAGGGTGTATAGCTGAGTCATCTTGGCTGGAGTCCTGAGTGATGAGTCACCACCACATAATGAGCCAAGCCAACAGTCTCACACACTCACTGAGTACTAGAGTGGTCAGGTAACAAAATGTGCTATTCCAGGCCACAGCCAATGAGTTAGTGTGGTGATGGTGGTGTGGCAACCTGAAGGACTGCAGCAGACAGAACAGCAGCTGCACCAGGAAGCAAGCCGAGGTGCTTTGTGGATTCGTGAAAGAAAAATTTCTGGACTACTGGACTACTGGGCTATCTGCAATAACTGTTTCCACATGTATTTTGTGCCACCTTTCAAGTGAGTTTTTTAACTAATTAAAAGTTCATTGAATAGTATAAGCACACTCGGCTTTTCATTCACAATACGAGCTGGATTTAATTAATTTGAAAATGGCTATTATCCTTATCGAAGTCTGAATACTAATCATTGTCTTCGATTTGTCTTCTTTGCTAGTATTGAAATAGTAATTTTATGATAATTTTTGGCTAATATTCAGTAGTAGTAAAGTGGTTTGCCCATGAGCCGAAAAATTTCAATGAACTATGTATTTGAAGACTACCTTAGTAACAAGTATTAAGTTAGTGGTTAGGTAGCCTTATATGCAAATTAAGGCAGTTCTGTGAAGATTAAATGATTACTCAATGAATACTTCTGAAATGTATACCAATGAAGACTAATGAAGACTAGTTGAATACTTTGCAATAATGGTAAAGTAGTAGTACTATAGTACTTGACTAGTATTTAAATAGGACCATATATGCAATTTGCACAGCTATAGGCCATATTCTGTGCTCCAGTTGTGCTTGCCAGCTAGCTCAGGTGCAGTTCATGGGGACAGGGTTTGAGTAAGCACCAGTATGGATATGGTCTGTATATAGTGCCAATGCATAGGTCAGACTATTGCCTGCTGGCATCCTATGCTATTATGTATTCCCTGAAGTACAGAAGGAAGAGAGGGGGATATGATTGAGACCTTCAAGGACCTGAAGGGTATGAACAGAGTAAGCACTGTAAGAATTTTCAAATTAAAAGGTGGAAGTGAAACCACAGGTCACAGTCTGAAGCTGGAAGGAGGAAGATTCAGGATGAAAATGAGGAAGCACTATTTCACCGAAAGGGTGCTGGCAGAGTGAAAAACATTGCTGAAGGAGGTGATATCACTGAGGACAGTGTGACAGGTTCAGAGGGGGGGTTCAAACCATGGGGGAGCAGGGAGTGGGAATGAAGGATACAAGGGCAAAATCAATGGGGGGTGGGATTCAAAACTGAAAGACTGAATTGCTGCACACTTGAGCAGACTAGATAGACTGACAGGCCTCTATCTGCTGGCAATTTTGTATGTTCATATGCAGTGTGTGCCCCTCAAAGCAGTGGATATCCTATCATGGCATGAGCATATCCCCATCCCCTCCCCCCGATGTGCCATGAGGTCTGGAGGGCAGGGGTTGTCACCTAGCTACCCTTCATGGTCCTACGCATATGTATAGGTGACAGAGAGTGACATTGATTGGAGTATCCAATTTTATAAATTAAACTAAATTCAGTTAACTTGAAGTTTACACCAAATAAGGGGTCCTGATTTTTCAATGATATAGCCACATAATGTAAGAAAAGCAATTACTGAAACTATAGGCTTCCCAAAGATTTCTTTGGAACACCATTGTAATACCTGTTCTTAACATTATACTACCACTGTGATTTCCAGTATACTACCATTATGAGCTTCATAAATGGTATCACAGTGGATTTGTTTCAGCTCCACTGTGATGCCATTGTAACCAATGTTATACCATACAGACCGTGGTAGTTCACTGGTAACACCACCTCTGCTGGTACCACAGTGGTAACAATGTGCATCATTGTGATACCACTGTTTGTTGGTATCACAGTGGCCTTGTTTCAGTTCCAGTGTGATGCCATTGTGTTCACTGTGATATCATTGACACAAAGTGGTAGCACAGTGGCAAGCACTTGTGCGATGGTAGCACGATGATGAAAACGAGTGTGATACCACTCCAATTGGTATCACAATGGATTTGTTTCAATTCCATTGCACTACCATTGTGATCACTGTGGTACCATGTGTCAGTGGTAGCACAATAGGTGCACTTGCAATGATAATACAATGGTCTCATTCCATGCCTCATACTAGCACAATGTAGCACAATGGTCATGCAGCATGGTATCACAGTGGCTTGTGTGGGTCACTGGTATCACACTGACCACACTGTAGGGAAAAACCTGCTGGCAGAGTGATCCAACAAGATCAGGCATCTGCAAATCTTAATGCAGTCATCATCCAACATTTACTAATCACCAGCTGTACATTAGAAATCCTACCAAAGTTATCTGTACATCAGTTGTGTCCCTATAGTCTACTTTACACAGTGTCCTCCTAGCCTCACAACATAGTGCCTCATGGTGTGACCTCAGTGCAGGAACCCTCCTTGTCCAGAAAGAAAGCACAAAGGGACCTTGTGGGACACTCTTTCTCCCTACAAAAATAAAAACAATGAAGTAAATGACCCCGATCCTACCTGTTTCTAGAAGTAAGAGAAAGGATCTTTGTGGAAGTGCAGACAGTTTCAGCCCATCCCAGCATGCATTGCCACCATGGGTTGCTCCAATGACATCTTCCTGCAACAGAATAAACACAGTAGCTTAACTGAGAAGTGACTTTCTTTAGCATGGGCAAGAGTTGTTAGCTATCATGACCCCATGTCCCCCTCCCCGCACTGTCATGTTCACCAACCTCATGCAAGCTGTCACATTTCACAGTCCCATACTTCCATGCATGTTGTCACAGCTCTTGATTCCATACATTCATGCATTCTGTCATGTCCCTCAATGGACCACATGCCCCCATTCATGCTGTCACAACCAATGACCTATGTTATGGAGGAATTCAAGAATGCATGGGACAGACATAAGGCAGTTCTGGTGGGGGTAGGAGGAAGTAGGTTGTTGGTTAACTAGGACCTTCAGCTTTCTCCAATAGGCAGGGAAATGGGTAGACTGGGTGGATCAAGCTGTCCTTATCTGCAATCAAAGTCTATGTTTCTATGGCCTCATACACTATCACACCCATCATCCCCCATACAGCCTGTCAAACTCACTGAACTATACCACCATGGATGCGATCACACCTCACAACACCATGCCCACCATGCATGCTCTTATGCCAACTGATCACATAACACCTTGCCTGCCATCACATCTCATGATTCTATACCCCCATGCATGCCATCTCACCCATCAATCCTATGCATGCTGCCACACCCACTGACCATATGCACATGCTCTGTTGTAAATAAACAGCATAAGTGAGCAATGAGATCAGAGTGTAATTTTTAAAAGCTATTATTGTAACCTACCCTGCCTCATGGCAGATTACACAGAGCTAGAAAGGAGACTAGAATGGCAATGCCCCTCAGTTATTCCAGGTGCAAGTATATTGAACACAGTACCATGTTGTGAATGGCAATAAGAACTGAAGAGATACTTATCTGTAGCATTATTTGTGTTGCAAGCCCTTACATGTAATGGTTGAATTGCAATTCCTGCCTTTTTAATTTTTTTCTCCAGTTGTGTGGTCCTGCAGATGGCACAAACTGATGTGTGGGTTGTGAATCCTGGATAAAGTCCATGATACACCTGCATGCTTGCCTCCCTCCCTCCCTTCCTCAGGGCCATGGATAGAACTTTTTGTTTGAAAAGTGACAGCATGTGCTTATAGACACCAGGATAATATTAAATATAATGATTACTCTAACTGTGTGCATTTCTTGCCCAACTGCTGTGATAAAGAGGGTTGCCAAATTAAAGGGTTAGGCCCATTTGTCCCACTGCCCTGCCAAGAAGGTGGTAAGCTCAGGGAAAAGGAGGGAGAGCTAGATGCTTGAGTCACAGAAGGGGAGGTACAGGTGAGGTCACAAAGGGGTGGGCAGTGACAGGGAGGGCAATGATGTGGCAGCAGAGGGTGGACAGGGTGAGCCAGGGCAGGACAAAGAGGCGGTTCTAAGGGACTGCACAGCAAAGGAGAGCTCACGAAATTGCTCAAAAGTATTTTCCCACCCACCCACCCTGAAGGATGGTGCAGAAGGCACTGTGGTGGGTGGAGCACCGTGCACCACTATGGTAGATGAAGCACAGTGGCAGGCTGCATGGGACTGCCGAAGGTGGACGGCAGGAAAAAGGGGGAAGGAAGACAAGAAAAGGGGGGGGATGAAATAAACCTAAAAGGACACAGGGTTGACAAGCAAGAGGCAAGGGCACAGTGTGTATGCTCGTGCCCCTTTCACAACATAAGAGGAAGAGGCCAGTCCCCTCCATGATGTATGTCTGGGGGGTGCAGAAGAAAAGAAGAGATTGGCAGAAATTATGAAGTAAACATGAATGTTGAAGGATATAATGTATATGAATATAATATAAATATAATGTATGTACTGTAAATATGATGGTAAAGGGATTACAAATGAAAGTCTGGAGATGTACCATATGTGAACATGTTATTGTCAAATGTGATAGCTGTGACGATTCAGTAAAATTATTGTCAAACTGAGCAACCACACACAATATGGTCTGTGTATTTATTGGCGGGGTTCTGGGGACAAAGTCACTTGCACTTCCTGCTGCATTTTCCTAACAGACAGAGACACAGTAGCAGCCTATATTTCACTCACAATACTTTTGCTCTCTTGTTGCACCTGCCCCTCAGTTTCTCCCAATGCAGCTGGCATACTTTAGGCAGAGTCTTTTCCCCTGATACTACCTATCTGCCCCCGCATGCCAGTTGCAGCTCTACTCCTCCCTTTCCTTCACCCAGAGGCCAGCATCTTTCCTGCTGGGCAAATTCTGTGTTGTTGTCCTGGATCCAGGTGCAATCCCAGGCTTGGCTTATAGCCTGAAAACCCTCTCAGAGGCAGCATTTCAGCATAAACAAAGGGTCCCTATCAATGTGTCAGTGGCTCAGTAGGCAGCACACTTGCCTCTGAAGCCAGGAGATCAGAGGGCTGTGGGTTCAGTTCCCACATCTGGCACTTGGGTTAATATCCCAGTACTCACACTATAGTGTAGCATGAGAGGGGTGCTGCACTTCTGAGGTGCCGTCTTTCAGATGAGACGTTAAACCAAGGTCCCATCTTCCTGGATTGGTGGTAGTTCAGGTAGATGTTAAAGATCCTAAGGCACTTATCAAAAAGAGTAAGGAATTTCCCCAGTGTCCTGGCCAAATTTCCCTCATTCACTAAAAAAAAATACCACCAACAGCTTAACCTGGTTCAAGGTCAGTTGGCATTCATCTGTATCCCCTTCCCCCAGGTCGTGCCTGAAAATAGGCACTTTGTCTAGTGCACTTACCCAGTCAACAAAAGCTAAATGCATAAATAAATGTGTTACCCTACTCAACCGTCTCAGTGCACCTGAAGCAGCAACACCTATCAGTTCTTCCAATGGGTGTCTCAGCCTCCTGGCATCATCCCATCCATGGCAAAAAATCAGCTTCTGCTGGCCTTTATCAATGAGAAATGCCAGAACTTCTGAACCCTGCTAGATGAGCTAAACCTGGGGAGAAAGGGAAATGCTTAACATTCTCAATAATTTACTCAGGGCTGTCTACTCAAATTTATATTGGCGCTGTGAAGGAAAGCCCCTTGAACTGACAGATCTGTTTTAGTTCAAATCATTTTTTCCTGTAGGGTTAGAAAATGCTATGTGGGAACCTGAACAGACACATAGTCTGCTTGTGGAATTACTTTTGGTTCTGGCATTTTGATTCCTGATGTTCCACTGCAAATGCATTAACATGATATGTGGGTTATGGGCATAGGCAATACAAAGGGTGCAGGAGACAGACAATGCACAGTTGAGGTTGCATCATCACAGCTTGCCTAACTAGCATAGATAAGAGATCTCTTACCTGTGATCTGGGGAGCCTGGGATGGGTGTCTTGGAGTGATGTCCAGTCGTACCTGTAAAAAAAAAGAATACCCATGGGGTAACAAAGAATCCATAGTGCTTAAAGAACAAAATGGGACTAATGGGGAAGGTTAAACATAAACAATACTCATCTAATATATAGGTTTTCTATGTCCTGTCAGACCAGAGTAAATGTCCTCCAAAACCTGTTGAAATAAAGGAAAAAAAAAGGATTATTACAAGGAATAAAGAAAAGCAAGAGTACGGACAGAGTTCCAGAAAAGTACAAGAGCTACAGGGGAGAACATAGATATTGCATACACAAGCCTGGTGATCCCTAGTTCAAATCCCACCACTGTCACTGGCTCAGAATATGGTACTGAGAATGACACATGACCTCCCAGCTTTCAAACTGGATTGAATCTGGGTGTCATTGTGACCTGGTAAGGGGATTAGGCAGGCTGTAGCCTTAAAGTGTAGGCCTTATTTTGATTTAATAATTTTAACATAATATGCCTTAATTCTGCTGCCCATGGATACCACCTGACCTACAGGGCATGTATCAATACTTGGGCCCTCAAGGGTGGGTGGATGAAAACATATGCCACAGATACCCCAGCCTCCAGCCCAGGGCCAATGAGCAAGGGCACAGCAATGGTCAACATCAGGCACAGTTCCAGCAGAGTCGGCAGTGCACATGGCACCAAATATTGATAGCAGTGAAAATGGCTCAGTGTGGAATCAGCAGTGCATGTGGCACAGCAAGTGGTATACAGAGCAGCAAGCTGGTGGCTGTGCAAGTGGCACTGTGTGGTGATGACAGTGTACATGGAACAGAGTTGGCAGTGCATGTGGCAATGCAGTGATGACAATACATGAGTCACTGTGTCTGGTTGGCAGAGCAAGTGGCACAGCATGGAGTCAGCAGGGCATTGGTACCACACAGAGATGGTGGTGCATGTGACACAGTGTAGTGGCGGTAGTGTACCAGTGTGGTGGTGGCAATACAAGCAGTATTGAATGCTGCACTACAGTGTCTGCAGTGCACATGATGGAGAGTTGGCAGTGCATGTGGAAATGCACTGTGATGGCAGTGCACATGGCACTGTGCAGTGGCATATGTGTGTCTGGAACAGCAAGGTGGTAGCAATGCACATGACACTGTGATGAGGGGAGTGCATATGGTACAGTGCAGAGCCAGTAGTACTAGCTTTACCAGTTGAGGGTTTTAGAGGAAAATATTTACACTAATGGATCAATTACTGACTGTCAGTTGTTATGACTATTGGTAGTCAATAGTTCATCCCAAAAAGTCAAGATTTCCCATTATCCTAATAATTCTGGGTATATATCCAGTCTGACCACCAACTTCATCATCCAGTGTTCGGATCAGCCCCCCCCAACAGCCAACCACTCTCCTCTGTGCTAGATCACCCTACCAGGCACCATATTGTCCTCCATGCAGCTGGACAACCCTTCTAGCACCAGCCTCTCCCATGATGAGCAACCTTACTGGAGCTAGAGCACCACATAGCCTCCAGAACAGCGTCTTCCCCAGCCGACCACCCTTCTTGCATCTGGACCAGCCTTCAACTACATGTCATATAACCTCCATGCAGCTGGAGACCCTCCAAGTCTCCATGCCAACAGACCACATCTCTGCAGCTATACCCCCATGCCCCTGGACCAACACTCCCCCAGCCAACCACTCTGTCTACAGCTGGACTCACCAGAAGCTCCATACCAGCCTCACCATCTAACCACCCACCCTGCAGCTGGACCTTGCTTCCATCCCCAAACTAGCCCCCCCTCACACCAGCCACTCTCCCTACTGCTGGCTCTTCCTTTCATGCCCTGGATTAGCCTCCCCCAGCAGACAACCTTCCCTGCAGCTGGCCCCCCTGTGTTCATTTCCACCCATAGACCTGCCCCCCCCAAGCTGAGCACCCTCCCTGGAGCTGGACACCCAGATAACCACCCTTCCCAGGAGCTGGACCCACCCTCCCACCAGAGTAGAACCTCCCCTAGACCAGTCCCTCCCTGCAACTAGGCCCCTTCCCCAGATCACCCTTCTGCAACCATGTACCCCATACTTCTCCTCATCGTATAAATAAAATGTGAAACACTAACATACAAAATATAAATTCATGAGCACCTTTAAAATAAACAGCTACATGGATTCAAAGAATTAGTTAAAAGGCATGTTATTCAGAAGCAGGAAAATTGCTCAAGAAATTCTTCCACAATACACAAAAGAGTGATTTTCATAATCAGCAGTCTACAGCAAAAGAAAAAAAGTACACTGATCCCAGCATTACTATTTAATTGAATTTAATGTAATACATTTATATATGCTAAAGTTGTAGTTAAATATAATATAAGAATGCAAATAAGCACAGCTTTCCCATGCAGTCCACCCCACCTCGAATCAGTTTATGAACAAACAGGATCCAAGGAAATTAAATTCCTCCAAAAGTACTGTATATAAGGAGATAGTTTCATAAACAACACTCAGCAGTTTCCGAAACATAAAACAAACACAAGGATCCCATCATTACTATTTAATATAAGGGATTAAAATATGCAAATGCTTTAATCAAATACAATATTAAATACAAAAAGCAGCTCCCTCACACAAACATACAAACATACGAAAATGCCAGCAGAAATAGGCCTCACGGTCTGTTGAGTCTGCTCGATTGTGCAGCTGAACCCTCGTCTCGCAGCTGCCCCTCCCAGTCTTCCCCTCCTTAGATTTACCATCCCCCTCACCCTGTTCCATCCACTCTTGAAACTGCCCACCATCTTACAGGCCACCACCTCCTGTGGTAGAATGTGCCACTTGCCCACCACCGTTTCCTTGAAGAACTGTCTCCTTACCTCCCTCCTGAATCTTCCCCCCTCTGGTCTGAGACTGTGCCCTCTCATGTCCCTTCCTCTTCCTAATTGGAAGATCCCCTCTGTTTAAGTCTTGTTTGCACTCAGATATTATAAATCTGCAGGTTACTCCAGATTTCTTCTCTCTCTCTCTCTAAATATAGATAAATAGGCTACTGAATGGATATACACACAGAAAATGCATTCTGGACTTGCTCATTCATAAAATCTTCCTGCTGCTAAGCAACTCCCCTGCCCACCCCCAAAGAAACTGCAACTTTAAAAGTAACTAAAGCAGTAAAAATACCACACATAATAAGTAAACTAGAGGCACAATGCACACTAGACACTTTAAAGAGTGATTTGATTGAAAAATAAACTGTATATTGTAAAACCTTTTCAAAGGGTTTTAGCCACAGGAGTTCAGAGCACAGAAATTATCTTCATAGCAAAATATTCAATTAAAACTTCGCAGCATTTCAATTAAAACTTAAGCAATAATTCCCTTACTATATTTAACATTTCAGGGAGTTAAATGATGCACTTTTCTATTTAAACATAAGCACTTATATCATACATGTAAATCTTAACTGCAGCCAACACCAGCTTGATCTTCTAAATGCAGGCTAACAGTCACTCTGAGCAGGAACAGGAAGTGGTTCTGGAAAATGTAGTTTAGTAGACTTTTAAAGGGACATGGTCAACCTTTTATTTGCATCTTATTATTTCTAAGTACCCTCCGGGCTAACACTAATGAAAACAACTATGTCCAGGGCAGATCCCACCATGGAGCATGAGGCATCAGAGGTTAAGGACTACAGCAGGTGGCTCCTTGCAAAGCAGGGGCCAGTGCTGGTACTGTCCCTCCTCCACCTGGGATAACAAAATCTCAGAGTGCCAATGGAGTGGTGGTGGACATCAGGGATGGTAGACCTGGAGATTATAGAGGGGTGTATAATGCCAATGGGGTGGCATATCAACAGGACCTGCCTCTGAGGGACAACAGTAGCATGAAGACAACCTGGACACACTTGTGACCCTGCAAGCCTCAGCAAAGACATCATGCCCCATGGTTGCTGGGACTGTCGTGGTGGTAACACCTTCTGCTGGTCCATCTGAGTGACCACAGTCCAGGAAACATGTGTACTGAGGGCAGGAAAATGGGGCACCACAGGTACACTGAGGCAGTGGCCACACTGGTGGCTACAGAAAAGGACATGTCCCACCTCTTCCAATATCACAAGGGACAGTAGATACAGCCAGAACAGGCTTCATGGGTCCATATACGTGTATGACTGATATCCAAGTGGTCCCAGGTGAAGAGGATGATGTGCTGTTGAATGAAGGTGCAGTACTCCACACATACCTATCTCTACATCCTGGAAGTTCTCTGGAACAAGACTGAATGGAACCAGGAGGACTGGGTTAAGAAGTGGCCTTGGAAAGATCCACACCAAGCATGGTCTGAGGAAGGACACTGCACTGCTGCATCTCCTGGATGCCTGGGTGTATGCTAAGTCTCTCGTGGACACCATTTATGTGGGGCTGACAATTGTGAAACATTATGTACTGTTCCAGGACATAGAAGGCAACACAATGCCAAGCCAGATACCTGATACTATTTCTAGTTGGGCAGGGGGTACTGGTGCACCCAATTGGGAGTAGTCTACATCATTGTTGACATCCAGGGCACAAGAAAAAGTGTCATAACACTTTGTTGGAGGCCAATGTTTGTGAGAGGGACCCCATCCACATTCAGGACATTTGTTTATTCTTTACCCCTAGATGGACTATTAAGGACATCTCCCCTGTTGTGACAATAGCAATGCATAATGTTGTTATGGTCTTAAAATTGGCAGGTTCCACCACATGCATTGCTGCACCATTTCTGCTGTGTGATGCCTTTGGTATGGCCCTGACAGTGCTTTCTGATTCAATTTAAATAATGCACTGTTCTGAAGCCTACTGTGTTGATTGGTTTCTTATGTGGATGTGGGGTTTGCCAGGCCCTTTGGATGTCTCTATATAGGGGCGCCCAGTTTGGGGGACATAGGTGGTAGGAGAGACTGGGCAATATGAGATATGTACACCAAAATGGGGTAGTTGCACCAGGTGATGGGACAGCAAGGTCCTGAGTGGGTACCCGTGTGTTGCACCTTCACTGTGTACAGTGTGTTATAGCACTGTTGCTGAACGGCACATTGGGTGCCTCATGACAATCTCTAGTCCACATGGTATGTACAGTATGTGGTGTGTGGGACCCATTCCCAGGTCCACTGGATGCCACACCGGTACATCCATGGCCTACAACTAAATACCCCAGGGTGCACTTCAGGGCACTGGGGACACAAAGCCTGCATCAGTGAGCTGCTTAGTGTGTGGTATGGAGAGTATCTGCCACTGCTACATTGAGTATTGTACCCCTCTGGGCATTCTCATAGAGGATATCGAATGTTCCACTATCTTACCAGAACCATTGTCCAGTACAGGTCTGTTTCTCACATCCCTACACCTTTGTGGCATGTGTGTTACATGGGGAGAAAGGTATGGCTGCAGTGCTCATTTGGGTACGTCCCTGTGGGATGGCAGCTGTTAGGGGCATACCCCATCCTTTACAGGAGGGGTATGCCTGAAATAACTGTGCTGTGGACTATGCATGTTCCTTTTCATTGTAAACAGCATTGTGCCTACGTGTTATACCATGCATACAGCACGTAACCTTCCAACATGCCCCCTGTACTGAGCTTCCAGGTGTGTGCACACGCAATGTTCACTTATGCTGCATGCCTCAGTGGTGCATCCTGCTTAGGCAGAATGTGTGCATGATTCAAGCGTATTTCCATCTGTGGGGTGGTTACATGGTGTGTAGCATGCTAGGCATGTTGCTGAATAGAGGCCCATAATTGGGTATTTGACATTATTACCTTTAACACAGGAGGTGGAGGTGTTTAAACCACTGTGTGAAACTGCTTTGTGACCTCAGCCTGTTCCCCTGGCTTAAGCATTCCTTTAACTAGGTGTTAGCCTTCAACATCAGCCAGTAAATTAGCTACTTAGCAATCTTCTTTGGAAGTAAAGTCAATCCAAGGTTTTTCCTAATTACCCATTTCCAAACTCTGAGACTGTTGCATAATATTGAACCCCTTAAACTAACCTCATATCCTAAGACTCAAAAACACCTTTAGAGTCTTAACAAGAAAAATAGTAACCACACACAGAGCCCTAGTTAGAATGGATTTCGACCAAACTATATAAACCCACAGACATCTTTGGGTTTCCCACCACATAAGAAAACAAATTAACACTGGCTAGGAAATGAACAGAACACATTATTCTGTTGGTAAAATGCTCAGGGATTTTGGTTTCTCCCCAACCCAATTTAAACTGGGAGCATTATTAAGCTGCTGTAATTTCCTCTTTAAACCTAAAAGCTAAAAAGACAGTTAACACTAAAAGTGTTTCTTTGAGTGTTTAACTGTTTTCTTTACACATTTAAACCCCTTCACCAGGGACAGAACCTTCTCTCTGGAGTTGGACAGGGAAAAATACCATAAGAAAACATACAGTGCATTGCAGACTCAGGGCTCAGAAATATTTTCAAGGATCCTAAGGTTTGTCACTTTCCCCAGCCAACCAGTCTCCTGAGAACGTGGTACAGAGCTGCAGCTTGGCCAAGGCAGACTTGCACATGTGCCTTGTGGCACAGGACTGTCTACTTTGGCTATACCAGGATGGGAGGTGAAAACCCCATCAAAGGAAAAAAAAGTGAGGGGCTAGAATGGGTAAGGGCTAAAGAAGTAAGTGGTACCAACTGGACTTACCCTGGCCATGAGGGAGATGGAGAAACAGTTTAATGGGGATTTAGATCCATGTGTAGCTGAATGAGTGATAAATAATGAATAATGAATATTTTTGAACCTTGAGTTTAAATGCTCAACAATTATTTGTCCAAATGCACTTATCTGATCCTAGTTCAGATACTACCTGCTCCGTTTTGGATACTGTGAATATTGATTCAAGCCTATTGGAGTATCAGGGCCAGACAGTCCACTATCTGAATCTGCCATGGTATCCAGCTGAACAAATCAGATACAAATCATTAAGAGGGCACTAGGTGCACTGTCTAAGCATTTGGGTACCCACACAGATTGAACAGTACACTGCCCACACAACCATACTGTATACCAATGCTAAACCCTATACCAGAAGCCTGTTGTTTGTTGTGCAAATAATTTATAGTAAAATGGGATAGAAATGTGCTTCTTCATTTTTCACTTTCTTGTTTTCAAATATATGCGTTCCACTCACTTCAGTTATTAATGGCTTGCCTGTTTATTAAAATTAATCTGCTGAGAAGCGACATGCTAATCTTTAAGGTTTTGTTTACAGCAAGCCTGACAGCTCAGTTTTATGCAATCTGTGATCATTGTCAGCAGGGTATTGATTTGCCAGGATTACTGCGGGTATTGGTAGGTATTCATTTTATATATTTGACAGTCTTCTGCTCTGTGAAAGGTCAAGTATTGATAGTTGAAATCAAGAACTGATCTTCTATTGCCTTGTCAGTGCACCACCCTTGGCATTATAGGAATATGTTCACTCAAAGGTAATGACATACCTTAAAGGGTAGATTTCCATAAAAAGAAAAAGGTTAAAAATGTAATTTAATTTTAATATTTTTCTTTAATTTGGACTTTATCTCATTAGTGGTCTTTTTAAATACTTCCATATATTAGTACTGTTAACATGGAGAGGACTGTGATATTATATATAATCACACTAAGGGCCATAAATCCTCAATAAAGTTTTATATGATTTCATATATAAAGTGTAGTAAATAAAATACTTTACCTGAATATATGATATTTATAGGGGACTTGCTGTAATCGATGCTATGCTTGATCATTACAACCGTGTAAATATAACAACAAATAAATATCTCTACAACAGTAAATTCCCTGAAAAAACTATGCCAAATTATCAGCTAGGGCTGAAGCTGAAAGCCACAAAAGTAAGGAAATTAAACAGTAGGGTTAAATGACCCCTGAGCCATAATGAATCTGTGGCCTGGCGTTCCTCAGCATTTGAACCGTCATAATATACCAGGTTGGTGTTGCTCTAACTTTGGCACAGTCTGTCCAGAATCACAGAAATAATCACACAGCAATACATGGAAACTGGGTGCCCAAGTTAGTGCTGTGTCAGTGCTGCATCATGTGATCATTGAAACTCCAAGGAATACTAGGCCATAGACTCATCACAGCTCAGAGGACCATTAACCCTATCGATGCATTTCCTTATTTTCTTTCTAAAAAATTGTTTCAAAATGGATCGTTACTACAGTATGTACTGATAATGCCTGGGGTTGTCAGTACTTTAGCTGATCCCCTGCAGGCTATACACAAAGCATCTGACCCACCATACACACGTCCTTAAGCCTATACCAGGATTTGTGTATGCCATACTCAAAGCAACTGGCACATTACTGACTACATCTGGCCTACAGCATGCTTACGGCATGCTTTGTGTATGACCTGTGAGCTATACACAAAGCACCAAGCACAGTGGTTAAGTTCATCTGAAAAAATGCAAAACAAAAAAAACTGACCACCAGGTAACAACTGGTAGCCCAAGAACCATACGGCCACTAGTTCCTGCAGAACAGGTAATGGCTGGTGCCTTTCAGCCTGTTGAAGCAACTGGCATCTCAGGAGGTGGCTATGAAGGCCAGGTTGGGCCCATACAGCCATGTGAGTGGCCATGTTAGTCTCATCACACTGAGCTTGTGTGCGCACATGCACCAGTCTTGTTGTGGGGGTTGCATGATTGTCAGGAGGGGACTGATATGGTGATATGGGCCTCAGCCAGCTAAGCATAGAAGCCAAGCACAGGATGCACTGCACAGACCTGTGTTTGTCATACACATCCTATGCATGCATCCTGCATGGACTTTGGTACACCATCTACGTTCGCCATCACTGCTACTTATGCTGCCAATAATGGTGTATCTGTTGGATGTGCTACATGATGGACATAGGCTGCATGGTGTTCTCCAGGTATCTTGGTGGTGTAGACATCTGTGAAGAAATCCCCTACTGTCACATGAGTGTTATATATGTGCCCCTACTTAAAAAAAATATGTTAATTTGCTGTAGGAGGTCCAATGCCGGCGACCAGGATCATCCTCAGTATGGAGGACAAACCCTACGAGGAGGGACTGAGGGAGCTCAACATGTACTCCCTGGAGAAACAGAGGGACAGAGGGGACATGATAGAAACCTTCAAATATATGAAAGACATAAATAAAGATGGTACAGAGGGAATTTTATGAGCAAGGAGAGGGAGGGACACTAGGGGACACAATCTAAAGTTGGAGCATGATAGATTCAGAAGGGAAATGAGAAAGCACTATTTCATGGAGAGAGTGGTGACAAGGTGGAACACACTGCCTGAGGAGATGGTATCCTTGAAGATGGTGGGCAGTTTTAAGAGGGGATGGGACAAAGTCAGGGGGAAGGTCGCCAATAGGGCACTGGGGGGAGGGTAGCAGTTAGTACAGGCATGAAATTGGATATGAGAGTAGGAGAGGGGGAGCAGCTGCAGTGTAACAGACTGCTAGCTGCACACTGGAGCAGATTAAATAGACCATCTTGCCTGTATCTGCTGACATTCTTCATATGCATATATATACTATGTGATCACTGGTGATGGGAGGTGTGTGATGTATACAGCACTGGGGACACATGGGCACTCCACTGCATAGGTGATATGTGTGTGTGATGATACACATTACACTGGGCCTGCATGCAGCCATGGTCAGCACACAGGTACATGCATTACTCAGCAATGTCACTCTTTTCTCAACAGCCCAGTCTATGGTGTTGGACACAGTCAAGAAGGACCAGCCAGGAACCTCGAGATAGCTGCTGCCCTGAGGCTGACCTGTGCCAGGCCCATATGGAGTCTGAAAGTGAAGATGAGACATTTGTGGAGGAATGGCAGAGAGAACAGATCCAGTCTACATTGGACCTGGATGAGTTGGCCATTTCTGTTGGTTCCCCTGCCAATGGGACCCAGCAACTCCTTCCCTGGACCAGCCAACACTGTGCCGACCCCCACCAATGCCCTCAACCCAGGCACCACTGTTCCAACCCAGGCCAATGCCCACAACCTGGCCACCAGTATGCTACCTCTTGCACATGCTCCTTGCCCAGCCACTGCCTTGCCACCCCAGGTCAATCCCCACAGGCTATTCACCACTGTGCCACGCAAGACCCAGGTTCCAGACACAGCACTGACCCTGGTGCAACCCTGGCCCACAGAATGGGCAAGGATGCAGCCTGACCCTATCCCTCAGGACAGTCCACACTAGTTGCAGAAGGCAGTCAACAGGCAGGTGCTGCAGTCCACTGTGGAGGCCTAGGAGGTCCTGCAGGCCAAGATGGGCTGCATATGAAACATGCTGCAGGACCACGAGCAGTGTGTGGAGGTTTGTCATGCAGAGCACATGTCGGCCTTGGCTAGACTGAAGCCATCCCTGTTGGCCAGCTTGGATGGTGGCTTTCGGATACCAGAACAGTCACTCATGGCTAACTTGGGTGGGTGGCCGTCACCGTGCTGGAGGTTGCAGTCTTGGTCTCCAGAGATGTGGGTCCCAGCTGCAGCATTGGCTGTTCCACTGGGGGAGTATCACCCCATGGCAGACACCTTGGTATCAGGCCAACCCACACAGTGCAGGTAGCTGGAATACCAGGACACCTTGGACACCTCACATGATGGTACATTGTGGCGAGATGCTGTGCATCCCTGGCCATTTCTTGCTCTTCAGAGGGGTCAGTGCTCCACATGGTCATAGCCATGAGAGGCTCATGCTCTCCTGAAACACATCCTAGTTGCATGGACATTATCTCCCCTGCTGAACCCCCCCCCCAATAACCATGTTTCGCCCTGCCTGGATGGCTTTTTTACTCCACTTCCTCCCATATATGGCTGGCTATGTTTTTGTTTGAATCCCCCTTTGTACCCTTCCCCCACCTGGCTGGGTTTTCTTTTGTTTCAATCCCCCTTTGTGCCCCACCGCCTGGATGGTTTTTCCTTCTTTGAAACCCCCTTTTAACCTCCACTGCCTGGATGGTTATGTTTGTGTTCAAATCACCCTTTGTATCCCCTGTCTGTATTTATTTTCCTTTGTTTAAATTCAACTTTTTAATCCCCCTTTCTGGATGGAAATGTTTTTGTTCTAATCCCCCTTTGTACCCCTCTGTTTTGTTTTAATCCCCCTTTGAAAGTATCCCTGCCTGGATGTTTTTTTTTTCCTTTATTTGAATCTCCCTTTTTAATCCTCCTTGTTTGGATGGCTATATTGGGGTTTGAGTCCCCCATGGTAGTCCCCTACATGGATGGTTTTTTCTTGGTTTAAATCCCCCTTTTAACCCCCAGATGACTATGTTTTTGTTCTACCCCCACCTTGTACCCCCATCTAGATGATGTTTGTTTTGTTCTAATCCTCTTTCATACCCCATTACCTAGACGGCTTTCTTTTGTTCTAGTCCCCATCTATATCCCAGGGTGACTTTTTTGTAATACCTGTATTGTCTTGAACTTCTTTTGTGACATTTGTAATACATTTTGTTAAACCATTACTGTCTTCTGTGTGCTCTGTATTCACTGCCTGAGTCTGTAGAGGTCTGCAATGAGGTGGTCTCTGTTAGTCTCTGCACTTCTTGATGATCCTGGGGTCATGGCTAGCGAGCTGCTCCTGCATTTCCTGGTCCGCTGGCTCTGCATCTGCTGCAGTATTTCCCTCTGAGGCTGACAAACCTATTCCTCTGTTGAGTGCTATGTTGTGTAGTATGCAACAGTCAAGCAATATAGCAGAGGCTTTCTGAGGGCTATATTGTAGGGCACCAGCTGAATGATCAAGACATCTGAATCTCATCTTGAGCATGCCAAAGACTCGCTCAATGACATTGTGGGTAGTGATGTGTGCAGCCTTGTACCTGTCCTCTGCAATGGATGTGGGCTATAAAACAAGTGTTAGCAGCCAGGGATGCAGAGGATATGCACTGTGCCTTTTGTAAGAAAAAAGCATTGGTTAGTGACATCGGTGGTTGCTATGGGGTGGCGTTGGATGTATGCCCATTGATGAGATGCCCACTATGTATATTCCCCCTTCAAACCTCTGGCACAGAATCAAATTGTGCCAGATGAAGGCATCATGGGCACTGCTGGGGTACCATGCCAGGACACTGATGGTGCTCCCTGTTGCATTGCACACCACTTGACACTTGATGGAGTGGAAGCCCTTTCTATTCACATAGGCCTCCACCTTATCCCTAGGGGTGCATTGGTGGCACCTCAGTGGTACTTAGTATGGCCGGTAGGTGTGCAACCCAATAGAATTGCTCTATGGCTGCTGTTTGCTCTGCTGGTGTGGCAGGGAAAATGATGAACTCCTTAGCATGGGCCAGCAGGGCATCTAGAAACTGGCCCATGAGACATGAGGTAGCAGACTGTGTGATACGGGTGGTGTCACCCCAGCTGTATCTGGAAACATTCCGGTGGCCAGAAAGCACAGTGCTGCTGTCACCTTGAGCTCTACAGAGATTGCATGGCTGTGGTGGGTGTTGGAGCTGGTCATACAGCAGCTCACACAGCTGCATGAGCATGGACATGTTGACCCTGTACCAACCCACATTTTGTTCATCACTGAGGACTTTGAATGTGGCTCATGAATGGTACTATCTGTTTACAGCATAGAACCTCTGGGGCATGTGCTGGAGCCCAGGAGGGGGCATTTGCCTGCTATGCATCCTCTGTGACTGCCTACATTATGTTCATAGAAACAGAAACATAGAGTTTGACAGCAGATAAGGACCACTTGGCCCACCCAGTCTGCCCATTTCCCTACCTATTGGATAAGCTGCAGATTCTAGTTAACCAGCAGCCTACTTCCTGCAACCCCCCAACTATAATTGCCTTATGTCTGTCCCATGCATGTTTGAATCCCCTCACTGTTTTAGACCCCACAACCTCTCCAGGAAGGCGGTTCCATGTGTCCACCACTCTCTCTGTGAAAATAATTTCTCACATTACCCTGAGCTGTCCCCTCTAACTTTAAATTGTGTCCCCTTGTTCTTACACATCTCTTTTCTGAAAGATGCTACCCTCCTGGACTTTGTTGATTCCCTGAGGTACTTAAAAGTTTCTATCATGCCCCCATCCCTCCTTTCATCAAAGGTATACATATTAAGCTCTCTCAGTCTCTCGTCATATGGTTTCTGATGTAGACCCTGCACCATTTTAGTTGCCTTCCTCTGGACTGCTTCCATCCTGTCTATTTCCTTGCGTAGATGAGATCTCCAAAACTGCACACAGTACTCCAGATGGGGTCTCACCAACTGTCTGTACAGAGGGATAACCACTTCTCTTTTTCTACTTGTGATGCCCCTCCCTATGCATCCCAGTATCCCCCTGGCTCTCCTTACTGACTTCTCACATTGCTTACCCACCTTTAGGTCATCTGATATGACTACACCCAGATCCCTTTCCATTACTGTTGTCGTTAGTACCTCCCCTGCTATTGTGTACTCTTCTCCTGGATTTTTATTTCCCAGGTGCATTACGTTGCACTTCTTTGCATTGAATCTAAGTTGCCATATGTCTGACCATTCCTCCAACCTTGCCAAGTCCCTTCTCATCCTTTCTAGCCCCTTGTGTATCAACTCTGTTACATATCTTTGTGTCATCTGCAAAGAGGCATACCTTTCCTTCCAGACCCTCTGCAATGTCACCTATAAAGACATTAAAGAGGACTGGACCCAGTACTGAGCCCTGAGGTACTCCACTAGTAACCCCCCTTTCTTCAGAATGTGTTCAATTCACTATTACCTTCTGTGTCCTGTTGTGCAGCCAGTTTGCTACCCAGGCTACCACCCTGGGACCCACTCCCAGGCTGGCTAACTTGATTATTAATCTTTTGTGGGGGACTGTGTCAAATGCCTTGCTAAAGTTTAGGTAGGCCATATCCACAGCCCCTCCCTGGTCTATTACTTTGGTCACCCAGTCAAAGAAATCGATTAGATTCATCTGACATGACCTTCCTGCTGTGAATCCATGCTGCTTTGGGTCCTGTGCCCCACTGGCGTCTAGGTACTGAACAATTCTTTCTTTCAGAAGTGATTCCATCATTTTCCCCACCACTGAGGTCAAACTAACAGGTCTGTAGTTTCCTGCTTCTGTCTTGCTCCCACTTTTGTGAAGAGGAATCACATCTGCCCTCCTCCAGTCCTCAGGTACCACCCCATCTTCCCATGATTTGTTAAAAAGTGTGGTTAGTGGTGTCACTAGGTCCTCCCTTAGCCCTTTTAGGATTCTAGGGTGAATCCCGTCAGGTCCCATTGCTTTGTCCACCTTGAGTTTTAGGAGTTCTTTCAGGACTCTTTCTTCTGTAAATGGACTGGCGTCAACCCCCCTACCCAGAGTGCTTCTACTGTTTGGTTTAGGTAACTCCTCCTCTTCTTCTTTTGCGAACACTGAGCAAAAGTATTCATTCAGTATCTCTGCCTTTTCACTGTCTCCCTCTGCCCACCTCCCCTCTCCTTTATTAATCTTCACTATCCCTCCTTTAACCTTTCTGTTCTCTCTAATGTAGCTATAAAAGGTTTTATCCCCATTCTTAACTGAGTTGGCTATCTTTTCCTCGGTTTGGGCCTTTGCTTTTCTGACTACCTTCCCCAATTCTTTCTGCTTTAATTGATACAGTTCCCTGTCGTGCTCTGCCTGTGATTCCTTATACTTTTGAATGCAGCCTTTTCTCCTTAACCTTCCCTGACACCTCTTTTGAGAACCATAGTGGTTTTTATTCCACTTTGTTTTCTTTATTTGTTTCACACAAAGGCTTGTTGCCTCCATGATGGCAGTTTTGATTTTTCCATTGTTCTTCCACCTCCCTTTCTGGCCTTTGCTAATGCATTCCTCAGGTATTCACCCATTGTGCCAAAGACAGCCCTTCTAAAGTCCAGTATCCTTGTCTTTGTACGGCTTGTCTCCATGGTTGTGTTTATTGTGAAGCACACTGTACAGTGGTCAGCTTGTTCCCCAGATGTCTACTGACTTCTAAATTTGTGATCCTCTCTCCATTTGAGAGTACCAGGTCTAATATTGCTCCTCCCAGTGGGTTCCACCACTAGCTGTCTAAGGCATGCCCCCTGTAGGGCATTGAGAATGACCCTGCTCTTGGATGTGGCTGCAGTCCATGTAGCCCAGTTAACATCTGGCATATTCAGGTCCCCCATCAACAGTATCTCCCCTTTTTCAGCCATTTTTAGAATGCCCTCTATCATTTTCTTGTCCATTTCCTCCCCTTGAGACGGGGGTCTGTATACAACCCCTGTTCATAATGCATGCCATTTTGTGTGCTACAGTGCTTCTCTCCACCTCTGGAGTTTGCCCTGGCTTAAGACCTACTTTTTATAGGCTTCATGTCACAGACCCCTTTTTCTGCTCTGAATACATCATATATGCTGTCAGATGCTAGTGTAGCTGACCAGTGGAGTGCAAGTGGCTGAATCTTGCATTCTGGTGCAATCATTTGTTTGTGCTAGTGCAGTCAGGTTGCACCAAGTACAAACCTATTGAATATGGGGTGGGGGGGAGGTATGAGAGAAAACTAAATTTGCATCATTAATTGAGAGACTAATCAATACTTATGACATTTTGAATATGGGTTTCCCTTCTGACCAACTAAGAATTAAATCTGAAACATAACAAAACACTTTACAATTAACAAGGGGAAGGGGGAGGTCCTCAAACAACTGGTACAACAATCCACTACAGACAGGGTTATCCTGGACCTAGTACTGACTAACAGGGAAAGGATCACAGATCTCCAGGTAGAAGGTCACCTGGGAGCCAGTGACCATCACATGGCATGGTTCAGTTTGGCCACTAGAACAAAATCATCCCATTCCAAGGCAAAAATATGGGACTTCAGAGGAGCTGACTTTGATAAGATGGCCAATAGAGTTAAGCTAGCCCTGGCAAAAAGAAATACAGGTGAGGGGGTACAGGCAAAGTGGGCAAGCATTAAAGATGCAATACTTGAAGCAACATCCCATTGTGTTAGTGAGAAAAGAAGTGCAAAAGAAGAAGGAAACCACTTTGGTTCTCAAACACAGTAGAAGACAAGGTCAGAGCCAAAAGGCTGGCCTTCAGGAAATATAAGGGAAGGCAGCAGGATGAAGATAGGGAGTCATACCAAACTTCCCTAAGGGAAGCAGGGAAGGCAGCAAGGCAGGCAAAGGCCCAAACTGAGGAAACACTAACATGAACAGTAAAAGAAGGTGACAAGACTTTCTATAGATACATTAGTGAAAGGAGACAGTCCAGAGGGGGTATTGCTAAGATCAAAGGTGATAAGGGGCATGTGAGAGGAGGACCGTGTAAAGCATCTATCCTAAATAGATACTTCTGCTTAGTATTTACTGAAGAGAAGGTAGGGCAGGGCCCACAGCTCTGCACCATGGACACAGGGGAAGGGAAGTGTGCACTAGTCCCTTCACAAAAGAAAGGGTCCTACAAGAGCTCAATAAGCTTAGGGTGGATAAGGCAATGGGACCTGATGGCATACTTCTCAGGGTACTAAAGGAGCTAAGGATGGAACTAGCAGAGCCATTATCAGAACTGTTTAGTGAGTCTCTGAGCACAGGAGAGGTCCCAGAAGACTGCAGAAGGGTCATGTGATCCCACTCCACAAGAGTGGTAGCAGGGAGGAGGCAGGGAACTACAGACCAGTCAGTTTTACCTCAGTAGTGGGCAAGATTATGGAGACGCTCCTTAAGGAAAGGATAGTGCAACATCTGGAATCCATAGGAGCACAGGATGCAAGACAGCATGGGTTTACAAAAGGTAGGTCCTGTCAAACTAATCTCATAGATTTCTTTGACTGGGTAACAAGAGTGGTGGACCAAGGTGGAGCAGTTGATGTTGCCTACCTTGACTTCAGCAAAGCTTTCGATACTGTTCCACACAAAAGATTAATTAAAAAGCTGGGTAGGCTCAGGGTAGGTCAGACATTGGTCAACTGGGTGGCAAACTGGTAGATGGGCAGAAAACAGAGAGTGGTGGTAAATGGTATACAGTCAGAAGAGATGCAAGTCACAAGTGGGGTACGTCAGGGATCAGTCCTGGGGCCAGTCCTCTTCAATATCTTCATCAGTAACATTGCAGATGGACTGGAGGGTAAGGGTTGTCTGTTTGCAGATGACAGCAAGATCTGCAACAGAGTAGATGATCCAGATGGTGTGGGCAGAATGAGAAGAAATCTGGATAAACTAGCAAAATGGTCGGAAGAGTGGCAACTGGGGTTTAACGCAAAGAAGTGCAAGATCATACAAATAGGGAAGAGAAACCCTGAAGCCACCTATAGGCTGGGAGGGGAGTTGCTGGCAGTCACAAGGGAACAAAGAGACTTGGGTGTCATCATCACCGATGACCTGAAATCATCCAAGTAGACCTCTAAAGCAATAGGTAAGGCTAGAGCAATGTTGGGTGTATTAGTAGGGGTATCACAATTAGGAAGAGGAAGGTAATAATCCCTCTTTAAAAGACACTGGTTAGGCCCCATCTGGAGTACTGTGTGCAGTACTGGAGGCCACACCTTCACGAGGCCATTAACCAAATTGAGGCAGTCCAGAGAAGGGCAAACAAAGTGGTGCAGGGACTGCATCAGAAAGCATATGAGGACAGATTAACTGAACTCTGTATATATACCCTAGAGCAAAGGAGGGAGAGAGGTGATATGATTGAAACATTCAAACACCTTAAGGGCATTAATAAGGTGAAAGAGTCTAACATGTTTCAATATAAGAAAAATAGCAGGACAAGAGGAGACAGCATGAGATTAGAGGGAGGTCAGTTAAGGGGTAACGTGAGGAAGTTCTTTTTCACAGAAAGGGTGGTGGATGCATGGAACGGCCTACCTCAGGAAGTGATGGATGTGAATACAGTACAGGGCTTCAAACAGGCATGGGATAGGCATAAGGGAGCAATATAGATGAGAATGAATAGATAGGCCATTGACAGAGCAAAGGCCTATAGCACATTCATAAGGTAGAAAAAGAAATGGGCAGACTGGATGGGCCTTGCAGTCCGTATCTGCTGTCAATTTCTATGTTTCTATGTAACACTAAAATGTATAAATTAATAACGTTAAGAATAGTGCATGGCATGCTTTACTTTTTATTGTCCTGTAGTTTGCTAACAGAAAGACAGAGCTGGGTAGTTATAAAAATCACAATTGCATTAAACAGATTCTTTTCTTTGGGACAGCAGAGTTCATGCTCAAGTGAGTAATGTGGTCAATAAACTTAATTCTCTGAAGGAGACCTGAAAAATAAATTGATTTTTTTGTAAACAATAACATTATGCTCACCTTTAAAAAGTGAAACATAATTAAAAAAAAAACTTAACCTACTATTTAAAATTTGAAGGTCTGTATGTTACCAACTGGCTGGAAAGTAAAAATAAAATAAATTAAAGTTAAACCATATAACACTGTAAATCCACAGAGATTAAAAAGATTCCAGTATAGAAGCTGAACCATCAATTTTAACAGTATTTCTTTAAAATGTAATACAATTTAAAAGAATTGACTTCACGGGTTACTCTCTTAGACTCATATGAAGCTTGATATTACTGAAGCATTAAAGATTAGATAACAGCCAGACAGATGATGATTCTGTCAGCTCTCTATGGAATACTTAAGTGAAAAGAGTTGTAACTGTTTGGGTAACAGTGGCTGACACTAAGGAAATGGTAACAATCTACTCTCAGTACCTTGGAGTCCAAAATATAAAGTAGTGCATCCTTGTTTTTCTTATGCCTCCCTTTTTTGCCTTCCAGAATACATTTGCAATCATGCTATAATCCTTACTTAGAGGATGTGCAATCAGAAAACGGAGTACTACAACATCCAAGGTCAACGTCTCTCCATAGACCTCATAAATCCATTAAAAGAAGTGTTGAAGCTCATTGCAGGTGGTTACCTGAAGTATCTGAAGTGAGAAAATAGATTCCTATGGTCCTGTCCTTCAGTAAAGTCATTAATAAGCATATTCCTATTGCCTGACAGAAGCAGTAAGTGGTTTTATTTCTTTAGAACAGGCGCTAGTAACCTTTATATAATGAACAAGAGTGCACATATTTACAATGCTAATGGTGTCTCCTTTGGCTTTTGGTCTTTAAGCAAGGATTAACAATGTAGAATTAATTAGAGATAGTGAATCATGTACAAAACATCTGACAAAACAAATTTTCAGCAACACATTGTCCTGACACTAATTACATTTACCTACCATGCATGGTTTTATCCAAGGTGTTACACGCACAGTGCATGGTAAATTACATATTGATAACTTTGATAAGCCATGGTATGACTGCACGCTACAGCAGTTTCCACCTCCACACTAACCCATATCTATACAGCTAGTTAGAAGGAAGAAAAACCTCCTGCTGATCCTTAAAGAAGCAATTTTCTAAAGGCTAAATTTTAATAATTTTAAATTACTTCTGCACTTTACTGTGTTTTCTATAATGTAATGCTGATCTGCAGAATGAGAAAAGAGAAATGTATTTATACATATTATTTTCTGAAATATTAAAGACCCCTGCATTTCAAAGGAACCAAAAAAAAAATTATTTTTAACACATCAGTTTATCTTTCATATAATGCATGCAAATAGGGTCTCCCTTTTCTTCATGACTAGGAACATTAACATGCATGCCAGATCTTTGTGGCTAGACTTTATCTGTTCTGCCTACAAGTCTGCATCTGGTATCACTGTCCTCTGCTTCTGGAATCAGTGCCAGAGAAGATGAAGTGCATTGGACGGGTACCTACTTTTTATGTTGATTTGCATAACTCTGTCAAAGTCTGGTCTAAAGAACACAGACTAGTACTCAACTATAAAAAAAACTAAGACCATGATCTACTCCAGCTCCCTTAGTAAGCATAAGGTCTCCCCCATGTCTGTCAAGAATGACGGTGGTGACAACCTGGATCTCGTGCAGCACTTTAAGTACCTGGGTATCACAATTGACTTCACCCTATCCTACACCCAGCACATGGACAATACCACAAAGGCCATCAATTCCAGGATTGGGATACTCTACCATCACAAACACAGCCTAACAAATGAAGCCCTGAACCTGGCCGTAAATAGTTCAATTGCTTCCATTATTGATTATGGCCTGGCCATATATGGATTGGCAATGGACACTGTCCTCTGCCGCATCTCTTTGGCATGAAATAAGACCTGCCGCCTCCTCACAGGTGCTGCAAGACTCATGCACACCTGTGAACTCTATGCTTGGACAGGTTGGCTCCAACTGAAGAACAGAATTAAATATCAAACCTGCCTACTTGCCAAAAAAGCCTCACTAAATCTGCTGCCACCAGGAGTTCAGAACCTGCTCACATGACACAGTAGTGCTACACTGACCAGAAGTTCCAACAGTCAAATCATTAGCAAACCTAGATGCTGCACTGCATTAGTACAACATGCATTCTCCTACCATGCATCCCACTGGATCAACGTTCTACTACCTGCAATCTCTGGAGTAACAACTATTGGTGCCTTCAAGCATAAGCTTCTTCAGCACCTCATTGCCGAGGACAACTGTGACTGTTTCATCTAACTTTTGGTGCATATAAGTGAAGTCTTCATCAGCACCTAATTATCAAGGACACCTGTGACTGCATCCGCTTACCCACCCCCATAGTAATCACCTGCTGCACTTTGACACACCTCTTGACCCAGGGGGCACCTCCCAACCTCAGCACTTCACTAATCGCTACCTACCCCCGCCTACCCCCCCCACATCTCATGGCACACCCCTCCCTCCCCCCTCTCCCTCCATTCCTCCACTATGTCACCTTTGTCTGTTACCTTCTCTGTGTCTGTCTTCTCCAGCATGTTCAACCTCACGGAAGTAGGCATGCGTTGTACAATGTCTCAACAGAGTCTACTTGCATGAACTTTTCTGTAACTTACTGTACCATCTCTGTAAATGTATAAATTGTTGTTCTCTGCTATTTTCTGTTCAACTGGCATGGAACCTGCAAAAGAGCATCCTCTCACAGGAGTATCCAAGAACTCAATAAAATAAAAATAAAATAAATACTATTTATTTATTTATTTATTTATTTATTTAAGTGTTTTACCAGGGAGGCATGCTGAGCAGACTACTGCTCTATTCCAGATGCGCTCTCGGGGTAGGGGGACTAGGAAAGCATACAAACATATACAGTAAGGTCAAATACATGATATATATAAAAGAATGGGGGAGCATACAATCATATACAGTAATGACAATTTACATGATTGCATAAAAGAAACATTAGCAAGGTAGAGTACACTACAGGAGGCTAGGAACATAGAATGGGAATTGTCAGCCAAAATAGATCAAAATGTTCCCTTTTCCAGAAGGGGCTCATAGGTAAATGGTGTCTCTGAGATGTCCCTTGGCTAATGAACAGCGTCATTTTGAGACATCTTTGCATTCGAGAACTGTGAAGCAAAGATGAACAGTTTTGAAATGCAAAGATGTCTTGAGATGACATTCTTGATTAGCTAAGGGACATTTCAGAGACACCATTTAAACTTCATCAAACATTTTGGTTTTTATGTTTGCTTGCACGCATGTGAAAGAAACATAGTGCCATCATCGGAGATTTCGGAGGTGTGTCACCTCCTCCTTCAATTCAGTCAGTGTGTTGGCAGGCGCGGCCCCTGTAAGCCAATGCATGCTGGAGCTGTCTATGACAAGCTCCAAAATGCAGTGGCATACAGTTCACAGGGGGAGCTACGCTTGAGTGAGCAGCGATAAGATATAAGCCTACTCATGTGCAGCTCCCCACCACATCACACACACAGCTGGCGTCGCCTTCCCGCCCCCTTGCCTTGCATGCACTGTATAGCCAACAGGGGTGCCCCAATCCCACGTCGGCTGTGCTTGCTCCCCCTGCTTCCCCAAAGCCTTCCAAAATGCCACGTTGGGTGCCCACCCCAGCGTGGCAACTATGATAGCCGACGGGGTGCCCAATCCCCGTCGGCTCCACTGTCCTCACCCCCCGAGTATAAGTGCCACGCTGGGAGCCCACCCCAGCGTGGCAATCGATGCTTAGGCCGACAGGGGTGCCCAATCCCCCGTCGGCTGAACGCCCTCCCAACCATCCTTGTGCCATGCTGGGAGCCCACCCCAGTGTGGCAAACATCCCGTCGTCCTTTTTTGTTTTTAACCTGTAAAGAAAAATGGTCCCACGTAGTCTCCTGGCCCCCTCCATAACCCGCACCCACCCTCGCGCACCCAGCCTCCCCACACCCCCACTCCATACTTACCTCTGGACCTCGGCGCGACATTCTTCGGCAGACCGGGAACACGTCTGCACTCTTCAAAGCCGACCGCGAACTGAGGAAATGCCAGTAAGCTGTATAATGGGCTAGATAGGGGGTTTTCAACAATGTTGCATATCTCAGGCATTTTTTGGAATTTTTGTACCAAATTTTCAACATGGGGTTTTTGGGACCCCTTCTCATGAATGATGTCACTGTCATGGCGTTATTCAGGCTCGAAGGGTGATTTCGCAGTCACTGCACAAAATCACCCTTCGGGCCTGAATAATGCCATGACAGTGACATCATTCATGAGAAGAGGTCCTAAAAACCCCATATTGAAAATTTGGTGCCAAACTTCCCAAAAATGACTGTTTTACGAGCGTGCATTGCGTAGTTCCTACGCAGGCTCGTAAGTTTGTGAATTTTCAATATTCTCACTCCAGATTTTCAACATTGCCATTTTACCACACCTTCTTATGAGCAGTACAGCTGTCATTTTTCACATCTCACCCAAAATGTGTTTCCGCCCATGCAGCGCACAATGGCGCAGTCGGTGTGCAAAATTAATGTACGGGACAAATTGAGAAGATCACAGTGACACTGTTCATGAGCAGAGGTCTCAAAATGGCTATGTTGAAAATTTGGTGAAAAAATTCCTAAAAATGACTGTGTTACGAGCGTGCATTGCGCAGTTCCTACGCACGCTTTTAAGGTCACGAATTTTCAATATTTTCACTCCAGATTTTCAACATTGCCATTTTACCACACCTTCTTATGAGTAGTACACCTGCCATTTTTCACATCTCACCCAAAACATGTTTCCGCCCATGTAGCGCACAATGGCGCAGTCGGTGTGCGAGATCAATGTATGGGACAAATTAGGAAAATCACAGTGACACTGTTCATGAGGTGAGGTGTTAAAATGGCTATGTTGAAAATTTGGTGAAAAAATTCCAAAAAATGACTGTTTTACGAGCATGCGTTGTACAGTTCCTACGCACGCTCGTAAGTTCGCGAATTTTCAATATTTTCACTCCAGATTTTCAACATTGCTATTTTACCACACCTTCATATGAGTAGTACAGCTGTCATTTTTCACATCTCACCCAAAACATGTTTCCGCCCATGTAGCGCACAATGGCGCAGTCGGTGTGCAAAATTAATGTACGGGAGAAATTGAGAAGATCACAGTGACACTGTTCATGAGCAGAGGTCTTAAAATGGCTATGTTGAAAATTTGGTGAAAAAATTCCTAAAAATGACTGTTGTACGAGCATGCGTTGCACAGTTCCTACGCACGCGCGTAAGGTCGCGAATTTTCAATATTTTCATTCCAGATTTTCAACATTGCCATTTTATTACACTTCCTTATGACCAGTACAGCTGCAATTTTTCATATGTCACCCAAAATGTGTTTTCGCACATGTAGCGCACAATGGTGCTGTTGGTGTGCGAAAGCAACGTTTAGGACAGATTAAGAAAATCACAGTTACACCGTTCATGAGCAGAGGTCTTAAAATGGCTATGTTGACAATTTGGTGACAAAAGTTTTTCACAACATGGCTGAAGTGTGTTTTCACACTTTCAGTGCAGAGATTCGTGGTCGTTGTGGGAAATCATTGTTCGGCACAGATAAAGAAAATCACAGTGACACTGTTCATGATTGGAGGCACCAAAATGCCTGAGTTGACAATCTGCTGTAAAAAATCCCCAACCTAATTATATTACAGGTGTGCGTTGCACAGTTTCTATGTACGCTCCTGACTTCACCATTTTTTTTAATATTTTTGCTACAGATTTGCAACATTGCCATTTTTTACACCTCCCGTGAACAGTACAGCTGTCATTTTTTACATCCTGTTCGGAATGTTTTTGCACCTGTGGTGCTAAATGCCATAGTCACTGTGCATAAGCAGCTTTCGGCTAACAAACTGATATTCCCCCTGTTCATGAGGTGAGGTCACAAAAAAAACATGTTGAAAATTTGGAGTGAAAATACCAACGAATGCCTGAGGTATTAGGGTTTCCAACCATAATGCCCAACCCTGTAGAGAATGACAGGCATCAGGGGTGTGACTTGGGAATCTTGCCTGTGATGCTCATACCATTCCACACCCTGCAGTCAGTGAGAGGCATCAAGGTATGCCTTGGACTCTTCGGCCCCAAACTTCACCCCATTCTCCTATATCGCACCCATCTCACCATATTTCCTAATGAAATGGGGTGCACATAAGGGCCAAAGACCCCAAGGAACACCATGACACTTGTCAGTGTCTGCAGGGTGGGGTGTGGTGAAATGGCGCGGCCGTTATGCCTGACGACCCAAACACGCACCCCAATGTCTGTCACTCTCTGCAGGGTGGTGGTGGGGTTGGCTTCAGTTCAATACTTCACTGCCATTCCTATTACGCAGCTCTGTAACTTCTACACTACCACTGCCAATGCCAGCAAGCAAACATTCGGCATTGACAAATGCTTGTTTAAATTGCATTTGAATAACATTCCATTTCAATTACTTACCAAACTGGACCATCTGTAACATGAGAGGTGGAGCAACTTTTCTTTTTCCATTATGAAGCATTTGTCTCAATGTGTCACCAACTTGGTCACCAGTTTTTGACTATCTCAATGAAGATTCTGATTAAAGTTATTGTGTACTGAATAGTACAACAAAGTCTGATGTTTTAATTGTAATTATGTCATCTTGTTAATTGAAAAAAATAAAACCACACAATGCTCAAGAGGCTAGGAATAGAAAATGGGAATTGCCAGCCAAAATAGATCAGAAATGCTTACAGGAATGTTCTCTGCACTACCACACACAAAGTCCCTTGCTTTAGCCCGCAGCATGATTTTTTGCTATTGGCTGACACAGCCATCAGTCTGTCCTCAACTGTATTTTCATTGGTTGATGTCACTGCCACTAGCCACCTCTTTCAATGGTGTCATAAGTTAGGAAAAATAGGCAAATACAGGCTAATACAAAGGTAATGCTGTAAGCGAAAAGTGTCTGGTTAACAAATACATTTTGAAGCATTTCTTTATGATGGTAGATACACCTGGAATAATCGATGCACTGCTCTACCGCTACAAATGTAGTATCCTTGTAAGTATGATTGCTTATGTTAACTGTCTGTTAATAGAAGGAAAAAAAGAAAAGAAGGCTGAATGCTGTTGGTAGATGATGCTACAGTGTGTTAAGACCTCTACACTGTACAGTATAAGAGGTTTTCATATGCTGCAGCAGCACCCATTCATTTTCATACGAACATACGAAATTTGACAGTAGATAAAGGCCTAGAGGTCTATCAAGTCTGCTTGAATGTGCAGCTAGCACCCCTTATTCTGCAGCTGCCCCTCCCTTCCACCCTTCCACTTCATTAACCCTCATGGCACACAAAAAGGAAGCACTTTGTAATTTGGCAATAAGGTCTCACCAAGCATCACTAGTCAGCCAGGAAAGAATGTCAGCATACCTTTTTTAGCAGTAACATACTTGCTATGTATTTGAAAATATTTTCACAGGATAGTCTACTATATGCCCAGGGGCAATGGATAATTAGTATGCAGACAATTTCTGACTAAGATGGATAATAGTTACGTAGTGATATCTGATTACAGATTACAATACATTTTGCACAAAAATACTTTTGCATGAATGTTTTATTTTGCAGGTTTAAACACTGATGTCCTCAGTTTCAAAGTGTTCAGCAAACATTCTTTTAAATGTAGCAAGGCTGGGGGGCTGTTCTAATATCAATGGGGAATGAGTTATGCATTACTGGGCAGCAGACAGAAATTATGTTTTACCATAATTATTTTTAACCTTAGGGATTTATAAAATACCATTTATAGTGCTTCTAGTTTCATGGGCGTGGACATTTGATGCAGGCTGGAACTTTTCAGTCAACCAGTTGGGGGCTAAACCACTCAGATTGTGTTACATCATATTTGTTGTAAAGGCTGAACTGCACATGCTAACATCTTCCAGAGGTGCCACCATACGCAACTGTTAGAGACTTTTCAGAGTAAAATAACAAATGGTGCACACACTGCTAAGCAAGCAATAACACACAACGAGGTGTGGGTTATCTCCTGATAAGAGCATGCTCAGGTGTATTATAAGATACGAGACGCTTGCGCCAAGTGCCTTATGCACCTGACCATGCTCTTATCAGGAGATAACGCACACCTCGGAATGTGTTATTGCACTTATAAAATGGGCCCCCAAGTAGAAATTAAAAATATTAAAGGAAAAAAAGCTGTAAAATTTTAAAAAAAATGAGAAAAGAGAGGGGTGTTTTTGGTTAGAAAGATAAAGTAGTTTCTCTTTGTGCTGTTCTGTACAATACAATGTATTTAGCTTGGTCAGTAGTACAGCCCTTGAAACACACATAGTGGTCAGGTTAGGTCCCTACCCTCCAAAACAAACACACACACACACACTGTATGTGTTTTTGTTCTGTGCAGAGCTTGAGAGTCTGCATTTTCTTTAAATGACTACCTACTTTGGTCACCCAGATTCACTTAGACCAAGTGCCAGCGACCTGTCCTGTATTGTGTGATGTTCCTTGGCACTCCCTCCCTTCCCAATGTACATTTTTTATGTGTATGTTTATCACTTTTTTCACATTTCTCTCCTTGAGTCAGTTTCTTTGTTTTATTTAAGGTAAATGGCTGGCTGCAGTGGGAGTGAGCAGGTCCATCAGTGGCCACCATTCACAAATGTTGCCTGCTTCTTGAGTTGGAACAGTGAGGAACAACAAGGAAGACTTTTAAATTAATAGCAATGAGGTGCAGTTCTTAGAAGTTTGGTACAAGTACTAGCAGAGGAGTGGGCCCATTTTTTTTTTTTCATTCTCAGCTGCTGTAATGCTCGCTGTTCCCGAGTGGGTGTATGGCAGGATTTGAAAGCTGTGGGAATCAGTTCGGTGGCTTCATTGCGGTCAGCTAGCAAGCAGCACAGAAGAGCACAGGTCAGAGTTAATTTAAAAATCAAGAAGTGAGCTGGGCAATTACAGAAAAAGACAATTTGTCTGTGTGTGTGTGTGGAGGGGGGAGTGTCACAGTGGGGATTTATGACAAGCTGCTGGACTTCTCAGAAACCAGCAGTAGAGCTGCAGATAGGCAGTCTGCCAGGGCATTTAGAGAAATAAACTGTAAAGTATGTGGAAGATGCAACTGGATTTTCTGTCCTTACTGCCTGACACTGTGAGGAACATGAGTACTGAATTTGTAGTGCTGTGACACCGCTCTCCTGTGGTTCTGTGAGATAGCTAGCTGAGAAAATAAAGCGGGAGAGTGCTGCCATGCCAGGTGGCATGCGTTGATTTAACTGTGTGCTGTGTTTTGGTTGGCACAGTCAGTGCCAGTTGCAGGGTTATGTCCTCATAAGGACACAGCCGAAAAGGGCTTTCAGCCAATCAGGACTGGGGAAAATTTCTGCCCATTTTATAAGGCTGCATAAATGATTTATTTACATGGAGTTAAAACATCATGTGGTCAAATGCCCTACATAACTTAATGCCTTACTGAGAAGGTTTCATCAGGGGGCTTCATTTATGCAGCCTTAGCAGCGTGTGCACTATTTTATTTATTTAGCTTCTGTTAACCAGGTAAGTGTACTAGCCATAAAATGACTATTTTCAGGCACAACCCGGGAGAGTACAGACATGCAGAAACTTAACAGGATAACAATTTATAAGTGCTTTACATACAACGAGTTAAAGAGGATACAATATATCGGAACACACAAAGTAAAGCGCTTTACATACAATGAGTTAAAGTGGATACAATATATCAGAGACATACAGAGTAGACCATTCATAAGTTCATAGGTGCCTACCTATACAATGAATAGAGAGGACCTTGGACAATAAATTTTCAGGTGACATATCATATAAACAGAACAAGGTACACAAAAACAGGTAATACAACAGGAAGAAATAACCATTGAGAGCAGGGGGTGTCATTAAGGAAAAGGTCAGTAAGTGAGGAAAAGGGGAGCAAGCCATGAAATTAGATTATATGAGTATATGTAAGTGTAAGGGAGATGCCTGCAGTGCAAGATTGTATATGGGCAGAGAAAGAGAGCTGGGACAGGCTGAGGCAGTAAGAGGGTTATATAGAGGTAAGGAAATACTATTGTATGGCAAGAGACATCAGTCATTAGGTAGGGTGAAAGCAGGAACGGATATCAGCAATCAGCAGATTTGAGTGCAATTTTCTCTTAAAGCATGTGTGGGAGCTAGAGAGTCTAATGTCGAGGGGAAGGGAATTCCACAGCTGTGGAGCCGCATGCTCAAATGCAACAGTTCCTTTCCTAGTGCGGCACCTCAGCAAATTCAGAAAGGATTTATCAGCTGGTCGAGACCTTGGAGTGTGTCCTGAGGAACAAGCATAGCTGCAAGACACCTAGGGGTTTGATTTCGAATTATCAAATCAGTAAGAGAGCCAAGGTAGTATTTCCTACTAGCTAATGGAGAGAGCCAACCAAGATCATTATAAAGTTGACAGTGGTGTTTAAGCTAAGGAGCAGAAGAGGCATAGCGACATATGTTGTTATACGTAATATCGTAATACGTAATATTTGTTGTGTTACATCATAATTGCTAGATGTATGTTCCTTCTTTTATTTAGTCCTTGCTAGACCAGTTGGCTAATATAGTACAAAGATAGGATTTGTCAGCAGAAAATGACTACCCTTTCAATGAAGAAATATTTCCTCACTTCTCTCTTAACCTCCCCCTCCAGCATTACTGCATGCCCCCGGTCCTGGTGCTTCTTCTCATTTGAAAGAGACCCCCTTCTGTACCCTGAAAACCCCTGTGAGGTACTTTTAGGGCTCTATCATGTCACCTCTTACCCTCCTGTCTCCTAGGGTATAAATGCTGAGATCCCTCTTTATTTCCTCATGGGGCTTTTCATGCAATCCTGTATATCTCTTGGATGTTTTTACTTTCCATGAAAGTCTGATTCTTCCTTCTCTGTTTTGTAAATCCTGCATTCTCTCTAGGAGTCTTTGGTTTCTACATTGTCCCCAAAGGTGTAGATTCAAAGTCAGAGAGAATTAATGCATTGTAGACTGCATGGGCAACAAAGATGATTCAGGGAAAGCAAAGAGATGACAAATGAACAGATGAAACGTGTACTCGATGGAGGCCATGACAGAGAGAGAGAGTGTGAGAGACAGAGACAGTGGCAGAGACACAGACAGAGATGGGGGGGTGATATGACCGAAACCGTCACATTTATGGAGGGTATCAATGCAGTCCACATCCAGCAACTGGTCAAGTACTATGAAGGATCCACCACTATGGGGCAAGGTTAGAATCTCATAAGGGGAAGTTTAGAACAGATGTGAAGAAGCATTATTTCACAGGGAGGATGGTGGATGGGTTGAGCAAATTGCCTAGAGAGGTGGTAGAGATGAAAACTATTCAAGGCTTCATGAAGGTGGGACAAATTTAAGGGACTGATTTTAGTGGAACGTGTTCAGGGAGAAGGGGGCCAGCCCTTCCAGTAGGGTGTGATGTGATACATTAAGCTAACAATGCTGATAAGGAAGGAGCAGAGCAGACTGGATGGACCTCAATCTTTTTCTTCCTGATCATTTCTATGTCTCATTGTTTCTGTGCTTCTGTGGTTCAGTGTTTCTGTGTATGGAGTTTTTTTTGGTTAATTTAGAATCAGTGTATACTTTAATTCTTCTAAAGAAAGACAACTGTGCAGATATTATTTATTTATTTGAGTTTAGGATTACAAAGTACCTTTGAGCCGAGGCTCTTTTACAAAGGTTCCATGTCGGTAAGAACAGGCAATACAGGCATAAGAATTACAGTACAAAACAATCAGTAACAACGTTAGCAATAACATATCGGTTACAAGTAGGTTACATGAAACACTAGGAAGTGTAAAAAAAACATAGGATAGGGGAGGAAAAGGAGGAGAGGACATGGGAGCGGGGGACAGGGTATGGCAGCCTATGGGGCTTTGTCAGGCAGAACAGAGGAGAGTGCTTATGTTGGGCATTGGAATAGTGAAGTGCTAGGTGTGGGATTAACATGGGCAGTGAAGATTAAGGACACAGCAATAGGAGAATTGCTTAGACAGGGCAATCACAGGTGCTTGAGGCAACAAGGGAGAGACGGAGTTTGCACTTGAAAGTGCCAAGAGTTGGTGAGGCAGAGATGTCACTGGTAAGACTATTGAGCCAGCTGGGTGCCCTAGTAGGAAGTTAAGATCATTGTCCCCTGTGCATTAAGGGGTGGATTGCAATAATGACAGAGGCTAAACTGGACATAGTAGTCATTATCGAGACATGGTTTACCAGTAACCACACCTGGGAGACTTCAGTACCTGGCTATTTGCTGTTCAGAAGAGACTGAGGTGCAAAAAGTGGGGGTGGAGTGGCCCTTTATGTCAATGAAAATATCAAAGCTAGAGAAATTCAGAATACACATAAAGAGCCAGAAGAACTGTGGGTCACCATGGAAACAGGAAATGAGACTGCCATATGAACTGGGGTTGTGTACAGGCCTCCAGACCAGGGGGAGGACATTGACACTTTACTGTTAGAAGATATACAAAACATGACAGCTAAAGGGGAGGTTCTGACAATGGGAGACTTCAACATGCCAGATATAGATTGGTCAATACCAGCAGGGACATCTGCCAGAACTAGACACATGGTGGATTCCCTGCAGGGGAAGGGCCTCAAACAACTAGTATAACAACCCACAAGAGAAAGGGCTATCCTAGATCTAGTAGTGACTAACAGGGAAAGGGTCACAGATCTCCAGGTAAAAGGTCACCTGGGGGCCAGTGACCATCACATGGTATGATTTAATTTGGCCACTAGAACAAAATCATCCCATTCCAAGGCAAAAATATGGGACTTCAGAAGAGCTGATTTTGATAAGGGACTGAAAATGGTCCACTGGATCAGTGCACTTACCTGGTTACCAAAAACGTAAATAAATAAATAAGATGGCCAACAGAGTTAAGCTAGCTTTGGCAAAAAGAAATACAGGTGAGGGGGTACAGGCAAAGTGGACAAGCATTAAAGAAGCAATACTTGAAGCAACATCCCATTGTGTTAGTGAGAAAAGGAAGTGCAAAAGAAGAAGGAAACCTTTTTGGTTCTCAAACAAAGTAGCAGAAAAGGTCAGAGCCAAAAGGCTGGCCTTCAGGAAATGTAAGGTAATGCAGCAGGATGAAGATAGGGAGGCATACCAAACTTCCCTAAGGGAAGCAGGGAAGGCAGTAAGGCAGGCAAAGGCCCAAACTGAGGAAACACTAGCACGAACAGTAAAAGAAGGTGACAAGACTTTCTATAGATACATTAGTGAAAGGAGAAAGTCCAGAGAGGGTATTGCTAAGATCAAAGGGGATAAGCGAGCGTGTGAGGAGGAGGACCATGTAAATGCATCTATCCTAAATAGATACTTCTGCTCAGTATTTACTGAACAGAAGGTAGGGCAGGGCCCACAGTTCTGCACCACGGACACAGGGGGGAGGGAGGTGTGCACTAGTCCCTTCACAAAAGAAAGGGTTCTACAAGAGCTTGATAAGCTCAGGGTGGACAAAGCATTAGGACCTGATGGCATACATCCCAGGGTACTAAAGGAGCTAAGGTTGGAACTAGCAGAGCCATTATCAGAACTGTTTAGTGAGTCTCTAAGCACAGGAGAGGTCCCAGAAGACTGCAGAAGGGCTCATGTGATCCCGCTCCACAAAAGTGGTAGAAAGGAGGAGGCAGGGAACTACAGACCAGTCAGTCTTACCTCAGTAGTGGGCAAGATTATGGAGACACTCCTTATGGAAAGGATAGTGCAACACCTGGAATCCATAGGAGCACAGGATCCACGACAGCATGGGTTTACAAAAGGTAGATTCTGTCAAACTAATCTCATAGATTTCTTTGACTGGGTAACAAGAGTGGTGGACCAAGGAGGAGCAGTTGATTTTGCCTACCTTGACTTCAGCAAAGCTTTCGATACTGTTCTACATAGAAGATTGATTAAAAAGCTGGGTAGGTCAGATGTTGGTCAACTGGGTGGCAAACTGGTTGACGGGCAGAAAACAGAGGGTGGTGGTAAATGGTATACAGTCAGAAGAGATGCAAGTCACAAGTGGGGTACCTAAGGGATCAGTCCTGGGGCCAGTCCTCTTCAATATTTTCATCAGTGACATAGCAGATGGACTGCAGGGTAAGGTTTGTCTGTTTGCAGATGACACCAAGATCTGCAACAGAGTAGATGATCCAGATGGTGTGGGCAGAATGAGAAGAGATCTGGATAAACTAGCAAAATGGTTGGAAGTGTGGCAACTGGGGTTTAATGCAAAGAAGTGCAAGATCATGCACATAGGGAATAGAAACCCTGAAGCCACCTATAGGCTGGAAGGGGAGATGTTGGCAGTCACAAGGGAAAAAAGAAACTTGGTCGTCATCATCACCGATGACCTGAAATCATCCAAGCAGACCTCTAAAGCAGTAGGTAAGGGTAGATAGATGTTGGGGGGCAGATAATATTGAACCTTCAATTCCTAAAACTTGGCCATACCTATCTGACCACCCCCATTACACACTTATTCAACACCTCTCTGATTCAAGGTGAGCTACCTGTCTTGTGGAAAACTGCCCACATCCTACCATTATTCAAGACTGGGGATCCGAGTGATCTGAACAATTACCGGCCTATTTCTATACTATCTGTCCTCTCTAAATTACTTGAAAAAATTGTCAACATCCAACTTAGGGAACATTTGGATTCACAAAAGTTGCTAAACCCGGCTTAGTCTGGCTTCAGAGCCAAACACAGTACAGTATCGGCTCTTGCCAAAGTAACTATAGACTGGCAAATGGCCTTGGACTCTAAGAAGCATGTATTTGCCCTCTTCCTTGATCTAAGTAAGGCCTTTGATACTGTGGATCATACCATCATGCTTACTGCACTGAGTAACATCAGACTTGATAGTTCTGCCATTTAATGGTTCACCAGCTACCTAACCAATAGGTTACAACAAGTCAAAGCCATAGGAGATCTGTCCCCACAAAAATCCTTGTTACAAGGAGTCCCATAAGGTTACATCCTGGGCCCCATCCTCTTTGCTATATACATCAATAATCTGGACTTGCAGCTGGGCACAGCAAATGTGCACTTATTCGCAGATGATACTGTACTCTATACCACAAATTCATCCTTGGATCTGGCCCATGAATACTTACAGAAAGACTTTGTCACCCTCCAATACAACCTTTGCACTCATAAGCTCCTCCTCAACGCCAAAAAGACTAAAGCAATGATTCTCTCACCAAAGTCTACTTCTGGATGTCCACATATCACACAGATCCGAACACTCTTAGATGAACCCCTTGAAGTAGTTGATACCTTTAAATACCTAGGGTTCTGGCTGGATAACAAGCTCAACTTTCTGTGCCACTTAAATGAAACCTCAAAGAAACTAAGACAGCGATGAGGTTTATTCTATCGCATTAAACACTCACTCACGTTAGAAGCCAGAATGAGACTAGTACAAACTACATTCCTACCTATACTGGACTATGCTGACTTCCTTTACAGTCATTGCCCATCAACGATGCTAAACAAACTGGACACCCTTTACCACCAGGCTTTAAGATTTATCTAAAATCTACCCCATAGTACACATCACTGTTGTCTATACCAGGTTTCGGGATGGACCTCACTCTCAACTAGAAGAAAAAGGAATGCTCTCCTCGGGTTTTTTAGAGCATTATCTGATAACCTCCTGCATACATCTCGAACATCTTCAAATGGGCTAAAGGTTCCTATGGCCTGAGATGCTTCTCCTTAATCTGCTTCCAGATTCCTAGAGTGAAACTACCCTTGGCTCAGCAGCAATCAACTTCTCACTTCCATCACTTTGGAACACTATGCAAGACTCATTAAAATTATCCTCACGTCCAAGCATTTTCACATTCAAAGCTCTATTAACGGATTATCTGAAGGAATCACGCAACTGTTTCAGACGCCGATGACTCCCTAAGCCCCGGGTGCCACTCTCAAATCCTATGCCTAAGTATCTCATCCACCCCACATTCCTAAGAACAGAAACCTAGGACCTACAAGCCTAGTTACCTTAATCCAAGATGGCCCTGCCTATTCTCTACCTTTTACCTATTCTGGCCTCCCTTTTGGCTGCCTACTCTTTCACCCCAATTTCTACCCTATTCCTTAATACCTCCTTATTTTTTATCATTTAAGTATGATCTCTTACTTAGTGGAGACTATATGGGATTGTTGTCTCTTCTAATTTCAGTAAAGCTTATCATTATGTACCTTTGTATGTTAATTATGTTGACCGGTATGTAGAGGCCCATATTGACCAGCACCTTCACAATGTTTTTTCTTTTTTTTTTTTTGCACCATTGTCCACCATAATTGTAATCTTATGAAGTGTACTGTATTGTATTAATGCCCAGGACCACCTTGAAAATGAGCTTGCTCAATGGTGTTTATGCCTGGTTAAATAAAGTGATTGATTGATTGATGATTGATTGATTAGTTGGGGTATCACAAGCTGGAAGAGGGAGGTAATAATCCCTCTTTACAAGATACTGGTTAGTCCCCATCTGGAGTACTGCATGCAGTACTGGAGGCCACACCTTCACAAGGACATTAACCAAATTGAGGCAGTCCAGAGAAGGGCAACCAAAATGGTGCAGGGACTGCATCACAAAACATATGAGGACAGATTAACTGAACTCAATATGTATACCCTAGAGCAAAGGAGGGAGAGAGAGGTGATATGATTGAAACATTCAAACACCCTAAGGGCATTAATAAGGTGAAAGAGTCTAACATGTTTCAATATAAAAAAAATAGCAGGACAAGAGGACACAGCATGAGATTAGAGGGAAGCCGATTAAGGGGAAATGTGAGGAAGTTCTTTTCACAGAAAGGGCGGTGGATGCATGGAACGGCCTACCTCAGGAAGTGGTGGATATGAATACAGTGCAGGGCTTCAAACAGGCATGGGATAGGCATAAGGGAGCAATACAGATGAGTATGAATAGATAGGCCATTGACAGAGCAAAGGCCTCTGGCACATTCATAAGGTAGAAAAAGAAATGGGCAGACTGGATGGGCCTTGCGGTCCTTATCTGCCGTCAGCTTCTATGTTTCTATGTTTCTATTGCCATGGCAGATCTGTGGCACATAGGCAACCTTAAGTTAGAATGTCATAAACCAGGGCATTCATGGAAGGGGTACATGCCTGTTGCTCACTCAGTCCCCAGCCAATCATGCAGTTACATGCCACAGGTGGCCGGGTAGGTATGTTTCAAGGCATGCCCCCACTATGTGTCATCCACTAAGACACTGAGTGCCAGGCTAGGGGGGCCCAAGATATGTCAGCAAGGACCCTGCCTTATCTTTTGCACACCCCACCAGTGACATCTGCTGGCTCCGGCAGGACAGGTAACCAGCTCACCATGCTTCTCCAGCCCACCGGTCTAACAGGGAGGGCTGGAGGCAACCATTAGGGCTCTTGTCTATACTTTTAACATTATCTCATCCCATGCCTTCCCAGAATCCACAAGACAAAAACTTGTGGCACTCTCACCAAAAAAACAGAGAAAATGAGCAGATAAATCCAAAAGAAAATCTTCTATCCCAGCTCAAAAACACATCCAGTTGCATGCCAACTGACCACCCAGTGCTTTGACTCCTCATGAGTCTTCCTCAGGGGTGTGGTCAGAGGATGGGAAAACACAATTAAATGCATGTCATGGCTCATTTACATAATGACATCACTCTGTCACTTGAGCAGGGGATCCACTTTGTGACTCAGGATGCACATCTGATAGGATGCCTGCCTGTATCTCTTGATCCACCACCCTGTGCAGCTGTGCCCTGGGTGGTTGGGGCAATGGACAGGCACCTTGTGGGTGTGCACATTTGTGCATACTGTACATTCTGCACCTGTCCCCAGGTGTGGAGCTACCTGGTCCTCAACAGCGCATAGCTCTCAATATGATTTAAATGCAAGAGAATTATCAATGGAAACTCTAGATAATTTATTTATTTAAAATTTGCTAACCAGGAGAGGCACTGAGTGAGGTTCATTTCCAGCTGCTACCCAGGAGAAGGGGAAAGGGAGAAGCACAATTCCAAACAGGATACAGTCACTCAAGTGGTATGGTTACAATGAGGGTGACATAAAGAGCATACATTGAATGCAATACAGACAAAATGGCAAAACACTACATATGGAGGAAAAATGGATTGGCACATAAATCATGTATTCAAATTGGGCAACCTCACAGTGCATAGTGCAAGAGTGAAGGGGGGCTGAATTGGTGCTGAAAATAAGAGTCAAAAAAGGTTAATAAACTTCAATGATGTTGCCAGAAGTGAGATTAGAGGGAAGGGAGAGGTAAGAGGTGGTCAAAAGCCAAGCAAGTGTAAGGAAGGGTTCAGGAAGAGGGTTGGCAGGAGCGGGGGGGGGGGAGTTTTAGCTGGCATCTAATGGAAATAAGGGAGGGGGAAGACAGATGGAGGAGGGAAGCTGGTTCCAGAGGAAGGGGAGGCATATTTATTTGTGTTACACATTCAAGAAAGACAACATTAGAATATACCATCAAAGTAAAAATTCTGGACAGGTGTTGTGTAGACCACATAAGCAGAGTTTTAGTTTTTCAGTAGAGTTAAATTAAGTAGTAATGAAGGACAGGGTGTGTTCCATGCAGGAATAACATCAGAGTCACAGGTGGGTTGAAGCATGAGGTCATAAGGCAAGTGCTTAAACCACCTGAGAAGTGATGTTATTATGTCACTAACACCCTGGAGTGCATTATAGCTGGATTTGGATAGTACTGTGGATAAAATTCCTTTTAGGGTGTACTGAACATATATTGCAAAAAACATTGCTTTCTTTTTCAAGGGGAGACTTACCTGCAACTTAAGAGAACAGCCATGGGTCAGCTTTTGCCCCCAATTATGCCAATCTCTACCTGGGCATATGGGAGAGAAAATCCATCTATGACATACAGAACAATCCTTTTCTTGATAGGATTGATATCTGGTGTCACTTTGTAGATGACATATTCAAGGTGTGGAGGGGCAGACTGGATGAGCTGGGGGAGTTCATGGCTAGTCTTGAGACGAGTAACCCAAATTTAAAATTGAATATACAGAGTGACTTTACATTTGTTCCATTCTTGGATTTGAAAATTTCTAAGTTACCTGATCAAGAAGCAAATGATTTGATACCTTTCATTGGACCAACATAGATGTAACAAAAAGAACAAAGTCTTTTAGCTTTCAGATCAACAAGTCCTTCCTTGGAAGCTTAATGACAGTTATTTAGAAAATCCTATACTTTTAACACCCAGATTATGCAGGAAAAAAAAACCAGAAAAAAATCCCATTGGTTCAAAATACACTTTTAAAAAATAACAGAAGAAAATGACAGAGAAGCTGAATAGTACCAGTTCACCTTCAGCTGAAAGGGCCTAAAGGTCAGATGTGCTTAGGGCATAACACCGTGCAGGGAGTGAGCTGCACATAAATTAAAATGACTTAGAGATACTTTCAGAATAAGATAACAACTACTCAAGCAGAGAGCTTCTAAACTCAGTTATGAGTGTCACAGTGTGTATAAGAATGCAGTTAATGAAAAGCAAAACCCACCCGGATTAAAGACATACTAAAATTGTAAGTTAAAAACAAGCCTCACAAAACAGAACTATAAAAAGTATTTATATATGGCATACAAAGAGTAAACAGTAAAGTTTACCTAAAGTGAGCAATAGTTTCATACTATATGGAATGAAAAACTTAGCTGAAACTATTACCCAACTTACTTTCAGGCTGGTTATTATGCCCCATAAACCTTAAGGCCTATAGTGTAGAAACAGGAGTTTATAAATGATAATATAAATTGGCAGTAAAATTGCCAAACAAAAAACTGCTTGTCAATAAATTCTCAGTGTATTATATAGCAACTTGATGTACTAAAAATGCCTAAGGAATCTGAATAAGAAATCATAGGAATTAAATTATCTCCCCCCCCACTTCCCCCATATCCGAGGGGAAGATAACTAGTTTTAAGGAGATATATACACATACACATATACATACACACACATACACACACACACACACACACACACACACACACACACACACACACACACAAGTCCTAATGCACCATCATTCACATCAATCACTTCAATTGTTACCCAAAGAAATTAAACTTGTCATGAAATTCCAAGTAAAAGGGATCATGTATCCTAATATCTACAGATTAAAGATGAGACATACCTTCATTTCTGCAAATCACTACAATATTAGTCCAATGTAATTTGATCTGTCAAGGACCCCCATGCAAATGAAATCCTGCACCCCAACATGTTCAGAGTTCAAAAATGTGACAATATATAATAAAACTACTGTATGTACAGTGACAGGCTAGGGAATCTGAATAAGACCCAATGGAATTAACCCCACCCCTGGGGAAGATAAATAGTAAGAAGGAATTAATATTCATTATGTGTGTGAACTAAGTTACCTGATGGCACTCGAAACACAAATCTTTTTTGGAAAGAAACAGACAGGAACTTCCTCTTGCTAGCTTCCAGCTGCCATCCACACCACATGATTGATAATATTCCCAAAGCCCAGATGTTGAGAATACACAGGAATTGCACTGAGGTCTCTGACTATATTGTGAATGGATCAGAATTGTGTAATCACTTCATGGAGAGAGGCTATGATGGCACCCTGGTAGATCTGACCTCTCTGGAAGCCTTGGAGACCCTTAGGGAGATTCTGTTACAAGTACAGACACATGAAGCAGGACCATCCAGGGTTAATTTCATTACCAACTTCACAAGACATGCACATCAGATACAGGGCATCATTCAAAGTAACTGGCACATTTTATAAAATGAACCCTTACTTACTGAGGTTACAAAAGAAAAACCATTGTATATCGTAGGGGTAGGAACCTGAGGGATAAACTTGTACATTCAGTGGTTGCCAACATGAATCCAGGAGGGAGAATAATACTGCTGACACATGGCTTCCACTACTACCTTTAGGCAAAAAGTTTTATGCTGCTGTTGGTGTCCAGTAGATGGTGTGGCATTTTTCTGCCTTACCCCTTCTCTTCCCATTGTCATTCCACCTCTTCCTCTCTCTGTATGTGTGCTTTCTAGCTTTCTGTCTTGGTGTCCATTAACCTAGTTTTGTTGTCACTTTTGTTCTGTTCTGTTCGGTCTCCTAGTCAAGGTGACTGCCACTAATTTTTGCACCAAATTTTCAACATGGGGTTTTTGAGACCCCTTCTCACGAATGCTCTCACTGTCATGGTGTTAATCGGGCCCAAAGGGTGATTTTGCAGTCACTGCACGAAATCACCTTTCAGCACCAGTTAATGAAATGACACTGCCACTGTTCATAAGGTGGGCTCTCAAAAAACCTATGTTGAAAATTTGCTGGCAAAATTACTAAAAATGACTGTTTTACGAGCGTGCGTTGCGCAGTTCCTACACATGCTCGTAAGTTCGCGAATTTTCAAAATTTTCACTCCAGATTTTCAACATTGTCATTTTACTACACCTCCTTATGAGCAGTACAGCTGTCATTTTTGACATCTTGCCCAAAACATGTTTCCGCCCATGTAGCGCACAATGGTGCAGTCGGTGTGAAAAATCACTGTATGGGATACATTAAGAAAATCACAGTGCCACTGTTCATGAGTAGAGGTCTTAAAATGGCTACATTGAAAATTTGGTGAAAAAAATCCTAAAAATGACTGTTTTTCGAGCCTGCGTTGCACAGTTCCTACGCACGCTCGTAAGTTTGCGAATTTTCAATATTTTCACTCCAGATTTTCAACATTGTCATTTTACCACACCTCCTTATGAGCAGTATAGCTGTCATTTTCACATCTCACCCAAAACGTGTTTCTGCCATGCAGCGCTGTTAGGCGCAGTCGATTGTCTTGAAATCACTGTATGGGACACATTAAGAAATGACAGTGACACTGTTCATGAGCAGAGGTCTTAAAATGGCTATGTTGAAAATTTGGTGACAAACTTCCTAAAAATTAAATTTTCAATATTTGCACTCCACTGACTTCCAAATACCTACACAGCACATACAAGCAAACAAGCAACATTCGGCATTGAAAAATGCTTGTTATTTGTTGTCTTCAGGGGTTATAAAATGAAGCGGTAGCCAGCAATTGGGAAGTGGAGTACCCATGTGCTCCAGGTGTTTGGGGAAAGAACGGGGACAGGACTTACAGCGAAGCCAAGCGGAATGATGGCTTTTTTTTTTTTTATTAATAGTTTTTCTCTTTTCACTTCCAACTTGGCCCCACTCAGGATTGGCTCCCCCCCGGCCCCATCAGCCAGCTTCCATGGGGTTCACCTGCTGCTGTAGCCCCTCTGTCCTCAGCCAGAGGATATTGGGAGATCCCAGTCACTTATGTGGGGCCTGTGAGGGACTGGTCCACTTTCTTGCCAGTGTAAGGGATTTTCCACATTGGTTTTCTTCCTGGGCCCATGTCAAGTGCAATGGCATGTTGTCTGTACTCTGGCTTTGCAGATGGATTCACCGGTATTGATGGGCAGGACCAGATTTCATGATGCCTTGCTGTGCTACCACCCAGAACCACCAGGTGGCAGCCAATTAGGGATGTGTCTTGTCCCCCCACCCCAAGGGAGGAGAGTTGTCCTTGGGACAATCAGTCCCACCCGAGCTCACCTTTAAGTGACCCATATTCATTTCTGAACCCTGGTCACTGGCATGGCAGGAGGTGAAATACCAAGTGCCTCAGCCCTCCTCCTGACACTGGGCCAGCTTAGAAATGATAGCCTTCATTCAAATTTGGTGCTGTTTAAAAAAGTATTTTAGGGTGGCCCAGTGGTGCTGAGGGTTGAGGTGCTGGACACCACATCTCATGCCATGCTGCCGACCTGTTTTCAGGAATAGTGTGGACCACCAGGGGTCAGCAGGGAAGGGAGAGGATCAAATGTCTGATGATTGCTGTCCTCTCCCAGGGAAGGGTGGGCACATAATCCCACTCCTTGACTTCCCCCCAGTGGAGGCTGAGGGATAGCACCAGAGTTAAGGGAGACAAGGAACGTGGCTTTGTGACGTGCATGCATGTATTCATGGCTGCAAAGGGAGGGATCAAGGAAAAACAGAGTAAAATGACTGCCAATTCTATGAAGCTCCTCAAGCACTCTGGCACTGCCACCTCAAGGAACTCCTGGGCCTGCTCCAGATTGTGCTTGGGATGGGGGGAGGATGGCCCTCTCCCATTCCACCCTGCCATGGGGGGGTAAGCCATGGGGGATACAGAGCCTGGAGATGCTAAGAGGTAAGTTGGTGACTGGGGGCTGGAGGAGGTCAGATGTATGTTGGCAGGCCAAGAAGGAAAAACACCTACATAAAATATATATATATATGTTAGACGTCCAGTAAATTTGTGTATTTTGGGAATGTGGGAGGGTGTTTGATGTTGGTTCCCCATGTTAGTTTCCAATAATTTCTCTGCTCCTGTGGGAAAGAGGGATTTCATACACAGTATGTTATGCAATCATGTGTATGCCTGGACTTGACAAAGTGATGTTGTTGTGAGATGACATCAGCGTTCCTGGTGGCACACTAACCAATCAGATCACTACAAATTTTTTGCCATTTTATAATAGTTTTTAAATAGCAAAAATTGGGAGACAACTGCCATGTCATGGCTTAAGTTCTTTTTAACGGTTTTCAAATCTTTATCCTGCAATCCTCATGTGCTTATATTTTTCATTGTGGTGTTTCAAATGGGGGTAAGCTGGTCAGGTTTTCAATTCTGACGGGTCAGGCCAAGAAAATTTTGGAAGGAAATTAGAACTAGAACAAAAAAGCAGTATTGTAGTCAAAATAAATGGTACAATTAATTCAAAATGTACAGTAATGTTACACAGCAGCTCTGGGTCTGCTTCACTGAAAAGGCTAGAGCTTCATTTTCTTTCTCATCTGACTCCATCCCACCTACCCTACTTGTACAGGCATACAGACACAGATTCAGAATTTTTGTCTGATTAATCCAACTGATTCAAACTCTTCAAAGTGAAGAATGAAAGACTGGCACAGAGCAGACAAGAGCAGTTCTTCACGTTTCTCACACACAAGGACTCCTGCACCTGGCTATCTTGGTATTTTCAGTGACCATGACAAAAAGATTCACTGTGGTATGGTCGTCAGTCTGCGGTCACCCCGACAGATAGATACAATAGGAGAATAAGATTGGCCATATGTGAATGAATGGGTTATTTTAGTTAACAGGGCCTCTAAAAGGAGCCTCTTATGGTAGAAAAGAACACAGAGCATGAGGTTTGGGCAAGAGGACTGTAGAGTGAAGCTGAGCAGCTCTGTCTGCCCAAACTTCAGAAGAGGTATCTCTTATACCATAAGAGACACCCCTCAGAGGCCCTATTAAACATATTATAAACACTCTGCCTTAATGCTTCTGCACAAGAGCACACTGTACACATGATAAGATGTACAGTGGCCCTGCATGCTGATTGGCTAAAATCACAAGACTGAGTTTTAATGTGTATAACTGAGCTCTGTAGAAAGTCAATTTCCACCAGAAGAAGGCCACATTTAAATTGTGGCTAGTAGGATGGGCTCCCTATCATAATAATTTTTAGTTCATAGAATGGGCTTTATATAATCATGAGGACATTAATAAAGTGAAGTGTAGACAAAGCACTAGACTGCTAAGCTAACAAGGGGCTTGAAATCAGCAGATTACATGAATTATCTCAAAAATCTTGGTTTATTCAGCCTAGCCAGGAGGAGAAGAAGAAGTTGGAGAGAGCTCCTCCTTTATGCTATTCTGTGAGATGCCTCTCTAGTTACAAAACTAAAAACATAAAAATGGTAGAATATTAGAGGTCACAGCAAACAACAGCTGCACAAGGGGGTAACTTCAAAACAGAGGAACTGTTTCTATATGCAGCGGGTGGTTAGGATCTGGGACAGCAAGCCAATTGACTTACTGTAGTATATAGTACATCAAAAAACATGTTCAGAGCAAGACTAGGCATATGCATGAGGGAGAATAACATTACAGGATACTACCACTGAGAAGTGGGCGGCAGTCTTGATAGGTGCCATCATCCTTCTTTTGCCCTTATGACCTTAATATTAACTTTAGTACTACAAATTCAGGTGGAACAGCAATTCCATTTCCGAAATGCTTTTTTGGAATTTTTTCATAAGTTCCATGCAATTCCAAAAGTGTTTTAATTTCGGACACTGGTCAGTTTTCCACAGATTACATAAACCAGGGAATTGTTTTCCACAGTTTAAAGAAACTAATCTGTGGTTTATGTAAACTGTGGAACCACTAATTCCCAGTTTATGTAAACAGTGAGTTTGCTAATCAGCGGTTTGCATTAAATCCTGCAAACCAGTTTTAGAAATTCAGAATTGTCCTTCCAATCACAGTTCATAAAAGGAGGTGGCATTTCTGAATTTCCAGGTAATTCGATCAGAAGAGGAATTTGAAAAGTCCACATAGCTCTAAAGCATAAACACAACAGTGGTAACATGCACTCAAACGTGTTCAATAGATTAGAACTGGTTAAATCATTAACACTGCAGTATGCCAATTTTTTATTATCTTTCATCCAGTCATTTACTGTACACATCAAATATACAGATTAGCAAATAAATAATAAAATGAATTCTCCTAAAGAAAAGCCCTTGTGTGGCAGGTTTAATTCGTTATGGTATTTAAACTGCATGGCAAAGAAAAACAACACGATGCAAGTAAATGTAACATATGGAGCTGAGAAGGACAATCCTTTATTTGCATCAGAGAAAGGAAGAAAGCACTGGGTTTAAATTGAGAAACAAGAAAGAAAGCAATGAAGGAAGAAAGGAAGGAAGGTTAAAATCATATTTTAGAAACAGTTCCCAGAAAGGATGCAGATACGCACTTAGGTGTGGATGACTATGACAGAGGACATAAGGCAGTTAGCAAGGACTAGTGTGTGGTTTGGAGAGATGCCACAAACCAGGCAAGCTACTCAGCAAGCAGAAAAGCAGGGAGAACAAGGACAAAAGAAGATAATATGAAAACACATACATAGTGAATCGGTATTATGAGGAAAACAGCACTCAATGTAGGAAAAAAAGGTGCTACAGGTCTATTCTAAGATGGGCAAAATTAGCAAATTCTGATTTTGTGGAATGCGTATGGAATTCCATTAATTTTGAGAAATTTCATGGAATTTTCCAAAATGTGTTAATTGGTCATAACTAAGTCAGTGTTACAGCTAGAGATCTGACATGTGCATACATACTATTTGCAAGCAGCCCTAAACAGTATGCCAAGTTTTATGATATTTAGATGAGAGGCACACAAGTTACAGGGGCTCAGAGTCTGGCAATGTATTATTTATGTGAACATTTCTAAAAATATTTTATGCTTACCACATAGCTATCTTTGGAGCTAGGTAATTGAATATTTATATGCATACTGTCTTGGAAGAGTCTTAGAAACTTCTAAATAGAAAGGTAACTGGTTATGTAAATTGTAAGTTACAGGAGTTCAACAGTTCACAGATTAATTATTTGTTAAACTGTGTGAACATTTTCAAAATATTTGGATGTTTATAGCTCCACTGCTACTGCAGGTATACACCCCAAATTTGGCTTGCATACCGATATATAAATATAGGAATGGGGACAAGTATGCAGCTGCAGGTTCAAAGTCAAAATGCGGTACAAGAAAAAAACAAGGAAACTGCTCACACAATTGAGTGTGTACAAATTTATTGCAGGACAAGAACCACCACACACAGGTCATGGCACTTTGAAACACTTTGCCTCTTCCTCAGAGAATGAGAGCCACCCTTAGCTACTGGGTATAAATTCAGTTACAAAAAACATTCTAATTACAATGACAAATCACAATGTTCAAATAAAAAAATTAAAAAATCCCACTAATCAGTGCCATGATTTTTCAGCTCCCTAAATGTTTTTTCATTATGCAGTCATTATTATGATCTGCTACTTAAACTCAATCAATGACTGGGCACTGAGACCTTTAAATTAATTTATTGCATTTCAATTAAATGACTCATTGGAGAAATAGACTGTTGTGCTAATAATCACATACCCACTTGTAATAAAACAGTTCAGAAACAGCTGACAGTTGTGGAGGGGGAAACAATTGTAGAAAACCTTTCCAATAAAAAAGGTGAAATCACACCCACAAGGTTAGCAACATTATAAATGCAATCCTGAAAACAAGTAGGAGATTATATAGGTTTACAAAGAGGATCAATGAGTCATAGACTCCCCTCCTGCACCCTGTTCTTCTATGTGAGGTAGTTCTAGGTCTCTATCATGTCCCCTTGGAATCTTTCCACTCTTCCAGGGCCTTACTGAAGTCCAGATAGGCCACATCCACTGTTCATCCGATCCACCTCCCTAGGCACCCAGTCAAAGAAATGTATGAGATTTGTTTGGCATGACCTCATCTCACTGAAAACTTGCTGCCAGTGGTCCTGCTACCCATCTACCTCCAGATAGTCCATCAGCCACTGCTTCAGTAGGGTCTCCATTAATTTCCCCACCACTGATGTGATACTGACTGGTCTGTAGTTACTAGCCTCCTCTTTGCTGCCACTGTTGTTCAGAGGGATCCCTTTATCCAACCTCAGATCCCACTATATAACCTTGGAATACAAATTTTAATGGGGTCAGATAGGATCTCAGATCTGGAGACAGATAAATGCACTATCCAGTGAAGAGTCCAAAGCAATAACTGAGCATCACTGTTTAGTGCTGACATTTATGTTGTAAGGGACTGCATGATGTCAGTAACCCTCCCTCTTACAGGATTGTGTGGCAATTTTGAATCCCTATTGAGGAAGATGGAAGGTCCACATACAGTAAGGGAAGTACTGCACCCATGCAATGGTTGTTGCTGCATCACCCTCCTCAGGCCATCAAAAACCCTGAAGCTGTTTCCTCAGTGCTGTCCCCTTGATTTGTTTCCTTGGTAGGCTGGAGTGGTGTATCCACACTTGCCAGTGCCCTGCTATGGAAGCAAGCTGCATGGTCTCTGAGTTGGTACTGAGGCTTCAGGAATAATGGCTCTGTTTGTGAGTAGCTGAGCTAGAGGGACATGCTAAAGAAACAACTCGGCTGAGGATAAGGGGCAGCAGTTATGGATGTCACAGCAATAAACAGAATGGCAAATAAAAAAAAATGTCTCCCAGACCTGGTCTGAGAAACAGTCATACAACGGGATTGTTGTGTATCTTGCGAATGGGTATTCTTTTTTACAGTTTTAGCATTTAGATCAGAGCTGGCCTTAGGGGCGTTGCGAACTGTGCATTTGCACAGGGCACCAACAGCAGAGAAGCTACCCCCCAAAACACTCAGCTGTCCAATTGGCCTCCTTCTTCCTGGTCCTAACTGTACTAATTAAAGAGCAAAAATGGCACAAAACTAGCTAAAAATGAAGCTACAGGAAGGCCATGATAGGGATAAGGATGTTCATTGGGGGCTTCGTGACTTCTGATATGGGGCCCCAGCAAGGAGGTTCACACAGGGCCCCAGAATAGCTAGGGCCAGCACTGATTTAGATTAATTTAAAGCTTCACAGGAGTTGATATACTACCTGTTTTTATATTGGTTCATTCAAAGTGAACGGACAATATTTAGAACATACTCTAGCAACAGAGCACATTTTGAAATAACTAGTATACACATAAGGCTGAGATCATTAAAAAAAGTCAAGACAGAGCATTGAAAACATAAACCCATGCTGTGGATCACCTAGTTTTATTTTTCAGGATGTGTAATTTGTAGTTAGTGGTGGACCTGACAGCTGCCCTTACTTATTCTACATCATGTCACTCAAGTACCTTGAAAAGGGCCGTGATGAAAACAGAGACAACTGTTTAAAATGAAGATACATGAGCTTGAGATTCTTTCCCTGCATTGTGGCTTTGGATAAGACAAAGGCACAGGATTTTAGGTTACACTCATAGCAACACACATTGCTTTTATAATATTTGAAAGGTTAGCTGTACAAAGCAATTCAGGTAATACTGAGTGAAATAACATTGCATTGTGCTGCTGTCAGTATTCCTTTACCATGGCTGGAAGAATTGCATTCCATGATCAATAAATCCATTTGCTTCATGTCAATAAACCACAGCAATTACAGTTTTACTGTGTCTCTAATATGCACCTAATAATGTTTTAATTTTGGAGTCACTACCATGCACCTAATAATATTGTAATTTTTGGAAATGCTCATTTTTTTAAGCATAACAAGGATGATTCACCTTCATATGTCAAACAGGACCAATGATTTGGAAAAGACAAATCATGTGTTTTGTTTCATATAGCTGCTTGTGTGCTGTTTAAGCATTGTGTTGTTTTATGTCTCAGGCTGTTTGTGTTCAATTTGAATGTTTAGCTTTGATTGTTTCTCAGCACTCTTGTTATGCTTTTTTCAGAAGGGCTTCTATAACTATACCTTAACTCTCAGCACTAAAATGCATAGGGTTCGGGAAGGGACTCGGGTTGCTGGAGGGCTGGCCTGGGCAGAAGGAAATGAGCATCTGATGACGGCTTGCCTTCTCATGGGGGAGGGTGGATACGCGGCTCGGCGCCTGCTGACTCCTGGCAGAGGATGGGAGTATGGCAGGATGTCAGCCCCAATACACTAGGGGCGTGACGGACATCGGTGTATGCCTTGACATCAGTGGCATGTCACTTCTCAGGGGACCAAAGTGGAAAATGGCACCAGGCCAATCGGGTGACGGCCCTCCAGAACCCTCACCACCGGGCTTCCGGACCTCCATATGCTGTCCTAGCAGCACCCCAGGATCATTGGTTGGCCGCCAGGGCCATTCTCTTACGGAGGTAAGAGACCCACCCAGTGAAGGGATACACCGGGGTTACTTGGGGCTGGCTGCGATATGGGGTGGTAGGGGTCAGAGAGTAGCCGCGGTGGGGAGTTCATGTGTGGGGGCCTGAAGGAGAGACCGGCCAGGTGTGGGGAAGGAGTATAAAAAAAAAATGACTGGCACTGACCTTAAAAATTCAGAGCAAATGGACAGAATGTGTAACACTTTATTTGATGGAAAAATTTGTCTGTGAAGAGTAGGCCCCATACGTTTTTTGTTAAGGAATGTTTCTATCAAGTTAAGTCAATGTTTTAATATTTTATGTGTCCTCTAACAATGGGGTCTATGCATGAATGCCTATGCACCACAGTGATCTGTGCATCCCCAGCGACATTCACCACAGGTGCGCTAGCACCTAGTGTGATGGATCTCCCAGCTGGCCACATGGTGCCACACTGGGGGTGGGCCGGGGACATGCTAGGGGGTGTGCCTCATGCTGCACCTATGCACAACAGCACTGCATACTGCACTGGGTCTGTAAAAAGTATGTGAGGGAGGACCCTGCCATAAATGGTTATGCACTTTCCCAAAGGTTACTGGCATGGCATGGCGACAAAGGGATCCCCCAGCACACGGCCGCACCAGCCCACTGTTCCATTGGGAGGACTGGGGTGTCCATTTGGGCAAATGTCCATTGTTTGATCACTGCTGTGGTTCATGCTGTACCAGGATCCCCTGCATGAGTGCAGCAGGTGATCCACTCCAAGACCTTGGTGGGGTGGTAGGGTCACAGACAGGCAGCTGGCAATGTTGAATACCAGCCAGTGTAGACCTGTCCTCAAGTGCGGTTCAGTGCGGGTCAGGTATGTGTCTTTTACATGTATCCATGCCTAGGTCGTGCATGAACCCCAATATGAGGAATATCAGCAAACCTTCTGAGAGCAAGGGTAAATCTGAGTTTAAAAATCACAGCACTATGTGAAATTCATGGCAGTTGAAAGGTATGTCTACAGCATTATCTGTGCAGTGAATAATGATGATGATTACTTTGAGAATGCTCAAACTATTTTTGCTGATTCTACAAGAGGTGCAGCGCTAGTTATTATCACTGATACAGCACCTGAACAAAATGGTCAGTGTTTTCGGCAGCTACATTAATTGCATCCATTCATTCTAGTTTTAAAATATATTCTAAACAAGCATTTGTCAATGTTGCTTTCTTGTATGTGCTGTTTAGGTATTTGGAAGTCATTGGAGTGCAAATATTGAAAATTCGCGAACTTACAAGCGTGCATAGGAAGTGTGCAATGCACACTCGTAAAACAGTCATTTTAAGGAATTTTTTAACAAAATTTTCAACATAGCCATTTTAAGACCTCTGCTCATGAACAGTGTCACTGTGATTTTCTTAATGTGTCCCATACATGGATTTCGCACACCGACTGCACCATTGTGTGCTACATGGGCGGAAACACATTTTGGGCAGGATGAGAAAAATGACAGCTGTACTGCTCATAAGGAGGTGTGGTAAAATGGCAATGTTGGAAATCTGGAGTGAAAATATTGAAAATTCGCAAACTTACGAGCATGTGTAGGAAGTGCGCAACACACGCTCGTAAAACAGTCATTTTTAGGAATTTTTTCACCAAATTTTCAACATAGGCTTTTTGAGAGCCCATCTTATGAGCACTGGCAGTGTCATTTCATTAATTGGCCCCAAAAGGTGATTTCACGCAGAATTCATGAGGAGGGGTCCCAAAAACCCCATGTTGAAAATTTGGGTCCAAAATTCCCAAAAATGCCTGAGATATGCAACAAAGTTGAAAAAAACCTATTTATTCCATCATACAGCTTACCGGCATTTCCTCAGTTCGCGGTCGGCTTTGAAGAGTGCAGACGTGTTCCTGGTCAACCGAAGATCATCACGCTGAGCTCCGGAGGTAAGTATGTGGGGTGAGGGGTGTGGGGAGGCAGGGTGCACAGTGGGTGGGTGCAGATGGGGGCAGTGAGACTGCGAGGACCGTTTTTATTTACAGGTTTTTTTTTTTTAATTAAAGGCCTTGGGGCGTTTGCCACGCTGGGGTGGGCTCCCAGCGTGGCAGCTGAAAAAACTGTTTGGGGAGCTGGAGCTGACGGGGATTGGGCACCCTGTCGGCTATAACAAGATTTGCCATGCTGGGGTGGGCTCCCAGCGTGGCACCTGGAGAAAGGTTTTGGGGGTGTGCGGCAGTAGGCCAGCAGAGTTGGGCACCCGCTGGATCCTAACATTTTTGCCATGCTGGGTGGGCTCCCAGCATAGCACCTGGACAGCTTTTGTTGGTGGGGATGTGGAGCCAACGGGGATTGGGCACCCCGTCGGCCATACAGTGTGTCGTGGGGAGCTGCATCAGCACGCAATATGCGTGCTTGCGTGTGTGTGTGTGTGTGGCGTGGGGAAGAGCTCTGCTCACTGAAGCGGAGCTCTCCCTTTCAACTGTATGCCACTGCATTTTGACTGCTGTCATAGACAGCTGCAGCAGTCATTGGAGAACTGCGGCCATGCCTGCAAACTCACTGACTGAATTGGAAGAGGGGGTGCCACACCTCCGAAAACTCGGATGATGGCACTATGTTTCTTGCACATGCATGCAAGCAACATAAAAATTACTGCAGCCCAGAGAATAGGGGACTTTCTGGGAAAGATAAAATTTCAGTCACTGTTTTCCATTTAAAAAAACAGTGCAGCAAAGAAATATGGCAAATAAATGCTTGAGATCACAAAAATAAAACTGCATACATAACTATTATTTTTGTTTGCTGAGCAAGTCTTTTATATTTTCAGATGTAAAGAGTACAAAGTGTTCTGCTGCTCACTGAAATACATTATCAAATGTATTATATTATAGAAATCAACTAAAAATTTAGAAAATAGAAAGCTGATGGCAGAAGGCCTGATGACCAAAAGCAGTACCACAGGGAAAGAGCTATCACCTATTAGGCTGGTGACCTGGGTTCAGAAATAGACCTGTGTCGCTTGAGAGATGGCCGGGGAGGGAGGGAGGACTGTGTGTCCCATTAGACAGGTCTCCTCCCTCAAGGAGGGGAATTAGCTTATCCCACTAGTTGGCTGCCACCTTAAGGATTGTGGGTGGCAGCACAGCCAGACTAAATGGGAAAGGATCCCACACTCAGATGCCAGGGGCATCTCCCTGGAGGCTGGAGCACACACACATCGTGTTAATAAATGCATGTGGCCCCATGGGTAGAAAATGGAGGGAAAGTGTCTGACTGTCACGGGATGATGGCCTGATCTCCCACAGACCCTACACCGGCAACTGACACCTCCAACATGATGACCACTAGCAGAGGATAGCTGGAGTGAAGGTAAGACACAGGGATGTCGGGTGGCAGGATTGGAGGAGGAATCCCAATGTGTGTAAGTTGCCTAAGTGGAGAAGAAACAGTGCATTGAAGAAAAACAAAGATGGCATTATGGTCTATCCAGTCTGCCTACTTAGGTGGTACATGCACCCTAGGTGTCCATGACCATCCTCCCCATTCAACCCCCCATCCCCCTAAACCTGCCAATTATGTCTTTAATGTTTTAATCCAGTCACCATTTTTGCACTGACCAAAGCCTTAGGAAGACCTTTCCACCCATCCACCACCCACTGTATGAAAAAGTACTTTTTAGGGTGCTCTTCATAGACCTATCCAAGGCCTTTGACCTAGTCAATCATCAACTTCTGCTCACAAAGCTGAGTAAACTAGGTCTGGATCCCCACTCCCTCACTTGGCTTGGGAGTTACTTATCTGATAGCACACAGAGAGTCAAGTGGAAAGGTGCACTATCTGAACCACTTCCCCTCAAGGAGGGCCTACCATAAGGGTCAATACTGTGCCCCCTCCTTTTCTCCCTATTCACCAACGAACTAAGTAACCACTGTGGGGGATGCTCAGTGGTCCAGTACGCAGATGACACTGTAATTTACTGATCCCTGGACATCTGACCAAACTGGGCCCACATCTCTAAGCCGACTTTACGAGGTTAGAGACTTGGCTGATAGAGAACAGAATGGTCCTTAACACTGGGAAAACCAAGGCCATGCTATTTGGACCTAGATCCCTAGGTCAAGACAGATCTCAAGCATTACTGCTCTTCTCGGCCTCAGGGAACTGCATTAAAGTGGTGGCCTCCCTCAAATATCTTGGCCTTATGCTTGACCATGGCCTCACCCTAAAGAAGCACATAGACCAGGTAACCAAAACCACTCACTCTAAACTAGGAACCCTTTATAGACTAAAGGGTCAGCTGATCCCTGAGACCAGGATCACTATCGCCACTAGTGTCCACCTCCCCACCTTAACCTACACTGCACCAGTCTTGCAGGGATTGTCCAAACATGGGAGCAATCGAATGCAGGTGTTTTACAACAAGGTGTCACTGTTCGCCACTTAGGCCCATGCCAGAAGCCACCACTGCGATGCCTTAGCACTCCTAAAATGGCCTACACTGGACCAGTGCCTACACTACTCACTACTCTGCCAAACTTATAAACTGCTAAGCTCTTCCCCCCTTCCCAGCTTCTCTGGACTCAAAACTCCTAAGCACAATAGGCAGAACTTCTGGACATCAGGCTGAATCCTACTCGAAGCACCCAGAGTGAGGACTAAAATGGGTGGCAAGTCCTTCTCCAGCACTGCCCCCTCACTATGGAACAAACTCCCACGTCATGTACAGGAAGCCCCATCTATCAAAACATTCCACACAAGACTAAGAGCCCACCAGCTTGAGGCCAGCTCATGCACTGCCATGGGAAATAAGTCACCCCATAATCTTCCCCTCACTCCCCCCGCCACGCACTACCATGCACAATGTGTTAACCATCATCTGCACGAAATGTATCTAACTGAAGATTTTAATGTCTACAATGATGTATAGCACTACTACCTAGCCTACCACTGTCTATGTCTCTAAAACATGTCGGATGTCTGTTATTGAAAATCTGTATGTATGTAAATGACTATGTATGGTTAAGCCACTCTGTAAACTATCCCAGGTTGCCCCTGAAAAAGGGACTTTCAAGGCCCAGCGGGCCTACCCAGTAGAAAGAAAGAAAGAAAGAAAGAAAGAAAGAAAGAAAGAAAGAAAGAAAGAAAGAAAAGTCCTTTTTAAACCTACCCCCTGCCAGTTTTCTCTTATCCCCCCAGTATGTTGCCACTCTCTGTGAACAGCTTGCTTGAGTCCACTTTGTTTGTATCCTGCAAGTATTTATATATTTCAGTCTCGTCCCCCTCTCCCTTCTGGTCTCCAGTGAGTACATATTGAGACTCACCAGTCTCTGCTTATATGCTCTCCTTGCTGACCATATATTATTTATTTATTTATTTGAAAATTTGTTACCAGGAGATACATACTGAGCCAAGGCTCATTTCTAGGTGTGACCCAGGGGATGGGAACAGCAGAACAACATCAGCACAATACATGGTAACAAAACATCAGAACAACATACGGTAATAACAATTTGTACAAGTTAGAATAAATGCTTAGACAATTGTATGTGCAGAGAATAAAGTGCAGTATGGCTCAGTGAGAATGCCTAGCAAGTACATATTCTGAAGTGTCAGCAATACTGGGTGGACAAGAACAATATTGACAATAGGTGAATGACCTGAGGGGCAAGTTAATTGCCCAACCTCATAATGAATGGAGAACTGTAGTGTTGTGGAGGTTAAACCTAGCCAGCCATGAGCAGGGACCCAGCTGGCTGCTTACCAGGATGGTTAAGGCTCAGCCAGGGTGGTATCAGAAAAAAGGGTAACTGTAACAAGTGGGGAGGGGGTGAAGTTTCAGCTGATGTCTTAAGGGAGCCAGGGGATGGGGAGAAGTGAGGGAGAAGGGGAGCAGATTCTAGAGTGAGGGAAGTTGATAGGAGAAGGCAGACAGCCCAGCAGAAGAACACGGGTGAGGAGCGGAAAATGTGCAAGGGTTCCTAGAATGAAGGGACGAGGAAGCTGGGGGCAGTTGGAAGAGGAGAGGTAAGAGGGAAGGGAACCAAATCAGTATTTGGATGTGAAGGAGTGCAGTGATCCTGGTGATGAGTGGGCAGAGGTAGAATGGATAGGGATGAATGCAGTGAACAATGGTGGGTGAAAAGGGGGGAGTTTGTAGCAAAATGGCAGAAGGAGTTACAGAGGGAATCCATTCTGGGAAGGGAAGTAGAGGGGTGGTGCCGTAGACCATGTCCTAATAGTTGCAGATAGGAGGCACCATTTTGGTAAAATCCTCTCTATGGACGTGCAGAGATAAGAGGTCTTTGTTTCAGTACAGGGCACAAAGACTGGGATGGGGTTTTGCATGGATGGCATCAATGTGAGCAAAGAAGTCAAGCTTACTGACTAGCCACACTCCAAGGTACCTGAAGGACTGAACTGCTTCAAGAGGTGTGCCAGTCAGAGTGGAGAAGATGGGAACAGTGAGTCTGGCCAGTTTCTGACTGGTACTAAAGGTCATGGACAATGTTTTTTAGTGTTATCTCTGAGTTGGCTGGATTGGAACCAGTGCAGAATGTTGCTGAAGTCCCAATGGAATAGGTTTTCCATGGCTGCAGTGGAGGGATCATAGGTAAAGATGATTGTGTGACCTGCATCCATGTGGATATGTGAGTTGGCAGAGGCAGGAGGAGGTAATTTAGGAAGATGGAGAAAAGGGTGAAACCCAGGATGGAGCCTTATGGGACCTCAGCCAGGATAGGAAGGGGAGGCAACAGGGCACCTCCAACCTGTTTTGATTGTTATCGGACCATTAGATGAGAATGGAACTAAGCAATGGCAGGAGCAGAGAGTCCAGCAGAACTCTGGATGTCCAGAAGGAGTGGATGGGACACCTGTGTCAAAGGCTTTCACCAAACTGATGAATATAGCAGCCGTAATGTGCCTCTATCATGTTGGTAACCCATCTGCAGCATCTCCAGTCTGTTTATGTCCTTCCATAGGTGGGGGTTCCAAAACTACACACAGTACTTCAGGTGCAGACATACCAGAGTTCTATACAATTCTTCTGCTCGGTCTTCATAAACGAAGACCAGGGAAATGGCACCAAGTTACAGAACACAGGCAGACTCACCAAGGAGGCAGACACAGGACCCTTCACAAGAGACAATATCCTGTAAGAACTTCTTAAAATAATACAAAGAAGGCAATGGGACCAGATGGAATCCACCCTAGGATTCTGAAAGAACTTGCAGAAGAACTTGCAGACCAATTCGCAGAACTATTCACAAAGTCCCTAGAAAGTGGACAAGTGCTTGAGGACTGGAGAATGGACACAGTGGTGCCTTTGAACAAAAGTGGAAGCAAAAAGAAAGCCGGAAACTACCGTCCCATCAGCCTGACCTCAGTGGTGGGGAAGCTTATGGAATCTCTACTTAAGGAAAGACTGGTGAAATACCTATCAGAAACTGGCAGCTGGACGTGAAGCAGCACAGGTTCACAGCAGGTTGGTGATGTCAGATGAACATGATAGAATTCTTCGACTAGGTCTCAAAGATAGTGGACCAGGAAGGGGTGGCAGATTTAATATATCTGGATTTCAGCAAGGCTTTTAACTCTATCCCCCACATAAGACTGGCAAACAAGCTGGAACACACAGGCATAGGGCAAAAGATGGTCAGGTGGGTTCAGAACTGGCTTCAAGACAGGAGCCAGAGAGTCATGGTCAACAGAACTCTGTCTAGGGAGGGGCGGGTAACCAGTAGGGTACCGCAGGAGTCAGTCCTGGGACTGGTCCTCTTCAATGTGTTCATCAGCGACATAGCTGAGGGTCTATGGGGAAGGTATGCCTTTTCATAGACAACACAAAATTCTGCAACAGAATGAAAACCACAGAGGGGGCAGCAGTAATGGAAGTAGATGTAAGATGCTTGGAAGCATGGTCTAGAAGCTGGCAGTTGAAATTCAATAACAAAAAATCAAAGTCATGCACCTGAGGAAAAGGAACCCAAATAAATCATACGCATTAAATGGGGAGCAATTGACAGTAACAAAACTCGAAAGAGACCTCGGAGTACTGATTTCCAATAACTTAAAAGTGGGAAGTCACTGTGAAAAGGTGGCACAGAAAGCTAGTGGCTCCTCGGGTGTATAGGCAGGGGCATATCAAGTAGAAAACGGTAAGTGATAATGCCTCTGTACAGGACCTTGGTGAGGCCACATCTCGAGTACTGGGTGCAGTTCAGGATAGAGGCCACACCTTAAAAAGGACATAGACCACCTAGAGGCAGTACAGATGAGAGCCACCAAAGTGGTCCCGGGTTTACACCAAGAACAATCTGAATCTAGGATAAAGCACCTGCAGATGCACTCCCTTGAGCAGAGGAGGAACAGGGGGGATAAGACAGAAACCTTTAAATGCATGAAAGGAATAAATCAGGTGAAACTGGATAACTTATTCCACGAAAATAATATTGCACGAACAAGGAATGTGCCTTATAGGAGGTAGATTCAAATTCAACATTAGAAAGGCCTTCTTCACAGAGTAGGAGGTGGGACCTTGGAATAGCCTTCCTGCCGCAGCTGTGGAGGCCAAGACAGTCACTGCATTCAAGTCAGGTTGGGATAAGTACCATGGAGATCTGGGAAAATAAAGAGATAGTGGGGTAGGCAATTTGGGCAGACTAGATGGATCTCACGGTCCCCTTCTGCCAACACGTTCTTATGTGCAGGGGCAAGATGACAACTTTTATCCTGCTGCTGAGCCCCTTCCCAATGCATCCCAGCACTCTGTTTGCCTTCAATATCACTTTGTTACATTGTGCTGATGTTTTTAGGTTGTTAGAAATCACCACTCCCGGATCCCTTTTCTCCTCAATCACAGTAAATAGTACCATACCTAACTTGTATGTAACCCCAGGGTTTGTTCTGCCTACTTGCATGACTTTGCACCTTTTGCCATTGCCTAATCTGTGACTCTTTCTCAGGCCTCTCTAGGTTCTCCTTTAATTCCTGGATACCTTCCTGACAGTCCACCCTGCCACAGAGGTTGGTGTCATCTGTAAAGAGGCAGATTTTCCCTCTGATACCCACTTCTATGTTACTAATGAAGATGTTAGAGTATTGACACAGGTACCGGCCCCTATTGGACCCTGCAGTAATCTTCCTCACTACTGAGTACTCCCTATAAATCATTACCCTCTGTATCTCTCCTTAGCCCATTCCCCACCCATCACATCAGACTGTTACCCACCCCTAGGTTCTGTAGATCCTGGAACAGCTACCTGTGCAAAAATGAGTTGAATACCATTTTAAAGCCCATATACAGCATGCCAACTGCATGTCCTTTATCTATAGCCTTTGTTACCCAGTCGGAGAAGTCAGTCAGGTGGTTGTAGGACAAGATCTGCCTGCCACAAACCCATGCTGACTTCCATTCTGTAGCAAAATGACCACCAGGAACACCACCATCAGTCCTTTAATTTTGTTTCCTATCTCCTACTCCACCCTTCCCCCTCTTACCTCACCCCTGACAATGCAACTCTCTTGCTGCTCTTTTGCCATGACAATGCCTCACCAAGCTGCACAGATTCCTCCACCTGTACATGTAATACCCCCTATATCATAGTATTTTGACCCAGTTATTGCAAATTTTATGTCCTGAATGTACTACTTGAAAACCAAAAAACTAAATTGTATTCCATCCTGTTTATACACACTGACTGTTTTTTTCTGTAACTTTCTACTTTGTATATACTGTGCTACCATTATGTATCTTGTTAACTTATTTTTTTGTACTGTTTGCAATGTATTCACTTTGTCTATTGTCTACAGTACTTGCCAGTTCTCTGATGTGGAACCTTTGAAAATGAGCTTCTAGCTCAAAGGTGTTAATCCTAGTATCAATAAATAAAATAAATAGTTTAACTATAGTTTCCAGCACTTTACTGACTATTGAATTCAAGATGACCAGTCTGTAGTTCCCTGGTTCAGTATTTCCAGTGCTTTTGAGCAGGGGTACATTGTCGGTCATTCTCTAATTTATAGACATGTCCCAAGTCTCTATGGAGCAGTTGTAGAGGTCTGCCAGAACTGCTACCAGAATCTTTCCCATTTTCTTCGGCACCCTGTTGTGGAACATATGTGGCTTAGAGATTTACTGAATTTGGGCCCCTTGAGTGCTTTTTATCTCCATGTAGGTATTTATCTGCCACAGCCGCCCCAGCCACCTCATTCTAACTGACCTCCCAGCCCTATTACCCAGCTTCTCCAAGACTTACTGTACCTTCCCTCTGACATATGAACATACATACAAACATACAAAGAAGCCAGCAGAAGAAGGACATTTGGTCTATCAAGTCTGCTCATATTGCAGGGTCCACAGCTGGAGCTAATGTCCCTGCCCTCCCTTCCCACTCCTCCCATCCTCCCTACCCATGAATTTTACCTTCCCCCATACCTATCCCAGCTTCTCTTAAAACAGCCCATTGTCTTCAATGAGATGACCTCTTCCTGCAGCGCATTCCAAGTGTCCACCACCCTCTCTGTGGAGAAGTGTTTCCTGACCTCCCTCCTAAATCTCCCACCCTCCAACTTAAGACTGTGCCCTCTCGTGTTGTGGTTGTCATTCAACTCAAAGAGACTCTCCTTAACAACCTTATTTATCCCTTTCAAGTACTTGAAGGTCCCAATCATGTCCCCTCTCTCTCCCCCGCTCTCTCTCCTGTCTTCCAGGGAGAACATGTTCAGTGCCCTCAACTTCTCCTCATATGCCTTACCCTACTGACCAGCTATCATCTTTGTAGCCCTTCTCTGGACTGGACCTTCTTCAGCAGGTTAATGTCCTTTTTGAGGTGTGCGCACCAGTACTGAACTCCATACTCTAGATGCGGCCTTACCAGTGACCTGTACAAGAGCAGTATAACCTCCTCTCTCCTACTACCGATCCCCCTAGATATGCATCCCAGCATCTTGTTTGCCTTTGCTGCTCCTTTCTTGCACTGTGTGATGTGCTTCAGGTCACTAGTAATCATCACTCCCAGGTCCTTCTCCTCCTCTGATGCAGATACTCAGACTCCACCCAGGCAGTACTCTGTCCTGGGATTCCTGGCTCCAATATGCATACCTTTGCATTTCTTGGCATTGAAGCCACGCTGTCAGATCCTGGACCATCTCCCCAGCTTTTCCAGATCTTCCTGTAGGTCCTGTATCCCTTCAGCTGTGTCCACTCTCCCACAGAGCTTGGTGTCATCTGCGAATAGGCACATTTTTCCCTTAATGCCATCCCCAATGTCATTGATGAAGACATTGATCAACACCATTGACATACTCTGCCACAGGACTGTGGAAGGTCATGGTCACTGGTGCTGGGCCTGTGAGGGGTTGGCCATCATCCTGCAGTCCTGGGAGGTTTTCCACTGATTTTCACCCCGGACCCATGTCACATGCAGTGGGTGCAATGTGTGAGCTTTACTGCCTTGCAGACACCCCTGGCGCCCTGTGCATTGGGTCCCTTGCCTTGTGTGAACTCACTTGCAGTGTCACCCTGACACCTCCAGGTGGCAGACAAGCAGTGAGCCATATTGAACCGCCCTCCCCCAAAGGGAGGAGAGCAGTCCTATGAATATTAAATTCTCCCTCCCCAACCAGCCCCCGAGTGACCGGCATCTATTCCCAAATCCTGGCCACTGGCATGGCAGGAAGTGAGGTGCTCAGCACTTCAGCAATCCATGCTACTGGGCCAGCTCTTGAGTACTTTTTTAACAGCTATCAGTTCCATACTCAGTTCTTCCTTTCATATGGTTCTAACCTCCCCTCAAGTTGTGAACCCACCACCTTCTCCTTTGTAAACACCAAACATAAATCATTCAATACTTCCACCTTACCCTTGCCTTCTTCCACTCACGTTCACCCCTCATCTTTACTATGCCTTCATCTATCTGTACCTTTCCCCAATGTAGCAAAAGAAGGCCTTGTCATTCTCTGTAACTGCCTCAACTGTCCTCAGTTAGTGCCGAGTGCAATCTGTGAAGTTCGTACTGGTGAACATTTTATGAAATTTCCCAAAATTCTGACTTTGGCAAAATCTGATTCCTCCAAACGTGTTTTGTGAATTTTCACCCTATTCCATTAAATGTTCTGGCTGGATTGTGAAATGATACACATGGACTGCAACATGGATGTAGACAGGCATACTTCAAGCACTCCATGGTATGCAATTTTATTTAGGGGGGTAGCAAACAAGCTCTGAACTGCTTCCTTTTTCCATGAAAACTAACAAAGAAAATACTGAACCTTTCTGTAATTTTATTCATAGGAGTTGAAACTAGAAGAACTGGTCAGTAATACTCTCTTTGCATCCCAAGGACAATACAACTTTACAGACTCTGGGCTGGTATGTGGGTGTCTTAGGGAACAATGCATGGCATGTGTATTTACCCATGCATAGCAACAATCACTGTCATGAGATACAAAAGTTGTATTTATTGTGCCAAGTGAGGCAACAAACACAGTCCTGGTGTACATTTGTATATTGTCTGGCTACATGCCGAGGGGGGAGGGTAGCTCACCCTAACGGGGGGGTAGCAGTGAGTACACTTGGTGTGTACATCTGAAATTCCTGGCTACACCCCTGGACTGCAAAATACCAGTTCTGCAGGATTTCATTCCACAATTTAATGCATCGATCTGCAATACATGCAATCATTCTGCAGCTTACAGCGATCAGTTCTGTGGGATTTCATTCAGCAGTTTAATGCATCAGTCCGCAATTCATACATTCATTCTGTCATTTTAGGTTGGAATTTCATGAAACAAATGCCAAAGTGCATTCCGAAATCTAAAGGATACAAAATTTTGACTTCTGGTAATTACGTAATTGTGGTGGAATTTTTTTGCACAACAGTAACCTAGATTCCACTTCTACCTTAGCTCTCCTCAACAATGTGTAGGCCTCCCTCACCTTTCTAGGTATGTTTCCCCTCCCTCCACTCTGAATACTGCCCTTTTAGCTCTGACTGCAATCCCCACATCCCTTGTAAACCAAACTGTTTTTCCTGCACTTCTGTTTTTCTTTCCCACAAGCCTCAAGAAGGAACTGATGCCCTCTTGTGGGCCGTTTTTAATAATGCCCCATTTCCTTTAAACACCCCTACCTCCACTACTCCAGTTAACCTGCTTTGAAGCTGCACCCTAATTTCCCCCAAATTTGCCCTTCTGCAATCCAAGACTCTAGTTTGGAGTTGAAATGCTCCTTAATTTGCTTGATAGCAATCCACACTGATAGATGGTCACTAGTACCCAATGGTTCCCCCATGTTTTTTAATTATAGCTTACTGAAATGTTTCAGAAACCTTTACAATTAACACAGTACATTACACATGCAGAAACAGGACTTAAATAAAACAACAATGGCTAGTGCCTGAAGATTAAAAAAGGACATTATGAATAGGTTCATAGGTTGAATATGGGCTGAATGAACAGAATTGGGGAATTTCCTGTGGGATCAGCAAGAGTGAGTATGCAGTACAGACTGTGTGGGCTTCCCAGCCCTGCAACTGCAATTTGGCCCCTACGGTCTAACAAACAGCAGGACAGAGGCAGGAAACTATAGACCAGTTAGCTTGACCTCAGTGGTAGGGAAAATGATGGAATCACTTTTAATTGTTGAGTACCTAGAGGCCAGTGGGGCACAGGACCCAAGGCAGCATGGATTCATGATGGGAAGGTCGTGTTAGACGAATCTAATAGATTTCTTTGACTGGGTGACCAAAGTAGTAGACCAGGGAGGGGCTGTGGACATGGCCTACCTAGATTTTAGCAAGGCATTTGATACAGTCCCACACAAAAGATTAATACACAAGTTAGCCAGCCTTGGAGTGGGTCCCAAGGTGGTAGACTGGATAAAAATTGGCTGAACAACAGGACACAAGGGTAGTAGTAAATGGAGTCCACAGTGAAGAAAGGAGGGTTACTGGTGGGGTACCGCAGGGTTCAGTACTAGGACCTGTCCTTTTAATGTCTTTATAAGTGACATTGCAGAGGAACTGGAAGGAAAAGTATGCCTTTTGCAGATGACACAAAGATCTGCAACAGGGCTGATACACAAGATGGAGTGAAAAGGATGAGAAGGGACTTGGCAAGGTTGGAGGAATGGTCAGATGTATGGCAGCTCAGATTCAGTGCAAAGTAATGCACCTGGAAACAAAACCCAGGGGAAGAGTACACAATGGGGGTGAGATACTGACAACAGTAACAAGCATTTGTCAATGCAGAATGTTTGCTTGCTGGCATTGGCATTGGTAGTGTAGAAGTTACAGAGCTGCATAATAGAAATGGCAGTGAAGTATTGAACTGAAGCCAACCCCACCAGCACCCTGCAGAGAGTGACAGGCATTGGGGTGTGCCTTTGGGTCATCAGGCATAACGGCCACGCCATTTCACCACACCCTACCCTGCAGACACTGACAAGTGTCACGGTGTGCCTTGGGGTCTTTGGCCCTTATGCGCACCCCATTCCATCAGGAAATATGGTGAGATGGGCATGGTATAGGAGAATGGGATGAACTTTGGGGCTGAAGAGTCCAAGGCATACCTCGATGCCTCTCACTGGCTGCAGGGTGTGGAATGGTATGAGCATTAAAGGCAAGAATCCCAAGTCACACCCCTGATGCCTGTCATTCTCTACAGGGTGGGGCGTTATGGTTGGAAACCCTAACACCTCAGGCATTCATTGGTATTTTCACTCCAAATTTTCAACATTTTTTTTTGTGACCCCCACCTCATGAACAGTGGCAATATCAGTTTGTTAGCGGAAAGCTGCTTATGCACAGCGACTATGGCATTTAGCACCACAGGTGCAAAAACACATTCCGAACAGGATGTGAAAAATGACAGCTGTACTGTTCACGGAGAGGTGTAAAAAATGACAATGTTGCAGATCTGCAGTAAATATATTAAAAAAACTGGTGACGTCACGAGCGTGCATAGAAACTGTGCAACGCACGCCTGTAATGTAATTAGTTTGGGAATTTTTTACAGCAGATTGTCAACACAGGCATTTTGGGACCTCCGATCATGAACAGTGTCACTGTGATTTTCTTTAGCTGTCCCGAACAATGATTTCCCACAGCGACCACGCATCTCTGCGCTGAAAGTGTGAAAACACATTTCATCCATGTTGTGAAAAATGACAGCTGTACTGTTCATAAGGAAGTGTGGACAAATGCCACTAGTGAAAATCTGGACTGAAAATATTACAAAGTCATGAACTTACGAGGGTGTGTGGAAACTGTGCAATGCTCACTCGTAACACAGTCATTTTATGGACTTTTGTCACCAAATTTTCAACATAGCCATTTTAAGACCTCTGCTCAACAGTGTAACTGTGATTTTCTTTAATCTGTCCCAAACATTGCTTTCGTGACACCGACTAAATTACCATTGTGCCTACATGCGCGGAAACACATTTAGGCGATATGTGAAAATGGCAGCTGTACTGTTCATAAGGAAGTGTAATAAAATGGCAATGTAAATCTGGAGTGAAAATATAGAAAATTCACAAACTTACGGCTGAGGGGAACTGCGAGAACTCACGCCAGAAACAAAGTTGGCTTTTTAGCGCACCAAATTTCAACATAGCCATTTTAAGACCTCTGCTCATGAATGGTGTCACTGTGATTTTCTTAATGTGTCCCATACATTGATTTCGCACACTGACTGCGCCATTGTGCGCTACATTGGCAGAAACACATTTTGGGCAAGATGTGAAAAATGACAGCTGGACTGCTCATAAGGAGGTGTGGTAAAATGGCAATGTTGAAAATCTGGAGTGAAAATATTGAAAATTCATGAACTTACGAGCATGCATAGGAACTGCGCAATGCACGCTCATAAAACAGTCATTTTTAGGAATTTTTCCACCAAATTTTCAACACAGGCTTGTTGAGAGCCCACCTTATGAGCAGTGGCAGTGTTGTTTCATTACTCAGTCCTGAAAGGTGATTTCGCACAGTGACTGCGAAATCACCCTTCGGGCCCGATTAACGCCATGACAGTGAGAGCATTCATGAGAAGGGGTCCCAAAACCCCATGTTGAAATTTGGTGCAAAAATTCCAAAAATGCCTGAATCATAACAAAGTTGAAAAACCCTATCTATCCTATTATACAGCTTACGGCATTTCCTCCAGTTCGCGGTCGGCTTTGAAGTGCAGGCGTGTTCCCGGTCCACGAAAGATCGTCGCGCCGGAGACTGGAGGTAAGTATGGGGATAAGGTGGGGTGGGAGGTGGGGTGTCAGTGGGTGGGCACGGGGTGGGCAGAGACAGTGAGGGACCATTTTTCAGTTTCAGGTTGTTTTTTTTTTAAATGATGATGCGGGACGTTTGCCATGCTGGGTGGGCTCCCAGCATGGCACAAGGACAGCTGGTTGGGGGGGTGTAGCCGACGGGGGATTGGGCACCCCCGTCGGTGATAGCATCTGTTGTCACACTGGGGTGGGTTCCCAGCATGGCACCCAGTACTCTGGGTGGGGGGACCAGTGGAGCCGATGGGGATTGGGCACCCGTCGGCTATATGATGTGTAGCCAGCTGGGTGGGCACCAGCGTGGCATATGGAACTCTGTTTTGGGGGGTGCAGCACAGCCGATGGGGATTAGGCACCCCGTTAGTCTCCACAGTGTGTGCGTGGGGGCGAGTACGCGAGTATGCGTGCGGTGTGTGTGTGTGTGTGTGTGTGTGTGTGTGTGTAGGGGAGGCGCATGAGCAGGCGATATCTTATTGCTGCTTACTGGCGTAGCTCCCCCTTTTCAACTGTACTCCACTGCATTTGGACTGTCATAGACAGCTCCAGCAGGCATTGGAGAACTGCCGCGCCTGCAAACACACTGACTGAATTGAAGAGGGCTGCCACACCTCCAAAACTCGGATGATGGCACTATGTTTCTTGCACATGCATGCAAGCAAACATAAAAATGGAAAGGGACCTGGGGGTAATTATATCAGATGACCTAAAAGTGGGCAAGCAATGTGAAAAGGCAGTAAGAAAGGCTGGGGGGATACTGGGATACATAGGGAGAGGCATCAATAGTAGAAAACAGGAAGTTGTTATCCCTCTGTACAGACAGTTGGTGAGACCCCATCTGGAGTACTGTGTGCAGTTCTGGAGACCCCATCTCCGCAAAGACATAGACAGAGTGGAGGCTGTCCAGAGGAGGGCAACCAAAATGGTGCAGGGTCTGCACCAGAAGGCATATGAAGAAAGACTAAAGGAGCTTAATATGTATACCCTTGAGGAAAGAAGGGAGAGAGGGGACATGATAGAAACTTTCAAGTACCTCAAGGGAATCAACAAAGTCCAAGAGGGTAGTATCTTTCAGAAAAAGAGATGTGCAAGAACAAGGGGGCACAATTTGAAGATAGAGGGGGGACGGCTCAGATGTAATATGAGAAAGTATTTTTTCACAGAGAGGGTTGTGGATGTATGGAACAGCCTCCCTGAGGAGGTCGTGGAGTCAAGAACAGTGGAGGAATTCAAGAATGCATGGGACAGACATAAGGCAGTCCTAGTGGGGGGTAGGAGGAAGAAAGCTGTTGGTTAACTAGGATCTACAGCTTATCTGTTAGGTAGGAAAATGGACAGACTAGGTGGGCCAAGCAGTCCTTATCTGCCATCACATTCTATGTTTCTAAGTTTCTATGTTAAACCCAGAGATACTTGCAAGGGCAGCAAGAGGAAGAGCTTGAAGTTTTGCAGTATGGACAAAAGAATGATTTTGAGTGTGCTGCAGATGACCAGGAGCCAGAGATCAGCCAGAGAGAGGAAGAGAGAGAGAGTGGTCTGAAAGCTGCAGTAAGAACTGAGAAACTGGTATGTGCTGCCTGAATTTCCAAACACTGTACTCCTTGTACAAAAACTGAGCTACTGTGTTCCCCCTCGGAGGAGTAATTGTGGAAAGTACAGATTTCGGCATGGGGAGAGCCTATGTGTGCCATGGCTAGAGGCTGTGAAAGGGCCAAGCGCTGCTTTGGATCAAGAAACCAAAATGAAGAGTGCTGGGGAAAGAGATTGTGCAAAAACCCAGCTGTAATTGTGTGGCCATGGTGCACAACTGAGGAGTCTAGGGGACCAAGTCTGTCTTTTCCCCAAGACAGAAGAAGAGGAAGAAGACCAATGGAGGGGAAGAGGTTGAGAGGCCTGCCAGGTGAACACCGCATATGAAGGCCCCTAGGCAAAGACTGCAAAGGCCTGGCAGGTGAAGACAAGCTTCCATCACTTCTGACACCAGCACGGTACCATGAGCCACATTTCTGTCAAACCCCCTGTGAACCTCAAGAACTGTAAGTATCCCAGGCTGTGGCTTTGGGGAAGTTTTCTTCAGCTAGCTAGTTAGTCAGAATTGGGGGGGGGGTTAAGTCCTGGGCAGGACTGTGCCAAGCTTAAAGCCACGCACAGACAGGAAAGGAAAGTTTAGCAACTGTTGCTATGGCTTAAAGTGTTTGGGCCCCAATGAACGATCCCCAGTGCCTTATACATGGTGGTGTGGTACCTACCTAAAGGATTAGATAGACTTTCTGGGCAGCCACAAGTGCACCCACAGGTGGGAGGTGGAGATTGTTTGTGGCAGAGTTGTTTAGCTAGTTGTTTTGTTGTTGCTATTTTGTTCCCCTTTTCCCCCTCCCTTACAATGAAAACACTGCTGTTGTTCATGTTAAGTGCTGTTATACTGTGTCTCTGTGAGGAAGGGGGCTATTGTCACTGTGTGTGGGGAACTGTTTGGGGGTAGTTAATGTATTTTCTGGGAGGGGGTGCTAACCTGCTATTCACCCACAGGTATTCCCTACCATTTCCTCAGGTGGAGGCACCACACTACTCTACCCTACCTGTCCCAACCCAGGCCAGCACCCTTGAAGGTGATTGCTGTGAGGACCTTGAGAGCCCTGGAACAGCCAAAGGTGAGTCAAGGGGCTGTTACATAAGTACTTATTAACATTGTACAGTAAACTAGGTTTCTTCCCCCTAGACTCCGTAGACACCATGGACACTGAAGACATGCACTGACACGCATGTCTTTGTGCACATCTTCATATGTGACACTATGCCCTTGCCCCACCCAAGCTCTGTACCAGGTCATAATGTTGTACGCTTAATAGCGTATGGCATTATGGCAAAACACAGACCTGTGCACTCTCTGTGTTGGACCCCCCAGAGTTAGAATCTTTAGTCGGGGGGTCCGGGGAGTGTGGGAACGGAGCTCCCCACAGAACAAAAGTTAACAAGAAATCATGCAACACGATTATGTCGCACGGCATTCTGCCATGCGACATATTGACCCCGTGCCCCCAAGCTCACCCCACTTGCTGAGGGGGGGGTTACATTTATATGCTGTTACCCAGAAGTAACAGTCAAGGTCACAAGAGTGTTTGTGGCCCAAATTAAAATAGTATAACTAAAACTATAAAATACTCCTCTGACAGGCTCTGGTTGCTGCCACAGCAAAGGCTTTAAAACTGCTTGCCCCTAATTATCAGGTCACACTCTATAATAATAGTTCACTGGGGCTTAATCAGAACTACCACAGTCAGCCCTTTCCTGCCTAGCAACCACTATTTCCTGGTTACTGGCAAACAGCTGAGCTGTAACACTTTGTGCCCAAATCTGCAATAAAACTCCTACTGCAGACTGCAGAGTAGCACTATAACCAGGGGCGGACTGGCCCGGGATGCCTGGGATGCTAATTGCATCCTGGCCTGTGTAAGTAATGGCCTGCTGCCTGTGCACTTCTGGCGTTAATTTTTTTTTTTAATTTTTTTTTCTCCACTGCCCCGAGCCCCCGACCGTCAGGTTTGGTCACAATTTTTTTTCCAGGGGCGCGGGGGAGGGTCAGGTGACGACGTGACGGTCTGTAGACTAGACTGACTGTAACCCCGCTGCCCCACACAGATTAGGAGAGAGGAGAGAAGTGCCGTGCACTGCTGCGGCTGTCTTTCATTTAAATGAGCCAGGTGGTACACGTGCCCTCCCCGCCCCCGCCCTGGAGAGAGACAGTGTGTGTCACTGTCAGTGTGCCTATTCAGGGAGGCAGTCGGACGCCCGGCAGTGAGAACAGGGGGAATGTGGGCGTAGCCTTTGCAGCTGATTGGCGGCAAACAAGGCTGAGGCTGAGGGACTTATAGCGCATAGCGTGAGGCCCGGGCGCCATTGCTGAGGCCAGGCCACATCGATCTCATCGCCCGGTCGGACGGGCATAGAGATGCTATTGCGGTATCCCCTATAGGTTTGCATCGCTCGTGAAGGTAAGAGCATAGAGCCACCGGCGATATTTTTCTACAGTTTGCTTGTGTTCCCCCCTCCCAGTCCCCATAGTACATCACGTCCGTCCAGGTGCAGCAGTAGCAGTCTGCGGGCCCTCTCCCTATAGTACATCACGTCCGTCCGGGTGCAGTAGCAGTCTGCAGGGGCCCTCTCCCTATAGTACATCACGTCCGTCCGGGTGCAGCAGTAGCAGTCTGCAGGGCCCTCCCCTATAGTACATCATGTCCGTCCGGGTGCAGCAGTAGCAGTCTGCGGGGCCCTCTCCTATAGTACATCCGTCCGTCCGGGTGCAGCAGTAGCAGTCTGCAGGGGCCCTCTCCCTATAGTACATCATGTCCGTCCGGGTGCAGCAGTAGCAGTCTGCAGGGGCCCTCTCCCTATAGTACATCACGTCCGTCCAGGTGCAGCAGTAGCAGTCTGCAGGGGCCCTCTCCCTATAGTACATCACGTCCGTCCAGGTGCAGCAGTAGCAGTCTGCGGGGCCCTCTCCCTATAGTACATCACGTCCGTCCAGGTGCAGCAGTAGCAGTCTGCAGGGGCCCTCTCCCTATAGTACATCACGTCCGTCCAGGTGCAGCAGTAGCAGTCTGCAGGGGCCCTCTCCCTATAGTACATCATGTCCGTCCGGGTGCAGCAGTAGCAGTCTGCGGGGCCCTCTCCTATAGTACATCACGTCCGTCCGGTGCAGCAGTAGCAGTCTGCAGGGGCCCTCTCCCTATAGTACATCATGTCCGTCCGGGTGCAGCAGTAGCAGTCTGCAGGTGTTACTCTGTAGGCAGAAGGGAGGCCTGAACAGTACACAGTTTCACTTTCAGATAGACGATTTAGTGGAGAGGGGGCTGCTGTCGTAGTACCATAAATAATTTGCATTTAAGGTGTTGCATTATAAGCCCTTTTTCTTTATGTGGGCAGCATTTTATATTGGGATTAGTCAGATTAGATGTATCAAAATGTATGACTTGAGTCAACCAAAATAATTTGACCCTGAAGTTTCACCCTAGTCCAGCAAAAATTCTGCCATCTGGGACAGCTTCTGGATGGTCCTGGACTGGTGCTGTGCTGGGTATTATTAGGCAATACTAGATATAACCATTGAATCCATCATGTAACATGTGGCAAATGGAGCTGGTGTCTGTTGTAGTGCAACTTCTAGCTCCTTGTTTATGTTGGTTATAGGATAGAAATGACCAATCTGCAAACCTGGCTGTAGTTCCATACAGCAGTAGCTTAGATTAATCACACATGTAATGTACTGATACTACTGAATCCCTTTTCAGCAGGAGAGGGGGATCTGAGCAATGGCCAGACTTTCAATGTGTGGTTTGGTTAGAAGCTAGCAATACAGGACTCAATGCTGTTTTTTGACTGGTGGTATTAAAGTAGCAGTGCAAAGCATTTCACTGTATGTAGGAACCGTGGTTCATACAACCTGAACAGCTCATCATATGGGTGTGAGTGGACCTGTATGCAATTGTGACAAAGTCTTGTTTTCCAGGATCAAGTTAATGGCTAGCAGGCAGGTCTGTAGCTTTAGTCTACTGGGTATTGTAAGCAATTAATTAGGGCATAGAGGGCACAAGTACTGTATGGGTGCCGTTATCTGCACCAAGAACAAAGTGATGTGCCTTATTACAGATCAGGTGTACATTGTTTAGCACCATGTCACAGGCAGCATTGTAAACAGGAGGCCATAATCTACAAGTGACAGAATGGAACTGGCCACTATAAGGTATCTAGTTTACACAGTTCAGTTGTTCTGGTTCCAATACAGAGAACCAAGTCCTCTGTCAACTATGGTCACTAGATTATCAACATGGGGGCAGGGGTACAAATGATAGGGTGTCATCCAAGGTTACTCCAAGGTATTTAAGGGTTTCCACCTATTCAAGATTCTGTCCCAGGCCATTCCAGATGACAAAGGTGGGGCCTTCCTTTCTGTGTGGGAGACTAGACAATAGCATTGGGCCTGATTTTCAAAGCCCGAGTGATGCAGGGTACCTGTGCCAAACAGACATGGCGCAAGTGGCACCTTGCATCAATAATTGCCTCTGTAACTACTCTTAAAGGCAGCCTGCATCAGCCACAGGCTGTCTGTCCCAAACAAGGTTTGCACCACCTGTGCGCTCACAAATGGGCTGTGACATGGTGCAAGGGGTCATGTGGCAGATGCAAGCTGCCACAGCCCCATAAATTGGATTCTCAAAATTTTCCCAGAGGAACAATTCTAAGTACCCTTAGACCAGCCAGGGCTAGTCTAAAGATACTTAGAAATATCTCTCTGGGAGACCCTGGCACAGTGTGGCACCCTGAACTACCCCTATGGACTGCTTGGGACATGCGTTCCCCCTGCCCCGATATGCCCAATCTGTAACAATTAATTTATCCTGGTGGTCTAGTGGTCCCTCCCCTGCCCTGATATGCACATTATTATTTCATTCATCCTGGTGGTCTAGCAGTCCTGCCCCCCTGGCCCCAATATGCCCATTATTATTTCAATTACCCTTGTGGTCTAGCGTCCCCAAACCCCCACCCTGGCAAGACGTGCCCACCACCCTGCACTCCCCAACCTGTACCACAAGCCAGGACCAGCACAGCCCTCCTCACAACACCTTAGCTGGCTCTGGCTGAACTGTCACTGGATGTGTAATACAAAACAGTAGGCACTCACTGAATCAGCGAGCATCTACTGTACTGTATTACGTGCTCAGTGACAATTCAGTTGAGGCTGGCCAAGGATGTGTAAGGAGGACTGTGCTGGTCCTGGCTCTGGGTAAGTGTTGGGGGTGTGTGTGGTGTGGTGGGAACTTCTTGACAGGGTGAGGGGGGCAGAACTGCTAGATCACCAGGGTAACTGAAATAATAATGGGCATATTGGGGCATATCGGGGTGGGGACGGGACAGCTAGACCATCAGGATAAATGTCATTAATGTTATAGGAATGGGCATATCTGGGCAGGGGGCACTAGCCACTGAGGGCCCTGCTGGACTCACAGCTTGTGGCAAGCCCTCCTGCTGCACTGTGTGTTTGGCTCCCAGTCTGACTTGCTGCAAGACTAGGGACTTAGCCACTGGGACCCTGCCTGTTAGCAAATCGGGTGAGGGTCCCTGGTGCACCAGAGCTTTGGTGCAAACTGTTGTTTGCCACGGCATGCACCAATCCAAGCTGACTTTGAGAACTGGGCCCATGGTCTTTATTTTTTGTAGGTTAGGACCAGTTTGTTATGTAAGGACCAACTTGTCAAGGTTTTGATGTTACTTTGAAGTGTGGTAGTGAGGCAGTCACAGTTAGGTGTTTGTTAAAAATGACAGCATCATCAGCATAATGTAGAATATTGGCTGGCTGACAGGCATCTGGCAATTTGTTTATAAAAAGACCAAACAGGAATGAGTTCCAGATGGAGCCCTGGAATACACCGAATGATACTACCCTAACGTCAGACAAGGAGCCTTCGGTCTTCATTTGCTGAGTGTGGTTCGTGAGGCAACTGTTTCAGCAGTTCACTGTGCTGTGTGACAGTCTCAAGTTAGTGCAGTTGTAGAGTAGATGTCCTATTTTTACACATTTTTAGACTGCATTTACCCACGCTAGAGCAGCTGGGAGGCAATATTTAATTTACAGTGGGTGCCCACATTTTGACCACAAATTTCTAACATAATCTTTTATGATCTGATGTTACAATCAAGACAGTGGAATTTTTTAATCCTATCTAAATGGTGATTTCACAGTGTAACTGTAAAACATGTTTCTCAGGGATTTTGAAAAATGACACCTGTCAAATTCATAAGATGGGCAACACAATGGATATGTTGACTATTAGGGTCCAAAATCTGCTGGATAAAGTTATGAGCAAACATTCGAACACTTACTAACATACTAAAATGCCAGCAGAATAGGCCTAATGGCCTCTTGAGTCTGCTCGATTTTCAGCACCCGCACTGAGGGCTGATTTTGGTGTCCCCCCTCTCCCTTTGGTTATACTGTCCCCAGTCCCAGATGTTCCACCTGTATTGTGCCTGGTCAGATTTACCCTCCCTCCGTACCTGTCCCATCCCCTCTTACACCCGTCCACAGTCTCCATCTCTACCAGCTCCCTGGGCAGTGCATTCCATGGCTCTACCACCTTTTCAGTGAAATAACATCTCCTCCTCTCCCCTCTGAGCCTGCACCCCTTCCAGCTTACACCCATGACGTCTTGTTGCCCCACCCTCCTTCCTTTGGAGCACCCTGACTGGGCCTCCTTTATTGATCCCTTTCATGTACTTAAAGACCTCTATCATGTCCCCCTGTCCCTCCTCTCTTCCAGGGTGTACATGTCGAGGTCCTTGAGCCTCTCCACATAGGTCCTCTCCCCCAGGCCCCAGCTCATTTTGGTTGCCCTCCTTTGGACCCTCTCTAGAAGTGTAATGTCCCTCTTTAAATGTGGTCTCCAAAACTGTACACAGTACTCGAGGTGTGGCCTAACCAAGCAGTTGTACAGTGGAAGGATCACTTCCACCTTTCTGGAGGTAATCCCCCTGGCGATGCATCCCAGCATCCTATTTGCCCTTGCCGCTGCCCTCCTACAGGTCTCCGAGTTGTTCACTTTGCCATCTACTGCTACTCCCAGGTCCCTCTCACCCTCCTTAACTTGAATCATGTCTCCTCCCAGGGTATACCCCAGGCCTGGATTTCTGACTCCCAGGTGCAGAACCTTGCACTTCCCTGCAATGAATTTTAGTTTCCATTTTCCCGACCACCTTTCCAGAGCCTCCAGGTCCTCCTGCAAGGCCACCCTCTCGTTCTCCCCATCCACCTCTGCACCTAGCTTAGAGTCATCTGCAAAGTTTGCACTTCAATGTTTCATTGTAATAGATTTTTTCACATTTTGATCATAAATTTCCAACATACAGTAGTCAAGCAACTGAAGCAACACAAGCAGCTCACCTGAGTAGCTGAGGAAGCCAAATCTCCAGCCTGATAACTGAGGCAGCTCCCCCAAGCTAGGCACTGGGACAATCAAGCAACTGAACTAACACAAGCAGCTCACTTGCAGGAACTTAAAAAGCAGGAAAACATGTCTCTCACTTGGTCAGCTGGATAACCAGAGGCAGGCTGTAGCGCTTCAAGGCCAGGACGGGTGGACAGATGATATTTTCTTTTTCTTCTTCTTTGGAGGAGCAAGCATAGTTAAGCAGCAAAAATAGTCTCCAGTCAGCACACAGGAGTGAAAATAATAAAACCAAATTTAATTAATTATTAAAATTAATAAAGAGCACAGCTCCATGAAGCAGAGGGTCAGACAGGACAATAGCCGCACAAGCAGAGATTGAATGCAGCCCAAGGTTGTAGATACCAAAAGGCCGAACTGGGCTAGGAACTGGCTCCACTCGGCTACCTTGAGCCAGAAAAAGCTCAGAGAGATAAATGATGCAATTACGACTCTTACTCACACTGGAGACATGACTTACTGCTCCCGTAATATCCCAAACAGGAAAACTGCCTATTGAACTGCGGCCAGCCTGACACCTTGCTGAAGTTCAAACATGTCCCAAACCACATTTCTAGGAAAAGGTGCAGCAATAAATAGCAGTAAAAGACACAGTTCCTTCCTTACAGTTCCACCATCCTGCACTTTTGGGCCTAGATCGGAACCTGTCCCAGACACTGGCATGGCAGGTACAATAATATGAGATCCCTGCAGGCCACCAAAACTTACACTGGCAGTGTGCCACACTGGGTAATGGCTTAACTCAGGACTGCCACTACCGTGGAGACCCTGTCACAGCCTTGCCACCACTGTAACAGCCCCACTGCCAACTCTTCCTAAAATGGAAGCCAGGACCTCAGTCCCACCCTGGTGCACAAGGTGGTGATTACCTCCATTTCTTCAGTACATGACCACCCCTACAAATCTGGGGACCCCACTCCCATGATCATGTTAGATGGGACTCAGCACAGTTAAGGGGATAATGGGACATAAAAAGGCGCAGGGTTTTTTATGGGTGTGATGGCAGCACTTCAGACTTGGGAGAGGGCTGAGGATTTTTTGTATTGACAGTGGAGTGAAATCATGGAATTGATCTAGTTAATGTTAATGTATGTTGTTTTCGGAGAACAACAGCGCACTGCAGCCGAGCAAATGGGTAGTTTCATCTATGGAGAAAAAACAATAATTGGTCACAGTGCAGGTCACGGCGTTGGAATAACGTGCCATGAGTAGCCCTGTATTTATCCTCCACCATATAGAACTATTGGGGCTCCTCCGAGATCTACGGGGCCCATGGTCCAAGCCCCAGTAATCCCCATAACGCAGCATATAGAGAATGCTGTTATGTAATTATGCATTTTGTGAGGTATGATTCCAGAGGACCTGGAGGCTCTGGAAAGATGGTCTAGAAAGTGGAAGCTGAGGTTTAATGCAGGGAAATGCAAGGTACTCCACCTGGGGGCCAGAAACCCAGGCCAAGTGTACACCCTGGGGAATACTACAAGTCTCAATGGCTGAGAGGGACCTGGGGGTGGTAGTGGATGTCAAGATGAACAACTCTGAGACTTGTAGGAGGGCAGCAGCCAAGGCCAACAGGATGCTGGGATGCATCACTAGGGGATCACCTCCAGAAGGAGGAAGTGATACTCCCTCTGTATAACTGCTTGGTGAGGCCGCACCTGGAGTACTGCATGCAGTTTGGAGGCCACACTTAAAGAGGGACATTAACCTCCTGGAGAGGGTCCAGAGGAGGGCAACCAAAATGATTTGGGGCTTGGGGGACAGGACCTATGAGGAGAGGCTCAAGAGCTAAATATGTACACTTTGGAAGAGAGAAGGGACTGGGGGGACATGATAGAGGTCTTCAGGTACATGAAGAGGGTAAATAGGGGAGGAACAGTGAGGGTGCTTGAAGGAAGGAGAAGGGGCCACTAGAGGGCATGGGTGGAAGCTGGAGGAGGAAGATTCAGGGAGAAAGGAGGAGGTGCTACTTCACTGAGAGGGTGGTAGAGCCATGGAATGCACTACCTAGGGGCTGGTGGAGGCAGAGACAGTGGAGGGGTTCAAGAGGGGGTGGGACAGGTACAGGGGAAGGGTTCAGGAAGCAAAATCCAATGCAGCAAGAATATCTGGAACTGGGAAGGGAGAAACCAGAGAAGGCGAGGGGGACAGCAAGGTCAGCACCCAGGGTGGGGGCTGACCAAACGAGCAGACACGAAAGACCATTAGGCTTATTCTGCTGGCATTTTAGTAGGTTAGTATGTTAGTATGAAAATTCCATCGGAATACTAGACAATCAGCTGGGTGGCTGGGTGGGAAATGATCTATCCTCCTTCTTCAGTTTTGTTTGTAATTTTATGAACATGTGGTAGAAAATGTTACACAACAGGGTATTTCTAGGGAATTAATGCACACTTGCTTTTGGGTCATCTGTGCTCATTTAACCAATGCCTGATTGGGATTTCAAAGAAAATTAATTACCATGTTACAATGCCCAATAAATAACATGTTCAGTTTAACAATTGATAAAAGTATTTACTTGATAGTTTTTATTATGACATAGATCTCTAAATGTGTCACCCTCACTGATATGTGTACAAAATGTGCAAACCCCACATTTCAAGCTCCTTCTAGGGAGCAGGCTGCATTCAGATGTATCAGTCTGTGTGAAATGGCTAGCTACCACCCTGTCTGAGATGTTGTGGCCCCCTCATGTATGTTATACAAGGTGGCACGTTCACCCATTCCCTCAGTTTGGGCTCTGCATTCAAAATGTGCCAATGTTGTGCTAAAATTTTATTCACTTTAAAGCTTTGAGGGGTAAAGGATAGTAACACATTGATAGTCTCTTGCCTTACTGAAGTACAGTAGCAATGACACTCTCTAGTTATAAAGAACACAGGGTCAAATGCTTCACTATCAAAGAAAAGCTGTGTGCCACTGCTATAATAGTCCCCTGTGTTAAATCGAACAGTATAAACGCATAATGATCCCTCCCTGCCTAGTAAATGGAGAAGCTCTGGATGTGATAAGCCCTTGGGTTGTCATTCAGGAATCTCGCACTGCCTGCCAGGAGCTTGGGGATGATTTGCTCCAACTCGCTGGATTGCGCCTGGGCATGGGCGTGGAGGCAGGCAAGAATCATAATGCACTTAGGACCCCAGCAAGAGCTTGCTGAACGCAAACTACAAATAATTAGCCACTTCTCTGCAGCATGTGATGAGGGAGGAAAAGTGTGGTGGACAGAGAGAGAGAGAAAGCGAGCGAGCCTGTAGTGAATGGCAGCTCTAGCAGCATGCCATCACTGCAACAGTTCACCTCTCTGCCTTCAGACGAGCAGCAGTAGAAGCAGGTCTGCGCTTCCTCTAACTGGGTAAGTCCAGTCGACCTCCGTTGCCGGAACTCCGGGTGTACTTGGAATCTGTCGATGTGCACAGTATTGGAAGATTTTCTGAAATGTTGACAAATAGTGATATTTGATGTAAACAGAGTGGTTAAATTGGAAGTTTTTTTGGGGGGCATCTACTTTTCTAAGTGGTGGAACTGTCCTTTCTAGGTGGTAGAACTCTGCTATATAGTAATAAATGGGGAAAGAGGGTAGAGGTGGTGTACTGTTGCATGCAGTACAGAGAGAAAAACATCCTGTATAATGTGCCTGTTCTGAGGAAATGGAATTATACACTAATACTATCTGGGCGGGTGTCCTACAGGTGCCGTGCCCCAGAAATGCTCAACAATCCTTGTTGAATAGAACTTTCTTAAACTACCACTGCCTCTCTAGGCTTCACTTTTTTTTGGGTGGGGGTATATTTGTACCAATCTCATTAGGTAATCTGCATTCCACGCAAATCAATTAGTTCTGTAGTTGGCTCTAATGAGGGGGAGCCCTGCTGCTAACCAAAAGCACAGTCTTAGCTTTTGCAAGTCCTGCCAGAAGTATTAATAATACTGTCAGGGCACTGGCAGATAACATGCTTTAGTATTGTATACATTTGACTTTTCACGTTAGAGGGTTTTGTACATGCTGTCGCTGTCTAACTCACCAGACAATACTAGCCCCACTATTTAGCAGTGAATCTTCTACCGACCTTATTGACACAATGAGGTCCCAAACAAATCAGATAAATAACAAAACACGAGGCGAAAACAGTGAAATACAACAGAATGGGCTGTGTCTAGCTGCACTGACATGGGGGGATGGGGTTTGGGAGGTAAAGTTAAAAGTCAGTTCTGGGAAAGACTCGTTGGATACATGTACCATCTTACTGCCAAGTGCAACAAGTGAAGTATAAAAATGGAGCTTGCTCGGAAGCAGTATTGGTTCAGTAGGTAGCACAGCACACTCACCTCTGAGGCCGGAAATTAGAGGCTGCAGGTTCAGTTCCCACATCTGTCACTTGGGTTAATATCCCAGTACTGACACTGTAGTGCAGCATGCGAGGGTGCTGCACTTTGAGGTGCAGTCTCTTGGATGAGACGTTAAACTGAGGTCCCATCTACCTGGATTGATTGATTGATGGTAGTTCATGTGGATGTTAAATATCCCATGGCATTTATCGAAAAGAGAGGGGAATTTCCCGGTGTCCTGGCCAAATTTCCTCATTCACTAAAATACCACCAACATCAAGGTCTCCTTCCCTGGTCGTGCCTGAAAATAGGCAGGATTTTACCCGTCAACAAAAATAAATAAAATAAATATGCCCCAAAACCAGCACTAAAGGCTCCTTTTACACCAAAGGTGGCGGGCTGCCCTAAGTGACCCCCATCAGTGTCCAGCTGAAAACTAAAATAGATATATTCATGAGGGAAAACACGGAGCAAGACGGGGTGTGGCACATTGCAGACATACAAAGGTTAAAAAGTGTAAAGATTCCAGCTACTGTAAACCCAGCTCTTGAATATCAGTCGATATAATTCAGGAATAAGTGGTGGAAGTGAACAATTGTGTAAGGAAAAGGATTAATTATCCTTGCCGCTTAATAGTTGCAAAACTGTTTATATAGAGCTCCGTGTCAAACTTTATGAAGCTGTTCAAGTGCTCCTGCTTTTTCCCTCGATTTCATTTCTTTATCCAAGGAAACACAAACTGAAATGTTTTTGTGATGAGGAAAGGAAGTTGTGTTTCCTCGACTTTTGAAACCATAATGTCACATACCCTGCTTTGGGGAGGCCTGTTTTTCCCCAATAGTATACAGCTTGGATTGAATGTCAGGTTAATTTTAAAGAGTGTGGACATAAAGTTGAGTCTAAATTTGGTATTGCCCAGGTTCACATGATTTACTCCTCTACCCCTACACCCGACTGTAATGCATGGATCTGAAACTGGATTGCTGCTGAGAATCGGGAAGGTGTGTGAACTAGGGCCAGGGGGTCTAAACCCAGACTACCCCCTACTACTGTTAAAACAAAAGTCACATTTCATGTAGACATGTTCCGCCGACTGGCAGCTCATGCAAATGTGGCCTGTCCTCCTTTTGTAGCATCCTGGCCTGTGACCTGGCCAGTCCGCCCCTGACTATAACACAGCTTTTGGCTGCTGCACTGTTCTGCGACAACAGTAGAACAAAACTCCTGGCTAGCTGAGGGGCATTACATTTATATGCCGTTACCCGGAAGTAACCATCAGGGTCACAAGAGTGTTCATGGCCCTAATTAAAATAGTATACATTAATTAAAACACAAGTTACATACTGTAGCTTGCTAGGTAGATCCAACACTTATGTAATAAAACTGATATGTTGAACATACTGGTAGACAGGAATAAGAATGGAAAAAAATTATTCACTGGGTACAGCGTTCAAGTTCAAGTTCAAGTTTATTTCAGGAAAACTCCATTGAGCAAGCTCATTCACAAGGAGGTCCTGTGACATGTAAATTTACACAACATACATACATAAATAGTTAATAGACAATATATGCATAAATACAAGCTTACATAATTCAGACATGATATACATACATGGTCATCACATAGGATGACCGCAGGTGGTAATCAGCTAATATGACACAGTGAAGCAACTTGGAAATACATGGAAATAATGTGTAAAAACATAATAATAACTGGGTCACTTTTTTTTCCCCTAGAAAAGGCGTTTGTAATTTGTCGTTATAAAGGTGTGTTTATAATGGCAAACACAAGCCAATTTCCAATGAGAAAAGCAAGAACCACACAACGGCTCACACTACACTGTCTCACCATCAGGCTCACTGCTGTTCCTCCCGATTGGCTCCCTCTTGGCCATTAGCGCTGTCCAGCACTAGAATAAAGATTATTTTTTTACTTATAAAACTCCTCTGACAGTCAGCACCTGCCCCTGTGGTGCTGATGCCAACTCACCGCCCTGACCTGGGGTGAAGAACTGGAGGATGTGGACGAGTAGCAGATCCTGAAGCAGAGGGCAGCCAGGGTCCTAATGTGGAGCCTTCTCACACTGTACCTGATGCTGTCTCTCTAACCACTTCGGCTGCTCTGGTTTGTCCTGATCTCTGGCTCCTTCTCACTCCTTCTCACCACTGCAGCTCTGTACAACACTGCTGACGAGGAACCAAAATTAACTTTTAATTAAAAAAAGAGTGTTACATAGAGCCCTCAGTGCAGCCACCAATCCCTCCCTCATCAACTGCCCCAAACCCCTTTTTTCTCACTTTGGGAGGACTGATGGGCAGCAATTTTATATAATTGCTTGGGTGAAAAAATGCAACCCCATTAATTATATAACATTGGGTGGTGTGTGTAAACTTGAATTTTACACTCACCCTCAGTGTTTTATGCTTAGATAAACCCCTCTGAGCTTCTCCCTTGGGGTTTATGTAGCATCCAACACCTCGTGTGTGTGTGTGTAAAATTCTCATTACACACACCACCCCATGTATTATTTTATATTTACCTCATCTCATGTAGGACACTGGTGTGTCATCATTACAAAAAGCCTGTTTTATGTTATCAGAGTTAGGTGGTATGTCAATAGGGAGTTATTGTCAGGGCAAATTGACAATTTGCTCTAGTGTTGATGGATCCTCTGTCTTTTCTATAAAATCAATAAAGGTAACCAACATGATTTAATTTTTTCATCAGACAGCCAGTTTGCCTGCCAGCCACTACATTAATAGGATTTGTTTACAATTAACAACCCACCATTCTACTTGTGGAGGTGTAGCTTGTAGGCATTTTTGAGTAGTAACAAAGAAGAAGACGGCTCAGGACACACACTGACGGAGCTAAATCAGCAGAAGCGCTGCAAGGTCAAAAAGTAGAGAGATCAGCCCCATGTCAAAATCACAGTCATCATCATCCAATGTTAGCAAATGATAGTATAACATTTATTACAGCATAAAAACTAGGAGCACCCCCTCAGAAATGTACAGTCAACATTTCACGTCACACTGACACTTTATCAAGATGTTAGACTGATACAAAAGATGCTCTTAAATAGCCTTATCTGTTTAATATGATAATCTATGCTAAACTATTCTTAAATACATACTGTATACTCTAAAAGTGAATCACTTATAGCACCTTATATACTGGGTATCAAAGTACCTAATGTGAAATACACTTAATTTAAAATAACTGTGAAGAACATACACACTCCCCTACACAAAATCTATACAAAAGTCATAAAATCAATTATATTAATGACCTGGATGTTAACTGAGTTTTAGTTTTCTAAAGGGGTTAGACAGGGATTGGAGAGGAGTGGCAGATATTAGGTTCCTGTTCCCCAGGTATCCACCAGTTTGAGTGGACAGGTAGTTGAGGGACCAGCTGTCATTACTCATCCTCTTCAGGCAGTGCTTTGCAATGCCAGTTTTTTTTTTCCCATAAACATCTTTATTGGTTTTAAATTACAAACTTCAAAAGTCACAAAACCAAGGCTGGTAGCCCATCTCATAACAACAACGTTCAATAAAAATATCAGAGAATACAACAAGCACAAAATGAGTTGTAGTAATAATTCTAATAGAACAAACGTTTGCCAATATCAGGTAGAAAAAGAGAGAAGTAATCAAACTCTTACACAGGTTACTTTCTCAATAAGAGGGAGGCCCCCATATAAACCAGCTTATGAAAGAAAGGGGGATGAGTCAGGTAGGATTCTGAGCAGACATTCTTAAAGGTGACCTATGAACCCCTCATGAATGAATATCTATGAAAAGTGTGAAGTACAGTGCAACAGAAAGCAAGTGGATAGTCTCTGAAAAAAGGGTAATTCTGGTCAGATATTAAAGGGACAGTGAGACAACAAGGCAATCAAGGGGAGAGGAACAATGCCAAGCTGATGAAGAATAAGACCGTGATTATTGTGGATTTCTTTTCTTGCTCTTCAGTTGACCTGGCATGCTTCATGGAGTACTGACTCAGTGATGATGCTGGTCCAGTTTTGGAGGCAGCCGTGCCAGATGGCTTCTTGGTAGTTCACTGCCTGAGGAAGTTTCACGGGGGTTGGGGGATAGCTATTGTATTTAAAACTGAGCTGGGAATGGTGGTGCATCCTGTGAGGGACAACTCATCCTTTGAGTGTGTGTCTATGTGTGGAGAGCCAAGTGTTGGGTGTAGAGTCCTCCTCATACATCATCCACCTTGATGAGAGGGCTGTTTGAGTAATTGAGGTGGATTATCCTCGGTGATTTCAATGCCAGGGTCCATGACGAACGATTGTATTTTGGGCAAGAAGTCCTTCAGAGCATATTAGGTCTGGGCCTGGTACAAGCAGTTGCTGCTGGAACCCACCAGTACAGACATGCATTGGACCTGGTGTTCTACACTGGGCTTGAGGTGGAGAACCTTAGGATCAACCCAATCAGTTGGTCGGATCATTGTGCCATCAGTTTCGAGTTCAGAGTACCCCTCTGAAGCCCTCCCCCTTTGGAGGTAGTCATATACCTTCCTTTGAGTGGGTTGAACCCTGACGGTTTTCTGTCAGTACTTGACATCTTGGGTATATGGGTGACTTGTGCTGTAGGTATGAGGGAAGCAGTGGCAGCCTATAATAAGGCTGTCACTGTTGCCTGTGACCTGGTACCTCTAGCCTGTATCCATCCTTTGCTTTCCCATCTTGGCTAGCCATGGTGATGGTGAGCTAAGGTCGATGAAGGCTTATGGATGGAGGTTAGAAAGGCACTGGAGGAGGGAAGATGTCCAGGGCTCAGGAGGACAAACTGACTTTGATTACTCAGTATGGTGAGTATCAAATGGCAGTCTCTGGTAAGAAGTCAGAATTCCTGTCCAGAGATATTGCAGACAGGAAAAATCAATCATCTGAGCTGTTTCAGGCTGTTCAGAAGGTTTTACATTCGGCCTGTGTGGACCCCATGAAAACTGCATCATTTGCAAAATGTGAGGAGTTGCTTGTTTTTTTCTCGGACAGTCTGTACTCCATTAGGGATGGGATCTCTTCCTCTGGACAGTTACTGTCCAGCAGTGGGGGGGGGTTCAGGATGCTTCAGCAGCTGTCAGTGGTCGTGGAGTAAGAGTTGGCCAATGACAATGGAGGAGGTCATCAGGGTGATCTCCAGGCAGCAACCTACCTACAGTGAACTGGACCCAGGCCCAACTTGTCTCCTAGTGGGCTGTGCAGTGCACTTGGGTCCAGTATTTGCTGGGATTGTTGGGTGTTCCTTGTTTAAAGGGGTCTTTCCAGCTGAACTAAAAAGCATGCTGGTGAGGCCCCTTTTGAAAAAAATGACTTTGGACCCTGATATCCTAGTGAATTACAGACCTGTCTCTAACCTGCCATTTCTGGATAAAGTTATTAAGAAGGTGGTTCTGTTGCAGCTTGAGGCTCACCTTGAGACCTTCAGTATTTATGGCCTGTCCAGTCAGGGTTTTGATCAAGGTTCAGCATTGAAACCGCTTTGGTCAGGGTACTAAATGATCTGCTCATGGCAAGGGATAGAGGAGAGAGATCAATTCTTGTGCTCCTAGATTTCATCTCTGCATTTGACACAGTTCACCATGGGTGCTTTTGGACAAGCTTTGGAAATATGTAGGACTCACTGGCACAGTTTTGAGATTATTTGAGTCTTTTTTTCAGGGCAGGTCTCAAAGGGTGGTAATGGGTAATTTCTACCCCAGGAATCTATCCTGTCATCTGTGTTGTTTTCAGTGTACATGCTACCCCTGGGAAAGATCATCAGGCACTATGGAGTCGGGTTTCACTGCTATCCAGATGATACTCAGCTCTATCTGTCATTTGCACCCCAGGACTGGGGGGGCAGTGGACATGCTGAACAAATGTTTGGGTGATATTCAAGGCTGGATGTCCTCCAGCTGGCTGAGACTCAGTCCTTATAAAACTGAAGTACTGGTGCTTGAGCTGGATAGGAAAAGGGCAAGGATGGTGTCATAAGGGTTGCTGAACTTTCAACTCGGTACCTCTCGTCTTGACTCTGTCCATCAGGTAAAGAATCCAAGCATCATTCTGGGTGAAGGACTGACACTTGAGGCTCAGGTGTTGGTGGTCATCCAGAGTGGTTTTTACCATCTTAGAAATATCAGCCCAAATTAATTCCCTGGCTCCCTCTGAGGACCTGCTTTCGCTGGTACATGCTTTCATGACATCTCGCTTCAACTACTGTAAGGCCCTCTACCTCTGCATCAGTGGAGGTGTGCTGCGATGCCTGGCAGCTGGTGCAGAATGCTGATGCAATATTGTTGATAGGCCTTTCCAGGCTGAGTCACATCACTTCTACGCTGCGAGAACTGTACAGGCTGCTAGTCAAGTGGCATATCTCCTATAAGATAGGTTTGTTAACCTATAAGGGCCTTGCACGGTCTGGGTCCTGATTACTCGCATGATCTCTTGCATTCATACTGTCCGCTCACTCCCTCTGTTCTTCTGATGAGGGTCTCCTGGTGGTTCCCAAGGCTCATCCAGTAGGCCCATTTCCCTACCTATCAGATAAGTTGCAGACCCTAGTTTTGCTAACAGTCTACTTCCTCCTACCTCCCTCTAGAACTGCCTTATGTCTGTCTCATGCATTCTTAAATTCCCCCACTGTTTGTGACCCCACGCCCTCCTCAAGAAGGCCATTCCATGTGTCCACCACCATCTCCATGAAAAAATACTTCCTCACGTTGCCCCTGAGTCGTCCCCCTTCTATCTTCAAAAAAGAGGCAAAATCGAGTGATCTGACGTGCAATTACAGGTTATGGGGCAATGTACTTCTTGTGGTCATGGGATTCAAACCCATAATTATGGGTTCTTTTGGTTCGAAGCTCAGTGATCTAACCTCTGCACTATATATCTAACCTCTGCGAGACAAAGAAGGCAAGGATTTCCTCAAAGGACATTGGCTATAAAGCCAAATTTCAAAGAAATACAAAATCACACATACCCCCATAAGCAAAGTCTCATGGGATGTATATGCAAATCACCATGGAATTTTAGGGTGGTTCAGTTTTAAGCAGAAATGAATAGTGCCAAAGGGCCTCTCACACAATCTGCAAAGGGTGCAAACAGAAGACATGGACATGTGTTTCGTCCTACCTAGGACTCATCAGTGTGCCTCGTCTGTATGACACCCCAGGGGAAATGAACCAGCCCTGAAGTTCCTAAGATTGAAAACAATGCAAAAATATATTCCATTTTATAAGCACAATAAGATATTCCATGGGTGTGCATTAAACAGCTCTGACCACACTTCCAGGGGCTGATTGTACTCAGCTTTACTATGCTCCTGAGCATGTGGTCAGATCTGTTCAATGCTCACCCCATTGTGTCTTAATGCTTACTTAGCCTGCATGTCTGGCTGTGAGCAAATGTAAAAAATAGCTTAGACAGCGGATGAGTTAGTTGCTCACCTTCCAATGCACTGCCCATCATTTCTCTCAGCATTTCTATGTCTTGTTTCAGCTGGGATCTACAGTGTTCTTTATTCATAAACTCCCTAACCTGTAAGTAACAATAGAAGTCCCTCTGTGGTATCTGAAATGCTATTTGTAGCTGTGTGAATGATATTATATTGCCACCACACTGAAACTGGCCCAGCGTTTTTAGCCCTAATCTCTCCCACCTGTTAAAAATGGGGTCTATTTTTCCTGATGCAAACACCTGCTGTTCTTATTCTAGTGACTTTACAAAGCCCTATGTAATCCCTAGGTGGCTCTACTCTAAGGGCTACTGCCCTTGCCTGTATGGCAATACACAGGTTGAGGGGCCTGAGTTTTGTGAACGGGTGCCTCCACCCAGAAGAATGATATTGGAATAGCTTAACTGCTCTGGTATAGCCCTCCAGGATGCTGTAACCATCCACCATCCCTTCTAGTGGCCTAAACAGTAACACAAGGGTATATTCACATTCACCAGCAGCAGTAATAATATGCTCACACCCCTTGCACTTACCATCAGGACTGTATCTGCAGCAACTGCCCTGGAGACCCCTTGGAAAATAAGATCAGCAATGCAACAATACAATCTTACCACTGTAACCCAACTAATAATATGCAGACTAGCCTGGTTAAATGTGGAACAAGACAATCAGATTTATTTAGGGGCAGTGAACAAGGGAGGAGCGTGAATCTAGCAGAATGATTAGCACTCTGATTTAATTTAGGTTGGTTCAGCATACACTGTGAGTCCCTTTTAAACAGTTCAACAACCCTGGGTACCCAGTATGTCATGCAGGCTAGCCTAAAGCGTTGCCCGGGGTGGCTGATGTTGCAGCTGTTGTTGGGGTCCTTAGGAAAGAAAACAGTTAACATGCACACAACCCAATTATTTGTAATCCAAGCCAGATGGCTCAGTCCATTGCTTTAATCCAGAAAAAAGAAATAATTAGATGGTACCACATTAATTTTGGCTGTTGCTGTAGGGAGCTACCCTGGATTGTACTCAAGCTACCCAGACCAGGATGCAGGACAGGGCAAGATGAAGACCTCATAGTGATGATCTGGTAGGCCAGGGAAAGCAGGGCTGACATGACTTACCTCCTGGTGGTCGCTACCTGTTCGATGGTGTTGAGCAGGGGGCTAAATCCCCAATCGGGTCTTTTGCTGAGATGGTCTCTGAAGAGGGAGTAGCGGCCTAAGCCGACGTGGCAGGGCCCAGGCAGGATGAACAGTTCTGCAAAAGTTCATGGTTTTCTACTGGTGAAGTCTCCAGCTGCCGTAAAGATCCTGCCATGGGGAACCAAGTCGCAACCCATGAAACACATTCAGTACAATTAAATCACATATTTCTTTAAGTCATGGTTCAGATACAGTCTGGTTGCAAATTATAGCTTCACTGTGCAAACCTTTCAATCTGAGGCTAATTCTATCATCAGGCAGGCTAATCACTTCTGGAGCAAGTCTTTGGTCCAAATCACAAGTTGCAATAACAGATTTCTTCTTTCTTCTCCTGCAGATTCCACTCATGGAAATCAGAACAATTTGACTTCTACAAAAGGCAGTTCACTGGCAGTAGAACGTGGCAGGCAGGCTGGCAAAGCCTCTTCCCGCCAATTCCCCTATGCACCTTCTGGGAGTAGCTACTCGAAAGCTCGAGCTGTTCACTCATCAACCTCCAACTGTAACTGATCCACTGCTTCAGGCAGTTCTAACTATTTCCTTTGTGATCAAAAGGTTCTGCTGGCTGAGGGAACTGTCAGTCACAGCAAGGGCTCCCCCTCCAGGTCCAGTTTAGGCGCCAACAGTTAAAACTACAAAAACTACAGAATTCCTTCTCACAAGACCCCTGGGGACAGACTCCATTTTAGGTCTCCAGTGGTTCAGTTGGTCCAAATACTGGAAGTCCAGAACCTAACATGGTTGCTCCCATCCAAATGTTCGAGCTGCAATAAAAGCAGGTTAGACAAATGTCTCTATGTTTATTGTGACAGCAAATAAGCAACAAACAATTACAGTTCCTAAGAGGGCCCCCTCTGAGCAAGTACCAACTGCAGAACAGAGCAATATAACAGACTGTGGCTGGTCACAAGCCTTAATTACTCGGACCCAGCCCAGACTAATTTTTAAACACAGCTTAGCCATTTTCTTAAAGAGACAGGCATGGAGGCTTGCTAGGGCACTCTCACGAAGGCAACTACAACTACTGCAGACAGACATCAGCCTGACAGTGGGCATTAGGGAGCCCAGGAAGACATGATAGTAAACCCCAATTTGTAGGGGGGGACACCTATTTAGTCTTTCCCCTCTTTTAGGGCATCTCTCCATGATTCCATCATCACTCAGTGCCGGGGTTAGTAATCAGCCCTGTGTTGCAGGCCTTCAAAGGCCTGCACCAGGGGCCCTGCTTCTTTCTCTGGGACTACCCAACTGGGAGCTTCCATCCTCGCTTTTGAATTGTGTCAGCAAATTAAGTATTTAGCAGGCACAGAAACAGTCAGGTAGATTTTGGATTCCCAGCCCCTCCTTGTCTTTATTCAGCAGTTAGGTTGCCAAGGGTACCCTAACTTTACCCTTTTCCAAATTAACCCGGACCAGGAGCTCCTTGTTCTTTCCATAAACCTCTAGCATGTAAGACTGGGAGTGCTGAGAATAGAAGCAAAAATCTCAGAGAATATTCATTCTCAAATTCTCAGTTTGTCTTATAATACTCATTGTTAGCTCTCCATATATTTTTAGGTACTCCTCCATTACTTGCTGGAGTGGTAGGTAGTTTATTTCATACATAGAGTTAATGACTTTGCTGATTTGTATGCCCAAATACCTAGAATGGTTCTTTACCCATTAATCTAGACAGTTAACTCATTATAACCTGGGCGGCCATTTTGTGTCAGGTAAACAATGGATAGTTCGGACTTCATATGAAGCTATTTGAGGTAGTGAGTTAAGCCCTTCCATTGGGACCATGCCACTTAAAAGCAGTGCTACAGATCTGTCTTTGTTAACTTTGAACCCTGAAGCTTGGCCATATTCATCCAAAATGTTTTGTGCAGGGGCTATGTTGTTCTCAGGACCCTGAATAAGTAGTAGCATGCCAGCCACATATCAAGCTACGTGCATGACTTCTCCCTGTATCTTTATCTCCTTCACGTTTTGAGGTACTGTATTCTGATTACCTCAGTTAGAGGATCTACATTTAGGGTGACTTGAAGGGGTCAGAGCAGGCACCGCTGTCTCATGCCTCTCTCAATGGGGAATCCCTCTGATCTGATTTGATTCTGTAAACTTTCACCCAGGCTGTGGGATTGCTATATAGGGCTTGTATTCTTTGCAAGAATACTTCTCCTACCCCAAAGGCTGCAAATGTTTGTTCTGAAAAACAGCCAGTCTAGGTGATCAAAAGCCTTTTTGATGTTAATTGCCAGAACCATACAGCACTTGCTTCTTTTTGCCCTACTTGAGCATGGAGTACATTCATGAGTCCCTTGATATTGTTACGAAGGTGTCTTTGGGGTATGAAGTCAGTCTGGTCTTGATGTACTATCCCCATTACTACTTGCTGTAGTCTATTAATTAAAATGCTGGCATACATTTTGGCATTTCATTTAAGAGTGATATGGGTGTGTAGGAACTGAAATTAAGTGGTTTTACCTGGTGTTTAGTGGGACTGTAACAGTAGCTTCTTGGCAAGAATCAGGGGCATCTCCATTTTCTTGAAAATTATTTTTATTCATTGAAAACCTCAGAGAATGCCTTTATGCACAAGTGCTCATTTACAACGTTTCCATGACAAATACATAGTCAACAAAAAAAATTACAAGTACAATGAGCAGTTCCAAAGGAAATACTGTTGAGTCAGGTTCCAAACACTTAGGACAGAACAATTACATACAATTCTGAAAACATCCATGCAGATCATTGTATAAAAAGTCACAGGACAGGTACAGAGAGAAACCAAAAAAAAAAAAAAAACAGTTTAATGGTTACAGTTGCTTTGGACTGCAAGGGCAGACTGCAAAGATCCCTAAAACTGATTAACCTTGGGGAGATTCAGCAGTGTATCATGCAGTTCATATAAACAGTTAGTGGCCCTGACAGCAAATGACCACTTGACTAGCTGAGTATGTCGAAAAGGAGGCTTAAGGGCATTCCTGGCCATGTTCCTAGTGTTTTATTGAATGGAGACAGTGCAGAAGCAATTTGTTAAAGCAGGGGTTGTTAGGCCCAGAAGCACTTTTTTTGACTAGCAGACAGGTCTGGAACTTTATTCTGCTGGGTAAAAGTAACCAGTTAATAAGTGTGTAAGGGTACAACTATGGGTGTGGTTATCTGCACCAAGTACAAAACCTGCACACCTTATTACAAATTACTTATTAAAGAATGTCCTCAGGGTAGATACTAAAGGTGGCTGAAAGTTGTTATTTCTGCCTTAGTGGAACTTCCACAAAATTTGACAACTTTTGTGGAAGTTTCCGAACTTCTGCCTGTGGTAGATTGGAAAACTTCAGAATGTTTTTGGCAAAATCTTGCCCCGTTCTACTGGAAGAAAAAAAGTGTTACCTGGTGTCCAGTGCCCCCCTTCCAAGCCTTGCCTGAAATACAAATAATAATAATTCCCTGGTGGCGAGCGGTCCCTGCCTCCACCCAATCACCCACCTGACATGTAAATAAAAAAACCCTGGTGGCTACTGGCCCCTGCCCCCACCCGATCACCCACCCAATGTTAAATAAAATAATTCTCTCATTGCTAGTGGTCCCTCACCTCATCTGATCAACCACCCGATGCTCAATAAAAAAATCCCTGGTAGCTAGTGGTCCCTCCACCACGGCGCCAGCTCGGAAGCCTACCACCACACTACCCCTTACATACCCGCCCTCCTCTTCCGGGCTCCCTCCCGTTCTTCTCTTCACCCTGTTCTTTGCCCATTGCTACCCTTCCAGGGTAGCACACATAACAGGAGCTGAAAGTGAGTCGCTCATATTTAAGTCGCTCACTTTCAGTCACTGTTATGACAGTATACCCAAATGGGTGTGTCTTCATGTATTCAAGAAATTTCATTTCATTTCACTGTTTACCCTGGAAAAGAACATTGAGCAACATTCCTCTTTTTGAAGTGTGGCTAGCATTTACAACACAACATACAATGCATACAATGATACAGATATGCATATTATTTACAACAACATGGAGACTGTGTATCTACAATACTTAACAAATGTTTCTTAAAAACTGGTAGAGATCTAATAAACTTGACTGGTTGTGGTAGACGGTTGTAAATAGTTAGATCAACATAATCAAAAGCTCTTTGCCCCAAACAAGTCTTTCAAAACGGAATATTAAACAGGGTTCAATCCTGTGATCTAGTACAAGATTATTGATGTAGTAGAAATAATTATCCTATTGAATATGGGTCCTTACACAGGATGACCATATGGAAAAAGACTGAACTTTATATCTTTACTCATTCATCCAGTGAGGCTAACTGTGCAGCCTGGTATAGTAGACAATGATGAGTTTTAAATGGAAGGCCTGATATGAAGCAATAGCTTGCATTATAAACTACTCTTAACCAATTTAGCACCTCACTCCCAGCACCTGAATAAATTATCAGACCATAATCTAAACCTGACAGCAGCTGGCTCTTCACCGTAAGGGCGCAGGTTTCAGGTAAGAGATTGTTTTGTACTCTATATAAAGAGCCCAATTGTCAGTGTATTGTTTTTATCAAACCATCAACACAGGGTTCAAAAGTTAAGGCACTGTCCAGCGTAGCTCCCAAATATCTAAATTCCCTTACAGAGATATACTGTAGGTGTGCTGTGTACATGTAGAATGCATGCCACATGCTAAATTGTGCAATGTTTGCATGCAGTTCGCATACACTAAGTGAACATATGCGAACCAGGTCTAAAAGACAAATCAGGTTTGCATGCTGCATGCTTGACATGTGCGCAGCAGGTACACTGGTGTGAACATCTAAAAATTACATCAGGTTCATGTGTTGCATGCTTGACATGAGTGCAGCAGTTAAGCTAGAGTGAATATCATTTAAACATCACATCAGGTTCACATGCTGCATGCTTGCCATGTGTGCAGTAGCTAAGCTGGTGCAAATCTCATCTAAAAAAACACATCAGTTTCTATGTCTTATATTACTAGCAATTAGTCATTAAAATACATTTGTTATTTAAATTCCCTTAAAAATTAGGTACACTCATTAATTCTGCTCCTTTTGCAAGTTGTTTAATGGCTTTTGATTTTTGTCATTAAATTGCCATTTATCTGTAAGGTATTATTTGCTTACTGCATTAAATGCCTAGGATATAGCCAGTCACCATTCCCTATTCCAGATGTACGAAAAGGGGTCTCTGTGCTGTTAAAGGGTATCTAAACAAGCAGTTTTTTAAAACTGCAAACTCCAAAATCTGGCTTCAAACCAAGGTAAAGTAAAGGCTGCTGTTTACATTTATGCTAAAACTGCATTTATGCAAATAACATAAATGCAGTTTCATAGCTTTTGAAAAATGTAAACATCAGCCTTTCACTTTCAAAAAACAGCCTTGGTTTCTCCCTAAGATGTCTGCCAAGTGTGTTAAATGATGAGTCATGATGACATCGTTGGAGTCAGAGACAGAGATCCACTTATATTTCTGTAGTTCTAAGTAGTTCTTCTTTCCCTCTTTGTTTTGAATTGTTGTACCTGAATGACCAATACCATGTATTAACTCGTTGATTATTTTGATCAGTACATATGATAGGCTATGATTTTGTTAATTTTGTTTACTTTAACTTGCAGAAAATGTTTTGCAATCCAGCTGACTTTTTCTTTGGCAAAATGCATTACAGCACAACACTTCAAATACCTGATGATCTAGTGGTTCTATGATGCACTGAATTTAATTCTTTTGTTAACCAAGAGAGACACACTAAGCTGAAAGCTTGTTTGCAGTTGTGGCCTGGGATCACAAGGAAGTTTAATGACTTGCTTAGGGTCACACAGCAAAGTACCGGTCTTGTTCAGTTCCAAAGCTCATGCTCTCTTGTTAATCCACAAATAAGACTTTCTTCTTCCATGTGAATAGCCTGCCTTCTGTTGAACACCCCAACATCCATATCCTGTCCTTAGTACTGCCTGGGGACACATATGAGCTTGCGGTCTCATGAAGAGAATTATCGCACCTCAGATTCTAATCTTGTACCTCAGAGAGTTGTGCACACCTATACTGATATGCATCATCAGCTGGCACTGTTAAAAATGCCTACCAGATCACCCTCCAATTCACATTCTCAATGTTTGACTTCTGCACCCAGAGTAAACATTGAGTGGATCACCACCTTTCTGCACAGTAAAGGTAGTATGTACAGTTCCCTGTTGTGTTTTTTCCCACCTCATTAACCAACAACTAGGTCTTCCTAGAGGGCCAAGCAATAAGCATCATGACCCACCAGAAAAACTGCTGTTCATGCCCTCATTAGGGCTGCACTTACAATGGATAACAATACTATTACTAGGAGAGGCATACTAATACAATGAGCGAATCCACCTGACTTCCAGTGTCAGTCTACTCCTTTACCTGTGATATGCAGAACCCCGCAGGACAGTTCCCAGCAGTTCTTCTCCAGTACTTTTCTGTGCTCTGCTCCACAATGCGAGTTGGCTGGCTACCACCTTTCCAAATCTTGAATGAGCTATACACAACTCCCTCAATACTGTCCTAACCAACGTCAACACCCCCCCACCCGAGGGTAATCTTTCTACACTGAATTCAAATAACAGTTTAGATGCAGTATTTGCCATCACTGGATACTTTTATACACAGTCAGGTAGTGATCACAATGCTGGCAGCCCCACATATCAGATCTCACAGTGATCTGCTCAGCGCCCTCCTTCATATCTTCAGCTAACCTAAATATAGCTGTACCCTGCTGGAATGGCCTCTTCAGTCCTTCTGGTATTTTTTCTTCTCACCTGCTCCCCACACTAAAAACTGGTGCGTTCACTACCCTTCTGCATCATGAATGTGTTTAGTACAATCTCCCGTGTTATATTTACATATTAATAATAAACATGATCTTCTGGTAAGCCAGGCTGATAGCAGCATGGCATAAGTGGAAAAATAGGCTTTCCTACCCATAAAAGATCTAAGACACCTATGATTAGGCACTATTATATGACGTGCATAATAACATGCACACCCATCATTTAATAGTGCCTAATCAAAGGTAGCCTAGATCTTTTAAGGATAAGAAAGCCCATCATTCCCCTTGTTCCCAGCTGCTATGGGCCTGACTTACTGGAAAGATATGTTTATATTTGATACATCAAAATAAACCGGGGACTGTACTACTTGCATTCATGATGCAGAAGGGTGATGAGCTCACCAGTTTTCAGTGTGAGGAGGAATAGTGAAGAATGAATACCAGAGGGAGACTGTGAAGGCCACTCTTGCAAGGTACTGCTATATTCAGGGAAGGGAGATGACACGAGGAGAGAAATATGAGCAGATTACTATGAGAAATAAAATGTGGGGCTGCCAGTACTTTGATCACTACCTGACCCAGTTGTCTTGTCCAACATTCCCCTTCCCATAAAACCAGTTCATGCAATTGTCCAAGGCTGTGTGTGGATATTACTGTATGAAATGGTTGCCACTATATGTTCAGTCACTTTACTACCAGTCTAGTATTGCTTGTAAAGCACTTTGGGATACAGTGTGTATGAAAACCACTATATAAATGCTGATTCTTCTTATTATGATTATTATTATTATTTCCCATAGAAAAAGAAGACAAGACAAGCATATATTTGAGTTTTGAGAAGATATGAACTCTAACATTGGACTTCACAAGAACTTTGCTACAAAACAGTGGTGGCTGTAGGGGGTGGTGAAGGATGTGGCTGCAACCCCCCCCCCATATAGTAACATACTTGCTTGCTGCTGCATTTCACTTTGTTGAAGACATCTGATTTATCGATTGTACAAATGTTTACATTCAAAATATGGATTACATTTGTAGGTTCTGTCAAAAACATATTAGAAAAGAATAATAGCAGAAAATATAAAGGTTTAATAAAAATGTTAAAAACTGCATATTAAGCATGCACACCACCCCAGCTCCCCCACTGTAGCATCCTGGATCCATCATAACCACTAGACCACCAAGTTATTCAAGATTTGTACTACACTGTGGTTTGCCACAGAGAAAGTCATTTGGATTAAAACACATTTTCAGCATGTTAAAGTAAACAAAATGAATAGAACCACAGCCTATCATGCACATTATACAAACTAATGCACATGGTTTTGACCATTTGGGTGAAACAATTCTATACAAAGGGAAAAAAAGAACTAGTCAGCACTATAGAGAGCCATATATCTCTTTGACTTTGTCTCAAATTAAGTAATCACATAACACATTTGGCGGCCATTTTAGGAAGCAGGTAAGACAGTTTATTTGGAATTGGAAGGCTGATTTTACAGTTTTTAAATGCTCTGGAACAACATTTAGGTAAATTATGTAAATGTAGTTTTAGCATTAATGAATGCAGCAGCCTTTCCTTTAGTCACCTACAGAGTCAGATTTTTGAATAGTTTGTTGTCAAAATGTTGTTTAGGTATCCTTTAAGCCTATCCTTTTTGTTTTGGACCATGCAAATCTCTTATGCATATTTAGTGCTACAAGTGTTTTTCTCCATGACTGTTCCATCTCACTTACTTTCTTTGTCATTCTGTATTGAGCATATATGTGGCCATGAGCAGCACTCTTTGTGCTGAGTAGGGTCTTGGAAACATGCACCATACCTCACTTTTTGCCACTGAAATGAGGGACATGGACACTCAAAATGAGGGACAATGAGGGACACTAACCCACATGATGATCAGGACACATCATGAAACATGGAGATACAGTACCTTAGAACACAGTGGGTACCATTGTATTGGCACCTGAGAATGAATTTCTACCATTAAGCAGGGCTGCCATTTGGGTAGGGCAGAGGGGCACAATTGCCCCCCCCCCCGTATTTGTGCCTAGGTTGTTCTTATGGTGTGGCAGTAATGGCTTTAAATTTGGATTTAATCTTTTGCACAATACATGCCCACCTGGCCTGTGTGTGCTCACCCTGCAGGTACTCTCCAGACTAGACTGTGTCTGTACTGTGTTATCCACTCTCTCCACCTATTAGCGGCGGCACAATCACATGTGATGTGGATGAGCTCCTGCCAAGAAAGAGTGCATGAGCCTCGCAAGTGTGACACTGTCTTTCCAACCACAGAGCAGACAGGCTGAACACTACAGCTTGGAGGAGTCAGTGAGCACTAAACTCTCAATAGCAGTGCTGTGGCAGCATATTTTTGTTGTTCTACTCTTAGTGAGTCTCCATCTCCCCTGGTGGCTGAAGGGGCAGAGGGTGAGCTAGAAGCTAACTCAAGACGAGGTTATCTATTTACACTACTAGGCTCATCCTACAAAAAACATAAAACAGCACAGACTCCCATGGCAGCAAGCTAGGCTTGGCAGCAGTGGTGACCACAGTGTGGGTGGCCTTCATAGGCCTTGACCAGTGCAGTGTGGCAGCAGCAGCCACAGCAGCAACCAAGCAAGAAGGAAGAAGCCCAGGTTGGGTGGATTCGTATGGGGAGGTGACTTGGTCACAGACCACGTTGGGACCTGTGATGATTGATTCTAGCATCCAGTTTCCGGTGAAGGAGAGAGTGGAGGCAGACTAAAAACTGGGCTGGTGGCACACTATGCCAGGCTGCAGGTTCTGGCCATATGGCCAGGTAAGTAAAAGTAAATATTTTTTTTACAGGAGGATTGGGGAAGGATGAAGGACTGAAATATTGATGTGTTTTTCACGTTTCTTTATCTTTGGGTGGCATTATGCCCCATAGGGGATGGGTATTGAATGGAATGGAGTCAGGGAGAAAAATCGGGACAACATTATTTTTTTTTGGGGGGGGGCGAACTTCAGCCAGGAAAAAAAATTGGTTGCTAACTGGGTTAGTTAAAGCCCAAATCTGATGCACTGCTCTGGGGTATATACATATAAATCGTATACATTTGAATTTTTCCTGATTTGCATATCATGTTTCAGTCAAACCAAATAAGTTGTACCTTTTAGAGATGTTACAGACATTCTAGAGCTGTCCCTTGCATTCACGGATGGTCAAGCGGTATGGTATGCACAGACTTTCGGAGCCCCACTATAGTCAGGCTTATGCCCCCCCGTCCCCCGAGATGCTGACCTCCACATCCCCACTCTCAGGCACATTATGACAATGGTCAAAGGAGTTTGAAGGGGTGTGCACCATTGAAAAATAGTAGGAGTACAGGCCAGACAGAAGTAATTAAGTGGTTTTGTGGGTACATGTTTTTCCCAACCCCAATACACAAACTTACCCACAAAACCACTTAATTACTTCTGTCTGGCCTGTACTCCTACTATTTTTTCTTCATAGTTTTGAATGCTTACGCACAGCCCCATCCCCCCATTTTTGTTACTCACTTGTGAGGACCCTTGTTTCCCCTCACTCCTCATCTGTTGCATGGATTTAGGGTGCTGGTCCATTTAACCTGGCAAGAAACCCACACATATTTCATTGTCTCCCTACACATACAATTACTCTTGGCCTTGTGCCAATAGCTCCCCCTTTTTTAACAGGATCTTTCAGCTCATTGCACATTAATGCCCACCATTTAGTATTTCCTATAGTTCAAGACAGTTGAGCAAATAGGTTCGTGATTCTAGCAATGTGCTGAGCAGCCCTGCACTTTAAGACTCTGTGCGATATATCTCCACGAATGCAGAGCTGTGCTCATTGTGCCACCATTTTAAACTCGTGGCCGTGTTAATTTTCCCATCCAGCATCGCTTAAATTCATTTGTTGAGAAATGGATACAAGTCATGAGCCAGGTCACTGTATTACAAAAGTCAGAGTCACATCTATGATGCAGTGTATCCCTTCCTTCATCCCTCCAGGGGGTGAGTAGCAGGTATACATCTGTCCGGGGAGGAAGCAGGCCCACCCGGGCAAGACAGCACTACTCCCATGGAGACACCTCCTCTCAAAAGGTTCAGTGCTATGCAGTGAAAACAGTTAAATGTATTATTTTGATCTCAAAGAGAGACGAACACAAATCCAAAGAGTTAGCTGTCTGTTTTCAGTCAAGTACTCACAGTCACCTGGTAGCCCCAGGTTCTCCCACTTCAGTTCAGATTCAAGTATTGCCTTTCCACTGCCCTTTGTATACCCTTTGAAGGTCTAGCCACAAGCCAACTGGAGCATCTTTCCTGCTACCTTGACTGGTGGGTGTCACTCTCTCTCTCCTTTTGTCGACCAAAGCCCACATCATCTGTTGGGGATGCTGCTTGTAGATTTCTTCTGGTTGCTCTGGTATCTCGATATTGAATGACTCCAAGAGTTTGTTCACATGCAGAACTGTGTCATAGGTTTTGGCCCCTGACTCTTCATCGACAATCAGTTTCACGGGATATCAAATTTAGGCATTAAATTGTTTTTCTTTAAGTGGCTTAATCACCCCGAATATCAGTTTTTGCTTTCTCAAAATGTCTGGAGGAAAGTCCTGACCTGCAAACACATGTTTGCCATTGAAGTTTAGATCTGAATTTGCCCATACCTTTCTCATCAGGTCATCCTTGGTAGGAAATCTCAGAAATGTTACTATTATGGACTGGGGGTGCATCTGCTTTTGGCTTTGGTCCTATCACTTGGTGTTCTCTTTCAGTTTCAGTTTGAAGTCTTCAGGCAGTTTAAGCTCCTGCTGGAACCAGATCATGAGAAAGTTGTTTAAATCCCATTATTCTGCTTCCTCTGGGAAGACACTAAGTCTCAGATTCTTTCTGTGGGTCCATGCCTCAATATCCTCAGCCCACTCTGTCAGCTCTCTTTCTTGCCTACACAAATATAGGACTGTTTGGCACAAACTGCTGTTCTCATCTCAGAGCACTGAAATCACTGACTCTACAGCACCAGTCCTCTGCTCAAGCTGCTTGAAGTCCCTCTTAATGTCAGCCACATTTTCATCAATACACTGGAGTGTTTTATGTGTCATCACTATACTTTTTTGTGGCTGACCGATCCTACCATTGAGGATGCATCATTGTCCTTGACTCCAGAGCCCGTCATGAAGTTGGCGTCCTGTGATGAAGGGTTGCTGGGACTCCTGCATTGCACTATTGATCTGCCTTTTCTCTCCAATTTGGACCCCAATTTTGGTCCCTTTCTAGGTTGTCCTATGGGGACTTATGAAGGTATGCACTGCTCACTTTTTTCTTCCTGAAAGCTGGTGTGTTATTTAGGATGTCTGCTGATTAAGCCTGGTCAGGGCGAGAGCTTGTGATTAAGCTGCCATCTCGGCTAGAGATGGAATGGGAAGTGCCCCCCAACTTTTATGTCCTTGACATAGTCACTATGCATGAGCAGTAGTTCCAGGATTACCCCTTCCCTCATTGGCACTCTTACCCCTGGACCAAAAAAAATCCTGGAATGCATTCAAAAATGGTTGACTTCTGGTGCAGTTTACCTCTGAGATGTACCAGTCCACATCCAGTAGACTGCAGTCACATGTGCTCAACAACCCCCAGTGATGTTTCCCATTTAATTTACCCTCAAGCTACCTGTGCATCCCATCCATTTGATTTGTTTCCCCATAACCCCCACATTCTAGCCTTCCTGCCCTGCCTGATTCCAGCTGCACCCACAGTGACTCTGCCTCCACATTCTTGATCTCTAGCATATCCATGGTTGCCTTGATGCCCTGTTTCATGTACAGAGCCACACTTTCCCCTTTGTCTTAGCCCTAACTTTCCCAAAGGTTGCATTTATATGAGATTACTATTTTTCTTTAAATCTGAATTTAATGCAAAAGAATAATATCAGTTTAGGATACAGAGCATAGGTGTGTCATATTATTGTAATTACTATGTTCCCTGCGTCATCTATTTATCATGGAATACATATATACTGTAAACTGGAAAACCACAGATTTTGTATTTTTAGGATGTGCAGTATATGTCTAATATCCACATGTTGGGTTGTATGCACAAACTGGTTTTGGCTCTACGTGCCATGATACACTGTCTATAGGGCTGAGGTGCATGCATCCCAGATGCATAAATGCAGACAACCAGTCATGTATACATGTTCTCTCCCAGGCAGGATCCTACACATTTGCATATATCCTGATGAGGTGGGAGTCCAGGGGCATTTGAGCTGTAGCACCCTTATATGTGCATGCATTAGGGCTGTTAAGATAGGCTTCGTGTAGATGTCAGGGTGGATGATTATGCTAGTCAGGTTACCATAACCCCCCACTGTATCATGATGCCAGCCCCATTGTGGTCACCTACCGAAGATGCCAGGCACTGCCGAGCTCCACCTCCATAAAACGGAGGACTGGGGTTCTATTGAGCAGCTTTTAATTTATATTTTTTTAACGTTTTTTTATATAAAATACAACTCAGAAAAGGATAGAGAAAGCCCAGCTATAGACTGGTGTACCTCATGATCCCAGACCCAGTGCAGGTTTGCATTGCAGTTAGTGCTCTTTTATTTCTTCCGGCTGGCCCTCCCTTCATACCAGCTGTCCTAGCCCAATGACCTAGACTTTCCTCAATTATTTATGGTTGTGCAGTAACAGCATGGACTAGGTGCTCATTGGGTACAGTGGCCATGGGTGGCTGGGGTCATCTGTCCAACCTTAATAATGTTTTTCCCTGGTTTTCTCTCCAGCAGAAGAGAGTGTGCAATGACTCCCTAGACAGCACCATTCTCATTGCCATATGCAGGATATCAATGGCCTCTATTCCTTCTTTTTTCCCCCTGCATGACAGTTTTTAATTGCCATGCCCCCAGCCATCACCAGTATGGTGGCAGGTGTAGTGTCCAGCACCTCAACCCTCTATGCCACTGGACTGGCCCAGAGCAGGCTTTCAGCTGGCAGTCTGATTTCCCACCTGACTCAGCCTGCTCCCAGCCACCTCTTTCCTTTCCACATTTCTATGCACTTCGGGGCAGGGGAGACAAGGGAGGGGTTGTGAATTCTGATCCCATGTGTGAGTCTGGGGCTAGTTGTCTAGCGCACAGTAGTGGGTGCAGGTGCGCACATGTTCTGGCAGTTATGAGGACAAATAGTATGCAAAGTCTGTTAGAAGGAAGTTACAAAGGGATAAACTCAGGATCTGTTTTCCCATATATTCAAATAAAAACGTATATCACAATCAGCCTGGAAATGAAAGGATATCTTTTGAACAGTGTAGCATTTCTCTCTGTCTAGTTATATTTGCATGAAAAATCTGATGCAAATCAAATCTGCATGTAAGTCTGTGTGCAGATTGTTGCAAATGGTGACTTTTTGTAATAATAAATGTATAATGTGAAATTTAATACAATCTCAGACCTGAATTTGGATTTAAATTCAGACACAGATGAAAGTCCAGAATTCAGCTGACAGATTATTTGTCATTTGGCTGAAAATTATGAACTAACCACCCGAAAATAAAATTGTCACCTTAACAAATCATTCTGTTTTGTGGAACATGAAACATTATTCACCCCCGAATTCTTGAAACAGCATAGCAAAGATAATTTGAATTGTGAATGTTTGAATATTGCAATATATTTTAATGTACTGTTTGTGGTAAATGTTATAGCTAACAAGGTGTCCAGCTACAGTATGCTGTCTGAATTCTACTAAGAAAAACAAGCATTTGTCAATGCCGAACGTTCGCTTGCAGGTATTTGCAGTGGTGTTTGGCACGTATGGTGCTTTACCCTAATGCCCTGTGCGATTGCTGGTATTTGCACAATAAATTTTCAGCATGACCTTTTTGTTACCCCCATTGTGTGCTACATAGGCAGAAACACGTTTTGGGCAGGATGTGAAAAATGACAGCTGTACTGCTCATAAGGAAGTGTGGTAAAATGGCAATGTTGAAAATCTGGAGTGGAAATATTGAAAATTCGCAAACCTACGAGCGTGCGTGGGAACTGTGCAATGCACGCTCGTAAAACAGTCATTGTTAGGAATTTTTTCACCAAATTTTCAACATTGGCATTTTAAAACCTCTGCTAATGAACAGTGTCACTGTGATTGTCTTACTGTGTCCCATACATTGATTTTGCACCGACTGCGCCATTGTTGCACTACATGGGCGGAAATATGTTTTGGGCAGGATGTGAAAAATGACAGCTGTACTGCTCATAAGGAGGTGTGGTAAAATGGCAATGTTGAAAATCTGGAGTGAAAATATTAAAATTCGTAAACTTACGAGCGTGCATAGGAACTGCGCAATGAACACTGTAAAACAGTCATTTTTAGGAATTTTGTCACCAAATTTTAAACACAGCCATTTTAAGACCTCTGCTCATGAACAGTGTCACTGTGATTTTCTTAATGTGTCCCATACATTGAGTTGCACACACGACTCGCCATTGTTTTGCTACATGGTGGAAACATGTTTTGGGCAGGATGTGAAAATGACAACTATACTGCTCATGAGGAGGTGTGGCAAAATGCCAATTTTGAAAATCTGGAGTGGAAATATTGAAAATTAGCAAACCTACAGTCACGTAGAGTATACTTCACAGCACACTCGTAAAACAGTCATTTTAGGAATTTTCACCAAATTTTTCAACATTGCCATTCTAAAACCTCTGCTAATGAACAGTGTCACTGTGATTTTCTTACTGTGTCCCATACATTGATTTCGCACACCGACTGTGCCATTGTGCACTAGATGGGCGGAAACACGTTTTGGGCAGGATGTGAAAAATGACAGCTATACTGGTCATAAAGAGGTGTGGTAAAATGGCAATGTTGAAAATCTGGAGTGAAAATATTGAAATTTGGCAAACTCACGAGCGTGCGTAGGAACTCGCTATGCGCTCGTAAAACAATCATTTTGGAATTTTGCACCAAATTTTCAACATGGGGTTTTGGGACCTTCTCAAGAATGATGTCACTGTCATGGTGTTATTTGGGCCTGAAGGGTGATTTTGTGCAGTGACTGCGAAATCACCCTTTGGGCCAAATAATGCCATGACAATGACATCATTCATGAAAGGGTCCCAAAAAACATAGTGAATCAAAAACAAAAATACCTGAAGATATGCAATAAAGTTGAAAACCCCTATCTAGCCCCTTATACAGCTTACGGCATTTCCTCAGTTCGTGGTCGGCTTTGAAGAGTACAGACGTGTCCCGGTCCACCGAAGATCGCCGTGCCAAGCTCCGGAGGTAAGTATGGGGTGAGGGGGGTGTGGGGAGGCTGGGTGCGCAGTGGGTGGGTGCGGGTTGTGGGAGAGGGGACTGGGAGAAGCGCCGTGGGACCATTTTTGCTTTACAGGTGGGAAAAAAAAAGACTACGTGGGACGTTTGCCACACTGGGTGAGCTCCCAGTGTGGCAGAAGGATGGCTGGGGGGGCCGAGGAGCCGATGGGGGATTGGGCAGCCCCATCTTCAAACAACGTGGGATGTTTGCCACGCTGGGGTGGGCTTCCAGTGTGGTACCAAAGCACTGGGGGGGTGGCGTGACACGGGGGGGCGGTGTGACGCGGTGCTCTGTATGACAGTGGTGGTTTTCTTTGAAGTGAAGACCACCGCTGTCATACACAGCTCCTGCACCCATTGGTGCAGGACTGCCATGCCTGCTCAACTGAGCAGTGGATTGCAAGGGAGAGGCACACCTCCAAAGTGTGCTACTCTCCCAAAATGTTCCTTGCGCATGCGCGCAAGTGAACATAAAAATGGTCTGTTGCTATATACTATGTACTATATATTGTATATGATCATCTTCAGTTATTTACTTTTAACTGTAATGCTTGAGTAAATGTTTAGAAATAGTCACATAAAGAAAATAGGACATTACTTTCACAATACAATGCACAAAGTATTTTCTTAAAATAATTTGTCTGTCTAATCATACTATCATCTACAATCAACTCTTAAGAAATATATATCACCACATTGACTTATTTATTTGCAAAATACAAGCTCCCTGAGTTGGACACATGCCTGATTGTCACTGGAGCACATGCCCATATGAAGTAGTATGAATGGAATGCAAGGAGGGCATGACACTGTAGATAAAGAATGGTATGAGAGTTGAGCCCCAAGTAGATGGGCTGGTCCGCTGCCTGAGCACATTGCGGGACATTGTATACTCAAAGACAGATGATGTCATTTTTTCTTTGCTGCTGAGGATCCGGTCAATTTGTGAAATTTGCCTTTGCAAATTACTTTGTGAATTTGTCACTTCATCACTCCTTCACTTTTCATTGAGTTCTCCTGGCAAAGTGCCACTTTTTCAGGTGATGTCAAGTGAAGGTATGGTGAAGTGGTAACTTTGCCAGTCAATTTAGGTCAAGTCACATAGAAAAATAGCACTTCACCTGGTGAAAACATTGCCAAGTTGTCACTTCTCACTTCACAAATTTTGATAACTTTGCGAATTAATTTGTGAAGGTAACTGCAGCCACTTTGCCCATCTCTAACTGCATATTCGACAAAGCAGTAGTGTAAAGGTCCATATCCAGGCTAATAGCATTAAATCCTACCATGGGCAAGTGCCTAATAGTAAGCGAGTATGGGCACAAACTGACCCACCACAAGTGGGCACTACTGCCTTAGCATGCAATTAAGGAAGGAAAGTTAAGCAAGGCATCACAGTAGACTCTGGAAAGAGAGAAGGCACTGCTGTAACAGCATGCAGCATGGAAAGGAATGCCAAAGGCAAGCATGGTGCAGGGGTACCACTGTGCAGTAGGGGCATAGGCTCACAGCAGGCACAGGCTTAAAGTGGTGGATGGTGAAAGCCAAGGACAGATGAACTGCAAAAGGCATGCTAGGGCTGTTGGGAGAATATGATCAACAGAAAAGCACATGGGCAGCAGAGCAAAGACCACAGCAAAACTGAGAAGCACAGCTAAAGAGCAAAAACAAACCCAGATACTGCAGGCACAAGAAAGACACAAGGGTTGTGCTATAGTTGATGAGTGCAGGTGGGACAAACAGCATCCGCAGCTGCCAAAAAGTAACTGAGCTGTCGATCGCTTGAGCACGAACACCTTAAAGCAGCCATATTTGTCAGTCAGCAAAAAAATTCATCACACGGGTTTTTTATCATTAAAATATTTCTGAGACAATTTGATGTACTATCAGTATATTATTATTTCTTATAGATGTTTTTAAAACAGCTTTTATTGCTAATTTTATAACAAATAACTCAAGTCATTAAAGATGGCCACCACTAGTAATTTTTAAAAATCCTTTGCCATGATAATTCTTTTTGACTTTATGTACTAGATTCATACTGCAGATGTATTAGGTGGGTGCTTGCACACATTTCCAATGGCAACTAGCAAAGCAGTGCACCAGAATGTTTTATTTATTCATAGTGGGTGTGCCAGAGAAAAATTATTTTTAAAAACTTTCAAACCCAATATCTCAGTTCAGCAGTGGCATACAACTAAAAGTAAAATAGATACATTGATATTTTTGCCAGACATACGTTATTGCTACAAAACACTACGATGAAATGTGTTTCTGCTAACAACTACTGCTGTTTAAGTTGACCTCAATTGGGGCATAGCAGAGGCCACCCATAGCTGCACTGAACCACAGATTGAAGCTATACCATTGCAGAAGATGACAGTGGACAATAAGCAACAAAATGTTACACAATTTTCTCAACACCCATTGGGACTATAAGTTAAAGGAGTGCCTGTCTGGAGGAAGGAGGCATCTCAACTGTTATTATGTTACAACTCAAATAAAGAAGCCAGATGTTAGTGTGTGCAACTTCTGTTGCCTCACAACATGGCATAGCACAAGTTGTATGATAGTATATCATGCTGAGAGACTATGGGTGCAGAAACTACCATGCAGATGTGTTCCCCTCCCACCCTCTCACTTACCATTAGTCCTGCTTCTGGGCCTGAAGCTGTTCAGTTTCTGAGGCCCATTTTGCCTTTTCCTGGCAATCCCGGGAACCCCAACCCACTGCCACATTATAGCTGTGGGATTTGGTGGAACCCACTTCCTATCCAGCATCTGATAACAAAGTAATCCAAAAGACTGTGTGCTCCATCAAATCCTTCTTTGGGTTCTGGTTGCAGGTTTTACAATCCTGCTACCACTTGCCTGTAGCAGTTTTACAGGCAGGAGGGGATGGGTGTCACAGAAGTGTATGAGTAATTGAGAGGTGCCATGCTTTGTGCAAGGCTTGCAGTTCATTTGCATGTTGACCCACCCTTATCTGCACAATTGCAATCTATTTTGTGACTGCATGTGGAAGGCATGTGACCCCCGTTGTGAGTGGCATAAATAAATACAATGTCATAACTGTCACTCAGTGGTCATTGCGACCATATTACAACCACCCTGTGACAGTCTTCCGTGACTGTGTATTAGGCCTACGGTCTTAAAAATATAACAGCATTTCATTTACTGTATGCTGTTATTGCCCTTGCATCATCTAATGAATGTCTTTATCCATAGGGGGAGTTAGGGAGAATAGAGCGAGGAGCCATCTCAGAGTGGATCCAGGTATGGTTCCAGGGCAGACAGGATGGATTCCAATTCTTTTTCTACCCCAACCTTTCTATGTGTCATACTACAACCAGTGCAACACTGTTCTACTGATGTTTCTGTAGCTGGTGTACCAACTGGGAACAGCTGCTTATGCAGCACTGTAAACTCATAAATACAGCACTCAGGGCCCCATTATCTAATTAGGCCACTCCATCAGGTCCTGGCATTAGAAGTCATCAGAGCATGACTGAACAGAAGGCTTTCTACTGGATTCTCTTTTCCATTTAAAATCAACCCCTGCTGTCCAAGTCCACCACCACCACATTATCTGCTTCACTGGTCATACAGTATTCCTTTTATCAGGCCTGATTTACTTTACCTTTTTTTCTAATAAAACATAATAGCCCCAAAACGGCACATTTATATTCATACATTTATGTTATTTATTAAAGATATTCCTGCAGTCATCTACAAATACTGTAATGGTTACTATTTCTTTTTTAATTGCATTTGATGCAATGCACTCCTGCTTCGAGTGTAGTGCTTTAAATGATGAAACCTGACTGACAGCTGAACCAGTTGTTAACCTCTTTGAAATGACCAATTCAGCAAATGCAGCAGAGGCATGGCACAGAAAGATGAGTGGAAAGTGAAACCAAATGCAAATGGTAAAATAAACTGTTTTACAATGTCATCCTGAAGTTTTTTGATAACATTTCTGACCTCAGCCCTTGCTGTTTTAGGGGATTAATGATCGGTAATGATCAACTCAGCTTCATCTTGGCTCAAGAACGTCCCCTGACCAGTTATTAAACTCTAGGAAATGCCCTGTGCCTCAGTTGGTATTTCCTAAGCAGCAGTGACTGCAGGAGCATAGTGAAGCTTGTGTGAGTTGAGAGAGTATTGTGTAGCCCAATCAATCAATCAATTAATCAAGTCAAACTTTATTTAACCAGGCAATTCATCCTTGAGCAAGCTCATTTGCAAGATGGTCCTGGACAGAGAACACAAAAGTAAAGACAAAGGTTGATACATTACAATACAGTGCCAGTAATATAAGGTACAGCTTATTTACACATGGAAGAGTACAATGATGAAGATTATAATGATAATTAGTTTCAGTGAGTATGAGGGAATTTGACAGGAATGGAGGGGAGGAGGGGTCTTTCGGCAATGAATAAGCAGAACAAATCTGTCGCTTAGTGAGAAGCAACAAGATATTCACAACACTGCACCAAGTGGTTACAAATATATTTAATAAGCCCTTGCTCACAGAATGTGTCAGTTACAGTGAAATGAACTCTCTGAAGTTTTGTGTTGCATAAGTGTTATTACTTGTGCTGCAAAGTTTCATTTCCGAAATGAGTCAGCTCTTCTTTTTAGAGCAAATTGTACTACAATAATCCTCTCAGCAACCTAATAAATTCAAGAAGTAATAAGTTACAGAGAAAAAGGACCTGTGGTACTGTAGACATTTGTCAGCAGTCTTTAAAACAGAACACACAGTAGAAAATCCACAGTACCTTATGTTAATGGTGAAATAAAGTGTTTTTTTATATGTCATTCAAATTTATGTTTGGGGTAGCTCGTTCTCTTCCAAGCTTGCTCTCCAAGCATGCTGGGACCTCCTCCCTGTTACATCATTATTCAAATTAGTCTTCCGTTCATTTGATATACAGAAAGCCAAAGCATAAAGGAGATGGAACCCTTTTATTCCTTCTGGATTATGACATTACTTCACCCTTCACTCGACAAGACTCAAGGATAGAAGACAGAATGGTTTTGTATCAGAAAGGTCTTATTAGATTAACCTGATAGTTTTTTTTGATTGGGTGACAAAGGAAGTAGACAAGCACCATGCTGTGGACCTTCTGTACTTTGACTTCAGCAAGGCTTTTGATTTGATACTGCACAAAAGATTGCTCAAGAAGATGAAAGACCTGGGTGCCGCTAAAGCCATAGTGAACTGGGTGGGTAATGGGCTAGAAGGCAGACAACAGAGGATGGTAGTCAATGGGGTTAAATCAGAGGAGAGGGAGGTTATGAGCGGGGTTCCACAGGTGTCTGTCCTGGGTCTGGTCCTCTTCAACATGTTCATTAGTGACACTGGTGAAGCAATCCGGTGCAGGTTGTGTCCTTTTGCAGACGACACAAAACTATGTGGGAGGGTGGAAGTGAAGAGGGAATAAGGGATATGCAGAGGGACCTACAAAAGCTAGAGGGGTGGTCAAAGGTCTGGCAGTTAAAATTCAATGCCAAAAAATGCAAGGTAATGCACTTAGGGAAAAAAAAAACCAATATAGAGTACTGGATGGGTGGGGAGAGACTTAACACTAGAGATGAGGAGTTATCATCAGTAACTTCCTTAAACATATGAACTAGTGCAACAAAACCTATAGCAGGGCTAATAGGATGCTAGGATGTATCAGGAGGGGTATTGATAACAGAAGAAAAGAGGTAATACTCCCTATCTACAGATCCTGGAATACTGCACCCAGTTCTGGAGTGCTCACCTCAGAAAAGACAAGGATTGGTTGGAGACAGTGCAGCACAGAGTAACAAAAATCATTCAGGACCAGCAGGGCAGGTCCTATGAGGAGAACCTCAAGGTGTTAAATATGTACTCACTGGAAACCAGAAGGGAGAGAGAGGAGATATGATAGAGAGCTTCAAGTTCCTTAAATGAATTAACAAAGTGAACTGTGGGGAATTATTTAGTCTGAATACCAACTCACAGTCATGTGGACATAAATGGAAATTAACAGGAAGGAGGTTCAGGAGGGACATAGGAAAATACTTCTTTATGGAAAGGGTGATGAAACCTTGTAACAGTCTGCTGGTAGAGGTGCTGGGTGTGAACACAGTCAAGGGATTCAAGCAGACCTAGGATAGAATGATGGGAATAGTGACTGCCCAGGGCAACAAGACCATGGAAAAGAATGGGGAGTGGATAGAGAGGGTTAGTACCCTGGAGGAACAATAGGTTCCAAGGATGGTTCCAGGGATTATCGGGAACTTGGCAGACTTGATGGACCTCTGATCTTTTCCTGCATCATTTTCCATGTTTGTACATTTCCAGTGTGTGTGTACATAGCTAGGCTTGCCACCTGACCAGCTTTTTATTGGGTAATATAATTATCATGGTCCTTACCTATTCTTCTAGTTTTGCTCATAGGTAGCCCAGTTGGTGAGCCATTTTGAGTGTTCACATACTCCTAAACTGATTATATCAAATCATTTACCATTTTTCCTGCATGCCCATGTTACAAACAAGTTGTGATGTCATATAGACTTTTGCTTGCAAAACCAGACAATCTAGAAGGTATGAAGTATGGCTGATTACACCATTAGCAGTACACTAAGAAAACCTTTTCCACTCTGCATTGTAAGTATGGTCATACACCATTCCATTAAAGGCTTCTCTGATATTACAAATGGCTTTAGAGGAGGATCGATGTACTCATCAGTCATAAAAAGTGGCGGGGCCAAGAAAAGAACTGGGGTGTGGTTTAGTATCAGGTTTTCAACAAATACAAAGGTGGTGACTCTTGTAAAGTTTCAGTTCAGGTTTCTCTTGTTTCATAGTACCGTGTCTCTTAACAAGAGGATACTGTTGATCTATTTATTGTATCAGAACAGGGCCAGGAATGGTTGTTTATTCATTTCAAACGTTTTACCAGGAAGGAAACATAGAAAGTGATGGCCAAAGGGGACAGCAAGGTCCATCTAATCTGCCCAGGAACCTACCTGGTGCTATCCCCCTCCCCTCCATTGCCTTTCTGTATGCTACCTTCATGTCTGTCCCATACATTCTTGAACTCGCTTACCGAACGACATACTGAGCTGTTAAGAGTTCATTTCCAGGTGCATCCAGGAGGAGGCGTAGAGAAGAAAATACAATAAGGTGCAAATGTACAATACATTAATAGTTGTGCAGCAACAATATTATGTGACAAGTAAGAGTCCAAACAAAATACAATGCAACTCCTTTTCTTTGTAAAGTGTATGTACAGTATGAGCATGTTTGTGATTGATGGTTACCCTGTATTAGATTGAATAAATGTGAGTAAAGTGCCAGAGTCCTCTTTTCATGATCCTCTTTTCCAAGCAACCCAGTGATTATTTTGGTTTATTCAGTAGGCTTCTGCAACCACCTACTCCAAAATTTGTGTCCCTTGCTAGAGGTGTGTGTACTCGGGGAACTTCACTTTGTGGAGTACTTTGTGATGTTTTCATGACTTTGCATTGTTGGGGCTTGCACTTTACATAGTTCTCTCCTGGTAAAGCCTATGCTTAGTGGCAATTTGCCAGTGAACTTGCCAGTGAAGTACCACTATACCAATATTGGAGCTGCTAAAACTAAAGGAAATATTGACTTCTGGTTGAGCCGAGAACCAAGATGGCAGTCTAATCCTGAGCTCCGCGATCCCCCCTCACTAAATCCCTAGCAATCAGCAAGTTTTACTACTTTTGAGATCCAGAAAGAAGTTTAATTGCAGGGACTATGGCTAAAATGATACAAAAGTCACTTATTTGTACACGGAAGAAAACGGAAAAGAATAGATCCAGCAGCCTCAATGTCAGCCCAGGAGGCCTCCGACTCCGAGCTGTCTGTGGCTCCATCTGAAATCACTGAACAAATTGCTACAACCTGTGGTAAAATAAAGAACAAACGAGTGAAGTTTGATACAATTTACAAAGAACTGCTGGCATTTCGGGCTGAAATAAGAGCAATGTATGGGGAGCTGCGAAGAGATGTGGCAAATTTAGAACAACGAACTGACTCCACTGAGAGACAGATCACGTTAGTGGAAAATAGAGTGGATGATATAGAGGAATCTTTTCATGAGTTACAAGATCAATACGCTATCCTCCATTCCAGACAAGAAGATGCAGAGAATAGGGCTTGACATAAGAACATCTGAATTTATTGTATCCCTGAGGGCTCAGAGGGCCAAGATCTCCCTGATTTTATCACAACTCTTGTGAAAACAGCTTTAGATCTGCCCTCGGATAAGTTGTTGGAATTAGAGCGAACCCACAGGGTGCTGGGCCCACATCCTAATGTTCCAAATGCAAGCCCTCGGTCTATAATACTCCGTTTCCTCAGTTATGCAGTAAAAGAAAAGATTCTGTCAGCATCTTGGTGTAAAGGGAAGATTTTCTATGGAGAGACTCGAATCTATATAGACAATGATTAAGCCCCTCAAACCATGAGAAATCAGAGGGCATATGCAGACATTCTCCCAGTTTAAAAGAGCAAATATCAAGTTTTCCACCCCTCACCCTGCTCCTTATTGCTTGCTGCACCCGACAGGCAGGAAGGAGTTTTACTCAGCAGAAGAGGAGGCCAGGGAAGAGCTTCTCAAAATAGGGATCCAGATTAAAAAGAGCTTCTCAAAATAGGGATCCAGATTAAAAAGAGGGCCGAGTCAGGACCTATGGTCTTCTCGAGGGTACCTAGATGGCAGACAGTGACTCCACGTGAAGAACATAGACAAGTGGGAGAGCAGAGACTGGACCATCTGAAGTGTCGACTCGCTACGTTTCATAAACCCACCCGTGGCAGAACCTGACTCAAATTTTTAAAAACACAGAGAAGTGTTCGGTGAATTTAGTCTACAGAGAGACTTTTGGAGATTTTAACTGCAGAGACTAATGTAACTGGGGTTGAAGCCCGAATCCAGGATGTTGCGCAGAGACAATCTCAGGCTGGTATACATAGGCCTACAACAGACTTCAGTTATTTCTATTTTAGAACAAATATATATAGCTTTATAATTATAAGAGGAGTAACAGATGAAAAAGATGAGGGTTTATTATACAAATAATAAGATATAACTTATGATAGCCTAATGTCAGCAAAGAAAAATTACAGTCAGAAGCTGAGAAGCTTACAATTACCGTCAAACCATTAGACTCATATTTAAGTTAGAAAGAGGCAGCAAAATATACAACTTGATTTTATATTTGGAATTTATTTAATATTCAAACCATTTTTTTACTTTAGAAATTACATCCTCTGGATAGCTCAAGAAACAACACGCACCAGTGCTACCTCAGGTTCCTTCCAATTGGGTTGAGAGAACATGAAGAGAGGCAAAAGATATCCCCTACCCTTAGAAGTCATGAGTAGAATGTACATAATTTGAGTGTTGAAGTGGAGATTTCTCCTCGACTCATAGTCCATACAGTTGGCTATACAGCATGTACAAGCTAACATATAAAATAAGTAAAAAATAGTTGCTTCAATTTTCCAGTTTTATTTACAGCTACAAGGGACAGAGAGTTGACAGTAATATTCAAATTAAAGATACACATGGGTGGAATCATTCCTTGGGGAGAGTGTGTGTAGAGGGTTAAAAGTTATGAATTGAAAATATAAGAAAATATTTTAATGTACCTTTACAGTAAATCAAAATATATCTTCCTATTTTGCTGGTGGAAAGGAAGGGATGAGGTGTAGGGTGAGGTCCAAATTCAAATATAATCTTCTATAATAGCAACTCAATTCATCAAAATTATTTGTCCTTAATATAAAGGGTTGAACAACCCCGATTAAAAACAAAGACTCTCACAATATTTAAAGAAACATTTATCTGATGTCATATTTTGACAGGAGACCCATCTGACAGACGTCAAACACTCTAAATTAATGTGGGGGTGTATCAGGTGTATGCTTCGTTTTGCCCTAATGGAAAATGACGTGGAGTATCAATTATGATTCTCCAGACCTCCCCTTTCCACCTATCCTCACAGCTCACTGATTATCAGGGAAGGGTATATGATCCTGAAGGGACACTGTAAGGGAAACAGGTAAACACGGTGAACATGTATTTTCCTCAATGATGATAATGGTACTAAAATGTTTCTTTAGCAAATTAATAGATAATCTTCAGGGATGTTTGATTATGAGGTGGAGATCTTAATCTCACTTTGAACCCCATTTAGATTCATCAACTCCACATAAACATAAGATCTTCCCGACCCTGAAAATACTTCAGGACTAATATGGAAGCAGTTGCCATGACCAATGTTTGGAGGATTTTCTATCCATCAACAAAGGGATATACCTTTGTATTCCCTCATCATGATTCCTTTCTAGATTGGATTATTTTTTTATTACTAAAAAGGAACATACAGACTACTTAAAGGTCAAACAATTGGTCCCAGATTCCTTTCTGATCATTCACCTCTATTTTTGGAAACTAGATTTTAAAATTCCAAGAAAAAATCACTAGGTGGCATCTAGACACCTCTTTAAAGAGATAAACCCTTTAGAGATAGCTTCAAAGCTAAAAATTCCCAGGTTATTACAGAAGACTCAGGAGGATAGGTCTCCACATCCATTTGGAACAATTAAAGTAGTGATTCATAGAGATGTAGCTTATACAGCCCAACAAGAAAAAAAAAAAATTGGAATAAACAATATATAAACTTCATGGTGAACTAAGAAACCACTATTGGGTCTATAACCCGAAGATTAGGGCACAAATAGAAGCAAACAAAGCTATTTCAGAAGCTTTTAGATGAAAACCAACAAACTTTATTTTATTTAAATCATATTAGTTTGAGAGGCCAAAGGGCTCGAATCTGGCTGGAAGATTAAGAGGCAGAGGACAACCACATATTTCATAACTGAATCTAATTTAATTACCACATTAACTCACTCAGAACAAATAGCAGTTTGTTTTCAAATTAATACTCAACTATATACCTAGGCTAGCTGACACAGTAAAGTAGGAGCTTTTACTCTTCCACTCCCAATTACAACATGTGGTAGAGACTGAGCTCGATAAGATGGAAGAACTTAAGGTAGTGACAGATAGTAAAACAAAAATCCGGTCCAGATGGAATACCTGCAGGAATAGAAAACTTTTACAAACAATTGCCCCTATTAGTTAAATCATTTCAAATTCAGAGGAGTCCCCCCTCTCTTCTTGAGATTTTTAATATCTCTCGGTGTGGAAACAAGTAAACCCCAGATTTAATTACTTCATATAGACGATATCCATACTCAATATGGATTATAGAACATTTTCTATATGGACTCAGAATAGAAGAATTGATTCCAGGTTAAATGAATCCAGATCAATCAAGTTTCTCAGAACCAAGCAAACTTAGATAATATAAAAAGAAAGTTCCTTCCTTTTACTATATGAATAAGAGAAAAAATACAACCTTTCTCAGCCACAGATGCTAACAAGGCTTTTGACCAGGTTAGCTGGATTTTATGGAGAACCCTCTAGTTTGGTTTCCCAAATTTATTTCCTATGAAAAGAGTAAATGCTTCTCCCAAAAGCATATCAAGGTAGACTGATCAGCTATCAGATAGGATACACCTAGGCAGAGGACAGAGCAGGGTTGCCCACTTTCCCCACTTTTTATTTGCCTTTATATATTGAACCATTGGCAGAGTCCATTAGGTGAAATCCCACAAATCAAGGGATACCTCTGGGGAAAATTTACTCTCTCATTATATACAGACAATATATTTCTGACCTAATGAATAAAAGCTCAGTCCACCATTCTGGAGGTGACAGAGAAGTTCTCAAGTTTGCTAGATATAAGATTAATATTCAAAAGATGGAGATTCCAGATTGGATTATTTTTTATTACTAAGGAACATACAGACTACTTACAAGATCAAACAATTGGCCCAGATTCCTTTCTGATCATTCCTCTATTTTGAAACTAGATTGCAAATTCCTAAGAAAATCACTGGGTGGCATGAACACCTCTTTTTAAGGGATAAACCCTTTGAGATAGCTTCAAAGCTAAAATTTCCCAGGTTATTGCAGAAGACTCAGGAGGTTAAGGTTCACATCCATTTTGTGGGATAATAAAATTACAGTGATTCATGAGGAGATCATAGCTTATGCAGCGAAAAAAAAAATTGGAATAACAATATTAAACTTCATGGTGACTGAGACACCACAGGCCCAGGTCCCTGTAACGAAAGAGATTAGGGCACAAATGAAGCAAACAAAAACTAGTTTACAGAAGCTTTAGATGGAAAACACAACAAACTTTATTTTGTTGAAATCATATTGGTTTGAGGAGGGCCAAAGGCACCGAATCTAGCTGGAAGATTAAGAGGGCAGAGGACAACCATATATTTCACATAACTGAATCTGCATTTAATACCCAGGTAACTCACTCAGAACAAAACAGTTTGTTTTCAAATTACTACCACAACTATATACCACAGAGCTAGCTGACACGAGTAAATCAGGAGAACTTTTACTCTTTCACACTCCCCGATTACCAGAACATGTGGTAGAGAGACTGAAGCTCCGATAGGATGGAAGACAAAGTGGTGACAGATAGTAAAACCTTAAAATCCAGGTCAGATGGAATACCTGCGAATAGTAAAAAACTTTTCAAAACAGATTCCACGTATTAGTTAAGTCATTTCAGGAGATTCAGGAGGAGTCCCCACTCTCTTCTTGGGATTTTACTAATATCTCTCGGTGTTGAAACAAAGTAAACCCCAGATTTAGTTACTTCATATAAGAAGTATCCATATAATATGGATTATAGTTCATTTTTCTATATGGACTCAGAATAGAAGTGATTCCAGAGTTCATGAATCCAGATCAATAAAGTTTCTCAGAACCCAAAAACTTCAGATAATATAAAAAGAACAGTTCATCTCCTTTTACTATGTGAATAAGAGAAAAATCCTGGCAACCTTTCTCAGCCTAGATGCTGAAAAGGCTTTTGACCGGGTTAGCTGGATTTTGTTATGGAGAACCCTCTCTAGTTTGGTATCCCAGGGGAATTTATTTCCCTGCTGAAAAGGGTAAATGCCTCTCCAAAAGCACATATCAAGGTGAATGATCAGCTATCAGATAGGATACACACTAGGCAGAGGGACTGAGCAGGGTGCCCACTTTCCCCACTTTGTATGCTTTTATATTGAACCATTGGCAGAGTCCATTAGGTGAAATCGACATGGAGACATAGGGAAGGAATATACTCTAACATGCAGACAATATATTGCTGACCCTATTAGACTGAAAGCTCAGTCCCCGCCATTCTGGAGGTGACAGAGAAGTTCTCAGAGTTTGCTGGATATAAGATTAATATTCAAAAGATGGAGATTCTCCCCTTTTAACTTTATCCCAACCCATGGTCTGAGTGCTCTGTTACCAGCTAGATGGCGAAATAACAGAATTCTATATCTGGGAGTCATAATTCCCAGAGATCTGGATCTTTTAGAGCTCCTGAACCTGGAGCCTGTAACTGTTGCCATAGAACAACTAATGGGAAGGTGGGCACATTTGCATTTATCATTCCATCAGCATATACAGACTATCCGAATGACGGTCTTTCCAAAGATCTTATACTTTTTTCAAACTTTGCCTTTAATTACATCTAGGTTTTATTTTTTTTCCTGGGATAGAATATTTTCTGGGTTCGTCGGGGCCGGAAAACATCCTAGGATTAAATGGTCATCCATACAGCTACCTATTGCCAAAGGAAGCTTAAACCTCCCTAATCTAAAAGAATACCACAATGCCATGACATCTAAAGCCATATTTATGTAGATAAGTAGACAAATTTTGCCACTGTGGAAATTAATTGAATTTACTCTGAATGATCTTCATGATATATTCCCGGTTTTGTTCTCTCCATTAGACTCCATTCCAATCCTTGAGGGACTTCATGTGAGGAGTCTGTAATATACTAAAAATATGGTATGAAATTAGGTCAGCTCGGGAACATGCAGAGCTTTTTTTTTTGACTGGTGACTAAGGAAAAGCAGTTCATAGCAGCCAGCTAAGACCATACTTATGAGGAGTGGCATAAATTAGGCCTTTCGATGTTTTAACAATTTCTAGACATGCATGGGGTGATGCCCTTTGCCTCCCTACAGTCTAAATTTGGACTCCCTGTCACATATCATTTTAGATTTTTGCAGATACGATCATATCTGATGGATCTGGGTTCCACTCAATTGGCCCTTCCCTCCCCAAAGCCCAACTTCATGAATCCGATAATTGAAGCAATTGAGGGTAAACTCCCAACACAATTAATTGGTCAGCTTTACAGAGCCTTGAGGGAAAATTGAAAGCAGACCACAGAGAATGTTCTGACTAAATGGAATAAAGAATTAAATACCCAGATTACATATAATAAATGACTAGAGCCAATCATTCCGTCCATGAAAGCTTCTTCAGCTCCCTATTGGCTCAAAGACATATTTAAATACCGCATGCATTTTTATTATCTCCAGATAAACTAGCTAAATTCCTACCTGGAAACTTGGGGAAGTGTTGGAGAGAATGTAGGCAGGTGGAGGCTAATACCTCCCATATTTTCTGTACATGTCCGAAAATTTCCCAGTACTGGAAAGATATTGCCAGGAGGCTTCAAATATTAATTGATACAGATTTGCTTTTAACAAATCAAATGATTCTGTCATACATTGGGGAAGAAGGTTCAGTACCCCCCCAAAAAGCAAACTTTATTTATATTTGGTGGCAGCTAAGAAGGTAATCACCCACTTATGGCAGAAGTCCATATCCCCAACTTTGACCCACTAGCACTCTATAGTGTCAGAAATCTATTATCTAGAACGACTCTTTGCTAAAAGAGTTAATCGTATTCCCCAGTTTGAAATCTATTGGAGGTCTTGGGTCCTCTATATTTCCCCACTGGATGACTCATTTATCCCCTAATGAGATATACCCCTTGGTACCTGCTTCTCTCTTCCCACATGTAGTTCATTATCAATTCAATGATACTGATGGATTATATACCTGAAAGTAGATTGTATACGAAAAGGCTAAACTGGATAAAATGCAAGCAATAGATGAATTTTCACTGTATGTGTATATCATGAACAATGAAATTGCTGTACATATGTATTCCTGCTGTAATACTGATTTGAAACATAAAGAATATAAAAAAAAAAAACTAAAGGAAATGCTTCAACTGAATTGTACAGAAGCCAACATTTTTATTGTACAGTTACCTTGTTGGTAAATGCCCCAATGCCAACTGTGTCGAGGGAGCTCCAGCTTTCCACCGCCTGCATCCTACTTGCTAGCCTGGGGCCCCCGACACCTGCCATGGTTATCAACAACATTACCATTTTCATGCCCATAAAGATCACCCTCATGAATGCTCACCTCCCCCATTGCAAAAGCAGGAGGCGCAACATATGTTCCACCATTAGCATAAACCTCTCAGCCAGGAAAATAATATTCATGCTTCTTCTTCTATCAGGTAACATCCATGTCAATCTGGGCCCACCACCAGTGTCAAACACAGGGGGAAACACAAGTAAAGGCCTGAAAGTAGCTGCACTGAACATCTGCAGCCTCACTGCAAAGTTTGACATACTCCAAGCATTGATGTCCAACCATGCACCTGACATTCTCTGTCTGACAGAGACCTGGCTGTCAAGCAACGTAAAAGACAATGAAGTGATGCTCCTGGGATATCAAACATTCATGAAAGACAGGTGTGGCAAGAGAGGTGGAGGAGTCCTTATCTATGCCAGGGATTACCTATGCTGCTTGGTCCTCCCTGGTACCAGGGTCGAGGATGATCATGAACTACTAGCAGTAAAAGCACAGGTTGGATGGCACGGCAAATCTCTAATCTTAGTCTTGGTTTATCTTCCACCCACTAAAGCCAGGGATGGCCTCCCAAAGATACTGGATACAACTGCTACCCTTCCTAAGGGCACAGAGATTCTCATAACAGGTAACTTTAACATCAACTGGGAGGGCAGGGAATCCATGCCTTTCAAGGACATGGTAGCTACTTCCAACCTGACCCAACTCGTAGACAGCCCAACAAGGTGGAACCACAAAACAGGAAAAGACACCCTCCTCAAATGGCCCCTCTTGAGTTCCCCTTCTTGGATCTCTGAGCTTAAGGTCCTACCTGACACCTTAAGTGATCACTCCCAAGTCACTTTCACATGGTCAAACAAATTGAGGAAGCCCCGCCTATCACAATTAATAGTAGGATCTTGGGGATGGGCAAGCTTAGGGCCCTCTCCTCTGCCCTCTCCCAGCATGGCTGGTCCCCCAATGATCATGTGCCTAATATTGACCAGGTCTTACATTTCTTGATAGAGGGCTTCAACAACATTTATGTTATCTATGCACAACTGAGGAAAATAAAAATTTGGGGTCAAGTTAATGGCTGGATCACAGGGGATCTCCTCACCCAGATGAAGGAAAGGGACAACCTCTGGGAAAAAGCCAGGTCCTCTCGCAGCAAACACAACTTCCAATGCTATAGAGCTGCAAGAAACCACTGCACAAACCTTATCCACCAAGCAAAGGTCAACTTCCACAAGGAGCAGCTTAATAAAACTTGGGGCAATAGGAAGAGATTTTGGGAGAACATCAAAAACCTTCTTGGGAAGGATGAGAAGAGGATCCCCCACTGACTCAACATCAACAACACCTTGATTACTGACCCACGGCACATCACGGATTCTCTCAACACAGTGTTTACTGACCTGACTGGAGTGCTACCCCCTGACTACCTGCACCCTGCTGGGGAACAAACCAACTGCACGTCTCAAGGGGGCTCAACCTCTGTCTTCTACTTCAAAAAAGTGTCAGTGAAGGAGGCTTACAAACACATAAAAAAAATACTATGCAAGACCAGAATGGGGAGTGATGGAGTTGATATGAAACTCTTATCTCTAACACTGGATGTCATCATTGTGCCAGTTACAAAATTATTTAACAAATCGTTGGCTCTTGCACAATTCCACGGGATCTGGAAACAGGCTGTCGTGACGCCGGTGCACAAGAACGGTGATATGACATACACTGCCAATTATAGGCCAATATCCATCCTCGCTCCCTTATCTAAAGCCCTGGAAAAGATTGTAGCCACCCAACTCACAGATTACCTTAACAAATACAACCTATTATGTCCCAACCAACATGGCTCCAGGCAGAATCATAGTACCTCCACTGCCTTGCTGGACTACACTAACTATTTTCACAAGGCACTAGACGAAGGAAAATGGTTAGGACAGTCTTCATAGACCTCACCAAAGCCTTTGACACTGTCAATCGCTCTCTCCTCCTGACTCAACTACAGAACCTGGGGGTTGCAGCCACTACTGTCTGCTGGTTCAAGGACTACCTAACACACAGAAGCCAACATGTAAAAATTGGGCACACAGTATCTAGCTCCAATGAGGTATCTTTAGGGGTCCCACAGGGGTCAATACTGGGGCCCTTAGTATTCAGCCTCTTCCTAAATAATCTTCCTGAAGCCAGTGACATTAAACTGATACTTTACGCAAATGAAGCTGTACTGCTCACCGACAGTTCATCAATAGTCGCCCTCCACTCCGAGCTGCAGGCATCCTTCTACAAGCTGGAAGACTGGTTCTGTAGCCATGAACTTCTATTAAACTACAAAAAGACCAAGGTGATGCTCACAGCCAGCCTACAGCACAAAAAGAAGCTCCCTTCCCTCACCATCTCCAATAAAGTCAGTGAGCCACTGGAACAAGTTCACTCCTTCAAGTACCTGGGGGTCACCATTGATGACTTCCTCACCTTTACCCAACACATCAACACAGTGGTAAAGGCAGTGAACACCAAGCTAGGTGTACTCTATAGACATAAAATGTATCTTACTCCAGAGGCCCTCCATCTCTCAGTCTCCAGCTCCATCCTTTCTACCATCGCCTATGGATTGGTGGTCTACGGCGCAGCAACAGACACTGCACTAAAAAGGATTCACATTGTCCTCAACAAGGCATGTAGGCTTACAATGACTTCAGATCGAAATACCCACACCTGCTCCCATATACAAGCAGACCAATTGGCTGCCACTAAAAAACAGGATTATATCCCAAACATGTCTCCTTGGAAAAAAGGCACTAATGGGTAAACCCCCTTCCCATGCATTTCTAGCATCCTAACACCAAGTGCTACCAGCTATACCACCAGAGGCAGGATGAGGGAGTCCCTATCAACACCTTTCCATCAAACTGTGCAGGGACAGCGTGCTTTCAGCTATAGAGTCCCCTAATGGCTCAATGAAATCCCAGTGCACATTCTAAACTCCCATTGCATCTCACAATTCAAAAATGGCCTAAGGTAACACCTTCTTACTAGGACAGTTTGTGACTGCCACTAGGACTCTAACACCCATAATGTCCACTCATCCACACTCTCTTTCCCCTTCCTTTTACCCCCACACTTCCTCCTTGCCCTATCCCTCTGTCTTCCTCTCCCCCCCATGCCTTTTCACCCACTGGATCGACCTTATAACCAACCTACTACCACTACCTCCCAACCTCCTAGACAAAGCCACTTCTTTTGGCCGCCCACTCCTCCCCAGTCTCCCCTTCCCCTCACCTTGACTCCTCCTCCTCGGACTCTCACACTAGGCGTCACACCTGTTTATCTCCTTCGTTACATACAAACACTATCCTTTTCCAAAGTTGAATGCTCTTGATGCTGTACTATCACCATTGGTACTATGAATGACATTGTAACCTTATTGTATACTAGCCACCCACTATTTGAGTATTGTATGTAAACTATTTGTTATTGTTGTCATTGTCACTGTTTGACATGGAACTTTTGTAAAAGAGCTCTGAGCTCAAAGGTATGATCTGAATCCCTAAATAAAATAAATAAATAAATGGAGGAATTCAGCTGCAGATAAGAAACAACCAGTTTTTCAATGCATTGCAAGAATTTGATGCATAACAGTGGAATACCATCACAAACAGTTTGGTTTCTGCTTGACATCCAGTAGCTTTAGGTAATCCTAAACTACAGAGCTTTGACTGCTACCGAAGTTTAACTTTGAAGGCACTATGCAGAGAAGTTAGCTGGCTTTGATGCCTAGGCAGTGTCAGGCAGCGACTCAATGCTCTGATCTATAGAGCTTCATTGGGGGCTATGTAATGCTGAACTGCCAGTCTATTTAACCCCCCATATAATTTACATATCAGCATATAGTTCTATGTGACAAGGGTGACTGAATGTCAGCGACTGGTCATAAGGGCACACAACCACAAGAGCGACTGAAAAACAATATGTTGTTTAATGCGGGGGGCTTCATTCCCCCACACCTCCCTTAATTAGGATTCCTATTCCGGGGGGGCACGACTCGGGGAAAGAGGTGAAAATCCAAGGTCGCCCACATTGTCAGCACCATTGTGCAGTAGCCCTTATGACCAGTCGCCGACATTCAGTCACCCACATCACAGGCTACTTCAGCATATACAGTATTTTGTTAGAAAGAGCCTTTTAAACCTACTTAATCAATTTTTTAAGACTGGCAGTCAGTAAAGACACTCTGAACTGCACTAATAAATTATAACAATGTAAAAATGCTACACAAAATTATACTTTTGATGAAAGATTACATTTAAAAACATAAGAAAATGAATCTGAAAAACGAAATATTTGTCATCAAAATATACACTAAGTGTGAGTACCAAAAACACACATTTTATTTCTTACTTACTTGAAGAAAAAGGTAAAAAGCAGCTTTATGTTTGTCCTGAACTGAGTAGCAATATGAATGAATTTCTTTAATTAAAATGAAGTAATTATAGACCTATTTGAAAGCTTATAAAGGCATGCATAAAACTGTATTTACTGTAATTCACATCAAAATGGCAGAGCACGCATACAATTGGTTTGGAAACAGCAAAATATTTCAGAAACATCCAGCAGCAGTTGAATATAAATGGCAGTAGATTTTTATCTTTACGTGTTTTAACCTCTAAGAATATTTTTACACAATGGTAAAGCAGGCAAATTTTCAAAACCCTAACACCAGAATCTAGGTTCTGGATGTTTGTTTTTTAAAAATACATTATTTTTATGTATTTTCAATGTTTTTAGTTAAAAAAAGATGGCAGCCATCATGATCGGTATTTTGTTCTCATGACAAGTTAAACCTTTCTCTCAACAAGTAAATCATGAATTACAGCATTACAAAACTTACCCCCCCACCCCAACTCCCTCCCTTGCACGCCACATGCACTACTTAAGTAGAAATAAATTATTTACCATGAAGGTTTCCATTATGCCATAGGACCCCAAGGACATTTGGATACCCTAATAATAATGGAGAGGACTTAGCAAATTAAAAGCTACTACAAATGAGAGAGTAAAAGGGTAGCCAGCAGTCCTGGAACTTGAGCCATGCAGCAATAGCAAATGGTACCACATGTTTAGCATTCAAAGTCATTACAAATTCCTGGAACCATTCTGAGTAGGAGGGCACCCAATCCCCCTTCAATGCCATAATATTAAGAGTTTTGTGACCAAAGTAATCTAGCCATGCAAGTCTTTAATTTAGTACTGGGGATGGCCGTATAGTCCCTCAATAGGCATACCTCTACCATAAAAAATCTGGTGAAATAAAAAAAAAAAGTAGATATTTCCCTCATAACTAACTGCCAGAAGGCCTTAATTTGGGGGCAGGAATGATGTGGCATTTATAATATATTGTCCAAAATATTTTTGCACCACAAGTGCAAAAATACATATCACCCAGGATTTAAAATAATTGGTATCTATTCCAGAGATTGAAACTTGGAATACCGAGACTCATGGGATTGAGTTCAGTCTCTCAACACCTACATGCCTGACAGGAAGAAGCTGATGCTGACAAGGGTATGGTAGTGGATGTGATGGACTGCTATCTACCCCTAGCCAGGCATCACAACTACCTGTAAAATGCGGAAGCTGGCTAAGCTGCTTCCATGGAGTAGAGCCCTGAGTCAGTGGCAGCTCAGCCAGCATGGCCTCATAGACTTCTGTTCATTTCCCAGACATGGACAATTTTGCTCTGCACTATTCCACCACATAACTTTTTATTCTTACTCTGAGGTCTGCTCCACCTTAGAGTTGGTTATTTTAGTTAGGGGGGATACGGGGGGCAGAGTCACCCACATTACATTTAACAACCTTGCGGTCTTTTGAAATTCAGTCTCCCGAACTTGGTCTTGTAGAGTTCAGGATCCTGAGTCTCAGTATGTCAAAATATATCCATCACACTGATGATCCGGTGTGGAAAATTGGCTATGTTGAGAGTTTGGAGTTATGAGTGAACATTGAAATATTTCAATGTTCACTCATGACCTGGGCATTTTACCATTTAAGTACTCCAAATGTTCAGTGTAGTTTTCTTATTACTCCACCTCATGAATCCAGTACATAACAAATTTCAAATCCCAGCTGAGACACCATTCTGCATCACAGTGCAAAAACACATTTTGGCCAGAATTTGAAAAATGACAGCTATCACATTCATGAGGTGGTGTGAAAAATTGGATATATTAAAAGTTTGGGTCAAAATATTGAAAATTACCGAAGTTATGAGTGAGCATAGAAAAAGTTCAATGTACACGCATAACTTCGTTATTTGTGCATATTTTGACCCCGTTTCCATGTGATAAGTTCAAATAGCGACTGATGCATGAGTGAGTACTAATCGCTGAAAACAGTATCGGCCATCAGCACTATGCTGAATACAAAATCGGTGGCAATCCAAATGACAACAGAACCTGCTTTTTATGTGGGGGGGGCAGCCCCAAACTAATGATTTTCAACTCCAGGGTAGGAGGACACTGGGGGATGGAGGCAAACATGGGAAGGGGTGAGCATTGCAGGGGTGACAACCCACAGGTGGGGGAACAACATGAGGGGAATGGGAGAATCATGAAGAAAAAAATCAAAGTAAGCTGCAAATCCCAGAGGTAAAAATCCATATACCTCTATGCGGTCCCAAACCTGGGTCCATGCGTATCACAGGCAGTGTCCATAATCACCACACCAGGTGTCCAACTTGGCAGCAACCTATTCAGTCTAACTACTTAACCTCCTACTTCTACACTCACTAACCCCCTCACCTCCACTAGTCTGTCCTACCTCTCTCGCCATTCATATCCCTCGTTATTCATCCGCAGTCGCTGTCTTTGCAGGCTAGCAAATTGAGTCGCTCATTTTGAGTTGCTCAATTTGCTTTGCACAAATCACTGGATACCTTTGACCCCAGATTTTCAACATAACCTTTTTATGGCCCCACCTCATGAGCAACAGTGGTGAAATGTTTCAAATCCTGCCTGAAAGGTAATTTCACAAAGCAACTGTGAAATTGCCTTTCAGGCCAGATTTGCATAATTCCACCACCACTGGTCATGAGGTGAGGTCCCAGAAAGGTCATGTTAAAAATGTGGTGTAAGAATATTTGAAAATGAGAAAGTTTTGAATCAAAGTTCAAACCCTGTTGAAATGCATTAAACCAGACTTACTTTATTTTCTCATATTACAGTCAACAGTTCCAGCAGCAAGGCATGCCTTCTATCAGAGAGTGGAACTATACCATGGACCATGTTCAGATGAGTGAGGGTGTGTGGTGGTTAGTGCTGAGTGGAAGGTCATAGTGGGGTGGATAGGGGATGTGTGTAGTGGGGTTAGCTCGGTGAGGGACCATTTTCTTTTTTACAGGTAAAAGAGATGAGGGATGGTTTTCTTTATTGAAGTGAACAGTCACATTCTGACACTAGAGACTGGGCACCCCAGTGTTGGGCTACTGTTTGGTGGTACTAGGGCTGTTATGAGCAGGGTGGGCATGCCAGTGCTGTCGTGTACATATTGAGAACATAAAGCGGGTGACCTGGAGGGGAGGGGGGTCAACAGAAGAGGTACCAGGGGTGGGCACACTGGTCCACTAACATAAACAGTGGGACGGGGTGTGCGATCTTGAGGAGAGGGGAAAGAAAGAAGTGGTATCTGGGGTGGGCACCCTGGTCTGCTTAAGAAAAATTTGAATCAATTAGATAGACAGAGATATTGATAGACAGACAGATAGACAGAGAGACAGACAGACATAGATGTAAAAAGATAGCTAGACAGACAGAGAGAGACAGAAAGAACAAGGGATCACCAGCTCACTGCTTCTGCTGAAGCCAACAGCATGACTCCAGTTGTGGCTTCAGAATTCAAAAAAGCACTTCTGTTCTCATACAGAGAATGCAGGTCAATGGCTCCTCTTACGGTATCCAGTGATATGGGCAAAGCAAATTGAGTGACTCAAATATGAGTGACTCAGTTTGCTTGCCCACCAGAATATCTAGTGTGTTAGAATGTTGACAGGAGGGAATAGTGATTGTAGAGGAACAGAACAGCGAGGGCGAATCACAAGGGAGGGCGTAGTGATGTGGGTTGAGTGAGGGAAAGACGTGTGCTACTGTCAAGCCAGTCATCTGGAGTGGTGGATACAGCTAGCACTTGGAATGCCGATGGTTCTGAGTTCGGGACTGCACACAGGTATGACTTTTGTTGGGATGGGTGTTAGTGTTTTTTTTTGTATTGGCTGTACACTGATTCCCCTGACTGTGGTGCCCCAGCAGTGGTAGCTCCTCTACAGTGTACTCCCCTTTCCCCCAATGTCTGCTCCCCCAGAATGGATTATAATATTATGATGGTGCATGGGTGCCGGGGGAATAGCCCTCCCCATTAAGTGTTGGAGTATCTTGTGTTGGCCCTGTGTTGTGTACTGCTGTCGCTATAAAGGAGATCACTGTGGTTGGCATGTGGCGGATTATGGAATCATTAAAATGTACTTGCTGTTATCGGAGTCACCATTCCATTTTTGCCATTATGGCATGGAACCTCCTCTTTCTAAGCTGGGCACCCCATATTTTGGGGTACCCAGAAAAGGTATTTCTGGCCATAGTTTTGAAAAAACAAACAAACCCCAGAATCTAGATATATGGGTCCTGTTTAGCTAGGTTTATTTATTTTTTTTTTTTTAATTGCACAGTTGTTATGCACTTTCCATGTTTTTAGTTGGGGGGAACAAGCTGCAGCCTTCACAAGACAGACATTTTTTTTCATGCTGTGAGAAGCAAATGGTAAGAAATCAGAAATGGTCTGCAACATGAAATTTTTCATGTCGTATTAGAACATTATCCAAAAACAGCAAAACAAACCAAAAAAAAAAACAAAACAAAAAAACCCTTCAAATCCTTGTAACTCTGGAACTGTTTAATATTTAAAAAAATAAATCTTCCAAAGGTACTGAATTGGCTCAGCATGCTTCTACCCTGAAAGTTTCAGAAAAGAATTCCATTCTGTGTAGGCTGTACATGAGATCAAACCTAAAACCCATATTAAGTATAAGAATAAAATGGACAGGAAAATGAGATATGCAAATCTCAGAAACTGCACATGCTGCCATCACAAAACTTGCATACTGGATAATGCATGCAACATTTCAGATAATTTCAGGAAATGCTACCAAGGCTATTAAGATGCAAAGTTAGGGGTTTAACACTGAACCTGTTGTTTAACCCTAACTATACTGGCAACAGTATTTTAAAAGCAACCTCATTGCATACAGTTAGAACTTGGCAGGGCAGCTATGAAAAGCCTGTATGGCCTCCAGGAGCAATGGCAATACTAGAACTTGATCTTCTAGGGCAGGCAGTGATGAGCAGGAGTAACACTAGGGTGACAACCAGAAGGCACCCAAATGGTAACCTCACTCGATCCAGGTCAAGCAACTAGAGGGATCAGTACTAGGGTGGAGTTGGTGGAGGTGGTATTGGCAATATTAGGACTTAGCCTACAAGTGCAGGCAGCAGCAGGTTGGGGTACACTAGAAGAGTCACCTGAATACTTCTGCCAACATCAACAAGGATTTGTAAGACAGCAGAGCTAGCTACCAGAGCAGGCAGCAGCAGAACACCAAGGTAAGCAAACCACTATATGGATCCTCATCAGGTCAGGCTGTGGCAGAGGACCATCTATTTTCAAGGATGCCTGGAGGGCTCCCAACTATGTTAGAGGTGTAAATAGTGATGTATGGGTTAGGGAGTAATGGTTCAATGTTGAAGTTCAATGTTTTCATTTGCTGTTATGGTATGCATGGAAGTCATTTTTGTATCCTCAGCAAATGCTTGCCCTTGTGTGACTGATTCAACCAGTTCAAACCAAGTGGAAGTTAGTTTGCAGCTTTATCCCAAAGATTTATTTGTAACAAAGTTACCTTATAAGAGTAATTTAATGTCAGGAGAGATTTTAGGTCCATCAAGTCACCTTACATTACAAGCAGGGACTGATAAGTTTGCTGTTGTGCAAACATATAATGAAGTAAGTTATAGCGGGTCTCCACCCACCCTACCATCCATGCTATCCAGCTCATCTTCTTCCAAGTTGTGTACTGGGTGTGCTTTGAAACAACTGAGAAGCTGCGTGGGATATATTATATTGGACTAGGTATCTGTAACTAATCTCTCTCTCTTGCTTACATCTGAGAGAAGTTTTCCTCACTTTTACAGTGGTATTGCTTTGTGTTTACTTATTTTAATTTTTAATTCAGGAAGGGGGTTTTCAAAACTGCTTATCTTGTCAGCATCTTCAGAAGGGCTGAAATAACTGCATATTTGATTTGCCTTTGTGGCTAACTGGACTGATTACTAGAATTCTGTGACAATCTGCATCAACATATTTTGCAACATTTGGTGGGGTTGTGTGATTTAAAATAGCAAAGGCTGCAGTTTGTAACTGGATGCCAGACATAGCCTGAGGTGGGGGAAATTGTCTTCACAAGTCAGAGGTCTGCATCACAGCCAATTGTCTAGCTTGACTATTTCAGCATTGTTCAATTACTATAAACTACTGGTGTGATCCTGTTTGAGACAGAAGTCCATCTTCTTCCAAGTTGTGTACTGGGTGTGTTTTGAAACAACTGAGAAGCTGCGTGGGATATATTATACTGGACTAGGTATCTGTAACTAATCCCTCTCTCTCTTGCTTACATCTGAGAGAAGTTTTCTTCACTTTTACAGTGGTATTGCTTTGTGTTTAATTATTTTAATTTTTAATTCAGGAAGGGGGTTTTCAAAACTGCTTATCTTGTCAGCATCTTCAGAAGGGCTGAAATAACTGCATATTTGATTTGCCTTTGTGCTAACAAACCACCAAGCTGTTTGGGGCTGGAGAGGTTTACCTGTGTCTGACTTGGATGTCTGGATTTTCTCTGTTTGATTAGCAGGTACTTTCTCTGTCAAATTGTTGTGTAGGGTATCTTGCTGACAGGAAGGCACTCATCGCAGCAGTGGGTGAGGCGTTTAGCTGATTGTTTTGTGAGGGCACAGTTTGCCCAACCCTTCCCACCTCCCCCACCCACCCCTGGAAATAGTTCCTTTATACCTGAGGTTCTAACATCATTTCTCAAGGGAAGGCATATCACTGTTATATCCTCTCTAGCACACTGCACTGACAGTATAAGCATACACATTGTATAATATATATATTTCTACATAACCAATCACACACGTACATGCGCACGCACACACACACACACACACACACACACACACACACACACACACACACAAAAAGTAGATAAACATGTGGGGAGTAGTGCAATGTAATGGCTGTGGGGCAGCAGTCTTCCGGGAGTCTTTCTGGAGGCTGAAATGCTGCCCTATTTGCAGACAACTATCTGCCCTGAGGGAGGAAGTTGTCCGTCTTCAGGCTGCACTGGACAGTAGTAAGAAAACCTTCCCCAGGCCACACAGGACAGTAGGAAGGAACCTCCCCATCCAGGGAGCACTAGCGCCACCACCACTACCTCAGAGGTTGCAAAAAAGCACAGCAGTTGGACCACAGTGGGCTCAGGGAGGGTGAGGATGGTGGAACAGAGGCACACCCAGTCAATTGTTCCACTCCACAATCCATACACCATTCTGGGAGCATAGTTCCCCTATGGATGCACCATGAAAGGACTGATGACAACTGTCACAAGGGAGGCCCACAGGAAGGAGGCAGAGGACACCAAAGGAAAGGAAGCAGCTCCTGGTGGGGACTCGAGAGTATTATGGGTATAGAACTGGGGGAGCTGGGAAAACTGAGTAAGGTGCCTGCCTGGTGCCATGACTTGGAGGGACAGAAGCGCATCCTCAGGATCATGAGAACAGCTGCAAGAGAGTCTGAACTGGACGTAATTGTCCACCTAGGGACAAATGACTTGGCTCATCATGAGAATAGAGCAGTGCAGGAGGACATTGCAGAGTTGGAGAGGGGCCTAAGACAAGCAGCACACACAGTATCCTTCTCAGAGGTGCTGCCTGTCAAAGGCATGGGGGAGGCGAGGGTAATTAGCACCATGCAGTTTTAATGAATGGTTGAAAAAATGATGCGGAGCACAGGGGTTTAGTTCTGAGACTGGGGTTCCACCTGGAGGGACACCAGCCTATATTAGCAGGATGGTCTGCATCTGTCCAGGAAGGGAACAAGTCTTTTGAACAATCGGTTTAAATGCTTCATTGGCAAGCTTTTAAACTAGTCAAAGGAGGCACTGACAAGCAAGCAGGAAAATCCAGCCTCTCCTTCAAAACAGGATACTAAATGAGAAAAGACCGAGGTAGAACGGTCAGTGGGGATGCTGCAACAGAAGGTAAAGCCATCAAAAATGGAGAGCAATGAGTACCAATGCCCGTAGTCTGGGTAACAAGCTTCCTGAATTAGTGGCCTTGATGGAGGAGGAACATCTGGATATCGTGGCAGTCACAGAAACATGGTACAATAATAAAAACCATGACTGGGATGTAAACATACCAGGATACACTATCTACAGGAGGGACAGGAGGGTAAAAGGAGGAGGAGTAGCTCTTTACAAAAGGAAGGAATAAAAAGCAACAGAACAAAAGGGTAAACAGGGAGGAGAAGAAGCACTGTGGGTAAATTTGGAGACAGGCAATGGCACCACAATCCGCACAGGGTTGTATGAACCCCCTTCTCAGGGGAGGAAATGGACAAGGAAATGATAGAAAGTATACTTAGAATGGCAGAAAAAGGGAGATATTGCTGATGGGTGATCTGAATATTCCAGATGTTAACTGGAGTGCAGTTGCAGCTGCCACTTCGAAGAGTGGAGTCATTCTAGATGCCCTACAGGGAGCATGCCTTAGACAACTAGTACTGGAGCCCACTCGAGAGGGAGCAATATTAGACTTGATTCTCTCACATGGAGATGGAGAGAGGATCACAGATGTAGAAGTGGGTAGCCATCTGGGAACTAGCGACCATCGAACAGTATGGTTCACAATAAACACAGCAATAGAGTCAAGCTACAAAGGCAAAAGTACTGGACTTTAGGAGGCTGACTTTGGCTAAAATGGTGAGTGCCTAAGGAATGCACTAGCAAATGGGCAGGAAGGAGGGTGGAAGAACAATGGGGAATAATAAAAACTGCCATCACAGAGGTAACAAGCCTTTGTGTGAAGCAAATAAACAAAACAAAACGATGTAAGAAACCACTATGGTTCTCAAAGGAAGTGGCAGTGAAGGTTCAAGAGAAAAAGAAAGCATTCAGGAAGTACAAGGAATCGCAGAAGGAGCAGGACAGAGAACTGTATCAGTTAAAGCAAAAGGAGGCTGGGAAGGCAGTCAGAACAGCAAAGGCCCAAACTGAGGAAAAGATAGCCAACTCGGTTAAGAAGGGATAAAACCTTTTATAGGTACATCAGGAGCGAAGGAAGACCAAGGAAGGGATAGTGAGGCTTAATAAAGGGAGGAGGGTGAGCAGAGGAGACTGTGAAAAGGCAGAGATACTAAACAAATATTTTGCTCAGTATTTACAAATGAAGAGGGGTACATAAAACAAACAGTAGAAACACTCTGGATACAGAAGTTGATACCAACCCATTTACAGAAGAAAGGGTTCTGAAAGAACTCTTAAAACTGAAGGTGGACAAAGCAATGGGGCCTGATGGGATTCATCCCAGAATTCTAAAAGAACTAAGGGTAGAAATAATGACACCACTGACTACCCTTTTTAACAAATCATGGGAGGATGGGGTGGTACCCGAGGATTGGAGGCGGACAGATGTGATTCCCCTTCACAAAAGTGGGAGCAAGGCAGAAGCAGGAAACTACAGACCTGTTAATTTAACCTCAGTGATAGGGAAAATGATGGAATCACTTCTGAAGGAAAGAATTGTCGAGTATCTAGAGGCCAGAGGGACACAGGACCCTAGGCAGCATGGATTCACAGCGGGAAGGTCATGCCAGACGAATCTGATAGATTTCTTTGACTGGGTGACTGTAGTAGTAGCTCAGGAGGGGCTGTGGACATGGCCTACCTAGACTTTAACAAGGCATTTGACACAGTCCCACACAAAGATTAATATACAAGTTAGCCAGCCTGGGAGTGGGTCCCAAGATGACAGCCTGGGTAAAGAATTGGCAGAATAGGACACAGAGAGTATAGTAAAATGGAGTCCACTCAGAAGAAAGGAGGGTTACTATGGGTACCGCAGAGGTTCAGAGAGGACTGGTCCTCTTCAATGTCTTTATAAGCGACATTGCAGAAGGACTGGAAGGAAAAGTATGTCTCTTGCAGATGACACAAAGATCTGCAACAGAGTTGATGCACAGGTTGGGGTGGAAAGGATGAGAGGGACTTGGCAAGGTTAGAGGAATGGTCAAATGTATGGCAGCTTAGATTCAATACTAAGAAGTGCAAGGTAATGCACCTGGGAAACAAAAACCCAGGGGAAGAGTACACAATGGGGGGTGAGATACTAACAACAACAAAAATGGAAAGGGACCTGGGGTAGTCAAATCAGATGACCTAAAGGTGGGCAAGCAATGTGAGAGGGCAGCAAGGAGGGCTGGGGGGATACTGGGATGCGTAGGGAGAGGCATCACCAGTAGAAAACAGGAAGTTATTATCCCTCTGTGCAGACAGCTGGCGAGACCCCATCTGGAGTACTGTGTGCAGTTCTGGAGACCCAATCTCCTCAAAGACATAGACAGGGTGGAAGCTGTCCAGAGGAGGGCAACTAAAATGGTGCAGGGTCTGCACCAGAAGACATATGAAGAGAGACAAAAGGAGCTTAATATATATAGCCTTGAGGAAAGGAGGGAGATGGGGGACATGATAGAAACGTTCAAGTACCTCAAGGGAATCAACAAAGTCCAAGAGGGTAGCATCTTTCAAAAAAAGGGGTGTGCAAGAACAAGAGGGCACAATTTGAACATGGGGGGGGAAGCTCAGAGGTAATTTAAGGAAGTATTTTTTCACATAGAGGGTTGTGGATGCGTGGAACAGCCTTCCGGAGGAGGTTGTGGAGTCTAAATCAGTGGTGGAATTCAAGCATGCATGGGACAGTCATAAGGCAATTCTAGGGGGTGGGGGTAGGAAGAAGAAGTAGGCTGCTGGTTAACTAGGATCTGCAGCTTATCCAGTAGGTAGGGAAATGGGCAGACTGGGTGGGCCAAGCGGTCCTTATCTGCCGTCAAATTCTATGTGTCTATGTTTCTATGTATCCTGTGACTACCTTGCTAAGCATAAATTTGTCTGGGCTTATTTTGAAGGCTGGTACTGTCTTCATATCCACTGTCTCCACTAGTAGGCTGTCCCATAGACTTACAAACTTTGATCTTTGTGTGATCTTAACATTTTCTGCTGGAGCAGAACAATCCAGCATCTCATTTATTAATTTATCTGACAATTGGTAACTGGGAGAGGTATACTGAGTTGAGGCTCATTTCCTGGTGCAATCTGGGGAGGAGACCACTATCTATTCAGTCATGTCAAAACACTTCAGTATGTAGAAGAACGAGATCCTGTTTCCCCTCAGCCTCCTTCTGCTGTTCAGTGTAAACATGTTATACCCTGTGTGAAACTATGGAGAGTATAGTGAATTTAGGGATATTGAATCATATACCACTTATAAAATAAAAGATCATACTACATGCAGCACCACATGGGTGATTTATGTTCTCAAATGCCTTGTAATGCCATTTATGTTGTACAGACAAGTAGGGAACCAAGGCACCCTGTGAGTGAGCACAAGAGTACCGTTTTGTGAAAAGACATGTCAGACTCCAGTTGCAAGACACTATTCCAAAATGCCATTTTATTAGTTCATTGCAACATTTGGTATTGAGGTCATAGTCCCACCAAGGGTTGGGGGCTATAGAAAATTTCTGTTATGAAGAGAAATGTATAGAATCCACCAACTTGGAGCACTATATCACCCATTTTGTCTAAATGAGGAGAAGAATTAAGGAGTGTTTTGTTGAAAACATGTTAAAAATATGTTTAATTTTATTGACTTTATAACTTTATTATTTAGAACTTTGGAAAGTACATATTAATTGTATTTTATTTGCTGTAACAATGCGGGTACACTCTGTGCTTTCTGGGACCCTATACTTGTGTTTTACAAAAAAGCAAGTTGTTTCTGACTATTTTGGGATGCTTTATTTTGAAAATTTCAGAACGTAAAAACATGGTAGCCATTATTTAGAAAAGGCTCTTATCGTTTAATATAGTCAATGTGAGTCCTGTCAGTAGCACATGATCTCGCCCACATTAAACAATTAATTTGTTATTATTTCAGTGTGTTCAAAATATTACATTACACCCAGTGTAGGTTTTATTCAAGAGATCTTTTTGTTTAGAAATAGCAGGGCAGTCAGAATAGAAGTAAGTCTCACTTCACTTGGATCTGGCCATGCAGACTCAGGACACGCAGGCTCAGCCAGTCATGTCCTGGTTCCTTCCAACAATGCAGATAGTTTTTAACCCTGAAAGGAAGATATCAGTACAGAATTCCCCTTTTGATTTATGGGAGCCCGTAATGTTAACATTGGGGATCTTGGGCCGCATGGAGGTGAGCCATATATTAGTTTTAGGCAGCATTCAAAATTAATGTATAGTATGAATATCTCACACACACTAGTCTCAATTACATAAATTCTTTTGTTTTACTGCAGGCAGAATTTATGATTTAAAAATACTGTGCAACATAGGATTAGTTTGGCACTGACATGGAATAGTGATACAAACAATGCACTCATATTGCACATGTAATATAACTAGTAAAGAAAAATCAGAAATAGTACCAGAGTTTACATTTCTATCAGACATGGTGATCGCTAGACTCAGTAACAGTAAACTGTGACAATTGGAATGTTATTTAAATACCATACTGAGACTAACAATCGCATCGTGGGTGTGCAGAATACTAAATATCACTAGCATTCCATTTTGTAAACCCACTGCTATGACATAGGTGAGAGAGGTTTATAAGGTTCCGACATCACAACAGTGGGATTACAAGGTTGTAAACAGGTTACTTTCAGTTGGTAATAAAGGCTACCCATACATTATATATTTTTTTATAAATACTTAGGAGTGTCAGCCACAGTTGTGGCTTTGTGACAGATGCTTCATTTCAGAGTATGAACTGTACACCCTATGGGGATTTATAAGCATTCTTATTTACGTGATATCAAATGGTAAATACTTTATTATTTTTAAATCAAACTTTATTAATAATTACTTTATAACATCATGGGCTCAAGTTTCAAAGGTTGATGCAGGACTTGCATCAAGCCTTGTATCAACCCCATTCTTTGACGCAGCTGCACCAAACTCCTTTGATGCAGCTGCACCCAATTTTAGCACATCGGGTGCAGTTGTGACACTTTTCACAATTTATGGCAGTTTGCGCCAAATATTTTGCACAAGTCCCATAAAATGGGTCCCCATATGGTGCAAGTTAGACCAGGGAAAACCTGGTATTACTTGCAGCATTTGGCTCTCAAGATAAAAAGTCCTAATCACCGACCAGGTGACAGCCACAAGCCCCATGAGCCAAACAATTGGTGCAACAAGGACTTGCAGCATTCACAGGGCTTTGAAAATCAAGCCCCATGTTTTTACATTAGACATTAGTGTTAGTGTTTAAAGTTCAAATGATACTACATATTAGCCTCCTAGCATAGGTGTTTTTACATTTGAATAACCACAGACATCTAGTATTACAGTATTTACAAAATATAGAAAATCCAGTATCTTATTGGCTCCCCAAATCTGGTTACCTGATTTTTATTATTTTTAAATGCAGATGTACAAATCATGAATAAATATGAAGCATGTAAGAAGGCACAGATGAATGCATTTATTTGGGATTCAAATTAATTTAGAGGTAGGCACTGTGACAGTTAAATATTTAAGCAATAAGTCATGACGGGGTGTGTGTTATTGTGTAATAACATCACTCCTGGGGTGGGTCGAAGCATGAGGTGAAGCCGAGTGCTTCCACCACCCCAGGAGTGACGTTATTACACAATAGCACACTCCCTGGAGTGCCTTATTGCTATCATACAATGGCTCGTTTTAAAATAATATTATTGAAAAGGTAAAAAAAATAAATGTTGTAATATTTCTGTAGTTTTTTTTGTACGGCAGGCTTATTTTCTGAAATAAAAGAAAAAGTAGTCCAGTAGGTGGTGCTGCTGCTAATATTGTAGTTTTTTTGTGTATGGTCTCCTTCCTGCCCCGCCCCCTCCACACTCATCATTTCATGGTGGTAACTTTTACTGAAGTGCCGCATTTATTTTTTGTGTTTTTGCTGCTTGTTCTGGGAGCAGCCGAAAATGTTTCTTTACCCTGTAAGAAAGACGTGGACGGTAAAAAAGCCAAGAGCAGAGCCGATCGGTAGCTTCTGGTTTATTTGGAATATTATGGCTTTTGGTTCTGTTGACTGAATGAGTGAGGCAGAAAGATAGGGAATGTGTGTGTTTGTCGGTGGGGGGGAGTGAGCTGTGATGCTTCAGGGCACTGTCGGTTTCCTGATGGCTTGCGTGGGGAGGGAGGGGGGATTTCTGTCACTGTTCTCCGGTCGCTGGACTTCATACAGTGATGTTATTGTTCAATAACATCACTGTCCAAGGCACACACTAACAAATCAGGGAACCAGAAATTTTCTTGCCATTGTATAATAATGATTATGAACTGGAGATCGTAAATTGAGAAAGCTGATTGGCAGAGAGCTCTTTGAAGTCATGATGATATCGGGCTACATCATCACGGCTTCAAAAAAACTCTGGCCACCAGCCTCCTCACTTCCAGCGCAACATTTCTCCATGTGTCACAGTCCAAAGTGACTCAGACCTCTAGTCGGCTTAAAACCAAACCCCCATACGTCTTGCACACAGCACCCGCTCTCCAAACAGAAAAAAATGTCATTCTCACCCAGCTTCCGCTCAGAGCACCAGCTACTGCAGTACAGAAACAGCCCCTCACTATTTTCCTTATGCCAATACATTTTCCCCACAACATGCTGCCTCGCACCAAATGGCAGTTCATGTAAGTCTATGAACTGCTCCTTCACAATCTCCCGAACGAGACAATGACTTTAAATGTAAGCCGTGACACCTTACTGTTCCCTCAGAAGCATGACATGGCCACTGCAGCCAAACAATAACGAAACAGTTGTTTTCATGCTGAGTTTGGGGGATGGGACAACAGAACACACAGGGAGACATCCCTACACTACACTACCTCCTACCAGCTCCCACAATAGCGCCACCTCCTGACGTCAACCCTAATAGAACTATTTTCTGAAACAGTACTCCTACACTACTCCTTAGAAAGATTTTTTTAAATATTTGGAGTTTTTTTGCTAATTTTTTATTTACAACAATTTTGTAATCCAGTTCATAATAGCAATAAGTTACTCCAGGGTGTGGTATATCATGGGATATCGTCACTTCTCAGACGGTTGGATGCACTTGGCCTGCAGCCTCATGCCCAACCACCCAAGGCATAACGATATCCCATGATGTACCACACCCTGTCATGCCTTATTTCTTAATTATACCATGGACATAAGTGAACAGCCAATGAAATGGTTAACTGAATCAAAAGCCACAATATTCAAAATAAACCAGAGTTCACTGTAGCTGCCTCGGTCTTTCAAACCACGCGGGCGCTCAGCCTTTTTCAATCAAAAAACCCAAACACAGTGGCAGTTGAATTTAATCCCCTCAGCAGTTTCTCAAACCTACATGCTATGCCTCTTAAAAAAAGCAGTTTCCCCAAATAAAAAGAAAACAAGACCTGTAACTTACAGGTTCCGACCAACTAGAAGTTATCGATCATCTGCAGCCCAGGAATAAATAGAATAAAAATAAAAACACAAAGCCACCTCTTTAAAAGTTGTATTTTATTATAGTAAAAAAATGAACCTTGGTATAATTGCAATAAGCCACTCGGAGGATGTGGGTTATCGGGGGATTTACCATGGCTGGCGAGGATTTACCCACTTGGCTGCTCCTCATGAACAAACCACTCCAGCCATGGTAAATCCCCTGATAACCCACACACCCTCGTGGCTTACTGCTTAAATATAACATAGTTTGATCTTCGATAAGAGTGTTTTTTATAACATGAAATGATTAACAAATGTTGTTAGAATGTATTTCATCTGACGAACACTTGTCTTGATAAAACTTTAATATAAAAAATTAAACGTTAACAGGAAGTTAGTTTCATTCTAAAAGGAATAATATTTTGAAAGTAAATTTCTGTTGTAAGGAAGCTACTCACATACTGTGGTAGCTACCCTCAACGTTAGTCATTCTAGCCAGGACTGACATAAAAATTGCAGCCCATACCTTAGTTATATCCTTCATAACTTTTATTTATGTATGGGCTGCCCGATCAATTCTAAATCTCCGGTCCCGATGACACGCCCCCGCGCTCAAGCAAGTAATGAAGGGTGACCTGGGAGAGTGCGAGGGTGCGCCCCATTGAAATGAATGGGGCTAGGTTTGCCTTCCATTTTTCAGCTTATGAATGGCTTTTTAATAATTAATGAAGGGCACCGCTCGACTAACAAGGCGTGTCAGTGGGATTGGAGACTCAGAATTGATCGGGCAGCCCATACATAAATACAAGTTAGGAAAGATATAACTAAGGTATGGGCTGCTATTTTCACTTCAGTCCTGGCTAGAATAATGTTGAGGGTAGCTTCCACAGTATGTGAGTGGTAGCTGCCCTCCTCTAAATTGGAAAATCACTTTAAGAGTAATAGTGACACGCTGAGTCATTTTATGTGGTGAGTCAGATACCAAACCGATTTTTTATTTAATAAGCTTGTTCAGGCTCTTCATTTTTTTTCTCATAATGTTTGTCCTCCACACTCCTGATAATTTTGATGGCCTTGTGTTGCACACTCTTGACTGACTCAATGACCTTTTTTTATTGGACGTCATGTAGTACTTCTGGTGGGGCCTGACCAGGGCCTTGTAAAAAGTGACAGGAACACTTTTCTCACTCTGCTGGTTATCTCCCACCCCCCAATTCATGCACCTATGCATTTTTTCAGCCTTGTTGCCAGCAACTGCATACTGCTTTTCCTGCTTTAGCCCCTTGTGCATTATGAACCCTAAGTTCTTTTCCACCTCCCCTTCAGCAAGAGGAGCTATACAGTTTTCCTCCCTACTGTATTTATTTATTTCAAACGTTTCACCAGGACAGACATACTGAGCTGTTCATTTCCAAATGTGTCCTAGGGGTGAGAGGAAGTAGAGATAGATTAACAGGTGAAAAAAAGAACTGTTGAGTCACCTGATACAAAGCTCAGGGTATCAGCGACATATTGGAACTCTGCTAAGATCTGCAGGAAAAACCCATGAACACCTGACTACTTAATGAATTTTGATTACCTTCTTGATAATTTATCATTCATTCTACTCCTACCTGATGGCGATGGAGGCAGATATTATGGGGCACCAACCTTATGAAGAGGATCAGCAGATTTGGGTGGCGATGCAGATCCTATACAGGCCCCAGCCCTAGAACCCAAGTGGCCTCATAAGAGCAACTCACCTCCCACTGAGGGAGCCCTGCCAGTGATCACAACAGAACGGCTGTACATAGAATTAATGTCAATCAAAGAAGCAGTATTTTCTCTGATGTCTGATTTTAAAGATCTCAAACCTGCTCCACAGGAGCTGAGCTGACCCAGAGAGTCTCCAATATGGAGGCCCGGATTTCATCTATCGAGGATCATCAAAAGCGGCTAGAGCCTGAGATGATTACTTTGTGCCATAGTTTGACAAAATTTGAAGACAAAGTTGATAAACTCGAGGGCCATAGCAAGCGAAATAGTTTAGTGCTGTGGAGGCTACACAAGGGAGAGAAGGGAACCAACACCATTGAATTTCTTCAGAAGTTGTATATGAAGGCAGCCAGTCCATCACCTAACTGACCATCATATATAATGGAGAGGGCACATAGGGCCCTGTGCCTGAAGGCAAACCTGGCAAACCCACCTCATCTATTAATTTTCAAGCTGCTGACCTACTTGGACAGGGACCACGTTCTCCATGCGATCCAGAAATTGAATGCCCTCCAATGGGAAGGGAAAAAGTTGAGATTTGTCCAAGACTTCACCTTTAAAGTGTGACAGGCTGGAACTGAATCTCTCCAATCCAAACTTTGGGCTACGCATATCAAGCATCACATGCTGTACCCCACTCGCCTGAAGGTTCACACATCAAGAGGGATTCAGCGCTTTGACAAGGTGGCTTTAGCGGCAGCAGAATTGCCTCAATTTTCCCCGGAGCTGTCTGGTAAGATAGGGAGAGGTCTCTGTATTATCTTGTCAAGTTCAATGTGTATTCCCGCTTTGTAAGCTTGGTCTTGTTAACTTAATTTTCTGTCCCAGTTCAATGTAAAATTGGTCGACGATTACAATACTTGTATATCGGATTTTTTACCTGATTTGGATGCTCTGGACTTCCTGGTAATAATCAATTAAGTAGCAGTACAAAGACTATTGATAACATTGCTCGCTGTTTATTAGAGGGATATTACATCAGGGAGCTCTTGTTCTGCTAGGCTGTTCATGTGTCTCATCATATTTAAAAGCCTATAAAATAAGGAAAGGACTTATGTTAGTTTTGTATTTGAAACCATTCAAAAGTGTTGGGACATCTTGTGCTACTACAGGGACTTGTCTGGAGGAGTTGATCTGATGGTATGTGCTCCGCTTTTACTACATCACTTGTTATGTTCAGCAGTGGGATACTTTTCGTGAAACAGCAGTACAACAGAGGACTGTTCCTTGTTGCCGATATCTAAGGATGGCACAATAACACTTGTTAAACTTAATAACCAAGTGATAGAGAAATAATGTAATAAGTATATTAGGATACGTTTTTAAAGATTATTTCCTTAATTGAACTGCTTTATATTGTAATAGCACTGGACTTTTATGAAGGACTCTACATGTTGGTGCTTATGTAGATACGGGACTGTTTAAAAGGAATTAGATAGATAGATAGATAGATAGATAGATAGATAGATAGATAGATAGATAGTTAGATAGATAGATAGACAGATAGAGAATACTGGATGGGCAACTACGCAGAACCAGTGTGTTCTGCCACAGAGAGATTTTGATTCCCTCTGACCTCGAGAGCGAAGCTCGAGAGGTCCATGGGAATCAGAATCGGTGTGTAAGCTACACTGACTAGTATAGAGTTGTTTATCCTGTATTTTTTATAGTGTGTAATACTGTGTGAAAAATGTGTTTTGTGAGTTCTTTTGCTTTCAAAATGAAACTGACTCATGCAGCCTCTAGAAGTTCTAGAATGCTGTTCTATCACAGTAGGGTAGAATAGCATTCTATGACATTGGAACTGTGGTAGAACAGCATTTTGAAATGGATGAAATTCTATACAGAACAACACTGCACTATACACAATAGATAGATAGATAGATAGATAGATAGATAGATAGATAGATAGATAGATAGATAGATAGATAGATAGATAGATACTTTACTTACATAGCACTCCTTCCCTGAGGCTCAGAGGTCTTAACAAAATAATAAAACAACACGTACATAGTATCGCCTAACAAGCTCAATAACAAACAACAACACACGCAACAGTACAATAAAATTCTATCTTACTTTGTGCAGCTCATACCTATATTTTTCCTTTTTGTTTCTCATTCTGTTTAAGAAGGTGCTGCAATCATTTTTGGGTGGCTAGTTATTATAGTGAGAGTTTCATAGTTTTCAGTATGGGGGACTCCCTCCAGTGGTCAGGTTAGGCAATGATGTTTTTTTCATGCAGGAACACCCACTAGGAGACCTATTATGAATCTCCTGCCTTCCAGTCTCTAGATTGTTTTTACAATCCATGTGACACATTAAGGGTAATTTTGCTGTCAGACAGCTGTGTTATTTTACTATTTTATTTTTGGACGACTGTCTTATTACATAGAGTCAATCCTACTCCTTAGTTGTGCATTTCTTATTTTTTGAAGGATAGATATTTAGCAGAGGTTTTTTAATAACTCCCATTTCAATTTGTTAATAATTGTTCCTGCAGTTTGTCGTTCAGTTATTTAATGCACTATTTATTTAGTCCAGCTGATTTGTCATTGGAGAGGGAGCCTCTTCCTACATTTATCTAGTTAATGGTTAAAGCTGTTATCTGAGGTAATTGTTGAATTTGTTCATAGAGGGTAGATGAGTTTCATTTTAAACTGTTAATTGTTTGTGGGGGGGGGAGGTGTGTAGAGTGGGCTGAGATCTGTTCTCCAAGTTAGTTCAACACAGGTCATACATAGAGGAGGGGGCACTTGGTGTAGGTAGCTTAGCTTTTTAATAGAGAGTGATTATTTTACCTCTTGTAGTTACTAGTTATATACTTAATGGGTGGTATGAAGATTTTGGGGGAGACGGGCTGGTAAACCCATGTATTTTATTGGAGTCCAAACATCTTACCAAAAGATTATTTATTCTATTGCTCTCTTCGATGAATAGCATTATAAATATAATAATTTGAAATATCAAAGGAGGAAAGGATAATTCTAAAAGGTATTGCATTCTGCATCATTTGAAAACCCTTCAACCTCAGTTAATTTTTCTTCAAGAGACCCATCTGCCCAAAGACCAAGTGGCTAGGTTCAACAAGACATGGGTTGGGTAAATGTATGGTGCAGGTAATAGTTCCTGCCGGGGGGGGGGGCTGTCTTGATTGACAAGTTAATCCCCTTTGCTTTCTTAAACAAGACTGCTGACCCTGAGGGGAGATATGTTTTGGCACATGGCAGACTTGGCAGTGAGAAAGTGATATTAGGATCCATTTATTGTCCTAACCAGGATACAGCATTTTTCCCTACTCTAGCTACTGTCCTGGCTCCATTTGTTTTTTTATCCCTGATTCTGGGAGGGGACTGGAATTTGGTTCTCAAAATTATGCTTATATATCTTACAAGAAAAGGGCAGGTCTGTCCCCGGACCCGAGGGCACTCAGGGAATTTATTGACCTCTTAGGTCTGATAGACCCCTGGAGGACACTTTACCCAAATGAAAGAATGTTCACCTGTTACTCTCCCCACATAATGGTTATTCAAGACTAGACTATTTTCTTGTCAGTTCTCAAGTTCATACATTTACACAAGGCTTCTATACAGAACCCTGAGTAATTTTGGATCATTCCCCTGTTTGATTGTGTCGGATGACCCACCAGATAAGCCTTCAGACACATACTTGGTCTTTGAATGTTCAGTTATTTAAAGACCCTTCCTTAGTGTCACTCTTAAAAGATTATATTACACAATCTATTAAAGACAATGAAAGTTCTATTACAGCTAAATATATCTTATGGGGGGCTCTTAAGGCTTAGTGGAAGGGGGAATTGATTTAACTAGCTACAATTAGGAAAAAGAAATTACAGGCCCAGATATCTGAGTGGCTACATAAAATTAGAAACTTGGAAAGGACTCTCTACCCACAGTCCCCCGATGAGGTGAGAACTCAGCTAGCCCAATTACATGCTCACTACTCTGCTCACCTCTTGGAGAAGGTGGAGAGGCATCCTCTCAGGTGAATGCCACCTATATTAATCAAGGAGATAAAGCTGGCAAATTGTTAGCTTTAAGACTTAAACAACAAAATGCGGCCCACTGGATTTTCTTTATAGTAGATCCGCAATCTAACTTAGCTACTTAAGAGGTGAGACAGATAACTGTCATCTTTCTTACATATTATCAGGTCTTATACACAGCTGAACCCATAGGTAATAGAATAACCTTTGACCTTAACTTTTTACAAGATGTTGATTTACCTAAATTTACAGAAGATCAGCAGAAGCTTCTTCTCGGCCCTATCTGTGAAGCAGAGATTGAAAAAGGTATTTCTTTGCTATTGCCAGATAAAGCTCTGGGTCCAGATGGCTTTTCTCCTTTGTTTTACAGAACTATTATGGAAGAATTGCTCCCAATACATACTTGCTTTTTTGTTTGTTTGTTTTTTGATATTTAGAAGTTTTATTGCATTTTCTACAGAACAATACATGCATGACAAATGACAAGACATCACATTATGTTACAGTACGTTATACTACCCTACAATACACTACACTTTACAGTTTCCCTCCCACCTCCATCCCTCCCCTGCCCATGGCATCGACTTAACTTAACTCTGCAATTTCCAGTCTTGCCCATAGCACACCATATTCAAATAGAGTACAGAGTATGTAATTTGCTCCATCATTTGTCAAATTTAGATAAACAATTATTTATGCTAGCTATAGTCCTTTCCACAGACAAATTAAATAGTAGCTCTTGAAGCCATTACATTATTTCTTCCCTGTCCAACCAATGTCTAAGTACCAACTTTTTAACTGACATTGCAATCATATTGATATGAAATTTCCATTCAGTAACCCTTATGCAGGAGTAGTCTCCTACCAGACAAGTTATCGGGTCTATATGGTCCGATATACCTAATAAGGGGTCTGCCCTTTGCTTTATTAAGGACCAGAGGGAGCTATTTTTGGGCATTCCAAGAAGATATGGTATAAGGACCCTATTCCTGTCCTGCAGCGGTTACATGTTGTTTCAACATCTTTACTCATTTTAGCTAACTTTTCTGGGGTGTAGTACACATTGTGAATGATTTGATATTGCATTAAACACAATCTATCTTGAGATGTATATCTGTGTGTGTCTTTCCAAATTATATCCCAATTAAATGTATTCTCTGGAAATTGCTTGACCCAGCATTTAGAGGAGCCTACCATGTCTGAGAAGGCCTTCTCTACGATGGTGGAATATATCCCCGAGATAGCATGTTGTTCGGTAGCTAGTTTGCTAATATAGCTTATAAATTCCCCTTGTGTCCCTGACTCACTATCTAGTTGAGCCCTGGTTATCATATGTCTAAGCTGAGATATTTTAAAGCTTTGTTTAGGTTCTAATTTACAATTCTTAACGATATCTTCCTTTGTATAAACTTTCCCATTATTCCAAAGATCTGCTACTTTTGCTTCTGATAGTTGCTTAAGCTAGGTGTTTGAGATCATCCAGTTTCCAATTCTAAAATTTGGGTTTCCTACCAACGGTTGATTTGGGTCCTGAGAGTGCTTATAGGATAGGGAATTGCACATCTGTGTGTGCACTCTTACTGAAATGCCTATTGGAGTTTCCCTGAGCTCCGGGGTGGGGGGGGGGTAATTTGGGTATAATATGCAAAAGGGACATGGGTGCTAAACTTTGGGCTTCTATTAGATCCATCTTCAATGACAGTCAAGTGGGTATGCATTGAATTGGATCTAATTCCCCATTTATGTTTCTCCATCTCAAATATTTAGCTGCTTGACTTGCCCAGTAGTAGAATTTAAAGTGTGGCAATCTCAGTCCCCCTCTAGATTTGGGGGCTATTAATTTGTTGTAGGCTCCATGGGCATGCTTGTTTTTCCATATAAATGCAGTACATAGGGAATCTAATTTAGCGGACCATGACTGTGGTAGCCATACATTCAACATGTTGATGGGATAGAATAGTCTGGGTAAAATGTTCATTTTAACCAAATTTACTCTTCCCCAAAGGGATAATGGTAGCTTATTCCACCTGTCCAAGTCTTTCTTAATGACCTGTACCAGATCATCCAGGTTACTAGCTCTGGTTGCTTTGGTGCTCCTTGTTAGGATGATTCCCAGATATTTTAGCTGTTTGTGTTCCCATTGTAATCCCATTCCTTCTGCCTCCCTTTTATTAGTAGCCATATTCAAGGGTAAGACCTTAGTTTTCTTCAGGTTGAGCTTGTAATTAGATAATGCCCCAAAGTCTTGAATTACTTGTAAGCTTATTTTATCGAGTATCTCAGGTTCTTTAGATGCAGAAGTATATCATCAGCATATGCCGGAAGTTTAAGTTCCCAAGTCCCAATGTTTATTCCCGGAAGCTCTGGGTCCATTTTAAGCCGAGTTAGAAGAGGTTCAAGGTATAGGTTAAACAGTAAGGGAGAAATCTGACAGCCTTGTCTGGTGCCCGAGAAAAGGGAGAATTTTTGTGAAAAGGTTCTGTTACAGTATATATGGGCAGTAGGTGTGGTGTATAGGGAATTAATCCATTGCACAAAGAGAGGAGAGATACCAAACCTATGTAGAACTCTGAACAGAAAATTCCAGTCCACCCTATCAAATGCTTTCTCTGCATCCAGTGACATCAATACTGCAGATGCTGTACTGTCCCTGGGCGCTGAGAATATGTGATCTAGTTTTCTGAGGTGGTCTGAAGAAGATCTATCTTTCATGAAACCTACTTGACCTGTGCAGATCAGAAAGGGCATTACCTGACTCATTCTGCTAGCTAAGATTTTTGCCAGTATCTTGATGTCATAATTTAACAGGGATATTGGCCTGTAGTTTGATACTAGCTCTAGGTCCCTCCCCTCTTTGTGCAATACTACTATCAGGGCTTCGGAAAAGGTGGGAGTCAATTCTTTCATCATTTAGTATAGTGTGAAATAATGAAAGCAGCCATGGGGACAACTCCTCCACCAATTCCTTGTAAAAATTTGGGGAGAAGTCGTCAGGTCCGGGAGCTTTATCTAACTTCAAAGTGTTGATTGCTAGATGAATCTCCTGCTCTGTGATGGGAGAGATCAGCCCTGTTCTCTGTGCTTTGAAGAGTCTAGGTAGAGACAGTTCAGCCAGATATTTATCAATGTAGTCTAACGGAGGGGGGGTTAGCCCTTGTTTTGTATAGTTCTGTATAAAATTTCTAAAATTCTATCACTATGTCTCTGGGATTTGTCTTGAGGGTGCCATCCACTGATGATTTAACTGCATTGATCACCCTCAACTTTTCCTGTTGCTATAACTTTACAGCTAGCAGTTTCCCAGCTTTTTCCCCTTGATCTATGTAAGATGACTTTGTTCAAATAATTGCGTATTCTGCTTTCTCCCCAAGTAGATCATTATAGCAAGTTCTCAGGCGAATAAGTTCCTGCCGGTGTGTTTCACTCGTTAAGGGGCTTATATTTTTTTCCAGTTCTTTAATACTTTCTAGTAACTTAAGTTGGTACTGTTCCCTATGTCTCTTCCACTGAGAGGCCATCTTTATGAGTTCTCCCCTTAAGAAGCATTTTAGACCTCCCCATTCCATGTCCACGAGACCAGTAGAGTTACGGTTGTGACTTGAATAATTCTTAATACTAGCCTTTAAACCTTCTAATATGTTTTTGTCCTTCAGTAGTCTATTGTTAAGCTTCCAGGTTGTTTCTATCTTCAGATTAGGGAATAAAGACAAGGTACTTATTACTGGCGAATGGTCTGATATCACCTCTGGAGAGATCTGACATTCCATTAGGTCTGGGAGTAAATTTTACTGAGAAGGAAGTAGTCTATGCATGAAGAGGTGCCACGGATTGGTGCTCAAAAAGTGTATTCCTTCCCTCCCGGATGTAACACTCTCCAGGGATAGCATAGTTCCAACTTGTCCATCATGTCCCTGATGACTCGCTGTGCCAGGGATAATCCCATTTTAGCTTTACCTGTTCTATCCACATCTGGAGAGAATGGTAAGTTCCAGTCCCCCCCCCCAGAATCACATGTGCCTCCAAAAAAGGCAACAGCGTATTAAGCAACTAAATGAAAAAGGAGGGAGTGTCTGCATTAGGGCCATATAGTGATCCCAATACGATATCAGATCTCGCCAGTCTGCCCCTTACTAACACATATCTTCCCAATGGGTCACAGATACACTGTTTACATTGAAAACCCAAGGTTTTTGTCAGGAGTATAGCCACTCCCTTACTCTGGGTGGATGACCCTGCTGTATAAACTTGACCAATCTGTATTCTCCTTAGCAGATTAGCTTCCATATCTACTAAGTGCATTTCTTGTAGAAATATTACCTGACCATTAAGCACCTGTAGGTGCTTGAGAACTCTATATTGCTTGTTCTTACTGTGCAATCCCTTCACATTCCAAGTAATAATTCTTTGTCTACTAGCCATTCCTTGATACTATGGTTTGTGATGCCTGGTTGAAGGTTATACTAATAAGATCCCTACCTATCGATGCCATAGTGCCCTTCCCCCTCCCCCTTTCAAAGCCTATAACAACACATATTTCCCTTAACCTTCTTTGCACCCCCTCCCCACCTCCTGCCCTTCACCCTCCTTTTATCAATATTTAACCAACTTTTTGATTCATGTGAATACCTAGTTCTACCCCTTGTTGCATTGAATACTACTCTGCTTTGATTAGTTTGGGCAGGCGACTTAAGGGACCCCTCCTTTGATATGGTGCATGGTGCTGCCAGGGTCAGTTGCCCCTTCCCCCCACTTCTCCTGATTCCTAATATGAAACCAGCATTTAACTCTGATACAGTCCCCATATAACCCCTATCCCTTTGAGGAGGAACCTAAAAAAGAAAAAGGGGAGAAAAGATATATATCCTAATGATAAACCTTTTATTCTCCAGTATTATCCTTTCAAAAACAAATTCTAGGGCAGAGATCCACTCTACATCTGGAGTATAATAGCTATTCATTCATAATGTTTTCTGGGATGCATTCAATCTGTTTGAGATAAACTGTTTAATCCTACAGTCTAACCATTTCTACTACAGTATGTCCGAGGAATTTTTCTTCATTCCTCTAGTAGAGTCCTAGTTCCTATTCTTCTATAAAATATATGGATTTCCGCTCCAGTTCAATGACTTTAAAATGAAGAGAAATTGCACTGTAACTAACATTAACTTATGCTATCTTAATCCTGTCTAGAGGACATTATAACTTCATGCCTCAGTGGTTTAAATACAACTTTTACCTTGTATCCCTCAGATTCGTAACTGTAAAGCTTAACTGCACAACAGGTGCAACACAAGAACCTGTACTAATAATCTGAAGTCCCCTTTTAAGTCCTCTAGATGGTAGCAGGGATACAGCTCTTCTGCAGCTCCGCAGAAATGTGCATCATCATGATTCTCTTGCAGAAATGCACTCTCAGCTGCTGCAACTGCCCAATCATGCGTATCGTCGAGATGTACAGGAGCCAGCTAGAGTGCTTCTTATCTCCAATCCCAACTGCCTTGATCCCCAATCCAGTGAAGCTCTCTGTGTCTCCCCACCAAACAGTATCCTTCCAGAGCAATTGGGCACAGGGGAGGAAGCAGATAAATAAAACATATTCTTCAGCTACTGTCCTGTTGTATTATTTGATAACAAAAACACCCGAAATTGGATAAAACATATTTGTCAGTACTCTAATATTATTAGGTGCTGCTCCTGCCCCTAGCTTCAGACATTAACAGTGGTACTTTCTCTTGAGTAAAGCTCTCTACTGGCCTCCATTAACCACTTAGTTGCCCCACCTTCAGATTGATCATTCCTTCCATGACAATTTATTTTTGTCTAACTTTTCATTTTTTAAATAAATTTGGTAGAAGACTTTGCAGGTCCTGCACTGCTTGATCATTGGAGTCATAGGCATGCCACTTGTCCTGAACCTTCACCTGTAGTTGTGCTGGATATAACATCCTGAAATGTATTTCAGCAAGGATGAGCCAGGAGATGATAACGTGGAAGGAGCCCCTTTTTTGTCTGACTGAAGCTGGCAGGTCCTGCGCTATATGGATTGTGCTGCCCTCCCACATCACGGCTTGAACTTCTCTCATTTTAAGCATGATATGCTGCTTGTCCAAGAAGTTCAGAAGGTGTAGGATAAAGGATCGATGGGGGGGGGCCCTTGAATCAGGTTTGGGACACAATGCCCGATAAGCGTGTTCTACCACATAGGAGGGTCCGATAGGAGAGGTACCAGCAATTTTCTCTAGCAACTTCTGAGCAAATATAATGGGAGATGTTTCTTCCTCCCCTTCTGGGATCCTGATGATTACTAAATTGTTGTGGTGACTATGCCCTTCCAAGTCTTCCAGCTTAGACTGCATCCTTGATAGCTGCCTTTTGATCACCACCAGCTCAGGTTCTGTGGTTGTTCTCCTTTTTTCTAGAGATACAGCTCTTGCCTCTACATCCTTTGTCTGCCTTGAAACTTTGGACAAATTCTTTTTTACAGCACATACATTCATAGTTAACAGAGCGATAGCTTCCCGTAATGGTTTCATTTCCATAAGGAAGCGCTCTTCCAACAGGGGAGTAGGCACCTGTTTGCCCGAATGGATCTGTGCCAATTTTTACACTCTGCTGCTTTGCCTTCTTTGCGGCCTTGTCTGGAGATGGAGGGGGAGTTTGTCGAGGCAGTTCTTGCAGCATAGCGACCTCCATACTGCAGTTTAAAGCTCTTTCTCCCAGTCCGACCTCAGGTAGGGTATTCCAGTTCACTTTTCTGTTGAAATATCCGTTGAAATGATAGTTTTGTAGCCTATTTATTGCACAGGAGAGCGGGAGAGAATGTGCATTACATCTTTCCTCTAGCCAGACATCACATGACCCCTCGTTTGTTTAATTATTTATGTGATTCCTAAGTAAAGGAGACTGTGTTTTTCGAAGCTAGAATAGTTTTAATCCCAAAACCAGGAAAGGACCCCACCCATCCTGAAAACTACCGCCCAATCTCATTGATAAATGTATATATGAAAATTTATGCCAAGGTTTTGGCCACTTGGTTGTGTGGGGTTTGGTCAGATCTTATAGGTCCCGAACATGCTGGATTCATTTCATGTAGGCATTCGAGTGACCACCTATGGAAGCTTTTTTTATCTTTTCTTTGTGTCCAGAGGTGTAGACAATAATGAGTTGTTGGTCTTTCTGGATGCAGAGAAAGTATTTCATAGGGTGAGTTGGGCCTACCTTTTTGATATATTACCCAAATATGGTATCTCAATGGAACTTATTCACTGGATGCAGGCATTAAAATACAACCCCATAACAATGTTTTTTGTAACAATGAACTTTCAGACTTATTTTTATTAACCCAGGGTACACAGCAAGGGTGCCCATTGTTGTTACGTCTTTTTTTTTTTTTTACCATCATACATTTTTATTTATTTTTGATTAAGAGAATGCTACATAGCTTACAAGTTAATCCAGGTTATGTACAATTATTAATTACAAATTACAAATAAAATGTCATGAAGAATTACAAACACTTAAAATTCAGTATCTAATAGAAGAAAAATTACTTCATTTTAACTTATATATTGAACCCTTGACCAGGAAGATAAACTTCTCTCCTCATATCACAGGAATTTTAGTAGGGGGGTTGGAATTTAGAGAATCTACTTTTGCAGATGATATACTATTACACATAGTGGATTGGGAAATCTCTCCTGCAATATTACAGATCATTATACATTTCAGTCAATTCTCTGGGTATAAACCCAATCTTCATAAAATGGTAGCTTACCCCTTATCCAAAAATTGTATAAAACAGGAAATTTTATATCTGGGATTGTGTTGGGAACCTCAAGCCATAACATATCTAAGTATCAAAGTCTCCAGAGATCTCCACTCACTGAAATTCCTAAATCTAGACCCTTTGTTTAAACAGATAAAGCAGGATCTAGCAAGGTGGAAACACTTGCCTTCATCCTTCTGGGGTAGATCAAACATTATTAAGATGAATGTTCTGACACACCTCTTCTATCCCCATAATATGTTGAATATAGTACTAACAAAAGCCTGGTTTAACAAGTTACAATCAATATCTACAGATTTCCTCTGGTTGGGTAAACCACCAATGAGAGCATTTATAAAGTTATGTAGACTCCATCATATGGGAGGTCTTCAACTTCCTTATTTGCTTTGTTGTTATTTTTCATTGTATGGAGTGAATTCTTTCAGTGGAGCTACCCCTTGGAACAATGTCTCTATTTCCCTAGTTGGTTATATATAGAACATAATTTAGTATCCTCCCATCATCTTTTGCTCACTTCATTGATTTATGCCTCACTGTCCATCCTGCCAAAAAAACTCATGTCTTTGCCCATAGGATGGTCTGTGAAAGCATTCTCTCAACTTTGTGGTTTCCATAAGATCCCATATAAGAAGTATTTCAACCAACCATTTTTCCACAGTCAGAACCTGCTGAGGGATAATAAACATTTTCTGAGGAGCAGTTGGAAGGGCCAGGGTCTCACTTCCATACAAGAGCCAGTGGACAATGCTCCAGTCTTCCCTTCAAAGACTTTCAGTCTAAATTCCAACTTTTGGCAGAATCTTTCTTGCTTTAGCCACAGTTTAAATATTGTTTGCTGAAATTTCTGGGAGCACATTACTGCCAGTTCATTATTTGAGCAATTGTCTTCTCTTGCAGTGCAGTCAAGACCTGTGTCTCCAATATACGAGGAACTTAGTCAGCAGGCCTGGGATAAGGTGTCTCTAGTGGCATTTTATTGGGAAAATACTTTACAATTGAAAAGTTCCCCCTGATTGTTGTTTTCAGATCTGTTCTAATTTATATAGATATGTTTAGCAAGACCATTTGTGATTGCTTTAATTTAATATTCTACATAATCTATATTACAACTGGTCCAGATTGCTTCAGATGGGTAACTCCCCTAACACCACATGTACGTCATGTATGCAGGACAAGGGCACCCTATTGGATATACTTTGGAACTGTCCCAGAGTCAGATCTTTTTGGTGGTTAATACAAACTCTTTTATCCACCTTTTTTGGTCATTCACAATATTTCATCTTGCAAGTTTGTATTCTGGCATATTATGAGTCCATCACGAGGAAGAGGGACACCACGTATATGGCTCTAACATCTGCTGTAATGAAATTGCTAGTTTTATGCCATTGTAAAAGGAGAGTGGGTGTCCTCTCATGTGGAATGGATACATAAATGTTTAACTGCCTTGAATGCAGAGAGAGCTATTGCATCATCAAACAACACTTTACACAAATTTCAGGCCTGCTGGCTTCCACTCTCTCTCTATCTCCTGAAAGACCAGGTTTGAGTTATCATGACTGACATTTGACATTTCTGGCCACTGTATTTTTTTAGTTCCTTTCCTCCCACTAATAGTTTTATTTATTTATTTTTTATTTATTTAAGAATCAGTTTACAACCTTTGAGCCAGAGGCTCGTTTACAAAGATACTTCGTCACATAAAGACATACATTGTGTTTCGGTTACATTGCAAAGATTTGCCAAAAATCAATAGGCATTCAGCAGAGGTGCCACGTCACATTGTGGTCAGACAGATACAGTTGGGTACAGACAGATACAATTGGGTACAGGTACAGAGGTACATGTAATCGATAACAGGTATTAAACAAGTCAGTATCAAGTAGGCATTCTGGTAGATAAACCTTGAAACAGCTGGCACTGGCCAGGTTAAACCTAGGCATGGTGTACAGGGAAGTGGTGGAGGGGATGGTTGGGTGGAGAGCTGCCCGGGGGGCATTGTCAAAAGAAAAGGAGGTGGAGGCTATGTTCAGAGACAGGAGCAGTTACGAGTGCTGAAGATGTGGTTCCAAAGTGCGGTTTTGAATGTGGAGATGGTGATGGCATTGGTGATGGTGACAGGGAGAGAGTTAAACTAGGTTGGGGCTCTATAGCTGAAGGACCTCTGGCCATGGCTGGTTCTTGTTCTGGGGATCTTTAGAGTGGTCTTGTAGGAAGACCGTGTTGCAATGGTGGGAGGGATCTGGTGGATAGATGCCGTTACCCCAGGGGAGGAGAGTCCGAGTAGGGTTTTTTTGGTGAGGAGACAGGTCTGGTAATGGAGCCGTTCATCCAGGGTAAGCAGGTTAGCATCGACATATAGCTGACAGGTGTGTGTGAGCCTGGGGGCACCAGTAATCAATCTGCATGCTTTATTCAGGGTTAGGTGAATTTTGTTGAGTGCAGTGGCGTCGGCAGCACTGTATACTGGTAGACCATAGTCTACAAGGGACAGAACGGACGATGTAACAGCTAGCCGGAGAGCATTTGGGGGATGGCAGATTTTATGGTGGAATAGGATGCCAAGCCGTGTGTTGGTGGTGGATGTTAGGGCATCGATGTGGGTGTGAAATGTGAGGGCTGAATCGAAGGTAACCCCAAGGTATTTGTAGGAGCAGACTTGTTCCAGTGGTTGGTTGGTGCTTGGAAGGATATAGAGTGGGTGGTTGCTAGCTTTGTTTTGGGGGTGTGAAAAGAGCATAGTTTTGGTTTTCTTAAGATTGATGACCAGTCTGCGCTCCTTAAACCAAGCCTCGGCACTGTTAAAGGACTGCTGTAGGGAGTCCTGTAGGGAGATGGGATTACGGTGGGTGGCAAAAAGGACAGCGTCGTCTGCATACAGCAGAATTTTGCCAGAGCATGCACTGGGCAGGGTGTTCAGATACAGCGAGAAGAGAAGGGGGCCCAGGATGGAGCCTTGGGGGACCCCAGAGAGAATGGGACGGGTATCGGAGAGTGTGCTATTAATCTTGACACACTGGAATCGAGTGTCAAGATAGCTAGCACACCATGCCAGGGGGCCAGCCGAGAGACCAGTGAGGCAGAGTGCATTCAGCAGCAGTGGATGGGAGACAGTGTCGAAAGCCTTTGAGAGGTCAATGAACACTGCACCAGCTAGGGAGCTGGTATCCAAGGATGAGTGTAGGAAGTTGGAGAATTCAATAAGGGCAGTGCTGGTACTGTGACCCTACGGAAGCCATGTTGCTCTGGGCATAAGATGTTATGCTTAGCCAGATAATCAGTGATTTGAATGGCCACCACTTTCTCAGGGCTTTAGAGAGAGGAGGGAGGATGGAGATTGGCCGGTAGTTGTTGGCGATGACCTGTCGCCTCCTTTATGAATAGGTGTGATAATGGCTGTTTTTCAAGCTGTGGGGAATTGTCCCAGGCAGTGACTGGTTAATTAGGCTTGTGAGAGGTGCAAGGACCTCATCTAGCACCAGCCTGAGGATGCTGGGGTCCAGTGAGTCACTGCCGGGATTGTTGCCATTGAGAGCTTTGATTAGGATGGGTCTGGCTTCCGGTGGAAATCTTCATGGAGGAAGCTGGGATGCTGGAGGACAGGGGAGTTTGGCTGGGGGAGGGTCAAAGAAATTACTAGGAGGACTGAGCTAAGGTCAGTGAAAGTGGTGTTGAACCAGTTAGCTATGGTGGCAGGCTCGGTGGAGGTTGTGCCATTCCTAGTGAGCTGGGATGGGGCAGGGGAGCAAGCTTACCATTGAGTTGCTTAATATTATCCCAGAAGGTCCGGACTGAGCCCAGGAGGAGGTAAGGAGGCCTGGTAATGGTCTGCCTTGGCTTCCTGATGGCCCATGAGCATTTATTTCAGGCTGCATTGTATGCTTGCCTATCAGACAGACGACCTGTTTCAGTGGCAAGGTGCCAGAGGTTATCGGTCTCTAAGTAATTGTGGAGGGCGGGCTAACCCAGGGTGTTCTGTTTCTTGGACCGGGTTTTAGTTAGGGTGCAAAGAGATCACAGGCCATGTTGAAGGTGTGAGTGAAAAAGGTGAGGGCAGTATCAATGTTGGTTGCCTGCTGAATGGGGGACCAGTCTATGTGGGTGAGGAGTGCCTTAAGTTTCTTCAGCCCACCAGGGCGGAGGCACCTGCGGAGGGTGGTCTGGGCTTTGGGTTTGTGATTGGGGGCTACCCAGTGGAATAGGATAGGGGAGTGGTCACTCAGGGAGTCTGGGAGGACCTGGATGTTTTGGATTTTATGGGGTCGGTTAGTTATAATAACATCCAGCAGGGTGCTGGTACCACTCTTAGGGTTAAGTCTCGTGGGCTGGGTGACGAGTTGTGTCATATCTTGGGTGGCAAATGAGTCTCTGGTGGTGGATGAGGAGGTGCTGAGCCAATTTACATTAAGGTCCTCCACTAGGATTTGTTCTGCCTTATGGTGGAGGGTGGCCAGGTAGTCCGTTAAAGATATCAGGGCTGGGTGCTGGTTCTTTGGGGGAACGTAGGCTGTGGTGAGATAGAGAGGGCTCCTAGAGGGGTCTGGGGTGAGTCTGAGGGAAAGGGCCTGGGCCCCATTTGTGAGGGCAGGGGTGGGGAGTGCGTGTCCAGGTATTGTGTCCCTGGTGTAGATTGCACAGCCTCCCCCTCGTTTGCCTACTCGGTCCTCCCGGTATAAGGTATAGCCTGGGAGGGAGACAAATGAGTCTGGAATTGATTTGGACAGCCAGGTTTCAACCAGGGCTATGATGTCTGGTTGGTGAGCCAAGGCCCAGCACTGTAGGGCGTCAAATTTCTTTAGCAGGCTGCATATATTCATGGAGGCTACTTGAAGACCAGTGGGCTGAGTGGGTGGATGGGAGGAGGCAGGGCCTGGGTTGGGGTGTATGTTCCCTGTTAGGAGTAGAAGGAGGAGAAGTGCTCTGGTCAGAGGGAGGCAGATGGAGAGTTTACGCCGGGAGCAATATAATAAGGAATGGGGTTTGGTTGCACACGGGGTGGGTAGGGTAGCACAGGCAGAGAAGGCCTGAGTGATCAGAAGTGCAAGGGGGCTGTGGGGGGAGGACAGGTGATGTCTGGAAGGGGGGTGAGGTGGAGAGGAGCATATGGGATGTGTGAAGGAGGAGGGAGGGGTAGGAGCAGTGGTAAAGGAGGAGGGGAGGACAGGAGGGTAGGTAGGAACACTGGAGTAGTGAGGCTGAGGGTTAATAGGGACACTAGGGTTGGTGGAAGGCAAAGGGAGGAGGAGGAGAAGAGATAGACTGGTGAGCAGGGGATGCATGTGCATAGTTGGGAAGGCTGGTGGAGCTGAAGTGAGGAAAGAATGGGGGGACTAGGATGAAAGAGGGAGATAGTAGTGAGAGATTACCTCAGAGTCTAGTTGCTGCTATGGTGTGGTGGCAGCGCATGTGCCTGAAGTGCACAGAGCAATGGGTTCAAGCCCTGATCAGGGCAATAGGAGAGAGCCAGACCAGTGGCTGTAGCAGCAGGGAGTTGGGTTCAGGTCTGTAGAAGCACCCAGATAACACTTTAGTTGTGTCACAGGGTTAGTGTGTTCTTTATAGTTATGAAATCCTGCAGTAGAAATATGCAGGTGTTCTAGGTGAGTGGTGGAACTGTGGAGTTTGGAAACAAGGGTGCAGGGTTCAAATCCTGTAAGGCAGCTGGAAGAAGAGGTAAACTTATATTTTGGCAGATTGGGTAGGTAAGTGATTAAGAGGCTCAGAGAGTAGTATTAAAGTAGGTAGTTGGACAAATAGGGAGTAAGTAAGCTTGTTGGAAGGACAGATGTATACACAGAAGACAGGTAAATAAGTAGATAGAGCAATAGAGAAAAGATGTCCTAATATAGTAGTATTCGATCAGTGATGATTAATATAGTTTGTTTTTCTTTGACTTTGTATGGGTGGGGTGGGGAGGGACGAGGTATAGTATTTAGAGTGTCATATTGTTTTAGTAGTGTTTCTGTTTGTGTTTTGCTTTCTATATTTTGTTTAATTCCTGTGCCATTGGTTTACTTTTTTCTTTTTGGTGTATGTTTGTAATATCACTTGGTATTTATGTATGTATTTATGGCAAAACTGAATAAAGTATATTTAATTGCAAAAAAAAAGAAATAAAAAACTGAATAGTACTAGCAATAATTCAAAAATAGAGCCATATACAGCAAGACAATATATCAGATGAGCATACTCATAAAAACTGTAAGGCAAACCAGTGTAACAGATACAGTATGTGTAGTAAATAAAAATGATTTTTGATAGGCAGGGGACAACTACTCATATAGCAATAGGTTAGGTATAGAGGGATGAGGGGAGCAAAATGGCAGCACTAATACTAGTTGGGGGGTAATCAAGAGGTAGAGGGTGATGGACGGTTACAGGTGGAAGTAGAAAAGTCCTGAAGAAGAGTCTTAAAGCAGCAGTGCAAAACAAATTGGCAAAAAAAATTGACCCACCTTTTTTTCACTATAAAAAAAAATTCAGGCATTTTTCACTTCTGTTTGGTGGTGAAATTTTTCTAGTTCCAACAAAATGAGAATTTTATGAATGTTTTAATAGCTTTTTGGAATAAACATTGTTCATTGTACTGCTGCTTTAAGGAAGAGAGCAGACTAGACAGAGCAGATTGAGAGGGGAAGAAAGGACCAGAGTTTAGGAAAGCAATGTGAGAAACCAGGTTGGCCAAAATAGAAACATAGAAGTTGCTGGCAGATGGGGATCGTATGATCCATCAAGTCTGCCCTTGGTTTCCAACCCCTTCCCCTTACTTAGCTACCTGCTTAAGTATCCCACATTGTCTGTCCCATGCCCACTTGAATTTCCCCACCATCTTGACTCCCACCACCCCCTCGGGCAGGCTATTCCATGGTTCCACAACAAACTCTGTGAAGAAGAATTTCCTTGTATTGCTCCTGAGCTTTCCTCCCTTAAGTTTAAGGTCATGCCCTCTAGTTCTGTTGTAGTATTTTAACTTAAAGAGGTTCTGCATGTGCACCCTGTTGTTGCCTTTAAGGTATTTAAATGTTTCAATCATGTCCCCATGATTCCTGCATTGTTCTAGGGAGTATAATTTGAAGTCATCTAGTCTTGCCTTGTACGGTTTTTGATCCAAGCCCTGCACCATCTTTGTTGCTCTTCTCTTTACCGTCTCCAGCCTATTTATGTCTTTCCTGAGGTGTAGCCTCCAGAACTGGACACAGTACTGCAGGTGAGGCCTTACCAGGGACTGATACAAGGACATGATTACTTCATGCCTTCTGCTTGTGATGCCCCTCCCTATGCATCCAAGGATACCACTAGCTTTTAGTGCTGCCTTTTCACATTGTTTACAGACCTTGAGGTCATCTGATGTGATCACCCCAGGTCGTGCTCCTGCCTAGTAACCACCAGCTGCTCTCCTCCCATTGAGAACAGTTTCCCTGGCTTTTCTTTTCCCAGGTGCATGACCTTGCATTTTTTGGCATTGAATTTCAATTGCCAGGTCTTGTACCACTCCTCCAGTTTTTGGAGATCAGCTTCCATGCTATGCTGTCCCTCGGGTGTGTCCACCCTGTTGCTGATTTTGGTGTCATCTGCAAACAGGCACACCTTTCCCTGCAGTCCATTTGCAATGACATTGATGAATATGTTGAAGAGGATTGGCCCCAGAACCGAGCCCTGCGGGACCCCACTAATCACCCTCCCCTCTTCTGACAGAGTGCCATTCACTAATACTCTCTGAGTACTCCCACATATCCAGTTTCTGATGCAGTTCATTACCTTGGGCCCGACTCCCATGTTCTCCAGTTTTTTTGACTAGCCTCCTGTGTGGAACAGAGTCAAAAGCTTTGCTGATGTCCAGGTAAACCACACCCACTGCCTCACCCTGATCCACTATTTTGGTGACCTAATTGAAAAAATCAACCAGATTTGTCTGGCAGGACCTCCCTGCTATGAAAACATGTTGATTTTTTCAAGCTGACCAGTTTGCTCCAAAGAAGCTACAATTCTTTCCTTCAGCAAGGACTCCCATCAGTTTTCCCATGACTGACATTAGACTAACTGGATGGTAGTTTCCTGGCTGTTCCTTGCTTCCAGTCTTGTGGAGTGGTACTACTGTTGCTCTCTTCCAATCCTCCAGCACCTCCCCACTCCTCAATGATTTGTTGAAGAGCACTGCTAAAGGGGCTGCCAGTACTCTCCCAAGTTCTTTAAGTATTCTTGGGTGTATCTCATCTGGTCCCATAACTTTATATACCTTTAACTTGTCTATTTCCTCTAGGACCCTTTCTTCTGTGATGGGACCCATGTTTATTCCTTCAATTGGACACTTCTTTATGCCTATTGTTGGTCTGTTTCCATCTGCTTCCTGTGTGAAGGCTGAGCAGAAGTACTCATTGAGTGCCTCTGCCTTCTCCCTGTCTTGCTCTGTGGGTTGTCCATCCTTTTTTGTGATTCTAGCAATGCCCCCTTTGGTCTTCCTTTTTTCTCATGTGTATCTGTAGAATGTTCTGTTACCCTTTTTTACTTCATGAGTTATCCTAACCTCTGTCTGAGCCTTTGCATTTCTTATCACTTTTCCTGAGGATCCAAATGCTCCAGCTTAACAGCAATGATGCCTAATATTCTAAGAAATGCTTGAGATAAAGCCCTGGTCATTATTCATGCAGGGATCAACAACATAAATACAACAGGACTCAAAGACATTAAAAAAGAGGTCACTGAGCTAAGTAACCTTTTGAAAGATAAAGGATGTGATATTTGTTTCTCTGAGGTCCTGCCAGTCCCTAGAGCTACTATTACAAGAAGCTCTAAGATCAAAGCCTTCAACAAATGGCATAGAATGTGGTGTTTATCAAACAGTTTTACTTGTATTACAAATTTGTAGTGGTTTGAAGGGAGATACAACCTGTAGAACTGGGATGGCTTGTACCTCAGCTGGAGGGGTACCAGTCTGTTAGGCAGACAAATAGACAATCTCATCACCAGTCATTTAAACTAACTGGTTGGGGAGGAGTGGCCCACAGTAGTCCATCTCTAACTCAGTGAAGTTTGCCTACAAACATCCACAGTAAGTGCAAAATACTGTTGTTAAATGTACAAAGTTTAACTCTTACAAAAATGACTGAACGAACAGCAGTATTAACAAATGACAATATTGATATTATAACCATAACAGAAACTTGATGGGACCACTCTGCAATATGGATGAATAATATACCCAGTTATAAACTGTATGAGAACAATAGACAGGATAGAGTTGGAGGTGGGGTATGTATCTATGTGAAGGATAATATCACCTCACAACAGCTACTACCATTTGAACCCCAGAATATTCAGGTCAAAACCCTCTGGGTTAGCATTCTTTTTAAGGCAAAATCTAAGCTTCTGTTAGGCAGTTGCTGACTTTGGCAAGATAGGAGATTGCCTTAGAAAAGCACTAGCAAGCAGGCTAGAAAGAGGGGTGGAGCAACAATGGGGAAATATCAAAACTGCCATCACAGAGGCAACAAGTCTTTGTGTGAAGCAAATAAACAAATCAAAATGAAAGAAAAAGCCACTATGGTTCTCAAAAGAAGTGGTGGTGAAGGTTAGGGAGAAAAAGACAGCATTTAGGAAGTATAAGGAAACACAGAAGGAGCAGGACAGAGAACTGTACCAGTTAAGGCAGAAGGAAGCAGGGAGGGTAGTCAGAATAGCAAAGGCACAAACTGAGGAAAAGATAGTCAACTCAGTTAAGAAGGGGGATAAAACCTTTTATAGGTATATCAGGGAGCGTAGAAAGAAAAAGGGAGGGATGGTGAAGCTGAATAGAATGGATGGTGGGTGGGCAGAGAGTGACAGTGAAAAAGCAGGGATACTGAATGAGTACTTCTGTTCAGTATTCACAAAAGAGGAAGTGGGGGAGGTGCTAATCCAATTAACAGAAGCACTCTGGAGAGGGAGGTTGATCCCAGTCCTTTCACAGAAGAAAGGGTTCTGAAAGAAGTCCTAAAACTGAAGGTGGACAAAGCAATGGGGCCAGATGGAATTTGCCCCAGAATTCTAAAAGAATTAAGCAGAGAACTAGACACCACTGACTACCCTTTATAACAAATCATGGGAGGATGGTGTGGTACCTGAGGACTGGAAGACAGCTGATGTGATTCCCCCTTCACAAAAGTGGGAGCAAGACAGAGGCAGGAAACTACAGGCCTGTCAGTTTGACCTCTGTGGTAGGGAAAGTGATGGAATCACTTCTGAAGGAAAGAATTGTTGAGTACCTAGAGGTCAGTGGGGCACGGGACCCAAGGCAGCATGGTTTCACAGCAGGAAGGTCATGTCAGACAAATCTAATTGATTTCTTTGACTGGGTGCCCAAAGTAGTAGACCAGTGAGAGGCTGTGGACATGGCCTACCTAGACTTTAGCAAGGCATTTGACAAAGTCCCACACAAAGGATTAGTAGTCAAATTAACCAGTCTTGGAGTGGGTCCCAGGGTGGTAGACTGGGTAAAACACTGGCTGAACAACAGGACACAGAAGGTAATTGTAAATGGAGTCCACTCTGAAGAAAGAGGGGTTACTAGTGGGGGTACCGCAGGGTTCAGTACTGGGTCCAGTCCTTTTTTAATGTCTTTATAAGTGACATTGCAGAGGGACTGGAAGGAAAATTATGCCTCTTTGCAGATGTCACAAAGATCTGCAACAGGGTTGATACAGAAGGAGGTGTGGAAAGGATGAGAAGGGACTTGGCAAAGAGGAATGGTCAGAAGTATGGCAGCTTGGAGTCAATGCAAAGAAGTGCAAAGTAATGTACCTGGGAAACAAAAACCCAGGGGAAGATTACATAATGGGGGGGAGGTAGTAACAACAACAAAAATGGAAAGGGACTTGGGGTAATCATATCAGATGACCTTAAGGTTGGCAAGAAATTTGAGAAGGCGGTAGGGAGGGCTGGGGGAATACTGGGATGTATAGGGAGAGGCATCACCAGCAGAAAACAGGAAGTTGTTATCCCCCTGTACAGACAGTTGATGAGACCCCATCTGGAGTACTGCATCCAGTTCTGGAGAGCCCATCTCTGCAAGGACATAGACAGGATGGAGGCAGTTCAGAGGAGGGCAACTAAAATGGTGCAGGATCTGCAAGAGAAGCCATACGAGGAGAGGTTAAAGGAGCTTAATATGTATACCCTTGAGGAAAGGAGGGAGAGGGGGGACACGATAGAAATGTTTAAGTACCTAAGTGGAATCAACAAAGTCCAAGAGTGTAGCATCTTTCAGAAAAAGAGATATGCAAGAACAAGGGGACACAATTTGAAGACAGAGGGGTGGACGGCTCAGGGGCAATGTGAGGAGAGTGGTGGATGCATGGAACAGCCTTCCTGAGCAGCTTGTGGGGTCTAAAACTGTGTAAGAATTCAAGAATGCATGGGACAGACATAAGGCAATTTTTGTGGGGGGTAGGAAGAAATTGGCTGTTGGTTAAATAGGATCTGCAGCCTATCCTCTAGATATGGAAATGGGCAGACTAGGTGGGCCAAGTGGGCCTTATCTGCCATCAGAGTCTATGTTTCTATGTTTCTATGACCACCAGCAGCTGATGATCTTTATAACAAACCTCTCCTACCCAAGATTACCTGTGTCTCTAACTCCGGGGAGGTTTTAATTGTTGGGGGATTATAATCTCCTTGGCATTGACTGGGATAAATTAATTGGGTCTAATGAGTACGAATGTGAATTTGTGGATACCTTACTTGGTCTTGGGCTAGAACTAATGGACAAAAAGCCCACTAGAAGTACAAACATTCTTGACCTAGTCATAACAAGTCTTGAATCTGAGTCATCAACCATTACAGTTCTAAACCCCCTAGATAACAGTGACCTTAACATGGTCTCCTTTGAGATTATGGTCTTACTGCATACGCAGCATGGCAAAACTATAATTAGGGATTACAATAAAGCCAAAATAGATCAAATCAAGGGTTCACTTGCTAAAATGGATTTGGACAAAAATCTTAAAAACATAACTATATACCAAGCATGGGGATTATTTAAGGGATTCATACATAACCTAGAAAGTGAATTAAGAAAGAAATACAATCAAAAGGGGAAAATTCCAATCTGGTTAACATCTGAAATTAAAAACACAGATAAAGACAAAGGAAAAGGAATATAAAAAAACAAAACTAGAGCCATCTGATTCTAACATTATAAATTGTAAAAAATGAAGTTAAGTTGCTCAAAGAAATGATAAGGAGAGCAAAGTATAAATTAGAATTCAAAATTGCTCATGGGAAAGGCAATAGAGCTCTATTTTCTTATATAAATGGCAATCAAAATTCATCCAGGAGCATTGGGCCTTTTTCTGATAGTGGTGTAACCATCACTGATGACACTGACAGCTAATCATTTTAACTCTTATTTTTGTTCAGTTTTTTCAAGTAAGGATGAAAGTAATAATATACCGACTACTAAATCCTGCTATAATGTGTATGAATTTACAATGGATGAAGTATTAAAATCATTAAAAAAAAAAAAAAAAAGTTAAACTCCAGCCCAAGGTCAGATAACATTCATCCCAGCTTCTTAAGGGAGATGGCTGAACAACCTGCCCACCCTCTTCATATAATATTCAACATGTCACTAGACCAGGGGGGATCTACCAGACAACTGGCGCAAAGCAACCGTTATTCCTATTTTTAAAAAGAGCAATAAAAGCTTAGTGGAAAATTATCAACCAATCAGTCTCACCTCAATCTGCTGTAAAATCATGGAGAAATTAATAAAACTGAGACTGGAATCTGAAATGAGCAGGCTAAGATTGAAGGACTTACAACAACATGGGTTTAAAAATAACTTTTCTACTACCACCAACTTGATGACTTTTTATAATAATGTAAACATTAGCTTAGACAATAACATACATATGATGTAATCCTATTAGATTTCAGAAAGGCCTTTGATACTGTTCCCCATCACACTTTGATTCATAAACTATTAAACTTGGGCTTTTCAACAATCCTTGTCAGATGGACACACGATTGGCTGCTTAACAGGAAACAATGAGTTAGAATATGTGGCCATCTATCTGAAAAGAGATGTGTCTGCAGTGGGGTCCCCCAGAAGTTGGTCCTGGGACCCACACTGTTTGGCATTTTCATCCGTGACATGAATAAACAGTCTTTTAGCAGCATAAGTAAATTCGCTGATGACACTAAAATGGGGTGGAGGGGGACACATTTTTCAAACACCTAAACATTGTCAATGATTTATTAACAGTAGAAGAATGGGATATAAGGAACAGGATGTTGTTTAACATAAACAGATGTGTGGTTATGTATTATGGAAAAAATAACCCTTGCTAAAGCTATCATCTAAACAACATCCCAATCCAAATCTTGGATTCTGAAAAAGATCTTGGAATAATAACAAGTTTACATCTTCTGACCGCTGCTAGACAATAACCAGAAAAGCAAATGGTATGACAGGATAAAAAAAATCCTTTGTCTCCAAGTCAGAACAGTGCTTGATCCCCCTTTACAAAAGCTATGTAAAGCTGGCCCGGTGGTGCTGAGGGTTGAGGCGTTGAATGCCACGCCGGCGACCCAGGTTCGGAAACGAGCTGGGAGTCACCAGGGGTTGGCAGGGGAGGGAAGAGATCAAGCATCTGGAGGACTGCTGTCTCTTCCCAGGGAGTGTGGGAGTGTTGCTCTCTCTCTGAGTGACCTCTGGTGGTGGCCAGGGGTGTGCCGATTGAGCGAGCACAGTGAGTGCCAGGGGTGGGCAGAGTCATGGCATCACGTTGCCTTGCTAGCCGTGCTCCAGAGGGTTGGGAAGGGAAAAAGAACTAAAAATTCTCCAACCTGGAGATAGATGACGGCGCCACGGCCTGCACTGCCCACACTCCCAAATTCAGACCATCTCCTCTCTCCACACTGAATCTGCTGGGCACTTTGCCTCTCAGATAGAGCACTCTGGGTGGATGGGGCAGCCCTACCTCCGCAGGGTTCAGACCCAGAGGTGGTGCTTGGCGGCATAGAGGAGAGTGAGTGGTCACGGTGGGAGGTAGAGGCGGGTAGCCCGTGGTCGCTGGAAGGAGTTCTCCTAGAGTTGGAGTGAAAAAAAAAGCTATGTAAGACCTTACCTAGATTATGGTTCCCCATTTTGGAACCCATATCTGAAGCGATATATAACATTACTCAAATGAGTTCAAACACGTATTACTAAAATGATTTCACGTTTATCAATTAAACCTTATGATGAAAGATTAAAACTTAAATGTCTCTTTTCATTACAGGAGAGAAGGCAGTGTGGTGACATTTTGCTGTTGTATTAAATTTTGACCTGTCCTGATGTAAACACCTTATGTAATATACAAATAAACCATAGGGAGTAACCATTTGCATTCCCATAACAAACAACCTATAGTACAATGGGCAAATACATCAGAAAGAGACAATTGCTTCACAGTCTGAACTATAAAACATTGGAACAAACTGCCCCAAGTTTTGGTGAACAAGAGCACTTTCAAGGGTTTAAAAAATAATCTTGATAAATATTTGATAACTAAACATAGTATTGATGGGTGCAGCTAATGCAGACCCACTGGTGTGAGGAGGACAATCTTGATGGGCTGTCTTAGCCCTCTTTTGTTTGTCAAAATCCAGTAAATCCAGTAGAGTTCTTAGAAGGACTAAAGAGGGAATGGGAAATATTACTGCAGAGTGGGTAAGAGGAAGAGGGGGAAGAGGATAGTAGGGATGTAAGGTGTGAGGGAAGTATACCAACTCAGAATTTGGATGTAACGAGACACAATGGGAAAGGTGCCTTACTGTAAATATAATTGTACTTTACTATAAGTGAAGCACCTTGCATCTGGTTACACATAATCTAAGACTCCAAGTATCTGACCAGTCACTCAGCTCATTCAGGTCTCCTGGGCTAGATATTCACAAATAGGTAAAAGCAAGGCATACAGGTTTGCATTTTGCCTGCACCCAATGAGGGGCTGTTTTATTCAGTTGGATAGCAGACCAGTGCTATTTGATTGAATATTGACTCATGTCGGTGCAGCACTTGTTCAATCTGTACTGCCCAACTTGAACCGGGGCTGTATCTAGCCCATAGGGGAATTTTAACCCCAGACTGGGTAACACCAGAAGCTGTGGCGAGATATTCAGCTGCAAAATGCAAATGAGCCCATTGGGCTTGCAAGGGGCAATTATCATGCCCATTATGGGCTCATTTGAACTGGAAGCAGTGGTTCATTTTCACCCAACCTGAGGGTGCTTACCACATCATCCCTGGTGGCTAGCAGAACCTTCCACCCCCCAAACATATGTCTCATAGAATGTAATGTTGTCCATGGTATCTAGTGGCACCCCCACCCTCCAAACACCCATCCCATAGAATATAATGTTGTCCCTGTTGTCTAGTGGCACCCCAACCCTCTGATCACCCATCCCATTTCACAGACACTGTCCTTGGTGTCTAGTGGCACCCCCACCCTCCAATCACCCAGCCCATGTCCCCTACACTATCCCTGGTGGGTGTTGAGTGGTAACTTTGCCCCCACTCCCAGAATGCCAGTTGGCACACAAACCAGTGAACACTGGCTATCCAGCAGCCCTCCCAACCCATCCCATCTGCACCCAGAACATCACTCCCCTTTCCAGTCAAGCTGGGGATGTGCAGTGAATCCCACTATGGTGATGTGCACAGACCTTCTCTCACCTCCTCGGCTGGCCACCATATGAGTACATATACCGTATGCATGCTCACTGCTGCTCATATGGTGGCTGGCCAAGAAGGTGAGAACAGGGCTGTGCCAGTCGCCATAGCGGGATTCTCTGCATGTCCCCAGCTTGGCCAGTAAGGGGTGGTGGTGCTCTGGGTGCAAGCAAGGCAGATGGAGGGAACACTGAACCGCCAATGTTCACTGGTCCATCTGTCAACTGGCATTCTTGGGTGGGGGTGGGGGTACCACTGGCCACCAGAGATAGTGTAGGGTACATGGGCTGGGCAATCAGAGGGTAGGGGGTGCCAGTAGATACCAGTGACAGTGTCTGTGAAACAGGACATGTGATCGGAGGGTGGGGAGGTGCCACTAGACACCAGAGAAAACCTTACATTATACAGGATGGGTGATTGGGGGGAGGGGTACCACTAGGCCTGTGTGATCGAAGGATGAAGGGTGCCACTAAACACCTGGGAAAACCTTACATTATATGGAATGGGTGATCAGAAGGTGGGGGGGGTACCAGTAGATACCATGGACAGTGTCTGTGAAATGGGACAGCTGACTGGAGGGTGGGGGTGCCACTAGACACCAGGGAATACTGTGTATTGCCAGGATGGGGGATCAGAGGGTGAAGGGTGCCACTAGACACTAGGGAATATGTTGTAATACTCAGGATGGGGGATCTGATGGTGAGGGTGCCACTAGACACAAGTAAATTTGTGAATAATGTCTGCTATAGGGGACAGGTGCTCAGAGGATCGAGGTGCCACTACACAGCAGACAGCTTTCTGCCTGTCACAGGAAGGGGCATACAGGGATGGGTGGCTGCAGTACAGCCATTTCGCAATTGGTGGTTTGGGGTGTGGGCTTTGTGCCCAGTTTAGGTGAGGTTTTTGGAGGCAGTAAATACTATTACTTCGGGTGTCATTTACTGCAAATCCAAACCTTTGAAATTACCACAGTGCCCATATGTAAGAGGGAACCCCTCATTTTCATGGTTGCAATGTTATGTTAGTGCCTAGACAACAATTGGTTTAACTAGTGCTACAAGGGTCTCTGAATAGAGATCCCAACCCAAAAATGGCTGTAAATCCTAGACAGCATGGGCAAACACCTGTTAGCACCCACGCTAACTTTTGAATATCTGGCCCCTGAAGTTTTTGCCAATCCTAATGGAAGTGTATCATCACGGTTAGCTGAGTGCCATCAGTAAACTTAAGAAGCCTGCTTTAGACTCCAGCATCTGGACAGTTGATGGAAATGTTGAACAGCAGTTGCCCCAGCACTGATCCCTGAGGGACACCATTGAGAGTCCCTCTTTGCTCAGAACAGTGCCCATCAACCACAACCCTTTGCCTACTTCCCCAAGTCAGTTATCAGTCTGTCTTGTGTATGCCTCATGTACACTGCACTGGTGTACTTTGTCCAGAAGCGTATCATGTTACAGTGCCAAACAGTCTTGAAAAAGTCAAAATCTACTATAACTATGGCCCTGATGCTGTTCAAATCGAAGGCCACTTCCTCAAAGAAGGTGATCAAGTTGGTTAGTGTGACCTGCTCCTCATAATGCCTCACTGAGGGGGATGAGAGTCTTGGCCTCAATCAAATAATTCATTATAGTATATGGTTAGGGCTTACTGTGTATGGAAATCAGTGACTACTCAAAAGTTGTACACGTTCTAAAAGTTGTTCAGCACATTCTAAAAGGTGTGCATGTTCTGTCCGGTGTCCCTTCTTGCACTAACTCCTGCCTGGCACCATGTTTTCAGTTTCACTAAGCACAATTTATGCAGGCTACAGACTGCCTTTGTGACTACACTAGAGGATTGCGATTCTCACCCTCAAGTTGTGTGAGGGGATTCCCTTCAGAGTGCAGACGTGTTCACTAGGCAGAGCCACTCCTTGACTCGCTCACTCTCTCTGCAAAGGTGCTCATTCACTCACTTTGTACTGTATTTTAAATGTTTTAGATATAAAAGTTAAAATACGTACTGGAAGCACTTACTCGGCAGGGTCACTCCTCAGCTCACACTCTCTCTCTTTGTCTATGCTGGCACTCTGTGTCACTCGTTAATTCCCTCAACATGACCATATACAGTACTATAAAAAAATAAAATATGGGTGATCATAAACAACTTGCTTGTCTTTCCATCTCGGCGTTGTAATAACAGCACAGACCTCTCGAGCTTCGCTTTCAAGCCCATATGCTGTTACCTCTACCCTTTGTTGGACACACAGACTTATTGTGTATAGTCATCCATACATTATTCCTTATGTTTTGTCCTTGATAATGAATTCCCTGTCCTTGCACAGCACTGATTTTAGGCTAACCAGTTCATAGTTGCATGTATCTGACTTGTCCCCCCTCTTGAAGATGTGGACCACATTGACCACTGAAGAATTACTACAAGCAGCTCAACCAGTTGTGCCTGTAGCTCCACAAGGATCCTGGGATATATCCTATTTTCCCTTAGGATTGACCTTGCTTGATCATTGCCATTTAGTTAACTACCAGAAAGGATGCAGGCTTCAATGTAGATACCTCCACTGCCATGGACAATACCAGTGTACCCCCTCCAGCACCCTAGGAGGCCCTTTGGTGAACACAGAAGCAAAGTGCTGCAAAACTGTTCATTTTGTTGTAAAATAAGTGTTGCTATTTTCATGCAATGTGACAGTTGCTTAAAATAATATAGTTTTAATGGCAGAAACTGACCATTTTCAATAGGAGTGAACTGGACACTAATCTCTTACAGTAAAAATAAATTTGCACGATTTCAGCTGATTAATGGCATTAATTAAATATAACTTGGATGAAAATAAGCAGTTTTATGGTATTTATTCTGCATCTCAGTCACCACCCAGGCTCTCTTATAGGTTATTTTGCCCCATCCCACTAGGTCCGTCTTGTTTGCTTAACTGTTTTGTATAACCATTCAGAATTTTAAAACACCTCAGTTGAGCTTCATATTTTCTGCCCGTAAAGAAGACAGCACTCCTGGCCTATGCTATGCTGATACATATTTTCCTTTATTTTTTCATTCTGCTGTTTTATTTGTACTCATCCATTTTTACAATTCTTCTTTATTTTGTGAATTTAAATTGAAAATAATCATGCTTGAATTTCAAAAAAATGCACAGTCTGGATACTGGTTACGTAAGCAATAAGACACGACGGGGTATGAGTTGAACATATATTACTGCATAGGTGGGGTGTAGTAAGTCACGAGGCCGATAGGCCTAGTGACTTCAGCCACAGCCATGCGGTAATATATGTTCAACTCAGACCCTGGAGAGTCTTATTGCACTTATAAAATGGAGAACTTGCAATATAAGTGAAGAAAAAAAGCTACGAAATTCAGTTTTTCCATTAAAATATTGCTTTATTTGAACAGTGTCCATACGCAAGGGGAAATAGTCCCTTTTAACTGACACTTTGTAAACAATTAATAAGGCAGAAAAAACTGCTGTAAAACCTTTACTTTTTTAACAATTAAATCAGGCAGTAAAAATATCTGCTGTAAAACCTTTACTTTTTTAACAATTAATCATGCAGTAACAATGAATCAAACTGACGGAGAAGCTCAGACTGAACTTGACACAGGACACGCAAATTATTTAGGCATGTTTATAAAATTGACAGTGCCACTGAAATGGACTGGAGCATTGAAATTTAAACCGGTACTAGGAATGTTTATAGGGTGTTCATTTGAATCCATTGCCTGTAATGAAGCACAACCGCTACTCGCACACTTTATTTCTTCTTGCCAGGGAGGAGATTGAGGATCTGGGTGAATTGCTGTCATGGTTGAGCAAGTAGCATTTCCTAGGCTGTTTCATTTTTGCCACGGAGCAGACTGAGGACCTGTTTCTGTCAGGGGGGGAGTAAGCAGTATTTCCTGGGTTGATGTTTTCTTTATTGAAATTATTTATTGATTGATTTTTTTATTGAATATTGAAATTAACAGAAGACTCGCTCGACATGTTTGCATGTATGCAATGTGCTTAGCGTGATAACAAGATGGCTAACAGAGCCTTTCTGAACATTCTTTATTTAACACGTTCAGGACTCAACATTCTGTTTTGGTGCATTGATTTCTATGGCTGTTCTTTTTTTTTTCCTATGTGTAATACAGGTATTACACTGGTTTTCTAGCCAATCAGTGAGCTTATTTTTTCATGCCCATTTTATAAACATGTTCATGCCCTGAGTGAAGGCGAGCCAAGTAAATGAGAAGCATCTGCAAGTCTGTTCTCATTTAAAGATGTGCAGCTGGGAAACTTTGGTTCATAAAAAGCTGCTATATGAAAAGTGCCACTACTTTGTGTAGCATGAAGTTGCAATTCACATTTGGCCCTATTCATGAAGCCCGGTTGCTATGCGCAAAACTGTCATAAAAGCAGGTGCACAACTGCACACCACATAGCCAATGTGAAATATGCGGCATGCATGACACAGCCCAACATTCCCCAGGAGGCCAGGGCAGTGACAGAGGAGGTGCACAGCAACATACAGGGGTGGGAAAGAGCCAGCACAAGTCGGGAACACCCCTTGACCTCACCATATATGATGATGTGGAACCACAACGCACCAGCAATATGCACAGTGCAGAACAGTGATGTCCATGGGGAACACCAGCAGCAACCTTGGGCTTGAGGAGTGGGTGGAGACAGCCATCACGCACCCAACCGGCAATGCTCCGTGGGTGTAGCATGGGTGGGGGTAACGGCTGGAGGAGGCAGCAATCGCTGAACTTCACAGATGCACAGGTGGCCATCCTCGTGACCAAGATCCGCCAGCATTATGATGTGCTATTTGGGAAGGAGGTCACAGGGCACCCCAGCTGAGATGAAGGCCTGCATATGGCTGTACTTGTAGATGTGGCAATCAATGCTGCTGGATCGGAGGCACGCACACTGGCGGCCATCAAGCACAAGTGACATGACCTCCTGTCCCAGGTGAAGAGACAGCTGAGCAGGGCATGGCATTCGCAGGGTGCCACAGGAGGCAGCCCACCACCCCCTGACAAACCATTGACACCCATAGAGCAGCAGGTGGCAGACACCATCAGTGATGTCATCACGGACGATGAGCCAAACAGATAGGCTAGCATGTCAGGTGAAATGATGTGGGGGTGCACAGAGCACAACCACATTACTGCTGTATGGCAACACTCACTGACCACCTGTCATGCTTCCCACCCACAGTGCAGGATGAAAACAGTACTGGAGAGGGATCATCTGACATGGGAGCAGGAGGGCCACTGAGGGCAGGCGGCAACAGTGGATAGTGGTGGTAAGACAGGGCATGACACTGCACATGACAGACATGCAGGTGTAGTAAATGATGTCCCCCATCCCACGCACAGGACTGCAGCAGCATGGAACTGGGGACATGCAGGAGGATGACATGCAGCATTCTGCCATGCCCGAAGACCACCATGGCAGGTACCAGGGATGGACTCCAGAGCAGCAGCTGCAGGAGGAGGGAAGCAGCCCTGGCTGTGTGCTGCATGTGTCTATGCTGGCGGGTTTGGGCCTGTGTCATGGGCATGACTACTAATCTGTTTCTCTGTGTTTTATTGCAGGGGACCTGGCGTTGGAAGGCAGTGATGGTCCTGGAGCACCAGGAGGTGGGCAGGCCCGGCACGAGTGGTGACTCCAAGATGGCGCCTACCGCACGACCTCTCAGGGAGGTTTGAGATCTGGAGCAGCATGGAGGATTTCATTACAGAGACAACCAGGGTGACCTATGGGCCATAGGTGCACCCTTCAAGGTAGGTGGCCCTTGGCTATGTGTGAGTGTGTCGCTTTGCTGATTTTGGGGCTGTTGCAGGTTACTGGGTCACTGACATAGGTCCCCTCTGTCTGCTCTTGTCATTTCAGTGCTACCATGGACCCGTCAGGAGGATTGTGTTAGAGGAGTGTGAGTTCACGGGACTACACCCCCCCAGGAGCTAACTCCGTCTACCAGCCTGGAGGTGTTCACGGAGGAGGACTCGGACTGATACAGAGGTCTGTCCATGCAGCCAACCACCCCCCTTTTCACATTTGCTGTCTTATGGCCTATGTTGGCTCTGTGGTTGGTGCCCGTAAAGGCATTTGTATCCAGCTATGTCTGCGTGTCTCATTCTTCGCCCCTTTCACAGTGTGCACAGGTTTGTGCGTGTGTGTGTGTTCTGCATGCTTCCGTGACTCGGCCATGTGGCTTGCTTCCCATGTGTACCTGCCTCTTCGCCACAGTATGCTGTGCTGTGCGTCCAGTTTTTGTGGTGCCTGCTGGGTGGCATACATGCCATGCTGGGGCAGGCCATATGGCCTGTGTTGTTGCACTGTGGTGGTCGCACATGGCAAGTGGTGAGTACATGGGTGGCCACTGCAGATGTGCCTTGCATTGCTGTGTGCATGGCTGGTGTGTCATGCCACAACGGGCATTGCCATTCCTCTACAGCTTGCTTCGCTGGCCACTCTTACTGTGTGTGCAATGCATAGGTTGGTTATGGTTGCCTCCAGAATGTGTATCGCATATGCAGGGACCCAGTGTGCCTTTCTGACATAACATGCATTGTGCATGTGCATTTGGGGTCCTGCACATACAGCGTACGGTGCGCATGTTCACATGGTAACTCTGCACATGGCTGTATGTGCGGTTCATGCATGCTGCGTGAGGGCTGCTTACGTGCATCTGCTCATATCAGTCTATGCACGGGACTTATGCACCGTGTGTAGGGCCACATAGCTGTTGTGAGTAGGACCCACAGTTCTTTATCTGGTAAAGTGCATACTTTGCCAGGTGAAGACTGCAAAAAGAGGAACTTTGCAGCTCCATAGTGCCATGACATGTAGTCTCTGCCAGGTGAAGACTGCACATAGTGGTGCGTTACCTATGATGTGCCATGCCTATGAAGTGCCACTGTGCATAGTTCCCTTTGATTCAAAAAAATACTTTTTGAAGTAAAATACCATCCCACCCACAGGCTTATGTTTTCCACCCTCCTCCCTGGCCCTGACCATTCAAAATCACATTACCCATCCATCTACCCACTTAGTACCATAACACCCCCGGTCATCGAGAAGTTTCACAGAAACAGTGTAGACATATGTAAAATATCCCTTCCCCCACTCAGTGTCAATAAGCACATGCTCACACTGTGTAAACCACCATGATCCTCCAGCCATCCCAGCAAAACATGAATATGACTTCCCATCCTACCACCCCATGACACCTACATCTTCCTACTCTTTCCCACTGACTCCCAATAAAAGGTATGAAATGGGAGAGGTGGTACTGGATATAATTGCAGAAGAAAAGAATATAGGGGTGATGATATCATAGACCCTAAAAGCATCTGTACATTGCAATGGGGAAGTAAGCAAAACAAGCAGAATTATGTTATGCATAGGGAATAGGATAAGGAGTAGAAGGCAGGAACTGATCCTCCCTCTATTCAGGTCACTGGTGTGGCCACACCTCGAATACTGTGCAAGACACTGGATCCCAACCTGATTAAAGACTGCAAGAAAGCTGATGCAGTGCAGCACAGCACAACTAGTGCATGGCCTTGGGGATTGGACATGCGAGGAGAGGCTGCTGGACTAACATGTACACCCTCGAGACAGGAGGGAAAAGCAGTGGTATGAATGAGACATGCAAGTACCTGCATGGCATAAAGAGAGCAGACTCCAAGGAACTTTCCTCCTTGAATTTAACCTTAGGAATTGGGGGGGGGGTTCACTAAAGCTGGAAAGCAGGAGATTCAAAAAGAACATCTGGAAGCAGTTCTTCACAGAAAAGATGGTGGATAAGTAGGAAAGGCTCCCAGAACAACTGGTGCAGATCACATCAATCAGCAGCATGCAGGGATGGGAAAGGCAGGTGGGTTGAGTTAGAAGAAGAAGGGGCAGTAAAAAGGGGAGGATTGCCACTAGGGCAAGGCAGAACCAAAAGCATGTTTATGCCATCGGTATCTATGCATCTATGACATGGATGATGAGTAACTACTACAGAAAGGGACCGGCATAGCTTTTCCTCCACCTCGGCCAGCCACAGACAAATGAAGGAACCCACCCATGCATTTCTATAGAAAGCACCTGATAAGCTGCTTCAGCTCATGTATTTTAAGACTATGAAAACTCCAGGCCGTGGCCTCAGTTTGTATGAACTCAAATGAAACCCCTTTGAGAACTACCCTCTCATTCTTTAATTAGAATTCTGGATTGCTTTACATTATATAACAGTATTTTCTTTAAACTATCTGTATACACCTATAAATTATTTTGTACATCACTGGCTACACATTTTTAAGAAAAGTAACTGATTGTGCAGTATTTGTTATAATCCACAGTGCATCCTGTAAGCAGTCAGTTCTTCAGAAAACAGTAAGCCACTATTGTTACAGTTACTCAGTTGACTCTGCATACCTTGCTTAAGCAATAAAACCTTGGACAATCCCTGAATGGATGCAACAATCAAAGCAGAGAGGTGTGATTTTTTTTTAATTATGATATTGCAGCATTTGTGACAAATCATCAAAGAGCATATGTAGAGTCAGCTTTCCTAAATAGATTTGCAGTATGCAGTATAAGGGACGATCACCTTTTATGGCTTTGATGATTTATTTAGTTAATTTTTGTTGAGTGAGTGGGTGCACTAGGCAAACTAATGCCTATTGTCAGGCAAAACCTGGGAGAGTACTATTACGAAATGTACAGGGACAGAAACATACATGAGTTTTTTTGTTTTTTTTAACTTTGTTTATACATCCGTCTCGTGGAACTCTCTCAGGCATCCTCCAATGCCCCCAACTTTACCTCCATGCCTGAGAGGCATCCTAATTCCTGGCATCAGCCTGGCTATCCCCCCGGCTCTGAGCCCCCCGAGGTTGGGCCCCTCTATCTGCCCAGAGCACTCTATCTAGAATTCGTGCCGGGCTGGGCTCGGCCCAGGAAAGGAGTGCAACCAGCAGTGGAGTGTGGTCGGGAGAGTGGAGGTGCCATTGCCTATCCATGAGGCAGGGTTGTTTCCTTAGTTACGCCCCAGACATGGGATGTGCAATGCTGTACAGCCCACGACGTGAGTGCTCCCACCCACGTCTCGAAGACGGCCGCCCAGCATCTACCCTATTTGTGAGCCCTTGTGTGCTGCAGTGTCTCCGGCCTCCACCGGGGGCCACTGCTGCACTGGGCTCCCCCTGGATCCCTTCCCTAGAGAGGAGAGCAGAAACATACATGATAATGATAATTTTATGCAGATCAACATCAGAGTTACAATACAAGAAACAGTACATAAAAAAGGCATAAGCATACGCAGTCGAAAGGGGGAGATAAGAGGGAGTCAGGGAGATATACAGCTTTAAAACAATTATTCCTGAAAAACAATAAGGATCCAGAGGGATACTGTAGATCTGTTAGCCTCCTGATTGCCAAGGAGTTCCAAATTATAACAGTATATAAAGTGCAGCAGTGCATTATTTTTTGATGTCCAGTCATGAACCATGTTGTTCTGTGATACTACAAACCCTTTCTAGATAGGTGAGAATGGGAGCTATTCATGTAAATAAAGTCACCATAACCCAGCTATGGTAAGAAAAACAGTCTTCACTAGTAGTTTCCTAGCATCATAGAAGAAACAAATTTTATGCCGGCCAAAGAACCCTAACCTCATACTGAGTTCTCTGCAGAGTTCACTGAGGTGTAACAACAGCTTGGACATGTTCACTGTCTGTTCCCTATAGATTCCTCCACTATTGCTTCTTGGCATATAAGTGATGAACATTAGTAGAGGTACTATTTCATTTCATTTTGTTTTGATAACCAGGTTGACCCTCGAGCAAAACAGCTTATTTTCAGGGGTGCCCAGGACTTAAATACGTGCAGTATAATCAGTATAAAAGCAAACCTCTGATCAAAGATGATGATTGTTTCATGTCAGCAGCCTTAGAACTGAAGGCAACTGACCTAAATGGAGTATTTTGTTATCCCTTTCTGATGTTCTATAAATATTAAGGGACTTCTCTGACACATTTGTTGTAGCCTTTAAGTGAAGTATGAACCACTTTCATGTTTGCCTGAGGGTCCAAAGCTGCTAGTTTCCTTCACATTAGACTCCCTACAGGTGTAGCACTGCCACAAATGGTCTGCATCTAAAGAGTTATTCAAGCTGTAAATATACATTTCTGGTGTTGGAATGCAGCTTTGGATCAGCTGAGGATTGCTGCGTTTAAAATCTCTGTTCAGTAGCAGCAATAGTTATTTACATAAAAGGAAGGTTCTATGTCTCACTCCAGTTTCTACTGATATGATTGCTGAAGTAGTAACAATTCAACAAAACTGCTAGATGTTGGTAAATATGCAAAAATTATATGCATGTTGGTGGCAAGTGTCACAAACACACTCTGCAGGTCAGGTCCTCTGCTCCTACAGTGTCAATCTCAGAGTGCAATAGTGTGAACAGATGACAGACAGGGTAACCCTCCTGTCTGTTTTGGGTCCAAATCACCTATTAGCCTTGAGTTCTGGAGGGATTCAAACTGTGAACCTTATGCTAGCATACCCAATTAACAGGCTCAGATAATATTCTCTTTGGGGAATGCAATATAATCTTCCGACCCAGGGCACCCAGCTAGGTATCCAAAATGAACCCTTACAACTCTATATGAGACCCAGGTATTTCTTACCTTTAAGCAAGCTTAGTAGCACTATTAAGCTCTTAAAAGCTGTCAGCTTTAAACACAGGTTCAGCAATCACATGCAAAAAGTACTGAGAAGACACAGGCAGTATAATAAAGAAAATGTTGTTTACTAAAAAGTTTAAAACAGGTGAAATGAAATATGGAACAAATATCGAAAGCTCACAATCACACAAAAAAATGGGAAGTTACAGTACAAAAACTCCTACCACAAATACTTAATTTCTTTCCTAGCTACAGTAGTGATTACCATAAGTGCTTTCAAGTCTAGAGAGAGCCTCTTGAGTCCAAAATGATATGCTGCTGTTTCCCTCTGTTAGCTGTTGATTTGAAACACCATCTCCCCTCCCCTTTTGTGAGGTCAGTTAGATCCTCCCTTGGAGTTAATTCTTAACAAAATTATCTACAAGGATGTATTTTAAATAATGTGAACATCAGCAAAAAGCCATTTCCCAAATATGACAGTCTGGGATCAAACATTTCTCTTTGAACTTAGCAATGCCACACTCTATCACTGCTTCTCAGGCTATGTGCTAAAACTGAGAGGAACCAGCCAAATTATTTTCTTCCTGCCAGGTCATAAAGACTTACATGGTAATCAATTTCAAAGGCATGCACAGGATATAAAAGAGAATAAACTGTCTCTCTAGAAGGATGTATTAATTAATGGTTCCTCTAGTCAGTTTAATAACATCCTGTGGTTTCAGCCACTGACACCTTGAAAGTTAAAGGCCAAGTCTCACACACTGCTGACTGGTGTGAGACAATTTCATACACAGACCATTTATATATAATACCAATATCATACAGATAACCATAAGCAGAGGGCAGAGCATCACAATCCTCCCCACCTAGATTGAATTTGGGGGCTCTATCCCCTGCATGGGATGAGCTCCCTAAGTTAGTTTATTCCTCATATTAATGTGATAAACCATCTGCATTTTCATTGGCCACCTCTGCCCTGTGTGAGACCATCATGTCATACCCCTGCAAGGCAAGACTCCATCTTAGTAGTCTACCATTTGTTTTATCCAATTGTGCCAGCCAAACCAGGGGATTGTGGTCAGTTTGTACCTCAAAATGCTGCCCGTATAATTATGGCTGTAACTTCTTTAGGGCCCACACCATGGCAAGACACTCTTTTTCCACAGTAGAGTAAGCCTGCTCCCTGGGAAGTAGCTTTTTACTCAGGTACACTATGGGGTGATCTTTCCATTGGTTGGATGGCTGGTTCAGCACTGCCCCAATACCCACATCTGAGGCATCAGTCTGGGCTACAAATGGTCAGCTGTAGTCTGGACTTGCCAATACAGGAGCACTGCATAGTGCCTCCTTCAGTCTGGTAAAGCCTTTTTCATAGGCTGGTTCTCAGGTAATTTTCTTAGGCATCCTTTTCTTTAACAGGCCAGATAGGAGAGCAGCCAGGGCACTGTAATTTGGTACACATTTCCTATAGTACCCTGCTATCCCCAGAAAACACCTGACCTGCTTCTGTGTTTCTGGTCTGGGCCATGCCTTGATTGCCTCTGTTTTCACTTGGTTAGGACAGAGCTGTCCCTGGCCTACAACATGTCTGAGGTATGCCACTTCAGCCATGGCTGCCTGGCACTTCTCAGCTTTGACAGTGAGCCCGGCCCTCTGTATCCTGCCCAGCACTTCCCTAAGGTGGGACAGGTGTTCCTCCTAACTGGCACTAAAGATGGCAATGTCATCCAGGTATGCCACAGCGTACTCCTCAGCACCATTTAACACCTGGTTCACCAACCTTTGGAAAGTGGCGGGGCATTTTCATTCCAAAAGGCATTACTTAAATTCAAATAACCCTATCAGAGTGATGAAGGCCGACCTCTCCCTAGCTCTGGCAGTTAACTCTACCTGCCAATACCCCTTTGTCAGGTCAATAGTTGTAAGGTATGTTGTCCCTCCCAACTTGTCCAGGAGTTTGTCCATCCATGGCATTGGGTGGGCATCTGACTTTGTGACTGCATTCAGTCCACAATAGTCCACACAGAAATGAGTAGATCCATCTGGCTTAGGAACAAGGACTACAGGTGAGGCCCAGGGGATGTGGAATTTCTGGATAACCCCTGAATCCAGTATTTCCACTACCTCCCTCCTAATATCCTTTTGGACAGCCTCTGACATCTGATATGCATGGGGGGGGGGTTTACCCATTAGCGCCTTTTTTCCAAGGAGACATGTTTGGGATATAATCCTGTTCTTTAGTGGCAGCCAATTGGTCTCCTCGTATAAGGAGCAGGTGTGGGTATTTTGATCTGTAGCCATTGTGAGCCTACAAACCTTGTTTAGGGCAATATGAATCCTTTTTAGTGCAATGTCTGTTGCTGTGCCATAGACCACCAATCCATAGTTGATGGTAGAAAGGATGGAGCTGGAGACTGAGAGACAGATGGCCTCTGGAGTGAAATACTTTTTATGCCTATAGAGTACTCCCAGCTTGGTGTTCACTGCCTTTACCACTGTGTCAATGTGTTGGGTGAAGGTGAGGGAGTCATCAATGGTCACCGTTCATGTGCATGGCATCATGAGAGCCTGTTTCCAGATCCTGAGGAATTGTACAAGAGCCAGTGATTTGTTAAATAGTTTTGTAACTGGCACGATGATGACATCCAGTGTTAGGAATAGGAGTTTCAGATCGACTCCATCACTCCCCATTCTGGTTTTGCCTAGTATTTTTTAATGTGTTTGTAAGCCTCCTTCACTGACACTTTTTTGAAGTAGAAGACAGGGATTGAGCCCCCTTGAGGGGTGCAGTTTGTTTCAAAACCACATTCCCATGCTAGTGTTGCTCTATTACCCTTTCTTTCCAGGCTTTAAGGTTTTGGGGAGCACATATGGCAGGGTAATTAAGTCTACAAAACTGCACTCCACTACTCCTCTTAGTTTTGTCCACCTGCACTCCCTTCCAATGCAGTTTGCTTCTTGTTTTCCCTTTTTAGCAAAACAACACTCATTGGGTATTAATTAATTGTTTTATTTTCATTAGCATGTGCTTAAAACTAACATGTGTTTTTTTTAAAAAAAAACTCCTTTTGTTTGAACTATTTGTTTCTTTCATTTCTTTGTGATTGCACCTTTCATTTGTATCCATTGCCCGAAATTTAGAGCCTACTGTAGTGCAGTTTGTTTGTTCCCCAGCAGGGTGCAGGTAGTCGGGGTGGGTAGCACTCCAGTCAGGTCAGTAAACATTGTGTTGAGAGATTTCACGACGTGCTGAGGTCAATACTCATGAGCGTTGTTGATGTTGAGTGAGTGGGGATCTTCTTCTCATCCTTCCCAAGAAGGTTTTGATGTTTGATATTTTGGCGTCCTACAAAACACTCTTCCCGTTGCCCCAAGTTTTATTCAGATGCTCCTTGTGGAAATTGGCCTTTGCTTGGCAGATAAGAGTTGGTGCAGTGGTTTCTTGCAGCTCTATAGCATTGGAAGTTGTGTTTACTGCGAGAGGACCTGGCTTTTTCCCAGAAGTTGTCCCTTTCCTTCATCTGGGTGAGGATATCCCCTGTGATCCAATATTATTTACAGAGAGCAGACACTGAGCATGTCCAAGTTCTTGGTAAACCATTATGACCTGTAGCAGTCAATCAGTGATGCAGGAGAGGCTGAACTCCATGTGCTGCATATGTCTCAATGCCTTTTCTAGCTCTTGTTCAAATTGGAAGGACTTGGCTGCTGAAAGCAGTTCCTCTCTGGTATAAAAGAATAATTTGTGATCAAAAAAGAATTCCTCTTTAATCATATAGGAAGATCATACATTGTCATGTCCATCTCTCCCCCTCAACACTCACCCATTATATAAGAAAAACACTTTACCCATCCCACTTACTGTAGCATCCCAACACCCATCTTCAACTACCCTTGGCTGTGGTGGGCAAGTATAAAAGGATAAATAGGGTTGTTGATGATGACTGGTGCAGTTAACCCCTCACCACCTCAGTCTTTTGGTTCCTAAATGAGTGAGAGTGCAAGCAACCAGTCTAATGACAGTCTTATTGTTAATGTTGCTCACCAGCTTCCATCCCCCATTTAAAAGCTACAGGTCCCCAAAACTATGGTAGACTTTGTACAAAGAGGTCTACAGTGGAGAGCAGGCTTGTGAACCAGAACAAACATTCAAGAGAGGGAGCAGATAGCTGGTGGCAGCCAAAGGCTAGGGTTAAGGGCAGAGATGCACTGGCTTCCAGGAATGTCAAGAAAATTTGGAGGGGAGCATTGGACCAGCAGCCTGAACCAGGCAGTTGCTAGGAAGGTACCCTGAAGATGGCCCAGAAGAAGGTCTGTGATATGAGGTGAGGTGGGAAGACTTTGTTGGTACCACCCACTGGGTGGGACTTGGTGCATGGCATAGAGTCATGCAAGTTGTGCTATACCATGCACAGACTCCAGTCTTGAGATAATCTACCATGTAAGCAGCTGCAGATAATGTATGTGCCCTAACATCTGGATTTAGCAGTTTGTATCAGAAGGCTGAGCAGCCCTGTTATATAGCAGCAGACAACACACGGTTTTGATTATGGCAAAATTGTATTGAGGCATAGCAGGAAGCATGTTACACTTCAGTTTTGTGTCAGCATATTGTTACGAGTGCATAGGGCCACTGAACCTTTCCTTTTGTTCTCTAAGTCAAATCATAGGAGATCCTGTTTATTCTTTACAATTATTATTGACTTGCTGTATGAGTTCCTTAACCTTGCCTTTCCTTAGCTTTGGTCAAGACTTTCTTCACTGCCGGCCCTATCTTTGTGACAGTAAAACCATTCAAATGATTATAAGTTAGTTTTCTCCTTTGCACTGAATGATGGGGCTCACACTAGCATGCTGTTGACCTGGGTTCATGCTTCTAACCCCAGAGATAAGGTGTAAAGGCTAGCAGGGAAGGATCCAATGTCTCAGAGGGATACTTTTCTCCTAGCGGAAAGAGACTTGTTTCACCACTTTCACAGTAGCTCCTGGTGGTGGCATGGTGGTAGTAAAATTGGCAACTTTGGTGACCACATGTAGCTGGATAGCCCCAGGCCAGCTCTGAGCATGTGTGTGACTGAGGATGGAGGGGCATGGAGAACAGCAGCTAAAATGCAACTGGTGTGTCCAATGAGGGCCTCTATTGCTGCTCACAACACCAGCAGCCCCCCAGCACACCCTCAGGACACCTTTAGCCAGCTCCAGGGATTTCTGATGAGATGCTCTCTCCTCTAAGTCAGAGGAGTCCCCTGACAGAGATATGACTGCAATGGAGGAGCTCAGGCATCTGGAGGCTCACCTCCACAAGGTCAGAAGACACCCCTGGCAGGGATACACTGGTCCTCTGGATACTGGATGGAGGTTCAAGAGGGAAGTGGTGTGGTGGTATTGTGGAGCAATCTGTGAGGCACAGTAGAGAGGTATGTCAGTGGGCATGTAAGGTGTGGAAAACATTCTAAACATGCAACTGTCACTAGGGATCCTAAGAAAAGGAGAATACTGATTGTGTACAAGACTCATTAAAACAGGATAAGCAAAACAACTGGCTGGCAAAGACATTTCCTTCACTGTTAAAACAAACTATAAAGGAACCCAGTTCCATAAGAACAGATGGCAAGCATTATTAGTTTGAGAAAATGAGCTGTTTCAGGAGTTGAAATACAAAATCCCCTCAGCAGAGACAATATTTATAGGAGAATAGTACTGTGGATCAGTGATCTAGGATGTACTTTCACTTCTGCCAGATTTTAAATAAAGCCTTTTATTAGGTCTGGGAACTGTGAAAACACCATTAAGATGTCTACTGTGTTACTTATCAAGTCTTCATCTCAGAAAGATATTATAGCAAATGGCTTGCAACAACACCAGATTATTTCTTAAAACAAAAGAATTGCATGATAGGGAAGGGAAGGGGAGGGAAGGGAAGGGAAGGGAAGGGAAGGGAAGGGAAAATTGTTTAACCAGAAAAGGCACACTAAGCTTAAACTTGTTTCCAGGTGCAACCTGGGAGCATGAGGAAGTTAAGTGACTTGCTTAGGGTCTCACAGTATGCAAGTGGTGACTGTGGGATTCAAACCCAGGTCTCCAGGTTTGCAGCTCAGAGCCCTAAACCACTGTACTATACTGCCTCCAACATGATAAAGGGTCTGGACCCAATATTTAAAAATTGTGTTTTCCATATGCAGATGTAAAATAGCAATTGGGGTGCATGCTCATTTATCGGGGAGGCAGTATAGTGCAGTGGTTTAAGGCTCTGAGCTCCAAATCTGATGACATCCAGCAGACCAGACCTGGGTTTGAATCCCACAGCTTCACTTCCATACTTTATTAAATCCTGCTCCTATGCTCCCAGGTTGCACCTGTAAGCTTTCAGCTTAGTGTCTCTCCCGTTAAACAACTAAAAAAAAAAAAAATATACATATTCAGAATTTCATGCTCTCCTACATAATCTCCTCAAGTGACCAGGTCTAGTCATTTGACCACTCCCTCCCCACATCAGTAATCTTTCACCCTCAGCCTCTTCATATTTCATACACAATCCCCCCGCTTCAGACCCTTGGCCCACCATCCCACCAGCTCCTCCATACTCATCATCCGACATCTTGTGGGCTTGCATTCCAAATCCAGCCTTCACATATCTTCTCCCTACTCGGGACTATGGGCTAGGTGGCAGTGGAGCCTCGCCCTACACCTACAGACCATGTCCCAGTTGGATGAGTGCCACATCATCAATGTGGGGCCTGTGGGGAGCAGTGATCATCTCTGCCAGGGCCTGACTCTTTCTGGCTTTCTGGGTCCCTCCCACCATCAGGGTGCGCATGCATGGAACCGTCCATAATGCAGGCACCCACCAGCATCCATCCTTCCCACTAGCTGCTCCCAGCTGCACCATCACCTGTGGGCCCCCAGGTGGCAGTGAAACAGTGGAGCCAGCTTCCCTCCCTCCCTGGAGGAGGAAAGAATCCTTCTGGATGCCCAATCCTCCGGCCCCCAGCCAGCACCCGGCGTCTCGTGGTCATTCCTGAATGCAGGTTGCCAGTGTCATGAGCAGTAACCCTACCACTGCACCGGTGGTCTGGCTAGATGCACACAATTTTAAAATAATATATTCCATCACCACTCCCTGGCCTCATCCTTCCCCAGCCTTCCTCTCACCCCACCAACCCCAAAGAGCGAGTCTAACAAGTGGGCTCCTCTTCTAACCACCAATGCATGATTTGACCGGCCAGCATTGGTCCTATTTAGGTGAGCTAGTCCATTTCCTCTCCCATACCTGCATTGCACCTATTCATCTAAGAAAGCAATGGGAAGAAGTGGTCTGCATTGTCAGTGACCCCCAAGCAGTTGGGTACATGACTGAATAATTTGTAATGGAATGCTGTTCTGTTGGTTAGATGTAGGGACTGACAGGCCTAGCAAGACTGTCCCTTCTATTACCCAAATCATGAAATGAGTCTGAGAAAGGGGTTCACTTGTTAAACTGCCAGCTGGGGAACTGTTGAGGTCAAGCTAAGGAGGGCTGCCACAAATATTTATGCTGTTAGCTGCTGGCACAGTGCCATAGAACAGCATATTTTTTTTACTAAATGATTGGGAGAATGGCTGGGTGGGGAAGATGACAGGGCTGAGGAAACAGGGTGGTCACTGGACTTGTCCTGGTCACCAAACGAGAGAATTATCTTTTTTTTTTTTTGGCATCCTTAATTATTTGACAAAGAATGAATACCAAATATGTGAGATGTTGCGAAAGAATATGTGACAAAGTAGCAAAAGTTGCCCTTCAGAAAGGTCAGGTGAGGTGTCAATAATGGTGCCATTTACTTGCATAGTCCCAGTGGTGGATCTATGGGGTGGTGAAGGGTGCAGTCACCCCTCCCCCCATTGTAACTTGCTTGCTGTTGTAGCTCTTTGTTTTGTTGAAGGAGTTTGTTTTACTTATTTTTTATTTATTGTACAAAAGTTTATGTTCAAAACTATGGATTATGTTTGTATTTTCTGTTAAAAAATGTAATGAAAAAGTTAATTGCAGACAATATAAAAGAAAAAAAAAATTGCATCTCAAGTATGCACACCAGCCCAGCATCCCCTATTGTCAAATTCAGGATCCACCACTGCATGGTCCTACAACCAAAGGTTCTCCATTATGATGGCCCTGCAGGGGATGTCTTATTGTAATTTGTCAGGAGCTTCTTCTTAACATCTAAAAGGTAAAATACTGAAGAGAAGTCAGTTCTAATTCTTTTAAAGTGTACTGTGTTTTCGAACAACTGCTGCTTCTGTTGCTTATTCTTGCTGGTAATTTGCATCCCAATCCTAATCCAGTTGTGCCAGCAGCATCCTACAGGTTTTGGTTTTAGTCCATGTCAACATTGGAAGCCTTATCCCTAAACTGGATGCATTTAAACTGTGGCTCTCAGCTGGCTCCATGGCACGGGTGATGGGGGATTGCCTGGCATGCTGGTGGCCGGGCTCACACCAGAGCCGGGACAATAGGAGTGGAGGCGGCAGGGAGGGAGTTAGAGTGTCCCATGGATGCTTCTCTCCCAAGGGGTAGGGCAGTGCTGGACCACTTCACTGGCAGTTCCTGGTGGTGGGAAATTGTGGCATTCTAGGTGGTGTGGAGCACCACCAACTCTGATGGACGTCCCCACCCCAGGATGCTGTAGGTGGCTGCCTGATTATAGGAGGTCGGAGGGGCAGAAAAGAGGAAAACTGCCCACTCAGCCGCCGGTTGATGGCTGCCCCATTCCCCAGTGTCAAGCAGCCATCCTGAGTGCTGGCACTTGTCTGATCTGCCACTGTCCTGTGGTCAAGGTAGTGGAACTATCTCCCTCCCCTCCTGGTACCCCCCCCGGAGGGGTTACCCCAGGTCTACTACAGGTGTATGCCTGTTGGCCTGTCTAAGATAATTCAAGATCAGAAATTCTGACTCAGGTGGGCCCCTCTTCTTCCTGTACAGTTGCTCATGGTATTGCTTAAATTAACCCACAGTTTCTCTAGGGGCCGTTAGCACTGAATTGTCTGAGGTCGACTGCAAAGCCAGCAGCAGGCAAGCCATTTCCAATTGTTTAATATGCATTGCTAGTTACTAGCCTTCCCATCAAATATCTCATAGTTTAAACGTGCTCAATAGAGAGCATGCTTTGCTTGTTCTCTGTTCATCTCAGCATATTTGTCCCTTTCCCCGCTCGGTCTGCCTTTCAAGGAGTTGGGATCAACATTTTTTTTTCCAAGAGATGGACAGATCTCAGTAAATCCTGTATCTGCTTTTCCCTTCATTTTTTCCTAGAGGAGGCCAGCCAGATCAGTTCCCTTGAATTATACGCTTATAGGCACTCCAACAAGTAACTGGAGATTGTGCCACAGGCTTATTAATTGTAAAATAATCTACAGTTACTTGCATGATTTTAGTCCAACACCATACATCTTTCAACAAATGATTATTCAGCCTCCAGCATTTATCTCTCTCTAACGAAGGAGACAAGAACACTTAGAGGGATACAGGAGCGTGGTCCAAAATAACACAGCTGTGGATCTCACAATATCAAGTGGCTTGAATAAAAGAGGGACTAACTATTGCATAGTCTATCCATGAGTGTGTGCCATGGACTGGGGAAGAGAAAGAGTATTCTTTCTCTACAGGATCTAGAATTCTCCAAATGTCCACCAACCCACAGCTATCGAGTAGGTCCTGAAGAGTTCTCTATGCCGAGAAGAGCCCATCCTATTTACACCTTATCTATCTAAGGTGTTGTCAGGAGTAAGATTCAGTCCCCATAATCAGCTTGGGGAGATTAGTATAGGAAGAGATGATATTCATAAGGTTAGTAAAACAAGCATTTGTCAATGCCGAATGTTGATTACTTTGGTCAGTTGAGCTCACTCACTGTCCCTCTGCCACTTGATTGTTCTGTTTCTTCCAGTGCTGCAGGCTTCCCTTTTGCACTAGGCTCCTGCCTGCATTGGCACCTTTTTCTGCCCACAAAGAAAACTGCAGCTGTCCCGACAGAGCTCTGTTGAGGTGGTTCACTCCCCCTCTCTCACTCGCTCATTCTGTTTCTCCTGGCACTGCATGCTGCCCTTTTGTAGTGGGTTCCTGCTTCTGTTGGCACCTTTTTCTGCCTATGACAAAATCTGCAGCAGTCCCAACATAGCTCCATTGAGCTCACTCACTGCCCCTCTCTCACTTGCTCGTTCCCTTTCTGGCCGCGCTGCAGGCTGCCCTTTTGTACTGTGGTCCTGCCTGCGTTGCCACTTTTTCTGTCCACAAAGAAATCAGCAGCAGTCATGATAGAGCTCCGTTGAGCTCGCTCACTCCCCCTCTCTAACTCGCTCATTGTATTTCTCCCAGCACTGCAGGCTGCCATTTTGTACTGGGCTCCTGCCTGCATTAGCACCTTTTTCTGCCCACAAAGAAATCTGCAGCTGTCCCGACAGAGCTCTGCTGAGGCTGTTCCTCCCCTGTCTCACTTTCGCTCATTCTGTTTCTCCTGGCACTTCAAGCTGCCCTTTTATACTGGGCTCCTGCCTCTGTTGGCACCTTTTCTGCCCACAAAGAAATCTGCAGCAGTCCGACAGAGCTCCATTGAGCTTGCTCCTCCCCCTCTCTCACTCGCTCATTCCATTTCTGGCCGCTGCAGGCTGCTCTTTATGCTGGGCTCCTGTCTGCATTGCAGTCTTTTCTGCCCACAAAGAAATCTGCAGCAGTCATGATAGGCTCCATTGAGCTCGGTCACTCCCCTCTCCTCATTCGCTCATTCTGTTTTTCCTGCCACTGCAGGCTGCCCTTTTGTACTGGGCCACTGCGTGCACTGCTGCCTATTTCTGCCCACAAAGAAATCTGCAGCAGTCCCAACAGAGCTCCGTTGAGCTCACTCACGCCCCCTCCCTCACTCGCTCATTCTGTGTCTCCTGGCACTGCAGGCTGCCCTTCTGTACTGGCCTTCTGCCTGCATTGGCGGCTTTTTCTGACCATAAAGAAATCTGCAGCAGTCCCAACACAGCTCCATTGAGCTCGCTCACTCCGCCTCTCTCACTCATTCATTCCATTTCTGCCGGAGCTGCAGGCTGGCCTTTTGTATTGGGCTCCTGCTTGCATTGCCTCCTTTTTCTGCCCACAAAGAAATCTGCAGCAGTCATGATAGAGCTGCATTGAGCTCGCTCACTTACCCTCTGTCACTTGCTCGTTGTGTTTTTTCCCGGCACAGCAGGCTGCCATTTTGGACTGGGCTCCTGCCTGTATTAGCACCTTTTTCTGGCCACAAAGAAATCTGCAGCTGCCCCCACAGAGCTCTGTTGAGGTCGCTCACTCCCCCTGTCTCACTCACTCATTCTGTTTCCCCTGGCACTGCAGGCTACCCTTTTGTACTGGGCTCCTGCCTCTGTTGGCACCTTTTTCTGCCCACAAAGAAATCCACAGCAGTCACAATAGAACTCCATTGAGCTCGCTCACTCCCTCTGTCACTCGCTCATTCTGTTTCTCCCGCTGCTGCAGGCTGCCCTTTTGTACTGGGCCCCTGCGTGCATTGCTGCCTTTTTCTGCTACAAAGAAATCAGCAGCAGTCCTAACAGAGCTCCGTTGAGCTCGCTCACTTCCTCCCTCTCTCACTCATTCATTCCGTTTCTCCCGCCGCTGCAGGCAGCCCTTTTGTATTGGGTTTCTGCCTGCATTAGTACCTTTTTCTGCCCACAAAGAAATACACAGCTGTCCCGACAGAGCTCCATTGAGGTCGCTCACTCCCTCTGTCTCACTCGCTCATTCTGTTTCTCCTGGCACTGCAGGCTGCCCTTTTGTACTGGGCTCCTGCCTCTGTTGGCACCTTTTTCTGCCCACAAGGAAATCTGCAGCAGTCCCAACAGATCTCCGTTGAGCTCGCTCACTTCCTCCCTCTCTCACTCATTCATTCCCTTTCTCCCGCCGCTGCAGGCTGCCCTTTTGTACTGGGCCCCTGCGTGCATTGCTGCCTTTTTCTGCTACAAAGAAATCAGCAGCAGACCCAGCAGAGCTCCGTTGAGCTCACTCACTCACTCACCCCCCCCTCACTCACTCGTTCTGTGTCTCCCGGCACTGCAGGCTGCCCTTTTGTACTGGGCTTCTGCCGGTGTTGGTGCCTTTTCCTGCCCACAAAGAAATCTGCAGCGGTCTCAACACAGCTCCGTTGAGCTCGCTCACTCCCCCCTCTCTCACTCGCTCATTCCATTTCTGGCCATGCTGCAGGCTGTCCTTTTGTACTGGGTTCCTGCCTGCATTAGTACTTTTTTCTGCCCACAAAGAAATACACAGCTGTGCTGACAGAGCTCCGTTGAGGTCGCTGACTCCCTCTGTCTCACTCGCTCATTCTGTTTCTCCTGGCACTGCACTGGCCAGGCTTCCCTTTTGTACTGGGCTCCTGCCTCTGTTGGCACCTTTTTTTCTGCCCACAAGGAAATCTGCAGCAATCCCAACAGAGCTCCGTTGAGCTCGCTCACTTCCTCCCTCTCTCACTTGTTCATTGTGTTTCTCCCGCCGCTGCAGGCTGCCCTTTTGTACTGGGCTCCTGCCAGCATTGGTGCCTTTTCCTGCCACAAAGAAATCAGCAGCAGTCTCAACAGAGCTCCGTTGAGCTCACTCACTCACTCACCCCCCACTCGCTCATTCTGTGTCTCCCGGCACTGCAGGCTGCCCTTTTGTACTGGGCTCCTGCCGGCTTTGGTGCCTTTTCCTGCCCACAGAGAAATCCACAGCAGTCCTGACAGAGCTCACTTGAGCTCAGTCACTCCCCTTTCTCACTCGCTTGATCCTAATCTGTCCCAAACACTGATTTCCGACAGTGACTGAGGTATTCTCGTCAAGAGTGCCAAAACACATTTCAGCCAGGATGTGAAAAATGACGGCTGTACTGTTCATAGGGAGGTGTGAAAAAATGCCAGTGTTAAAAATCTGGCATGAAACTATTACAAATTTGCAAAGTTACAAGGGTGCGCGAAATCTGCACGACGCATGCTCGTAACACAGTCATTTTATGGAGTTTCATCACAAAATTTTCAACATAGGCATTTTAGGACCTCTGCTCATGAACAGTGTCACTGTGATTTTCTTAATGTGTCCTGAACACTGATGTCCCACAGCGACCGCACTATTCTGCGCCAGAACTGCGAAAACACATTTTGGTCAGGATGTGAAAAATGACAGCTATACTGTTCATAAGGAGGTGTGTAAAAATGGCAATGTTGAAAATCTGGAGTGAAAATATTGCAAATTGGCGAAGTTACAAGTGTGTGTAGCAACTGCACAACGCACGCTCGTGAAAGAGTCATTTTTTGGATTTTTCCCACCAAATTTGCAACATACACTTTTTGAGACCTACCTCATGAACACTGGCACTGTCGTTTCATTAATCAGTCCCGAAAGGTGATTCCATGCAGTGACCTCGAAATCACCTTCCGGGACTGATTAACAACATGACAGTGGCTGAATTCATGAGAAGGGGCCCAATAACCCCATGCTGAAATTTGGTGCCAAAATTCCAAAAATGCCTGAGATATGCAAAGGTTGAAAAGCCCTATTTATGCCATTATACAGTTTACTGGCATTTCCTCAGTTTCGATACGGCTTTGTAGAGTGCAGATGTGTTCCCAGTCCACTGAAGATCATTGCTCCAGACTTTGGGAGTAAGTATGGGGTGAGGGGTAAGGGGGTGAGGGAGGCAGGAGGCGCGCAGTGGGTTGGTGCGGGTTGTGGGAGGGCCAGGGAAACAGTGAGGACTGTTTTCTTTACAGGTTTAAACAAGACAAAAAAAAACATTGCAGGTGTTTTTTTCTTTACAGGACATTGGGCACACTGGGGTGGGCTCCCAGCGAGCCACCTGAATGTTGGGGGGCTGTAGCTGATGGGGTTTGGGCACCCTGTCAGCACATAGTCAGTGCTGGGGGGACTAGAGTCGAGGGGCTGGCACCCCTCGGCATAAGCCACCATTTTGGTGTGGGGGGAACATTATGTCGACAGGGTGGAGCTACCTGTCGGCAACCTGAACTCATGCGGGGACTGCAGCCAATGGAGATTGGGGCCCCTGGCAAGGCAAACACACACTGTTGTGGGGGCACACATGCCGAGGATTGGGCACCCCCCACCTCAGCACTGGGGCTCACTAATATTGTTTGTGAACACGGCGGCAAGCTGCCGCTATGTGAACAAACAATATTACAGTACGAATGTTCCATCCAGCAATGACGGGTCGCTCCCTCATTGCAGCGGAATGGCTGATGCTGCAATGACAAGGAAGCCCCTGATTGCAGCGGCTGAAACGTTTCAAGGTGTTGGCATGCTGGCTGAACTAGTGTCAGCAGCAGCGTGCCATCCCATTGGGGAAAGTGGCCCAACCTTTAAAGGCTTTGGGGGCATTAGCCACAACAGTGCCAAGCCTCCACAACCTGCTTCTGGCAAGCTGCCGCAATATGTTTCTTGTGCATGTGCACAATCAACATAAAAAAGTAGGTGAATCTGAGCTGGGACCATAAATATTATGAAGCAGGCTCTCACAGGTACTTATAGTGACCTGTAAGATGAGAAAGTAGCCCTCAGGGTCTGCATGTAACTGCAGTACTTGAAAGGGGAGATGCTGCCTAACCAGAACGAGAACCTCAGCTCTACTGGAGCTGTTGCCCACACCATAAGCATGGCCCACTCATAACCTTCGAAAAAAGTTAGCATTCTTAGAAGGGATGTGAGGTTCCTGAAGTAATGCCATTTTTGCCTTAAGGGTAGCCAGGTGAGTAAGGACCTGAGTAGGCTTCAATGATGAGTTACCCCTCTTAATGTTCCAGGTGATACATGTTAGATGGGATGTTGTCATAGTGGAAGTGAGAGGCTGTTCAGTAGGGACCTAGATACTGTAAAGGGTAAATCAAAGATACAATAAGCACTCTTCTTATCATTGCTGACAAAGCAAAATGAATTGCCCATATTATAATAAAGAAATTAAACACCCTGTACATATGTCTCTTGTGCTCTTTTGAAAACAATTGTTTCAGAAAACGTCAAACAAGTAAAACTCTAACCTAGATAATAACAAATAGACAGCAACAACGAATCAACCAGCCCAGCTCTTCTGAACTGTGGACAGGTTGTGCAACCCAACCTGCCTGCAGTTCTGAAGACCTTTTTCGCAAATAGAGTGTGATGAGCTTGCTCGATTCTTTGAGAGTAAGGTGGCCAACATCAGGTCAGAGATCATTTTGACTCACTCTACAGGGGATTCTATTGATCGGTGCTTGGTCGCCTCACCTCATGTTTCCTGGAGCTCCTTTAACCTGACTCAGTTTGTGGATGTCATACGGATCATCCAGAGTATGCACCCTACATCCTGTAATTTGGACCTGGGCCCCATCTCCCTGATTATGGGATGTTGTGACATCATTGGCCCAGTCCTGGTTCAGATAGTCTGGTGCTCCCTCGATTCAGGTGAGTTTCCAAGCTCCCCACCTGAAGAAAGATTCTTTGGACCCCGAATCTCTGAATAACTACAGATGCCCCTTTCATCAAAGTAAAGGTAAGGAACAATTCCAACCCCTGGTTATCCTTGGATCTCAAGGCAGCTCTTATAGCTTGAGATAAGCTCTGGGCTAAAGCTAGACATTCCAAAGAATCTTCGGATTGGCAGGACTTTAGAACAGCCAGGAACACCTGCATGAAAAGAATTCGCTCTGCCAAAGCTAACTACTATATTTCTGCTCTCGAACAAGCTAAAGGTAACCCATATAAGATATGGAAGACTATCAAATCTATCGAAGGACGGCCCACGGCCCCCTCTGTCCCAACAAAGATAGTTGCAAGTGGCAAGATTGTAGAAAACAAGTCCCTAGTCCTGGAGGAACTTAACTCCCACTTTGCCACAGCTGGACTAGCTTTTGACTCGTCACCTTATGCTGGTTCTGCAGTGAGTCAGCACACCCCTTCCCCTATATCTAGCCTTGCACCCAGCCCCTTCCAACTGCATGAGATAACTTTTAAAGAAGTCGAAGATTCTCTTCTTAACTTGGACACCAAAAAAAGTGCAGGGGATGATGGCTTGGAACCCTTTTTCTTAAGGACAGGCTTTGCCCATCTCACGGCCCCAATTCTCCACATCTTCAACCTCTCCATTACATCTGCTACTGTGTCGTCCTGCTGGAAATCAGCACACATCCTCCCTTTATTTAAATCTGGTGACCCGTGTGATGTAAACAACTATGGGCCTATCTCCATCTTACCTATCCTTTCTAAAATACTCGAAAACTGATCCATTTTCAGCTAAAATCTCATTTTGAAACCTTCTTCCTCATTAACCCAGCATAATCCAGCTTCCAGGCCAATCATAGCACCATCACTGCCCTAGCAAAAGTAACCAATGATTGGATCTCTGCTATAGATGCTAAGAAAGTAACTGGCGCTGTCTTTTGGACTTAAGCAAAGCATTTGATACTGTTGACCATAAACTATTAGTCAATTGCCTTGCAAAGTTAGGTTCCACATACCATACCATACCACATAGTGGTTCTCTAGCTACTTAACTGGGAGATCCCAAAAAGTAAAGGTGGAAGGCTTAGTCTCTGCTGCCTTGCCAGTTGTAAGGGAGTCCTCAAGGATCCATCCTAGGCCCTATCTTGTTTTCCATATATATTAATGATTTAGATGCTAACATATCTACATCCCATCTGCACTTCTTTGCGGATGACACTGTGTTGTATACATCTGGTTCATCTCTATCTGAAGTCAAGGGAGTGCTTCAAACGGACTTCACACAACTTAAGCATAATCTAATAAAGGCAAAGCTTCTGCTCAATGCGAAGAAGACTAAAGCGATGATATTCTCCCGCAGTGCTGTTACAGGCCCTCCCAATACCCTAGTCCAAGACTTCATTGTCACCACGCTAAATGAGCCCCTGGAAGTTGTAACCAAATTTAAACATCTGGGTATCTGGATTGATAATAAATTATCTTTCAATGACCACGTTGAAGAGGTCTCTAGAAGGTTAAAAGCCAGGTTAGGTTTCTTCTACAGAAATAGGCCCCTTTTCCCTCTTGAAACTCGGAACAAACTTGTCCAGGCCACCTTTCTCCCCCTGCTCGACTATGGAGATATAATCTATTCCTCCACCACTCTTTCAAATCTAAGTAAACTGGACATCCTCTATCACCTTGCGTTACGGTTCATTACCAACTCCCCTTACCGTTCGCATCACTGTGATTTATATGCAGCTGTCGGTTGGACCTCCCTTACTACTAGACGCCTGCTCCATGCTAGGCTATGGTCTCTTAAACTGCTCCTGCAGAAATTGCCAAGCTATCTCTCATCCCTCATTAGTATCTCATATAGTGCATACTCGTTAAGAAAATCTGACTTTATTATGCTTGATATACCAAGGACCCGGACCTCCTTTGGTAAACGTCCTATTGCATATGCCCTTCCCTCCATTTGGAATCAATTGCATTCCATACTGAAACTAACTAGCACAGTTTCAATAAACTTTTACAAATCGCTAAGTTCAGCCAAAATAAAAGACACCTGTAACTGTCATTAAATCTCTCTCTTCCCCACATGTGCCATATTCATACACGGGTAAGATATAATTGCCTTGCCATATTAAATGCTTTCTCTCCCCACCTACTTCTGGCCTTCCAATGTATAAGTTCCAATGCTACACTTTCAATTCACTCCTATCCCCCTCATCATTTGTATTCTGTTTGTACTAGCTGCCAAAATATATGTGTCATATACCAGTCCTCATGTTTCATTCATCAGTATGCAAACAGTTTGTCATTTCCCAGTGTTAAACTAGTGTTTACCACTTGCGCAAGTCAATATGGAGCCTTGTATGTATTTCAGCCTCAATCATGTAATGCACATTTCATGTATTTACTGTTATTACCTATCTGTATTGTACATTGCTTAGTCTCTGTGTATCAGGACCTCCTTGTGAATGAGCTTGCTCAATGGAGTTTTCCTGCAATAAACTTGAACTTGAACTTGAACCTCCCTTTTATAGGGAAGGTTATTGAGAAAGTAGTGGTAGTACAACTAGAGAACCACTTGACCATCCATAACATTTATGAACCTCTCCGGTCTGGATTTCGAAAGAAGTATAGTACCAAGACTGTTCTGGTTCGGGTGCTCAATGATCTCCTGATGAAGAGAGATCAGAGAAGCTGTTCTATTCTGCTGCTCCTTGATCTCTCTTCAGCCTTTGACACTGTGGACCATGGGGTACTGCTTGGGCAGCTGAGATCCATCTGCGGACTGACACATATGGTCCTCAGGTAGTTTTCATCTTTCCTCACTGGCAGAACTCAGAGAGAGGTGTCTGGGGTCTTTTCCTTGGACCCACTTTCGCTGTCATATGGGGTACTTCAAGGCTCAGTGCTTTCCCCCATGTTGTTTGCAGTGTATATGCTGCCCCTCGGAGACATTGTAACATGGTATGGGCTGAGGTTTCACTGCTATGCTGATGATACCCAGCTCTACCTGTCTTTCGCATCCGACCAGGATAGTGCTCTCTCGGTGTAATCCCCTTGTTATCCGGGGTTACTAGATTCCCAGTAAGGCCTAGTGGTAGGCAGGGAAGGCAGCTTGAAACTCCAGTTAAATGGGTTTCACACTGTCTCACTCTGTTCTCAGTCACAGCTGAGACTTGAGAGATGACATCACCATAGAACTGTCGCAGCTGCATAAGCCACATTGGAATCTGCAGCACAGGGAGTGATTTAGAACTTTGGGCATTTTCAAACTCAGTCTTCTGTTTGCTTAAAGCAAGAAGGAAGTCTCCTGTTTGTCTTAAAGCAGGAAGGAAGTGTTTTCTGTTTACCTCCTTGGGAGAAAATTAGAGTCCAGTTTAGAGTGGTGAAGACCGCTGTCCAGGTCTCAATGCCCCCTCCCTCTGGGGAGGTAAAGTCCCTCTGTGGATTCCAGGGGCAATCCCCTAATTTCCACTACAGAAGAAAGCTGCCTTTTTACAGTTTCTGTTCTGGTATTATAACAATGAAAGAAGTGGTACTTCACCTGTGGGGCACCTGCAATGAAAGGGTGAGTGTTTTGCTCTATTTGAGAGGGCAAACAAAATGTTTCTTCAGTTTGGAAAATATGAAGAAAGCTGGGATGTGAACTACTATTTGGGAGGCCTATTGTACTAGGACAAACAAATGGAGTAGTTTAAAGTTTAAAGTCTGAAAGGATTTCAAGTACTGTTGTAGAGGGGGTGATTCAGGTCATCCACCATTTAATCTACATTTCAAAGTTTAAGTTTCTGTTTGTCCAGAGAAATGGCCTGGTATGGGCTGTGGGAGCTGGAGGTGGGAACACCCCCCATCTTTAGTAACCAGGTCCACCTCTACGGATTTCTACTGTGATTGCTACTTGCCTCATGTGCTGGCCAGTGATGAGGTAGGTACCCAGACATGGGTCATAAATTGGAAAATCTCTCTAAGAGTCGCAGACTCTAAGTGGTGTGGGGAGCCACAGGATGGGAAAATATTCTCCTTGTTTGATGGGAGTCCGAAGGAAGTAAGAAAACAAATCTCTCTAAGAGTCGCAGACTCTAAGTGGTGTGGGGAGCCACAGTTTGGGAAATATACTCCTTGTTTGATGGGAGTCACTCCAAGTAAAGTTGGGTTCATTCTTCAAATGGACCATCAGTCAAGTGGCCAGCAGGGGAGCTGGGCCAGTCAGGCTGTGTATCCAAAGTGCATGCAAGTCCGGGCTGAGTGCCTGTTGGGTCCAGAGCCAGACAACAGTAGAAATGGGTTCATTCTTCAAGTGGACCACCTTGTAGTCTCCAATCTGCATTTACAGTGAACGTAGCCCCTTTGGGGACCATCTATGCTTTGTTATGTTCAGCTAGGTTTGAATAAAGTCACACTGAAAAATCCCAATCCTGGTTCTGGACATTACAGTTATTGCTTCCTGTAGTTGGATTTACTTGGGTGCCCCTGTGCAGAGTAGCCAAACCTAGGTCCCTTGTGCCAGGTAACTTCATCCTCCCCAAACCCAGGTCCTCACCAGGTATTGCTGCCAACGACAACAGGATGCCATCTGTCATTTTAGTAAAAAGGCAGGGGTGAGGAGTTACAAAAATGGAGGCACCACTGGGATTTGTTCGGGAAGGAAGGTGCTTGGGCAAGTGGGCTAGCGTTTTGGCTATCTGGCAGTCGGTAGCCCAAAAAGTTGAAGCAATTTCCCTAGTGTGTTTCTGTGTGCTGTGAATCTTGTGCTGCTGTTTAAAAAATGCCAACTGTTTACCAAGGAGCTGTAAAGCTAAAGAGTGTGCCCTTGTCCTGCATCAAAAAAGTTTACAGCGTTTTTGTCAGTTTTTAAAAAAGCGAATTCTGTGAAGAAAAGTGTGGAAAACTAGGGGTAGCAGCAGAGAAATTATGCCCTGGATGCTTGAAATGCTTTTAAAGTAAATTCTGTGAGGAAAAGTGTGGAAGACTAGGGGTAACAACAGAGAAATGGTGCCCTGGATGTTTGAAATGCTTTTAAAATGAATTTCTGTGAAGGAAAGTGTGGAAGACTAGGGGTAGCAACAGAGAAATTATGCCCTGGACATTGGAAATGCTTTCTGTGCAAAGCTAGAGACTGCAGAGTTAATGGCAATGTTAAATGGTTGAAATGGGCTCCCGCCGTGGAGTCAGTTGAAAAAAAAAAAGTGTGCATTTTACAGTTTAAATTTGCCTGCTCGACGATCACCGTGAGTAGAGGAGCCCTCGCGAGGAAGAAGAGGCTCATTTGCATGGCGTCGTGTGGTTGGTCATATTGCCATTAGTCCTGCCCCTCAGCCAGCTTTTCTGAGTCTGCCTCAGCATTCGAGAGGGAGACAGAGAGTAGTGCGTGTACTGGCAGTGGAGGAGCGTCGCAAAGGATTCAAAGTGCTATAAACATTCAAAAAGTGACTTTTAAGTTTAAAATCGGGCTCAACCCACAAATCGATTGTGGAATTAGTGAATTTGGTGTATAAAATGACGATCACGCAGACACCTGCCCATTTGCATTCAGAGGCCTTCAAGAGTCTGGCTGCAGGCCGTTTTCCCCATCGCAGCAAGTTGCTACAATAACAGTGAGTAAACCCTCATATAACTGCTCAAACAGTGATTTTCAGTAATGCCATATAAAATGTGTGTGTGCAGCAGTAGTCGCTTTGCAAGTACCATCAGTGTGATGTCCTGCCAGCAAGTGCAAGTCTGTAAAGCCATTGAATGGTATGCATGGAAGTGAAAATAGCCTCAGTTTAAAGTTTGCAGCCAGAGAGACTGTGGGTTGTAGCAAAGTGCAACACTAGTAGAAGCAGGCAATCCTGTGCTGAAACCTGAAGTTTTAAGGGACTGTAATTAAATGAATGTTGCCAGCATGTGAAAAGTCCAAGGAAAATCCTGTAAATGTGTGAAGCCAAATCAGAGCAAGTTGTGCAGTTTGAGTAAAAGTTATCAGTAGCTGATGTAAATCGGTGCGCAGTGGCTTGACCCAGAGTCTTAATGTTGATGCACAGGAGTGCTACCGCCATCCATACAGGGTGGGGTAGTAAAGTAAACACAGCAGCAGAGGAGCCATTTTAAAGCTACAGAGTGTGTTCATTAAAGTGGGACTTTCAGTTACGGTGAACTTTTGTTTATTTTTTCTGCAGTTATGGCCTCAGGACCAGCTCGTGACCCGGATCATGCCCAGGTTGCAGTAACAGCAGCAGTAAATAGACTGAGAGATATTGAAAAGTGGTCCTATGGAGGGCAACTCCCTCCTGATGTGGCAATTCCTAATTATCCAGTGCATGTATGCCAGATATGCTTGAGTGCTGGAAGGGATGTCTTCATGATTCCTCACTGTGCTGGATGCCTTCAAAAATATGGCTTGTATAAAATGCCTCAAATTCGTTTGGCTCCCACATGGACAAAAATTCAGGAATCTGCAGTTGGCAGCACACAGCATCAGGCGGAGCCTGTGGAAGAAGGTTCCTCAGGGGAGTGTGGCACAAAGCTAGAGGGTGCAGAGTTAGAGACTGAATCTGAAGTTGAAGTTTTGGATTCTGGATCTCAGAGGAAAAGTTTGGATAAAGCATCAATAGACCCTGGATGGGGCCTAGCCCAAGTCTCTGAGTGAAGATGAGATGCGGGAGGCCTTTGAATGGGAGGTGTCAACCTCGGCCCTAGTGATGAATGAATAGTCTCGGGGTGAGAACGACTGCTCACTCCTGGGCTCAGATCCTCAGTGAAGAGGAAGATGAGGGGAACCTATGTGGCCTTGTGAGAAAGGAGCGGTACACAGCCTCAAAATCTTGCCTTGGAGGAATGTGTTGAAGAAGGTGGTGATGCCACTGCCCTGGCTTTACAAGAGGAAGAAGTCAGGGATCCGTTTTTAATTTCTTTGAGGATGCAAAGCTGACAGAACCAGGACTGGCCACCCCCAAGCCAGGCCAGCGGTCTCAGATTGACCAAAGCAAGTAAAGAGGAGAGACTGGTTCGTAGAAAGGCCAATGAAATCTATGGTATGACCTTTCCTACCTTTCCTCGGAGAGTCTGGGAGGAGATTGAGGACTGCAGGAAATCCTGGATCTGGGATGAAGCAATGAAACATGTGCATCCTGGGGCCAACCAGCATGTAAAGAATAGACTGTTCCACGAAAAGTATACACAGTGGAAGAGAGGCAGGACACAGTTTATGGACAGAGTGAGAATAGTGGACGGAGAGGGACGTGAAGTCTCCCACTGTGTGAGTTATGTGCACCCAGATGGGGTAATAATTCAAGCCCCTGACCCCCAGTACTATTGGCCTCAGTGCAAGGACCTCCCAGTAATTAAGCCCATGCCTACAAAATGGAGAGCTGAGCAGTGGTAGTCAACACTGCCACACTAGACTGTGAAGTGCCCTTATTGATCTGCCAATATGAATAACCAAGGACTCAGGTGCTCCACATTCTTCAGTCTACAGTTTACTGTCTTGTTCAGCAACCATCTACTGGCCCATCAGATGACTTCAGATCCAGAGAGGACACCAGCCCAGCTTTTCCTGTTCATCGCCTGGTAATCGGATGACGTCGAACCAGCTGTTTTCTTTTTGTTCCTGTTCTAAGGTTTCTTCTCCAATGATGGCATCAGCCCTATTTGTTTCAGATGTGCCCTCCTGTGGTTCCCGGAAGATGTCAGCCCAGCTGTATCAGAAGAAATGCTGCCAGGAGAGTCTTCAACCGTGGACAAGGTTGGTGCAAGTCGTATGCTACAAATGGCTGGTAAGTCCGAACACTTTTCTATCTTTATGACATTGCAGTACACACCTACACTACAGACTTCAAAAATGTGAACTGTCCACAAGATTCTCTTCGGGACTTTGGCCTTTAGAACTATGTTTCAGGGCTCCGGCCCAGGAGAGACTCTTTATTGGACTAGCCTTCGTTCCTTGTGGTCACTAGTTGGGACTTTTAGGGCACTCCATCCCCCAAATGTGTATTGTAATAATGTCATTATTGTACTCTAATGTAAATACTGTTTTTCTACCTTTTTCTAAAAATCTTTTTGGGACTGTTCAGTGTTTTTGTATGGTAGGGGTTGTTGTTTAGGTAGACTGTGTATGCAGATTAGGAGTGTGTTTTGTTTTTGTCTTTTTCTTACAGGTGTTCTTTGGGAAGACAGAAGAGAAGACAAGAAGAGGAGGAGGGGCTCATCGGAGATCCTCGTCAGTGCTTTATTGTATAAAATTTAAAGTACTGTGTTGTTATTGCTATGGTTGTTACTGTGTTAACCCTTTTCCTTCCACAGGTGTGGTTGTGGGGGTAGGGAGGAAGTATTAATTGGTATTTTAATGGTTGTAGTTGCAGGTTGCCCAAGGTCAGGGAGGTCCCTGGGTTTTGTTTTTGTTTGGGATGTTATGTTAGTGGCAGATAGGTTTTCCCTAGAGGGTTAGGGGGGATAGACAGTCTGTGGTCCTCAGTGGCCGTAGGGACTGCAGTACTGATCTATCAGGGCTATGCTCTGGACAGTTCTACCAGAGCCACTAGGTGTCCATAGTAAGTGGATAGAGTAGAGGCTGACATGTCAGCTACAGGCCTCTAGGCCCTTAGTGTTGCCTGCCTGTGCTTGCACATGGTGGGAGGGCCTGATCACCCCTCCCATGGGTAGCACATAGGGTGGGATAGCTGGGCGGGTGCATAATCACTGGGGACAGTCATTTCCTGGTCAGGCGAGTGTAACCCCTTGTTACCCGGGGTTACTAGAATCCCAGTAAGGCCTAGTGGTAGGCAGGAAGGCAGCTTGTGAAACTCCAGTTAAATGAGTTTCACACTGTCTCACTCTGTTCTCAGTCACAGCTGAGACTTGAGATGACATCACCATAGAACTGTCACAGCTGCATAAGCCACATTGGAATCTGCAGCGCAGGGAGTGATTTAGAACTTTCGGAGTTTTCAAAGTCAGTCTTCTGTTTGTCTTAAAGCAAGAAGGAAGTCTCCTGTTTGTCTTAAAGCAGGAAGGAAGTGTTTTCTGTTTACCTCCTTGGGAGAAAGTTAGAGTCCAGTTTAAAGTGGGTGGAGCCGCTGTCCAGGTCTCAGTGCCCCCTCCCTCCGGGGGGGGAGTAAAGCCCCTCTGTGGATTCCAGGGGCAATCCCTAATTCCACTACAGAAAAGCTGCCTTTTACAGTTTCTGTTCTGCATTATAACAGTGAAAGAAGTGGTACTTCGCCTGTGGGGCACCTGCAATGAAAGGGTGAGTGTTTTGCTCTATTTGAGAGGGCAAACAATATGTTTCTTCAGTTTGGAAAATATGAAGAAAGCTGGGATGTGAACTACTATTTGGGAGGCCTATTGTACTAGGACAAACAAATGGAGTAGTTTAAAGTTTAAGTCTGAAAAGGATTTCAAGTACTGTTGTAGAGTGGGTGCTTCAGGTCATCCACCATTTAATCTACATTTCAAAGTTTAAGTTTCTGTTTGTCCAGAGAAATGGCCGGGTATGGGCTGTGGGAGCTGGAGGTGGGAACACCCCCCATCTTTAGTAACCAGGTCCACCTCTACGGATTTCTTCTGTGATTGCTACTTGCCTCATGCGCCTGGCCGGTGATGAGGTAGGTACCCAGACGTGGGTCACAAATTGGAAAATCTCTCTAAGAGTCACAGACTCTAAGTGGTGTGGGGAGCCACAGGATGGGAAAATATTCTCCTTGTTTGATGGGAGTCTGAAGGAAGTAAGAAAACAAATCTCTCTAAGAGTCGCAGACTCTAAGTGGTGTGGGGAGCCACAGGATGGGAAAATATTCTCCTTGTTTGATGGGAGTCCGAAGGAAGTAAGAAAACAAATCTCTCTAAGAGTCGCAGACTCTAAGCGGTGTGGGGAGCCACAGGATGGGAAAATATTCTCCTTGTTTGATGGGAGTCCGAAGGAAGTAAGAAAACAAATCTCTCTAAGAGTCGCAGACTCTAAGTGGTGTGGGGAGCCACAGTTTGGGAAATATACTCCTTGTTTGATGGGTGTCACTCCAAGTAAAGTTGGGTTCATTCTTCAAATGAACCATCAGTCAAGTGGCCGGCAGGGGAGCCGGGCCAGTTGGGCTGTGTATCCAAAGTGCATGCAAGTCCGGGCTGAGTGCCTGGTGGGTCCAGAGCCAGAAAACAGTAGAAATGGGTTCATTCTTCAAGTGGACCACCTTGTAGTCTCAATCTGCATTTACAGTGAGCGTAGCCCTTTGGGGACCATCTATGCTTTGTTATGTTCAGCTAGTTTTGAATAAGCCATACTGAAAAATCCCAATCCTGGTTCTGGACATTACAGTTATTGCTTCCTGTAGTTGGATTTACTTGGGTGCCCTCTGCGGAAGTAGCCAAACCTGGGTCCTTGTGCCAGGTAACCTCATCCTCCCAGACAGATCCCCACCAAGTATTGCTGCCAACGCCAACAGCATGCCACCTGTCGTTTTAGTAAAAGGCAGGTGAAGGGTTTAATAACTGCCTTGTTGAAATCCAGGATTGGATGAATTAAGCTGGCTAAAGTTGAACGTGGAAAGACTGAGGTGATGGTTGTGGAGCCAGGTCACCGGATAGAGGGGCTGAGGACTGGCCAGCTCTCTGGAATTTACCTAGGGGGTGCCCAGGGCCTTACCTACAAATGGGTGCAGGATCTGGGGGTGGTGCTCAATGATGGGCTGACCCTAAGATCTCAAGTGTCAGCCATCGTCAAGTCTTTCTTTTACCATCTCAGGAACATCGCCAGGCTTAAGCACCTTGTTCCATCCGGAGACCTTCCTATACTCGTTCACATCTTTGTGATCTCGCGCCTTGACTACTGCAACTCCCTGTACTTGGGGCTTCCTAGGTTGATATCCACCCTTTACAGCTAGTGCAATGCTGCAGCATGATTGCTGACGGGGTTTTTGAACATCTCATATTAACCCCACTCTGTGTAGTCTGCACTGGCTGCTGATTCAGTGGTGGATCACCTTTAAAGTTGGTTTACTGACTTATAAAGCCCTACATGGACTTGACCCTGACTACTTGAAGGAGCTTCTAGTTCCCTATAGCTCCGTTCAGCTGACAAGGGGTTGCTAGAGATCCTGAGGGTGTTTTTGAAATCTTCCGGGGCTCGTACTTTTATGTACGTCACCCCGACCCTCTGGAATTCTCTACCCCATTGGCTTCAGGAGTGCGCAACAGTAGGAGGCTTTAAACAAGCATTAAAAACTTTTTTATGGTCCCAGGCTTTTAACGATATTTAGTGAATTGAACCCTGTGGATTATTGCTCTGTTTTATATTGTGTTTATTGTTTTTATTTCTTATGTGAATCTTTTTGTAAAGCGCCTTGATAATTTGAAAGGCACTTAAAGAAATAAAGTTATTATTATTATTATTATTTTTATTATTTGTAAATCTGCACTCTGATAAGTTTCCCCTGTGCACCTCAACTTAACAGCAAAGGGGCAGGTAGGGGACACACTCCACTTTGGGGTACAAAACTTGACACCATGGTGGCTCAGTGAACAAGCATAGGCTCCCAACCACTGCGTCCTGGTGAAATTTCTATACCTCGTACTAAATGGCGATGGCCAGATGAAAAGTAAAGAGAGAGAGAGAGAGAGAAAAAACACACTGCCCTGCACCCTAGGAATGGGGTCTTTTCTGTGGTCTCCCATGGTGAATAGGCATGGAGCTCACTCTACCCAGGCTCAAAACCATTATTTAAATAAAACCATAGAAGCATGGGGTAACCAATATACCAGCACATTTTGAAACCAAAATAATTGTCAGTAGAAGCAGAAGAATCCTGGGAATAGCATTCCATCAGACAGTCAACCTAATAGCAATGCCCCAAACAAAACTAGGGAGCAGTTCCAATGAACTGTCTGAGGTCCCTCAGAAAGCATACACCTGAACAATAGTGCCCACTGCATCCTTGTAATAAGGTTTTTTCTGTGATCCCACAATGAAAAAACTTGATCTGTCCATGCTCAATAACCTTGTTCCCTTACCAGTCATCAGGGCACCTGCAGTACAGTACCCAGTCATTGTAGCACTGATTGTCAGATTTGCCACCCCCTCCCCGAGGTCTACCCTCCCAGGAGTTAGTATATTTAGAATGGTGGTGTGTGGGGGGAAGGCCAGCCCCCTGCAAAATGAGAGGATGGTGACTTTCCAACTTGGCACCCTAATGACTCGGCACATTACCGCTGGTGCTTTGAGGTGGTGGAACCCCCTTGTCCAATTGGCGCAGTGTAGGCATAAGATAGCTAGTGTATAAGCACTGTTAATAACCAAACAAAGTGTCCAGAAAAACATGGGCAGGCCAGAAAAAACATTCTAACAATCAGACTGCACAAGTCACATGGACTATCCAAGGGCCATTCCGATACCTGCTCTTGAAACAGATAATGCTGTGGCCTCCTGAAGTATTAAAGAATAGTCCATTGAGCCAAGTAGCCTGAAGTCAAGGCCCATATTGGAACAATGAACTGGAACTCCAAATTAAATCAGCTACTGACAGAAAACGAAAGAGCTGTTTCACTACCGTGTAGCCTCAAAATAAAGCTCAGTGTTCTGACCCTCCATTAAGTAGCCATTTTTCCAGGTATAGAAAATGAAAGCTGGGGGAATACTTAGTGAGTTCCTCTTTGGCTTGCTCTGCCAATGAAAAGTCCACTGATGCTGAGACAGTTGAAATGATGAGTCAGGTAGGATACCTCATATAGAATTCCATCTTGGCTTTGTAAAGAGTGTGTTTAATGTCTCTATAAGCCATCTGCTGCTCCCATACTAATGGTGTAGTGTCACAGAAAATAAAGAGGGGCAACGACCATTCCACTGAAGAGGGTGTTTGGCTTGAGCCTGCTGTAGAATGTGTATTTTATCCTGATAATTCACTCATCGGAGAATAATGGTGCGAGGCTTACTTTGTAGAGGGAGTTGCGGGCAGAGTGAATGGTGTGCCCATTCAATAGAATAAATGGAGCCCTAAGTCTATGGACCTGTGATGACCTGAATCAGCCCCTGAACAAAGGACAACATGTTCGAGCCTTCTGCCTGCTCCCGAATACTAAATAATACCAAATTGTTCCATTGGCTGTGGGCTTCTAAATCATTGGTCTTCAGTTCCAGTTTTGTGACTCATTTCTGCAACTCAGATACATTGTGGAGCTCCTGAGCCTGGTTGTCTTCCAAAGAACTAATGCGGGACTCCACCTCTCCTAGCGGCAGTGGAAAGATTCTAAGGTAGACTTCAATATCTGCAACTCATCGACCTCCTTCACCAAAGTGTTTTTTTATTCTAGCCAAGTCTGCTAGTATAAAGTACAGTTTATCTGGTGGTGCAGTGATGAAAGTGAACAGGGAACAAACTGGAACTCAGTTCCTGTACCTTTTGCAGCAGTAACGGAGTTCCTGTACTTCTTCCCACTGACACTGGAAGTGAAATTCTTAAACCAGCAACATAAAGACAGTTTCTGGGCCTCTGACCTGAAATCAGAGTTTCCATAACAACATTTGACTTGTACAACAATGCTGTTTTCCTAGAAATACTTTAATATCTCTAACCGAATCTACTAGTGTGAAACAGATAGATATGTCTTGACACTGATATCCTTCTTATTGAGGATCCTCATTCTGCATTTCACATTTGCCAATGTCTGAGTTCCTGTACTTCTTGTCTACCATTTGCACCACTGGGTTAGGGGTCTGCCTCCAGGGACTCAGATGTAGACCTTTTCCATGGAGGTTGCAGTCTGGCAGGTTGCAGAGTCGCCATCTCCCTGGAGCCAACAATACCAGAGCTGGGTATGATTTTCATATCAGTTGAAAGTACAGTCAGTTGCTTCATTTGTTTCTGAGGTTGCAGTTAGTAAAATAAACAAAAAAAAAAATGGCCATTTATTATAAGCATAACCACACACACACACACACACACACACACACTGGGGAGAGCAGATAAAATGAACAGAACAGGAAAGTGATCTGGGGATTATAGTCTCAAACAACCTTAGGGTAGGTGACCAATGTATTAAGGCAGTTGGTAAAGTGAATGGAATGATGGCGTGCATAGGAAGGGCACAACAAGTAGGAAGAGGGAGGTGTTGATGCCTTTGTATAAGACCATGGTTAGACTGCACCTGGAGTATGGGGTACAGTTCTGGAGGCCTCATTTAAGAAAGGACATAGATGTAATAGAAAAGGTTCAGAGAAGGGCAACAAAGATGGTGCAGGGTATGCAAGGGAAATCATATGAGACAAGATTGAGAGAATTAAATCTATATCAGCTGGAGATTAGAATGGAGAGAGGAGACATGATAGAGACATTCAAATACATGAAGGGGATAAATAAAGTGAGGGAAGGAAGCCTATTTAAAATGAAAGCTGGAGTTAAAATAAGGGGTCCTAGTTTAAGATTGGCAGGAGGAAGATTTAAAAGCAATGTAAGGGGGTATTATTTTACTGAGAAGGCAGCTGAACCCTGGAACAAATTATCTGATGAGGTGGTAGGTGTTGAAAAGGTGGAGGGATTCAAGAAAGCGTGGGATAGACATATGGGGTTGGTTAGAGTACAACAGAAAGGATCCTTGCACACAGTTGACAAATAAGGGCGGTGGGTAATTGGCAGACTAGATGGGCCAGGATGGGCTTTTTCTGCTGACACATTACTATGATATTATGATAACCCCTTGTTCACCACTGGGAACATGGAGCTGAGAGAAACACTGCTGCTCAGCCTGAGAGCATCATGTGACTCCATCCCTAAATATTTAAAACTTGTTCCTGCCATTTAAAGGGAAGCTGGTTTATCAAAACACTAGATGGGGTGTAGCTGTTTAACAAAACCTCTGTCTTCTGTTTGTTCAACACCGCCCAAACAGCTGCCAAGGAGGTCTCTGGAGACATTGGGGAGAGAAGGATGTCATCGGCAAATAGGGATAGCCTGAAGTCCCTGCTCACTACTGGAACCCTAGTGATCCCCAGATGAAAGTGGATTGCAGCCACAAATGGTTTCAAACCCAAGGCAAAGAGGAGAGGGACAAGGGGACATCCCTGCCTTGTTCACATCTGCAAGAGGAAGGAGCGCATAAGTGAACCACTGATTCATAGGCGTACCAGGTCATAATGTTGTCATAGCATAATAGCGCATGATATTATACGGATCCCGGACCTGTCACGCTCTCTGTTGGACCCCTCGAGTTAGAATCCTTAGTGGGGGTCGAGGGTTGCAACACCCATAGCGGGTGTGGATAGCGACCCCCACAGAAGAAAAGTTACCGGTGAAGCACACACACACTTATGCTGCATGACATTCTGCCGTGCCCAGTTCTGACCCCATGCAATTCCACAGGTATACTTTAGGGGAGCTATAGAGTCCCTGAAGCATCTCCACCAGCTCTCCAGGAAGCCATAGGTTGAGAAGAGTGGCTCACAAAAATGTCATGCCACCCTGACAAAGGCCTTCTCTGTGTCCAGACTTAGTAATGCCTGAGAGTTTTTTTGCATGTTGTCAGATGCCAGCAAGTACAGCATGCATTGAATGCTGTCCTGAGCTTGTCAGTTTCTGAGAAACCCCATTTGGTCCTTATCCAACAGTGTGGGAAGCAGGTCTTCTAGTTGTTTCATCCAAATAGCTATATACATTTTATAATCACAGTTTAAAGTAGAAAATTGACCAGTAAGAGGCAGCAAATCTGGGGTTCTTACTAGGTTTGGGGCTAGCATAGTAATTAATTTAACTTGCTACACTGTATGATGACACTGAGACTTGGCACTAGAGGTTTCTTGAAGTCAGCAAATTTGCTCCACAAGTAAATTTGCAGATTCTCGCTGAATTCATAGAAGCGATTTCGTGGAAATTTGCAGCAGCAATTTCACGGATTTTCTACCAAGCATGAAATTTCACCAGTGAATTTCCACCTCTGCCCACAAAATTCATGGTTCACATTAAAAAGGTGAATTTCACCAAAAATTTCACACAAATTGTGTGAATCAAAGTTTCAGAGTGTTCTGAAAACTCCACAAATTCCACAAAGCGTGAATCTGCGGCACTTCACGTGAACTTCGTGGGTGAAGTTTAACTTCATAACACCTGTATTTGGCATCAAGCTTTTTCATTTAAATTTCTACACCACCTTAATTGTCTTATGTCAAATCATGTTTGGTGATAACCAATACTGTTATGTACAGTTTATGTTCCAGAAGTCTAGAGCAAAAATGTATTAGCTAGATGACAATACTCTGGACATAGTAATATTGCCTACTTGTAGAATGTATTATTATTGCTCAGTTTCCTTTGTTGTACTGTATGATTGTAAGTTTTTGTATTAATAAACACATTTACAAACCAAAATGTTTAGTCACAGGTTTCTCATTCATCCTTTGGTAATTTAGTGTGTCAGAATGTATTGTAAATGAGAAATAAAAGTGCTGTGTTGCTGTGAGATAGAACTGCTATGTAGGATTGCTTTCTGTGCACTGCTGCTGCTCTTTTATTTTGCCCTGGTTGCTTTTTTCATAATGTGTCACATCTCAGTTGATCTTTTTCTAGCAAAGTATTTCAAATAAATGGATCTCAGAAAATCCCATATTGGGAACTCCATTTAAACACCCAAGGAACAAATACAGTATAAAGAAATATATTTTTCATTTAAAGATACAACTGTGCAAACAATCATTTTGAGCTCTATGACTCACTGCAGTTGCCCTTTTCAAGTGTGGAATTCTTTATTACATTGTCATTATTTTTTTTTTCTTTTGAGAAGACAATGAGTTCTTTATATAAAAAAAAGAAATTCTCTGGCAAGTTTAACCTTTGGAAATGAACAGAAGTCAGTCTGTACAAGCCTTCAAGGTAAGCCTGAACACATTTTTCCTTGGTACTCACAAAAAGGGATCGTATCCACAGGTCACAATGTTAAACAAAAACACACTGTTTACTGTTGCAGGATTATCTAGAAGGGTTATCCTGCATCACAGTAAACTGTGTGTTTTTGTTTGAAGTTTGTGACCTGTGGAGCTGAACTGTTCTTGTGAGTACCTTGACTTCCTGTTGCTTTGGGCCCCAGGTCTGTTTCATCAGCCTTAGTGGCCTGTCTGCTGCAGACACATTTTTCCTTACCCAGGGAATCACAGGGAACCCTGGAGTAGTAGAGTGGGTAGGGAATCCTAGTAAATAAGTATGTGTTTGCACAGGATACTTATTCATTCCTGTTTATGAAATGGGGGAAAGTGGTGGCAGACGTAATGGACATCAAGTTATTTCTGATCTGAAAATACTGTGTTATTATAAATGTTTCCATACTTTGGGATACCATGCAGTGATGCACTGGAGGAACAATCCAAATCAGGACAATGGTAGCAAGTGACATGGATACATAGATACATAGATGTTGACGGCAGACCTAGTCTGTCCATTTGCACATGTAACTGTGCTTCGACATGTTGCAGAATTTTCAGTTATATCACAGTATATTGCAGGAAAACCCCATTCAAGCAGCAGTGCAACAGAAAATGTTTTCACAAAAGACAGTTTCAGTTATAGATAATAAAAATCATTTGTCAATGCCGAATGTTCGTTGCGTGCACTGGTGCCATTTTTTTTGTGGGGGGGGCTTAGAAGCCGACATTGGCAAATTTGAACACGGGTTCATAACTTCATTGTTTTTTAATATTTTTACACCACATTTTCAACATAGCTTTCTTATTATGCCACATCATGAAGAAAGGAAGAGTACAATTTTAACTCCTGTCTGAAAGGTAATTTCATGCGGTGGCTGCAAAATCACCTTTCGGGATGGAAAACAACAATTTGGCCAGGATCTGAAAAATGGCAGCTATCACATTCATGAGGTGCAGTGAAGAAATGGCTATAATGAAAATATGGGGTCAAAATATTGTAAAAGTACCACAAGGTATAAGCCTGAGTTTGTTAATTTAAGTGCATGCTCGTAACTTTGTTGTTTGTTAATATTTCACCAAATTTTCAATGTAGCATTCTTATGACCCCACCTCATGAAGAATGTCACTGTAATTTCATTCACTTATCCCAAAAGGTGATTTCACTGAGCGACCATGCCATTCTGCGCTACAGGTGCAAAAACATGTTTTAGGCAGGATATGAAAAATGACAGCTATAATGTTCATAAGGAGGTGTGAAATAATGGCAATGTTGAAAATCTGGAGTGAAAATATTAAAAACTGATAAAGTTAGGAGCGTGCATAGAAACTGTGCAATGCACAGTCATAATGCAGTCATTTTTTAGAATCTTTTCACCAAATTTTGCAACATGGGCTTTTTGGTACCCCACCTCATGAACAGTGACACTGTTGTTTCATTATTAGGTCCCAAAAGGTGATTCTGCACAATGATGGCAAAATCACTTTTCAGGACTGAGTAACGAAATGACATGACAATGTTCAGGAGGTGGAGTCCCAAGAACCCCATGTTGAAAATTTGGGGCCCAAAATTCCTAAAAATGGTTGTGATATCAACTAAAGTTGACCCCCCCCCACTGAATCCTATTATTTGGCTTACCTTGAAATCTTCACTTTGACAGTTGGCTTTGAAGAGTGCAGACATGTCCCAGTCCACAGAAGATCACTGCTCCTGACCTCTGGAGGTAAGTATGGGTAAAGGGGAGCAAGGAGGTGGGTGCGCAGTGGGAGGAGGTAAGGATGGGGAAGGGATGGGAGACAATGAGGGACTTTTTTCTTTTGCAGGTTTAAAAAGAAAGAATTGGGGATGTTTTCTTTTTAACAGGAACGATTTTGTGTACATTTCTGGACACTGGGGAGGCTCCCCAGTGTCTGGGGGGATGGGGAATGGAGGGTGTGGGGAAAACAGTAGCAGTGGGAGGGAGCAGGAGGGATTGATTTGCTGTGGGAGGGGGCTTGAACATAACAGAGGGTGCAGGGAGGACAGCAGCAGTGAGAAGTAATGAGAGGGACTGATTTGCTGGGGGAATTCAAACAGGAATGGAGGGAGTGGGGAGGACAGCAGCAGCTGGAGGGAGTGATTTGCTGTGGGGGCGTCGAATGGGAATGGAGGGACCGGGAAGGACAAGAGCAGTGGGAGAGAGTGGGGAGGGATTGATTTGCTTTAGAAGACAGGCACAGTGCATTCACATGTCAGCTCAAGCAGGCTGTTCTTACTAAGCAAGCTCGTTCTGACGGCAACTGTTGTCATCACTGTAAGTGCAGTGGCAGTGTGAACTCGCAACCAGGAAGTAAATGTAATATCATGGGTTGTTTACACATCAAAAGACTGAGCCATGCCACTATTGGTTCGACTCTGTCCTTTGAAAACTTTGCCAACTCTGCCCCAAAAACAGAAAGTGAGTCATTAGCAGCCTGCCTACTTATTTTTACAGTTAAACTTTTTATTAATTTTTCATAAGATATACAGACAAACCTCTTACAGTACAGTACAATGTGAGGATTTTTTTTTTAAAGAAATTGAGGCAGCATATAATAAGAACATTACTACAATAATACAAGAGCTTTTGGTTTAAAATATAGTAAACAATACAGGTCATGTAATTAGCATATACTTGACATTTGTAGTGAACTTAAAGTGGATAGTATGATTAGATACGGTTTATATTAAAATGTTACATAATTATATATGATGCTGCAAAGGGAAAAAAGTACATTCATAAAAGGATTGTGGAGTAATAAAGAATGATTGAGAACAGAGTATAGGAAAGAAAAGATATATAAGAAAGTTAAGAAGAGAGAGAGGGAAACTATAAAAAAAGGGGAAAAAAGCGAGACTACAATGATGTATCAGTAAAAGGGGAAAATCCATATATATTAAGTCCATACATTGGTGTTGGAAGATTTAGTTGATTCCAAAAAATTAAAAAAGCCCTGCCAACAATTGTTATATAACATGAGTCAGTCAGACAAGATATATGTCATACGGTCCAGAGAGGCATATTGCAATAGTTGGTTAATGATACCGGGAAGGGTAGGGATTATGTTGGATTTCCAATGCATGAGGATTGTGCGTTTAACTTGAAGGAAGAGTATATTTAACCATCTGCTCTGTGAATATGAAATTTTATAAGAACGGTGATTAAAAATACCAAGAATGCAATGTTTAGGGTCCAGTGTAAAAGGTTGACCTACCACTTTCATTGCAAATCTGTGAGTACAGTGCCAAATCTTTTGTATGAGGGGACAGTGCCATAAGATATGCAATAAATCCCCATTGGGGGAATTGCAGCACCAGCAATTGTTATTGTTCAATAAACCCATTTTTTGTAATACAACAGGAGTTCTGTACCACAAATGAAGGATCTTGGTTTGAATGAGGGAACTGCGTTTATCATTAAAAGATTTGTGACAGGAGAGCCAACATCTGGACCATTGTGCATTGGTGATATTATATTGTAACAAAGTACTCCATCTGTTTTTAGCATTGACAGAGTAGTCAGGAAGGATGTCACAAATATCTTTGTAAACAGTGCTATTTAAATTGGATGTTGTTTTTATCCATTTAGAGATGTGCTTATCATACAGAGAATTGATAGAGAAGGGTGTGAGGTAAGAGTTGCATGCAATATGAAGCTGTAGATATTTCCAAAAATCCTGATGGGGAAGATTCCATATGCCTCGTAGGTCGGTGTAAGATTTTAACTTTAATGACTTGGGTTCAAGTATATCCTGCAAAAAGAGAATACCCTTATTTTTCCAGGTATGACAAAAATGGGGTGATTATCAAGAGATATATGGTGAGTTACCCCAGATGGGGGTGTAAGCTAAGGGTTTGGGGTTAGATTTAATATGCTTGTGAATGATTTTCCAATAGAATATAGAAGCAGCTATGGTAGGGTGAGACTTTAAAGAAGAGGTAAGGGTGTTATGAAGGAAAGAAGTCGTCACATTACCAGGACATAAGGATGTTTCCATATTGACCCATAAAGGAGACTGGACCTGCCTACTTATTCACTTGCTGCAGACCTGCCCCTTAAACAGAGCTCTCCAGTGGACGCACCCCCCTCACACCCCTCTATAGCAACTTTCATATTAACATGTTCGTCGGCACTTGTGCACATGACAAACATAAAAAAATAGCATACCTTTCAAATCTACTTTTCTAAATACCTCTATATGGTGCACCATGAGTTTTTCATTTTCTTAGTTCTAACCCTTATTATGTCTACAATGATATTTGTACAACAGATGTGGAGGCTGTCTTTTATTTTATTTTTTTTGAGAAAAAATAAATTAAAACATTATAAAATATTTGTGAACTAGCTAGTGTTACCACCAATTAAAATTGGAAGGTGCCTGGTATCTGTTATAGCAAAAAAAGGTAGAGCCACATTTTTGCTAAATGTTGTTGCCGTGTTGCTTTAATATCAGTTGAATTTCAGTGGCATTTCCAAATATATCCAGATATATAGTGCATCTTGTCACTTGCAGCCACTGTACATTGTAGCCCAAGGCAACCTAAATATTAGATTGCTTGAACTAGCTAAATGTCAAAGATGGTACTCTAACTGTTGTTCCTTGGTTATAGTTTAAAACTAAGGGATGTAATCAGTCTAATGGTAAATACAGTTTACACCTCTATGTTGAAAAGTCTTTTCATATTCAGTGGTCTCTTGATTAGCTGAAGCATCAACATATTTAAAGACCCAAAGGATCCAGATTTAAACATTCAGTCTGTAGTTCAGGGTTCATCTGATTTTGTCCTGGCAATCCATTTTTCTGTGGATTGTGCGCATGCGCAAGAAACATATTGCGACAGCTTGCCAGAAGCAGGTTGTGGAGGCATGGCACTGTTGGGCCAATGCCCCACAGCCTTTAAAAGCTTGGCTCACTTTTCTCAATGGGGTGGCACATTGCTGCTGACACTAGTTCAGACAGCATGCCACCACCTTGAATATTTCAGCCGCTGCAATCAGGGTCTGCCTTGTCATTGCAGCATCAGCCATTCTGCTGTAATGAGGGAGTGACCCATCATTGCTGGGCAGAATGTTGGTACTGTAATATTGTTTTTGAACATGGCAGCAGCTTGCCGCCATGTTCACAAACAATATTAGTTAGACCCAGTACCGATGGGGTGCCCAATCCCCCTCAGCAGCATGTGCCCCCCCACAACAGTGTGTGTTTGCCAACAGGGGCCCCAATCCCCATCAGCTGCAGTCCCCATGCAAGTGTAGGTTGCCAATAGGGAGCCCACTCCCCATTGGCATAATGGTTCCCCCGCCAAAACGGTCAGTTTATGCCGGGTGCCCAATCCCTTGGCTTTAGTCCCTCCCAACACTGAATATGTGCTGAGGGGGTGCCCAACTCCATTAGCTACAGCCCCCAAACATTCAGGTGGCATGCTAGAGCCCACCCCAGCATGCCCAATGCCCTTGTAAAGAAAAACTGTCCCGTGTTGGTTTTTCCTTGTTTAAACCTGTAAAAAAAGAAAATGGTCCCACGTGGTCTCCCAGGCCTCCACACCCACCCACTGTGCACCCTGCCTCCCCACCCACTCACCCCACACTTACCTCCCGAGTCCAGCGATGATTTTCGGTGGACCGGGAACACGTCTGCACTCTTCAAAGCTGACTGTGAACTGGGAAATGCTGGTAAGCTGTATAATGGCATAAATAGGGCTTTTCAACTTTTGCAAATCTCAGGCATTTTTGGAATTTTGGGGTTATTGGGCCCCCTCCTCATGAATTCAGCCACTGTCATGGCGTTAATCAGTCCCAAAAGGTGATTTCGCGGTCACTGCATAGAATCACCTTTTGGGACTGATTAATAAAACAACAGTGCCAGTATTCATGAGGTGGGGTCTCAAAAAGTGTATGTTGCAAATTTGGTGGGAAAAATCCAAAAAATGACTGTTTTACGAGTGTGAGTTGAGCAGTTGCTACGCATGCTTGTAACTTCACTACTTTGCAATATTTTCACTCCAGATTTTCAACTTTGCCATTTTTACACACCTCCTTATGAACAGTACAGCTGTCATTTTTCATATCCTTGCCGAAATGTGTTTTCACAGTTCCGGCGCAGAATAGCGTGGTCGCTGTGGGAAATCAGTGTTTGGGACATATTAAGAAAATCACAGTGACACTGTTCATGAGCAGAGGTCCTAAAATGCCTATGTGGAAAATATTGTGATGAAAGTCCATAAAATGAGTGTGTTACAAGCATGCGTTGCACAGGTTCCATGCACCCTTGTAGTTTTGCAACTTTGCAATATTTTCACTCCAGATTTTCAACATTGTCATTTTTCCACACCTCCTTATGAACAGTGTAGCTGTCATTTTTCATATCCTGGCTGAAATTTGTTTTCATGCTTCCAGCAGAGAATACCACAGTCACTGTCAGAAATCAGTGTTTGAGACAGATTAGGATCGGGCAAGTGAGAGAGGGGGAGTGACCGAGCTCAACTGAGCTCTGTCAGGACTGCTGCAGATTTCTTTGTGGGCAGGAAAAGGCACCAACACAGACAGGAGCCCAGTACAAAAGAGCAGCCTGCAGCGCCGGGAGACACAGAACGAGCAAGTGAGGGAGGGGGAGTAAGTAATCTCAATGGAGCTCTGTTGGGACTGCTGCGGGTTTCTTTGTGGACAGAAAAATGTGGCAATGCAGGCAGGACCCAGTACAAAAGGGCAGCCTGCAGAACCAGCAGAAATGGAATGAGTCGGTGAGAGGAGGGTGAGCGAGCTCAATGGAGCTGTGTTGGGACTGCTGCAGATTTCTTTGTGGACAGAAAAAGCTGCAACAGAGGCAGGAGCTCAATACAAAAGGCAGCCTGCAGTGATAGGAGAAACAGAATGAGCGAGTGAGATGGGGAGTGAACAACCTCAATGAAGTTCTGTCGGGACAGCTGCAGATTTCTTTGTGGGCAGAAAAAGGCAGCAACGCAGGCAGAAGCCCAGTACAAAAGGCCAGCCTGCAGCACCAGCAGAAACGGAACGAGTGAAACAAGTGAGTGAGAGAGGGGGAGTGAGTGAGCTCAATGCAGCTGTGTCAGGACTGCTGCAGATTTCTTTGTGGGCAGAAAAAGCTGCCAATGCAGGCAGGAGCCCAGTACAAAAGGGCAGCCTGCAGCACTGGGAGAAACAAAATGAGCGAGTGAGGGAGGGGGAGTGAGTGAGCTCAACAGACCTCTATCATGACTGCTGCAGATTTCTTTGTGAGCAGAAAAGGCAGCAATGCAGGCAGGAACCCAGTACAATAGGGCAGCCTGCAGTGCTGGCAGAAACGGAACAAGTGAACGAGAGAGGGGGAGTGAGTGAGCTCAACGGAGCTCTGTCGGGACTGCTGCAGATTTCTTTGTGGGCAGAAAAAGGTGCCAACAGAGGCAGAAGCCCAGTACAAAAGGGCAGCCTGCAGCACCAGGAGAAACAGAATGAGCAAGTGAGACAGGGGGAGTGAGCCACCTCAATGGAGCTCTATCAGGACAACTGCAGATTTCTTTGTGGGTAGAAAAAGGTGCCAATGCAGGCAGGAGCCCAGTACAAAAGGGCAGCCTGCAGTGCTGGGAGAAACACAATGAGCTAGTGAGAGAAGGGAAGTGAGTGAGCTCAGCCGAGCTCTATTTTAACTGCTGCAGATTTCTTTTTGAGCAGAAAAAGGTGGCAATGCAGGCAGGAGCCCAGTACAAAAGGCCAGCCTGCAGCACTGGGAGAAACAGAATGAGTGAGTGAGCTCAATGGAGCTCTGTTGGGACTGCTGCAGATTTCTTTGTGGGCAGAAAAAGTTGCCAATGCAAGCAGGAACCTAGTGCAAAAGGGCAGCCTGCAGCACTGGGAGAAACAGAACAAGCAAGTGAGAGAGGGGGAGTGAGCGAGCTCAACAGACCTCTATCATGACTGCTGCAGATTTCTTTGTAAGCAGAAAAGGCAGCAATGCAGGCAGGAACCCAGTACAATAGGGCAGCCTGCAGTGCTGGCAGAAACGGAAAAAGTGAGTGAGAGAGGGGGAGTGCGCAAGCTCAATGGAGCTCTGTCGGGACTGCTGCAGATTTCTTTGTGGGTAGAAAAAGGTGCCAACAGAGGCAGGAGCCCAGTACAAAAGGGCAGCCTGCAGTGCCAGGAGAAACAGAATGAGCAAGTGAGACAGGGGGAGTGAGTGATCTCAATGGAGCTCTGTCAGGACAACTGCAGATTTCTTTGTGGGTAGAAAAAGGTGCCAATGTAGGCAGGAGCCCAGTACAAAAAGGGCAGCCTGCAGTGCCGGGAGAAACACAATGAGCGAGTGAGAGAAGGGAAGTGAATGAGTTCAACTGAGCTGTGTTGGGACTGCTGCACATTTCTTTGTGGGCAGAAAAAGCCACCAACAGAGGCAGGAGCCCAGTACAAATGGGCAACCTGCAGCGACAGGAGAAACAGAATAAGTGAGTGAGAGAGGGGGAGTGAGCCACCTCAGAGGAGCTTTGTTAGGACAGCTGCAGATTTGTTTTTGGGCGAAAAAGGTGCCAACACAACCAGGAGCCCAGTGCAAAGGGCAGCCTGCAGCACCGGGAGTAACAGAATGAGCGAGTGATAGAGGTGGAGTGAGTAAGCTCAACGGACTAAAGTAATCAACATTCGGCATTGAAATGTGAAGTCCCTCAGGGGTCCGTCTTGGGACCAATGTTGTTCTTTATATTTGTGTCAGATATGGTGGCAAATTTAACAAATATAGCCACTAAATTTGTAGACGATACAAAGATTGTAGCAAAAATGGGATGTGAAAAAGACTTTTTGGACTTGCAAGAAGACATAATAAAACTGGAGATATGGCAGCACAAAATGATTTTAATGTCGATAAATGTGTAATAATGCTTCTGGGAAATGATAACCCAAATATACAATTTAAATTTAATGGTAGATTGTTACAACCTATACCAGAGGAAAGGGATGTGGGCATTATTATCAAATCTGACTTAACTTTCTGTTCTCACTGTAACCATATTAGAAACCAAGTGAACAGACTCATAGGATGTATTAAAGAGCATTTGTTACTCGAACAGAAACTGTAGTCTCCCTTGTATAGAGCATATTAGCCCTATCTGGATTATTGTTCGCCATTATGGAGCCCTTTCTAGGAGAGATATAAATGCTTTAGAGGGATCCCGACGAGAGTTACCAAAATGATTGACGGAATGCAAACCAAGACATATGAAATAAGAATTCATGAACTGGGCCTGTATTCTCTAGAACAGAGAAGAACAAGAGGAGATCTCTTGTTTATGTTTAATTTATTAAAGGATAAAGAGTTTAAGGCACTTCTTGGACTATCTTTTAATATCAGGGATTGTAACCTTAGAAGCCACAACTATCAGTTATTACTAACATATCCCAGAAATGACATTAAATATCATTTTTTTACACAAAGGATTATACCAATTTGGAATTCACTACCAAAGGCTTTATTGGATACAGATAACCCCATTACTTTTAACATTAATTTGGACAAATATTTACTATACAAAATGTACACTCTTCCAGATTTCTGGAGATGTTCTTATATGGGCTTTGCCTTCTGTACATCTACAATTCTAAGTATGAACCTAAGTATAAGTATGACAAATGCTTGTTATAGTATACGGTTAAACCTGCTGAAATGTTAGTCCTGTTTAATGCAGAAATAATCCCCGTTATACAGCACTATTTTTTTTTTCGTTTTTTTATCTTTGAACAACAACATTGGAACCCTCTGTAAAATGCATTCTTAATTTCTAATGTGTGGCATCATATACAGCATTGGTCATATGTGGAAAAAGCGGTACTAGACAAATGGATTAAAAACAGAAAGCTGTTTAGACAGGTTCAAAATAAATGCTCATACTACATTAAAAGTTCAGTTATTTTTGTGTTTGTTTCTGGATTATACAATTTAGACTTTCAACATGATTCACTTCAGTCTTCAAGCTCCTCTTTTATGTTGCATGACTAAGCAGGCGCTTTAGAATGGCAGCTAAATACTTCAGATTACCCAGAATAAAGTGCACACTGGTATAGTACTGTGTGTTCATATAGGAGATGGAGAGACAGTTCTCCTAAGTAACAACATGATCCTTTTTAGTCAGTCAAAGTAAATTCTGTACAGAAATACGTCATTGTGTAAGGCACAGTGTAAGACTTTGGCCACATAAACAGCTTTAGTAAAGGAAGGGAGAGACTTGGTAGATGGAGATTAGCCAACACAGAAAGAATGGAAATGCAGCAGTAAGTAAGGGTGTGGTTTGCCCTCAAGGCCCTAAAGAAAGACAAATCTCCTGGGCGGATGGCATTCATCCGAGTACTATAGAATTAGCTGCACCCTGGCGGAGCTTACTGTGGGTCACTTGAGACAGGGAGGGTACCTAGGGATTGGCGAGAGGCACATGTGGTACCAATCCATAAAGGGGGTCAAGGAAGTACCAGGAAACTATAGACCCATCAGTTTAACCTCAGTGGTGGGAAAATTAATGGAGAGTATACTAAAGGAACGATTGGGGTTTACTTGGAGGAGGTGGAAGGTCTGGATAGTCGGCAGCATGGGTTTGTGCCAGGTAGATCATGTCAAACCAACCTTGTGGAATTCTATGAATGGGTAACATCAGAACTGGACAGGGGTAAGCCTGTGGATGTATTATTCTTGGACTTCAGCAAGCGTTTAACTCAGCCCCCACAATGGTCTGGTGGAGAAACTGATGGGTTAGGAGTAGGCCTTTGATGGTCAGATGGATTGAAAACTGGATAGCTGGACGCACTCAGAGAGTAGTGGTCTGTGGGGAGCTCGAACCCTACAGAGGTTGGTAGTGGGGTACCACAGGGCTCGGTCCTGGGTCCAATCCTGTTTAATGCATACATATCGGACATCAGGGATGGTATAAGGTGTGAAATGAGTCTCTTCGTGGATGACTCCAAGATGGGAGCAGTAGTTGAGGGAGAAGAGGGAGGTTGGCCCTGCAAGGGACCTGGACACCCTGGAAAGCTGGGCTCACACATGGAAATTAAATTTCAATATCGCCAAGTGCAAGGTGTTGCATCTTGGTCGGGAAACTCAAACACAGGTACACCCTGGGAGGAGGTGCTGGAAGCCTCAACAGGGGAAAAGACCTAGGGGTCATGGTGGATACATGTATGAATAACTCTGAGCAGTGCAGGAGGCAGCTAGCAAGGCAAACAGGATGTTGGGATGCATCGCAAGGGGATCACCTCTAGGAGCAAGGAAGTGATTATGCCGCTGTACAATGGACTGGTTAGACCACACCTTGAGTACTGTGTACAGTACTGGAGACCACACTTGAAGAGGGACATACAGCTCCTGGAGAGGGTACAGAGGAGGGCAACAAAAGATGATCACGAGGGCTAGGGGATTTGACTTACGAGGACAGACTTGAGGAGCTCTGCCTGTTTTCATTGAAGGAGAGGAGACAGGGGACATGATTGAGGTCTTCAAGTACCTCAAGGGAATAAATAGGGTAAACATGGATGAGATCTTTAGACTAAAGCAGGGAGGTATCACTAGAGGACATGGTTTGAAGTTGGAAGGTGGAAGGGTGAGGGGAAAAGAGGAGGAGGTTTTTCACTGAGAGGGTGGTGGACCCTTGGAATGCACTGCCTGGTGAGCTGGTTCAGAGATCCACAGTGGAGGGCTTCAAGAGAGGGTGGGACAGACACAGAAAGTGGATGTATCAGATGATGGCCTGTCCCAGGGGGGTGGGGATGGATGATAGGGGTTTCTGGAGCACAAGGGATGGGAGGGTCTCGGCACCCAACTAAGGATCTAGGTTCGAGCAGACTCGATAGACCATAAGGCCTAATCTGCTGGCAAATAGTATGTTAGTATGTTAGTAAGTGCCGAGGGAAGAGGAACAGGAGTTGAATTTAAACCTCTTTTACACCAACCAGCAGGACAAGTTGATTCAAAATTGCACTAGTTCACAGATGGTTGCACTAGTTCACCATTAGGATGGAGAATTGTGTGTACTTATGTGGTAAAAAATGCAAACCAAGAAATACTCTGATATTGCACATTTATCCTGCTCCTACATTGTTTCTCTGCACAGCAAAAAAAAAGATCTGTAATACAATGATACACAGTCTGCACTCCTCACCATTCTTGTGTATTATGGCACCCACTATTTTTCTTTTTGCTCTCCTTCCCCCAAACCAGACAATTCCACAGCAGCAGATATTAAATCAGATAGATATGGCCCTGCATACACAATTACCAACATCATCATGCACCTCACCACACTCTAGTCCCACCCACCCACGGAGCAATGAACAGAATAAGGTAGAGAAAGACACTCTGTAACCAACCAGATATCTACAGTTGCTGAAGTGTCAAGCTGCATTAAGTAAGGCAGGGGACAGATCTAGGATATCTTTAGGTAGAGGGTATGCAATCCTAGGGGCAGGGGAATAAAGTATTTTAAAACATTTGCGTTTATATAGACCAGGCACAAAAGTATTGATTCATTCTTTCTTTCTTTCTTTCTTTCTTTCTTTCTTTCTTTCTTTCTTTCTTTCTTTCTTTCTTTTCTTTCTTTTCTTTCCTTTGAGCAAAGTGCTCTTTCATAAATGTTCCACATCACTGAGTAGTTACAGAGATTTGAACAATAACAAACACTACAGGAGCATGCAGATCCATAGGAGCATTGTCAGAAGCAATTCACATAGGAGCATTGTCAGAAGCAGTTCACATAGGGGCATTGTCAGAAGCAGTTCACATAGGGGCATTGTCAGAAGCAGTTCACATAGGAGCATTGTCAGAAGTAGTTCACTTAGGGGCATTGTCAGAAGCAGTTCACATGGGGCATTGTCAGAAGCAGTTCACATAGGAGCATTGTCAGAAGCAGTTCACAAAGGGGCATTGTCAGAAGCAGTTCACATAGGGGCATTGTCAGAAGCAGTTCACAAAGGAGCATTGTCAGAAGTAGTTCACTTAGGGGCATTGTCAGAAGCAGTTCACATGGGGCTTTGTCAGAAGCAGTTCACATAGGAACATTGTCAGAAGCAGTTCACAAAGGGGCATTGTCAGAAGCAGTTCATATAGGAGCATTGTCAGAAGCAGTTCACATAGGGGCATTGTCAGAAACAGTTCACATAGGGGCATTGTCAAGAGCTGCATGTGCAGATTAAGTGTATTCGAGTACTAATAGCACAAATGAGCATTGGCAAGAGCAGCTCCAGAGGATAATTTTCAAGGACAGAGCAAACAGCAAGGCATTCTGTTATATAACAAATGCTTAAAAGTTCTCAGACATACTCTGCCACAACAATAACTGCATTTTTTTCCATATGCACTTTTTGCTCCTCCTTGTAGCGGGCAGTTAGCTCTGGCCCCTCCCTCTGAGGGACTCATCTCTCTGGAGGCTTCCCGCACCCATCCCACCCAGCCATCCCCATGGGTTCCCCCATGACAGGGCTGGTGCTGAGAAGGCCAGCCTCCCTCACCCCTGGAAGCCAACATCCAGATTGCCAGGGGTTGGTGTGGTGTAACCAGCCATCATGGAGCCTACCAGCTCCATGTTTTCCCTCAGTTTTACTCCCAGGGCCCACAAATGTGCAATAGGATGGATGACTGTCTCCACCTTCACAGAGGCAATCTAACACCCCGGACAAGGGCCCACCCCATTCTGGGCAGTGGTACCTGTGCCGACACCCAGTCACTGCTGGGTGTCAGTCTATAGTGTGCTGCACTGTCCCCCTCCCCCGAGAAAGGAGAGCTGTCAGTGGAAACTAGATCATTGCTTGACCCGGTCAGCCCCCAAGTGACCAGAGTCCATTCCTGAACCCAGGTCACTGGCATGGCGCAAGGTGTGGCATCCAGTGCCTCAACCCTCAGCACCACCGGGCCGGCCCCAATAACTGTATTTTTTAAAACATATCCCTTCCATTAGCCCAGGGAAATAAGTCCCATGGCATGAACATCTGCCTCCTCTACTTAGGAAGATCTATGCATCCCATGAATGTGTAGAAATGTATACTTTGTCAGTAGAAAAGGATTACTAGGCCCTTCAAGTCTGCCTGCTTTCCCTGAGTATTCCAGCATATTTGAGCCTGTTTTGTCACTAGCATCCCTCTCTTCCTTCCCCACTTCCACTACCAAACTTGCCCCTGTGCCTATACCATGCATGGTTGAAGCTCCCCATAGTCTTTGCCCCTACTACACACTCTGGAAGGCTGCTCCAGTCATCTACCACCCCATCTGTAAAGAAGTCTTTCCTCACATCTGTCTTAAACTCCCCCTTTAACTTCATTGCACGTCCTCATGACCTGCAGAAAGGGGATCTCCTCCATTAGGCCACACGTTTTGTAACTACAAACCATCAATGCCAGCACTACATGGAAACTTTCAGCTAGCCGTGGGCCATCCACAATGACATGCAGTGTTAACATGTATATAACGTGGGGAGCCTCAACAATTTTCAGTTCTTTTTCCTGCCATCGATCCTTGTTGGATCTAACAAAGAGAAACAATGTTGAAATAGCCATTACTGTTTGTTATTTTCTACAGTCATCACAGCATCATCTCTGTATGCTGCTGAAGGATAAACTGCCTTTGTTCCATTATTGTATTTGTGGCTACAAAATCTACATTGATGATACTCACACCATCTGGGTGTGTTGTTTTAGCCTATCTCATGATGTGAGGGCCTGCAAGATTTTCAAGATTTTAATCAGACTACAAGACAATGTCATCAGAAGGTGTTTAGAAACATTCAACATTAAGAAAGCGCTTGAAAGGCACAGAAAAGCTTCAGGCTCCAAGCCTGCTTCTCCCTTACTATTGACTGACAAATGATCTTTAAAGTTGAAAGACAAAGACAAGGAATGGTCATTGTTATAGTCCTCCTCATCATCCAGCCACAAACATAGGCATAGAGACTAGGCTGCTTCACTGGCAAGGTCCCAGTCACTGCTTGAAATCAGGTATATCCTAGTCAACAATCAGTCTGGCAGCATTGCCGAAAGCCCCCCGAACATTGTTGAGGCACCAAGGTCAGGGCTTGGCTCAGGCACTGCCATACCTACTGTGGTTGATATGTCACCGAGGTTGTTTGGCTCCAGCACTTCGATGCAGGTAATTCCAAACCCTTTTCAGGTGTCCCTGACTCCTAGGCTGTGCTTGAGTCATTTTCAGACATGTTACAATGCCTGTTAGCATTGCTGCCACAGACAATATCTATACCATTTATAGGGCCACCTGTTCCAGGGCATTCCTCAATGGATTCCTCAAGTATGTCAAAGATTCCTTCTTCTCAGACACTGCTGGTATCATTGGTTCCCTCAGTGTTTCCAATCAATGTTCATGATGGCGAAGACAAGGTGGAATAGAATCCTGACCTCAATGATATTAAGTGGGCTTTGGAGGAGGAATAGGAGGGTGAGGGACAGTTTGAAGAGGGGAATCTGCCCTCTAATTCAACCCTCTCATTCTGCAGTGAGGATTCTGTGGTTTACACACCCAGATCTTCCCGTGAGGATCACTCCTTCCAAGCCATAGGGCAGTGGATGCTGTCTGCCTTGGGTGTTGGTGTTTGTGAGGTGGACTCAATTAGGATGAATCTTATGGAACTTTTGGAGGTTCCTTGCACACTTTCCATTATAATTCATTCCATGTATCTTGCCTTTTATGGGTATTGATGGAGGGATTCTATGACCTTCAATAGATTTGATTGTTTGCCATATTTTTGCTGGGTTGCCTTTGGCACCTTCGAGGGCAGACACATAATAATTGGTCTTGACGGTTCTGATCATCTAGGTACAGCTATTATGCGAGGTTCTAAAAGCCGCCCAGTTTGAAGAGGCTTTGGTATGTCTGGCTGTGGCCCATAGTTTATCCCACTGGGTTACAGCTATTTTCAGTTCAGGGGTAAACCAGGGACAAGAGGCTTTTTTAACTCAGCATTTTATGATTGGGGTATGCTTATTTGTAATATTTAGAAGCGTTTTATTAAAGATGTCAACAGCCTCAGTGCCTCATCCACTGAGGGGGCTAAGTAGAAGCTATGCCAGTTGATGCTTCTAAGGTCAGCAAGGTAAATTTTCTAATTTGAAGTTAAGGAAGCTTCGTTTGGTGATAAATTTAGAGCAAGTGGAGCTTTTTCTGAACTTCTTAAACCAACAACTATATTGTTATCACTAAGATCATTATGAAATACAGCTGTGCATGATATTTTGTGCAGCCTATTAGCCAGTCTCAAGCCCAGTACAGAGCTATTAGCAGGGTTTTTAGAGCTGAGTCTGGTTGGTTCAGATATGAGCTAAGCGATACCAATCCATCACACAGTTCTTTTAGGGTGTTCGCTTTTTGGTTAAACCAGTCCAAGTTGAGATCTCCAAGAAAAATAGACTCATTGGAATTGGTGTCAATAACATTTCTTAAAGTTGAGAATAGTTCTGCCCCCCCTCCCCAAAATGGGGGTCTGTAGCAACCAATCATATTGAATGCTTCAGCTAGGCATAATGAAAGTCTTACAGCTAGGCATTCAAATTCCTTGGGTTTGGTCAAGGAAAGGAGTTTGGTAACAGGATATTTAGCATTAACAAATATCACTACCCTCCCTCTCCTCTAGAGGGTCTGTCCAACTGAAAGATGTTGTAGGATGGCAGCGCCATCTGTTATCAATGGTAGTGCTCTTTAACCATGATTATTTAATTACCAAAATGTCAGGGCTTGTATAGAAAACCCATGTTTTCACCACGTCAAGTTTTTTCAGGAGACTGCAATTATTAATTTGCATCAATTTTATGCTGTATGCTGATGCAAAATCAGAAGGTGAAATTATGGGTGAGATAGGGCCTGGGTTCATTTCAATATTCCCTGAGCAAAGAGTAGAAGTGTAATGAGTTTTTTAAGCCTGTACCTCATGAATAACTTCTCATTCCTGAAGGAATAGGGCTGCATGATGGCAGTGGAGTGGGAGGTACCATGTAATAAGAACAAAGTAAAAGCGGCTCTGTCATTATATGGCGAATACAAAATGGCGACCACAACCACAGTGACCAGCATTACAGCTCATACTAAAACAGCAAATAACTTTACTGTGTTTTTGCTGGGGGTTCTCCCCCCACCCTCATTGCAGGGGACTTCACCTAACTAAATAACCATCTCCAGGGCGTGGGCCAGCTCAGGAGTGGGAGAACTCAAGAGGAGATGTTCCCTAGGGAAGCAAGAACATTAAAATAAAAAAACTACCAGCTTGGAACTGAACCCAGCTCTGCCTGCACAACCCAGCTACTGAATGGTAGTGACTCTAACCACCATGCTAAGCCAGCAGCACGGTTTGCAGTCTGCAGTTCTTCCATACTAAATATCACATGTCACTGCTCGTCTAGCTGTTTCCTACCTCTGTGTTGCTTCGCTCTTTTTTCCTCCTCGCTCCCTTCACACCCTCACTATTCTCTCCACCTCGCTGTTCTTTCTAGTGCTCAAATTGAGTGGCTGATATTGAGTCACTCAATCTGTGTCACCCATGTCACAAGGCACCGGGTGGGATGTGTTAGACTATTGCACAATAAACAGAATGGTACATTTGCATAAGCGATCAAAATGTCTCGATTAACAAGTTTTTGAGGCAGGAGAAGGGATATTGCCAGGGAGGCAGAAGACTCATCACGGGAGATGTGGGTTGGCACTAAAAAGGGCTTGAAATGGTTAATAGGGTTGGTAAAGATGTTGTGGGTTCAGTGTATGGACGACGGTAGGGGAGTGACCAGAATGATATTCCTGGCAGCCGGGTTCAAGTCCCAGCAGAGGCACTTGCTTCTTTCTCTCCCCTCTGTTCATATGTTATGCCTCCTGGACCTAATGGCTGCTCCTATAGTGACAGTATCATTAGCTTGGTTTCATATGTGACTCCCATAATGGACACTTGGGGTCCAGTGGGATCAGCTGATGGATGAGTTGGAACAAATGGTTTGTGTCACGTCCCGTCTTCATAAAGCATTACTATGGTGGATGGACCTTGACAATTTACTCTAGGACATTACATTTCTTGTACCAGCTCCTGTACAGATCCTCACCATGGATGCCTTGGGCTCTGTTTTGAGTGCTTATCTTGGCCCATTCCAAACACAAGGGTCACAGAACAAGATGGAGTCTGATCTACACATAAATGTCTTGGAGATGAGAGCTATTCTATACAGCTTTGAGGCATTTCAAATCATCTCTGCCCCAGTCCTCTGTTAATACAGACAGACAATGTCAGTGTCATGCACTACATAAACAAGCAAGGGGTACTCACTCCTATCCCTATGCAGAGAAGTGAGAGAAGTGATGAGAATGTGGTATTGGGCACTCTTTTACAGCCTTCAACTCTTCACCATGTTTCTCAAAGGTCTCCAAAATGTCTTGGCAGACAGGCTCAACAGTTCTCAGTCCATGGTTCATGAATGGGAACTGTTAACCTCTATGGTAAATTACCTCTTTGCAAGATGGGGTCACCCAGAAATGGATCTTTTTTTGTCTGCACACAACCCAGCACTGCTGCATTTCTGCTCACTAGACAGGGTTTGGAGTTTTTGGTGAGATGCGTTATCCCACTCTTGGAAAGGGAAATTCCTGTATGAATGTCTCCCCTTTCCTCTAATACAGAGGGTTCTGCTCATACTTTGCATAGTTTGCCACCCTCATTCTCATTGCTTCCTTGTAGCCTCACCAGATATGGTGTCCCCTCCTACAGCATTTGGGGGTTGTGTCCATCAGGGTTATTACTTTTGATGTGTTGAGTGCCAGTAGAGCTGCAAGACTCACAGCTGGAGTAGTAGAGGAAAAGGAGAAGATGAAGGAAGAGGGGAGAGAAGCGATCCAGAGTGGAGGAAAAGGGGAGCATGGGAATTGAAACAGTGCACAGGTGGTGTAGAAATAGTTTCAATTGAAGGCAACTTTGGCAGGGCCAGGGACAGCACAGCATTCAATCTGAGGACCAAGGTAGAAGACTGGCAGCAGGTCAAAATGGATGTGAATGACCTTCCAGAGCTTAGAGTGACAATCAATGTTGTTTTGAGGATTGAAGCAAAGTAAGAAATGTAATACTATTTGGTTAGTCTGGTGGCTTCAGTGGAAGTGTTGCAAAGCTGTGTGGACAAAGCGTGGTCCTCAAAAGAGCCAGTGGCCTTGTGAAAAAACAAGGAAGTTCCTTTTGATTTGAGATGAGTCAGTAGCTCAGCAGACATCCAGAGAAGGTGACTAGGGCCCTTCAGAAAGGAGTGTGCTGTGGCAGGCAGCAGTAAAAGTAGATTAGCAACTTGATGTGGGCAATGTTCACATCTGTGGCTGAGGAGCTGTAAGGCTAATCTAAGTTAGCCAACAAAGTTACGGCACTTGCCCAGCACACAGAAGAAAGTAGGAGCCTCACACTTTGCTGCATATAAAAAGCTCCACTTTACTATACAAGCGAGTTAAAATGACCTCCTGGTCTGGGAAATGGACAGACAGTTACAAGCTTCCCACATTTCACCTAATCACAGAGCTTTCCCAAGATGTTTCTTTGAGAAAGCCTGTGATCAGGTGAAACGTAGAAGCTTGTAACTGTCTGTCTGTCTCCCAGACCAGGAGGTCATTTTAAATCTTGTATAATAAAGTGGAGCTTTTATATGCAGCAACTTGAGGCTCCTTCTTTCTTCTGTGTGGTGGGTAAGTGCCATGACTTTTGTTGGCTAAGTTGTGCTGTTTTGTCATGGAGCACTCCCGTTTACCCAGGTGTAGATCTGTTTTAAAAACACGGCTAATGTAAGTTGTTGAGATCATTCATCACGACAGACAGGGTCAAGTGTCCACAAGTACTGGAGTTAGATAACCTTGCAGGGGCTCTGTTATGGGTGAACCTTCCACACACAGTAGGCTGTACAATGATCACTGAGTGCATTAGGGAGTGTGCAAAGTTCAACAAAACAGTGAGGGTGGGAAAACAGCCCACAGTCTAAGGGGGAGAGTTTAGAGAATGAGGGACTCAGTCACATTGGCTCAGAGATGTTCTGTGTGAGTTGGGGGGACTGAATCTTCTGGACTACTTTTGGGGAGATGGAGGAAGTCTATTTAGAATTAAACTCACCCAACACTATGAGTTCACTGGAGGCAGTCAGGGAAGAGACAGAGGAGATAAGATTGGTTATAGAATCAGTTTTAGAGCAAGCATTGCAGTAGATGCAGAAATAAAGAATGGTACAGAGAAGGGTAGGGATAGTTTAAACAGTGGGAGCTCATGAAGAAACTATGTGCAAACTCAGATTGAAAGTTGAGGAAGACATACACAGTAACCCTCCAACGTCTTAGCTCAATCTTGTTTAGCGACAAAGTTGCCAGGAAAAGATATAACTGATTCACAAATCCTGGGGTAGAGTCAGTTCACAGAGATGATTAGCACATCAAACTTGAGGTCAAAAGTAATCAAGATTAGCTGATAAATCTTGAGGAGTAGGCTGCAAATGTATAGATGGAGGACCCTCAGCACTTTTTGGAGTAGAGAGCAGAGATTGTTGTGGGCTCAGGTGTGAGCCCCACATGAACAGTCAAAATGAAAAGTAGGACAGTGACAAGCTTGAAGTAACATTTCTGCTGGCCTGAAGGTGAACAGCGAGCAGGACGTGGCAATGAGAAGAGTAGGGATGCACCTGCCAGAGGGTGTCTCTTAACGTAACCAGGGGCCTGGAGGAGCCTTCTGCTAAGAGGCCAGGGAAGTGGGGATGGTGGAAAGGGTAAACAGAGTTGGGGAGGGAATGGAGGAGACAGAGAGTCTGGTAGCAAAGGAGGGGAAGATAGAAAAGTGTGAATGAATCATTCACAAATCTGGACTGTCACATGGGTATGGCTGCATGCCCATTGGCTCTTGCCTGCACCAATGGGCGGCAGCCATACCGGGGCTGTCAGCCCATGGGCGGCGGGCAGGCAGGTGGGATGCTGCCATCCACCGCCGCCGGGGGAGCAGGGGCAGGGCTCGTGGGTGGGTAGGGTGGGAACAACACCAGGCCATGTGTCAGTGTTTCAAAGATACCCGCTCACGATCAGGCACCCGTCCACTGGACCACCAGGGAATATGAACGGGGGTTAAAGATACCGCCCATCGATCGGGCATTTCGTCCACTGGACCACCAGGGAATATGAACGGAGGGGTGTTTTAAAGATACCGCCTAATCGGGCACTTCGTCCACTGACCACCAGGGAATATGAACGGGAGGGGGTGTTTTAAAGATACCCCGCCATCGGGCACCGTCCACTGGACCACCAGGGAATATGAACGGGAGGAGGGTTAAAGATACCGCCCACGATCGGGCAATTCGTCCACTGGACCACCAGGATATGTAGGGAGGGGAGGTGCCATATTGATGCCCGCGATCGGCCGGGTGGGGGGCACCATGCCCAATGATCGGGCTGGGGGCACAGGACTGAATAGGCCAGCCAAGGTGGCAGCTGCTGTGTTGCGCCTGCAATACAGCAGCTCACCTGTGGTGGCCCTCGACTGAAGCCTTTTTTTTTGGCTCAACGTCCTGCAGGCGCAGGTTGGGGGTTGCGCCTGCACAACTCTGCACAGCCCAGCTGAATATCGGGCTGTGCAGTTTATGCATGGTTCCTCCCCCTCCAGTTGAGCATGCATTCATTTGAATTGTGCTGTTGCTCAGCATGCTTTCTGTGGCGCAACTGCCTCCTGCTGAATATCGCAGAATGGAGCAAGTTTGGACTTGCACAGGCGCAACCCTATTGCGCATGGCACAACCCTTTTGAATATCTGGCCCAATGTCTATAAACAATGTCTGTAACCCATACATGATGGCTATTTCCTTTGTAAATTGTACCCTGTCTGTTTTTTTTCTGTCCTCCATGTGACGAGGTACCTCTGTAAATGAACCATCTGTCTCAAAGGTTGTAAATCCGATATTTCAAATAAATAAAAAAATAAAACACTGTCAACCTTTTTTGGATCATATTAGTTCTAGGTAAAAACCAACATTTTATGATTGCTTGTCTTCTAGAAAATTAATTGATGTTGCTGGTTGTTTAATCTGCCTCCTTGCTTATTAGAACTGAAATGCATGGGAATGTATAGTTTATACACAGCCTTGTTTTGCTCCAGATTATTTATCTAAGCTTACTGCATACTTTCTGAATATTAGAAACACCCTCAAACAGTGCAGCCACTCCTGATACAATAGTCTCATCTACCCCCACTGCATAATGTTTAGCTAGATAGTGTTGGGGGTGTTCCTCAGTCCAGAAAAGATGCAGCTGTAGTTGGTCAAGAAATGTAAACACACACATTTTGGTGTGGTAACACCAGTATGGTTGACACTTAGTTTTTTACTTTTTAAAATGAAAAAGGAGTTTGAATCCAACAGCCAGCTTCATCAGTGTCCCTACAGAATGAGAACAATCATAAAATGTGTTTTTTAAACTAGGGACACTTTGAGGCCAAATGGGGTTGACAGTGTCCCTTTAATGGAAAACAAAAACACACTGAGGCACACTGAAAGGACGGCTGAAACTGGCAATAGGGGCAGCAAGACAAAAGGGCAGAACCAAAAGAAAATGAGAGAAAACTAATTTTGTTTTGATGCAAGATAGAAACATAGAATTTGACAGCAGATAAGTACTGCTTGGCCCACCCAGTCTGCCCATTTCCCTACCTACTGGATAAGCTGCAGATCCTAGTTAACCAGCAGCCTACTTCTTCTTACTCCCACCCCCCCAGAATTGCCTTATGACTGTCCCATGCATGCTTGAATTTCACCACTGATTTTGACTCCACAACCTCCTCTGGAAGGCCGTTCCATACATCCACAACCTCTCTGTGAAAAAATACTTCCTTAAATTACCCTGAGCCTCTTCTATCTTCAAATTGCCCTCTTGTTCTTGCACACCTCTTTTTTTGAAAGATGCTACCCTCTTGGACTTTGTTGATTCCCTTGAGGTACTTGAAAGTTTCTATCATGTCCCCCCTCTCCCTCCTTTCCTCGAGGCTATACATATTAAGCTCCTTAAGTCTCTCTTCATATGTCTTCCAGTGCAGACCCTGCACCATTTTAGTTGACCTCCTCTGGACAGCTTCCATCCTGTCTGTGTCTTTGCGGAGATTGGGTCTCCAGTACTCCAGATGGGATCTCCCTAGCTGTCTGTACAGAGGGATAATAACTTCCTGTTTTCTACTGGTGTTGCTTCTCCCTATGCATCCCAGTATCCCCCCAGCCCTCCTTGCTGCCCTCTCACATTGCTTGCCCACCTTTAGGTCATCTGATATGACTACCCTTTCTAATGTGTAGTGGGCAGAACCTGCAGGACCTAAGTCTACTGTGCACTCCTTAGGTACTTTTGCACTTCCCTACAACCCTACTTGAACCCTGCACTTCCCCTTCCCTAGTTTTAAAGCTTGCTTGCTAGAGTCTGTACATTTTGACCTAATGCACTGGCTCCCCATTGATTAAGATGCAGTCTGTCCATAGCAAAAATCTGCCAATCTTGCCAGAAAGTCCCCCAATCCCCTGGATAGCTGAAGTCCTAGACAACAGCTGCTGATCCTTCCAAAAGGCCCCTTAGTCCCATGACAGAATAACCAGTCCAGTCACTCTTACACCACCCTTTTAGCCATGAATTGAAAGGTTTGTTTACTTCTGTCTCTTCTCACTGGCATGTTGTACAGGTGGTACCTCTGAAACGGCTACTGTATCTGCACTTGCTCTTAACTGTCTTCATAATTCCCTAATCATCTTCTCAATATCTTCTGTACTATGCTGTGCTTTCCTAGGTGTTGCTGTCTATGTGCAACACAACACCCGGTTTTGTCCTCCTCCCCATGCAGTAGCCTCTCAAGCTGGGTTGTGATCTTCTCTACCATGGTTCCTGGGAGACACATGATGATCTTCTTCGAGATATCTGTTTCGTCAGGTCACACCATGAGGAAAATCAGTCGTTAGGCTCTATGACCACATGGAACCTTTCACTAGCAGTTCCGTGGGTCTACCCACAGTGACATCTGATGTCACATCCCTATATAAGTGTGGGTGGCCCAATCCTTCATCAGTTCTTTTCCCACAGAAGCTTTGAATGCAGTCATCTGAATATGCCAGATGTTAACTGGAGTGCAGTTGCAGCTGCCACTTTGAAGAGTGCGGTTATTCTAGATGCCCTACAGGGGGGCATGCCTTAGACAACTAGTACTGGAGCCCACTCGAGAGGGAGCAATATTAGACTTGATTCTCTCAAATGGAGATGGAAAGAGGATCACAGATGTAGAAGTGGGTAGCCATCTGGGAACTAGCGACCATAGAACAGTATGGTTCACAATAAACACAGCAATAGAGTCAAGCCATACAAAGACAAAAGTACTGGACTTTAGGAGGGCTGACTTTGCTAAAATAGGTGAGTGCCTAAGGAATGCACTAGCAAATGGGCAGGAAGGAGGGTGAAGAACAATGGGAATAATAAAACTGCCATCACAGTGGTAACGAGCCTTTGTGTGAAGCAAATAAACAAAACAAGATGATGTAAGAAACCACTATGGTTCTCAAAGGAAGTGGCAGTGAAGGTTCAAGAGAAAAAGAAAGCATTCAGGAAGTACAAAGAATCGCAGAAGGAGCGGACAGAGAACTGTATCAGTAAAAGCAAAAGGAGGCTGGGAAGGCAGTCAGAACAGCAAAGGCCCAAACCGAGGAAAAGATAGCCAACTCAGTTAAGAAGGGGGATAAAACCTTTTATAGGTACATCAGGGAGCAAAGGAAGACCAAGGGAGGGATAGTGAGGCTTAATAAAGGGGAGGGAGGGTGGGCAGAGGGAGACTGTGAAAAGGTAGAGATACTAAACAAATATTTTTGCTCAGTATTTACAAATGAAGAGGGGAGGTACATAAAACAAACAGTAGTAACACTCTGGATACAGAAGTTGATACCAGCCCATTTACAGAAGAAAGGGTTCTGAAAGAACTCTTAAACTGAAGGTGGACAAAGCAATGGGGCATGATGGGATTCATCCCAGAATTCTAAAGAGCTAAGGGTAGAACTAGTGACACCACTGACTACCCTTTTAACAAATCATGGGAGGATGGGGTGGAACCGAGGACTGGAGGAGGGCAGATGTGATTCCTTCACAAAAGTGGGAGCAAGGCAGAAGCAGGAAACTACAGACCTGTTAGTTTAACCTCAGTGATAGGGAAAATGATGGAATCACTTCTGAAGGAAAGAATTGTCGAGCATCTAGAGGCCAGAGGGCACAGGACCCTGGGAGCATGGATTCACAGCGGGAAGGTCATGCCAGACAAATCTGATAGATTTCTTTGACTGGGTGACCAAAGTAGTAGATCAGGGACGGGCTGTGGACATGGCCTACCTAGACTTTAGCAAGGCATTTGATACAGAACCACACAAAAGATTAATATACAAGTTAGCCAGCCTGGGAGTGGGTCCCAAGATGACAGCCTGGGTAAAGAATTGGCTGGAGAATAGGACACAGACAGTAATAGTAAATGGAGTCCACTCAAATGGAGATGGAAAGAGGATCACAGATGTAGAAGTGCAGCAGGTGATTACTACTGTATAAATGTGAACATGATTTCCTGCACTAGACGGTGGCCTGCCAAGGTGGAGATAGCCCTGTGTTGGTTGCCCAGCATATGCACTTAAAGCCATCATTGTATGTGTGTCGTGGAAGAGTGGAGAGTGGTGTTGGGCAGGAAATGGGGTGTAACTCTTTTATGGCATTGGGCTTGGGAAGGAGCTTGGGATGACTCATTGCTATAGTACATGGCTGGGGGAAGTTACTGTGTTTGTAATTTTTACAAGTGGGTGACTGACAGATGATTTATCAATTCAAACAACATGGACTAGAAACTAAATTACGCTTTACTTCACCAGGACTGGGGAGTTGGATGGGTGCTACAAAGGTGATGGGGTAGGGTGAGTTGTTAACTATGGTCAAGCCTGGTCAAGGAGGGTAAGAAAGGGTGCTACAAGGGTGGGTTAGATGGGTTTTCTCTTTTTTAAATACTGTAAAAAAACATGTAACACAGTGGCAAATCACAGGCAAATCAACACTTTCAAGCAGGAAAAGTGGTAATGTAAAGTAGCACTTTTCCCGTGAAGTACTATTTTGTGATGTGATATGAAGTTTTCATCTAGTAAAATGCTCACTCCATCTAGTGAAGAGCTACTGTACATGAAGTAGCACTTTGTGCTACAGGACATCGGAAACTCCTGTGTAGTTTTCTGTAAAGCAACCTTTTCCTGTATTGCACAAAACTAGACCAAAGTCACCATCTCAGCCCTGATGACCAGAACTGATACTGGATCTGACATAGAGATGTTGCTGTGAATACTGGTGAGCAAATGAGCCATCTCTTTTTCCATTCAGATGGAGAAACTCAACCTATGGAATCAGAGATTTCAAATGCCTTTTGTCCAGATCCCTGTCACTTGTGTGAGCTGTAGGAGAAGAAATAAAGGTCCAGATGCCAGCAAACTTGGGCATGAAGGGCATCTTTAGCCATTCTCACTTTTGCAGTGAAGTGAGCTCCTTACTTTTGGAGAGAGATCAGATAGAAAAGTCTGTCTGACATATGAAAAAGTAGCCAGTCTGTTCTTCTCAGCTACAGTAATTCTAGAGAGAAATGCTGATCTCTCCTTCCACATTACCTCCTGACAGCCCTCATATTAGTCCACTAAAGCATTGCCATGGGCATGAACATGTTGTGATATAAATATACATGGTATGCAAGACCTCGATTTCTCTATGGCAATGTGGGTCTAAGTTCTGTGGCGGGTGTCCAGGATGCCATTAAACTTGTGTGGTGGTGGTTTCTGATTTCTGTAGATCATCTGTTATACTTGCTGGGGGGCTTTTGCAGCAGCAGATTTATTCCTGTTGTATGACACATTTCCTGCCCTGTGACTTTCTTCATCAGTTACACACACACACACACACACACACACACACACACACACACGCGCATGCACACACACGCACACACTTATTGTTTTACAAATTAAGTTTTGTTTTTTGTTTTTTTGTTAAGACAGTACCATCAACCTATAATGATACGTAATCAGCCCTGGTGAAAAAATGAGTACAGCAAAATGATTCATTTAACAGGTCTGTTCTTTCAACAAATTTAAACATGACTATATTCTACCTTTCCAGGGATAGTTCTTTTATTAAAAAGCCAATTTCTTTCACCAGATATTCATTTCAGAGGACTTATCTATTCATAAACAGCACAAATGAATCTGTGCATTGAAAAGTTTTTATTCAACAGGCCTGTGCTATTGTCAAGTATTTGATTAAACTGGCTCCAGAGTTACAACTGAAAAGTTTATTAAGTAGTAGTACAGGCTGACTGAATATCACAGTACCTGACACTTTCTTAAGGAGTGGGAGCAGTGATACTGTAGCTAAATTACTGTTGTTTAAAAACTCCACCTGGCTGTGCCTTAAAGTGGTCCAATATGGGCAGGCCTTCCAGCGCAGCAGTTAAGCTACTGCCAGAGATGTCCCAAGTTCAGGAATGAGATCTGAATATCAGAATGCTGGCTTGGGGTAAGGGGATTGAGCATCCATCAGGTAACTGTCCTCCAGGGCATAGAAACATAGAATTTGACAGCAAATAAGGGCAACTTGGCCAACCCAGCCTGCCCATTTTTCTCTACCTACAGCGTAACTGCAGACTCCACTTGATCTCCAGCCCATCCCCCTCTCTTTCCACTAAGATTCCCGATGCCTATCCCATGCATTCTTTTTTTACACTTAATTCAATGTTTTATCTAAGGATAGTGTTACTTTTTTTTATTTTTGAACTTTATGTTTATTAAATTCAAAACAAACATACAGTTAGATATTCAAGCATGGTGCATCATACAACAAAATCACTGAACCCTGAGGGTGCCACTGCTCTAAATATTAACTAATGTTCAAACACATGCTGCAACAATACCACCTTGAAGGTGAAAAAGGAGTGAGTAAAAAAGTACCAGACAATATGCAAATAATGCTGTCTACCGAGTCCAACAGTGGCATGGTAAAATGTTAGTTCAATTTAAAACCATCAACTTTTAAGTCCATCTACTCTACCTATATAGGAGGTTCAGTAAATACCACAAGGCAATACATTTAACTGGTGCACTATCTACAGTAGCACAATATCATTACGAAATTGAGATGGCTACAGTAAGAATCCAAATGAGATAAGGCACAATCCCCCAGAACACTGTGCAAGTTAGTCTTAGAAAAAATCTTAGTAAACTTTAAAACAGCCATAGCATCAAAAGGAAAATAATATTTAAACTGTTCCTCAGCTTAAGAAGAGGATACATTATAAAGCACACAACATGGTAAAGTACTAGGTGGAGGGTGGATCCAGGGCTTACAGCAGAATACTCATAGCTGAGTTAACTGGAAATAACAAATGTCTCCCCTGAAAACCAACAACTTACCCACCACACTCAGATTACAAATTATTGAAATAGTTCAGGAGAAAAGATGTCAAACCCTCCCCTCAGTATCATCTTCAGTAGGATCCTCAGGGTCATCCTGGATACGACAAGATGAAGCATTCTTCTGGACCCACTTTTGAGCACCAGCCTGATCTGAGAAGAGGAAACTCTTGCCTTAATGAACGACCTGCAGGGGGCAGAAAACACCATCCTGTGGCTGGTATTGGCCTCCTGGAGCATTGCCCCATGCCCCATCAAACTTTCTTTTCTTTTGGCATGTGGCATAACAGAGATCTGGATACAGATGAATGGCTTCTCCATCTTAAAAGTACTATTCCTTCAAGCCAGTGGAAAATCCTGAGTTCTGACACCATCTGTTATCATAACAACGGCATGAGGGACATCAGACATCAGAGTTGTTGGCCGGCCACATGGGGTAACCCTGTAGGTTTTATGAATGGTACAGGAACAGGCAGACATGGTCTATTTAAATCACTGTGCCAAGCGGTTCCTCAAAACAAAAATCATGGAATCCCCTTTTCTGCCATCAGGCATTCCCTAGATCTGTATGTTTTCAGCATGAGATTGATCGTCTAATGTCTCCAAGTGAGAAATCAAGCATGTGTTTTCCTTTGTAAGTGTTGCAGTGGTCCCAATGGCTGCATCAGCTCACTTAGCAGCATCGACTGTTGCAGTCTGGACCGACTCTACAATTTTTTTCAAGATCAACAACACAATTGGTGAGGTTGTCAAATTTGTCTGCTAGACCTATAACAGACTGGATAAGTCTATTTATTTTAACACCAAGTGTCTGCAGAGTTTCTTTGGTGGGGTCTTCAAAACATCTGAAGCTTTGCTCTGTGCTGACCTTGTGGTAGGAGCCCCTGACAGATTTTTACTTCTAACATCATCAGGCATAACCTTGTCATTATCAGGGTTTCCCATCTTATTCAAGGGGTATTCAGCAATCTTTCTTCAAACAATGGCTATGAATAGTTAAGTTTAATGTCTTGGATTAAAGGTTTATTTAACTGATAAGTCTTGGAACTCTAAACCCTGGCTTCCGTCTTGCTCGGGATCCACAGTGCCCCCCCCATCCCATGCATTATTGATCCCCCATATGGAAAAGAAATATATTTTGAATACATGTTGTAAAATATATTTGAAATAGTTTTAATTTCATCCATAAATAGATTTTCATAGTAGTTTCCAAATATATCGTAATATCTGAGATTAGCTGGTTTTGTAATATTTGAGATATACAGTATCTAATGCATATATTTCAGATATACCTTAGACACTATTTTGTATATTTTACAGAAATATCTTGTTAATATTCTGTAAATTTGTATTCTCTCATATGGAAAAGAAATATGTTTTAGATCTATTTATAAAAGTGTATTTCAAATATGCATTTGATCATATGTCTGAAGTATATGTATATATCTTACATTTTTTGTTTTGAAATATCTGATTTATTTGCAGAATGTTTGTGACAGATATATTTAAGATATATCATAAATCTATTTCCATGATATATTTATTATAGGTGCATGTTATATATTTTATATATTGGCTTATATAGTTTAAATATTTAATAGATATACTTTTTAGGTAGTTGACATATATCTGAAATAGTTTTTTTAAATATATGCATTGTAAAAATATCTTAAAATACCCAAACAATAGATTAATCTTGATGTCACATTTTCTCAACTGTATATTTGGAATTCTTATTAGCAACCATTTAGATTACTATAGTACACTCATTTAATGATGCACCATTACAATAGATTTATAGATTACACAGTTACACTTACACATAGAACTTACCTCTTAATCTCATTATTTTGTGAGAGTCAAACGGTATTTATACCGCCCTGTTTGGTTCTTTTTTATGGCGGAGTGAGTTACAACATGTACTTGTTTTTACTCTTTACCATTCCCTCTGGTCTGTAAGCTAATACTATCAATTCAAAAACTATTTTAAAAATAGAAATAACCATACTTTTGGTTGATAAACTGTGCTTTTCAAATATGCAAATTAGTTATGCAAATCTGTACACAGTACTTTAGAAGCATTTGAAAATATATTTTACATATATACAAAATATATTCTGCATATATTCTACACATACTGTACCTGGCAAGCAAACAAGATTCATATTTTACTGACAGCAAAGCTAGGCAGACACGCCACTGGACCAGGAGCTCCAGAATGCACTTCTTGGATTTTCCATCACAAAATTTATTTATACAAAATTAGAATTAAAGTTAAAAGTAGCAATTGTAAAATAGATATCTCAAGAGACCAATAATTTGCACTGTTCTTGAAAAGCATGAGAACAGCACAAAATGCTAGTCCTGTGGGGACGCTTGACTTTACTATTGCTTCTTGGCTTTGGTTTTACAACATTTTATATATTTATAGAATGCAATCTATTTATATCTTAAAGGTATATGTAATATATATTGAAATCATATTTATAATTTATAAAACATATTTACTTGCTATGTAAAACCATTTAAAATGTTTTATCAGTATATATATATATATATATATATATATATATATATATATATATATGTGTGTGTGTGTGTGTGTATTCTATGCAAAAACAACTTCATTAGTGAATCATTTAGGGTTAAAGCACAAAAGTCAGGCAATAGGACCTTTAGTGTTACCCCATCCCCCTCGTGGACCCGCCCCATCCCGAGATTGACAGTTGATGAGGTAATTATTAGTGAGACCTAAATGTCACCCCTTTCCATCTGTAATCATATTCACAAGCCACAGTAAAGAAGAATGGGGTGACATTTAGGTCTCACAACCCCAATTTACACATCACAAACCCAATGACACACCCTGTCAGATGTCAATCTCGGGATGATGGGTGGGTCCACGAGGGGGGGATGAGGCAACCCTAAAGGTCTCATTTCCTGGCTTTTTGTGTTTTAACCCTAAATGATGCATTAACAAAGTTTTTTGCATAGAATTTCCTGACTTTTTGAGAAAGAATAGAAAAGTAGAAAGTTGCACAAGTTGGAGGCAGTGTGGGCCCTTCGGGCCCCGTGCTCCCACCAACTTGAAAATTCCTGCCTAAGATAAGAGTACAAGTACTGAATATCATATGTATTGCTGGCAGTGCATATGGGTGGGAGTGTGTGGGGCCCACCACCTTGAAAGAAAGCAAAGTGTCAGTCATCAGAGTGGCATAACTCAACACCGGTTTACATGTCAGACACCTAACCACTACAAATTACCTCCATGGCAGTAACACCCTATAAATGTGAAGCCAGTACCACAATGCAAAATGCCATACGCAAAATATAAAGTGTATCACGCAATATGGGTGCAGCAAATGAATTTTCCAACACCTAAACACCATAATTCACATGGACAGCACATCCCATCAACACACTCCAAATTTCAGTATAAAAGACCAACCTGTTTCCAAGATATAAAATGTGAACTTTTCAGATTTTCATTCATCGTACTGGCAGAATTCCACACCTATTAACATTTTACACACCTAACAACTGAAAAGTACATCCATGGCAATAAGGCTAGCTATCCTAGTAATTTTAAGCCACTACCACAATGGAAAAGCTGTCCATAAATGTAAATCATGCCATGCAATGTCTTCACAAAAATGTATTGTCTGACACCTAAACACTATAATTCACATCTACAGGACATGCTGTCAACACCCTCCACTTTTCAAGTTAGAAGACCAAACCGTTTCTAAGATATTTAATTTGAAAAATTGTTAAATTGTAGCTATCTGGTCCCTCCAAATCTGGCCATCTAGTCCCTCCTCACGATCAAAGATCCTGATAAAAGAATTTGCAGGCTTACAATCAAAGAATAAAAAATGTTAAAACTCAATTTTTAGAGAAAATACATGAAACCACAGCCATGACTCAATAGAAAAAAGGCCCCTGAGCAGATCCCATCCTCGTTTGGCTTAATAAGCCACCCCTGAGCTGAGAAAACTGATTTTTTTTAAGAGGTCATCTAGACGCACTTGCAGTCAAAGATTGTGGTCAAAGAATCTCGATCAAAGAATTTGCAGGCTCACTATCAAAGATCATGAGCAGAGCCATGATCAAAGAATAAAAACTTAAAACTCAATTTTTGATCATTTTGAAAGAAACCACAGACATGGCTTGATAGAGGGAAGACCCCTGAGCAAACCCACAATAGTTTCACTTCAGAAGACCCCCATGCCGAGATATTTGAATTTTCCTGCCCCAAACTGAAAACAAGATGGCGGCCATCGTGATCAAAGAATTCCTCATGGTCAAAGATTCTTCGATCACAAGCCTGCAAATTCTTTGATCGTGAGGTGGGACTAGATGCCAAAACCTCATTCTTCTTTCACAAAATAATCATATAAATTTTCCCATTGACTTATAATGGAAACCTAAAAATTTAATAACTTTTGAATAGATTAATATTTTTTCACCAAACAAAAAGTGGCATATTCCTTGACCCAGGCTCTTTCAGATTAGCCAAGTCACACAGCAGCATGCCAGGGGAAGAGTACACAATGGGGGGTGAGATACTGACAACAATAAAAATGGAAAGGGACCTGGGGGTAATTATATCAGATGACCCAAAGGTGGGCAAGCAATGTGAGAAGGCAGTAAGGAAGGCTGTGGGGATACTGGGCTGCATAGGGAGAGGCAACAATAGTAGAAAACAGAAAGTTGTTATCCCTCTGTGCAGACAGTTGGTGAGGCCCCATCTGGAGTACTGTATGCAGTTCTGGAGACCCCATCTCTGTAAAGACATAGACAGAGTGGAGGCTGTCCAGAGGAGGGCAACCAAAATGGTGCAGGGTCTGCACCAGAAGACATACAAAGAAAGACTAAAGGAGCTTAATATGTATACCCTTGAGGAAAGAAGGGAGAGGGGACATGATAGAAACTTTCAAGTACCTCAAGGGAATCAACAAAGTCCAAGAGGGTAGCATGTTTCAGAAAAAGAGATGTGCAAGAACAAGGGGGCACAATTTGAAGATGGGGGCAGCTCAGAGGTAATGTGAGGAAGTATTTTTCACAGAGAGGGTTGTGGATGCATGGAATGGCCTCCCTGAGGAGTTGTGGAGTCAAGAACAGTGGGGGAATTCAAGAATGCATGGGACAGACATAAGGCAGTCCTAGTGGGGGTAGGAGGAAGTAAGCTGTTGGTTAGCTAGGATCTGCAGTTTATCTGTTAGGTAGGGAAATGGGTAGACTAGGTGGGCTAAGTGGTCCTTATCTGCCATCACATTCTATGTTTCTATGTTTCTATGTTTCTATGCCACATGATGGCCTTGCAACACCACAGACAAAATCCAAAAAACTCCACACATAACTGGCGAAAAGTGCATTTTTCAGCATTTTGGTGTGCAAAAACTGTAAGTCCAACTGAAATGAAAATTGGTAAGTCAAGAGACCTACCATGCCCCACTCATGATACCAAATTTCATAGAAATCTATTGAATTGGTCCAAAGTTATTAACACACAAAATATTTAGTTTAACATAAAAGTGGCTTCATAACCCTAAATATAGGGGTGTGACCATGCCCATATAATATATTCCATGTCTGAGCATGTCAACATGCTACAGTAAAGGAGAATGGGGTGAGATTTAGGCCTCACAACCCCAATGATACACCCCAGCATCTGTCAGACTGTGGAGGATCGTGGTGGCGTGTGTGAGGGGGAGTTAGGGGTTCAACCCTAATGTCTCATTTCCTGACTTTTTTTGCTTTAACCCTAAATGAAGCATTAACACAGTTGTTTGCACAGAATGTCCTTACATTTTGAAGAAGTGTAATATAAGTAGCAAAAAATACGTATTGGTGGGAATGCGGAGCCCAGCTCCCACCAACTTGCCACTATCTGCATAACAATATGCATCTGGACCCAAGCTCCCACTTACACAAAGCTATGGAGCCATGCAGCTGAACTATAGGGCACCAAACCCTTGTAACAGTAATTTGCGCATATCTTGGGAACCGTAGGAGCTAGAAAAAAATTCTAGCATCGTTGTAATCATGACAGTGAGTACTTCACACAACATCGCAAAGATTGTACCCATATCTCACATCATTTCCAAGATATGGGCACTGAAAAGCACTGGACAGGCACTCTTTCAACCCTTGTGAATTTCACAATATCTCATGAACGTGCAGCTGCATTTAACAAAATTCCACGAGGCTTACTCTATGATTTCAATTTTTTCCAGTGGCTTAGATCACTTAAAGGTGATCTAAGCCACCTGTAGTGAAATGTATGTATCTCACTTAATTTCCAAGATAATGGCGCTGTAAGTCATGGCACAGACTGCAATGTAATCCTATGGGAAAAATGTCAATTATGTCATTGAATATCTCTGCATCAGATTATTTTCCCAACACCTAAACCACATAGCTCACATCTGTATGACATCCCCTCAACACCCTGCAAATTTCAAATAAAAAGACCAAACTGTGATTGAGATATGGTCATCCCAATTTGTTGCTATCTGGTCTTTCCTAGGGCCATCTGGTCTTTCTCATTAACATTTAAAAAATACATATAAATTTTCCCATTGGATATAATGGGAATTTCAAATTGTAATAACTTTTGAACAGATTAACATTTTTTCACCAAACAAAAAGCAACATGTTCCTTGATCCAAGCTTTTTCAATGTGCTGAGCTCTAGAGTGGTATACCACACAACGGCCACGCAGCACCACAGACAAAATCTGAAAAACTGCCCACTTAACTGGCAAAAAGTATATTTTTCAGTGTTTTGGTGCGTAAAAACCATAAATCCAACTGAAACGAAATTTGGCATATCAAGAGATCTACCATGCCCCACCGCACATACCCAATTTCATGCAAATCCGTTGAACGGGTTTAAAGCTATTGATGCAAAAAGTTTGAGTTTAACATAGAAGTGGCTTCCTAACTCTAAATATAGGGGCACAACCATGCCCTATAATATATATATATATATATGATAAATAATATATATATTACAGATATCAGGCTAAACCTATTTTAACATATATGAAATATATCTCAGAATACACATCTCTGATATATTGAAAATATATGTTTGCTAACATACACTTTATTGTAGAAATTACAGGGTAAATGATGCTTGCATAAAATGATTTTTCATTAGATTCCATAAAAAATTAAGAAGTAAAACAAAATACTTTCTTTGATAGAATAACAAAACATATACATTTTGTATATAAATTCCAAGTATAAGACATACCTCATTGAATTCTGCAAATATCTAAAGTATAACTGGAAAAATGCACAGATATCAGAAATATGTGTCATATTTAGGTATATTCAAATATAGTCTAGATATTAACAAAATACAGTATAGTTCTTTTCCATATGGCTATAATTTAAAACTATGTTATTAATATGTTGTGTGTGTGTGTGTGTGTGTGTGTACATACACACACACACACACACACACACACACACACACATATATATATATGTGTGTGTATGTATATATATATATATATATACACACACATATATTTAGCTTCTTACAAGGAAACCAATAATGAAAATGTACAAGCAAATCAGAATATATACAGTATGTTGGATATATTCAAAAATATATGTTTACCTAAAATGCAAAATATGTAGAAACTGCAATAATGTGTATGCACAAATAAGTATTTTGATTTTATTCCAGGACATAACATTGAAAGAACAAAAACTTTAATTTTGAAATAATACAGTAAAATGTATTTCATATATATATCTCAATGATGTATCCCAAATATGATGCATCTTGGATCATTCTAGAATATCTAGAATACATCTCGAAATAGATCTGAACAGTGTAAATGTATCTGACATATATTTGAGACACATTTGGGGATACAAGGATATATTTCAGATATTAAAACATATAGATCTTTTCGACACCACTGTTCTCACTCCCATCACCTCCACTGGAAGACTGTTCAAGGCATCCACCACTCTTTCTGTGAAGATGTACTTGCTCACATCTCTTGAATCTACCACCCACCAGCTTCATTGCATGTCCCCTTGTTCTTTGCCATCTTTTTTTCTGAAAAATTACTCACTTCCTGTACCTTATTTACTCCTGGGAAGTATTTTAAGGTCTCTAGCACATCCCCATCTCCCTTCTGTCTTCCAGGGTATGCATAATAGGGCCCTTTAGTCTCTCCTCATAGGACTTCTGATATAGACCCTGCACCATTTTAGTTGCCCTCCTCTGTATAGCCTCCACTCTATGACCTTCCAAAGATGTGATCTCCAGAACTTGACACAGTACTCTAGAGGGATTTATCAGTGATCTTTACAGAGGTAACACCACCTCCCTCTTTGCTGGTGATACCCTTCCTTATGCTCCCCAGCATTCTACTAGCCCTATTATTGATTCCTTGTTACACTGCTTGGTCATCTTTATGTCATCCAATACTACTGCCCCCATGTCTCTTTCCTTCTTGGTGGTCAATACCACTCCACCCAGTTTGTACTCTACCCCTGGCTTTCTGTACCCTAAGTGCATTATTTTTCACTTTTTCACACTGAAATCCAGCTGCCATACCCTTGACCACTCCTCAACTTTTCAAGGTCTCTGCTCATCTTTTTCGCCCTGCCATAACAGTCCACCCTATTGCAGATTTTGGTGCCATCTACAAAGAGACTGACCTTCCCTTCCAAGTCCTCTGCAATGTCACATATAAAGACATTAAAGAGGACCAGTTCCAGCACTGATCCCTGAGGCATCCCACTGGTCACTCTCCCTTCCTCGGAGTGAACACCATTTACAACCACCTCTGTCACCTATCCCTAACCAATTTCTTATCCAGATTACCACCTTTGGACCCTCTTCTAAGCTATCCAACTTTCTTACTAGTCTCCTATGTGGAAAAGTGTCAAAAGTACAGATGACACTCTGTGTCCACCGCTCCCCCCAATCTAGTTCCTTGGGCACTCAGTCAAAGAAATATATCAGATTCATTTTATATGATATCCTCCCACCAATTCCTCCTTGAATCCATGCTATTTTGAGTCCTGTAACCCATTCAAGGTATTTCACAATCATACCAGGTTAGAATTGTGTATCCACAAGAGTGACCACTAAACAGTGTGGTCACAATAGTGCATGCAACAATATTGCATGGCTTAAACTGCTGGTAGACCAAAATGCCTCCATGGGGGACCTGTGGCCCCCCATGGGGCTGGAAGGGAAGCAGAGACATGGCATGCCACAGCAGCAGGGGCTGGAAGGGAAGTAGAGACATGGCTTACCACAGCAGCACATGCATGTGCCATGACACAGCTGCCCCCCCAGCTGCCCTCTGCACCTGTCTAGCCATCCACAGTATGGGTGGAATGGGGCTGAGGGCATGTGTACCTGTGGGGGTACCATGTGGCATGGACCACAGGGACCACTGTGGGACAGCTGCTGATCCTGCAGGTCCACAGAGCTGTCCATACACTGATAGGGGGTGGGTGGCATGCATGCTGGCATTAGAATGCATAGAGCCACTGACACTGCAGGACAAGACCACCACTGTCACTGAACTGAGCTGTGCTGGCATGCTGGTGTAGCAGTTAGGGTGCTAAGTTAGCAGTGTGTGTAGGCAGGGCTGTATTGTGTAGGCAGTGAAGCAGGGGTTTGATTCCGATGGCTGCAAACAGTGCAGAATGTCCTGTATGCAATGGCTGTGAATGGTGGTACCAGGATGTCAGTGGACCTGCAGGTGTCATGGGATGTGCACGGTGACAGGGCAACATTTTTACTCCACAATTGCAGGGTGGGCAATGGGCCACAGGTGTTACCATTTGTGTGAGGGGTGGGGAGGGCATGCAGGTGAGACCAATGCTGTTCATGGCCAGTGGCAGAAATGTGGCGGTGGATCATGCCTGTTCTTGGCATTGTGGATAGTCAGATGTGGGGATCACAATGCCTCTGCACTACATTACCAGGCAGAAGGGAGACACACTACTGGAACACTGTGGCCATCTATACTGGAAGGAAAGGGAATGGCATGGCAAAACCCATTGGCAGTGCATTGAATATGACTGCAACCACTGCAATGGCTGACTACATATCACATCTAAGGAGGTTGTGCACAGCATGGAGAGCCACAACCATGTGCCTGTGGTGTTGTTGCCACTATTAAGCAGTGGGCTGTGTCAACCCTGGAGACCGTCAGCATCAGTGACCATGCTGGTAGTGCCCAAGGAGGTTTGGGTGGCAGGGAGAAAGGAGAGCCATTCCTACTATATGACAGTGGCCCTTGTGTGAGGTGAATATTGCTGTTTACCAGACAGGGCAACCTAGCAAGACTGGAGGGCAGCGTAGATTGGTACATGGACAAGGCATTCAAGTGCAGACCTCCACTATTAAGCCACCTCTACACAGTCCATGCCATCTCCCACAGCATGGTGCTGCCAATGGCATGCATCCGTATAACATCCTGGACTGCCGCTGCATTCAGCCAGGTTTTCATGGAGCTGAATGAATTGTATACTACCCTTGCACCCAGCAGTGTCATGGTGGACTACGAACAGGCTGCCATCAGGGGGTTCATGGCCGTGTTCCCTGCCAGCGAGGTCCAGGGCTGCTACTTCTTTTTCTACCAGGTGATCTGGAGACAGCTGCAGCATGTGGCAGGGTTCATGGACCAGTACATGGTGGATAAGAACTTCACCCTGCATTTTCAGATGGTGTCAGCACTGGCATTTGTTCCAGTGAGCAAAGTCATGGTGGCATTTGAGGAGCTAAGGGACTGTTAGTTCTTCAGACACAATGAGGAGCTGCTTCAGCTGTTCATGGATTACTTCGAGGATACCTGGCTGGGCTGTCCTGTAAGCAGGTCATGTAGATGGCGACCAGTGTATCCCCTGCACCTATGGAACTGCTACAATGCAGCAAAGGAGGGAATGCCAAGGACAAACAATGCAGTCCAGGGGTGGCACCGTAGCTTCACTGGATGGATTGGTGCATGCCACCCCACTATATGGTGCTTTATTGACTGTCTCCAGAATAAGCAGCGCCTGCCAGACATGATGTATGCCCAGCTGGTTGCTGGATGAGAGATGACCTGTGGCAAGAGGAAGTATGGGTCCATCAGTGCCAGGATTGGTGTAGTTACGAAGACTATGCACAAGGTCCACCTTATAGTACCTGCAGGGCATCACTTATACTGTAACCTGTCCCTGCAGGAATAATGTGATTCCCTTGTTGTCCTGGCCCTGTTTTTCCTGTGGGCTACTCTGTGCCAGCTACGTGTATTTTTTTGCCATTCTGTATGCTGTTTTTGCAGACTCTCTTTATTCCTGGCACTGTTCATGCCTTCACTGTTTCTACAGTGCTGTCCTTGCCAGCCGCATTGTTGCTGGTGCTATTCTGACCTAGTGCCCTTTTGTGTAGAGGGACACATGTGCCCTCCTCTAGTCTTCCGGATCCACTCCTGTTTCCAATGAGCTGCTTAATAGGCCTGGCAGAGGTGCAGCCAGTACCTCCCTGAGCTCCTGGGCAACTATTATGTCTCCTAAGGCTTTAGGTAAATTAATGTGCTATATCAAATACTGTATTTGTAGATGTGATTTCAATTACAAAAGGAGATGACCGAAGAAAGAAACTTCCCATTAAATCATATGCACGCTGCCAAGTAATATGACAATAGAAAATACTCATTTTCACTTTACAAGTAGTCTTTATTTATTTTGTCCATTCTTGTTAGGGCAGGAAGAAAGTTAAAAGGTTCTACATCTCTGAAAGGAATTGCTAAGCATGGCATGCACTGTCAGTTACCCAAGCTTAATTAGAAGTTCCACAACCTTGTGCTGGTGATCCCTACCTGAAGATATGTATGGGGAAGGTTGTGTCTGGAGATGCTAGTGCCCTGGTTTTATCAGATACATTTTGGTTTCCAATTTAGCCCCACAAACCATAACAGTATGGGGCAGGATCATATTTGTGGAGCAATTATTCACAAGTTTCATGAAATAAAACAAACATAAAAAAAAATCATATTTATAAAGTTGGTGGGAATGCAGATTTGTCTGCAAGCTCTGATTCATCAAATTTCATTTAAACCAGCATCACATTGTAAGTAATGAATCAATAAGTGAGTGTCAGTGGCTCAGTAGGTAGCACACTCACCTCTGAGGCCGTGAGATCAGAGGGCTGTGGGTTCAATTCCAACATCTGGCACTTGGGTTAATATCCCAGTACTGACACTGTAGTGCAGCATGAGAGGGGTGCTGTACTTCTGAGGTGCCGTCTTTCGGATGCAATGTTAAACCAAGGTCCCATCTGCCTGGATAAGTGGTAGTTCAAGTGGATGTTAAAGATCCCATGGCACTTATCGAAAAGAGTAGGGGTGTTTTTATTTACAATAGTGCATACAGGACAATAATATAATGAACAACATGAACAACATAAATACAAAGGCTCAGATATTCAAGTGTTGCGCCATGCGAACCCACTGATGCGCTCTTACAGATATTCAAAAGGGAAAAGGTGGGCGGCACAACCTGGATACTGGAGTGCATCATAATGTATGTAGGCACAGGTGGGGTGTGCCCATGCATAACCTGCACAGCCAATATTCAGCCCAGGATGTGCAGAATGCCATGACACAACCCCTACCCTGCGCCAGCTAAGTTAAACCCCAAAAAGAACAACTGATGGCCACCTACAGGTGAGCTGCCACATTGCAGGGTGCAACAAGGCAGCTGCCACCTGTGGGTGGCCACCCGAGTTCTGGCTGCATCTGGTGGCGCCCCCCCCATGCCCGATCGTCGGCATTTGTAAAATAAGACTTCGTCCTATATCCCTGGTGGTCCAGTGGACTGCTTTCTGCCCTATCACGGGAGACCTTTAAAAAGGAATTAAAAACCTATCTTTGGAGAAGGGCCTTTTTTGAAAGTTAAATACACTGTATAGTGTGCGTAATTTTATTGTAATTTGTTATGTTTTAGAATATATTTTACAATTTTTATGGTCCGTTATTATCTTGTTTGCTGATGTTTTTATGGATTTGTTCAGCGCCTTGATATTATGAAAGGCACTTTATAAATAAAATTATTATTATTATTATTATTTAATAAAACCCCATCCAATATCCCTGGTGGTCCAGTGGACCGCTTTCTGCCCGATCGCGGGCATCTGTATTAATAAAACCCCGTCCAATATCCCTGGTGGTCCAGTGGACCACTTTCTGCCTGATCACGGGCATCTGTATTAATAAAACCCCATCCAATATCCCTGGTGGTCCAGTGGACCGCTTTCTGCCCGATCACGGGCATCTGTATTAATAAAACCCTGTCCAATATCCCTGGTGGTCCAGTGGACCGCTTTCTGCCCAATCTCGGGCATCTGTAAAAAAAGAAAAACTGTCCTATATCCCTGGTGGTCCAGTGGACCGCACTCTGCCTGATCTCAGGCATCTGTAAAAAAAGAAAAACAGTCCTATATCCCTGGTGGTCCAGTGGACCGCACTCTGCCTGATCTGGGGCATCTGTAATAAAAGAAAAACAGTCCTATATCCCTGGTGGTCCAGTGGACCGCACTCTGCCTGATCTAGAGCATTTGTAAAAAATAAATGTCCTATTACCCTGGTGGTCTATGATACCCCCCTCCCCACCCACACACTGAGCCCCACCGCCCCGCTCCCTTCACCGGTCAGCTGGTGGGTGGCAGCACCCCACCCGCCTGCCACCCTGCCGCCGGCCGACTGACACCTTGGTAGGGCTGCACATACATTGGTTCACAGCTTGAGCCAATGGGCGTGCAGACCCTACCGTACTACACATTTCAGATATGTGAATGATTCATTCACATATCTGGAATGTATAGTACAGTAGGGGCTGCATGCCCATTGGCTCAAGCTGTGAACCAGTGGGCGGCATCCCTACCGAGGTGTCAGTCGGCGCGGCGGCGGGTGGCAGACAGGTGGTGCTGCTGCCCACCAGCTGACCGGGGGGATCAGGGCAGGGGCTCAGTGGGTGGGTGGTGAGGGAGGGGTACCCTAGACCACCAGGGTAATAGGACTTTTTTTTTTACAGATGCCCGCGATCGGGCAGAGTGCAGTCCACTGGACCACCAGGTATATAGGACTGTTTTTCTTTTTTTACAGATGCCCGAGATTGGGCAGAGTACGGTCCACTGGACCACCAGGGATATGGGACTGTTTTTCTTTTTTTACAGATGCCCAAGATCAGGTAGAGAGTGGTCCACTGGACCACCAGGGATATTGGATGGGGTTTTATTAATACAGATGCCTGCAATCGGGCAGAAAGCGGTCCACTGGACCACCAGGGATATTGGACGGGGAGCTTTTTTTAAACAAATGCCCGCGACTGGGCTGGGAAGCTGTCCTCGATGGTTGCCAGCGCCTGGTAGGGTGCCAGGCATAAGTCGCTGGGATTGGTGCACCTGCATGCAATGGTTATAATGACATGCAAATGGCCCCATGTGCACCTTTGCATACATTATGGCCCCATTGGCATGTCAACTTTTGAATATTGCGGTTGCTGTGCATGGCGCAATGGAACTTGCGCTAGCGCATCTCCATGCTCCACTTTGGCCAGTTGTGCTAGTATAGTGCCACTGCGCCATGCACACTGGGGGTGGCCAGGGTGCAATATTCAAAGTTGCTGAGCCATGCAACAGCTTCTTTGAATATCGCTTAGTCCACACCCCTTGCGCAGCTAAGTTGAGCTGTGCCCAAGCTTGGGCCACAGCCGGGTGCAGTTTGAATATCTGGGCCAATATTTACAAAAGAAAATATAAAAACAAAGGAGTTCATCCCAGGAATGCCTTACACCTAGGGGCAACTCGTTGTCAATATTTGATAAGCTATTTATATTTAATGATATGGAAAACCCTTCCACCAGATTTCAACTTTATCAACATTATAAAGTTGATTATCTTTTAGTACACTTTCTGTAATACATTCCTTACATAGAGGCAAAACCTCTCATACGTGTTTTCTTCTGATAATAACCCATTGGCATCTTAGTTGCCATAAACAAAACAGTAAATATGCAAAAATCATTAAATTACTTTTTGTCATAAACCTGTAAGCAAGGTGGAACAATCCCGATTACTAAAGTATCATAATTAACTAAGAGATAATCATGCCAGATTCTATTTTTTGCAGCATACACCCCTAATGATTTAGAAAAGGAACAATAAAGAAAAAAATGATCCATTGTTTCTTCCTGATTAATGCATTCTGGATAATGACAATTTCTTTACTCTTTGGCTTTATATTTGGCAGTGCCTCTAATGTTTAATCAGCCATACATAATAAGCCACTGTGTTTCCCACATGTACTCAAGGAGTCTGAGATTATTAAGTTGGTCTAGAATTTTGTTATTCATAGCTGTAGGGCAATTTTTAAAACAGGGATCTATGGAATATACCTGACACATTCTGGCTTTATAGAGACTTTTAGTGGAATTATAACTTATTTGATTTTTGTAACTGCCATTTATACAGCTTCTGTGCTGCTGGTCTGAAATAGGATGGTATGTGAATATGGGGTTAATTTTTGGAGCACTAATAAGCCATGCTTTCATATACCGCTCTAAGAATTTGAAATCCATAGTTCAATCTCGACTCTCTGGATACAGAAGGCATCTTTCTAATCGTATGAGAAAAAACAGAACCTGGCAAAAATAACAGGATCTATCATTCCCAACTCTTTTTCTTTGCCAAATAAGTATAGCATCTTTTAACTGGGTTTAATCTAATCCCATAATAGTTGAGAACAGCAACTATATAATCTAGCTTCATATTGCGAAGGTAAAGGATAGATTAGGGCTACATATTGTAGACAAGGTAATATAAATTGTTTTAGGACCTGAATTTTTTATTTTTGTGAATTTGAACTGTTTCACCTAGCTGTTTTGATCAACATTTTTAATACCCTATCCCAATTCTTTTCTGGCAGATTTTGAGGTCTGAAAAGTATACATAAAATAGAGAGGGTTCTTCAGAAATTTTGATATTATTAAAATTAATAGCAGTATGATTAGTACACCTCATCAGTAATCTTTTAGATTTCACATGGTTTAATTTAGCATTAGAAATAGATGAAAAAAGTTTGAATTATTTAAAAAAATTCTGCTATCTGCTTTCGTCTGTTAAAAAAAGAGACATACATCATCAGCAAAGGCCTGAACTATCAACTATATATTGGACAGTGGCATTTGTAACCCTTCCCATCTGGGTGGAAAGACTAAAGCTCTTAATAAAGGTTCGAGTGAGAAAACAAATAACAAGGGGTTGAGCGGACACCCTTGGTGTATATTGTCCTGCACAGATTTTTGGGAATCTGAATCTCCAATATCCATTTCTGAGACACCCCAAGAGGTGAATAGTGCGGCATAAGAATTTGGAGATTCAATTCACTCACTATGAGGTACAGCCAATGACTTCAGATGCCTACTGGATCTTCTCGGAGGAAGGGGGGATACTTCAGAGCTTACAAGTCTAACACTCTCTGAATCATCAGGGTCTTTGTAACAAACTGATTTGAATTGTTCTACAACCTCTGATTCTGTTTTGACTAAACTTACTGGAACCCCTGTTAAGGAAGGGGAAGGGGGGGCAGAACTGAAGATGGGAATTTTATGTCTGAATCCTGCTGCGGGGAAGGCTTAGGTTTATCTACTCTAGGCCCTTCTTGTTTAGATACAGCATCCTGTGCTTGCTGGATTATCAAGTCAGTGCTCCCACAAGAGGCTTTATTCCTTGCTGCCCAAGGGCACTCTCTAAAGGCATGTCCAAAATCCTCACACAGATCATACTTGGTGTAATTGGCAGGTTGCATGGTTACATGGCCCACCTCCCACAGTTGTCACACCTGGGATGATCGCAGACACTGGAGAGATGTGTCTTTGACCCACACTTGTAGCATGCTCTAGGATGCCCACTATAAAAACATACCCCATGGTCCCTGCCCAACAGAAAAGCATTAGGGATATGTTCGATCCCTGAGTCAGATTGTCTGAGTTTTATCTTATACTTCCAACACCCCCCCCCATCCAGAACTGTCCTGAATCCAAAATAGGTTCAGGTTCACTTTGTATGTCACACTTCTGAGACAACCAGTATGCTATGTCTTCTACATGGACCCCCTCATTCCTAAACATAACAGTAACATTTTTAATTAAAGGTTTAGTGAGTGGTATTACCAAAAAGGGGGGGTCCATGTGGGAGAAAATTTAACTTGCCCATACCTTTCCCAAAAAAGGTCTAAACTATAGGCTGATCTAAAACTTATGTCAAAGTCAACCTTCCCAGAGATATTAATGAAGGCGAATACATCCCTAGGTGAAAACCTCAAAGAGTCTTTTATTAGGTATTTCCCCACATAATGTCTGTCAGTTCTCTCTTCTAAACTGCCCTTGTAGTGAATTCGTACCACATTTTGCAGAGGAGCTGCTTCACATCTGGATTTGGAAAAGAGTTCAGAGAGCAGTGGCTTGTTAGGAGTAACTGGAGTACACAAATCCTCCTTATCATTAATGACCTGTGGTACAGGATTTATTTCTAAGTTTGAATGTACTTTTAATTCAGGTAATGGTGACATTTCAACCTTGGTTGTAGTCTGCTCACAGGGGTCAGGCCAGCTTTGTTTTCTCCTTGAGCTAGATGCAGTACAGGCTTCGGTCGCCACTCCGGGGAGGCCGCTTGAAAATTAAAAGTTGAATCCCAGGCTGAGTCAGGGGTCCAAATGCCTGCAGCAGATTTTTCCCATCCTGCTTCTTAAAGAGCTTTATGAGGTGACCAAGTATCATCATGTATCTTTGCATCCTCTAACCCCTGTTCGTTAGAAACTTTCACTGTATTTACGGCATTTTCTTTTGACTTGTTGCGCTGTTGTGCTAAAGTTGTAGCCAAAGTTGTGTTTAAGGAAAGTGGTTGAGGGGCTAACGGCCACTGAAAGCTGAATTCAGTTACTCCTTCTTGCTCATTTACTGCCGTTTGGTATTTTATTTGGGAGGACCCTTCTGTTACAGGACATTGTTTCACCGGTGGGTGAAATACAAACCCTGAATCTTTAGACAGGGGAACTTGTTCTTTGAAAGATGAATCCATCCCATTTAGTTTGGGAACCATGTTAATAGTCTTTTTTCCTAATGAAAGAGTGCTTTTCTTTACACTATTTTGTTCAATAATCTTTGCTTTTATTGGCTTTCAGCACTCGCTAGACCTAGCGACTGAACTGCCAGCCTGAAACCCGTCATTTTTAGCCATAGTATCAAGGCTTGTTACAGCACACTCACCCTTCGATTGAAGAGGTGTCAGAAACACTATTTCCTCATTCCTGCTGTCAGCACGTTCGTTCAGCCTGTCAGAGAGATCAGCTGCAGCTGTAATTGACTTGGTGCTCAGTTTCGAGTTTGGCACTTCCTCTATAGCTGACTAATCCGCCGCTCGTGCATCAGCTGGCAAGGTATTTATTCCTGGTAACATTGAAAGACGTTGAAGCAAAACCAGTTGTAGCAGGCAAAACATCTCAGGCACAGAAATGGCTTCATGAAAGATCTCCTCTCCTCGTATTCCTGTAAATTACTCAAATTCTCCATAAACTGTTCCTCGCTAGCAGTGAGGCCTCCCACCTCTAGGCTCGCGTCCTTCTTCCTCCGTCCGCCTCCCACAGTGGCCATCTCTCAGCAAGACGGCCATCCACCTACAGGAGAGTAAAGGAATTTCCCTGGTGTCCTGGCCAAATTTCCCTCATTCACTAAAAATACCACCAACAGCTTAATCTGGTTCAAGGACAGTCGGCATTCATCTGTATCCCCTCCCCCGGGTTGTGCCTGAAAATAGGCAAGATTTGTCTAGTGAACTTACCCAGTCAACAAAAACTAAATAAATAAAAATAAATAAATAAATGTTCAAGGTCACACAACAGTGGGATTTGAACCTGCTTTGTAGGGCTTACTGGCCATTGCTCTAAATACTGCATTATACAGCATCCATTTAGAATATTTATATTAAGAGTTCATCCTTATCACATTTTCAACATATTTACATCATTGTGCTCTGTCCTTATTTTGAAAAGGTTTTGTGTTGTTAACAAAATACTACTTGCTTAATACTATAGTCAACTTGGGGAGTGGAAATAATGGAAGACAAACAGAAGTAACAATAACATTTAATCACATCATTGAATATAAATAAATTGCTGGACATTCAACCAGTGGCAGGATACTGTATGCATACAGTCCAAAATACAAATAACATGGAATCTTTACTGCTGCCACTTTTGCCCACCTTAAGAAGAGATTCTAAGAAGAATTGTCAGATAAGATAAATTGAAGTTCCTCTGAATAAGTGAATTTATTTTTGTCCCACAAATCAACACACTCACGCTGCTGCATGCATCCTTCTGTCTGACTGTCCATCTGTCTTCAGTATGTATGACCAGATGACATACCATTAATCTGTGTATCAGATAGCTAACTGCTGTAGGCATACTGTAGGTGCAAGGCAATACCTTTGTTTGTCTCCTCAAAGCACACATTGCTCACTGAATGGATTAACTGTTCCTCAACATAAAATACCTGATTTATGACATGTGCTTATAAATTTATGTCCACTTGAGTCAAGACTTAAGTCACTCCAGCCACATGTTTTATGAAGTTGCACTTGTCTGAAGGGTGATATATGCTCTTTAAATTGCCACTCATCTTCTTGTTCTGCTTCCCATTAAACTTTCTGTGTCCTGACTTTCATTGGATACACAATACATACCAAACCAAAATTAATGTGATTTTTAACAGAGCAATAAATTAGATTAAAGTATTCTCTTTCCTGTTTCAAACAATTCACTGAGCTCTTCTTTGCACAGAATTTTCTTGGCACATATTTACCCTACCTTATCACATATCAACTATAATGTAACAAGGCAAATTAGTAACTTTAAACATTTAATTGATAATCGAAGGCTGAGACAAGTACAGCATTTATATGATACCCATTTGTTCTTGTTTTTGACCTCGAGGCACGCCTTGCAATTTTGTAAGGCAACCTTCTCCCACTTATTGATTACTGCACTTCCATGTATTCCAATATGTCCTCTGTGCTACACTCCAGGCTCAACTCAGTTTATAACAGTATATGTCATTGTGTACTCCAGTCTTCCTATTCAGCCTACCACTGTGACCTGTACCAGTCGCTGGATGAGCTCCCTCCAAGGACAGTTTGACTTTGTCCTTGGCTGTATAATAGACAATACACTTAGAGACAGCCACCTGTCCCCATTCCTATCCCTTCTCATGGGCAGAGTGGCATCCAGGTGCCTCTGAAAATCATCCGTCCCCTTTCTGGAGGTCCCTAGAGTCTCTTTTGCAATGGGCAGCAAAGCCCTTTCCTGGTCTGCCCCCTCCCTATGGAACAAACTTCCCATGTTGCTCTGCTCAACTGCCTCTCACCCCTCTTTCAAAACCCACTACAAGGCCTGGCTGATGTCAGAAGCCAAATGCTCTTGCTCTCCTGCGTAAGTAGGCATTCCTTCCCACCTATTTCCCTCTGTTTCCCCCTTCCATATTGTAGGGCCCTTACTAGAGGCTCTGGCACCCTATCGTGCTCTGCACTCTTCTCTTACCTTGCTTTGCACTCTCCTCCCTCCTGACTACATCACTGCACTTACTGCCTGTTGATTGTATTATTGTAATGTATATTTACCATATTACTCAACTGTTTGCTGTACCTGGTACTATACTGTAACCTCAGTTTATTTATTGTCCCTATGTACCATGCTTCTTGCACTGAACTATGTTGCCTGTTATACTGTTTGCACTACCTGTATATGCCTTACTCAATGTGCCACCTAAAACAGTCCATCAGTTCAGTGCACCCACCAGTCATGGAAGACATAAATAAATAAAATAAATAAATAAATACACAAGCAATAAATTACACAGTTACAACCCATGATGAGCACTGCACTTGTATCTTGTGAGACACAAGGCTGTAGAACACCTTGCCAGGGCAAGGTCTGTGTATGCTAGTTGCACACGCCACACCATAACACACATTGCACCAGATCTGTAGCATGGTTATACAAGCTGCACCACACCTGTAACGGGTTTCACAAATGGAGCTGCAGGCCACTCACATAGCAACTGCATGGACACATGCCCACATGTCCCTGCAGGCAACTCATGAAGCAGCTGCACAGTCTCACAAACTGCACCAGAGCTATACCAGACTTTGGGGGTAGTCCACGGCAGTTAAGTTAGTGTTCACAATGTAGTGTAGCTGCATGCCTTGTACTTTGTTATTTATTTATGAAACTGAAACATACGTTTAAAATCGGAATTGTGATTTGGCATTCAATTCAGTGGGGTTCACAGGTATGGCTCAATGGGGTGGTGTTAGTTTTCAAAAAACTCTAATGTCTCATTTTCTTACTTTTATTGGTTTAATGATAAACCCTAACATGAGCATTGACCTAGTCTTTTTGCAGCTCATTTTCTGTCATTTTGAGACAGATAGCCATAGTACCATACTTTGCCTTGGGTCATATGTAAAGTAACTGCCCTATTGTGAAAATCCCACAACTTGTAGCTTGTTTTTTATGGCCCTGTCAGCTATAGGCAAAAGCAGCACCAACTGCATTGTCCCACGCACTATAAATCACTGGCATGATTTCAGCCAGTCAGCATGCAGAGCCCCTATACATCGTATCCCACACATAGTGTGCTCTCTTGCAGGAGCACTAGGAGGAAGCACTCACCTTGAATGCCAGAGGGAGGACAGCACAGTAAAATGAAAGAAAAGATTATATTTATTATAAATCACTAAAACTAAAGTTGAGTGATTTAAAATAAGATAATAAGGCCCTTAAGTGATATCTCTTATGGTATAAAAGACTTCTATCTTGAGGTTTGGGCAGACAGAACCACTCAGCTTCACTTTGCAGTCCTCTCATCCAAACCTCAGGCTCAGAGTCTCTTATACCATAAGAGACATCCTTCTGAGGCCCTATGAACTTATAATTGTGGCAGACCTGTAGCTAACCATCTGCATCATCACACACACATACACACACACACACACACACACACACACACATATGCACACACACAGACACATATTATGGCAACCTACAGTGAAGCAGCTACACCATCACAAACACTGCACCAGACCTGTACTAGACATTCTGAGTGACCCTACTGGACACTTTCAAAGTAGCCAAATTATTACATGTATGATACCAGACATGGGGCTAGATTCACATAAAACTGCAAAGGCAACACAAAATTTTGCATTACACTTCACGATTGCCCAGGTGTTAAAATTGCTGTTCATAAACAGATAGTGTACCATGCTATCTGACTGTAAATAGGGTTAGGTCAAGACAGAAGTAGCCCAATTAACTCTACATCTAACCCCCACTAACACTGTCCCGACCTGCATCCAGGGAGAGGGCCCTGCAATGAATAGCACAAGTGTGCAATTTGGTATTTACAAAAGAAACCATGTAAATGAGCTGATCAGGCATGCAAAGTGCTAGGTAGCTATTTGCATGCCTATTATGGGCTCATGTACATGTGCTGCAACAGAGTTTAGCACACTTCATCAATCACTGGCCTGACAGTGATGTAATTTACATGTGCCTGTGGCTGGTGGTTCCTCCCTCCCCACCTGATCCCCATCCTAAACAAAGATACAGTTACTTATGCATTCCCTAGTGGCTAATGGTACCTCTCTGCTGATCACCAGCCCAAGAAAGAAAAGAAGAGTCCCTGATGCCAGTAGTCCCCTGAATGTTGCCCCCAATGACTGCTGGCCTCAATATAAATGAAAAGTTTCCCTGGTGACTAGCAGTCTCTTCCCCACCCAATCCTTTGGCTGACGTAGAAACATCCATGCCTGGTGGCTAGCATTCCCTCCCCCCACCTGATCACTTGCCAGATGTATGAAAAATATTCCCCTGATGGCTTGAGGTCCCTCCCCCAACCCACTCACATTCCTGACATTGACATCCCATTCCCTCTTGCCCAGTGTAACCCCCTCATCCGTATCCCCTGCATAGCAAATAGAAACTTTTCCCTGGTTGTCTAGTGAATCCCCCACGATGACAAGTAGTGCTCCACCACTCCACTCCACTCCTCACATCCTGAAACCAAGCCAGTGACCAGAAAAGCCCTCCTCTCGCCACCACAGCTAGCTGCTGACTGAGCTATCAATGAGCTCACACACACACACACACAATTTGTGGCAAACCTTCAGTGAAGCAGCTGCACCATTGCAAACACTGCACCAGACCTGTACCAGACTTTCTGAGTGATCCTGCTGGACACTTACAAAGTCGCTGAATTAGTACATGTATGATACCAGACCTGGGGCTAGATTCACAAAAAATTGCAAAGGCAACACAAAATTTTGCATTGCACTTTGCGATTGCCCAGGTGTTAAAAAATGCTATTCACAAACAGATAGTGTACCACGCTATCCAACCACAAATACAGCTAGGCTTTGTCAGCGGTAGCCCCATTAACTCTACATCTAACCCCACTAGCAATGCCCTGACCTTCATCCAGTGAAAGGGCCCTGCAATGAATAGCACAGGTGCACTATTTGGTATTCACAAAAGAAGTCATGTAAATTAGTCCATTAGGCATACAAGGCATTCAGTGGCTATTTGCATGCCCATTATGGGCCCATTTATGTGGTCTGCAACAGAGTTTAGCATTCCCCCCCCCTGCCGATCACCAGCCTGGCAGTGATATCATTTACTGTCCCTGGTGGCTGGTGGTCCCTCCCCCACCCGATCCCCATCCTTAACAAAATACACAGTTATTTATTAATTCCATGCTGACTAATGGTGCCACCTCCTGCTGATCGCCAGCCTGAGGAAAAAAAAAGAAGAGTCCCTGGTGCCAGTGCCCCCAATGACTGCTGGCCTGAGTACAAATGAAAAGTTTCCTGGTGACTAGCAGTCCCTCCCCCCACCCAATCCCTTGTCTGACATAGAAACATCCATGCCTCGTGGCTAGCATTCCTCCCCATCTGATCACCTGTCCAATGTATGAAAAATATTCCTTGGTGGCTAGCAGTCCTCCGCCAACCCAATCACCCTCCGACATTGACATCCCAGTCCCTCTTGACCAGTGTGACTCTCTCATCTCCCGTGATAGCAAATGGAAACCTTTTCCTGGTGGTCTAGTGGACCCCCACCATGGCAGGTAGTGCTTCACCCCTCCCGCCTCCCACATCCTGAAACCAAGCCGTGACCAGCAAAGCCCTTCTCTCTCTCTCTCTCTCTCCACCATGGCTGGCTGCTGACTGAGGTATCAATGAGCACATACCGTATACCATGCATGCTCATTGACACTGATTGACTATTCCAACTTCTCCATCATTTTCAGTAACCATCCCTGCCATCTGTTTCTAATTAGCTCTGTTTGATGTCTAATTTTATGCATCATTTTTCCAAATATAGATAGCAATAACTATATCCTCTGCTGTTCCACCGTTGGTGGTTGTACTTGTAACCACATTTTGGTTATTGATTTATTTTGTTGCTGTTAATAAGATACCTATTAGATATCTCTAGTGTTTGTTAAATATTTTTGGGGTGGAGAATAAAATAATGCAAATGTTTTGAAACATGGTGGGAGTAAAGACCAAAGGTCTTTTAAATTTTGTTCTGTGTTTTGCCAATATGTGGTTAAAATTGAGCATTGCCAAAATATGTGGGAATGAGAGTTGTGCATTCTCTACGCTGTCTCCAACAGTTTGCTGGGACCCTTGGCAAGAACTTTGCTTTTATTAATGGTGTTCTAATATACCTCATGACAGTTTCCACACATATTTTTTCCATGCATGGGATGAGGAGATCTTATGTTGTTGTGCACAGGTCTTTTCCTATTCCTCCTCCTCCTCTGTTAACTGCATGCCTTATTCCTGTGCCCATTTCCTTGTAGTAGCCTCAAAAGTAATTAATTCTGGGGTGTCCAGTGCTCTGTAGACCACTGACATAAACTGAGACAGTGAACTTGTCTGTTGTGTCATACTCATTTTAGAGATTAGTGGATGAACTTTATTCAGGATAACCAGCCTACCCACTTTAGTGCTCAGATAATGCCAGGCTTGCAATTATTTGTATTGCTTCAAATTAGCCAAGGAGTGTTATTGCTTTAACTAAGCAACCGTGAATGTGAGGGTGCCTTTATAAAACTGATACATCTGTGATAAACTCTGCCTCTCCCACTGAAGGAATCAATCATCTGATTGAGCTGGGTGGAAGTTCCTGTTATACTGGAGAGCATGCAGCATGTGCAACTCTGCTTTGTATCTGTGTTTCATTAATATCTGGAAGCAAATAGTATATTTTGAGAACAGTCATTGTCCATAAGGTGAGCTGTGCTTTGAGGACAGTAGGTAAACTGTGCTGTAGTCAATTTGGTGTTAACTCATTAATTTGTATGTCCTTTCACCTTGTTACTTATGAGGCATCCAGCCAAGCACAGAGGTGGTACAACTGGGCTACCTGAAAGTATCCCTGTAAATGAGGCAGTGCCTCCCTTCTTTATGTTTGGGTAGCTGAAATTTCTTAAATGCTATTCCAGGGCATGCACCTGAGAAAATGAATCTAGAGAGTTGCTTGTCCCAAGTTCTGAAGTCCTGATTAGTGGGAGCAATTGGTAGGGTTTGAAATAAATTTAATAGCCAGATAGCATATTCATGCATATTTTTTCTAGTCTGTTACTAAAGAAAGGTGCAAGACCAACCACTGGGCTATATCTGAGGTAATCGCTGAAGTAAATGTGAATAATTAATTTGGACAGTTCCTCTGGGTATAGACTCATAAATATGTAATTTGGATTGATTCCACTAAAATTTATAGTATTATTGCAATTGGTGTGATGGGATGTAGTTAACATGCAGTGCTGCAATCTTATCAATATTTAAGTTGTATCCTGATAAATATCCATATGCTTCTAATATCAACCATAGTTTGGGAAGGGATGTGTCAGGGTCAGTTAAATATATAAGCAGGTCATCTGCATAAAATGCTAATTTATGGGTTATCCCATCATGAGAGATGCCATGAATTGCATTATTCTGCTGAAAAGCCTGTGCTAAAGGTTCAACTGTCAAAGCAAAAAGTAAGGGTGACACAGGGCATCACTGCTTTGTGCCTTGATATAAGTTTAATCAGTCTGACATCAACCCATTTGCTTCGGACCATTGTTTGAGAATTTGTGTAGAGTGCTTAATGATTGATAAGTATTTTGGTGAAAATCCAAACTGAAATAACAAAGTACAGGAACTTTCATGATAGTATGTCGAATGCCTGTTCCTAGTCCACGCTCAGCAGTATAGCATTTATTCTAACCTTATGGCCATAATAGTGGTGAATATTTTATAATCAACATTCAATATCAATACAGGCCGATAAGATTCAGGGTAGGCAGTTTTTTTTTTGAGGTTTCACGATGGCTGAAATTGTAGCATATTGCTAGGAAGGAAGGGGTTCCTCCATCTTGCAGTTCCTGATATGCCTTAAGTGGGGTGGAGGCAGGCTTCCTTCTTGGGTTTGTAGATTGGCCAGGTAGTCATTCAGTCCAGGACCAGACAATCAGATCCTAATACTAGGATAGATATTACTCACCCTGCATTCCAATTGCAAACACAGAAGAGTGGTGATTCTCACTCCACAGTGGATGTGTTTTCTGTTTACAGGTATTAGAAACCCACAAAACTGTTTGGCTCATTGGTACAGCAGTAGCACTACCAGTCATGATGCCTGTGACCCAGATTCAGGAGTGATCCTGGGTTGTTGGAGGGCTGACCAAGGAGTGGAGGACCGAGCATCACCTAGGATGCTCTTCTTCTTTGGGGACAGAGGTGGGAATTCTCTGCCATGAGCCTGCCACATGGGTGACCACTGTTGTAATATTACAGGCAGTAGTACATTAATCTGGGTGAGAGATGCCAGTTAGCTGTAGTGGGCACTGCCATACAATGTACACATGCCCCGCTCTCAGACAGCATCTCTGTGGGATGGAAGAAAGCAGAAAAAACTTCAACTGCCACAACATGATGGCCCTTTGCTGCCTGCAGGCCCTGAAACCACTGACTGAGGATCCCTTCCAGTATACAGCAACCTATATGATCTGAAGGGACATGTTCCAGCTTGAACGCCTTCATCATAGGGAGAGGATACCATGAGAATACTAGCCAGCAGGAAGGCAAGTCCAGGAGATGGCAGGGTGATGAGTTATAGGGGTTGGGGTGATGCAGGGTCCTGAGTGGATCCAAGAGTCAGTCACAGATCAGTGAAATAGATAGATAATCAAAAAAAAAAAAGAATTTCACAAGGGGTTTGGAGGGAAGCGGGTTTATTGCCAAGAGACTGGTAAATACCGGGGGGGGGGGTTCTAGGATTATTTTATAGGGATGACCAATGAAAGGAGAATTTATTCTTGCAGGCAGAGAAAGGGCAAATGCTGCTTATTTTGTGGCTTTGGAAAAACTACAGAGTATACAAGGGCAGAGGGAAATGGGTGCCTAACTGGGGAATGGGTGGGGGATATTATTTAAAACCCTCAGGTATGGTTGGAGGGACAATGTCCCAGAGGAAGGCAGTGGTTTTCATAATTTTTATACAATTTTTTAATAAAAAGCAATGTTGATGTTGGAGTGAGATCGGGGAACTTTGTGAAGCTTCGTAACGTGTAAAGTTTTTCCACTTTGCACCTGCTGCTTCAGTGAATTCTAAAATTTGCAACATCAATAGAGAGAGAAGTATGCCAGTAGTAATATCAATTTAGATTCAGGCTGAACCCCATGCATTCAGTTCAGCTTTGATTCTTCAGCAAATTACATTTTGGCCTGTGGTATAGGGGGCTAGTAGCCAAAACATGTCTGCTGTCTTAAGCCCCTACACTACAACATTCCTCACCCCACTAACTTTCCTGCCTCCATCCAAGTCCCCTATATAGTGGTTTTACAGAAAAAGAGAAATGCCAGCTAGTGGCACTATGCCAGGAACTACATGCATCTTTTAGAAGAAAACCTCCTCCCTAACCAGAGCAATCCATTCTCCAAAACAATTATGGTTAAGAGGTGCCTCTCCTCCTGAACCCGATCCTTGATTTCTGGGGAACAGTAGGGACTGAGATCCAGCTAGCTTGGCAGACCCCACCTCAAACACAGCGGCTAGATTTTTGAAAGTGGGTGCAGGGGTTGCATCCAGCCCTGCACCACAGGGCTTAGAAATCTGTGGTGCGCTAATCCTTTGATCGCAACTGCATCCAAATTTCCATTCCTGGATGCAGTTGCGACAGTTTCCATGATATACAACAGCTTGTGCTAATGCTCTGATGCAAGCACCATTACTTATACTCCTGGGGATGTCGCAAGCAGACCACAAAATTGTGATCTAAGGTGCAGTGATCAGAGCAAGGGATGGAAAATCCCAGTCTCAGAGAGGGGAAGGCTGCAAGCTGTGTGCATCATATGTTAGGCTCACCAGAGACTTGCAGCATTCTCAGAGCTTTGAAAATCCAGCCCAGCATCACCACTCCATAGTGTATAGTCTATAAATGGAGTGAACGGGCAGGCAGCTGGGACACAGGGGGCGAAGCAGTTGTGTCATTAATAATCCTAGGCAGACTGATTGGGTCAATCTGTCTAGCATCAAAAATGATGCAGTTGCTGCACCCCCTTCCTCCTGATCACATGCTCACTCTCTGCACTCAGATAATAATGACTATGGAGTGGGCAGACTGTGTGGGACAAAGGTCTACAGATCTAGCTGGATTTATGTCCTCTAGCAGCCCTTGAAATCAAGGACTGTTGTTCCTGGAGATGGGCGCACCTTGTAAACATTTTGATTTGGGGGACTGGAGTGGTTTGGCTAGGAAGGACATCTTCAAAAAGTTGAGGACATCTCCTGGAACAGTCCTAGGAGCCATCATGTTGCTTTTCTATCAATAACAATGTGTGGGGGACTGCAGAAGGGGGAGGTAGACAGGACATGAAAAGGGTGGAGGATGGGATGGTGCAGCCCTAGCCTTGGCTGCCTATGAAGAGACAGAGTTGTTTTTGGAAGAATCTGTGGAAGTGCCAAAATGCTGAAGAGAAACCATGTCACATTGGACTGGTTTAATCTGTGCTAAAGGTGCCAGATTTCAGCACTTCCATTGAACTCAAATTTGGCATCCAGTCACACTTAGAACTAGGTCTCAGATAATGTTCCATGGGGTCTGTTGTTCTGGGTTGTAAGTTAGCTCTATTATTTTGGCTGTATGTATGCAGCATGAAAGGACTAATCCTTGGTCAGATGTATGGCAGTATTGTAATAAGCAAATGACCTGACTGGGTTGTGAGGCTGGAGGTGCAGCATGGACTTCAAACACCCAGGAAGTGAGGTTATTATAGCAGCAACACACAGCCAGAGAGGAATATTACACTTATTTGTAAAATGGTCAAAAGTGTCATAAATCTGTGTAGGATACAATTTGTACAGTAGGGGCCAGATATTCAAACTGTGCCCAAAATGTGCGCAATAGCAGGAGCAAGCACAAGTCCATTGTGCACATGCTCAATAGACGTGATATTCAAACATGGAGCAAGTCAAATTGCGCAACTAGCCAACGTCTGAATATCGCACAACCTGCACCATAGCGCAACCAGGAAGGGGAAGCTGAGCAGATATGATGTGCTATAGCACAACAAGGCCAGCCCAGCTGAGCAGTCCAGAGGTGCCATAGCGTAAGCAGAGAGCCCCCCCAGCAGCAGAGCAATGGAACTACACAACCAGGGAGATAGGCAGGGGCCCACCACCCATGCCACAGATGGGCACAGGAACACACTGCAGAACTAACAATATACCCCCACACCCCAAACACAGCATCACTGGGGGAGGGATGGAATATCCATGGGGACAAGCCAACAAAGCACAGCTGGGCCATGGTGCCCCAGCACACCCACTGGCAAGCTGAGACTGCCACACAAAGGGGGCGGACAACCCAAGTGCACATCAGAACCCCTCTGTGCACAGCACACCCTGCACTGGTACCCCAAGACACCACCCATGAGCAGTGACTGTCACTGCAGGAATCCCCATGCATCCCCCCGGCCACACTGCAACCTCATGTACCACAGAACCATACAAGCCAGACCCACCAGGAGCACCCAGCAGTGGGTGGCAGCACATGGTCAGACTGACTGAAAGCCACTACCACACCAGAGACACCTCCCCACGCACACACACACATACCCAGGACAATACCACCCCAGATGCCATACACACCACTGCAACTGAGCACCTATAGCCAGCTGCAAATCAGAGACCACTACAGTATTCATAACAAAATAGATTTATCCAATGAAAATATCAACAAGAACAACAGGAACAGACAGAACTATGTACAATTATACACAAGACAAGGGTGGGGGTACGGGTACAAGGTAGGGGTGGGTAAGGCAGGGGTGAATGACTGGGAGAGGAAAGGCAGAGTGTGAGGGATGGGTAAGGGGGAGGTGAGGGCAGCTACTGCCCACCAGGCCACTCATCATCTGGCTGCTACTGGTTCTGGGGCTCCTCCTGCGCCTGATTCCACTGCGCTGCATGTCCCTCAGGATCTCGAGACTCCATTGAGACGCTCCAGGAGCCAGTGGACTGCCCGCCTATTCTTCAGAGGATCTGGACACCTAGGACAAGGATCAGAATCAATGGCTGTGACTGTCCACAACCCTGAAACCCACCCAACATGCATGGCATACGCCAGTGCCCCGCTCCTGTGATGGAGTGCACCCACCCACAGTGACCGTGCACAAGACAAGCCCAACCAGGCAGCAACAGCCATGTGTGCCACTGCACACACATCACCCATGTCCAGCACAGCACAACCAAGGCTGTACAGTGACGCATATGCAGGGAAGTCAGTGCCACAGCCATGTGCCCAGTGCAGCATGGACCACCATTGACGCACTCCAGACATGCAGTGCCACTGGACAGTGTTGACTGTCACATGTGGCGCATGGCAGTGTTGTCCATGGATGGTGACCATGCCCTGCCCCCTCCACAGCATGCAATAGCATTCATGATGTCATGACACTCACCCTCATCATACTGCTGCTGCAACTGCTGCTGCTGCTGCCGTGTCTCGACACCACCACCACCACTACGTACAGCCACGGCTGCCACCCCTCACTGCGCTTCAGCCTGGGCCCGCCTCCGCTCCGCCATGCCTGTGGGAAACAAAAGGTGAGAAACACATCAGTGAAATCCCAAAGTAGACAGCCCCCTGCCCCAATGAGTGTGCTTGCCCACCCAGCCAGACCCATACATCACACACCTGTAAACACCGCCACAGCCAACCATATACCAACCCTCCCCCATGTGCTGGTCACACACACAGTGTTACCCATGCAGACAATACAGGTGCATAGACGGCTCACCCACCAGGCCTAGGCACAATGCCCCTCCTGGCACGTGAACGAGTGTGCCAGTAGTGCCTGCCCTTCTCCACAGATCACCGTACTGGTGCCTGCACTACTGCTGCTGAGCGCCACCGCCAGTGCCTCCAGTGCAGTGGCCACCTGCTGCCACACATGTGTGCATGCCACGCTCAGGGGTTCATCCCCAAACAGTGGGCCATGGTGAGGCTCCACTACGGCTACCAGGTTGGCAAGCTCCAACGCACTCCACTGTGGTGCTCTCCTGCGTGCCATCCCTGCATGTATATAGTAGGCAATTTGGCGCTCCGCAACGCGGCAACCCCACATGGAAATGTTGTGCAATAAAACTCCGTTAGTACCTATTGCGCTGTTCATATAGCACTGCCAGTCCCTATTGCGCTGTTACTGAACAGCGCGATAGAGCTGCAGACATGCCATACGTACAGCGCCAAGGGGGCAAAGGTTGGGCACAGGGTCATGGGTCTCTGGTGCAAGGCCACACACAGCGCCATCGGACATCTACACATCCAGCGTGATTGGTCACCTGCGTGCCATTGCCACAGTGGACTATTGCGCAGTTGTGCCACAGCGCCACATGGTGTCCATCGCTGTAGCGCCACTGGCACAATGGTGGCCATGTCCTGAATTGCCGATCGTGCACAGCATGTCATCAGCACAGCAGACACCTCGTAAGCTACCTGGGCATGCGCGGTGCGGTTGCTACGCGGTCACAGAACTGCGCCATTGGCTCAGCCAGCTCAACCGTATTGCGCAAAGCGCAACAGCGCGATATTCAGCAGTCATATGCAAATCATCCGATCAGCCATTCAGTGGCACAGCGGCGCGATTTGCATCTAATTAAAGTTGCTCCAGTCCTAATTTGCATGCATTGCGCTATAAATGTGTGACTCTGATCTGCAGTGGCCATATTCGGTTACTGCAGTTGATAGGTGAGTTGCATGTATTGTGCTGTTCTGGACCATGGCCCCAGGGAATTGCTGTGTACTGCACAGCCACAGGTGACCACTCTCACCCATACAGGCTGTGAAATGACCGAGCGAGGACTGGGTGAGGAGGATGATGGTGGGTGGAAGAGGCCCAACTTTACGAAGGAGGAGACAGAGGCACTGATGCATGGGAGGGGGTGGCACATGCCGTCAACCTGCACGGCAGCCACCAGCACTCTGTGCAGGAGTGTAAAAAGAAGATGGGGACCGACAGGAGGAGAGTGAAGGAGAAGGTTGCAGCCATCAGGGTGGCACGTGCTGCTACAGGCGGTGGACAGCCGGAGGTGGTGCAGCTGACCCCGGCGGAGGACATGATCACTGCAAGCATGCAGCGCAGTGCCATTGAGGGTGTTCCTGGAGGTGGCTTCCAGACAGGTGGTAGCCCATCACTGCATGGTATGTCATGGGGGGGGGAAGGTAGTTCACATGCAGTAACGTGTCCTTCCGTTCTGTTACAGATCCTGTGCGTCTGCCGGGGTCAGCAGTGGAGGGCCTGTCCACAGCGGTCAGCCACCCAGAGTTGGAGGAGGGACCATCCACCTCCGCAGATTGCCAGTGTGCACTGCGGCAGTGTGCATGCCCGTCTACCTTCACTGATGTTGAGACAGGTGTGGTGGGGAGTGCCCTTCCTGTGTCCCAGCGGTCTGGCATGCAAGCATGCCAGCATGCTGCGGCTGTGGCTGTGGCTGTGCCACAGACCTGCATCATCGATGATGCACTGACCACTATGGGCATTGACATGTGTGTGTCACAGAATGGACACACAGCAGGCCAGCTCATGCCCATGGATCTAGCTGGTTCCAACGTATGTGCCAGCATGTCACCACAGTCCCAGGCTGTGCCTGTCAGCAATGGTGGGGCAGCACCGGTGGCTGTGCAGGTCACTGGCACTGTTGCGGCCACAGCAGTGGAACCACTGATCCTGTGGGCACAGCAGACAGAGGGGCAGCAGCAGCAGTCACCCACCGGGACTGGGGGTACAGGGCTCAGTGGTAATGTAGGTGCACCACCTGTGGCCATGCCCATATCTGGTCCTGGTGAGCAGCGCCCACTCTCAAGGGGTGCTGTACATCAGGCCCTTGCAGACCCTGAGGGACAGGTTGCCAATGTGGCAGATGACCTCTTTGATGAGCACACCCACCTGCTGCAGGCATCAGTACAGCAGCAGATGCGGGTTGCAACGTTGGTGGAGGCACTGTGTGTGGCCCTGGAGTGGGTCGAGGGGTGACACAGCAGGGACACTGAGAGGATACTGTCCCGGATTGACCATATGGGGGTGGATGTGACCACCGCCATCGACAGGCTGACAAAGGCAGTGGTCAGTGCCATGGCCACATTGGGCACACAGTCAGGTGCCCCTGTACCGCTCACACCATGCAGTACGCTATCCACTCCCCATTCCCGGCGTCGTGCGACACCCACCCTGTCGACACCAGATTCAGCTGTGGGCATCCTGAGCACCCCTGGTGCAGGTATGTTCGGTATGCGGCAGACCCCTATGCGGACACGGTCGCGTTCATGCAGTGGGACTCCTGGTGGTCCATCGGTGCCACCCCGTGTGGCCCATGCTCAGCCTGCCAGTGCTGCTGGGTCTCGGTGGGGCTACCCACGCATCTGAGATGGCTATGGCACTGTGCCACATGACTGAGCTCTCTCCCAGTGCGGGCCCTGTCTGGTGCTGCCCTGTGTGCAATGTGTGTTTTGGTGGGCAGTGCAACAGTGGGTGCCCCGCCCTACATGCCGACACACGGACCACGAGCACACCCTCCAACTGCTGTCCACATGTGCGTGTGTATGATAATGCCTGCATTGCACAGTACACCAAAGTGCAAAGGTGCCCAGCATCTGACACACATACATGGACAGTACAGGTGGTGGTGGTGGCCTGTGGACATGTGTGTTTCTCATGTCTGTTCCTGCTCTGCTGTGCACCTGACCCCTGTGCACTTTGTGCCTGGTGTGTGTGTGTGTGTGTGTCTGTCCATGTGGTGTGTTACTGTTCACCCCTCCCTGGTTGTGTGTTTGTGCTTCTGTACCCTGCCACTTCCCTCGCTGTCATGCACCCCTGGTGTGTTTCCCTGTGTGTATGTGGGTTGTGCCCTAGCCACTGTTAGTTGCACATGGCCCCATGACTTACCTGTGTTGTGCAAAGTGCTCCTCTGTGATGGTGTCCCGATGCAGCTGGGCCAGCCAGATCAGTCGGGGGTCACGCCGTCCAAGGGGGCTGCTCATCCCCATCATCACCGGTGTCACCAGCGTCCCCATCGCTGTACCCCTCCTCAACCTGTATGGCTATCCCACAGTCTTTGGCCGTGTTGTGCAGTATACAACAGGTCAGGAATATCCCACAGGCCTTTGAGGGGCTGTACTGTAGGGCACTCCCGGAGGTGTCTAGGCATCAGAAGTGTGCCTTCAGCATCCCAAACACCTGCTCAATGATGTTGCGTGTGGCGGCGTGTGCTTCATTGAAGCATTGTTGCAATGGGGTCGTGGGCCGCCGGTAGGGTGTGAGCAGCCAGGGACGGAGTGGGTATCCACTGTCACCTGTGTGGGAGATAGTGAGGTTAGTGTCATGTTCAGGATCATATTGCCCCTAACCCCTGTGTGCCACTCCCATGGCACCTGTGGCTTACCCACCCTTGCCCCCGCTTTGCCAATCCTACATGCATACTCACCCACTAGATGTCCTGTGGGGATGTCCCCACTCTTGAATTGATGGCACAGTGCTGATTGGTACCATATGAATGAATCGTGTGCTCTGCCAGGGTGCGTGGCACAGACATTGATGATGCGCCTACTGGCATCACACACCACCTGGCAGTTGACACTGGAAAACCCCTTCCAATTACAATGGGCAGCCCCATTGGGGCCAGGTGGCATTCGAATGGCCACATGGGTGCAGTCTATCACCCCTAGCACGCCAGGCATACGTGCTACCTTGTGGAACTCCTGTATGTTTGCTGTACGCCCTGCCGCGGTGCTGGGGAAATGGATGTACTCTGTAGCATGTGGCAGCAGTGCGCTGAGGAATTGGGTGAGGATGCATGACATGGCTGACTGTGTTATGCCTGTGTTGTCCCCTGTTGGCCTCTGGAAGGTACCTGTGGTGAGCAAGCACATGCAGGCTGTTACCTTTGTCTCCACTGACAGAGCGTGACTCCGTCATGAGGGTGCCTGCATCACATCACTGCTCAGCTCACAGAGCCACCTCAGTATTGCCCTGTTCAGGCGGTACTGGCCCACGATCTTGACATCTCAATACAGCTCAAAGCTGATGCGGGCATGGTACTGCCTGTTGGGGGCGTACCACTGACAGGCCCTTCCACGGCCACATCCCCTGCAGCATGCCTTCTCACCCCCCTCATTACAGCTTCCATGTGGAAGCTGGCACTGTCCATCTCCCTGGCTTGTGTCCCCCCCCCAGCTGTTGTTGATCTGTTATCCCCACTGTCCTGACTGCTACCTCCACTGCACCGGGTACACCTACTGGCCTCTACACTCTGTGGCCCCACACACCTTTCCTTGCCCCTCTTCTGTCCTGTGCACCCCTGGCCTGCACTGTTTCCTGCTCTGGTCTGCTCTGTCTCGCTGCCTCATGTGACTTCACTGTCGCGTTCTTGCACCTCTTCCTTGAGCCTTTTTATTTTGGCTCATTTCCACCGTGGCGCAACTTCCGCCTGATCCACTGTTGAGCATTGCGCAAGCCTTTGAATATCGCATTGCGCATTTTATGCATGGTTCCACCTCCTTCGGTTGCGCATACCATCATTTTCATTGCGCTGTTGCTCAGCATGTTTTCTGTGGCACAACTGCCTCCTGCTGAATATCGCACTATGGCGCAATTTCCGACTTGCGCTAGTGCAACCCTATTGCGCATGACGCAACCCTTTTGAATATCTGGCCCTATGTATTTAAGCAATAAGGCATGACAGGGTGCATTATGGTGGGATAATGACCCACCTCAGATGGCTTGAAGCATGAGGGGAAGCTGAGTGCTTCCACCACCCAAGAAGGGCCATTAGCCCACCATAATGCATCCTTGGAGTGCCCGATTGTGATTATGAACTTGGTCCTTTTCAGTGAATTGGATGTCGCTTTTAAAGATATTTTTGTTCAGCTACTGTCAGCTGTGCTGTAGTGTTGGATAATGGTCCAGCTGAAAATACCTCTTGGCCAATCAGGAGCCAGCATTTAAGATTCACAAGTTTTTAGTGCTTTCCCCCACATTCATGCATTTACTTCTCCAGACTTCACTTTGTACACGGTTGCATCACTTGATGATAGAAAGTCTCTCAGAGTTGCTAACAGGTACCCTGACACAAACCTAAAATCTCTTCTGTTTTGTGAATATGTTAATTGCTGCCAGACAGTAGCAATAGATAAATGTACAGTATATAAATAATTTATTTTGCAAAAACTGCCATCACCTAAAGAAGGGCACTCTATAGATCCGAAACCTTGTGCACTGAAAATTGCTTGATGGTCCAATAAAATGGATCAAATGCATTTCAAGTGAGCTATCATGGGTAAATACATTGAAAAGAAAAAAGGTGCCTACTTTATGTTTGTACAAGGACCAACACAGCTACAAACATTTCTGTGCAAATGCTATTGAGAAGAATCACATCAGCTAAGTAAGCAGAAAGGGTCATTGTGTTTTTAATTGTGGGAGAAATCCTACTCACAGTGAAGTACACAGACAATGGGCATGATTTTTCAAAGGGTGACGCGGGGCTTGTTTCAAGCCCTGCACTAACCCTGTTGTTTGGTGCAGCGGCGCCAAATTCCTTTGATGCAACTGCACCTAATTTTAGTACAACATGCGCAGTTGCAACACTTTCCAAACTTTACGGCAGCTTGCACCAAAGATTTGGTACAAGCCCCGTAAAAGGGTCACCAAATTGGCACAATTTAGATGAGGGAAAAAGCAGGTCTAACTTTTGGCATTTGGTGCCTGGCATTAAAAATCCTGATCACTGGTCAAGGAGAATGCCACAAGCCCCGTGCGCCAAATGATCGGCACACCAGGAACTTACGGCATTCTCAGGGCTCTGAAAATTGAGCCCCATAGATTTAGTGATTCCTAAATACTTGTAAAAATATAAGGCTATTGATTTTAGTTTATTTTTAGTTTGCTGAAATGAAAAGTTTGCACAACTGAAGTAGGTCAGAACTGCTGAATAATAAGTAATTAACATATCTTCAAAGAAAATGCATTATAATGACTACATCAAATATTGATTTTTTGACTAAGTCCCAGTTTCTTGAGTGTCCCCAGCATGCACACACACACACACACACACACAGAATTCATTCTTTAATTGATTGAATCATTTGTCTTCCAAGATTTTACTACCATTTTATTTAAAAAAAAAATGTAACTTTCTCTGTCTCTAGGCAGATACCTCTGATCTTGGGATCACATGCTTTTGTGTAACAAATGGACCTTAAAGGACACTGGAGGAGGAGAGTTAATCATCCTCATAGAGTCTCTTTACTGTCTGCCACATGTCTACCATTAGATGATGCCAACTGCCAGCTACTGGGCAGAGTAAGGGGTGGGGTCAATAAATCTATTTCTCCCTCATCCCTGTGACAAAATTTTCCTGCTGATTTTATTTTAAAAGAGACTGCAACTTTTCCTTAATTGATACACATGAAAGCCGCCCCCAAACCAATGAGGTAATCACATAAAACACAGTGATCAACAACTGTAGCACTCACAACTAGCTACACTGATAAAGTCATAGACAGCCCCTGATATACAATGTAAATTGTTTTATTTTTACTTACAAACGGTGCAGATTGCAAAAACGGTGATACCTCACAGGAAAAAGATTGTTTTCTCATTGGTAAGGATGTTAGAGAAGAGGTCCTGTACACCCTCATAGAGAGGTTCTTTGTTGTCTGCTGCCAGATGTGTACTGGAGGATGCAGACTATTGATCTTGTGGGGTGAGTGCAGGTGGGAACTGTAATTCTGTTGCATTCCTCCCACTGGTGAGGTTTTCCTGCTGATTTTTAAGCATTAAGGTACAACTAGGGTAGGTTTACCAGTAGTTAATACAACCCTCAGGTGCGTGATGATGCCCCGAGGTGTAGCCGAGGGACTCATGCAGATGGGAGTTGGATTAACTACTGGTAAACCCACCTCCAGGAGTACCTTAATGCTATTACAAAAATGAACAGATATATTAAAACATTTTTATACAGTTTCTCTATACTCGTAACTTAAAAAGAGATCTTTTTTGCGTTTGATTGCGCACCAAATGTCTTGGGACAATAACGCGAAATGAGAGGTGTGTCACTGCCAAGCCAATTACAGCTGAAACTGCAATAGGTTTGGCAGTGCACACCAATGACCAGCCACTCTGGTCATGACAGCAGTTCAGCTTTGCTGATGTGGCATGTCCTGGACTTAAAGGAATGAAAATGAACCACTCCAATGGGAGTGCTTCATTTCTTTCTGTAGCTGAACTCCAGCTATGCACATTAGAGTGCACACAAATGCGCATGGCCACAGCTATGGTCTGTCTTTGCTCCTCTGACCCCATCCCGAAAAGCGGAAACATTAGCAGTGGTGCGGCTTTCTCTCCAGTGCTCACTTCTCAGCCCCACCCCTCTTCCTCAACAGTAGCCGTGGTGCAGCTTTCTCCCTCTCCTCCTGGTGCTCACTTCTCTGTTCCCTCCCCTCAACATTAGCCATGGTGCAGCTTTCTGTTAAAGCTGACATGGGGTGCCCAATCCCCATGTCAACATGTATCCCCCCCATTAATGTTTCACACTGGGAGCCCACCCCAGTGTTCCGAGATAATTATTTTCAGTTGTGGTTCTTATGCTTCTGACACTGGGATGCCCATTCCTGGTCTTGGATGCACCCCCAAAAAACTTCTATGTCCTTTGCTGACATCAGGGTGCCCAATCTCCCTGTGTTGGAATGCCCCTCACTAGTGTGTGGCACACTGGGAGCCCACCCCATTGTGCCTAAATGTATTTACATATGTTTAACCTGTAAAATAAAGAAAAGCATCCTCTGATGGCTTTTTCTTACCTGTTTAAAAGAAAATGGTCCTCATCATCTTCCCAGTCCCCCTCCCATCCCCACCCTCCCACTGAGCACCCACATCCCCATCCTTTACCTCAGACTTATCTCCAGAGGTTGGTGCTGTTATCTTCTCCTGACTGGGACACATCTGCACTCTTCAAAGCCGACTGGCAAACTGAAGAATCAAAGGTAAGCTCTGTATAGTGTCAGTCAGCGGGGGTTTTAACTTATGTTGCTTTCTCAGCCATTTTTTAGAAATTTTGTACAAATTTTCAACATGGGGTTTTGGAGCTCCACTCATAAACACTGTCACTGTAATTTCAGTTACTCAGTCCTGAAAGGTGATTTCACGGTCACTGTGTGGAATCATCTTTGGGACTGAGTAATAAAACAACAGTGCCACTGTTCATGAGGTGGTCCCAAAAGCTCGTGTTGAAATCTGAGTGAAAAATTCCAAAATATGACAATGTTACAAGTGTGCATTGTGCAATTTCTATGCATGCTTGTAACTTTGCTAATTTTTATTATTTTCATTACAGATTTCCAACATTGCCATTTTTTCACACCTCCTTATGAACAGTCCAGCTGTCATTTTTCTCATCCTGCCCAAAATGTGGTTTTGCACCTGTATCGCAGAATGGTGCGGTCACTGTGCAAAATCTACTTTTGAGATGGATTAACGAAATCACAGTGTCGCTGTTCATGAGATGGGTCCCAAATAGGTCATATTGAAAATCTGGTACAAAAATACCCCCAAAACACCCTAGTTATGTGCGGTCATTGAAATTTCTATGCATGCGACTTTAGCAAATTTTTATATTTTCACTCCAACATTCAACGTTGCCAGCTTTTCACACCACCTCATGAACAGTATAGCTGTTTTTCCACATCCTGCCCAAAATGTGTTTCCACATCTGTGGCACCGAATGGCACAGTCGCTGTACAAAATCACCTTTTGGGATTGAGTAACAAAATGATAGTGCCACTATTCATAAGGTAGGGGTCCCAAAAAGCCCATCTTGAAAATTTGGAGTGAAAATACCAACCAACGTCCATGGCATTAGGGTTTCCACCTTATAGAGACTGGCAGGCTTTGGGGGTCATCAGCCGTAATGCTCACACCATCCCACCCCCATCCTGAAGCCAGTGACAGGCATCAAGGTGTACCTTGGGGTCTTCAGGCCTAACATTCACCCCATTCTACTATACTGTATCCATCCCAGCTTATTTCCTTGTGGAATGGGGTGAGCATAAGGGTAGAAGACCCCAAGGCACACCACAATGCATTTCAGTGTCTGCAGGGTGGGATGAGGTGGTAAGCATTACAGCCAATGACCCAGATGCACACCCCAATGCCTATCAGTCTCTGCAGGGTGGGGGTGGAGGTTGGTGTTAGGTTGGAAACTGTAATGCCTCAGTAAGGAAGTAAATCAGGAGGGGTGGTGGACGCTACTTACCTTGATTTCAGGAAAGCCTTCAACACCGACCAACACAGAGGGCTGATTAACAAGATGGGTAATCTGGCCACAGGCACCAGCTGGTAAACTGGGTTAGGAACTGGCTGATGGACAGGCGGCAAAGGGTGGTAATGGGATCCAATTGGGACAAGTGGTGACCAGCAGAGTGCCTCAGGGTCAGTTCTGGGATCAGTTCTGTTCAATATCTTCATTACAGACATTGCAGAAGGGCTAGAAGGAAAGGTCTGTCTGCCTGTTTGCAGATGACACCATCATCTGTAACTGAGTGAATACTCCAGAAGGGCTGGAGACAATGAGCAGGGACATGGAGAGGCTTGAAAATGGTCTGAGGAGTGGCAACTGAGGTTCAATGCAAAGAATCACAAATAATGCACCTGAGAAGAGGGAAACCTGGGGAGAATTACAATGGGGAGGTGCTGACTATCACCAAGGAAGAAAGGGACCTGAGTTCTCAGTTCTCATGACCTAAAGGTGTCAAAACAGAGCACAAATGTTGCAAGGAGGGCCAGGGGCATGCTGGGGTGCATAGGCAGAACTGTCACTAGCAGAAGGCATGATGTGCTGATACCACTGTATAATGCACCAGTGTGGCCTCACCTACAGTACTGTGATCAATTCTGGAGGCCACAACTGTGCAAGGACACTGACAGGGTGGAGGCAGTCCACAGAAAGACAACCAAGATGGTACATGGCTTGCAACACAGAACATATCAGGAGAGTTTAAAGGACCTCATTATGTACTCATTGGTGAAAAGAAAGAAGCGGGGGAACATAGTAGACACATTATAATACTTCAAGGGTATAAACAAGGTGCAGTGGTGGACATCTTCCAATGCATTAAATGTTCGGCATTGACAAAAGCTTATTTTATTTACCAACTATTCTTTGCAGGTTTATGAAAAAAAGAACCCCTTTTTGTTACCTTTTCTCTTGGTTTAGTGTCAAAAGTCTTTGGTTTAAATTTGTTCTGAAACACAGGACTGTCAGATAAACACATTAGTAAACTAAACCAGAAACAATGTTTTAGCTGAATTACAAATACCCAAATCAACTGTTATGTTAACCCCCCACCCCACCTGGGAACTGTTCCAGTCTCCTGTGATACTAAAGTGGCTAGATCCTCCCTGCTACCTTCAGAGCACTGAAAAAGAAAACGTAATATGTAGCTGCAAGCTTTAGTTTTAGGAAACAGACGAAATGCCCCGATGTCCCAGAGGAAGTGCATTGTACTGTCATGCAGGTGACCTGGGTTTAGGAGGCAGCTCAGTGCTTCATGTGTTCCTTTCACTACCAAAATGTAGCTGTAGGAGGATGGAGCTACTTAATCATAGAAGAGACCTGGAAAATGTTTGGTGGGAACGCATGGTGATTAACTCTGGGGTTATTGATTCTCAAAATACATTGACTTGCTTTAATGCTGTGCTTGTGTGGTAGTCCTATGTTTAAATTAAAAACAGAGTTTAAAAATAAACTTTAAAACAAAAAAAGCTTGATTGTAGATACAATAGTATGTGCTTACTGCCCACAGCAGATGACACACCTAAAATTTACATAATCTGCCTGCCAGTTTTCTTTAGAATGCTTGGAATTTTAGAAATATCTTTATTTTTTTCCCACTCTAGATCAAGGTTCTGCTGTGCCTTTTCTTAATGAGGCTTCAGACCCAGATTTGCCAGCAGTTAATCTAGAGACTTAGAGTGTTTGTGAGCCAATCAGATAGCTACTTTCTATTTGCTTTTTTTTATAATACTTTAAAATAAAACAACATTAAAATTTCTCTACCTCCAAGTGGAGAACCTTGATCTCAAGGTCAAGTGCTTTAGTGGGAAACTTGGGCATAATAGAGCTGAGGAGAACATTTCTGCACCCTCACCAGGACCTCCTTGTGAATGAACTTGCTCAATCGAGTTTTCCTGCAATAAACTTGAACTTGAACTTGAACTCATAAGCATTCTCATATCTAACTGCTTCCTATGCAAGCCTTTCCCCAGCATAAGGACCACACAGCAGGTGTTTGTCATCTGGCAGTTTTCAGGATGTGCAGACGTGTCAGCAGACTACTATGCCTGTTGATTTGCTTGTCAGTAATGTGTGTGCCACTGTGTACTGGGGTCTTGTTATTGTTGGTAATCAGCAATCTGCATCATTTAGTTTCTCTGTCACTTATGTGTTAATTACAACTGATGCATCATTTGTTTCTCAGTTGTTTATCTTTGTAATTTGCAATTAGTTGTTGAAAGTCTACCAATACATCTCTCTTGTTGCTTATAGCATTCAAATACTTTTGTAAGCATTTAGTAAGCATTAAGCCACAATAAGGAGGGTTCTACTGGGGAATAGTGGTGGGTGAAGTGGCGAAATTCGCTTTGTGGAGTAATCTGCGAAATGCCACCCATTTCGGTGGAGCGAAATTTCACCTGGGGAGTGATGAAATTTCACCTGGAGGAATGGTGAAATTTCACCTTCCACAGTGAAATTTTGTCTTCCACTAATAATTCCGCCTTCAGTGGTGAAATTTCACCTGTGGAAGGTGGAATTTCACCCACAAGTGAAATTCCATACAAGCGAAATTAGCCATTAATGCAGGGAAAAGTTTGCAAATTACTCCACAAGGCAAATCAAGCCACTTTTCCAGTGAAATTTAAATTCACTGCATCCCTACTGGGAATTAAGGCATGGTTTGTGAGGGGGGGACACAAGGCCGAAGGCTGAGTGCCTCCAACCACGCATTAATTTCCCAGTAGAACTCTTCTTTGGAGTGGTTTAAAGCGCTTCTAACATTGCAAGAAATGTGTGTGATTATTAACTGATAGGCAGAAAAGACAGAGACTTTGGCTGACTTTTAACATTTTTAATCTATGACTGTTAAAGTTACAGCTGATGAGACACTTAATATTTACTAATATTGTAGGTACCATCTTCATGTTAACATACAAAAAGTTACATTTAAACAGTAATGCTTTAAAAATTATTAAACTAGTTTCAAGGTTGCACAAATATCAACAAAAGCCTCTCTGCATGACTCTATAAATACTGCTCACACTGTCTGTAGAGGGCTGTATTGCATTGTGGGATCGACCCTCCCAGAAATTTGCATAGGTATGAGTTTCACCTGTATGTGCTGTGAACAGTGCTAGCTTAACTAGGGAACTATGAACCTGCTTTTTATAAATGTTTTTAAAATGCCATACAGTTCTGATTACAGTGCCCCTCTCATTCGAGAGGGCTTACTGCTCACCTTAGGGCCACCCCTCCCTCTCCTCCAGGGTTTGAGTTTTTGTAAAGAGCCTGGTGGAGTGCATTTCTGCTAGCCACCATTTGGTGGCAGTAAAGATAAGGGTGTTAGAGAGTATATAAGCGAAGATAGGACGTTTCTGGGTCTTTGGAGGGAGAAAGACTGCTGGGTGAAATTCTAGGGCAATGTGAAGGGGGCCCCCCTTCCATTAGACAGGACAGCCATGCAGCTGAGGTGCCTGGTCCCAGGCTGGAGCTTTGTGGGTGGTGGTAGGTAGCCAGTTTGTGGTTGTTTGGGCCCTGGTTCTCTGGGGTAAGTAGGTGGTGTAAGTCCCGGGGATATTCTGAGGCTCATGGAGCCAGATTAGGAGCCTGGGCTGTCAGGGCTGTGGGGGCTGTTGCAGAACTCCTACAGGAGGGAACTGGTGGCAGCAGTCCTTCTCTCTCTCCCAGGTGGCAGGGCAGCTCAGGCAGGCCAGAGATGGGTCTGGGGGGGAGAAGCTCTACCTGTTTTTAGGGCCTGTTTGGAGGGATGCTGGATATGCCAGGCAGTCCACAGAGTGCCTTAGAGTGTTCCCCTCTATGCCAGTTAGCTCCAATTGAGCAAAGAAAGAAAGAAAAAGGGTTAGTGGGGATTGTGCTGTGGTTGAGGGAACAGACCACCAGGTAAGGGAGATACCACTGTAGGAAAGTTTCAGGCAGTAAGGATAGGGGCTGAAATATGTGACCAGAAAACTTTGGGGCCAAGGTGGGTGAGCAGGCCAGAAGGTGAGGCCAAGGAGTACATTTGGTGCTGGGTGGCAGTGTGGGTACTAGGCTGCAGCATCCATGTATCTGGGGTAAGAAAGGGTCGGGGAGGCAGTATGAGAAGCAGCTCACTTCTCAAGGGCAGCGAGTATGCTCGGGTGTTTCAGAGGAGCACTCCAGGTGATAATTAGAGTTGTGGAGGCCTCAAAGAAAAGAGTGAAGTTTGTGAAGAAGGTACTTACCAGTGCCAGTGGGTTGGGAGCTTCACGCTTTGGAAGAAAATCGTTGGCCCAGGTAACAGCTGATTGCTGCAGTTCGAGCTGAGAAATAGTCTGCCTCCTTAATGTGTTTCTGACCTAAAATATCTCCCTGTAGTGATGACTATAAAATTAGCCCCATGGAGCTGTAAGATTTCTCTGTTTTATGCAAATGGGACCCCTGGGTTTCCCTAGATCATTGGGACCCAGGAGAATAAATTTGATTCATTTTTAGAGCCTATCTCAGTGTGTGATTTGTTTCTAGTTACTAATGAAATTATTCCTTACTTTTAGATTTATCCACGAGCCTTATTCCCCCAAGGTATTTTCAAGGGAGTTCCAGTTTTCCACTTCAAGTATAGGTGTAACCCGTGAGTGCCATCTTGAAATTAATTCTAAAATGGGCTGCCGGAGTCAGGGGTGCAAAGGGCCTGCATCTGCCCAGTAAGACCTCTGTTGATTATTTATTTATTGAATCTGAATGGAGAGAATCTATGCTGTGGACCCCATCCCCTGGTCCATCAGTGTTTTCTTTCTGCCCCTAGATGTTTCGGGAGGTGTGGCTACACAACAATTTGAAGAGCTATGTAACAACAAAGAAGAACTCTAAACATCTGATTAAGGTATGCGACTAAACAGAGATAACTAAGTACCTGATTATTACTGTGCAGCAGGAAACAGAATAGTTTCACATTTTCTACTCTGTGATTTTTATGAGGTACCTCTTCCACTGGGAGAATAGCAATTATAGTAATTTATAGTAAAGTGTCTCAGATGAAATGGGTTGCCACTGATAGACAACGCAGTGTCTGATGGCTGCTCGTATTCATTGTTAGATTTACTTTCTGGAGTGTGTTCCTAGATTACATTTACAAATAAATATTTGCTTGGGTAGTCAGAGTTCTGCAAGGTGGATGGGTGGGAAAGAACCTGCGCTTCACTTATATAGTACTCCATGGCAAATTGACAGTGGTTCAACAAGGTACTACACGATGAATTATGCATTACTAGTGAATTAATGTATGGTAGAATTTGGGTCACATGTTACAGTTCCACCAGTGTAAACAGCTTATTGTACTAAAGCATTTATTGACATGTTACAACTGTGCTTATTGCATGCATGTGTTAGTTATTGTCTACATAGTCTCAAAAATAAGTGTTTATTATTGCTGCAATACTGTTTTAGCAGCCTAGCCTCATCCTGTATTGTTATCTTAATGTTTGTTTTCTGTATAGTAAATGTCTGCCTAGCCCTCATCTAATCATTGCTTATTGTGGCCATAATGCTGTTTTAGTTGCCTAGTCACATCCAGTATTACTTGTTTAACATGAGTTACTCTTAAGTTCCCCCCATTTTGTTTCCCACTCATCATGCTCCTCCTTCCCCTTGCTCTAATGCTTTCCATTTCTCCCTTTTCTATCTTCCCCCTCCTTTGCTACCAGACTCTCTGTCTCCTCCCATTCCCTCCCCAACTCTGTTTACCCCTTTCCACCATCCCCACTTCCCCTGGCCTCTTAGCAGAAGGCTCCTCCAGGCCCCCTGGTTACGTTAAGAGACACCCTCTGGCAGGTGCATCCCTACCTCTTCTCATTGCCACGTCCTGCTCCGCTGTTCACCTTCAGGCCAGCAGAAATGTTACTTCAAGCTTGTCACTGTCCTACTTTTCATTTTGACCGTTCATGTGGGGCTCACACCTGAGCCCACAACAATCTCTGCTCTCTACTCCAAAAAGTGCTGAGGGTCCTCCATCTATACATTTGCAGCCTACTCCTCAAGATTTATCAGCTAATCTTGATTACTTTTGACCTCAAGTTTGATGTGCTAATCATCTCTGTGAACTGACTCTACCCCAGGATTTGTGAATCAGTTATATCTTTTCCTGGCAACTTTGTCGCTAAACAAGATTGAGCTAAGACGTTGGAGGGGTTACTGTGTATGTCTTCCTCAACTTTCAATCTGAGTTTGCACATAGTTTCTTGCATGAGCTCCCACTGTTTAAACTATCCCTACCCTTCTCTGTACCATTCTTTATTTCTGGCATCTACTGCAATGCTTGCTCTAAAACTGATTCTATAACCAATCTTATCTCCTCTGTCTCTTCCCTGACTGCCTCCAGTGAACTCATAGTGTTGGGTGAGTTTAATTCTAAATAGACTTCCTCCATCTCCCCAAAAGTAGTCCAGAAGATTCAGTCCCCAACTCACACAGAACATCTCTGAGCCAATGTGACTGAGTCCCTCATTCTCTAAACTCTCCCCTTAGACTGTGGGCTGTTTTCCCACCCTCACTGTTTTGTTGAACTTTGCACACTCCCTAATGCACTCAGTGATCATTGTACAGCCTACTGTGTGGAAGGTTCACCCATAACAGAGCCCCTGCAAGGTTATCTAACTCCAGTACTTGTGGACACTTGACCCTGTCTGTCGTGATGAATGATCTCAACAACTTACATTAGCCGTGTTTTTAAAACAGATCTACACCTGGGTAAACGGGAGTGCTCCATGACAAAACAGCACAACTTAGCCAACAAAGTCATGGCACTTACCCACCACACAGAAGAAAGGAGGAGCCTCACAAGTTGCTGCATATAAAAAGCTCCACTTTATTATACAAGCGATTTAAAATGACCTCCTGGTCTGGGAGACAGACAGACAGTTACAAGCTTCTTACGTTTCACCTGATCACAGGCTTTCTCAAAGAAACATCTTGGGAAAGCCTGTGATTAGGTGAAATGTAGGAAGCTTGTAACTGTCTGTCCATTTCCCAGACCAGGAGGTCATTTTAACTCGCTTGTATAGTAAAGTGGAGCTTTTTATATGCAGCAATGTGTGAGGCTCCTACTTTCTTCTGTGTGCTGGGCAAGTGCCGTAACTTTGTTGGCTAACTTAGATTAGCCTTACAGCTCCTCAGCCACAGATGTGAACATTGCCCACATCAAGTTGCTAATCTACTTTTACTGCTGCCTGCAGCAGCACTCCTTTCTGAAGGGCCCTAGTCACCTTCTCTGGATGTCTGCTGAGCTACTGACTCATCTCAAATCAAAGGAACTTCCTTGTTTTTCACAAGGCCACTGGCTCTTTTGAGGACCACGCTTTGTCCACACAGCTTTGCAACACTTCCACTGAAGCCACCAGACTAACCAAATAGTATTACATTTCTTACTTTGCTTCAACCTCAAAACAACATTGATTGTCACTCTAAGCTCTGGAAGGTCATTCACATCCATTTTGACCTGCTGCCAGTCTTCTACCTTGGTCCTCAGATTGAATGCTGCTGTCCCTGGCCCTGCCAAAGTTGCCTTCAATTGAAACTATTTCTACACCACCTGTGCACTGTTTCAATTCCCATGCTCCCCTTTTCCTCCACTCTGGATCGCTTCTCTCCCCTCTTCCTTCATCTTCTCCTTTTCCTCTACTACTCCAGCTGTGAGTCTTGCAGCTCTACTGGCACTCAACACATCAAAAAGTAATAACCCTGATGGACACAACCCCCAAATGCTGTAGGAGGGGACACCATATCTGGTGAGGCTACAAGGAAGCAATGAGAATGAGGGTGGCAAACTATGCAAAGTATGAGCAGAACCCTCTGTATTAGAGGAAAGGGGAGACATTCATACAGGAATTTCCTTCCAAGAGTGGGATAACATCTCACCAAAAACTCCAAACCCTGTCTAGTGAGCAGAAATGCAGCAGTGCTGGGTTGTGCAGACAAAAAGATCCATTTCTGGGTGACCCCATCTTGCAAAGAGGTAATTTACCATAGAGGTTAACAGTTCCCATTCATGAACCATGGACTGAGAACTGTTGAGCCTGTCTGCCAAGACATTTTGGAGACCTTTGAGAAACATGGTGAAGAGTTGAAGGCTGTAAAAGAGTGCCCAATACCACATTCTCATCACTTCTCTCACTTCTCTGCATAGGGGATAGGAGTGAGTACCCCCTTGCTTGTTTATGTAGTGCATGACACTGACATTGTCTGTCTGTATTAACAGAGGACTGGGGCAGAGATGATTTGAAATGCCTCAAAGCTGTATAGAATAGCTCTCATCTCCAAGACATTTATGTGTAGATCAGACTCCATCTTGTTCTGTGACCCTTGTGTTTGGAATGGGCCAAGATAAGCACTCAAAACAGAGCCCAAGGCATCCATGGTGAGGATCTGTACAGGAGCTGGTACAAGAATGTAATGTCCTAGAGTAAATTGTCAAGGTCCATCCACCATAGTAATGCTTTATGAAGACGGGACGTGACACAAACCATTTGTTCCAACTCATCCATCAGCTGATCCCACTGGACCCCAAGTGTCCATTATGGGAGTCACATATGAAACCAAGCTAATGATACTGTCACTATAGGAGCAGCCATTAGGTCCAGGAGGCATAACATATGAACAGAGGGGAGAGAAAGAAGCAAGTGCCTCTGCTGGGACTTGAACCCCGGCTGCCAGGAATATCATTCTGGTCACTCCCCTACCGTGCGTCATACACTGAACCCACAACATCTTTACCAACCCCTATTAACCATTTCAAGCCCTTTTTTAGTGCCAACCCACATCTCCCTTGGATGAGTCTTCTGCCTCCCTGGCAATATCCCTTCTCCTGCCTCAAAAACTTGTTAATCGAGACATTTTGATCGCTTATGCAAATGTACCATTCTGTTTATTGTGCAATAGTCTAACACATCCCACCCGGTGCCTTGTGACATTGGTGACACAGATTGAGTGACTCAATATCAGCCACTCAATTTGAGCACTAGAAAGAACAGCGAGGTGGAGAGAATAGTGAGGGTGTGAAGGGAGCGAGGAGGAAAAAGAGCGAGCAACACAGAGGTAGGGAAACAGCGAGACGAGCAGTGACATGTGATATTTAGTACAGCAACTGCAGACTGCAAACCGTGCTGCTGGCTTAGCATGGTGGTTAGAGTCACTACCATTCAGTAGCTGGGTTGTGCAGGCAGAGCGTTCAGTTCCAAGCTGGTAGTTTTTTTTTTTTAATGTTACTTGCTTCCTAGGGAACATCTCCCTCTTGAGTTCTCCCACTCCCTGAGCTGGCCCACGCCCCTGGAGATGGTTATTTAGTTAGTGAAGTCCCCTGCAATGAGGGTGGGGGTAGAACCTCCAGCAAAAACACAGTAAAGTTATTTGCTGTTTTAGTATGAGCTGTAATGCTGGTCACTGTGGTTGTGGTCGCCATTTTGTATTCGCCATATAATGACAGAGCTGCTTTACTTTGTTCTTATTACATGGTACCTCCCACTCCACTGCCATCATGCAGCCCTATTCCCTTCAGGAATGAGAAGTTATTCATGAGGTACAGGCTTAAAAAACTCATTACACTTCTACTCTTTGCTCAGGGAATATTGAAATGAACCCAGGCCCTATCTCACCCATAATTTCACCTTCTGATTTTGCATCAGCATACAGCATAAAATTGATGCAAATTAATAATTGCAGTCTCCTGAAAAAACTTGACGTGGTGAAAACATGGGTTTTCTATACAAGCCCTGACATTTTGGTAATTAAATAATCATGGTTAAAGAGCACTACCATTGGCTAACAGATGGCGCTGCCATCCTACAACATCTTTCAGTTGGACAGACCCTCTAGAGGAGAGGGAGGGTAGTGATATTTGTTAATGCTAAATATCCTGTTACCAAACTCCTTTCCTTGACCAAACCCAAGGAATTTGAATGCCTAGCTGTAAGACTTTCATTATGCCTAGCTGAAGCATTCAATATGATTGGTTGCTACAGACCCCCATTTTGGGGAGGGGGGGCAGAACTATTCTCAACTTTAAGAAATGTTATTGACACCAATTCCAATGAGTCTATTTTTCTTGAGATCTCAACTTGACTGGTTTAACCAAAAAGCGAACACCCTAAAAGAACTGTGTGATGGATTGGGTATCGCTTAGCTCATATCTGAACCAACCAGACTCAGCTCTAAAAACCCTGCAATAGCTCTGTACTGGGCTTGAGACTGGCTAATAGGCTGCACAAAATATCATGCACAGCTGTATTTCATAATGATCTTAGTGATAACAATATAGTTGTTGGTTTAGAAGTTCAGAAAAAGCTCCACTTGCTCTAAATTTATCACCAAAGCAAGCTTCCTTAACTTCAAATTAGAAAATTTACCTTGCTGACCTTAGAAGCATCAACTAGCATAGCTTACTTAGCCCCCTCAGTGGATGAGGCACTGGGGCTGTTGACATCTTTAATAAACGCTTTCTAAATATTACAAATAAGCATACCCCAATCATAAAATGCTGAGTTAAAAGCCTCTTGTCCCTGGTTTACCCTGAACTGAAAATAGCTGTAACCCAGTGGGATAAACTATGGCCACAGCCAGACATACCAAAGCCTCTTCAAACTGGCGCTTTTAGAACCTCGCATAATAGCTGTACCTAGATGATCAGAACCGTCAAGACCAATTATTATGTGTCTGCCCTCGAAGGTGCCAAAGGCAACCCAGCAAAATATAGCAAACAATCAAATCTATTGAAGGTCATAGAATCCCTCCATCAATACCCATAAAGGCAAGATACATGGAATGAATTATAATGGAAAGTGTGCAAGGAACCTCCAAAGTTCCATAAGATTCATCCTAATTGAGTCCACCTCACAAACACCAACACCCAAGGCAGACAGCATCCACTGCCCTATGGCTTGGAAGGAGGATCCTCACGGAAGATCTGGGTGTGTAACCACAGAATCCTCACTGCAGAATGAGAGGGTTGAATTAGAGGGCAGATTCCCTCTTCAAACTGTCCTCACCCTCCTATTCCTCCTCCAAAGCCCACTTAATATCATTGAGGTCAGGATTCTATTCCACCTTGTCTTCGCCATCATGAACATTGATTGGAAACACTGAGGGAACCAATGATACCAGCAGTGTCTGAGAAGAAGGAATCTGTGACATACTTGAGGAATCCATTGAGGAATGCCCTGGAACAGGTGGCCCTATAAATGGTATAGATATTGTCTGTGGCAGCAATGCTAACAGGCATTGTAACATGTCTGAAAATGACTCAAGCACAGCCTAGGAGTCAGGGACACCTGAAAAGGGTTTGGAATTACCTGCATCGAAGTGCTGGAGCCAAACAACCTCGGTGACATATCAACCACAGTAGGTATGGCAGTGCCTGAGCCAAGCCCTGACCTTGGTGCCTCAACAATGTTCGGGGCTTCGGCAATGCTGCCAGACTGATTGTTGACTAGGATATACCTGATTTCAAGCAGTGACTGGGACCTTGCCAGTGAAGCAGCCTAGTCTCTATGCCTATGTTTGTGGCTGGATGATGAGGAGGACTATAACAATGACCATTCCTTGTCTTTGTCTTTCAACTTTAAAGATCATTTGTCAGTCAATAGTAAGGAGAAGCAGGCTTGGAGCCTGAAGCTTTTCTGTGCCTTTCAGCGCTTTCTTAATGTTGAATGTTTCTAAACACCTTCTGATGACATTGTCTTGTAGTCTGATTAAAACTCTGGAAAATCTTGCAGGCCCTCACATCATGAGATAGGCCAAAACAACACACCCAGATGGTGTGAGTATCATCAATGTAGATTTTGTAGCCACAAATACAATAATGGAACAAAGGCAGTTTATCCTTCAGCAGCATACAGAGATGATGCTGTGATGACTGTAGAAAATAACAAACAGTAATGGCTATTTCAACATTGTTTCTCTTTGTTAGATCCAACAAGGATCGATGGCAGGAAAAGAACTGAAAATTGTTGAGGCTCCCACGTTATATACATATTAACACTGCATGTCATTGTGGATGGCCCACTGGCTAGCTGAAAGTTTCCATGTAGTGCTGGCATTGATGGTTTGTAGTTACAAAACGTGTGGCCTAATGGAGGAGATCCTTTCTGCAGGTCATGAGGAGTGCAATGAAGTTAAAGGGGAGTTTAAGACAGATGTGAGGAAAGACTTCTTTACAGATGGGTGGTAGATGACTGGAGCAGCCTTCCAGAGTGTGTAGTAGGGCAAAGACTATGGGGAGCTTCAACCATGCATGGTATAGGCACAGGGCAAGTTTGGTAGTGAAGGGAAGGAAGAGAGGGATGCTAGTGACAAAACAGGCTCAAATATGCTGGAATACTCAGGAAAGCAGGCAGACTTGAAGGGCCTAGTAATCCTTTTCTACTGACAAAGTATACATTTCTACACATTCATGGGATGCATAGATCTTCCTAAGTAGAGGAGGCAGATGTTCATGCCATGGGACTTATTTCCCTGGGCTAATGGAAGGGATATGTTTTAAAAATACAGTTATTGGGGCGCGCGGTGGTGCTGAGGTTGAGGCACTGGATGCCACACCTGCGCCATGCCAGTGACCTGGGTTCAGGAATGGACTCTGGTCACTTGGGGCTGACCGGTCAAGCAATGATCTAGTTTCCACTGACAGCTCTCCTTTCTCGGGAGGGGACAGTGCAGCACACTATAGACTGACACCCAGCAGTGACTGGGTGTCGGCACAGGTACCACTGCCCAGAATGGGGTGGGCCCTTGTCCGGGTGTTAGATTGCCTCTGTGAAGGTGGAGACAGTCATCCATCCTATTGCACATTTGTGGGCCCTGGGAGTAAAACTGAGGGAAAACATGGAGCTGGTAGGCTCCATGATGGCTGGTTACACCACACCAACCCCTGGCAATCTGGATGTTGGCTTCCAGGGGGTGAGGGGAGGCTGGCCTCCTCAGCACCAGCCCTGTCATGGGGGGGGAACCCATGGGGGATGGCTGGGTGGGATGGGTGCGGGGAAGCCTCGCCGTAGAGATGAGTCCCCTGTGAGGGAGGGGCCAGAGCTAACTGCCCGCTACAAGGAGGAGCAAAAAAAGTGCATATGGAAAAAAAATGCAGTTATTGTTGTGGCAGAGTATGTCTGAGAACTTTTAAGCATTTGTTATATAACAGAATGCCTTGCTGTTTGCTCTGTCCTTGAAAATTATCCTCTGAGCTGCTCTTGCCAATGCTCATTTGTGCTATTAGTACTGAATACACTTAATCTGCACATGCAGCTCTTGACAATGCCCCTATGTGAACTGTTTCTGACAATGCCCCTATGTGAACTGCTTCTGACAATGCTCCTATATGAACTGCTTCTGACAATGCCCTTGTGAACTGCTTCTGACAATGTTCCTATGTGAACTGCTTCTGACAAAGCCCCATGTGAACTGCTTCTGACAATGCCCCAAGTGAACTACTTCTGACAATGCTCCTTTGTGAACTGCTTCTGACAATGCCCCATGAACTGCTTTGACAACGCCTTTGTGAACTGCTTCTGACAATGCTCCTATGTGAACTGCTTCGACAATGCCCCATGTGAACTGCTTCGACAATGCCCCTAAGTGAACTACTTCTGACAATGCTCCTATGTGAACTGCTTCTGACAATGCCCCTATGTGAACTGCTTCTGACAATGCCCCTATGTGAACTGCTTCTGACAATGCTCCTATGTGAATTGCTTCTGACAATGCTCCTATGGATCTGCATGCTCCTGTAGTGTTTGTTATTGTTCAAATCTCTGTAACTACTCAGTGATGTGGAACATTTATGAAAGACACTTTGCTCAAAGGAAGAAAGAAAGAAAGAAGAAAGAAAGAAAGAAAGAAAGAAAGAAAGAAAGAAAGAAAGAAAGAAAGAAAGAATGAATCAATATTTTGTGCCTGGTCTATATAAACGCAAATGTTTTAAAATACTTTATCTCCCCTGCCCCTAGGATTGCATACCCTCTACCTAAAGATATCCTAGATCTGTCCCTGCCTTACTTAATGCAGCTTGACACTTCAGCAACTGTAGATATCTGGTTGGTTACAGAGTGTCTTTCTCACCTTATTCTGTTCATTGCTCCGGGTGGGTGGGACTAGAGTGGTGAGGTGCATGATGATGTTGGTAATTGTGTATGCAGGGCCATATCTATCTGATTTAATATCTGCTGCTGTGAATTGTCTGGTTTGGGGAAGGAGAGCAAAAGAAAATAGTGGGTGCCATAATACACAAGAATGGTGAGGAGTGCAGACTGTGTATCATTGTATTACAGATCTTTTTTGCTGTGCAGAGAAACAATGTAGGAGCAGGATAAATGTATCAGAGTATTCTTGGTTTGCATTTTTACCACATAAGTACACACAATTCTCCATCCTAATGGTGAACTAGTGCAACCATCTGTGAACTAGTGCAATTTTAGATCAACTTGTCCTGCTGGTTGGTGTAAAAGAGGTTTAAATTCAACTCCTGTTCCTCTTCCCTCGGCACTTACTAACATACTAACATACTATTTGCCAGCAGATTAGGCCTTATGGTCTATCGAGTCTGCTCGAACCTAGATCCTTAGTTGGGTGCCGAGACCCTCCCATCCCTTGTGCTCCAGAAACCCCTATCATCCATCCCCACCCCCCTGGGACAGGCCATCATCTGATACATCCACTTTCTGTGTCTGTCCCACCTCTCTTGAAGCCCTCCACTGTGGATCTCTGAACCAGCTCACCAGGCAGTGCATTCCAAGGGTCCACCACCCTCTCAGTGAAAACCTCCTCCTCTTTTCCCCCTCACCCTTCCACCTTCCAACTTCAAACCATGTCCTCTAGTGATACCTCCCTGCTTTAGTCTAAAGATCTCATCCATGTTTACCCTATTTATTCCCTTGAGGTACTTGAAGACCTCAATCATGTCCCCTCTCTCCTCTCCTTCAATGAAAACAGGCAGAGCTCCTCAAGTCTGTCCTCGTAAGTCAAATCCCCAGCCCTCGTGATCATCTTTGTTGCCCTCCTCTGTACCCTCTCCAGGAGCTGTATGTCCCTCTTCAAGTGTGGTCTCCAGTACTGTACACAGTACTCAAGGTGTGGTCTAACCAGTCCATTGTACAGCGGCATAATCACTTCCTTGCTCCTAGAGGTGATCCCCTCATGATGCATCCCAACATCCTGTTTGCCTTGCTAGCTGCCTCCTGCACTGCTCAGAGTTATTCATACATGTATCCACCATGACCCCTAGGTCTTTTCCCCTGTTGAGGCTTCCAGCACCTCCTCCCAGGGTGTACCTGTGTTTAGGTTTCCCGACCAAGATGCAACACCTTGCACTTGGCGATATTGAAATTTAATTTCCATGTGTGAGCCCAGCTTTCCAGGGTGTCCAGGTCCCTGCAGGGCCAACTCCCTCTTCTCCCTCAACTACTGCTCCCATCTTGGAGTCATCCACGAAGAGACTCATTTCACACCCTATACCATCCCTGATGTCCGATATGTATGCATTAAACAGGATTGGACCCAGGACCGAAGCCCTGTGGTACCCACTACCAACCTCTGTAGGGTTCGAGAGCTCCCCACAGACCACTACTCTGAGTGCGTCCAGCTATCCAGTTTTCAATCCATCTGACCATCAAAGGGCCTACCCTAACCCCATCAGTTTCTCCACCAGACCATTGTGGGGGTCAGAGTTAAACGCCTTGCTGAAGTCCAAGAATAATACATCCACAGGCTTACCCCTGTCCAGTTCTGATGTTACCCATTCATAGAATTCCACAAGGTTGGTTTGACATGATCTACCTGGCACAAACCCATGCTGCCGACTATCCAGACCTTCCACCTCCTCCAAGTAAACCCCCAATCGTTCCTTTAGTATACTCTCCATTAATTTTCCCACCACTGAGGTTAAACTGATGGGTCTATAGTTTCCTGGTACTTCCTTCGACCCCCCTTTATGGATTGGTACCACATGTGCCTCTCGCCAATCCCTAGGTACCCTCCCTGTCTCAAGTGACCTGCTGAAAAGCTCCGCCAGGGGTGCAGCCAATTCCCATAGTACTCTCGGATGAATGCCATCCGGCCCAGGAGATTTGTCTTTCTTTAGGGCCTTGAGGGCAAACCACACCCTTACTTACTGCTGCATTTCCATTCTTTCTGTGTTGGCTAATCTCCATCTACCAAGTCTCTCCCTTCCTTTACTAAAGCTGTTTATGTGGCCAAAGTCTTACACTGTGCCTTACACAATGACGTATTTCTGTACAGAATTTACTTTGACTGACTAAAAAAGGATCATGTTGTTACTTAGGAGAACTGTCTCTCCATCTCCTATATGAACACACAGTACTATACCAGTGTGCACTTTATTCTGGGTAATCTGAAGTATTTAGCTGCCATTCTAAAGCGCTCTGCTTAGTCATGCAACATAAAAAGAGGAGCTTGAAGACTGAAGTGAATCATGTTGAAAGTCTAAATTGTATAATCCAGAAAACAAACACAAAAATAACTGAACTTTTAATGTAGTATGAGCATTTATTTTTGAACCTGTCTAAACAGCTTTCTGTTTTTAATCCATTTGTCTAGTACCGCTTTTTTCCACATATGACCAATGCTGCGATATGATGCCACACATTAGAAATTAAGAATGCATTTTACAGAGGGTTCCAATGTTGTTGTTCAAAGATAAAAAAAAACGAAAAAAAAAATAGTGCTGTATAACGGGGATTATTTCTGCATTAAACAGGACTAACATTTCAGCAGGTTTAACGTATACTATAACAAGCATTTGTCATACTTATACTTAGGTTCATACTTAGAATTGTAGATGTACAGAAGCAAAGCCCATATAAGAACATCTCCAGAAATCTGGAAGAGTGTACATTTTGTATAGTAAATATTTGTCCAAATTAATGTTAAAAGTAATGGGGTTATCTGTATCCAATAAAGCCTTTGGTAGTGAATTCCAAATTGGTATAATCCTTTGTGTAAAAAAATGATATTTAATGTCATTTCTGGGATATGTTAGTAATAACTGATAGTTGTGGCTTCTAAGGTTACAATCCCTGATATTAAAAGATAGTCCAAGAAGTGCCTTAAACTCTTTATCCTTTAATAAATTAAACATAAACAAGAGATCTCCTCTTGTTCTTCTCTATTCTAGAGAATACAGGCCCAGTTCATGAATTCTTATTTCATATCTTGGTTTGCATTCAGTCAATCATTTTGGTAACTTCGTCGCGGGATCCCTCTAAAGCATTTATATCTCTCCTAGAAGGGGCTCCATAATGGCGAACAATAATCCAGATGAGGCGCACATATGCTCTATACAAGGGGAGACTACAGTTTCTGTTCCGAGTAACAAATGCTCTTTTAATACATCCTATGAGTCTGTTCACTTGGTTTCTAATATGGTTACAGTGAGAACAGAAAGTTAAGTCAGATTTGATAATAATGCCCACATCCCTTTCCTCTGGTATAGGTTGTAACAATCTACCATTAAATTTAAATTGTATATTTGGGTTATCATTTCCCAGAAGCATTATTACACATTTATCGACATTAAAATCATTTTGTGCTGCCCATATCTCCAGTTTTATTATGTCTTCTTGCAAGTCCAAAAAGTCTTTTTCACATCCCAATTTTGCTACAATCTTTGTATCGTCTACAAATTTAGTGGCTATATTTGTTAAATTTGCCACCATATCTGACACAAATATAAAGAACAACATTGGTCCCAAGACGGACCCCTGAGGGACTTCACATTTCAATGCCGAATGTTGATTACTTTAGTCCGTTGAGCTTACTCACTCCACCTCTATCACTCGCTCATTCTGTTACTCCCGGTGCTGCAGGCTGCCCTTTTGCACTGGGCTCCTGCTTGTGTTGGCACCTTTTTCTGCCCAAAAACAAATCTGCAGCTGTCCTAACAAAGCTCCTCTGAGGTGGCTCACTCCCCCTCTCTCACTCACTTATTCTGTTTCTCCTGTCGCTGCAGGTTGCCCATTTGTACTGGGCTCCTGCCTCTGTTGGTGGCTTTTTCTGCCCACAAAGAAATGTGCAGCAGTCCCAGCACAGCTCAGTTGAACTCATTCACTTCCCTTCTCTCCTCGCTCATTGTGTTTCTCCCGGCACTGCAGGCTGCCCTTTTGTACTGGGCTCCTGCCTACATTGGCACCTTTTCTACCCACAAAGAAATCTGCAGTTGTCCTGACAGAGCTCCATTGAGATCACTCACTCCCCTGTCTCACTTGCTCATTCTGTTTCTCCTGGCACTGCAGGCTGCCCTTTTGTACTGGGCTCCTGCCTCTGTTGGCACCTTTTCTACCCACAAAGAAATCTGCAGCAGTCCCGACAGAGCTCCATTGAGGCTTGCGCACTCCCCTCTCTCACTCACTTTTTCCGTTTCTGCCAGCACTGCAGGCTGCCCTATTGTGACTGGGTTCCTGCCTGCATTGCTGCCTTTTCTGCTTACAAAGAAATCTGCAGCAGTCATGATAGGGGTCTGTTGGGCTCGCTCCTCCCCCTCTCTCACTTGCTTGTTCTGTTTCTCCCAGTGCTGCAGGCTGCCCTTTTGCACTAGGTTCCTGCTTGCATTGGCAACTTTTTCTGCCCACAAAGAAATCTGCAGCAGTCCCAACAGAGCTCCATTGAGCTCACTCACTCATTCTGTTTCTCCCAGTGCTGCAGGCTGGCCTTTTGTACTGGGCTCCTGCCTGCATTGCCACCTTTTTCTGCTCAAAAAGAAATCTGCAGCAGTTAAAATAGAGCTCGGCTGAGCTCACTCACTTCCTTCTCTCACTAGCTCATTGTGTTTCTCCCAGCACTGCAGGCTGCCCTTTTGTACTGGGCTCCTGCCATTGGCACCTTTTTCTACCCACAAAGAAATCTGCAGTTGTCCTGATAGAGCTCCATTGAGGTGGCTCACTCCCTGTCTCACTTGCTCATTCTGTTTCTCCTGGTGCTGCAGGCTGCTTTGTACTGGGCTTCTGCCCTGTTGGCACCTTTTCTGCCCACAAAGAAATCTGCAGCAGTCCCGACAGAGCTCCGTTGAGCTCACTCACCCCCTCTCTCGTTCACTTGTTCCGTTTCTGCCAGCACTGCAGGCTGCCCTATTGTACTGGGTTCCTGCCTGCATTGCTGCCTTTTCTGCTCACAAAGAAATCTGCAGCAGTCATGATAGAGGTCTGTTGAGCTCACTCCCCCCCTCCCTCACTCGCTCATTTGTTTCTCCCAGTGCTGCAGGCTGCCCTTTTGTACTGGGTCCTGCCTGCATTGGCAGCTTTTCTGCCCACAAAGAAATCTGCAGCAGTCCTGACACAGCTGCATTGAGCTCACTCACTCTCTCTCACTCACTTGTTTCACTCTCGTTCCGTTTCTGCTGGTGCTGCAGGCTGGCCTTTGTACTGGGCTTCTGCCTGCGTTGCTGCCTTTTTCTGCCCACAAAGAAATCTGCAGCTGTCCCGACAGAACTTCATTGAGGTTGTTCACTCCCCATCTCACCGCTCATTCTGTTTCTCCTATCACTGCAGGCTGCCTTTTGTATTGAGCTCCTGCCTCTGTTGCAGCTTTTTCTGTCCAAAGAAATCTGCAGCAGTCCCAACACAACTCCATTGAGCTCGCTCACTCCCCTCTCTCACCGACTCATTCCATTTCTGCTGGTTCTGCAGGCTGCCCTTTTGTACTGGGCTCCTGCCTGCATTGCCACATTTTTCTGTCCACAAAGAAACCCGCAGCAGTCCCAACAGAGCTCCATTGAGATTACTTACTCCCCCTCCCTCACTTGCTCGTTCTGTGTCTCCCGGCGCTGCAGGCTGCTCTTTGTACTGGGCTCCTGTCTGTGTTGGTGCCTTTTCCTGCCCACAAAGAAATCTGCAGCAGTCCTGACAGAGCTCAGTTGAGCTCGGTCCCCCTCTCACTTGCCCGATCCTAATCTGTCTCAAACACTGATTTCTGACAGTGACTGTGGTATTCTCTGCTGGAAGCATGAAAACAAATTTCAGCCAGGATATGAAAATGACAGCTACACTGTTCATAAGGAGGTGTGAAAATGACAATGTTGAAAATCTGGAGTGAAAATATTGCAAAGTTGCAAAACTACAAGGGTGCATGGAACCTGTGCAACGATGCTTGTAACACACTCATTTTATGGACTTTCATCACAATATTTTCCACATAGGCATTTTAGGACCTTGCTCATGAACAGTGTCACTGTGATTTTCTTAATATGTCCCAAACACTGATTTCCCACAGCTTACCACGCGATTCTGGCGCCGAACTGTGGAAAACACATTTCGGCAAGGATATGAAAAATGACAGCTGTACTGTTCATAAGGAGGTGTGTAAAATGGCAAAGTTGAAAATCTGGAGTGAAAATATTGCAAAGTAGTGAAGTTACAAGCATGCGTAGCAACTGCTCAACTCACACTAATGAAAACAGTCATTTTTGGATTTTTCCCACCAAATTTGCAACATACACTTTTTGAGACCCACCTCATGAATACTGGCACTGTTGTTTTATTAATCAGTCCCAAAGGTGATTCTATGCAGTGACCGCGAAATCACCTTTGGGACTGATTAACGCCATGACAGTGGCTGAATTCATGAGGAGGGGCCCACAACCCCAAAATTCCAAAAAATGCCTGAGATTTGCAAAAAGTTGAAAAAGCCCTATTTATGCCATTATACAGCTTACCAGCATTTCCTCAGTTCACAGTCAGCTTTGAAGAGTGCAGACGTGTTCCCGGTCCACCGAAAATCATCGCGCCGGACTCCGGAGGTAAGTGTGGGGTGAGGTGGGGTGTGGGGAGGCAGGGTGCACAGTGGGTGGGTGTGGGAGAGGCCTGGGAGACCACGTGGGACCATTTTCTTTTTTACAGGTTTAAACAAGGAAAAAAAAACCAACACGGGACAGTTTTTTCTTTACAAGGGCATTGGGCATGCTGGGGTGGGCTCCTAGCATGCCACCTGAATGTTTGGGGGGGGCTGTAGCTAATGAGTTGGGCACCCCCTCAGCACATATTCAGTGTTGGGGAGGGACTAAAGCCAGGGGATTGGGCACCGGCATAAACTGACCGCTTTGGGGGGAACCATTATGCCAATGGGGAGTGGGCTCCTATTGGCAACCTACACTTGCATGGGGACTGCAGCTGATGGGGATTGGGGCCCTGTTGGCAAACACACACTGTTGTGGGGGGACATGCTGCTGAGGGGATTGGGCACCCCATCGTATTGGTTAATCTGTTTGTTTTGAACATGGCGGCAAGCTGCTGCCATGTTCAAAAACAATATTACAGTACCAACATTCTGCCCAGCAATGATGGGTCACTCCCTCATTACAGCAGAATGGCTGATGCTGCAATGACAAGGCAGACCCTGATTGCAGCGGCTGAAACATTTCAAGGTGGTGGCATGCTGTCTGAACTAGTGTCAGCAGCAATGTGCCACCCCATTGAGAAAAGTGAGCCAAGCCTTTAAAGGCTGTGGGGGCATTGGCCACAACAGTGCCATGCCTCCACAACCTGCTTCTGGCAAGCTGTCGCAATATGTTTCTTGCGCATGCGCACAATCCACAGAAAAATGGATTGCCAGGACAAAATCAGATGAACCCTGAACTACAGACTGAATGTTTAAATCTGGATCCTTTGGGTCTTTAAATATGTTGATGCTTCAGCTAATCAAGAGACCACTGAATATGAAAAGACTTTTCAACATAGAGGTGTAAACTGTATTTACCATTAGACTGATTACATCCCTAGTTTTAAACTATAACCAAGGAACAACAGTTAGAGTACCATCTTTGACATTTAGCTAGTTCAAGCAATCTAATATTTAGGTTGCCTTTGCTACAATGTACAGTGGCTGCAAGGACAAGATGCACTATATATCTGGATATATTTGGAAATGCCACTGAAATTCAACTGATATTAAAGCAACACGGCAGCAACATTTAGCAAAATGTGGCTCTATTTTTATAACAGATACCAGGCACCTTCCAATTTTAATTGGTGGTAACACTGGCTAGTTCCACAAATATTTTATAAATGTTTTAATTTATTTTTTTCTCAAAAAAAAATAAAATAAAAAGACAGCCTCCACATCTGTTGTACAAATATCATTGTAGACATAATAAGGGTTAGAACTAAGAAATGAAAACTCATGGTGCACCATATAGGAGGTATTTAGAAAAGTAGATTTGAAAGGTATGCTATTTTTTATGTTTGTCATGTGCACAAGTGCCGACGAACATGTTAATATAAAGTTGCTATAGAGGGTGTGGGGGTGTGTCCACTGGAAGCTCTGTTTAAGGGGCAGGTCTGCAGCAAGTGAATAAGTAGGCAGGTCCAGTCTCCTTTATGGGTCAATATGGAAACATCCTTATGTCCTGGTAATGTGACGACTTCTTTCCTTCATAACACCCTTACCTCTTCTTTAAAGTCTCACCCTACCATAGCTGCTTCTATATTCTATTGGAAAATCATTCCAAGCATATTAAATCTAACCCCAAACCCTTAGCTTACACCCCCATCTGGGGTAAATCACCATATATCTCTTGATAATCACCCCATTTTTGTCATACCTGGAAAAATAAGGGTATTCTCTTTGCAGGATATACTTGAACCCAAGTCATTAAAGTTAAAATCTTACACATTCTCTGAGGCATATGGAATCTTCCCATCAGGATTTTTGGAAATATCTACAGCTTCATATTGCATGCAACTCTTACCTCACACCCTTTTCTATCAATTCTCTGTATGATAAGCACATCTCTAAATGGATAAAACAACATCCAATTTAAATAGCACTGTTTACAAAGATATTTGTGACATCCTTCCTGACTACTCTGTCAATGCTAAAACAGATGGAGTACTTTGTTACAATATAATATCACCAATGCACAATGGTCCAGATGTTGGCTCTCCTGTCACAAATCTTTTAATGATAAACGAGTTCCCTCATTCAAACCAAGATCCTTCATTTGTGGTACAGAACTCCTGTTGTATTACAAAAATGGGTTTATTGAACAATAACAATTGCTGGTGCTGCAATTCCCCAATGGGATTTATTGCATATCTTATGGCACTGTCCCCATACAAAAGATTTGGCACTGTACTCACAGATTTGCAATGAAAGTGGTAGGTCAACCTTTTACACTGGACCCTAAACATTGCATTCTTGGTATTTTTAATCACCGTTCTTATAAAATTTCATATTCGAGAGCAGATGGTTAAATATACTCTTCCTTCAAGTTAAACGCACAACTCTCATGCATTGAAATCCAACATAATCCCTACCCTTCCGGTATCATTAACCAACTATTGCAATATGCCTCTCTGGACCGTATGACATATATCTTGTCTGACTGACTCATGTTATATAACAATTGTTGGCAGGGCTTTTTAATTTTTGAATCAACTAAATCTTCACACCAATGTATGGACTTATATATATGGATTTTCCCCTTTTACTGATACATCATTGTAGTCTCGCTTTTTCCCCTTTTTATAGTTTCCTCTCTCCTCTTAACTCTTATATATCTTTTCTTTCCTATACTCTGTTCTCAATCATTCTTTATTACTCCACAATCCTTTTTTAATGTACTTTTTTCCCTTTTGCAGCATCATATATAATTATGTAACATTTTAATATAAACCGTATCTAATCATACTATCCACTTTAAGTTCACTACAAATGTCAAGTATATGCTAATTACATGACCTGTATTGTTTACTATATTTTAAACCAAAAGCTCCTTGTATTATTGTAGCAATGTTCTTATTATATGCTGCCTCAATTTCTTTAAAAAAAAAATCCTCACATTGTACTGTACTGTAAGAGGTTTGTCTGTATATCTTATGAAAAATTAATAAAAAAGTTTAACTGTAAAAATAAGTAGGCAGGCTGCTAATGACTCACTTTCTGTTTTTTGGGGCAGAGTTGGCAAAGTTTTCAAAGGACAGAGTCGAACCAATAGTGGCATGGCTCAGTCTTTTGATGTGTAAACAGCCCCGCAAGGGATTACATTTACTTCCTGGTTGCGAGTTCACACTGCCACTGCACTTACAGTGATGACAACAGTTGCCGTCAGGAACGAGCTTGCTTAGTAAGAACAGCCTGCTTGAGCTGACATGTGAATGCACTGTGCCTGTCTTCTAAAGCAAATCAATCCCTCCCCACTCTCTCCCACTGCTCTTGTCCTTCCCGCTCCCTCCATTCCCATTCGACGCCCCCACAGCAAATCACTCCCTCCAGCTGCTGCTGTCCTCCCCACTCCCTCCATTCCTGTTTGAATTCCCCCAGCAAATCAGTCCCTCTCATTACTTCTCACTGCTGCTGTCCTCCCTGCACCCTCTGTTATGTTCAAGCCTCCCACAGCAAATCAATCCTCCTGCTCCTCCCACTGCTACTGTTTTCCCCACACCCTCCATTCCCCATCCCCCCAGACACTGGGGAGCCCACTCCCAGTGTCCAGAAATGTACACAAAATCGTTCCTGTTAAAAAAAGAAAACCATCCCCAATTTCTTTCTTTTTTTAAACCTGCAAAAAAGAAAACAGTCCCTCATTGTCTCCCCATCCCCTTCCCCCATCCTTACCCTCCCACTGCGCACCCACCTCCTTGCTCCCCCTTTACCCATACTTACCTCCAGAGGTCAGGAGCAGTGATCTTCTGTGGACTGGGACATGTCTGCACTCTTCAAAGCCAACTGTCAAAGTGAAGATTTCAAGGTAAGCCAAATAATAGGATTCAGTGGGGGTCAACTTTAGTTGATATCACAACCATTTTAGAATTTTGGGCCCCAAATTTTCAACATGGGGTTCTTGGGACTCACCTCCTGAACATTGTCATGTCATTTCGTTACTCAGTCCTGAAAAGTGATTTTGCCATCATTGTGCAGAATCACCTTTTGGGACCTAATAATGAAACAACAGTGTCACTGTTCATGAGGTGGGGTACCAAAAAGCCCATGTTGCAAAATTTGGTGAAAAGATTCTAAAAAATGACTGCATTATGACTGTGCATTGCACAGTTTCTATGCACGCTCCTAACTTTATCAGTTTTTAATATTTTCACTCCAGATTTTCAACATTGCCATTATTTCACACCTCCTTATGAACATTATAGCTGTCATTTTTCATATCCTGCCTAAAACATGTTTTTGCACCTGTAGCGCAGAATGGCATGGTCGCTCAGTGAAATCACCTTTTGGGATAAGTGAATGAAATTACAGTGACATGCTTCATGAGGTGGGGTCATAAGAATGCTACACTGAAAATTTGGTGTGAAAATATTAACAAACAACAAAGTTACGAGCATGCACTTAAATTGGCAAACACAGGCTTATACCGTTGGTACTTTACAATATTTTGACCCCATATTTTCATTATAGCCATTTCTTCACTGCACCTCATGAATGTGATAGCTGCCATTTTTCAGATCCTGGCCAAATTGTTGTTTTCCATCCCGAAAGGTGATTTTGCAGCCACCGCATGAAATTACCTTTCAGACAGGAGTTAAAATTGTACTCTTCCTTTCTTCATGATGTGGCATAATAAGAAAGCTATGTTGAAAATGTGGTGTAAAATATTAAAAACAATGAAGTTATGAACCCGTGTTCAAATTTACAATGTCGGCTTCTAAGCCCCAAAAAAAAAATGGCACCAGTGCACCAACAATATTCGGCATTGACAAATGATTTTATTATCTATAACTGAAACTGTCTTTGTGAAAACATTTTCGTTGCACTGCTGCTTGAATGGGGTTTTCCTGCAATATACTGTGATATAACTGAAAATTCTGCAACATGTCGAAGCACAGTTACATGTGCAAATGGACAGACTAGGTCTGCCGTCAACATCTATGTATCTATGTATCCATGTCACTTGCTACCATTGTCCTGATTTGGATTGTTCCTCCAGTGCATCACTGCATGGTATCCCAAAGTATGGAAACATTTATAATAACACAGTATTTTCAGATCAGAAATAACTTGATGTCCATTACGTCTGCCACCACTTTCCCCCATTTCATAAACAGGAATGAATAAGTATCCTGTGCAAACACATACTTATTTACTAGGATTCCCTACCCACTCTACTACTCCAGGGTTCCCTGTGATTCCCTGGGTAAGGAAAAATGTGTCTGCAGCAGACAGGCCACTAAGGCTGATGAAACAGACCTGGGGCCCAAAGCAACAGGAAGTCAAGGTACTCACAAGAACAGTTCAGCTCCACAGGTCACAAACTTCAAACAAAAACACACAGTTTACTGTGATGCAGGATAACCCTTCTAGATAATCCTGCAACAGTAAACAGTGTGTTTTTGTTTAACATTGTGACCTGTGGATACGATCCCTTTTTGTGAGTACCAAGGAAAAATGTGTTCAGGCTTACCTTGAAGGCTTGTACAGACTGACTTCTGTTCATTTCCAAAGGTTAAACTTGCCAGAGAATTTCTTTTTTTTATATAAAGAACTCATTGTCTTCTCAAAAGAAAAAAAAAATAATGACAATGTAATAAAGAATTCCACACTTGAAAAGGGCAACTGCAGTGAGTCATAGAGCTCAAAATGATTGTTTGCACAGTTGTATCTTTAAATGAAAAATATATTTCTTTATACTGTATTTGTTCCTTGGTGTTTAAATGGAGTTCCCAATATGGGATTTTCTGAGATCCATTTATTTGAAATACTTTGCTAGAAAAAGATCAACTGAGATGTGACACATTATGAAAAAAGCAACCAGGGCAAAATAAAAGAGCAGCAGCAGTGCACAGAAAGCAATCCTACATAGCAGTTCTATCTCACAGCAACACAGCACTTTTTATTTCTCATTTACAATACATTCTGACACACTAAATTACCAAAGGATGAATGAGAAACCTGTGACTAAACATTTTTGGTTTGTAAAATGTGTTTATTAATACAAAAAACTTACAATCATACAGTACAACAAAGGAAACTGAGCAATAATAATACATTCTACAAGTAGGCAATATTACTATGTCCAGAGTATTGTCATCTAGCTAATACATTTTTGCTCTAGACTTCTGGAACATAAACTGTACATAACAGTATTGGTTATCACCAAACATGATTTGACATAAGACAATTAAGGTGGTGTAGAAATTTAAATGAAAAAGCTTGATGCCAAATACAGGTGTTATGAAGTTAAACTTCACCCACTAAGTTCACGTGAAGTGCCGCAGATTCACGCTTTGTGGAATTTGTGGAGTTTTCAGAACACTCTGAAACTTTGATTCACACAATTTGTGTGAAATTTTTGGTGAAATTCACCTTTTTTTAATGTGAACCATGAATTTTGTGGGCAGAGTGTGAAATTCACGGGTGAAATTTCATGCTTGGCAGCAAAATCCGTGAAATTCGCTGCTGCAAATTTCACGAAATCGCTCTATGAATTCCGGAGAATCTGCAAATTTACTTGTGGAGCAAATTTTGCTGACTTCGCAAACCTCTAGTGCCAAGTCTCAGTGTCATCAAGTACAGTGTAGCAAGTTAAATTAATTACTATGCTAGCCCCAAACCTAGTAAGAACCCCAGATTTGCTGCCTCTTACTGGTCAATTTTCTACTTTAAACTGTGATTATAAAATGTATATAGCTATTTGGATGAAACAACTAGAAGACCTGCTTCCCACACTGTTGGATAAGGACCAAATGGGGTTTCTCAGAAACTGACAAGCTCAGGACAGCATTCAATGCATGCTGTACTTGCTGGCATCTGACAACATGCAAAAAAACTCTCAGGCATTACTAAGTCTGGACACAGAGAAGGCCTTTGTCAGGGTGGCATGACATTTTTGTGAGCCACTCTCTCAACCTATGGCTTCCCTGGAGAGCTGGTGGAGATGCTTCAGGGACTCTATAGCTCCCCTAAAGTATACCTGTGAATTGCATGGGGTCAGAACTGGGCACGGCAGAATGTCATGCAGCATAAGTGTGTTGCGTGCTTCACCGGTAACTTTTCTTCTGTGGGGGGGCTTCGCTATCCACACCCGTTATGGGGTGCTGCAACCCCGGACCCCCCCCACTAAGGATTCTAACTCCGGAAGGGGTCCAACACAGAGAGCGCACAGGTCCGGGATTCGGTATAATATCATGCGCTATTATGCGTACAACATTATGACCTGGTACGCCTGAGAATCAGTGGTTCACTTATGCGCTCCTTCCTCTTGCAGATGTGAACAAGGCAGGGATGTCCCCTTGTCCCTCTCCTCTTTGCCTTGGGTTTGAAACCATTTGTGGCTGCAATCCACTTTCATCTGGGGATCACTAGGGTTCCAGTAGTGAGCAGGGACTTCAGGCTATCCCTATTTGCGATGACATCCTTCTCTCCCCAATGTCTCCAGAGACCTCCTTGGCAGCTGTTTGGGCGGTGTTGAACAAACAGAAGACAGAGGTTTTGTTAAACAGCTACACCCATCTAGTGTTTTGATAAACCAGCTTCCCTTTAAATGGCAGGAACAAGTTTTAAATATTTAGGGATGGAGTCACATGATGCTCTCAGGCTGAGCAGCAGTGTTTCTCTCAGCTCCATGTTCCCAGTGGTGAACAAGGGTTATCATAATATCATAGTAATGTGTCAGCAGAAAAAGCCCATCCTGGCCCATCTAGTCTGCCAATTACCCACCGCCCTTATTTGTCAACTGTGTGCAAGGATCCTTTCTGTTGTACTCTAACCAACCCCATATGTCTATCCCACGCTTTCTTGAATCCCTCCACCTTTTCAACACCTACCACCTCATCAGATAATTTGTTCCAGGGTTCAGCTGCCTTCTCAGTAAAATAATACCCCCTTACATTGCTTTTAAATCTTCCTCCTGCCAATCTTAAACTAGGACCCCTTATTTTAACTCCAGCTTTCATTTTAAATAGGCTTCCTTCCCTCACTTTATTTATCCCCTTCATGTATTTGAATGTCTCTATCATGTCTCCTCTCTCCATTCTAATCTCCAGCTGATATAGATTTAATTCTCTCAATCTTGTCTCATATGATTTCCTTGCATACCCTGCACCATCTTTGTTGCCCTTCTCTGAACCTTTTCTATTACATCTATGTCCTTTCTTAAATGAGGCCTCAGACAGAACTTCCCCATACTCCAGGTGCAGTTAACCATGGTCTTATACAAAGGCATCAACACCTCCTCTTCCTACTTGTTGTGCCCTTCCTATGCACGCCATCATTCCATTCACTTTACCAACTGCCTTAATACATTGGTCACCTACCCTAAGGTTGTTTGAGACTATAATCCCAGATCACTTTCCTGTTCTGTTCATTTTATCTGCTCTCCCCAGTGTGTGTGTGTGTGTGTGTGTGGTTATGCTTATAATAAATGGCCATTTTTTTTTTGTTTATTTTACTAACTGCAACCTCAGAAACAAATGAAGCAACTGACTGTACTTTCAACTGATATGAAAATCATACCCAGCTCTGGTATTGTTGGCTCCAGGAGATGGCGACTCTGCAACCTGCCAGACTGCAACCTCCATGGAAAAGGTCTACATCTGAGTCCCTGGAGGCAGACCCCTAACCCAGTGGTGCAAATGGTAGACAAGAAGTACAGGAACTCAGACATTGGCAAATGTGAAATGCAGAATGAGGATCCTCAATAAGAGGATATCAGTGTCAAGACATATCTATCTGTTTCACACTAGTAGATTCAAGTTAGAGATATTAAAGTATTTCTAGGAAAACAGCATTGTTGTACAAGTCAAATGTTGTTATGGAAACTCTGATTTCAGGTCAGAGGCCCAGAAACTGTCTTTATGTTGCTGGTTTAAGAATTTCACTTCCAGTGTCAGTGGGAAGAAGTACAGGAACTCCGTTACTGCTGCAAAAAAGGTACAGGAACTGAGTTCCAGTTTGTTCCTGTTCACTTTCATCACTGCACCGACCAGATAAACTGTACTTAATACTAGCAGACTTGGCTAGAATAAAAAACACTTTGGTGAAGGAGGTCGATGAGTTGCAGATATTGAAGTCTACCTTAGAATCTTTCCACTGCCGGCTAGGAGAGGTGGAGTCCCGCATTAGTTCTTTGGAAGACAACCAGGCTCAGGAGCTCCACAATGTATCTGAGTTGCAGAAATGAGTCACAAAACTGGAACTGAAGACCAATGATTTAGAAGCCCACAGCCAATGGAACAATTTGGTATTATTTAGTATTCGGGAGCAGGCAGAAGGCTCGAACATGTTGTCCTTTGTTCAGGGGCTGATTCAGGTCATCACAGGTCCATAGACTTAGGGCTCCATTTATTCTATTGAATGGGCACACCATTCACTCTGCCCGAACTCCTCTACAAAGTAAGCCTCGCACCATTATTCTCCGATGAGTGAATTATCAGGATAATACACATTCTACAGCAGGCTCAAGCCAAACACCCTCTTCAGTGGAATGGTCGTTGCCCTCTTTATTTTCTGTGACACTACACCATTAGTATGGGAGCAGCAGATGGCTTATAGAGACATTAAACACACTCTTTACAAAGCCAAGATGGAATTCTATATGAGGTATCCTACCTGACTCATCATTTCAACTGTCTCAGCATCAGGTGGACTTTTCATTGGCAGAGCAAGCCAAGAGGAACTCACTAAGTATTCCCCAGCTTTCATTTTCTATACCTGGAAAATGGCTACTTAATGGAGGTCAGAACACTGAGCTTTATTTTGAGGCTACGGTAGTGAAACAGCTCTTTCGTTTTCTGTCAGTAGCTGATTTAATTTGGAGTTCCAGTTCATTGTTCCAATATGGGCCTTGACTTTCAGGCTACTTGGCTCAATGGACTATTCTTTAATACTTCAGGAGGCCACAGCATTATCTGTTTCAAGAGCAGGTATCGGAATGGCCCTTGGATAGTCCATGTGACTTGTGCAGTCTGATTGTTAGAATGTTTTTCTGGCCTGCCCATGTTTTTCTGGACACTTTGTTTGGTTATTAACAGTGCTTATACACTAGCTATCTTATGCCTACACTGCGCCAATTGGACAAGGGGGTTCCACCACCTCAAAGCACCAGTGTAATGTGCCGAGTCATTAGGGTGCCAAGTTGGAAAGTCACCATCCTCTCATTTGCAGGGGCTGGCCTCCCCACACACCACCATTCTAAATATACTAACTCCTGGGAGGTAGACCTCGGGAGGGTGGCAAATCTGACAATCAGTGCTACAATGACTGGTACTGTACTGCAGGTGCCCTGATGACTGGTAAGGGAACAAGGTTATTGAGCATGGACAGATCAAGTTTTTTCATTGTGGGATCACAGAAAACCTTATTACAAGGATGCAGTGGGCACTATTGTTCAGGTGTATGCTTTCTGAGGGACCTCAGACAGTTCATTGGAACTGCTCCCTAGTTTTGTTTGGGGCATTGCTATTAGGTTGACTGTCTGATGGAATGCTATTCCCAGGATTCTTCTGCTTCTACTGACAATTATTTTGGTTTCAAAATGTGCTGGTATATTGGTTACCCCATGCTTCTATGGTTTTATTTAAATAATGGTTTTGAGCCTGGGTAGAGTGAGCTCCATGCCTATTCACCATGGGAGACCACAGAAAAGACCCCATTCCTAGGGTGCAGGGCAGTGTGTTTTTTCTCTCTCTCTCTCTCTCTCTTTTACTTTTCATCTGGCCATCGCCATTTAGTACGAGGTATAGAAATTTCACCAGGACGCAGTGGTTGGGAGCCTATGCTTGTTCACTGAGCCACCATGGTGTCAAGTTTTGTACCCCAAAGTGGAGTGTGTCCCCTACCTGCCCCTTTGCTGTTAAGTTGAGGTGCACAGGGAAACTTATCAGAGTGCAGATTTACAAATAATAAAAATAATAATAATAATAATAACTTTATTTCTTTAAGTGCCTTTCAAATTATCAGAGCTTTACAAAAGATTCACATAAGAAATAAAAACAATAAACACAATATAAAACAGAGCAATAATCCACAGGGTTCAATTCACTAAATATCGTTAAAAGCCTGGGACCATAAAAAGTTTTTAATGCTTGTTTAAAGCCTCCCTACTGTTAGCGCACTCCTGAAGCCAATGGGGTAGAGAATTCCAGAGGGTCGGGTGACGATAAAAGTACGAGCCCCGGAAGATTTCAAAAACACCCTCAGGATCTCTAGCAACCCCTTGTCAGCTGAACGGAGCTATAGGGAACTAGAAGCTCCTTCAAGTAGTCAGGGTCAAGTCCATGTAGGGCTTTATAAGTCAGTAAACCAACTTTAAAGGTGATCCACCACTGAATCAGCAGCCAGTGCAGACTACACAGAGTGGGGTTAATATGAGATGTTCAAGAAACCCCCGTCAGCAATCATGCTGCAGCATTCTGCACTAGCTGTAAGGGGTGGATATCAACCCCAGGAAGCCCCAAGTACAGGGAGTTGCAGTAGTCAAGGCGCGAGATCACAAAGATGTGAACGAGTATAGGAAGGTCTCCGGATGGAACAAGGTGCTTAAGCCTGGCGATGTTCCTGAGATGGTAAAAGAAAGACTTGACGATGGCTGACACTTGAGATCTTAGGGTCAGCCCATCATTGAGCACCACCCCCAGATCCTGCACCCATTTGTAGGTAAGGCCCTGGGCACCCCCTAGGTAAATTCCAGAGAGCTGGCCAGTCCTCAGCCCCTCTATCCGGTGACCTGGCTCCACAACCATCACCTCAGTCTTTCCCACGTTCAACTTTAGCCAGCTTAAATTCATCCAATCCTGGATTTCAACAAGGCAGTTATTAAACCCTTCACCCCTGCCTTTTTACTAAAACGACAGGTGGCATGCTGTTGGCGTTGGCAGCAATACTTGGTGGGGATCTGGGTTCGGGGAGGATGAGGTTACCTGGCACAAGGGACCTAGGTTTGGCTACTCTGCAGAGGGGCACCCAAGTAAATCCAACTACAGGAAGCAATAACTGTAATGTCCAGAACCAGGATTGGGATTTTTCAGTATGGCTTTATTCAAAACTAGCTGAACATAACAAAGCATAGATGGTCCCCCAAAGGGCTACGTTCACTGTAAATGCAGATTGGAGACTACAAGGTGGTCCACTTGAAGAATGAACCCATTTCTACTGTTTTCTGGCTCTGGACCCACCAGGCACTCAGCCCGGACTTGCATGCACTTTGATACACAGCCCAACTGGCCCGGCCTCTGCCGCCACTTGACTGATGGTTCATTGAAGAATGAACCCAACTTTACTTGGAGTGACACCCATCAAACAAGGAGTATATTTCCAAACTGTGGCTCCTCACCACTTAGAGTCTGCGACTCTAGAGAGATTTGTTTTCTACTTCCTTCGGACTCCCATCAAACAAGGAGAATATTTTCCTATCCTGTGGCTCCTTACACTGCTTAGAGTCTGCGACTTTTAGAGAGATTTGTTTTCTTACTTCCTTCGGACTCCCATCAAACAAGGAGAATATTTTCCCATCCTGTGGCTCCCACACCACTTAGAGTCTGCGACTCTAGAGAGATTTGTTTTCTTACTCTTCAGACTCCCATCAAACAAGGAGAATATTTTCCCATCCTGTGGCTCCCCACACCACTTAGAGTCTGTGACTCTTAGAGAGATTTTCCAATTTGTGACCCACGTCTGGGTACCTACCTCATCACCGGCCAGGCGCATGAGGCAAGTAGCAATCACAGAAGAAATCCGTAGAGGTGGACCTGGTTACTAAAGATGGGGGGTGTTCCCACCTCCAGCTCCCACAGCCCATACCCGCCATTTCTCGGACAAACAGAAACTTAAACTTTGAAATGTAGATTAAATGGTGGATGACCTGAAGCACCCACTCTACAACAGTACTTGAAACTTTTCAGACTTTAAACTTTAAACTACTCCATTTGTTTGTCCTAGTACAATAGGCCTCCCAAATAGTAGTTCACATCCCAGCTTTCATATTTTCCAAACTGAAGAAACATATTGTTTGCCCTCTCAAATAGAGCAAAACACTCACCCTTTCATTGCAGGTGCCCCACAGGCGAAGTACCACTTCTTTCACTGTTATAATGCCAGAACAGAAACTGTAAAAAGGCAGCTTTCTTCTGTAGTGGAAATTAGGGGATTGCCCCTGGAATCCACAGAGGGGCTTTACTCCTCCCCCGGAGGGAGGGGGCACTGAGACCTGGACAGCGGTCTCCACCACTTTAAACTGGACTCTAACTTTCTCCCAAGGAGGTAAACAGAAAACACTTCCTTCCTGCTTTAAGACAAACAGGAGACTTCCTTCTTGCTTTAAGACAAACAGAAGACTGACTTTGAAAACTCCGAAAGTTCTAAATCACTCCCTGCGCTGCAGATTCCAATGTGGCTTATGCAGCTGTGACAGTTCTATGGTGATGTCATCTCTCAAGTCTCAGCTGTGACTGAGAACAGAGTGAGACAGTGTGAAACTCATTTAACTGGAGTTTCACAAGCTGCCTTCCCTGCCTACCACTAGGCCTTACTGGGATTCTAGTAACCCCGGGTAACAAGGGGGTTACACTCGCCCTTGACCAGGAAAATGACTGTCCCCAGTGATTATGCACCCGGCCTTAGGCCATCCCACCCTATGTGCTACCTGCGGAGGGGGGTGATCAGGCCCCCTCCTACCATGTGCAAGCACAGGCAGGCAACACTAAGGGCCTAGAGGCCTGTAGCTGACATGTCAGCCTCTACTCTATCCACTTACTATGGACACCTAGTGGCTCTGGTAGAACTGTCCAGAGCATAGCCCTGATAGATCAGTACTGCAGTCCCTACGGCCACTGAGGACCACAGACTGTCTATCCCCCCTAACCCTCTAGGGAAAACCTATCTGCCTCTAACATAACATCCCAAACAAAACCAAAACCCAGGGACCTCCCCGACCTTGGGCAACCTGCAACTACAACCATTAAAATACCAATTAATACTTCCTCCCTACCCCCACAACCACACCTGTGGAAGGAAAAGGGTTAACACAGTAACAACCATAGCAATAACAACACAGTACTTTAAATTTTATACAATAAAGCACTGACGAGGATCTCCGATGAGCCCCTCCTCCTCTTCTTGTCTTCTCTTCTGTCTTCCCAAAGAACACCTGTAAGAAAAAGACAAAAACAAAACACACTCCTAATCTGCATACACAGTCTACCTAAACAACAACCCCTACCATACAAAAACACTGAACAGTCCCAAAAAGATTTTTAGAAAAAGGTAGAAAAACAGTATTTACATTAGAGTACAATAATGACATTATTACAATACACATTTGGGGGGATGGAGTGCCCTAAAAGTCCCAACTAGTGACCACAAGGAACGAAGGCTAGTCCAATAAAGAGTCTCTCCTGGGCCGGAGCCCCGTGAAACATAGTTCTAAAAGGCCAAAGTCCCGAAGGGGAGAATCTTTGTGGACAGTTCACACATTTTTTGAAGTCTGTAGTGTAGGGTGTGTACTGCAATGTCATAAAGATAGAAAAAGTGTTCGGACTTACCAGCCATTTGTAGCATACGACTTGCACCAACCTTGTCCACGGCTGAAGACTCTCCCTGGCAGCATTTCTTCTGATACAGCTGGGCGGACATCTTCCGGGAACCACAGGAGGGCACATCTGGAAACAACAGGGCTGATGCCATCATTGGAGAAGAAACCTTAGAACAGGAACAAAAAGAAAAACAGCTGGTTCGACGTCATCCGATTACCAGGCGATGAACAGGAAAAAGCTGGGCTGGTGTCCTCTCTGGATCTGAAGTCATCTGATGGGCCAGTAGATGGTTGCTGAACAAGACAGTAAACTGTAGACTGAAGAATGTGGAGCACCTGAGTCCTTGGTTATTCATATTGGCAGATCAATAAGGGCACTTCACAGTCTAGTGTGGCAGTGTTGACTACCACTGCTCAGCTCTCCATTTTGTAGGCATGGGCTTAATTACTGGGAGGTCCTCTGCACTGAGGCCAATAGTACTGGGGTCAGGGCTTGAATTATTACCCCATCTGGGTGCACATAACTCACACAGTGGAGACTTCACGTCCCTCTCCGTCCACTATTCTCACTCTGTCCATAAACTGTGTCCTGCCTCTTCCACTGTGTATACTTTCGTGGAACAGTCTATTCTTTACATGCTGGTTGGCCCCAGGATGCACATGTTTCATTGCTTCATCCCAGATCCAGGATTTCCTGCAGTCCTCAATCTCCTCCCAGACTCTCCGAGGAAAGGTAGGAAAGGTCATACCATAGATTTCATTGGCCTTTCTACGAACCAGTCTCTCCTCTTTACTTGCTTTGGTCAATCTGAGACCGCTGGCCTGGCTTGGGGGTGGCCAGTCCTGGTTCTGTCAGCTTTGCATCCTCAAAGAAATTAAAAACGGATCCCTGACTTCTTCCTCTTGTAAAGCCAGGGCAGTGGCATCACCACCTTCTTCAACACATTCCTCCAAGGCAAGATTTTGAGGCTGTGTACCCGTTCCTTTCTCACAAGGCCACATAGGTTCCCCCTCATCTTCCTCTTCACTGAGGATCTGAGCCCAGGAGTGAGCAGTCGTTCTCACTCCCGAGACTATTCATTCATCACTAGGCGCGGAGGTTGACACCTCCCATTCAAAGGCCTCCCGCATCTCATCTTCACCTGCGAGACTTGGGCTAGGCCCCCCATCCAGGGGTCTATTGATGCTTTATCCAAACTTTTCCTCTGAGATCCAGAATCCAAAACTTCAACTTCAGATTCAGTCTCTAACTCTGCACCCTCTAGCTTTGTGCCACACTCCCCTGAGGAACCTTCTTCCACAGGCTCCGCCTGATGCTGTGTGCTGCCAACTGCAGATTCCTGAATTTTTGTCCATGTGGAGCCAACGAATTTGAGGCATTTTATACAAGCCATATTTTTGAAGGCATCCAGCACAGTGAGGAATCATGAAGACATCCCTTCCAGCACTCAAGCATATCTGGCATACATGCACTGGATAATTAGGAATTGCCACATCAGGAGGAGTTGCCTCCATAGACCACTTTTCAATATCTCTCAGTCTATTTACTGCTGCTGTTACTGCAACCTGGGCATGATCCGGTCACGAGCTGGTCCTGAGGCCATAACTGCAGAAAAAATAAACAAAAGTTCACCGTAACTGAAAGTCCCACTTTAATGAACACACTCTGTAGCTTTAAAATGGCTCCTCTGCTGCTGTGTTTACTTTACTACCCCACCCTGTAATGGCGGCGGTAGCACTCCTGTGCATCAACATTAAGACTCTGGGTCAAGCCACTGCGCATCCGATTTACATCAGCTACTGATAACTTTTACTCAAACTGCACAACTTGCTCTGATTTGGCTTCACACACATTTACAGGATTTTCCTTGGACTTTTCACATGCTGGCAACATTCATTTAATTACAGTCCCTTAAAAACTTCAGGTTTCAGCACAGGATTGCCTGCTTCTACTAGTGTTGCACTTTGCTACAACCCACAGTCTCTCTCTGGCTGCAAACTTTAAACTGAGGCTATTTTCACTTCCATGCATACATTCAATGGCTTTACAGACTTGCACTTGCTGGCAGGACATCACACAGTCGTTACTTGCAAAGCGACTACTGCTGCACACACATTTTATATGGCATTACTGAAAATCACTGTTTGAGCAGTTATATGAGGGTTTACTCACTGTTATTGTAGCAACTTGCTGCGATGGGGTAAAACGGCCTGCAGCCAGACTTTGAAGGCCTCTGAATGCAAATGGGCAGGCAGTCTCCGGGATCGTCATTTTATACACCAAATTCACTAATTCCACAATCGATTTGTGGGTTGAGCCCGATTTTAAACTTAAAAGTCACTTTTTGAATGTTTATAGCACTTTGAATCCTTTGCGACGCTCCTCCACTGCCAGTACACCACTACTCTCTGTCTCCTCTCGAATGCTGAGGCAGACTCCAGAAAAGCTGGCTGAGGGGCAGGACTAATGGCAATATGACCAACCACACGACGCCATGCAATGAGCCTCTTCTTCTCGCGAGGGCTCCTCTACTCACGGTGATCGGGTTAGCAGGCAAATTTAAACTGTAAATGCACACTTTTTTTTTCAACTGACTTACGCGGAGCCCATTTCAACCATTTAACATTGCTATTAACTCTGCAGTCTCTAGCTTTGCACAGAAAGCATTTCCATGTCCAGGGCATAATTCTCTGTTGCTACCCTAGTCTTCCACACTTTCCTTCACAGAAATTCATTTTAAAAGCATTTCAAACATCCAGGGCACCATTTCTCTGTTGTTACCCCTAGTCTTCCACACTTTTCCTCACAGAATTTACTTTAAAAGCATTTCAAGCATCCAGGGCATAATTTCTGCTGCTACCCCTAGTTTTCCACACTTTTCTTCACAGAATTCGCTTTTTAAAACTGACAAAACGCTGTAAACTTTTTTGATGCAGGACAAGGGCACACTCTTTAGCTTTACAGCTCCTTGGTAAACAGTTGGCATTTTTTAAACAGCAGCACAAGATTCACAGCACACAGAAACACACTAGGGAAATTGCTTCAACTTTTTGGGCTACCGACTGCCAGATAGCCAAAACGCTAGCCCACTTGCCCAAGCACCTTCCTTCCCGAACAAATCCCAGTGGTGCCTCCATTTTTGTAACTCCTCACCCCTGCCTTTTTACTAAAATGACAGATGGCATCCTGTTGTCGTTAGCAGCAATACCTGGTGAGGACCTGGGTTTGGGAGGATGAAGTTACCTGGCACAAGGGACCTAGGTTTGGCTACTCTGCACAGGGCACCAAGTAAATCCAACTACAGGAAGCAATAACTGTAATGTCCAGAACCAGGATTGGGATTTTCAGTGTGACTTTATTCAAACCTAGCTGAACATAACAAAGCATAGATGGTCCCCCAAGGCTCATGTCACTGTAAATGCAGATTGGAGACTACAAGGTGGTCCACTTGAAGAATGAACCCATTTCTACTGTTGTCTGGCTCTGGACCCAACAGGCACTCAGCCCGGACTTGCATGCACTTTGGATACACAGCCCGACTGGCCCGGCTCCCCTGCCGGCCACTTGACTGATGGTCCATTTGAAGAATGAACCCAACTTTACTTGGAGTGACTCCCATCAAACAAGGAGTATATTTCCCAAACTGTGGCTCCCCACACCACTTAGAGTCTGCGACACTTAGAGAGATTTGTTTTCTTACTTCCTTCGGACTCCCATCAAACAAGGAGAATATTTTCCCATCCTGTGGCTCCCCACACCACTTAGAGTCTGCTGACTTTAGAGAGATTTTCCATCCTAGACCCATGTCTGGGTACCTACCTCATCACTGGCCAGCACATGAGGCAAGTAGCAATCACGTAGAAATCCGTGAGAGGTGGACCTGGTTACTAAAGATGGGGTGTTCCCACCTCCAGCTCCCACAGCCATACCAGGCCATTTCTCTGGACAAACAGAAACTTAAACTTTGAAATGTAGATTAAATGGTGGATGACCTGAATCACCCCTCTACAACAGTACTTGAAATCCTTTTCAGACTTTAAACTTTAAACTACTCCATTTGTTTGTCCTAGTACAATAGGCCTCCCAAATAGTAGTTCACATCCCAGCTTTCTTCATATTTTCCAAACTGAAGAAACATTTTGTTTGCCCTCTCAAATGAGAGCAAAACACTCACCCTTTCATTGCAGGTGCCCCACAGGTGAAGTACCACTTCTTTCATTGTTATAATACCAGAACAGAAACTGTAAAAGGCAGCTTTCTTCTGTAGTGGAAATTAGGGATTGCCCTGAATCCACAGAGGGACTTTACCTCCCAGAGGAGGGGCATTGAGACCTGGACAGCGGTCTTCACCACTCTAAACTGGACTCTAATTTTCTCCCAAGGAGGTAAACAGAAAACACTTCCTTCCTGCTTTAAGACAAACAGGAGACTTCCTTCTTGCTTTAAGCAAACAGAAGACTGAGTTTGAAAATGCCCAAAGTTCTAAATCACTCCCTGTGCTGCAGATTCCAATGTGGCTTATGCAGCTGCGACAGTTCTATGGTGATGTCATCTCTCAAGTCTCAGCTGTGACTGAGAACAGAGTGAGACAGTGTGAAACCCATTTAACTGGAGTTTCACAAGCTGCCTTCCCTGCCTACCACTAGGCCTTACTGGGAATCTAGTAACCCCGGATAACAAGGGGATTACACCGAGAGAGCACTATCCTGGTCGGATGCGAAAGACAGGTAGAGCTGGGTATCATCAGCATAGCAGTGAAACCTCAGCCCATACCATGTTACAATGTCTCCGAGGGGCAGCATAACACTGCAAACAACATGGGGAAAGCACTGAGCCTTGAAGTACCCCATATGACAGCGAAAGTGGGTCCAAGGAAAGACCCCAGACACCTCTCTGAGTTCTGCCAGTGAGGAAAGATGAAACTACCTGAGGACCATATGTGTCAGTCCGCAGATGGATCTCAGCTGCCCAAGCAGTACCCCATGGTCCACAGTGTCAAAGGCTGAGAGAGATCAAGGAGCAGCAGAATAGAACAGCTTCTCTGATCTCTTCATCAGGAGATCATTGAGCACCCGAACCAGAACAGTCTTGGTACTATACTTCTTTCAATCCAGACCGGAGAGGTTCATAAATGTTATGGATGGTCAAGTGGTTCTCTAGTTGTACTACCACTACTTTCTCAATAACCTTCCCTATAAAAGGGAGGTTCAAGTTCAAGTTCAAGTTTATTGCAGGAAAACTCCATTGAGCAAGCTCATTCACAAGGAGGTCCTGATACACAGAGACTAAGCAATGTACAATACAGATAGGTAATAACAGTAAATACATGAAATGTGCATTACATGATTGAGGCTGAAATACATACAAGGCTCCATATTGACGAGCGCAAGTGGTAAACACTAGTTTAACACTGGGAAATGACAAACTGTTTGCATACTGATGAATGAAACATGAGGACTGGTATATGCAATACATATATTTTGGCAGCTAGTACAAACAGAATACAAATGATGAGGGGGATAGGAGTGAATTGAAAGTGTAGCATTGGAACTTATACATTGGAAGGCCAGAAGTAGGTGGGGAGAGAAAGCATTTAATATGGCAAGGCAATTATATCTTACCCGTGTATGAATATGGCACATGTGGGGAAGAGAGAGATTTAATGACAGTTACAGGTGTCTTTTATTTTGGCTGAACTTAGCGATTTGTAAAAGTTTATTGAAACTGTGCTAGTTAGTTTCAGTATGGAATGCAATTGATTCCAAATGGAGGGAAGGGTATATGCATAGGACGCTTACCAAAGGAGGTCCGGCCCTTGGTATATCAAGCATAATAAAGTCAGATTTTCTTAACGAGTATGCACTATATGAGATACTAATGAGGGATGAGAGATAGCTTGGCAATTTCTGCAGGAGCAGTTTAAGAGACCATAGCCTAGCATGGAGCAGGCGTCTAGTAGTAAGGGAGGTCCAACCGACAGCTGCATATAAATCACAGTGATGCGAACGGTAAGGGGAGTTGGTAATGAACCGTAACGCAAGGTGATAGAGGATGTCCAGTTTACTTAGATTTGAAAGAGTGGTGGAGGAATAGATTATATCTCCATAGTCGAGCAGGGGGAGAAAGGTGGCCTGGACAAGTTTGTTCCGAGTTTCAAGAGGGAAAAGGGGCCTATTTCTGTAGAAGAAACCTAACCTGGCTTTTAACCTTCTAGAGACCTTCAACGTGGTCATTGAAAGATAATTTATTATCAATCCAGATACCCAGATGTTTAAATTTGGTTACAACTTCCAGGGGCTCATTTAGCGTGGTGACAATGAAGTCTTGGACTAGGTATTGGAGGGCCTGTAACAGCACTGCGGAGAATATCATCGCTTTAGTCTTCTTCGCATTGAGCAGAAGCTTTGCCTTTATTAGATTATGCTCAAGTTGTGTGAAGTCCGTTTGAAGCACTCCCTTGACTTCAGATAGAGATGAACCAGATGTATACAACACAGTGTCATCCGCAAAGAAGTGCAGATGGGATGTAGATATGTTAGCATCTAAATCATTAATATATATGGAAAACAAGATAGGGCCTAGGATGGATCCTTGAGGGACTCCTCTTACAACTGGCAAGGCAGCAGAGACTAAGCCTTCCACCTTTACTTTTTGGGATCTCCCAGTTAAGTAGCTAGAGAACCACTATGTGGTATGGTATGGTATGTGGAACCTAACTTTGCAAGGCAATTGACTAATAGTTTATGGTCAACAGTATCAAATGCTTTGCTTAAGTCCAAAAAGACAGCGCCAGTTACTTTCTTAGCATCTATAGCAGAGATCCAATCATTGGTTACTTTTGCTAGGGCAGTGATGGTGCTATGATTGGCCTGGAAGCTGGATTATGCTGGGTTAATGAGGAAGAAGGTTTCAAAAATGAGATTTTAGCTGAAAATGGATCAGTTTTTCGAGTATTTTAGAAAGGATAGGTAAGATGGAGATAGGCCCATAGTTGTTTACATCACACGGGTCACCAGATTTAAATAAAGGGAGGATGTGTGCTGATTTCCAGCAGGACGACACAGTAGCAGATGTAATGGAGAGGTTGAAGATGTGGAGAATTGGGGCCGTGAGATGGGCAAAGCCTGTCCTTAAGAAAAAGGGTTCCAAGCCATCATCCCCTGCACTTTTTGGTGTCCAAGTTAAGAAGAGAATCTTCGACTTTTAAAAGTTATCTCATGCAGTTGGAAGGGCTAGGTGCAAGGCTAGATATAGGGAAGGTGTGCTGACTCACTGCAGAACCAGCATAAGGTGACGAGTCAAAAGCTAGTCCAGCTGTGGCAAAGTGGGAGTTAAGTTCCTCCAGGACTAGGGACTTGTTTTCACAATCTTGCCACTTGCAACTATCTTTGTTGGGACAGAGGGGCCGTGGGCAGTCCTTGATAGATTTGATAGTCTTCCATATCTTATATGGGTTACCTTTAGCTTGTTCGAGAGCAGAAATATAGTAGTTAGCTTTGCAGAGCGTAATTTTTCATGGTGTTCCTGGCTGTTCTAAAGTCCTGCCAACCGAAGATTCTTTGGAATGTCTAGCTTTAGCCCAGAGCTTATCTCAAGCTATAAGAGCTGCCTTGAGATCCAAGGATAACCAGGGGTTGGAATTGTTCCTACCTTTACTTTGATGAAAGGGCATCTGTAGTTATTCAGAGATTCGGGTCCAAAGAATCTTCTTCAGGTGGGGAGCTTGGAAACTCACCTGAATCGAGGGAGCACCAGACTATCTGAACCAGGACTGGGCCAATGATGTCACAACATCCCATAATCAGGGAGATGGGGCCCAGGTCCAAATTACAGGATGTAGGGTGCATACTCTGGATGATCCGTATGACATCCACAAACTGAGTCAGGTTAAAGGAGCTCCAGGAAACATGAGGTGAGGCGTACCAAGCACCATCAATAGAATCCCTGTAGAGTGAGTCAAAATGATCTCTGACCTGATGTTGGCCACCTTACTCTCAAAGAATCGAGCAAGCTCATCACACTCTATTTGCGAAAAAGGTCTTCAGAACTGCAGGCAGGTTGGGTTGCACAACCTGTCCACAGTTCAGAAGAGCTGGGCTGGTTGATTCGTTGTTGCTGTCTATTTGTTATTATCTAGGTTAGAGTTTTACTTGTTTGACGTTTTCTGAAACAATTGTTTTCAAAAGAGCACAAGGAGCACATATGTACAGGGTGTTTAATTTCTTTATTATAATATGGGGCAATTCATTTTGCTTTGTCAGCAATGATAAGAAGAGTGCTTATTGTATCTTTGATTTACCCTTTACAGTATCTAGGTCCCTACTGAACAGCCTCTCACTTCCACTATGACAACATCCCATCTAACATGTATCACCTGGAACATTAAGAGGGGTAACTCATCATTGAAGCCTACTCAGGTCCTTACTCACCTGGCTACCCTTAAGGCAAAATGGCATTACTTCAGGAACCTCACATCCCTTCTAAGAATGCTAACTTTTTCAAGGTTATGAGGGCCATGCTTATGGTGTGGGCAACAGCTCCAGTAGAGCTGAGGTTCTCGTTCTGGTTAGGCAGCATCTCCCTTTCAAGTACTGCAGTTACATGCAGACCCTGAGGGCTACTTTCTCATCTTACAGGTCACTATAAGTACCTGTGAGAGCCTGCTTCATAATATTTATGGTCCCAGCTCAGATTCACCTACTTTTTTATGTTGATTGTGCACATGCACAAGAAACATATTGCGGCAGCTTGCCAGAAGCAGGTTGTGGAGGCTTGGCACTGTTGTGGCTAATGCCCCCAAAGCCTTTAAAGGTTGGGCCACTTTCCCCAATGGGATGGCACGCTGCTGCTGACACTAGTTCAGCCAGCATGCCAACACCTTGAAACGTTTCAGCCGCTGCAATCAGGGGCTTCCTTGTCATTGCAGCATCAGCCATTCCGCTGCAATGAGGGAGCGACCCGTCATTGCTGGATGGAACATTCGTACTGTAATATTGTTTGTTCACATAGCGGCAGCTTGCCGCCGTGTTCACAAACAATATTAGTGAGCCCCCAGTGCTGAGGGGGTGCCCAATCCCCCTCGGCAGTATGTGCCCCCCCACAACAGTGTGTGTTTGCCTACAGGGGCCCCAATCTCCATTGGCTGCAGTCCCCGCATGAGTTCAGGTTGCCGACAGGTAGCCCATTCCCTGTCGACATAATGTTCCCCCCCACACCAAAATGGTCGGCTTATGCCGAGGGGGTGCCCAGTCCCCCTCGACTCTAGTCCCCCCCAGCACTGACTATGTGCTGACAGGGGTGCCCAAACCCCCATCAGCTACAGCCCCCCAAACATTCAGGTGGCCCGCTGGGAGCCCACCCCAGTGTGCCCAATGCCCCTGTAAAGAAAAAAAACACCTTGCAATGTTTTTTTTGTCTTGTTTAAACCTGTAAAGAAAAAAACAGTCCCTCACTGTTTCCCTGGCCCCTCCCACAACCCGCACCAACCCACTGCGCGCCCTGCCTCCCCTCACCCCCCTTACCCCCCTCACCCCATACTTACCTCCAAAGTCTGGAGCAATGATCTTCAGTGGACTGGGAACACATCTGCACTCTACAAAGCCGATCGCAAACTGAGGAAATGCCAGTAAACTGTATAATGGCATAAATAGGGCTTTTCAACCTTTTGCATATCTCAGGCATTTTTTGGAATTTTGGCACCAAATTTTCAGCATGGGGTTATTGGGCCCCCTTCTCATGAATTCAGCCACTGTCATGTTGTTAATCAGTCCCGGAAGGTGATTTCGAGGTCACTGCATGGAATCACCTTTCGCGACTGATTAATGAAACGACAGTGCCAGTGTTCATGAGGTAGGTCTCAAAAAGTGTATGTTGCAAATTTGGTGGGAAAAATCCAAAAAATGACTCTTTCACGAGCGTGCGTTGTGCAGTTGCTACACACACTTGTAACTTCGCCAATTTGCAATATTTTCACTCCAGATTTTCAACATTGCCATTTTTACACACCTCCTTATGAACAGTATAGCTGTCATTTTTCACATCCTGACCAAAATGTGTTTTCGCAGTTCTGGCGCAGAATAGTGCGGTCGTGTGGGACATCAGTGTTCAGGACACATTAAGAAAATCACAGTGACACTGTTCATGAGCAGAGGTCCTAAAATGCCTATGTTGAAAATTTTGTGATGAAACTCCATAAAATGACTGTGTTACGAGCATGCGTTGTGCAGATTTCGCGCACCCTTGTAACTTTGCAAATTTGTAATAGTTTCATGCCAGATTTTTAACACTGGCATTTTTTCACACCTCCCTATGAACAGTACAGCCGTCATTTTTCACATCCTGGCTGAAATGTGTTTTGGCACTTCTGACGCAGAATACCTCAGTCACTGTCGGAAATCAGTGTTTGGGACAGATTAGGATCAAGCGAGTGAGAAAGGGGAGTGACTGAGCTCAAGTGAGCTCTGTCAGGACTGCTGTGGATTTCTCTGTGGGCAGGAAAAGGCACAAAGCGGCAGGAGCCCAGTACAAAGGGCAGCCTGCAGTGCCGGAGACACGGAATGAGGCGAGTGGGGGTGAGTGAGTGAGTGAGCTCAGCAGAGCTCTGTTGAGACTGCTGCTGATTTCTTTGTGGCAGGAAAAGGCACCAATGCTGGCAGGAGCCCAGTACAAAAGGGCAGCCTGCAGCGGCGGGAGAAACACAATGAACAAGTGAGAGAGGGAGGAAGTGAGCGAGCTCAACGGAGCTCTGTTGGGATTGCTGCAGATTTCCTTGTGGGCAGAAAAAGGTGCCAACAGAGGCAGGAGCCCAGTACAAAAGGGAAGCCTGGCCAGTGCAGTGCCAGGAGAAACAGAATGAGCGAGTGAGACAGAGGGAGTCAGCGACCTCAACGGAGCTCTGTCAGCACAGCTGTGTATTTCTTTGTGGGCAGAAAAGTACTAATGCAGGCAGGAACCCAGTACAAAAGGACAGCCTGCAGCATGGCCAGAAATGGAATGAGCGAAAGGAGAGAGGGGGAGGACGAGCTCAACGGAGCTGTGTTGAGACCGCTGCAGATTTCTTTGTGGGCAGGAAAAGGCACCAACACCGGCGAAGCCCAGTACAAAGGGCAGCCTGCAGTGCCGGAGGCACTGAAACGGAGAGGTGAGTGAGGGGTGAGTGAGTGAGTGAGCTCAGCAGACTCTGCTGGGTCTGCTGCTGGATTTCTTTGTAGCAGAAAAAAGGCAGCAATGCACGCAGGGGCCCAGTATAAAAGGGCAGCCTGCAGCGAGCGGGAGAAAGGGAATGAATGAGTGAGAGAGGGAGGAAGTGAGCCAGCTCAACGGAGATCTGTTGGGACTGCTGCAGATTTCCTTGTGGGCAGAAAAAGGTGCCAACAGAGGCAGGAGCCCAGTCACAAAAGGGCAGCCTGCAGTGCCAGGAGAAACAGAATGAGCGAGTGAGACAGAGGGAGTGAGCGACCTCAATGGAGCTCTGTCGGGACAGCTGTGTATTTCTTTTGTGGGAAAAGGTACTAATGCAGGCAGAAACCCAATACAAAAGGGCTGCCTGCAGCGGCAGGCAGGTGAATGAGTGAGAGGGAGGAAGTGGCGAGCTCAAGCGGAGCTCTGTTAGGACTGCTGCTGATTTCTTTAGCAGAAAAAGGCAGCAATGCACGAGGGGCCCAGTACAAGGGCAGCCTGCAGCAGCGGAGAAACAGAATGAGCGAGTGACAGAGGGAGTGAGCGAGCTCAATGGAGTTCTATTGTGACTGCTGTGGATTTCTTTGTGGGCAGAAAAGGTGCCAACAGAGGCAGGAGCCCAGTACAAAAGGGTAGCCTGCAGTGCCAGGGGAAACAGAATGAGTGAGTGAGACAGGGGAGTGAGCGACCTCAACAGAGCCTCTGTGGGGGCAGCTGCAGATCTTTTGTGGCCAGAAAAGGTGCTAAGACAGGCAGGAGCCCAGTCCAAAATGGCAGCCTGCTGTGCCGGGAAAAACACAACGAGCAAGTGACAGAGGGTAAGTGAGCTGAGCTCAATGCAGCTCTATCATGACTGCTGCAGATTTCTTTGTGGCAGAAAAGGAGGCAATGCAAGCAGGAGCCCAATACAAAAGGCCAGCCTGCAGCTCCGCAGAAATGGAATGAATGAGTGAGAGAGGCGGAGTGAGCGAGCTCAATGGAGCTGTGTTGGGACTGCTGCAGATTTCTTTATGGTCAGAAAAAGCCGCCAATGCAGGCAGAAGGCCAGTACAGAAGGGCAGCCTGCAGTGCCAGGAGACACAGAATGAGCGAGTGAGGGAGGGGGCGTGAGTGAGCTCAACGGAGCTCTGTTGGGACTGCTGCAGATTTCTTTGTGGGCAGAAATAGGCAGCAGTGCACGCAGTGGCCCAGTACGAAAGGGCAGCCTGCAGTGGCAGGAAAAACAGAATGAGCGAATGAGAGAGGGGGAGTGACCGAGCTCAATGGAGCTCTATCATGACTGCTGCAGATTTCTTTGTGGGCAGAAAAAGACGGCAATGCAGACAGGAGCCCAGCACTAAAGAGCAGCCTGCAGCGCGGCCAGAAATGGAATGAGCGAGTGAGAGAGGGGGAGTGAGCAAGCTCAATGGAGCTCTGTCGGGACTGCTGCAGATTTCTTTGTGGGCAGAAAAAGGTGCCAACAGAGGCAGGAGCCCAGTATAAAAGGGCAGCTTGAAGTGCCAGGAGAAACAGAATGAGCGAGTGAGACAGGGGGAGTGAACAGCCTCAGCAGAGCTCTGTCGGGACAGCTGCAGATTTCTTTGTGGGCAGAAAAAGGTGCTAATGCAGGCAGGAGCCCAGTACAAAATGGCAGCCTGCAGTGCTGGGAGAAATACAATGAGGAGTTAGAGAGGGGTAGCGAGCTGCAGCGGAGCTCTATCATGACTGCTGCTGATTTCTTTGTGGACAGAAAAAGTGGCAACGCAGGCAGGACCACAGTACAAAAGGGCAGCCTGCAGCGCGGCCAGAAAGGGAACGAGCAAGTGAGAGAGGGGCAGTGAGTGAGCTCAATGGAGCTATGTTGGGACTGCTGCAGATTTTGTCATAGGCAGAAAAAGGTGCCAACAGAAGCAGGAACCCACTACAAAAGGGCAGCATGCAGTGCCAGGAGAAACAGAATGAGCGAGTGAGAGAGGGGGAGTGAACCACTCAACAGAGCTCTGTCGGGACAGCTGCAGTTTCTTTGTGGGCAGAAAAAGGTGCCAATGCAGGCAGGAGCCTAGTGCAAAAGGGAAGCCTGCAGCACTGGAAGAAACAGAACAATCAAGTGGCAGAGGGACAGTGAGTGAGCTCAACTGACCAAAGTAATCAACATTCGGCATTGACAAATGCTTGTTTTACTAACCTTATGAATATCATCTCTTCCTATACTAATCTCCCCAAGCTGATTATGGGGGACTGGAATCTTACTCCTGACAACACCTTAGATAGATAAGGTGTAAATAGGATGGGCCTCTTCTCGGCATAGAGAACTCTTCAGGACCTACTCGATAGCTGTGGGTTGGTGGACATTTGGAGAATTCTAGATCCTGTAGAGAAAGAATACTCTTTCTCTTTCCCAGTCCATGGCACACACTCATGGATAGACTATGCAATAGTTAGTCCCTCTTTTATTCAAGCCACTTGATATTGTGAGATCCACAGCTGTGTTATTTTGGACCACGCTCCTGTATCCCTCTAAGTGTTCTTGTCTCCTTCGTTAGAGAGAGATAAATGCTGGAGGCTGAATAATCATTTGTTGAAAGATGTATGGTGTTGGACTAAAATCATGCAAGTAACTGTAGATTATTTTACAATTAATAAGCCTGTGGCACAATCTCCAGTTACTTGTTGGAGTGCCTATAAGCGTATAATTCAAGGGGAACTGATCTGGCTGGCCTCCTCTAGGAAAAAATGAAGGGAAAAGCAGATACAGGATTTACTGAGATCTGTCCATCTCTTGGAAAAAAAAATGTTGATCCCAACTCCTTGAAAGGCAGACCGAGCAGGGAAAGGGACAAATATGCTGAGATGAACAGAGAACAAGCAAAGCATGCTCTCTATTGAGCACGTTTAAACTATGAGATATTTGATGGGAAGGCTAGTAACTAGCAATGCATATTAAACAATTGAAATGGCTTGCCTGCTGCTGGCTTTGCAGTCGACCTGGACAATTCAGTGCTAACGGCCCTAGAGAAACTGTGGGTTAATTTAAGCAATACCATGAGCAACTGTACAGGAAGAAGAGGGGCCCACCTGAGTCAGAATTTCTGATCTTGAATTATCTTAGACAGGCCAACAGGCATACACCTGTAGTAGACCTGGGGTAACCCCTCCGGGGGGGGTACCAAGGAGGGAGGGAGATAGTTCCACTACCTTGACCACAGGACAGTGGCAGATCAGACAAGTGCCAGCACTCAGGATGGCTGCTTGACACTGGGGAATGGGGCAGACATCAACCGGCGGCTGAGTGGGCAGTTTTCCTCTTTTCTGCCCTCCCGACCTCCTATAATCAGGCAGCCACCTACAGCATCCTGGGGTGGGGACGTCCATCAGAGTTGGTGGTGCTCCACACCACCTAGAATGCCACAATTTCCCACCACCAGGAACTGCCAGTGAAGTGGTCCAGCACTGCCCTACCCCTTGGGAGAGAAGCATCCATGGGACACTCTAACTCCCTCCCTGCCGGCCTCCACTCCTATTGTCCCGGGCTCTGGTGTGAGCCCGGGCCACCAGCATGCCAGGCAATCCCCCATCACCCGGTGCCATGGAGCCAGCTGAGAGCGCACAGTTTAAATGCATCCAGTTTAGGGATAAGGCTTCCAATGTTGACATGGACTAAAACCAAAAAAACCTGTAGGATGCTGCTGGCACAACTGGATTAGGATTGGGATGCAAATTACCAGCAAGAATAAGCAACAGAAGCAGCAGTTGTTCGAAAACACAGTACACTTTAAAAGAATTAGAACTGACTTCTCTTCAGTATTTTACCTTTTAGATGTTAAGAAGAAGCTCCTGACAAATTACAATAAGACATCCCCTGCAGGGCCATCATAATGGAGAACCTTTGGTTGTAGGACCATGCAGTGGTGGATCCTGAATTTGACAATAGGGGATGCTGGGCTGGTGTGCATACTTGAGATGCAATTTTTTTTTTCTTTTATATTGTCTGCAATTAACTTTTCATTACATTTTAACAGAAAATACAAACATAATCCATAGTTTTGAACATAAACTTTGTACAATAAATAAAAATAAGTAAAACAAACTCCTTCAACAAAACAAAGAGCTACAACAGCAAGCAAGTTACAATGGGGGGAGGGGTGACTGCACCCTTCACCACCCCATAGATCCACCACTGGGACTATGCAAGTAAATGGCACCATTATTGACACCTCACCTGACCTTTCTGAAGGGCAACTTTTGCTACTTTGTCACATATTCTTTCGCAACATCTCACATATTTGGTATTCATTCTTTGTCAAATAATTAAGGATGCCAAAAAAAAAAAAAGATAATTCTCTCGTTTGGTGACCAGGACAAGTCCAGTGACCACCCTGTTTCCTCAGCCCTGTCATCTTCCCCACCCAGCCATTCTCCCAATCATTTAGTAAAAAAAATATGCTGTTCTATGGCACTGTGCCAGCAGCTAACAGCATAAATATTTGTGGCAGCCTCCTTAGCTTGACCTCAACAGTTCCCCAGCTGGCAGTTTAACAAGTGAACCCTTTCTCAGACTCATTTCATGATTTGGGTAATAGAAGGGACAGTCTTGCTAGGCCTGTCAGTCCCTACATCTAACCAACAGAACAGCATTCCATTACAAATTATTCAGTCATGTACCCAACTGCTTGGGGGTCACTGACAATGCAGACCACTTCTTCCCCATTGCTTTCTTAGATGAATAGGTGCAATGCAGGTATGGGAGAGGAAATGGACTAGCTCACCTAAATAGGACCAATGCTGGCCGGTCAAATCATGCATTGGTGGTTAGAAGAGGAGCCCACTTGTTAGACTCGCTCTTTGGGGTTGGTGGGGTGAGAGGAAGGCTGGGGAAGGATGAGGCCAGGGAGTGGTGATGGAATATATTATTTTAAAATTGTGTGCATCTAGCCAGACCACCTGCAGTGGTAGGGTTACTGCTCATGACACTGGCAACCTGCATTCAGGAATGACCACGAGACGCCGGGTGCTGGCTGGGGGCCGGAGGATTGGGCATCCAGAAGGATTCTTTCCTCCTCCAGGGAGGGAGGGAAGCTGGCTCCACTGTTTCACTGCCACCTGGGGGCCCACAGGTGATGGTGCAGCTGGGAGCAGCTAGTGGGAAGGATGGATGCTGGTGGGTGCCGTGCATTATGGACGGTTCCATGCATGCGCACCCCTTGATGGTGGGAGGGACCCAGAAAGCCAGAAAAAGAGTCAGGCCCTGGCAGAGATGATCACCGGCTCCCCACAGGCCCCACATTGATGATGTGGCACTCATCCAACTGGGACATGGTCTGGTAGGTGTAGGGCGAGGCTCCACTGCCACCTAGCCCATAGTCCCGAGTAGGGAGAAGATATGTGAAGGCTGGATTTGGAATGCAAGCCCACAAGATGTCGGATGATGAGTATGGAGGAGCTGGTGGGATGGTGGGCCAAGGGTCTGAAGCGGGGGGGGGATTGTGTGTATGAAATATGAAGAGGCTGAGGGTGAAAGATTACTGATGTGGGGGAGGGAGTGGTCAAATGACTAGACCTGGTCACTTGAGGAGATTATGTAGGAGAGCATGAAATTCTGAATATGTATATTTTTTTTTTTTTTTTAGTTGTTTAACCGGGTGAGACACACTAAGCTGAAAGCTTTTTTACAGGTGCAACCTGGGAGCACAGGGAAGTTAAGTGACTTGCTCAGGGTCACAAAGTATGCAAGTGGAAGCTGTGGGATTCAAACCCAGGTCTGGTCTGCTGGATGTCATCAGATTTGGAGCTCAGAGCCTTAAACCACTGCACTATACTGCCTCCCCGATAAATGAGCATGCACCCCAATTGCTATTTTACATCTGCATATGGAAAACACAATTTTTAAATATTGGGTCCAGACCCTTTATCATGTTGGAGGCAAGTAGTACAGTGGTTTAGGGCTCTGAGCTGCAAACCTGAGACCTGGGTTTGAATCCTACAGTCACCACTTGCATACTGTGAGACCCTACAAGTCACTTAACTTCCTCATGCTCCCAGGTTGCACCTGGAAACAAGTTTGCTTAGTGTGCCTTTTCTGGTTAAACAATTTTCCTTCCCTTCCTTCCCTTCCCTTCCCTTCCCTCCCTTCCTTCCCTATCATGCAATTCTTTGTTTTAAGAAATAATCTGGTGTTGTTGCAAGCCATTTGCTATAATATCTTTCTGAGATGAAGACTTGATAAGTAACACAGTAGACATCTTAATGGTGTTTTCACAGTTCCCAGACCTAATAAAAGGCTTTATTTAAAATCTGGCAGAAGTGAAAGTACATCCTAGATCACTGATCCACAGTACTATTCTCCTATAAATATTGTCTCTGCTGAGGGGATTTTGTATTTCAACTCCTGAAACAGCTCATTTTCTCAAACTAATAATGCTTGCCATCTGTTCTTATGGAACTGGGTTCCCTTTATAGTTTGTTTTAACAGTGAAGGAAATGTCTTTGCCAGCCAGTTGTTTTGCTTATCCTGTTTTAATGAGTCTGCGTACACAATCAGTATTCTCCTTTTCCTTAGGATCCCTAGTGACAGTTGCATGTTTAGAATGTTTTCCACACCTTACATGCCCACTGACATACCTCTCTACTGTGCCTCACAGATTGCTCCACAATACCACCACACCACTTCCCTCTTGAACCTCCATCCAGTATCCAGAGGACCAGTGTATCCTGCCAGGGGTGTCTTCTGACCTTGTGGAGGTGAGCCTCCAGATGCCTGAGCTCCTCCATTGCAGTCATATTCTCTGTCAGGGGACTCCTCTGACTTAGAGGAGAGAGCATCTCATCAGAAATCCCTGGAGCTGGCTAAAGGTGTCCTGAGGGTGTGCTGGGGGGCTGCTGGTGTTGTGAGCAGCAATAGAGGCCCTCATTGGACACACCAGTTGCATTTTAGCTGCTGTTCTCCATGCCCCTCCATCCTCAGTCACACACATGCTCAGAGCTGGCCTGGGGCTATCCAGCTACATGTGGTCACCAAAGTTGCCAATTTTACTACCACCATGCCACCACCAGGAGCTACTGTGAAAGTGGTGAAACAAGTCTCTTTCCGCTAGGAGAAAAGTATCCCTCTGAGACATTGGATCCTTCCCTGCTAGCCTTTACACCTTATCTCTGGGGTTAGAAGCATGAACCCAGGTCAACAGCATGCTAGTGTGAGCCCCATCATTCAGTGCAAAGGAGAAAACTAACTTATAATCATTTGAATGGTTTTACTGTCACAAAGATAGGGCCGGCAGTGAAGAAAGTCTTGACCAAAGCTAAGGAAAGGCAAGGTTAAGGAACTCATACAGCAAGTCAATAATAATTGTAAAGAATAAACAGGATCTCCTATGATTTGACTTAGAGAAACAAAAGGAAAGGTTCAGTGGCCCTATGCACTCGTACAATATGCTGACACAAAACTGAAGTGTAACATGCTTCCTGCTATGCCTCAATACAATTTTGCCATAATCAAAACCGGTGTGTTGTCTGCTGCTATATAACAGGGCTGCTCAGCCTTCTGATACAAACTGCTAAATCCAGATGTTAGGGGGCACATACATTATCTGCAGCTGCTTACATGGTAGATTATCTCAAGCACTGGAGTCTGTGCATGGCATAGCACAACTTGCATGACTCTATGCCATGCACCAAGTCCCACCCAGTGGGTGGTACCAACAAAGTCTTCCCACCTCACCTCATATCACAGACCTTCTTCTGGGCCATCTTCAGGGTACCTTCCTAGCAACTGCCTGGTTCAGGCTGCTGGTCCAATGCTCCCCTCCAAATTTTCTTGACATTCCTGGAAGCCAGTGCATCTCTGCCCTTAACCCTAGCCTTTGGCTGCCACCAGCTATCTGCTCCCTCTCTTGAATGTTTGTTCTGGTTCACAAGCCTGCTCTCCACTGTAGACCTCTTTGTACAAAGTCTACCATAGTTTTGGGGACCTGTAGCTTTTAAATGGGGGATGGAAGCTGGTGAGCAACATTAACAATAAGACTGTCATTAGACTGGCTGCTTGCACTCTCACTCATTTAGGAACCAAAAGACTGAGGTGGTGAGGGGTTAACTGCACCAGTCATCATCAACAACTCCTATTTATCCTTTTTATACTTGCCCACCACAGCCAAGGGTAGTTGAAGATGGGTGTTGGGGTGCTACAGTAAGTGGGATGGGTAAAGTGTTTTTCTTATATAATGGGTGAGTGTTGAGGGGGAGAGATGGACATGACAATGTATGATCTTCCTATATGATTAAAGAGGAATTCTTTTTTGATCACAAATTATTCTTTTATACCAGAGAGGAACTGCTTTCAGCAGCCAAGTCCTTCCAATTTGAACAAGAGCTAGAAAAGGCATTGAGACATATGCAGCATGGAGTTCAGCCTCTCCTGCATCACTGATTGACTGCTACAGGTCATAATGGTTTACCAAGAACTTGGACATGCTCAGTGTCTGCTCTCTGTAAATAATATTGGATCACAGGGGATATCCTCACCCAGATGAAGGAAAGGGACAACTTCTGGGAAAAAGCCAGGTCCTCTCGCAGTAAACACAACTTCCAATGCTATAGAGCTGCAAGAAACCACTGCACCAACCTTATCTGCCAAGCAAAGGCCAATTTCCACAAGGAGCATCTGAATAAAACTTGGGGCAACGGGAAGAGTGTTTTGTAGGACGTCAAAAATATCAAACATCAAAAACCTTCTTGGGAAGGATGAGAAGAAGATCCCCCACTCACTCAACATCAACAACGTCATGAGTATTGACCCTCAGCACGTCGTGAAATCTCTCAACACAATGTTTACTGACCTGACTGGAGTGCTACCCACCCCGACTACCTGCACCCTGCTGGGGAACAAACAAACTGCACTACAGTAGGCTCTCTAAATTTCGGGCAATGGATACAAATGAAAGGTGCAATCACAAAGAAATGAAAGAAACAAATAGTTCAAACAAAAGGAGTTTTTTTTTAAAAAAAACACATGTTAGTTTTAAGCACATGCTAATGAAAATAAAACAATTAATTAATACCCAATGAGTGTTGTTTTGCTAAAAAGGGAAAACAAGAAGCAAACTGCATTGGAAGGGAGTGCAGGTGGACAAAACTAAGAGGAGTAGTGGAGTGCAGTTTTGTAGACTTAATTACCCTGCCATATGTGCTCCCCAAAACCTTAAAGCCTGGAAAGAAAGGGTAATAGAGCAACACTAGCATGGGAATGTGGTTTTGAAACAAACTGCACCCCTCAAGGGGGCTCAATCCCTGTCTTCTACTTCAAAAAAGTGTCAGTGAAGGAGGCTTACAAACACATTAAAAAATACTAGGCAAAACCAGAATGGGGAGTGATGGAGTCGATCTGAAACTCCTATTCCTAACACTGATGTCATCATCGTGCCAGTTACAAAACTATTTAACAAATCACTGGCTCTTGTACAATTCCTCAGGATCTGAAACAGGCTCTCATGATGCCATGCACATGAACGGTGACCATTGATGACTCCTCACCTTCACCCAACACATTGACACAGTGGTAAAGGCAGGAACACCAAGCTGGAGTACTCTATAGGCATAAAAGTATTTCACTCCAGAGGCCATCTGTCTCTCAGTCTCCAGCTCCATCCTTTCTACCATCAACTATGGATTGGTGGTCTATGGCACAGCAACAGACATTGCACTAAAAAGGATTCATATTGCCCTAAACAAGGTTTGTAGGCTCACAATGGCTACAGATCAAAATACCCACACCTGCTCCTTATACGAGGAGACCAATTGGCTGCCACTAAAGAACAGGATTATATCCCAAACATGTCTCCTTGGAAAAAGGCGCTAATGGTAAACCCCCCATGCATATCAGATGTCAGAGGCTGTCCAAAAGGATATTAGGAGGGAGGTAGTGAAATACTGGATTCAGGGGTTATCCAGAAATTCCACATCCCTGGGCCTCACCTGTAGTCCTTGTTCCTAAGCCAGATGGATCTACTCATTTCTGTGTGGACTATTGTGGACTGAATGCAGTCACAAAGTCAGATGCCCACCCAATGCCATGGATGGACAAACTCCTGGACAAGTTGGAGGACAACATACCTTAACCATTGACCTGACAGAAGGGTATTGGCAGGTAGAGCAATCGCCAGAGCTAGAGAGGTCGGCCTTCATCACCTGATAGGGTTATTTGAATTTAAGTAATGCCTTTTGGAATGAAAAATGCCCCGGCCACTTTCCAAAGGTTGGTGAACCAGGTGTTAAATGGTGCTGAGGAGTACGCTGTGGCATACCTGGATGACATTGCCATCTTTAGTGCCAGTTAGGAGGAACACCTGTCCCACCTTAGGGAAGTGCTGGGCAGGATACAGAGGGCCGGGCTCACTGTCAAAGCTGAGAAGTGCCAGGCAGCCATGGCTGAAGTGGCATACCTCAGACATGTTGTAGGCCAGGGACAGCTCTGTCCTAACCAAGTGAAAACAGAGGCAATCAAGGCATGGCCCAGACCAGAAACACAGAAGCAGGTCAGTGTTTTCTGGGGATAGCAGGGTACTATAGGAAATGTGTACCAAATTACAGTGCCCTGGCTGCTCTCCCATCTGGCCTGTTAAAGAAAAGGATGCCTAAGAAAATTACCTGAGAACCAGCCTATGAAAAAGGCTTTACTAGACTGAAGGAGGCACTCATGCAGTGCTCCTGTATTGGCAAGTCCAGACTACAGCTGACCATTTGTAGCCCAGACTGATGCCTCAGATGTGGGTATTGGGGCAGTGCTGAACCAGCCATCCAACCAATGGAAAGATCACCCCATAGTGTACCTGAGTAAAAGCTACTTCCCAGGAGCAGGCTTACTCTACTGTGGAAAAAGTGTCTTGCCATGGTGTGGGCCCTAAAGAAGTTACAGCCATAATTATATCGGGCAGCATTTTGAGGTACAAACTGACCACAATCCCCTGGTTTGGCTGGCACAATTGATAAAACAAATGGTAGACTACTAAGATGGAGTCTTGCCTTGCAGGGGTATGACATGATGGTCTCACACAGGGCAGAGGTGGCCAATGAAAATGCAGATGGTTTATCACATTAATATGAGGAATAAACTAACTTAGGGAGCTCATCCCATGCAGGGGATAGAGCCCCCAAATTCAATCTAGGTGGGGAGGATTGTGATGCTCTGCCCTCTGCTTATGGTTATCTGTATGATATTGGTATTATATATAAATGGTCTGTGTATGAAATTGTCTCACACCAGTCAGCAGTGTGTGAGACTTGGCCTTTAACTTTCAAGGTGTCAGTGGTTGAAACCACAGGATGTTATTAAACTGACTAGAGGAACCATTAATTAATACATCCTTCTAGAGAGACAGTTTATTCTCTTTTATATCCTGTGCATGCCTTTGAAATTGATTACCATGTAAGTCTTTATGACCTGGCAGGAAGAAAATAATTTGGCTGGTTCCTCTCAGTTTTAGCACATAGCCGAGAAGCAGTGATAGAGTGTGGCATTGCTAAGTTCAAAGAGAAATGTTTGATCCCAGACTGTCATATTTGGGAAATGGCTTTTTGCTGATGTTCACATTATTTAAAATACATCCTTGTAGATAATTTTGTTAAGAATTAACTCCAAGGGAGGATCTAACTGACCTCACAAAAGGGGAGGGGAGATGGTGTTTCAAATCAACAGCTAACAGAGGAAACAGCAGCATATCATTTTGGACTCAAGAGGCTCTCTCTAGACTTGAAAGCACTTATGGTAATCACTACTGTAGCTAGGAAAGAAATTAAGTATTTGTGGTAGGAGTTTTTGTACTGTAACTTCCCATTTTTGTGTGATTGTGAGCTTTCGATATTTGTTCCATATTTCATTTCACCTGTTTTAAACTTTTTAGTAAACAACATTTTCTTTATTATACTGCCTGTGTCTTCTCAGTACTTTTTGCATGTGATTGCTGAACCTGTGTTTAAAGCTGACAGCTTTTAAGAGCTTAATAGTGCTACTAAGCTTGCTTAAAGGTAAGAAATACCTGGGTCTCATATAGAGTTGTAAGGGTTCATTTTGGATACCTAGCTGGGTGCCCTGGGGCGGAAGATTATATTGCATTCCCCAAAGAGAATATTATCTGAGCCTGTTAATTGGGTATGCTAGCATAAGGTTCACAGTTTGAATCCCTCCAGAACTCAAGGCTAATAGGTGATTTGGACCCAAAACAGACAGGAGGGTTACCCTGTCTGTCATCTGTTCACACTATTGCACTCTGAGATTGACACTGTAGGAGCAGAGGACCTGACCTGCAGAGTGTGTTTGTGACACTTGCCACCAACATGCATATAATTTTTGCATATTTACCAACATCTAGCAGTTTTGTTGAATTGTTACTACTTCAGCAATCATATCAGTAGAAACTGGAGTGAGACATAGAACCTTCCTTTTATGTAAATAACTATTGCTGCTACTGAACAGAGATTTTAAAACGCAGCAATCCTCAGCTGATCCAAAGCTGCATTCCAACACCAGAAATGTATATTTACAGCTTGAATAACTCTTTAGATGCAGACCATTTGTGGCAGTGCTACACCTGTAGGGAGTCTAATGTGAAGGAAACTAGCAGCTTTGGACCCTCAGGCAAACATGAAAGTGGTTCATACTTCACTTAAAGGCTACAACAAATGTGTCAGAGAAGTCCCTTAATATTTATAGAACATCAGAAAGGGATAACAAAATACTCCATTTAGGTCAGTTGCCTTCAGTTCTAAGGCTGCTGACATGAAAATTGGAGAGAGATCAGATAGAAAAGTCTGTCTGACATATGAAAAAGTAGCCAGTCTGTTCTTCTCAGCTACAGTAATTCTAGAGAAAATGCTGATCTCTCCTTCCACATTACCTCCTGACAGCCCTCATATTAGTCCACTAAAGCATTGCCATGGGCATGAACATGTTGTGATATAAATATACATGGTATGCAAGACCTCGATTTCTCTATGGCAATGTGGGTCTAAGTTCTGTGGCGGGTGTCCAGGATGCCATTAAACTTGTGTGGTGGTGGTTTCTGATTTCTGTAGATCATCTGTTATACTTGCTGGGGGGCTTTTGCAGCAGCAGATTTATTCCTGTTGTATGACACATTTCCTGCCCTGTGACTTTCTTCATCAGTTACACACACACACACACACACACACACACACACACACACACACACGCGCATGCACACACACCCACACACTTATTGTTTTACAAATTAAGTTTTGTTTTTTGGTTTTTTGTTAAGACAGTACCATCAACCTATAATGATACGTAATCAGCCCTGGTGAAAAAATGAGTACAGCAAAATGATTCATTTAACAGGTCTGTTCTTTCAACAAATTTAAACATGACTATATTCTACCTTTCCAGGGATAGTTCTTTTATTAAAAAAGCCAATTTCTTTCACCAGATATTCATTTCAGAGGACTTATCTATTCATAAACAGCACAAATGAATCTGTGCATTGAAAAGTTTTTATTCAACAGGCCTGTGCTATTGTCAAGTATTTGATTAAACTGGCTCCAGAGTTACAACTGAAAAGTTTATTAAGTAGTAGTACAGGCTGACTGAATATCACAGTACCTGACACTTTCTTAAGGAGTGGGAGCAGTGATACTGTAGCTAAATTACTGTTGTTTAAAAACTCCACCTGGCTGTGCCTTAAGTGACGGTCCAATATGGGCAGGCCTTCCAGCGCACGGATTAAGCTACTGCCAGAGATGTCCCAAGTTCAGGAATGAGATCTGAATATCAGAATGCTGGCTTGGGGTAAGGGGATTGAGCATCCATCAGGTAACTGTCCTCCAGGGCATAGAAACATAGAATTTGACAGCAAATAAGGGCAACTTGGCCAACCCAGCCTGCCCATTTTTCTCTACCTACAGCGTAACTGCAGACTCCACTTGATCTCCAGCCCATCCCCCCCTCTCTCTTTCCACTAAGATTCCCGTATGCCTATCCCATGCATTCTTTTTTTTACACTTAATTCAATGTTTTATCTAAGGATAGTGTTACTTTCTTTTTTTTTTTATTTTTGAACTTTATGTTTATTAAATTCAAAACAAACATACAGTTAGATATTCAAGCATGGTGCATCATACAACAAAATCACTGAACCCTGAGGGTGCCACTGCTCTAAATATTAACTAATGTTCAAACACATGCTGCAACAATACCACCTTGAAGGTGAAAAAAGGAGTGAGTAAAAAAGTACCAGACAATATGCAAATAATGCTGTCTACCGAGTCCAACAGTGGCATGGTAAAATGTTAGTTCAATTTAAAACCATCAACTTTTAAGTCCATCTACTCTACCTATATAGGAGGTCCAGTAAATACCACAAGGCAATACATTTAACTGGTGCACTATCTACAGTAGCACAATATCATTACGAAATTGAGATGGCTACAGTAAGAATCCAAATGAGATAAGGCACAATCCCCCAGAACACTGTGCAAGTTAGTCTTAGAAAAAATCTTAGTAAACTTTAAAACAGCCATAGCATCAAAAAAGGAAAATAATATTTAAACTGTTCCTCAGCTTAAGAAGAGGATACATTATAAAGCACACAACATGGTAAAGTACTAGGTGGAGGGTGGATCCAGGGCTTACAGCAGAATACTCATAGCTGAGTTAACTGGAAATAACAAATGTCTCCCCTGAAAACCAACAACTTACCCACCACACTCAGATTACAAATTATTGAAATAGTTCAGGAGAAAAGATGTCAAACCCTCCCCTCAGTATCATCTTCAGTAGGATCCTCAGGGTCATCCTGGATACGACAAGATGAAGCATTCTTCTGGACCCACTTTTGAGCACCAGCCTGATCTGAGAAGAGGAAACTCTTGCCTTAATGAACGACCTGCAGGGGGCAGAAAACACCATCCTGTGGCTGGTATTGGCCTCCTGGAGCATTGCCCCATGCCCCATCAAACTTCTTTTTCTTTTGGCATGTGGCATAACAGAGATCTGGATACAGATGAATGGCTTCTCCATCTTAAAGGAAAGTACTATTCCTTCATGCCAAAGCCAGTGGAAAATCCTGAGTTCTGACACCATCTGTTATCATAACAACGGCATGAGGGACATCAGACATCAGAGTTGTTGGCCGGCCACATGGGGTAACCCTGTAGGTTTTATGAATGGTACAGGAACAGGCAGACATGGTCTATTTAAATCACTGTGCCAAGCGGTCCCTCAAAACAAAAATCATGGAATCCCCTTCTCTGCCATCAGGCATTCCCTAGATCTGTATGTTTTCAGCATGAGATTGATCGTCTAATGTCTCCAAGTGAGAAATCAAGCATGTGTTTTCCTTTGTAAGTGTTGCAGTGGTCCCAATGGCTGCATCAGCTCACTTAGCAGCATCGACTGTTGCAGTCTGGACCGACTCTACAATTTTTTTCAAGATCAACAACACAATTGGTGAGGTTGTCAAATTTGTCTGCTAGACCTATAACAGACTGGATAAGTCTATTTATTTTAACACCAAGTGTCTGCAGAGTTTCTTTGGTGGGGTCTTCCAAAACATCTGAAGCTTTGCTCTGTGCTGACCTTGTGGTAGGAGCCCCTGACAGATTTTTACTTCTAACATCATCAGGCATAACCTTGTCATTATCAGGGTTTCCCATCTTATTCAAGGGGTATTCAGCAATCTTTCTTCAAACAATGGCTATGAATAGTTAAGTTTAATGTCTTGGATTAAAGGTTTATTTAACTGATAAGTCTTGGAACTCTAAACCCTGGCTTCCGTCTTGCTCGGGATCCACAGTGCCCCCCCCATCCCATGCATTATTGATCCCCCATATGGAAAAGAAATATATTTTGAATACATGTTGTAAAATATATTTGAAATAGTTTTTGAATTTCATCCATAAATAGATTTTCATAGTAGTTTCCAAATATATACGTAATATCTGAGATTGGCTGGTTTTGTAATATTTGAGATATACAGTATCTAATGCATATATTTCAGATATACCTTAGACACTATTTTGTATATTTTACAGAAATATCTTGTTAATATTCTGTAAATTTGTATTCTCTCATATGGAAAAGAAATATGTTTTAGATCTATTTATAAAAGTGTATTTCAAATATGCATTTGATCATATGTCTGAAATATATGTATATATCTTACATTTTTGTTTTGAAATATCTGATTTATTTGCAGAATGTTTGTGACAGATATATTTAAGATATATCATAAATCTATTTCCATGATATATTTATTATAGGTGCATGTTATATATTTTATATATTGGCTTATATAGTTTAAATATTTAATAGATATACTTTTAGGTAGTTGACATATATCTGAAATAGTTTTTTAAATATATGCATTGTAAAATATCTTAAAATACCCAAACAATAGATTAATCTTGATGTCACATTTTCTCAACTGTATATTTGGAATTCTTATTAGCAACCATTTAGATTACTATAGTACACTCATTTAATGATGCACCATTACAATAGATTTATAGATTACACAGTTACACTTACACATAGAACTTACCTCTTAATCTCATTATTTTGTGAGAGTCAAACTGGTATTTATACCGCCCCTGTTTGGTTCTTTTTTATGGCGGAGTGAGTTACAACATGTACTTGTTTTTTACTCTTTACCATTCCCTCTGGTCTGTAAGCTAATACTATCAATTCAAAAACTATTTTAAAAATAGAAATAACCATACTTTTGGTTGATAAACTGTGCTTTTCAAATATGCAAATTAGTTATGCAAATCTGTACACAGTACTTTAGCAAGCATTTGGAAAAAATATATTTTACATATATACAAAAATATATTCTGCATATATTCTACACATACTGTACCTGGCAAGCAAACAAGATTCATATTTTACTGACAGCAAAAGCTAGGCAGACACGCTCACTGGACCAGGAGCTCCAGAATGCACTTCTTGGATTTTCCATCACAAAATTTATTTATACAAAATTGTGAAACTAAAGCCAAAAGTAGCAATTGTAAAAAACAGACATTCCCGCAGGACCAATAATTTGCACTGTTCTTGAAAAAGCATGAGAACAGCACAAAATGCTAGTCCTGTGGGGACGTTTGACTTTTACTATTGCTTCTTTTGGCTTTGGTTTTACAACATTTTTATATATTTATAGAATGCAATCTATTTATATCTTAAAGGTATATGTAATATATATTGAAATCATATTTATAATTTATAAAACATATTTACTTGCTATGTAAAACACATTTAAAATGTTTTATCAGTATATATATATATATATATATATATATATATATATATATATATATATACGTGTGTGTGTGTGTGTGTGTATTCTATGCAAAACAACTTCATTAGTGAATCATTTAGGGTTAAAGCACAAAAAGTCAGGCAATGAGACCTTTAGTGTTACCCCATCCCCCCTCGTGGACCCGCCCATCATCCCGAGATTGACAGCTGATGAGGTGTGTCATTGGAGTAGTGAGACCTAAATGTCACCCCTTTCCATCTGTAATCATATTCACAAGCCACAGTAAAGAAGAATGGGGTGACATTTAGGTCTCACAACCCCAATTTACACATCACAAACCCAATGACACACCCTGTCAGATGTCAATCTCGGGATGATGGGTGGGTCCACGAGGGGGGATGAGGCAACCCTAAAGGTCTCATTTCCTGGCTTTTTGTGTTTTAACCCTAAATGATGCATTAACAAAGTTTTTTGCATAGAATTTCCTGACTTTTTGAGAAAGAATAGAAAAGTAGAAAGTTGCACAAGTTGGAGGCAGTGTGGGCCCTTCGGGCCCCGTGCTCCCACCAACTTGAAAATTCCTGCCTAAGATAAGAGTACAAGTACTGAATATCATATGTATTGCTGGCAGTGCATATGGGTGGGAGTGTGGGGCCCACCACCTTGAAAGAAAGCAAAGTGTCAGTCATCAGAGTGGCATAACTCAACACCGGTTTACATGTCAGACACCTAACCACTACAAATTACCTCCATGGCAGTAACACCCTATAAATGTAAGCCAGTACCACAAAGCAAATGCCACACGCAAAAATATAAAGTGTATCATTAATATGGGTGCAGCAAATGAATTTTCCAACACCTAAACACCATAATTCACATGGACAGCACATCCCATCAACACACTCCAAATTTCAGTATAAAAGACCAACCTGTTTCCAAGATATAAAATGTGAACTTTTCAGATTTTCATTCATCGTACTGGCAGAATTCCACACCTATTAACATTTTACACACCTAACAACTGAAAAGTACATCCATGGCAATAAGGCTAGCTATCCTAGTAATTTTAAGCCACTACCACAATGGAAAAGCTGTCCGCAAAATGTAAACTGCGCCATGCAATGTCTTCACAAAAAATGTATTGTCTGACACCTAAACACTATAATTCACATCTACAGGACATGCTGTCAACACCCTCCACTTTTCAAGTTAGAAGACCAAACCGTTTCTAAGATATTTAATTTGAAAAATTGTTAAAATTGTGCTATCTGGTCCCTCCAAATCTGGCCATCTAGTCCCTCCCTCACGATCAAAGATCCTGATAAAAGAATTTGCAGGCTTACAATCAAAGAATAAAAAATGTTAAAACTCAATTTTTAGAGAAAAATACATGAAACCACAGCCATGACTCAATAGAAAAAAGGCCCCTGAGCAGATCCCATCCTCGTTTGGCTTAATAAGCCACCCCTGAGCTGAGAAAACTGATTTTTTTTAAGAGGTCATCTAGTCACGCACTTGCAGTCAAAGATTGTGGTCAAAGAATCTCGCGATCAAAGAATTTGCAGGCTCACTATCAAAGATCGTTAGCGAGCCATGATCAAAGAATAAAAAACTTAAAAACTCAATTTTTTGATCATTTTGAAAGAAACCACAGACATGGCTTGATAGAGGGAAGACCCCTGAGCAAAACCCACAATAGTTTCACTTCAGAAGACCCCCCCATGCCGAGATATTTGAATTTTTCCTGCCCCAAACTGAAAACAAGATGGCGGCCATCGCGATCAAAGAATTCCTCATGGTCAAAGATTCTTCGATCACAAGCCTGCAAATTCTTTGATCGTGAGGTGGGACTAGATGGCCAAAACCTCATTCTTCTTTCACAAAATAATCATATAAATTTTCCCATTGACTTATAATGGAAACCTAAAAATTTAATAACTTTTGAATAGATTAATATTTTTTCACCAAACAAAAAGTGGCATATTCCTTGACCCAGGCTCTTTCAGATTAGCCAAGTCACACAGCAGCATGCCAGGGGAAGAGTACACAATGGGGGGTGAGATACTGACAACAATAAAAATGGAAAGGGACCTGGGGTAATTATATCAGATGACCCAAAGGTGGGCAAGCAATGTGAGAAGGCAGTAAGGAAGGCTGTGGGGATACTGGGCTGCATAGGGAGAGGCAACAATAGTAGAAAACAGAAAGTTGTTATCCCTCTGTGCAGACAGTTGGTGAGGCCCCATCTGGAGTACTGTATGCAGTTCTGGAGACCCCATCTCTGTAAAGACATAGACAGAGTGGAGGCTGTCCAGAGGAGGGCAACCAAAATGGTGCAGGGTCTGCACCAGAAGACATACAAAGAAAGACTAAAGGAGCTTAATATGTATACCCTTGAGGAAAGAAGGGAGAGAGGGGACATGATAGAAACTTTCAAGTACCTCAAGGGAATCAACAAAGTCCAAGAGGGTAGCATGTTTCAGAAAAAGAGATGTGCAAGAACAAGGTGGCACAATTTGAAGATGGGGGGCAGCTCAGAGGTAATGTGAGGAAGTATTTTTTCACAGAGAGGGTTGTGGATGCATGGAATGGCCTCCCTGAGGAGTTGTGGAGTCAAGAACAGTGGGGGAATTCAAGAATGCATGGGACAGACATAAGGCAGTCCTAGTGGGGGTAGGAGGAAGTAAGCTGTTGGTTAGCTAGGATCTGCAGTTTATCTGTTAGGTAGGGAAATGGGTAGACTAGGTGGGCTAAGTGGTCCTTATCTGCCATCACATTCTATGTTTCTATGTTTCTATGTTTCTATGCCACATGATGGCCTTGCAACACCACAGACAAAATCCAAAAAACTCCACACATAACTGGCGAAAAGTGCATTTTTCAGCATTTTGGTGTGCAAAAACTGTAAGTCCAACTGAAATGAAAATTGGTAAGTCAAGAGACCTACCATGCCCCACTGCGCATACCAAATTTCATAGAAATCTATTGAATTGGTCCAAAGTTATTAACACACAAAATATTTAGTTTAACATAAAAGTGGCTTCATAACCCTAAATATAGGGGTGTGACCATGCCCATATAATATATTCCATGTCTGAGCATGTCAACATGCTACAGTAAAGGAGAATGGGGTGAGATTTAGGCCTCACAACCCCAATGATACACCCCAGCATCTGTCAGACTGTGGAGGATCGTGGTGGCGTGTGTGAGGGGAGTTAGGGTTCAACCCTAATGTCTCATTTCCTGACTTTTTTGCTTTACCCTAAATGAAGCATTAACACAGTTGTTTACAGAATGTCCTTACATTTGAAGAAGTGTAATATAAGTAGCAAAAATACGTATTGGTGGGAATGCGGGCCCAGCTCCCACCAACTTGCCACTATCTGCATAACAATATGCATCTGGACCCAAGCTCCCACTTACACAAAGCTATGGAGCCATGCAGCTGAACTATAGGGCACCAAACCCTTGTAACAGTAATTTGGCATATCTTGGGAACCGTAGGAGCTAGAAAAAAATTCTAGCATCGTTGTAATCATGACAGTGAGTACTTCACACAACATCGCAAAGATTGTACCCATATCTCACATCATTTCCAAGATATGGGCACTGAAAAGCACTGGACAGGCACTCTTTCAACCCTTGTGAATTTCACAATATCTCATGAACCGTGCAGCGTACGAACAAAATTCCACGCAGGCTTACTCTATGATTTCAAATCTTTTTCCAGTGGCTTAGATCACTTAAAGGTGATCTAAGCCACCTGTAGTGAAATGTATGTATCTCACTTAATTTCCAAGATAATGGCGCTGTAAGTCATGGCACAGACTGCAATGTAATCCTATGGGAAAAATGTCAATTATGTCATTGAATATCTCTGCATCAGATATTTTCCCAACACCTAAACCACATAGCTCACATCTGTATGACATCCCTCAACACCCTGCAAATTTCAAATAAAAGACCAAACTGTGATTGAGATATGGTCATCCCAATTTGTTGCTATCTGGTCTTTCCTAGGGCCATCTGGTCTTTCTCATTAACATTTAAAATACATATAAATTTTCCCATTGGATATAATGGGAATTTCAAATTGTAATAACTTTTGAACAGATTAACATTTTTCACCAAACAAAAGCAACATGTTCCTGATCCAAGCTTTTTCAATGTGCTGAGCTCTAGAGTGGTATACCACACAACGGCCACGCAGCACCACAGACAAAATCTGAAAAACTGCCCACTTAACTGGCAAAAAGTATATTTTTCAGTGTTTTGGTGCGTGAAAACCATAAATCCAACTGAAACGAAATTTGGCATATCAAGAGATCTACCATGCCCCACCGCACATACCCAATTTCATGCAAATCCGTTGAACGGGTTTAAAGCTATTGATGCAAAAAAGTTTGAGTTTAACATAGAAGTGGCTTCCTAACTCTAAATATAGGGGCACAACCATGCCCTATAATATATATATATATATATGATAAATAATACATATATTACAGATATCAGGCCAAACCTATTTTAACATATATGAAATATATCTCAGAATACACATCTCTGATATATTGAAAATATATGTTTGCTAACATACACGTATTGTAGAAATTACAGGGTAAAATGATGCTTGCATAAAATGATTTTTCATTAGATTCCATAAAAAATTAAGAAGTAAAACAAAATACTTTCTTTGATAGAATAACAAAACATATACATTTTGTATATAAATTCCAAGTATAAGACATACCTCATTGAATTCTGCAAATATCTAAAGTATAACTGGAAAAATGCACAGATATCAGAAATATGTGTCATATTTAGGTATATTCAAATATAGTCTAGATATTAACAAAATACAGTATAGTTCTTTTCCATATGGCTATAATTTAAAACTATATGATTATTAATAGTGTGTGTGTGTGTACATACACACACACACACACACACACACACACACACACACATATATATATATGTGTGTATGTATATATATATATATATATACACACATATATTTAGCTTCTTACAAGGAAACCAATAATGAAAATGTACAAGCAAATCAGAATATATACAGTATGTCGGATATATTCAAAATATATGTTTACCTAAAATGCAAAATATGTAGAAACTGCAATAATGTGTATGCACAAATAAGTATTTTTGATTTTATTCCAGGACATAACATTGAAAGAACAAAAACTTTAATTTTGAAATAATACAGTAAAAATGTATTTCATATATATATCTCAATGATGTATCCCAAATATGATGCATCTTGGATCATTCTGAGAATATCTAGAATACATCTCGAAATAGATCTGAACAGTGTAAATGTATCTGACATATATTTGAGACACATTTGGGGATACAAGGATATATTTCAGATATTAAAACATATAGATCTTTTCGACACCACTGTTCTCACTCCCATCACCTCCACTGGAAGACTGTTCAAGGCATCCACCACTCTTTCTGTGAAGATGTACTTGCTCACATCTCTCTTGAATCTACCACCCACCAGCTTCATTGCATGTCCCCTTGTTCTTTGCCATCTTTTTTTCTGAAAAATTACTCACTTCCTGTACCTTATTTACTCCTGGGAAGTATTTTAAGGTCTCTAGCACATCCCCATCTCCCTTCTGTCTTCCAGGGTATGCATAATAGGGCCCTTTAGTCTCTCCTCATAGGACTTCTGATATAGACCCTGCACCATTTTAGTTGCCCTCCTCTGTATAGCCTCCACTCTATGACCTTCCAAAGATGTGATCTCCAGAACTTGACACAGTACTCTAGGAGGGGATTTATCAGTGATCTTTACAGAGGTAACACCACCTCCCTCTTTTTGCTGGTGATACCCTTCCTTATGCTCCCCAGCATTCTACTAGCCCTATTATTGATTCCTTGTTACACTGCTTGGTCATCTTTATGTCATCCAATACTACTGCCCCCATGTCTCTTTCCTTCTTGGTGGTCAATACCACTCCACCCAGTTTGTACTCTACCCCTGGCTTTCTGTACCCTAAGTGCATTATTTTTCACTTTTTCACACTGAAATCCAGCTGCCATACCCTTGACCACTCCTCAACTTTTCAAGGTCTCTGCTCATCTTTTTCGCCCTGCCATAACAGTCCACCCTATTGCAGATTTTGGTGCCATCTACAAAGAGACTGACCTTCCCTTCCAAGTCCTCTGCAATGTCACATATAAAGACATTAAAGAGGACCAGTTCCAGCACTGATCCCTGAGGCATCCCACTGGTCACTCTCCCTTCCTCGGAGTGAACACCATTTACAACCACCCTCTGTCACCTATCCCCTAACCAATTTCTTATCCAGATTACCACCTTTGGACCCTCTTCTAAGCTATCCAACTTTCTTACTAGTCTCCTATGTGGAAAAGTGTCAAAAGTACAGATGACACTCTGTGTCCACCGCTCCCCCCAATCTAGTTCCTTGGGCACTCAGTCAAAGAAATATATCAGATTCATTTTATATGATATCCTCCCACCAATTCCTCCTTGAATCCATGCTATTTTGGGTCCTGTAACCCATTCAAGGTATTTCACAATCATACCAGGTTAGAATTGTGTATCCACAAGAGTGACCACTAAACAGTGTGGTCACAATAGTGCATGCAACAATATTGCATGGCTTAAACTGCTGGTAGACCAAAATGCCTCCATGGGGGACCTGTGGCCCCCCATGGGGCTGGAAGGGAAGCAGAGACATGGCATGCCACAGCAGCAGGGGCTGGAAGGGAAGTAGAGACATGGCTTACCACAGCAGCACATGCATGTGCCATGACACAGCTGCCCCCCCAGCTGCCCTCTGCACCTGTCTAGCCATCCACAGTATGGGTGGAATGGGGCTGAGGGCATGTGTACCTGTGGGGGTACCATGTGGCATGGACCACAGGGACCACTGTGGGACAGCTGCTGATCCTGCAGGTCCACAGAGCTGTCCATACACTGATAGGGGGTGGGTGGCATGCATGCTGGCATTAGAATGCATAGAGCCACTGACACTGCAGGACAAGACCACCACTGTCACTGAACTGAGCTGTGCTGGCATGCTGGTGTAGCAGTTAGGGTGCTAAGTTAGCAGTGTGTGTAGGCAGGGCTGTATTGTGTAGGCAGTGAAGCAGGGGTTTGATTCCGATGGCTGCAAACAGTGCAGAATGTCCTTGTATGCAATGGCTGTGAATGGTGGTACCAGGATGTCAGTGGACCTGCAGGTGTCATGGGATGTGCACGGTGACAGGGCAACATTTTTACTCCACAATTGCAGGGTGGGCAATGGGCCACAGGTGTTACCATTTGTGTGAGGGGTGGGGAAGGCATGCAGGTGAGACCAATGCTGTTCATGGCCAGTGGCAGAAATGTGGCGGTGGATCATGCCTGTTCTTGGCATTGTGGATAGTCAGATGTGGGGATCACAATGCCTCTGCACTACATTACCAGGCAGAAGGGAGACACACTACTGGAACACTGTGGCCATCTATACTGGAAGGAAAGGAATGGCATGGCAAAACCCATTGGCAGTGCATTGAATATGACTGCAACCACTGCAATGGCTGACTACATATCACATCTAAGGAGGTTGTGCACAGCATGGAGCCACAACCATGTGCCTGTGGTGTTGTTGCCACTATTAAGCAGTGGGCTGTGTCAACCCTGGAGACCGTCAGCATCAGTGACCATGCTGGTAGTGCCCAAGGAGGTTTGGGTGGCAGGGAGAAAGGAGCATTCCTACTATATGACAGTGGCCCTTGTGTGAGGTGAATATTGCTGTTTACCAGACAGGGCAACCTAGCAAGACTGGAGGGCAGCGCAGATTGGTACATGGACAAGGCATTCAAGTGCAGACCTCCACTATTAAGCCACCTCTACACAGTCCATGCCATCTCCCACAGCATGGTGCTGCCAATGGCATGCATCCGTATAACATCCTGGACTGCCGCTGCATTCAGCCAGGTTTTCATGGAGCTGAATGAATTGTATACTACCCTTGCACCCAGCAGTGTCATGGTGGACCACAGACAGGCTGCCATCAGGGGTTCATGGCCGTGTTCCCTGCCAGCGGGGTCCAGGGCTGCTACTCTTTTCACCAGGTGATCTGGAGACAGCTGCAGCATGTGGCAGGGTTCATGGACCAGTACATGGTGGATAAGAACTTCACCCTGCATTTTCAGATGGTGTCAGCACTGGCATTTGTTCCAGTGAGCAAAGTCATGGTGGCATTTGAGGAGCTAAGGGACTGTTAGTTCTTCAGACACAATGAGGAGCTGCTTCAGCTGTTCATGGATTACTTCGAGGATACCTGGCTGGGCTGTCCTGTAAGCAGGTCATGTAGATGGCGACCAGTGTATCCCCTGCACCTATGGAACTGCTACAATGCAGCAAAGGAGGGAATGCCAAGGACAAACAATGCAGTCCAGGGGTGGCACCGTAGCTTCACTGGATGGATTGGTGCATGCCACCCCACTATATGGTGCTTTATTGACTGTCTCCAGAATAAGCAGCGCCTGCCAGACATGATGTATGCCCAGCTGGTTGCTGGATGAGAGATGACCTGTGGCAAGAGGAAGTATGGGTCCATCAGTGCCAGGATTGGTGTAGTTACGGAAGACTATGCACAAGGTCCACCTATAAGTACCTGCAGGGCATCACTTATACTGTAACCTGTCCCTGCAGGAATAATGTGATTCCCTTGTTGTCCTGGCCCTGTTTTTCCTGTGGGCTACTCTGTGCCAGCTACGTGTATTTTTTTGCCATTCTGTATGCTGTTTTTGCAGACTCTCTTTATTCCTGGCACTGTTCATGCCTTCACTGTTTCTACAGTGCTGTCCTTGCCAGCCGCATTGTTGCTGGTGCTATTCTGACCTAGTGCCCTTTTGTGTAGAGGGACTACATGTGCCCTCCTCTAGTCTTCCGGATCCACTCCTGTTTCCAATGAGCTGCTTAATAGGCCTGGCAGAGGTGCAGCCAGTACCTCCCTGAGCTCCTGGGCAACTATTATGTCTCCTAAGGCTTTAGGTAAATTAATGTGCTATATCAAATACTGTATTTGTAGATGTGATTTCAATTACAAAGGAGATGACCAAGAAAGAAACTTCCCATTAAATCATATGCACGCTGCCAAGTAATATGACAATAGAAAATACTCATTTTCACTTTACAAGTAGTCTTTATTTATTTTGTCCATTCTTGTTAGGGCAGGAAGAAAGTTAAAAGGTTCTACATCTCTGAAAGGAATTGCTAAGCATGGCATGCACTGTCAGTTACCCAAGCTTAATTAGAAGTTCCACAACCTTGTGCTGGTGATCCCTACCTGAAGATATGTATGGGAAGGTTGTGTCTGGAGATGCTAGTGCCCTGGTTTTATCAGATACATTTTGGTTTCCAATTTAGCCCCACAAACCATAACAGTATGGGGCAGGATCATATTGTGGAGCAATTATTCACAAGTTTCATGAAATAAAACAAACATAAAAAAATCATATTTATAAAGTTGGTGGGAATGCAGATTTGTCTGCAAGCTCTGATTCATCAAATTTCATTTAAACCAGCATCACATTGTAAGTAATGAATCAATAAGTGAGTGTCAGTGGCTCAGTAGGTAGCACACTCACCTCTGAGACCGTGAGATCAGAGGGACAGCGGGTTCAATTCCAACATCTGGCACTTGGGTTAATATCCCAGTACTGACACTGTAGTGCAGCATGAGAGGGTGCTGTACTTCTGAGGTGCCGTCTTTCGGATGCAATGTTAAACCAAGGTCCCATCTGCCTGGATAAGTGGTAGTTCAAGTGGATGTTAAAGATCCCATGGCACTTATCGAAAAGAGTAGGGGTGTTTTTATTTACAATAGTGCATACAGGACAATAATATAATGAACAACATGAACAACATAAATACAAAGGCTCAGATATTCAAAAGTGTTGCGCCATGCGCAACCCACTGATGCGCCCTGGCGAGATATTCAAAAGGGAAAAGTGTGCGGCACAAATCCTGATACGCTGGAGTGCATCAGTAATGTATGCAGGCACAGGTGGGGGGGTGTGCCCATGCATAACCTGCACAGCCCAATATTCAGCCCAGGATGTGCAGAGCCATGCAACAACCCCTACCTGCGCCAACACTAAGTTAACCCCAAAAAGGAACAACTGATGGCCACCTACAGGTGAGCTGCCACATTGCAGGGTGCAACAAGGCAGCTGCCACCTGTAAGTGGCCACCGAGTTCTGGCTGCATCTGGTGGCGCCCCCATGCCCGATCGTCGGCATTTGTAAAATAAGACTTCGTCCTCATATCCCTGGTGGTCCAGTGGACTGCTTTCTGCCCTATCACGGAGACCTTTAAAAGGAATTAAAACCTATCTTTGGAGAAGGGCCTTTTTGAAAGTTAAATACACTGTATAGTGTGCGTAATTTTATTGTAATTTGTTATGTTTTAGAATATATTTTACAATTTTATGGTCCGTTATTATCTTGTTTGCTGATGTTTTATGGATTTGTTCAGCGCTTGATATTATGAAAGGCACTTTATAAATAAAATTATTATTATTATTATTATTTAATAAAACCCATCCAATATCCTGGTGGTCCAGTGGACGCTTTCTGCCGATCGCGGGCATCTGTGATAATAAAACCCGTCCAATATCCCTGGTGGTCCAGTGGACCACTTTCTGCCTGATCACGGGCATCTGTATTAATAAAACCCCATCCAATATCCCTGGTGGTCCAGTGGACCGCTTTCTGCCCGATCGCGGGCATCTGTATATAAAACCCCGTCCAATATCCCTGGTGGTCCAGTGGACGCTTTCTGCCTAATCTCGGGCATCTGTAAAAGAAAACTGTCCTATATCCTGGTGGTCCAGTGGACGCCTCTGCCTGATCTCAGGCATCTGTAAAAGAAAAACAGTCCTATATCCCTGGTGGTCCAGTGGACCGCACTCTGCCTGATCTGGGGCATCTGTAATAAAGAAAAACAGTCCTATATCCTGGTGGTCAGTGGACCGCCTCTGCCTGATCTAGAGCATTTGTAAAAATAAATGTCCTATTACCCTGGTGGTCTATGATACCCCCTCCCCACCCACACGAGCCCGCCGCGCTCCCTTCACGGTCAGCTGGTGGGTGGCAGCACCACCCGCCTGCCACCCTGCCTGGCCGACTGACACCTTGGTAGGGCTGCACATACATTGGTTCACAGCTTGAGCCAATGGGTGCAGCCCCTACCGTACACATTTCAGATATGTGAATGATTCATTCACATATCTGGAATGTATAGTACATAGGGGCTGCATGCCCATTGGCTCAAGCTGTGAACCAGTGGCCGATGCATCCCTACGAGGATTATCAATCGGCCGTCATGACGAGTGGCTGAACAAATGAAGTGCTGCTGCCCACCAACTGACCGGGGATCAGGCAGGGGCTCAGTGGGTGGGTGGGTGAGAGAGGGGCCCTAGACCCCAGGGTAATAGAACTTTTACAGATGCCATGATCGGGCAGATGCAGTCCACTGGACCACCAGGTATATAGGACTGTTTTCTTTACAGATGCCCGAGATGGCAGAGCACGGGTCCACTGGACCACCAGATATGGGACTGTTTTTCTTTTACAGATGCCCAAGATCAGGTAAGAGTCACTGGAACCTGAATGACAGACAAATTGTATGAATACCAGTCGAGCGGCGGCGGTCACTGGACCCCAGGAGAGAGGGGAACCTGTAACAATACCAGCGACTGGGCTGCGAAGCGTCGGTCCGACGGCTGCTGCCTGGCAAGTCACCAGGCATGTGAGGGTTGATCACCTGCATGCAATGGGGCCATAATGACATGCAAATGGCCCCATGTGCACCTGCATACATTATGGCCCCATTGGCATGTCAACTTTGAATATTGCGGTTGCTGTGCATGGCGCAATGGAACTTGCGCTAGCGCATCTCCATGCTCCACTTTGGCCAGTTGTGCTAGTATAGTGCCACTGGCGCTACGCATTAACTGGGGTGGCTAGGTGCAATATTCAAAGTTGCTGAGCCATGCAACAGCTTCTTTTGAATATCGCTTAGTCCACACCCCTTGCAAGTTGTTGAGCTGTGCCCAAGCTTGGGCCACAGCCGGGCAGTTTGAATATCTGGGCCAATATTTACAAAAGAAAATATAAAAAACAAAGGAGTTCATCCCAGGAATGCCTTACACCTAGGGGCAACTCGTTGTCAATATTTGATAAGCTATTTATATTTAATGATATGGGAAAACCCCTTCCACCAGATTTCAACTTTATCAACATTATAAAGTTGATTATCTTTTTTAGTACACTTTCTGTAATACATTCCTTACATAGAGGCAAAACCTCTCATACGTGTTTTTCTTCTGATAAATAACCCATTGGCATCTTAGTTGCCATAAACAAAACAGTAAATATGCAAAAAAAATCATTAAATTACTTTTGTCATAAACCTGTAAGCAAGGTGGAACAATCCCGATTACTAAAGTATCATAATTAATAAGAGATAATCATGCCAGATTCTATTTTTTTGCAGCATACACCCCCAATGATTTAGAAAAGGAACAATAAAGAAAAAAAATGATCCATTGTTTCTTCCTGATTAATGCATTCTGGATAATGACAATTTCTTTACTCTTTGGCTTTATATTTGGCAGTGCCTCTAATGTTTAATCAGCCATACATAATAAGCCACTGTGTTTCCCACATGTACTCAGGGAGTCTGAGATTATTAAGTTGGTCTAGAATTTTGTTATTCATAGCTGTAGGGCAATTTTTAAAACAGGGATCTATGGAATATACCTGACACATTCTGGCTTTATAGAGACTTTTAGTGGAATTATAACTTATTTGATTTTTTGTAACTCGCCATTTATACAGCTTCTGTGCTGCTGGTCTGAAATAGGATGGTATGTGAATATGGGGGTTAATTTTTGGAGCACTAATAAGCCATGCTTTCATATACCGCTCTAAAGAATTTGAAATCCATAGTCAATCTCGACTCTCTGGATACAGAAGGCATCTTCTAATCGTATGAGAAAAAAACAGAACCTGGCAAAAAATAACAGGATCTATCATTCCCAATCCCCCTTTTTCTTTTGCCAAATAAGTATAGCATCTTTTAACTGGGTTTAATCTAATCCCCCATAATAGTTGAGAACAGCAACTATATAATCTAGCTTCATATTGCGAAGGTAAAGGATAGATTAGGGCTACATATTGTAGACAAGGTAATATAAATTGTTTTAGGACCTGAATTCTTTTTATTTTTGTGAATTTGAACTGTTTCCACCTAGCTGTTTTGGATTCAACATTTTTTAATACCCTATCCCAATTCTTTTCTGGCAGATTTTGAGGTCTGAAAAGTATACATAAAATAGAGAGGGGTTCTTCAGAAATTTTGATATTATTAAAATTAATAGCAGTATGATTAGTACACCTCATCAGTAATCTTTTAGATTTCACATGGTTTAATTTAGCATTAGAAATAGATGAAAAAAGTTTGAATTATTTAAAAAAATTCTGCTATCTGCTTTCGTCTGTTAAAAAAAGAGACATACATCATCAGCAAAGGCCTGAACTATCAACTATATATTGGACAGTGGCATTTGTAACCCTTCCCATCTGGGTGGAAAGACTAAAGCTCTTAATAAAGGTTCGAGTGAGAAAACAAATAACAAGGGTTAGCGGACACCCTTGGTGTATATTGTCCTGCACAGATTTTGGGAATCTGAATCTCCAATATCCATTTCTGAGACACCCCAAGGTGAATAGTGCGGCATAAGAATTTGGAGATTCAATTCACTCACTATGAGGTACAGCCAATGACTTCAGATGCCTACTGGATCTTCTCGGAGGAAGGGGGGATACTTCAGAGCTTACAAGTCTAACACTCTCTGAATCATCAGGGTCTTTGTAACAAACTGATTTGAATTGTTCTACAACCTCTGATTCTGTTTTGACTAAACTTACTGGAACCCCTGTTAAGGAAGGGGAAGGGGGGGCAGAACTGAAGATGGGATTTTTATGTCTGAATCCTGCTGCGGGGAAGGCTTAGGTTTATCTACTCTAGGCCCTTCTTGTTTAGATACAGCATCCTGTGCTTGCTGGATTATCAAGTCAGTGCTCCCACAAGAGGCTTTATTCCTTGCTGCCCAAGGGCACTCTCTAAAGGCATGTCCAAAATCCTCACACAGATCATACTTGGTGTAATTGGCAGGTTGCATGGTTACATGGCCCACCTCCCCACAGTTGTCACACCTGGGATGATCGCAGACACTGGAGAGATGTGTCTTTGACCCACACTTGTAGCATGCTCTAGGATGCCCACTATAAAAACATACCCCATGGTCCCTGCCCAACAGAAAAGCATTAGGGATATGTTCGATCCCTGAGTCAGATTGTCTGAGTTTTATCTTATACTTCCAACACCCCCCCCCATCCAGAACTGTCCTGAATCCAAAATAGGTTCAGGTTCACTTTGTATGTCACACTTCTGAGACAACCAGTATGCTATGTCTTCTACATGGACCCCTCATTCCTAAACCATAACAGTAACATTTTTAATTAAAGGTTTAGTGAGTGGTATTACCAAAGGGGGTCCATGTGGGAGAAAATTTAACTTGCCCATACCTTTCCCAAAAAAGGTCTAAACTATAGGCTGATCTAAAACTTATGTCAAAGTCAACCTTCCCAGAGATATTAATGAAGGCGAATACATCCCTAGGTGAAAACCTCAAAGAGTCTTTTATTAGGTATTTCCCCACATAATGTCTGTCAGTTCTCTCTTCTAAACTGCCCTTGTAGTGAATTCGTACCACATTTTGCAGAGGAGCTGCTTCACATCTGGATTTGGAAAAGAGTTCAGAGAGCAGTGGCTTGTTAGGAGTAACTGGAGTACACAAATCCTCCTTATCATTAATGACCTGTGGTACAGGATTTATTTCTAAGTTTGAATGTACTTTTAATTCAGGTAATGGTGACATTTCAACCTTGGTTGTAGTCTGCTCACAAGGGGTCAGGCCAGCTTTGTTTTCTCCTTGAGCTAGATGCAGTACAGGCTTCGGTCGCCACTCCGGGGAGGCCGCTTGAAAATTAAAAGTTGAATCCCAGGCTGAGTCAGGGGTCCAAATGCCTGCAGCAGATTTTTCCCATCCTGCTTCTTAAAGAGCTTTATGAGGTGACCAAGTATCATCATGTATCTTTGCATCCTCTAACCCCTGTTCGTTAGAAACTTTCACTGTATTTACGGCATTTTCTTTTGACTTGTTGCGCTGTTGTGCTAAAGTTGTAGCCAAAGTTGTGTTTAAGGAAAGTGGTTGAGGGGCTAACGCCACTGAAAGCTGAATTCAGTTACTCCTTCTTGCTCATTTACTGCCGTTTGGTATTTTTATTTGGGAGGACCCTTCTGTTACAGGACATTGTTTCACGGTGGGTGAAATACAAACCCTGAATCTTTAGACAGGGAACTTGTTCTTTGAAAGATGAATCCATCCCATTTAGTTTGGGAACCATGTTAATAGTCTTTTTCCTAATGAAAGAGTGCTTTTCTTTACACTATTTTGTTCAATAATCTTTGCTTTATTGGCTTTCCTTTTCAGCTAGACCTAGCGACTGAACTGCCAGCCTGAAACCCGTCATTTTTTAGCCATAGTATCAAGGCTTGTTACAGCACACTCACCCTTCGATTGAAGAGGTGTCAGAAACACTATTTCCTCATTCCCTGCTGTCAGCACGTTCGTTCAGCCTGTCAGAGAGATCAGCTGCAGCTGTAATTGACTTGGTGCTCAGTTTCGAGTTTGGCACTTCCTCTATAGCTGACTAATCCGCCGCTCGTGCATCAGCTGGCAAGGTATTTATTCCGTTGGTAACATTGAAAGACGTTGAAGCAAAACCAGTTGTAGCAGGCAAAAACATCTCAGGCACAGAAATGGCTTCATGAAAGATCTCCTCTCCCTCGTATTCCTGTAAATTACTCAAATTCTCCATAAACTGTTCCTCGGCTAGCAGTGAGGCCTCCCCCACCTCTAGGCTCGCGTCCTTCTCCTCCGTCGCCTCTCCCACAGTGGCCATCTCTCAGCAAGACGGCCATCCACCTACAGGAGAGTAAAGGAATTTCCCTGGTGTCCTGGCCAAATTTCCCTCATTCACTAAAAATACCACCAACAGCTTAATCTGGTTCAAGGACAGTCGGCATTCATCTGTATCCCCTCCCCCGGGTTGTGCCTGAAAATAGGCAAGATTTGTCTAGTGAACTTACCCAGTCAACAAAACTAAATAAATAAAATAAATAAATAAATGTTCAAGGTCACACAACAGTGGATTTGAACCTGCTTTGTAGGGCTTACTGGCCATTGCTCTAAATACTGCATTATACAGCATCCATTTAGAATATTTATATTAAGAGTTCATCCTTATCACATTTTCAACATATTTACATCATTGTGCTCTGTCCTTATTTTGAAAAGGTTTTGTGTTGTTAACAAAATACTACTTGCTTAATACTATAGTCAACTTGGGGGAGTGGAAATAATGGAAGACAAACAGAAGTAACAATAACATTTAATCACATCATTGACATATAAATAAATTGCTGGACATTCAACCAGTGGCAGGATACTGTATGCATACAGTCCAAAATACAAATAACATGGAATCTTTACTGCTGCCACTTTTTGCCCACCTTAAGAAGAGATTCTAAGAAGAATTGTCAGATAAGATAAATTGAAGTTCCTCTGAATAAGTGAATTTATTTTTGTCCCACAAATCAACACACTCACGCTGCTGCATGCATCCTTCTGTCTGACTGTCCATCTGTCTTCAGTATGTATGACCAGATGACATACCATTAATCTGTGTATCAGATAGCTAACTGCTGTAGGCATACTGTAGGTGCAAGGCAATACCTTTGTTTGTCTCCTCAAAGCACACATTGCTCACTGAATGGATTAACTGTTCCTCAACATAAAATACCTGATTTATGACATGTGCTTATAAATTTTGTCCACTTGAGTCAAGACTTAAGTCACTCCAGCCACATGTTTTATGAAGTTGCACTTGTCTGAAGGGTGATATATGCTCTTTAAATTGCCACTCATCTTCTTGTTCTGCTTCCCATTAAACTTTCTGTGTCCTGACTTTCATTGGATACACAATACATACCAAACCAAAATTAATGTGATTTTTAACAGAGCAATAAATTAGATTAAAGTATCTCTCTTTCCTGTTTCAAACAATTCACTGAGCTCTTCTTTGCACAGAATTTTCTTGGCACATATTTACCCTACCTTATCACATATCAACTATAATGTAACAAGGCAAATTAGTAACTTTAAACATTTAATTGATAATCGAAGGCTGAGACAAGTACAGCATTTATATGATACCCATTTGTTCTTGTTTTGACCTCGGAGGCACGCCTTGCAATTTTGTAAGGCAACCTTCTCCCACTTATTGATTACTGCACTTCCATGTATTCCAATATGTCCTCTGTGCTACACTCCAGGCTCAACTCAGTTTATAACAGTATATGTCATTGTGTACTCCAGTCTTCCTATTCAGCCTACCACTGTGACCTGTACCAGTCGCTGGGATGGCTCCCCCTCCAAGGACAGTTTGACTTTGTCCTTGGCTGTATAATAGACAATACACTTAGAGACAGCCACCTGTCCCCATTCCTATCCCTTCTCATGGGCAGAGTGGCATCCAGGTGCCTCTGAAAATCATCCGTCCCCTTTCTGGAGGTCCCTAGAGTCTCTTTTGCAATGGGCAGCAAAGCCCTTTCCTGGTCTGCCCCCTCCCTATGGAACAAACTTCCCATGTTGCTCTGCTCAACTGCCTCTCACCCCTCTTTCAAAACCCACTACAAGGCCTGGCTGATGTCAGAAGCCAAATGCTCTTGCTCTCCTGCGTAAGTAGGCATTCCTTCCCACCTATTTCCCTCTGTTTCCCCCTTCCATATTGTAGGGCCCTTACTAGAGGCTCTGGCACCCTATCGTGCTCTGCACTCTTCTCTTACCTTGCTTTGCACTCTCCTCCCTCCTGACTACATCACTGCACTTACCGTCTGTTGATTGTATTATTGTAAATGTATATTTACCATATTACTCAACTGTTTGCTGTACCTGGTACTATACTGTAACCTCAGTTTATTTATTGTCCCTATGTACCATGCTTCTTGCACTGAACTATGTTGCCTGTTATACTGTTTGCACTACCTGTATATGCCTTACTCAATGTGCCACGAAAACAGTCCATCAGTTCAGTGCACCTACCCAGTCATGGAAGACATAAATAAATAAAATAAATAAATAAATACACAAGCAATAAATTACACAGTTACAACCCATGATGAGCACTGCACTTGTATCTTGTGAGACACAAGGCTGTAGAACACCTTGCCAGGGCAAGGTCTGTGTGTATGCTAGTTGCACACGCCTACACCATAACACACATTGCACCAGATCTGTAGCATGGTTATACAAGCTGCACCACACCTGTAACGGGTTTCACAAATGGAGCTGCAGGCCACTCACATAGCAACTGCATGGACACATGCCCACATGTCCCTGCAGGCAACTCATGAAGCAGCTGCACAGTCTCACAAACTGCACCAGAGCTATACCAGACTTTGGGGGTAGTCCACGGCAGTTAAGTTAGTGTTCACAATGTAGTGTAGCTGCATGCCTTGTACTTTGTTATTTATTTATGAAACTGAACACACGCTTAAAATCGAATTGTGATTTGGCATTCAATTCAGTGGGGTTCACAGGTATGGCTCAATGGGGTGGTGTTAGTTTTCAAAAAACTCTAATGTCTCATTTTCTTACTTTTATTGGTTTAATGATAAACCCTAACATGAGCATTGACCTAGTCTTTTTGCAGCTCATTTTCTGTCATTTTGAGACAGATAGCCATAGTACCATACTTTGCCTTGGGTCATATGTAAAGTAACTGCCCTATTGTGAAAATCCCACAACTTGTAGCTTGTTTTTTATGGCCCTGTCAGCTATAGGCAAAGCAGCACCAACTGCATTGTCCTACGCACTATAAATCACTGGCATGATTTCAGCCAGTCAGCATGCAGAGCCCCTATACATCGTATCCTACACATAGTGTGCTCTCTTGCAGGAGCACTAGGAGGAAGCACTCCACTTGAATGCCAGAGGGGGAGGACAGCACAGTAAAATGAAAGAAAAAGATTATACTTATTATAAATCACTAAAACTAAAGTTGAGTGATTTAAAATAAGATAATAAGGCCCTTAAGTGATATCTCTTATGGTATAAAAGACTCCTATCTTGAGGTTTGGGCAGACAGAACCACTCAGCTTCACTTTGCAGTCCTCTCATCCAAACCTCAGGCTCAGAGTCTCTTATACCATAAGAGACATCCTTCTGAGGCCCTATGAACTTATAATTGTGGCAGACCTGTAGCGAACCATCTGCATCATCACACACACATACACACACACACACACACACACACACACACATATGCACACACACAGACACACATATTGCGGCAAACCTACAGTGAAGCAGCTACACCATCACAAACACTGCACCAGACCTGTACTAGACATTCTGAGTGACCCTACTGGACACTTTCAAAGTAGCCAAATTATTACATGTATGATACCAGACATGGGGCTAGATTCACATAAAACTGCAAAGGCAACACAAAATTTTGCATTACACTTTGCGATTGCCCAGGTGTTAAAAATTGCTGTTCATAAACAGATAGTGTACCATGCTATCTGACTGTAAATAGGGTTAGGTCAAGACAGAAGTAGCCCAATTAACTCTACATCTAACCCCCACTAACACTGTCCCGACCTGCATCCAGGGAGAGGGCCCTGCAATGAATAGCACAAGTGTGCAATTTGGTATTTACAAAAGAAACCATGTAAATGAGCTGATCAGGCATGCAAAGTGCTAGGTAGCTATTTGCATGCCTATTATGGGCTCATGTACATGTGCTGCAACAGAGTTTAGCACACCCCCCATCAATCACTGGCCTGACAGTGATGTAATTTAATGTGCCTTGTGGCTGGTGGTCCCTCCCTCCCCCCCACCTGATCCCCATCCTAAACAAAGATACAGTTACTTATGCATTCCCTAGTGGCTAATGGTACCCTCTCTGCTGATCACCAGCCCAAGAAAGAAAGAAGAGTCCCTGATGCCAGTAGTCCCCCTGAATGTTGCCCCCAATGACTGCTGGCCTCAATATAAATGAAAAGTTTCCTGGTGACTAGCAGTCTCTTCCCACCCAATCCTTTGGCTGACGAGAAACATCCATGCCTGGTGGCTAGCTACCTCCCCCACCTGATCACTTGCCAGATGTATGAAAATATTCCTGATGGCTTGAGGTCCCTCCCCAACCCACTCACATTCCTGACATTGACATCCCATTCCTCTTGCCCAGTGTAACCCCTCATCCGTATCCCTGCATAGCAATAGAAACTTTTCCTGGTTGTCTAGTGAATCCCCACGATGACAAGTAGTGCTCCACCACTCCACTCCACTCCTCACATCCTGAAACCAAGCCAGTGACCAGAAAAGCCCTCCTCTCGCCACCACAGCTAGCTGCTGACTGAGCTATCAATGAGCTCACACACACACACACACAATTTGTGGCAAACCTTCAGTGAAGCAGCTGCACCATTGCAAACACTGCACCAGACCTGTACCAGACTTTCTGAGTGATCCTGCTGGACACTTACAAAGTCGCTGAATTAGTACATGTATGATACCAGACCTGGGGCTAGATTCACAAAAAATTGCAAAGGCAACACAAAATTTTGCATTGCACTTCGATTGCCCAGGTGTTAAAAATGCTATTCACAAACAGATAGTACCACGCCATCCAACCACAAATACAGCTAGGCTTTTGTCAGCGGTAGCCCCATTAACTCTACATCTAACCCACTAGCAATGCCCTGACCTTCATCCAGTGAAAGGGCCCTGCAATGAATAGCACAGGTGCACTATTTGGTATTCACAAAAGAAGTCATGTAAATTAGTCCATTAGGCATACAAGGCATTCAGTGGCTATTTGCATGCCCATTATGGGCCCATTTATGTGGTCTGCAACAGAGTTTAGCATTCCCCCTGCCGATCACCAGCCTGGCAGTGATATCATTTACTGTCCCTGGTGGCTGGTGGTCCCTCCCCCACCCGATCCCCATCCTTAACAAAAATACACAGTTATTTATTAATTCCATGCTGACTAATGGTGCCACCTCCCTGCTGATCGCCAGCCTGAGGAAAAAAGAAGAGTCCCTGGTGCCAGTGCCTCCCCAATGACTGCTGGCCTGAGTACAAATGAAAAGTTTCCTGGTGACTAGCAGTCCCTCCCCCACCCAATCCCTTGTCTGACATAGAAACATCCATGCCTCGTGGCTAGCATTCCCTTCCCCCATCTGATCACCTGTCCAATGTATGAAAAATATTCCCTTGGTGGCTAGCAGTCCCTCCGCCAACCCAATCACCCTCCCGACATTGACATCCCAGTCCCTCTTGACCAGTGTGACTCTCTCATCTCCCGTATAGCAAATGGAAACCTTTTCCCTGGTGGTCTAGTGGACCCCCCACCATGGCAGGTAGTGCTTCACCCCCCTCCCCGCTCCCCACATCCTGAAACCAAGCCGGTGACCAGCAAAGCCCTTCTCTCTCTCTCTCTCTCCACCATGGCTGGCTGCTGACTGAGGTATCAATGAGCACATACCGTATACCATGCATGCTCATTGACACTGATTGACTATTCCAACTTCTCCATCATTTTCAGTAACCATCCCTGCCATCTGTTTCTAATTAGCTCTGTTTGATGTCTAATTTTATGCATCATTTTTTCCAAATATAGATAGCAATAACTATATCCCTCTGCTGTTCCACCGTTGGTGGTTGTACTTGTAACCACATTTTGGTTATTGATTTATTTTGCTGCTGTTAATAAGATACCTATTAGATATCTCTAGTGTTTGTTAAATATTTTTTTGGGGTGGAGAATAAAAATAATGCAAATGTTTTGAAACATGGTGGGAGTAAAGACCAAAGGTCTTTTAAATTTTGTTCTGTGTTTTGCCAATATGTGGTTAAAATTGAGCATTGCCAAAATATGTGGGAATGAGAGTTGTGCATTCTCTACGCTGTCTCCAACAGTTTGCTGGGACCCTTGGCAAGAACTTTGCTTTTATTAATGGTGTTCTAATATACCTCATGACAGTTTCCACATATTTTTTCCATGCATGGGATGAGGAGATCTTATGTTGTTGTGCACAGGTCTTTTCCTATTCCTCCTCCTCCTCTGTTAACTGCATGCCTTATTCCTGTGCCCATTTCCTTGTAGTAGCCTCAAAAGTAATTAATTCTGGGGTGTCCAGTGCTCTGTAGACCACTGACATAAACTGAGACAGTGAACTTGTCTGTTGTGTCATACTCATTTTAGAGATTAGTGGATGAACTTTATTCAGGATAACCAGCCTACCCACTTTAGTGCTCAGATAATGCCAGGCTTGCAATTATTTGTATTGCTTCAAATTAGCCAAGGAGTGTTATTGCTTTAACTAAGCAACCGTGAATGTGAGGGTGCCTTTATAAAACTGATACATCTGTGATAAACTCTGCCTCTCCCACTGAAGGAATCAATCATCTGATTGAGCTGGGTGGAAGTTCCTGTTATACTGGAGAGCATGCAGCATGTGCAACTCTGCTTTGTATCTGTGTTTCATTAATATCTGGAAGCAAATAGTATATTTTGAGAACAGTCATTGTCCATAAGGTGAGCTGTGCTTTGAGGACAGTAGGTAAACTGTGCTGTAGTCAATTTGGTGTTAACCTCATTAATTTGTATGTCCTTTCACCTTGTTACTTATGAGGCATCCAGCCAAGCACAGAGGTGGTACAACTGGGCTACCTGAAAGTATCCCTGTAAATGAGGCAGTGCCTCCCCCTTCTTTATGTTTGGGTAGCTGAAATTTCTTAAATGCTATTCCAGGGCATGCACCTGAGAAAATGAATCTAGAGAGTTGCTTGTCCCAAGTTCTGAAGTCCTGATTAGTGGGAGCAATTGGTAGGGTTTGAAATAAATTTAATAGCCAGATAGCATATTCATGCATATTTTTTCTAGTCTGTTACTAAAGAAAGGTGCAAGACCAACCACTGGGCTATATCTGAGGTAATCGCTTGAAGTAAATGTGAATAATTAATTTGGACAGTTCCTCTGGGTATAGACTCATAAATATGTAATTTGGATTGATTCCACTAAAATTTATAGTATTATTGCAATTGGTGTGATGGGATGTAGTTAACATGCAGTGCTGCAATCTTATCAATATTTAAGTTGTATCCTGATAAATATCCATATGCTTCTAATATCAACCATAGTTTGGGAAGGGATGTGTCAGGGTCAGTTAAATATATAAGCAGGTCATCTGCATAAAATGCTAATTTATGGGTTATCCCATCATGAGAGATGCCATGAATTGCATTATTCTGCTGAAAAGCCTGTGCTAAAGGTTCAACTGTCAAAGCAAAAAGTAAGGGTGACACAGGGCATCACTGCTTTGTGCCTTGATATAAGTTTAATCAGTCTGACATCAACCCATTTGCTCGGACCATTGTTTGAGAATTTGTGTAGAGTGCTTTAATGATTGATAAGTATTTTGGTGAAAATCCAAACTGAAATAACAAAGTACAGGAACTTTCATGATAGTATGTCGAATGCCTGTTCCTAGTCCACGCTCAGCAGTATAGCATTTATTCTAACCTTATGGCCATAATAGTGGTGAATATTTTATAATCAACATTCAATATCAATACAGGCCGATAAGATTCAGGGTAGGCAGTTTTTTTTTTGAGGTTTCACGATGGCTGAAATTGTAGCATATTGCTAGGAAGGAAGGGGTTCCTCCATCTTGCAGTTCCTGATATGCCTTAAGTGGGGTGGGAGGGCAGTAAGGCTTCCTTCTTGGGTTTGTAGATTGGCCAGGTAGTCATTCAGTCCAGGACCAGACAATCAGATCCTAATACTAGGATAGATATTACTCACCCTGCATTCCAATTGCAAACACAGAAGAGTGGTGATTCTCACTCCACAGTGGATGTGTTTTCTGTTTACAGGTATTAGAAACCCACAAAACTGTTTGGCTCATTGGTACAGCAGTAGCACTACCAGTCATGATGCCTGTGACCCAGATTCAGGAGTGATCCTGGGTTGTTGGAGGGCTGACCAAGGAGTGGAGGACCGAGCATCACCTAGGATGCTCTTCTTCTTTTGGGGACAGAGGTGGGAATTCTCTGCCATGAGCCTGCCACATGGGTGACCACTGTTGTAATATTACAGGCAGTAGTACATTAATCTGGGTGAGAGATGCCAGTTAGCTGTAGTGGGCACTGCCATACAATGTACACATGCCCGGCCTCAGACAGCATCTCTGTGGGATGGAAGAAAGCAGAAAAACTTCAACTGCCACAACATGATGGCCCTTGCTGCCTGCAGGCCCTGAAACCACTGACTGAGGATCCCTTCCAGTATACAGCAACCTATATGATCTGAAGGGACATGTTCCAGCTTGAACGCCTTCATCATAGGGAGAGGATACCATGAGAATACTAGCCAGCAGGAAGGCAAGTCCAGGAGATGGCAGGGTGATGAGTTATAGGGTTGGGGTGATGCAGGGTCCTGAGGGATCCAAGAGTCAGTCACAGATCAGTGAAATAGATAGATAATCAAAAAAAAAAAAGAATTTCACAAGGGGTTTGAGGGAAGCGGTTTATTGCCAAGAGACTGGTAAATACCGGGGGTTCTAGGATTATTTTATAGGGATGACCAATGAAAGGAGAATTTATTCTTGCAGGCAGAGAAAGGCAAATGCTGCTTATTTTGTGGCTTTGGAAACTACAGAGTATACAAGGGCAGAGGAAATGGGTGCCTAACTGGGGAATGGGTGGGGGATATTATTTAAAACCCTCAGGTATGGTTGGAGGGACAATGTCCCAGAGGAAGGCAGTGGTTTTCATAATTTTTATACAATTTTTTAATAAAAAGCAATGTTGATGTTGGAGTGAGATCGGGGAACTTTGTGAAGCTTCGAAACGTGTAAAGTTTTTCCACTTTGCACCCGTGCTTCAGTGAATTCTAAAATTTGCAACATCAATAGAGAGAGAAGTATGCCAGTAGTAATATCAATTTAGATTCAGGCTGAACCCCATGCATTCAGTTCAGCTTTGATTCTTCAGCAAATTACATTTTGGCCTGTGGTATAGGGGCTAGTAGCCAAAACATGTCTGCTGTCTTAAGCCCCTACACTACAACATTCCTCACCCCACTAACTTTCCTGCCTCCATCCAAGTCCCTATATAGTGGTTTTACAGAAAAGAGAAATGCCAGCTAGTGGCACTATGCCAGGAACTACATGCATCTTTTAGAAGAAAACCTCCTCCCAACCAGAGCAATCCATTCTCCAAAACAATTATGGTTAAGAGGTGCCTCTCCTCCTGAACCCGATCCTTGATTTCTGGGGGGAACAGTAGGGGACTGAGATCCAGCCAGCTTGGCAGACCCCACCTCAAACACAGCGGGCTAGATTTTTGAAAGTGGGTGCAGGGGTTGCATCCAGCCCTGCACCACAGGGCTTAGAAATCTGTGGTGCGCCAACCCCCTTTACCGCAACTGCATCCAAATTTCCATTCTCGGATGCAGTTGCGACAGTTTCCATGATATACAATAGCTTGTGCCAATGCTCTGATGCAAGCACCATTACTTATACTCCTGGGGATGTCGCAAGCTAGACCACAAAATTGTGATCTAAGGTGCAGTGATCAGAGCAAGGGATGGAAAATCCCAGTCTCAGAGAGGGGAAGGCTGCAAGCTGTGTGCATCATATGTTAGGCTCACCAGAGACTTGCAGCATTCTCAGAGCTTTGAAAATCCAGCCCACATCACCACTCCATAGTGTATAGTCTATAAATGGAGTGAACGGGCAGGCAGCTGGGACACAGGGGGCGAAGCAGTTGTGTCATTAATAATCCTAGGCAGACTGATTGGGTCAATCTGTCTAGCATCAAAAATGATGCAGTTGCTGCACCCCCTTCCTCCTGATCACATGCTCACTCTCTGCACTCAGATAATAATGACTATGGAGTGGGCAGACTGTGTGGGACAAAGGTCTACAGATCTAGCTGGATTTATGTCCTCTAGCAGCCCTTGAAATCAAGGACTGTTGTTCTGGAGATGGGCGGCACCTTGTAAACATTTTGATTTGGGGGACTGGAGTGGTTTGGCTAGGGAAGGGACATCTTCAAAAAGTTGAGGACATCTCCTGGAACAGTCCTAGGAGCCATCATGTTGCTTTTCTATCAATAACAATGTGTGGGGGACTGCAGAAGGGGGAGGTAGACAGGACATGAAAAGGGTGGAGGATGGGATGGTGCAGCCTCTAGCCTTGGCTGCCTATGAAGAGACAGAGTTGTTTTTGGAAGAATCTGTGGAAGTGCCAAAATGCTGAAGAGAAACCATGTCACTGGACTGGTTTAATCTGTGCTAAAGGTGCCAGATTTCAGCACTTCCATTGAACTCAAAGTTGGCATCCAGTCACTTAGAACTAGGTCTCAGATAATGTTCCATGGGGTCTGTTGTTCTGGGTTGTAAGTTAGCTCTATTATTTTGGCTGTATGTATGCAGCATGAAAGGACTAATCCTTGGTCAGATGTATGGCAGTATTGTAATAAGCAAATGACCTGACTGGGTTGTGAGGCTGGAGGTGCAGCAGTGGGACTTCAAACACCCAGGAAGTGAGGTTATTATAGCAGCAACACACAGCCAGAGAGGAATATTACACTTATTTGTAAAATGGTCAAAAGTGTCATAAATCTGTGTAGGATACAATTTGTACAGTAGGGGCCAGATATTCAAACTGTGCCCAAAATGTGCGCAATAGCAGGAGCAAGCACAAGTCCATTGTGCACATGCTCAATAGACGTGATATTCAAACATGGAGCAAGTCAAATTGCGCAACTAGCCAACGTCTGAATATCGCACAACCTGCACCATAGCGCAACCAGGAAGGGGAAGCTGAGCAGATATGATGTGCTATAGCACAACAAGGCCAGCCCAGCTGAGCAGTCCAGAGGTGCCATAGCGCAAGCAGAGAGCCCCCCAGCAGCAGAGCAATGGAACTACACAACCAGGGAGATAGGCAGGGGCCCACCACCCATGCCACAGATGGGCACAGGAACACACTGCAGAACTAACAATATACCCCCACACCCCAAACACAGCATCACTGGGGGAGGGACGGAATATCCACCGCCCATGGGGACAAGCCAACAAAGCACAGCTGGCCATGGTGCCCCAGCACACCCACTGGCAAGCTGAGACTGCCACACAAAGGGGGCGGACAACCCAAGTGCACATCAGAACCCCTCTGTGCACAGCACACCCTGCACTGGTACCCCAAGACACCACCCATGAGCAGTGACTGTCACTGCAGGAATCCCCATGCATCCCCCCGCCACACTGCAACCTCATGTACCACAGAACCATACAAGCCAGACCCACCAGGAGCACCCAGCAGTGGGTGGCAGCACATGGTCAGACTGACTGAAAGCCACTACCACACCAGAGACACCTCCCCACGCACACACACACATACCCAGGACAATACCACCCCAGATGCCATACACACCACTGCAACTGAGCACCTATAGCCAGCTGCAAATCAGAGACCACTACAGTATTCATAACAAAATAGATTTATCCAATGAAAATATCAACAAGAACAACAGGAACAGACAGAACTATGTACAATTATACACAAGACAAGGGTGGGGGTACGGGTACAAGGTAGGGGTGGGTAAGGGGCAGGGGTGAATGACTGGGAGAGGAAAGGCAGAGTGTGAGGGATGGGTAAAGGGGGGAGGTGAGGGGCAGCTACTGCCCACCAGGCCACTCATCATCTGGCTGCTACTGGTTCTGGGGCCTCCTCCTGCGCCTGATTCCACTGCGCTGCATGTCCCTCAGGATCTCGAGGGACTCCATTGAGACGTCCAGGAGCCAGTGGACTGCCCGCTCTATTCTTCAGAGGATCTGGACACCTAGGACAAGGGATCAGAATCAATGGCTGTGACTGTCCACAACCCTGAAACCCACCCAACATGCATGGCATACGGCCAAGTGCCCCGCTCCTGTGATGGAGTGCACCCACCCACAGTGACCGTGCACAAGACAAGCCCAACCAGGCAGCAACAGCCATGTGTGCCACTGCACACACACATCACCCATGTCCAGCACAGCACAACCAAGGCTGTACAGTGACGTGGCTATGCAGTGGGAAGTCAGTGCCACAGCCATGTGCCCAGTGCATGCATGGACCACCATTGACGCACTCCCAGACATGCAGTGCCACTGGACAGTGTTGACTGTCACATGTGGCGTGCATGGCAGTGTTGTCCATGGATGGTGACCATGCCCTGCCCCCTCCACAGCATGCAATAGCATTCATGATGTCATGACACTCACCCTCATCATACTGCTGCTGCAACTGCTGCTGCTGCTGCCGTGTCTCGACACCACCACCACCACTACGTACAGCCACGGCTGCCACCCCTCACTGCGCTTCAGCCTGGGCCCGCCTCCGCTCCGCCATGCCTGTGGGAAACAAAAGGTGAGAAACACATCAGTGAAATCCCAAAGTAGACAGCCCCCTGCCCCAATGAGTGTGCTTGCCCACCCAGCCAGACCCATACATCACACACCTGTAAACACCGCCACAGCCAACCATATACCAACCCTCCCCCATGTGCTGGTCACAATACACAGTGTTACCCATGCAGACAATACAGGTGCATAGACGGCTCACCCACCAGGCCTAGGCACAATGCCCCTCCTGGCACGTGAACGTAGGTGTGCCAGTAGTGCCTGCTCCCTTCTCCACAGATCACCGTACTGGTGCCTGCACTGCTCTGCTGAGCGCCACCGGCCAGTGGCCTCCTCCAGTGCAGTGGCCACCTGCTGCCACACATGTGTGCATGCCACGTTCAGGGGTTCATCCCCAAACAGTGGGCCATGGTGAGGCTCCACTACGGCTACCAGGTTGGCAAGCTCCAACGCACTCCACTGTGGTGCTCTCCTGCGTGCCATCCCTGCATGTATATAGTAGGCAATTTGGAGCTCCGCAACGCGGCAACCCCACATGGAAATGTTGTGCAATAAAACTCCGTTAGTACCTATTGCGCTGTTCATATAGCACTGCCAGTCCCTATTGCGCTGTTACTGAACAGCGCGATAGAGCTGCAGACATGCCATACGTACAGCGCCAAGGGGGCAAAGGTTGGGCACAGGGTCATGGGTCTCTGGTGCAAGGCCACACACAGCGCCATCGGACATCTACATATCCAGCGTGATTGGTCACCTGCGTGCCATTGACACAGTGGACTATTGCGCAGTTGTGCCACAGCGCCACATGGTGTCCATCGCTGTAGCGCCACTGGCACAATGGTGGCCATGTCCTGAATTGCCGATCGTGCACAGCATGTCATCAGCACAGCAGACACCTGCGTAAGCTACCTGGGCATGCGCAGTGCGGTGTGCTACGCAGTCACAGAACTGCGCCATTGGCTCAGCCAGCTCAACCGTATTGCGCAAAGCGCAACAGCGCGATATTCAGCAGTCATATGCAAATCATCCGATCAGCCATTCAGTGGCACAGCGGCCCGATTTGCATCTAATTAAAGTTGCTCCAGTCCTAATTTGCATGCATTGCGCTATAAATGTGTGACTCTGATCTGCAGTGGCCATATTCGGTTACTGCAGTTGATAGGTGAGTTGCATGTATTGTGCTGTTCTGGACCATGGCCCCAGGGAATTGCTGTGTACTGCACAGCCACAGGTGACCACTCTCACCCATACAGGCTGTGAAATGACCGAGCGAGGACTGGGTGAGGAGGATGATGGTGGGTGAAGAGGCCCAACTTTACGAAGGAGGAGACAGAGGCACTGATGCATGGGAGGGTGGCACATGCCGTCAACCTGCGGCAGCCACCAGCACTCTGTGCAGGAGTGTAAAAGAAGATGGGGACCGACAGGAGAGAGTGAAGGAGAAGGTTGCAGCCATCAGGGTGGCACGTGATGCTACAGGCGGTGGACAGCCGGAGGTGGTGCAGCTGACCCGCGGAGGACATGATCACTGCAAGCATGCAGCGCAGTGCCATTGAGGGTGTTCCTGGAGGTGGCTTCCAGACAGGTGGTAGCCCATCACTGCATGGTATGTCATGGGGGAAGGTAGTTCACATGCAGTAACGTGTCCTTCCGTTCTGTTACAGATCCTGTCGTCCTGCGGGGTCAGCAGTGGAGGGCCTGTCCACAGCGGTCAGCCACCCAGAGTTGGAGGAGGACCATCCACCTCCGCAGATTGCCAGTGTGCACTCGGCAGTGTGCATGCCCGTCTACCTTCACTGATGTTGAGACAGGTGGGAGTGCCCTTCCTGTGTCCCAGCGGTCTGGCATGCAAGCATGCCAGCATGCTTGCGCTGTGGCTGTGGCTGTGCCACAGACCTGCATCATCGATGATGCACTGACCACTATGGGCATTGACATGTGTGTGTCACAGAATGGACACACAGCAGGCCAGCTCATGCCCATGGATCTAGCTGGTTCCAACGTATGTGCCAGCATGTCACCACAGTCCCAGGCTGTGCCTGTCAGCAATGGTGGGGCAGCACCGGTGGCTGTGCAGGTCACTGGCACTGTTGCGGCCACAGCAGTGGAACCACTGATCCTGTGGGCACAGCAGACAGAGGGGCAGCAGCAGCAGTCACCCACCGGGACTGGGGGTACAGGGCTCAGTGGTAATGTAGGTGCACCACCTGTGGCCATGCCCATATCTGGTCCTGGTGAGCAGCGCCCACTCAAGGGGTGCTGTACATCAGGCCTTGCAGACCTGAGGGACAGGTTGCCAATGTGGCAGATGACCTCTTTGATGAGCACACCCACCCTGCTGCAGGCATCAGTACAGCAGCAGATGCGGGGTGCAACGTTGGTGGAGGCACTGTGTGGCCCTGGAGTGGGTCGGGGGTGACACAGCAGGGACACTGAGAGGATACTGTCCCGGATTGACCATATGGGGTGGATGTGACCACGCCATCGACAGAGCTGACAAGGCAGTGGTCAGTGCCATGGCCACATTGGGCACACAGTCAGGTGCCCTGTACCGCTCACACCATGCAGTACGCTATCCCTCCCATTCCGGCGTGAGCGACACCCACCCTGTCGACACCAGATTCAGCTGTGGGCATCCTGAGCACCCCTGGTGCAGGTATGTTCGGTATGCGGCAGACCCCTATCGCGGTTACGGTCGGCGTTCATGCAGTGGGACTCCTGGTGGTCCGCCGGTGCCACCCCGTGGCCCCATGCTCCAGCCTGCCAGTGCTGCTGGGTCTCGGTGGGGCTACCCACGCATCTGAGATGGCTATGGCACTGTGCCACATGACTGAGCTCTCTCCCAGTGCGGGCCCTGTCTGGTGCTGCCCTGTGTGCAATGTGTGTTTTGGTGGGCAGTGCAACAGTGGGTGCCCCGCCCTACATGCCGACACACGGACCACGAGCACACCCTCCGAACTGCTGTCCACATGTGCGTGTGTATGATAATGCCTGCATTGCACAGTACACCAAAGTGCAAGGGTGCCCAGCATCTGACACACATACATGGACAGTACAGGTGGTGGTGGTGGCCTGTGGACATGTGTGTTTCTCATGTCTGTTCCTGCTCTGCTGTGCACCTGACCCCTGTGCACTTTGTGCCTGGTGTGTGTGTGTGTGTGTCTGTCCATGTGGTGTGTTACTGTTCACCCTCCCTGGTTGTGTGTTTGTGCTTCTGCACCTGCCACTTCCTCGCTGTCATGCACCCCTGGTGTTTCCCTGTGTGTATGTGGGTTGTGCCCTAGCCACTGTTAGTTGCACATGGCCCCATGACTTACCTGTGTTGCAAAGTGCTCCTGTGATGGTGTCCCGATGCAGCTGGGCCAGCCAGATCAGTCGGGGTCACGCCGCCCAAGGGGGCTGCTCATCCCCATCATCACCGGTGTCACCAGCGTCCCCATCGCTGTACCCTCCTCAACCTGTATGGCTATCCCACAGTCTTTGGCCGTTGCAGTATACAACAGGTCAGGAATATCCCACAGGCTTTGAGGGGCTGTACTGTAGGGCACTCCCGAGGTGTCTAGGCATCAAGTGTGCCTTCAGCATCCCAAACACCTGCTCAATGATGTTGCGTGTGGCGGGTGCTTCATTGAAGCATTGTTGCAATGGGGTCGTGGGCCGCCGGTAGGGTGTGAGCAGCCAGGGACGGAGTGGGTATCCACTGTCACCTGTGTGGAGATAGTGGAGGTTAGTGTCATGTTCAGGATCATATTGCCCCTAACCCTGTGTGCCACTCCCATGGCACCTGTGGCTTACCCACCCTTGCCCCCACTTTGCCAATCCTACATGCATACTCACCCACTAGATGTCCTGTGGGGATGTCCCCACTCTTGAATTGATGGCACAGTGCTGATTGGTACCATATGAATGAATCGTGTGCTCTGCCAGGGTGCGTGGCACAGACATTGATGATGCGCCTACTGGCATCACACACCACCTGGCAGTTGACACTGGAAAACCCCTTCCAATTACAATGGGCAGCCCCATTGGGGCCAGGTGGCATTCGAATGGCCACATGGGTGCAGTCTATCACCCCTAGCACGCCAGGCATACGTGCTACCTTGTGGAACCTCCTGTATGTTTGCTGTACGCCCTGTCATGTGCTGGGGAAATGGATGTACTTGTAGCATGGGCAGCAGTGCGCTGAGGAATTGGGTGAGGATGCATGACATGGCTGACTGTGTTATGCCTGTGTTGTCCCTGTTGGCCTCTGGAAGGTACCTGTGGTGAGCAAGCACATGCAGGCTGTTACCTTTGTCTCCACTGACAGGCGTGAATCGTCATGAGGTGCCTGCATCACATCACTGCTCAGCTCACAGAGCCACCTCAGTATTGCCCTGTTCAGGCGGTACTGGCCCGATCTTGACATCTCAATACAGCTCAAAGCTGATGCGGGCATGGTACTGCCTGTTGGGGCGCACTCACTGACAGGCCCTTCCACGCCACATCCCCTGCAGCATGCCTTCTCACCCCCTCATTACAGCTTCCATGTGAAGCTGGCACTGTCCATCTCCCTGGCTTGTGTCCCCCCAGCTGTTGTTGATCTGTTATCCCACTGTCCTGACTGCTACCTCCACTGCACGGGTACACCTACTGGCCTCTACACTCTGGCCCCACACACCTTTCCTTGCCCCTCTTCTGTCCTGTGCACTCCCTGGCCTGCACTGTTTCCTGCTCTGGTCTGCTCTGTCTCGCTGCCTCATGTGACTTCACTGTCGCGTTCTTGCACCTCTTCCTTGAGCCTTTTTATTTTGGCTCATTTCCACCGTGGCGCAACTTCCGCCTGATCCACTGTTGCGCATTGCGCAAGCCTTTGAATATCGCATTGCGCATTTTATGCATGGTTCCACCTCCTCTCGCCGCGCATACCATCATTTTCATTGCGCTGTTGCTCAGCATGTTTTCTGTGGCACAACTGCCTCCTGCTGAATATCGCACTATAAGCGCCAATTTGGGACTTAAATAGTGCAACCTATTAAGCATAGCGCAGCCCTTTTGAATATCTGGCCCTATGTATTTAAGCAATAAGGCATGACAGGGTGCATTATGGTGGGATAATGACCCACCTCAGATGGCTTGAAGCATGAGGGGAAGCTGAGTGCTTCCACCACCCAAGAAGGGCCATTAGCCCACCATAATGCATCCTTGGAGTGCCCGATTGTGATTATGAACTTGGTCCTTTTCAGTGAATTGGATGTCGTTTTTAAAGATATTTTTGTTCAGCTACTGTCAGCTGTGCTGTAGTGTTGGGATAATGGTCCAGCTGAAAATACCTCTTGGCCAATCAGGAGCCAGCATTTAAGATTCACAAGTTTTTTAGTGCTTTCCCCCACATTCATGCATTTACTTCTCCAGACTTCACTTTGTACACGGTTGCATCACTTGATGATAGAAAGTCTCTCAGAGTTGCTAACAGGTACCCTGACACAAACCTAAAATCTCTTCTGTTTTGTGAATATGTTAATTGCTGCCAGACAGTAGCAATAGATAAATGTACAGTATATAAATAATTTATTTTGCAAAAACTGCCATCACCTAAAGAAGGGCACTCTATAGATCCGAAACCTTGTGCACTGAAAATTGCTTGATGGTCCAATAAAATGGATCAAATGCATTTCAAGTGAGCTATCATGGGTAAATACATTGAAAAGAAAAAAGGTGCCTACTTTATGTTTGTACAAGGACCAACACAGCTACAAACATTTCTGTGCAAATGCTATTGAGAAGAATCACATCAGCTAAGTAAGCAGAAAGGGTCATTGTGTTTTTAATTGTGGGAGAAATCCTACTCACAGTGAAGTACACAGACAATGGGCATGATTTTTCAAAGGGTGACGGGGCTTGTTTCAAGCCCTGCACTAACCCTGTTGTTTGGTGCAGCTACTTAAATTCCTTTGATGCAACTGCACCTAATTTTAGTACAACATGCGCAGTTGCAACATTCTTTCAAATTTTACGGCAGCTTGCACCAAAGATTTGGTACAAGCCCGTAAAAGGGTCACCAAATTGGCACAATTTAGATGAGGGAAAAAGCAGGTCTAACTTTTGGCATTTGGTGCCTGGCATTAAAAATCCTGATCACTGGTCAAGGAGAATGCCACAAGCCCCGTGCGCCAAATGATCGGCACACCAGGAACTTACGGCATTCTCAGGGCTCTGAAAATTGAGCCCCATAGATTTAGTGATTCCTAAATACTTGTAAAAATATAAGGCTATTGATTTTAGTTTATTTTTAGTTTGCTGAAATGAAAAGTTTGCCAACTGAAGTAGGTCAGAACTGCTGAATAATAAGTAATTAACATATCTTCAAAGAAAATGCATTATAATGACTACATCAAATATTGATTTTTTGACTAAGTCCCAGTTTCTTGAGTGTCCCCAGCATGCACACACACACACACACACACACAGAATTCATTCTTTAATTGATTGAATCATTTGTCTTCCAAGATTTTACTACCATTTTATTTAAAAAAAAAATGTAACTTTCTCTGTCTCTAGGCAGATACCTCTGATCTTGGGATCACATGCTTTTGTGTAACAAATGGACCTTAAAGGACACTGGAGGAGGAGAGTTAATCATCCTCATAGAGTCTCTTTACTGTCTGCCACATGTCTACCATTAGATGATGCCAACTGCCAGCTACTGGGCAGAGTAAGGGGTGGGGTCAATAAATCTATTTCTCCCTCATCCCTGTGACAAAATTTTCCTGCTGATTTTATTTTAAAAGAGACTGCAACTTTTCCTTAATTGATACACATGAAAGCCGCCCCCAAACCAATGAGGTAATCACATAAAACACAGTGATCAACAACTGTAGCACTCACAACTAGCTACACTGATAAAGTCATAGACAGCCCCTGATATACAATGTAAATTGTTTTATTTTTACTTACAAACGGTGCAGATTGCAAAAACGGTGATACCTCACAGGAAAAAGATTGTTTTCTCATTGGTAAGGATGTTAGAGAAGAGGTCCTGTACACCCTCATAGAGAGGCTCTTTGTTGTCTGCTGCCAGATGTGTACTGGAGGATGCAGACTATTGATCTTGTGGGGTGAGTGCGAGGTGGGAACTGTAATTCTGTTGCATTCCCTCCCCACTGGTGAGGTTTTCCTGCTGATTTTTAAGCATTAAGGTACAACTAGGGGTAGGTTTACCAGTAGTTAATACAACCCTCAGGTGCGTGATGATGCCCCGAGGTGTAGCCGAGGGACTCATGCAGATGGAGTTGATTAACTACTGGTAAACCCACCTCCAGGAGTACCTTAATGCTATTACAAAATGAACAGATATATTAAAACATTTTATACAGTTTCTCTATACTCGTAACTTAAAAAGAGATCTTTTTTGCGTTTGATTGCGCACCAAATGTCTTGGGACAATAACGCGAAATGAGAGGTGTGTCACTGCCAAGCCAATTACAGCTGAAACTGCAATAGGTTTGGCAGTGCACACCAATGACCAGCCACTCTGGTCATGACAGCAGTTCAGCTTTGCTGATGTGGCATGTCCTGGACTTAAAGGAAATGAAAAATGAACCACTCCAATGGGAGTGCTTCATTTCTTTCTGTAGCTGAACTCCAGCTATGCACATTAGAGTGCACACAAATGCGCATGGCCACAGCTATGGTCTGTCTTTGCTCCTCTGACCCCCATCCCGAAAGCGGAAACATTAGCAGTGGTGCGGCTTTCTCTCCCAGTGCTCACTTCTCAGCCCCCACCCCTCTTCCTCAACAGTAGCCGTAGTGCAGCTTTCTCTCCCCTCTCCTCCTGGTGCTCACTTCTCTGTTCCCTTCCCTCAACATTAGCCATGGTGCAGCTTTCTGTTAAAGCTGACATGGGGTGCCCAATCCCCATGTCAACATGTATCCCCCCCATTAATGTTTCACACTGGGAGCCCACCCCAGTGTTCCGAGATAATTATTTTCAGTTGTGGTTCTTATGCTTCTGACACTGGGATGCCCATTCCTGGTCTTGGATGCACCCCCAAAAAACTTCTATGTCCTTTGCTGACATCAGGGTGCCCAATCTCCCCTGTGTTGGAATGCCCCCCACACTAGTGTGGCACACTGGGAGCCCACCCCATTGTGCCTAAATGTATTTACATATGTTTAACCTGTAAAATAAAGAAAAGCATCCTCTGATGGCTTTTTTCTTACCTGTTTAAAAGAAAATGGTCCTCATCATCTTCCCAGTCCCCCTCCCCATCCCCACCCTCCCACTGAGCACCCACATCCCTGCATCCTTTACCTCAGACTTATCTCCAGAGGTTGGTGCTGTTATCTTCTCCTGACTGGGACACATCTGCACTCTTCAAAGCCGACTGGCAAACTGAAGAATCAAAGGTAAGCTCTGTATAGTGTCAGTCAACGGGGGGTTTTAACTTATGTTGCTTTCTCAGCCATTTTTAGAAATTTTGGCCACAAATTTTCAACATGGGGTTCTTGAGGCCCCACCTCATAAACACTGTCACTGTAATTTCGTTACTCAGTCCTGAAAGGTGATTTCACGGTCACTGTGTGGAATCATCTTTTGGGACTGAGTAATAAAACAACAGTGCCACTGTTCATGAGGTGGGGTCCCAAAAAGCTCGTGTTGAAAATCTGGTGAAAAAATTCCAAAATATGACAATGTTACAAGTGTGCATTGTGCAATTTCTATGCATGCTTGTAACTTTGCTAATTTTTATTATTTTCATTACAGATTTCCAACATTGCCATTTTTTCACACCTCCTTATGAACAGTCCAGCTGTCATTTTTCTCATCCTGCCCAAAATGTGGTTTTGCACCTGTATCGCAGAATGGTGCGGTCACTGTGCAAAATCTACTTTTGAGATGGATTAACGAAATCACAGTGTCGCTGTTCATGAGATGGGTCCCAAATAGGTCATATTGAAAATCTGGTACAAAAATACCCCCAAAACACCCTAGTTATGTGCGGTCATTGAAATTTCTCTATGCATGCGTGCAACTTTAGCAAATTTTTATATTTTCACTCCAAACATTCAACGTTGCCAGCTTTTCACACCACCTCATGAACAGTATAGCTGTTTTTCCACATCCTGCCCAAAATGTGTTTCCACATCTGTGGCACCGAATGGCACAGTCGCTGTACAAAATCACCTTTTGGGATTGAGTAACAAAATGATAGTGCCACTATTCATAGGTAGGGGTCCCAAAAGCCCATCTTGAAAATTGGAGTGAAAATATCAACCAACGTCCATGGCATTAGGGTTTCCACCTTATAGAGACTGGCAGGCTTTGGGGTCATCATCCGTAATGCTCACACCATCCCACCCCCATCCTGAAGCCAGTGACAGGCATCAAGGTGTACCTTGGGGTCTTCAGGCCTAACATTCACCCCATTCTACTATACTGTATCCATCCCAGCTTATTTCCTTGTGGAATGGGGTGAGCATAAGGGTAGAAGACCCCAAGGCACACCACAATGCATTTCAGTGTCTGCAGGGTGGGATGAGGTGGAATGGTGTAAGCATTACAGCCAATGACCCAGATGCACACCCCCAATGCCTATCAGTCTCTGCAGGGTGGGGGTGGAGGTTGGTGTTAGGGTTGGAAACTGTAATGCCTCAGTAAGGAAGTAAATCAGGGAGGGGTGGTGGACGTCACTTACCTTGATTTCAGGAAAGCCTTCAACACCGACCAACACAGAGGGCTGATTAACAAGATGGGTAATCTGGCCACAGGGCACCAGCTGGTAAACTGGGTTAGGAACTGGCTGATGGACAGGCGGCAAAGGGTGGTGGTAATGGGATCCAATTCGGGGACAAGTGGTGACCAGCAGAGTGCCTCAGGGGTCAGTTCTGGGATCAGTTCTGTTCAATATCTTCATTACAGACATTGCAGAAGGGCTAGAAGGAAAGGTCTGTCTGCCTGTTTGCAGATGACACCATCATCTGTAACTGAGTGAATACTCCAGAAGGGCTGGAGACAATGAGCAGGGACATGGAGAGGCTTGAAAAATGGTCTGAGGAGTGGCAACTGAGGTTCAATGCAAAGAATCACAAATAATGCACCTGAGAAGAGGGAAACCTGGGGAGAATTACAATGGGGGGGGAGGTGCTGACTATCACCAAGGAAGAAAGGGACCTAGGAGTTCTCAGTTCTCATGACCTAAAGGTGTCAAAACAGAGCACAAATGTTGCAAGGAGGGCCAGGGGCATGCTGGGGTGCATAGGCAGAACTGTCACTAGCAGAAGGCATGATGTGCTGATACCACTGTATAATGCACCAGTGTGGCCTCACCTACAGTACTGTGATCAATTCTGGAGGCCACAACTGTGCAAGGACACTGACAGGGTGGAGGCAGTCCACAGAAAGACAACCAAGATGGTACATGGCTTGCAACACAGAACATATCAGGAGAGTTTAAAGGACCTCATTATGTACTCATTGGTGAAAAGAAAGAAGCGGGGGAACATAGTAGACACATTATAATACTTCAAGGGTATAAACAAGGTGCAGTGGTGGACATCTTCCAATGCATTAAATGTTCGGCATTGACAAAAGCTTATTTTATTTACCAACTATTCTTTGCAGGTTTATGAAAAAAAGAACCCCTTTTTGTTACCTTTTCTCTTGGTTTAGTGTCAAAAGTCTTTGGTTTAAATTTGTTCTGAAACACAGGACTGTCAGATAAACACATTAGTAAACTAAACCAGAAACAATGTTTTAGCTGAATTACAAATACCCAAATCAACTGTTATGTTAACCCCCACCCCACCTGGGAACTGTTCCAGTCTCCTGTGATACTAAAGTGGCTAGATCCTCCCTGCTACCTTCAGAGCACTGAAAAAGAAAACGTAATATGTAGCTGCAAGCTTTAGTTTTAGGAAACAGACGAAATGCCCCGATGTCCCAGAGGAAGTGCATTGTACTGTCATGCAGGTGACCTGGGTTTAGGAGGCAGCTCAGGTGCTCATGTGTTCCTTTCACTACCAAAAATGTAGCTGTAGGAGGATGGAGCTACTTAATCATAGAAGAGACCTGGAAAATGTTTGGTGGGAACGCATGGTGATTAACTCTGGGGTTATTGATTCTCAAAATACATTGACTTGCTTTAATGCTGTGCTTGTGTGGTAGTCCTATGTTTAAATTAAAAACAGAGTTTAAAAATAAACTTTAAAACAAAAAAAGCTTGATTGTAGATACAATAGTATGTGCTTACTGCCCACAGCAGATGACACACCTAAAATTTACATAATCTGCCTGCCAGTTTTCTTTAGAATGCTTGGAATTTTAGAAATATCTTTATTTTTTCCCACTCTAGATCAAGGTTCTGCTGTGCCTTTTCTTAATGAGGCTTCAGACCCAGATTTGCCAGCAGTTAATCTAGAGACTTAGAGTGTTTGTGAGCCAATCAGATAGCTACTTTCTATTTGCTTTTTTTTATAATACTTTAAAATAAAACAACATTAAAATTTCTCTACCTCCAAGTGGAGAACCTTGATCTCAAGGTCAAGTGCTTTAGTGGGAAACTTGGGCATAATAGACGCTGGGAGGAGAACATTTCTGCACCCTCACCAGGACCTCCTTGTGAATGAACTTGCTCAATCGAGTTTTCCTGCAATAAACTTGAACTTGAACTTGAACTCATAAGCATTCTCATATCTAACTGCTTCCTATGCAAGCCTTTCCCCAGCATAAGGACCACACAGCAGGTGTTTGTCATCTGGCAGTTTTCAGGATGTGCAGACGTGTCAGCAGACTACTATGCCTGTTGATTTGCTTGTCAGTAGTAATGTGTGTGCCACTGTGTACTGGGGTCTTGTTATTGTTGGTAATCAGCAATCTGCATCATTTAGTTTCTCTGTCACTTATGTGTTAATTACAACTGATGCATCATTTGTTTCTCAGTTGTTTATCTTTGTAATTTGCAATTAGTTGTTGAAAGTCTACCAATAAGCATCTCTCTTGTTGCTTATAGCATTCAAATACTTTTGTAAGCATTTAGTAAGCATTAAGCCACAATAAAGGAGGGTTCTACTGGGGAATAGTGGTGGGTGAAGTGAGCGAAATTCGCTTTGTGGAGTAATCTGCGAAATGCCACCCATTTCGTGGAGCGAAATTTCACCTGGGGGAGTGATGAAATTTCACCTGGAGGAATGGTGAAATTTCACCTTCCACAGTGAAATTTTGTCTTCCACTGAGAAATTCCGCCTTCAGTGGTGAAATTTCACCTGTGGAAGGTGGAATTTCACCCACAGAAGGTGAAATTTCGCCTAGGCGAAATTAGCCATTAATACAGGGAAAAGTTTATGAATACTTCCTACAAGGCAAATCAAGCCACTTTTCCAGTGAAATTTAAATTACTGCATCCCTACTGGGAATTAAGGCATGGTTTGTGAGGGGGGGACACAAGGCCGAAGGCTGAGTGCCTCCAACCACGCATTAATTTCCCAGTAGAACTCTTCTTTGGAGTGGTTTAAAGCGCTTCTAACATTGCAAGAAATGTGTGTGATTATTAACTGATAGGCAGAAAAGACAGAGACTTTGGCTGACTTTTAACATTTTTAATCTATGACTGTTAAAGTTACAGCTGATGAGACACTTAATATTTACTAATATTGTAGGTACCATCTTCATGTTAACATACAAAAGTTACATTTAAACAGTAATGCTTTAAAAATTATTAAACTAGTTTCAAGGTTGCACAAATATCAACAAAAGCCTCTCTGCATGACTCTATAAATACTGCTCACACTGTCTGTAGAGGGCTGTATTGCATTGTGGGATCGACCCTCCCAGAAATTTGCATAGGTATGAGTTTCACCTGTATGTGCTGTGAACAGTGCTAGCTTAACTAGGGAACTATGAACCTGCTTTTTTATAAATGTTTTTTAAAATGCCATACAGTTCTGGATTACAAGTGTAAGCCCCCTCTCATTCGAGAGGGGCTTACTGCTCACCTTAGGGCCACCCTCCCTCTCCTCCAGGGTTTGAGTTTTTGTAAAGAGCTCTGGTGGAGTGCAATTTCTGCTAGCCACCATTTGGTGGCAGTAAAGATAAGGGTGTTAGAGAGTATATAAGCGGAAGATAGGACGTTTCTGGGTCTTTGGAGGGAGAAAGACTGCTGGGTGAAATCTTCAGGGCAATGTGAAGGGGGGCCCCCCTTCCATTAGACAGGACAGCCATGCAGCGTTGAGGTGCCTGGTCCTAGGCTGGAGCTTTCTGTGGGTGGTGGTAGGTAGCCACAGTTTGTGGTTGTTTGGGCCCTGGGTTCTCTGGGGTAAGTAGGTGGTAAGTAAGTCCCGGGGGGATATTCTGGAGGCTCATGGAGCCAGATTAGGAGCCTGGGCTGTCAGGGCTGTGGGGGCTGTTGCAGAACTCCTACAGGAGGGAACTGGTGGCAGCAGTCCTTCTCTCTCTCCCAGGTGGCAGGGCAGCTCAGGCAGGCCAGAGATGGGTCTGGGGGGGAGAAGCTCTACCTGTTTTTAGGGCCTGTTTGGAGGGATGCTGGATATGCCAGGCAGTCCACAGAGTGCCTTAGAGTGTTCCCCTCTATGCCAGTTAGCTCCAATTGAGCAAAGAAAGAAAGAAAAAGGGTTAGTGGGGATTGTGCTGTGGTTGAGGGAACAGACCACCAGGTAAGGGAGATACCACTGTAGGAAAGTTTCAGGCAGCAGTAAGGATAGGGGCTGAAATATGTGACCAGAAAACTTTGGGGCCAAGGTGGGTGAGCAGGCCAGAAGGTGAGGCCAAGGAGTACATTTGGTGCTGGGGTGGCAGTGTAGGTACTAGGCTGCAGCATCCATGTATCTGGGGTAAGAAAGGGTCAGGGAACGGTAATGAGAAGCAGCTCACTTCTCAAGGGCAACGGAGTAGCTCGGGTGTTTCAGAGGAGCACTCCAGGTGATAATTAGAGTTGTGGAGGCCTCAAAGAAAAAGAGTGAAGTTTGTGAAGAAGGTACTTACCAGTGCCAGTGGGTTGGGAGCTTCACGCTTCTGGAAGAAAATCGTTTGGCCCAGGTAACAGCTGATTGCTGCAGTTCGAGCTGAGAAATAGTCTGCCTCCTTAATGTGTTTCTGACCTAAAATATCTCCCTTGTAGTGATGACTGTATAAAATTAGCCCCATGGAGCTGTAAGATTTCTCTGTTTTATGCAAATGGGACCCCTGGGTTTCCCTAGATCATTGGGACCCAGGAGAATAAATTTGATTCATTTTTAGAGCCTATCTCAGTGTGTGATTTGTTTCTAGTTACTAATGAAATTATTCCTTACTTTTAGATTTATCCACGAGCCTTATTCCCCAAGGTATTTTCAAGGGAGTTCAGTTTTCCACTTCAAGTATAGGTTAACCGTGAGTGCCATCTTGAAATTAATTCTAAAATGGGCTGCCGGAGTCAGGGGTGCAAAGGGCCTGCATCTGCCCAGTAAGACCTCTGTTGATTATTTATTTATTGAATCTGAATGGAGAGAATCTATGCTGTGGACCCCATCCCCTGGTCCATCAGTGTTTTCTTTCTGCCCCTAGATGTTTCGGGGAGGTGGTGGCTACACAACAATTTTGAAGAGCTATGTAACAACAAAGAAGAACTCTTAAACATCTGATTAAGGTATGCGACTAAACAGAGATAACTAAGTACCTGATTATTACTGTGCAGCAGGGGAAACAGAATAGTTTCACATTTTCTACTCTGTGATTTTTTATGGGGTACCTCTTCCACTGGGAGAATAGCAATTATAGTAATTTATAGTAAAGTGTCTCAGATGAAATGGGTTGCCACTGATAGACAACGCAGTGTCTGATGGCTGCTCGTATTCATTGTTAGATTTACTTTCTGGAGTGTGTTCCTAGATTACATTTACAAATAAATATTTGCTTGGGTAGTCAGAGTTCTGCAAGGTGGATGGGTGGGAAGAACCTGCCTACTTATATAGTACTCCATGGCAAATTGACAGTGGTTCAACAAGGTACTACACGATGAATTATGCATTACTAGTGAATTAATGTATGGTAGAATTTGGGTCACATGTTACAGTTCCACCAGTGTAAACAGCTTATTGTACTAAAGCATTTATTGACATGTTACAACTGTGCTTATTGCATGCATGTGTTAGTTATTGTCTACATAGTCTCAAAAAAATAAGTGTTTATTATTGCTGCAATACTGTTTTAGCAGCCTAGCCTCATCCTGTATTGTTATCTTAATGTTTGTTTTCTGTATAGTAAATGTCTGCCTAGCCCTCATCTAATCATTGCTTATTGTGGCCATAATGCTGTTTTAGTTGCCTAGTCACATCCAGTATTACTTGTTTAACATGAGTTACTCTTAAGTTCCCCCATTTTGTTTCCCACTCATCATGCTCCTCCTTCCCCTTGCTCTAATGCTTTCCATTTCTCCCTTTTCTATCTTCCCCCTCCTTTGCTACCAGACTCTCTGTCTCCTCCCATTCCCTCCCCAACTCTGTTTACCCTTTCCACCATCCCACTTCCCCTGGCCTCTTAGCAGAAGCTCCTCCAGGCCCCTGGTTACGTTAAGAGACACCCTCTGGCAGGTGCATCCCTACCTCTTCTCATTGCCACGCCCTGCTTGCTGTTCACCTTCAGGCCAGCAGAAATGTTACTTCAAGCTTGTCACTGTCCTACTTTTCATTTTGACGTTCATGTGGGGCTCACACCTGAGCCCACAACAATCTCTGCTCTCTACTCCAAAAAGTGCTGAGGGTCCTCCATCTATACATTTGCAGCCTACTCCTCAAGATTTATCAGCTAATCTTGATTACTTTTGACCTCAAGTTTGATGTGCTAATCATCTCTGTGAACTGACTCTACCCCAGGATTTGTGAATCAGTTATATCTTTTCCTGGCAACTTTGTCGCTAAACAAGATTGAGCTAAGGCGTTGGAGGGTTACTGTGTATGTCTTCCTCAACTTTCAATCTGAGTTTGCACATAGTTTCTTGCATGAGCTCCCACTGTTTAAACTATCCCTACCCTTCTCTGTACCATTCTTTATTTCTGGCATCTACTGCAATGCTTGCTCTAAAACTGATTCTATAACCAATCTTATCTCCTCTGTCTCTTCCCTGACTGCCTCCAGTGAACTCATAGTGTTGGGTGAGTTTAATTCTAAATAGACTTCCTCCATCTCCCCCCAAAAGTAGTCCAGAAGATTCAGTCCCCCCAACTCACACAGAACATCTCTGAGCCAATGTGACTGAGTCCCTCATTCTCTAAACTCTCCCCCTTAGACTGTGGGCTGTTTTCCCACCCTCACTGTTTTGTTGAACTTTGCACACTCCCTAATGCACTCAGTGATCATTGTACAGCCTACTGTGTGTGGAAGGTTCACCCATAACAGAGCCCTGCAAAGGTTATCTAACTCAGTACTTGTGGACACTTGACCCTGTCTGTAGTGATGAATGATCTCAACAACTTACATTAGCCGTGTTTTAAAACAGATCTACACCTGGAGTAGCAGGGAGTGCTCCATGACAAAACAGCACAACTTAGCCAACAAAGTCATGGCACTTACCCACCACACAGAAGAAAGAAGGAGCCTCACAAGTTGCTGCATATAAAAAGCTCCACTTTATTATACAAGCGATTTAAAATGACCTCCTGGTCTGGGAGACAGACAGACAGTTACACAAGCTTCTACGTTTCCACCCTGATCACAGGCTTTCTCAAAGAAACATCTTGGGAAGCCTGTGATGGTTAAAAGGTGGAATTGTAACTATCTGTCATTTCTGAACCAGGAGATCATTCTTCGCTTGTATTAAAGTGGAGCTTTATTGCAGCAGCGCAATCTGAACTCTGTATGCCTAAACAGATGCGTAACTGTTAACTGCTCAAATACCTTTACAGCTCCTCAGCCACAGATGTGAACATTGCCCACATCAAGTTGCTAATCTACTTTTACTGCTGCCTACAGCACACTCCTTTCTGAAGGGCCCTAGTCACCTTCTCTGGATGTCTGCTGAGCTACTGACTCATCTCAAATCAAAGGAACTTCCTTGTTTTTCACAAGGCCACTGGCTCTTTTGAGGACCACGCTTTGTCCACACAGCTTTGCAACACTTCCACTGAACCACCAGACTAACCAAATAGTATTACATTTCTTACTTTGCTTCAATCCTCAAAACAACATTGATTGTCACTCTAAGCTCTGGAAGGTCATTCACATCCATTTGACCTGCTGCCAGTCTTCTACCTTGGTCCTCAGATTGAATGCTGTGCTGTCCCTGGCCCTGCAAAGTTGCCTTCAATTGAAACTATTTCTACACCACCTGTGCACTGTTTCAATTCCCATGCTCCCTTTTCCTCCACTCTGGATCGCTTCTCTCCTCTTCCTTCATCTTCTCCTTTCCTCTACTACTCCAGCTGTGAGTCTTGCAGCTCTACTGGCACTCAACACATCAAAAGTAATAACCTGATGGACACAACCCCAAATGCTGTAGGAGGGACACCATATCTGGTGAGGCTACAAGGAAGCAATGAGAATGAGGGTGGCAAACTATGCAAAGTATGAGCAGAACCCTCTGTATTAGAGGAAAGGGGAGACATTCATACAGGAATTTCCCTTTCCAAGAGTGGGATAACGCATCTCACCAAAAACTCCAAACCCTGTCTAGTGAGCAGAAATGCAGCAGTGCTGGGTTGTGTGCAGACAAAAAGATCCATTTCTGGGTGACCCCATCTTGCAAAGAGGTAATTTACCATAGGGTTAACAGTTCCCATTCATGAACCATGGACTGAGAACTGTTGAGCCTGTCTGCCAAGACATTTGGAGACCTTTGAGAAACATGGTGAAGAGTTGAAGGCTGTAAAAGAGTGCTCAATACCACATTCTCATCACTTCTCTCACTTCTCTGCATAGGGATAGGAGTGAGTACCCCTGCTTGTTTATGAGTGCATGACACTGACATTGTCTGTCTGTATTAACAGAGGACTGGGGCAGAGATGATTTGAAATGCCTCAAAGCTGTATAGAATAGCTCTCATCTCCAAGACATTTATGGTAGATCAGACTCCATCTTGTTCTGTGACCCTTGTGTTTGGAATGGGCCAAGATAAGCACTCAAAACAGAGCCCAAGGCATCCATGGTGAGGATCTGTACAGGAGCTGACAAATGTAATGTCCTAGAGTAAATTGTCAAGGTCCATCCACCATAGTAATGCTTTATGAAGACGGACGTGACACAAACCATTTGTTCCAACTCATCCATCAGCTGATCCCACTGGACCCCAAGTGTCCATTATGGAGTCACATATGAAACCAAGCTAATGATACTGTCACTATAGAGCAGCCATTAGGTCCAGGAGGCATAACATATGAACAGAGGGAGAGAAAGAAGCAAGTGCCTCTGCTGGGACTTGAACCCGCTGCCAGGAATATCATTCTGGTCACTCCCCTACCGTGCGTCATACACTGAACCCACAACATCTTTACCAACCCCTATTAACCATTTCAAGCCCTTTTTTAGTGCCAACCCACATCTCCCTGTGATGAGTCTTCTGCCTCCCTGGCAATATCCCTTCTCCTGCCTCAAAAACTTGTTAATCGAGACATTTTGATCGCTTATGCAAATGTACCATTCTGTTTATTGTGCAATAGTCTAACACATCCCACCCGGTGCCTTGTGACATGGGTGACACAGATTGAGTGACTCAATATCAGCCACTCAATTTGAGCACTAGAAAGAACAGCGAGGTGGAGAGAATAGTGAGGGTGTGAAGGGAGCGAGGAGGAAAAAGAGCGAGCAACACAGAGGTAGGGAAACAGCGAGACGAGCAGTGACATGTGATATTTAGTACAGCAACTGCAGACTGCAAACCGTGCTGCTGGCTTAGCATGGTGGTTAGAGTCACTACCATTCAGTAGCTGGGTTGTGCAGGCAGAGCTGGGTTCAGTTCCAAGCTGGTAGTTTTTTTTTATTTTAATGTTACTTGCTTCCCCTAGGGAACATCTCCCCTCTTGAGTTCTCCCACTCCCTGAGCTGGCCCACGCCCCCCCTGGAGATGGTTATTTAGTTAGGGGGTGAAGTCCCCTGCAATGAGGGTGTGGGGGGGCAGAACCCCCCAGCAAAAACACAGTAAAGTTATTTGCTGTTTTAGTATGAGCTGTAATGCTGGTCACTGTGGTTGTGGTCGTCATTTTGTATTCGCCATATAATGACAGAGCCGTTTTTACTTTGTTCTTATTACATGGTACCTCCCACTCCACTGCCATCATGCAGCCCTATTCCCTTCAGGAATGAGAAGTTATTCATGAGGTACAGGCTTAAAAAACTCATTACACTTCTACTCTTTGCTCAGGGAATATTGAAATGAACCCAGGCCCTATCTCACCCATAATTTCACCTTCTGATTTTGCATCAGCATACAGCATAAAATTGATGCAAATTAATAATTGCAGTCTCCTGAAAAAACTTGGCGTGGTAGAAAACATGGGTTTTCTATACAAGCCCTGACATTTTGGTAATTAAATAATCATGGTTAAAGAGCACTACCATTGGCTAACAGATGGCGCTGCCATCCTACAACATCTTTCAGTTGGACAGACCCTCTAGAGGAGAGGGAGGGTAGTGATATTTGTTAATGCTAAATATCCTGTTACCAAACTCCTTTCCTTGACCAAACCCAAGGAATTTGAATGCCTAGCTGTAAGACTTTCATTATGCCTAGCTGAAGCATTCAATATGATTGGTTGCTACAGACCCCCATTTTGGGGAGGGGGGGCAGAACTATTCTCAACTTTAAGAAATGTTATTGACACCAATTCCAATGAGTCTATTTTTCTTGGAGATCTCAACTTGGACTGGTTTAACCAAAAAGCGAACACCCTAAAAGAACTGTGTGATGGATTGGGTATCGCTTAGCTCATATCTGAACCAACCAGACTCAGCTCTAAAAACCCTGCTAATAGCTCTGTACTGGGCTTGAGACTGGCTAATAGGCTGCACAAAATATCATGCACAGCTGTATTTCATAATGATCTTAGTGATAACAATATAGTTGTTGGTTTAAGAAGTTCAGAAAAAGCTCCACTTGCTCTAAATTTATCACCAAACGAAGCTTCCTTAACTTCAAATTAGAAAATTTACCTTGCTGACCTTAGAAGCATCAACTGGCATAGCTTCTACTTAGCCCCCTCAGTGGATGAGGCACTGAGGCTGTTGACATCTTTAATAAAACGCTTCTAAATATTACAAATAAGCATACCCCAATCATAAAATGCTGAGTTAAAAAAGCCTCTTGTCCCTGGTTTACCCCTGAACTGAAAATAGCTGTAACCCAGTGGGATAAACTATGGGCCACAGCCAGACATACCAAAGCCTCTTCAAACTGGGCGGCTTTTAGAACCTCGCATAATAGCTGTACCTAGATGATCAGAACCGTCAAGACCAATTATTATGTGTCTGCCCTCGAAGGTGCCAAAGGCAACCCAGCAAAAATATGGCAAACAATCAAATCTATTGAAGGTCATAGAATCCCTCCATCAATACCCATAAAAGGCAAGATACATGGAATGAATTATAATGGAAAGTGTGCAAGGAACCTCCAAAAGTTCCATAAGATTCATCCTAATTGAGTCCACCTCACAAACACCAACACCCAAGGCAGACAGCATCCACTGCCCTATGGCTTGGAAGGAGTGATCCTCACGGAAGATCTGGGTGTAAACCACAGAATCCTCACTGCAGAATGAGAGGGTTGAATTAGAGGGCAGATTCCCTCTTCAAACTGTCCCTCACCCTCCTATTCCTCCTCCAAAGCCCACTTAATATCATTGAGGTCAGGATTCTATTCCACCTTGTCTTCGCCATCATGAACATTGATTGGAAACACTGAGGGAACCAATGATACCAGCAGTGTCTGAGAAGAAGGAATCTGTGACATACTTGAGGAATCCATTGAGGAATGCCCTGGAACAGGTGGCCCTATAAATGGTATAGATATTGTCTGTGGCAGCAATGCTAACAGGCATTGTAACATGTCTGAAAATGACTCAAGCACAGCCTAGAGTCAGGGACACCTGAAAAGGGTTTGAATTACCTGCATCGAAGTGCTGGAGCCAAACAACCTCGGTGACATATCAACCACAGTAGGTATGGCAGTGCCTGAGCCAAGCCCTGACCTTGGTGCCTCAACAATGTTCGGGGCTTTCGGCAATGCTGCCAGACTGATTGTTGACTAGGATATACCTGATTTCAAGCAGTGACTGGGACCTTGCCAGTGAAGCAGCCTAGTCTCTATGCCTATGTTTGTGGCTGGATGATGAGGAGGACTATAACAATGACCATTCCTTGTCTTTGTCTTTCAACTTTAAAGATCATTTGTCAGTCAATAGTAAGGGAGAAGCAGGCTTGGAGCCTGAAGCTTTTCTGTGCCTTTCAGCGCTTTCTTAATGTTGAATGTTTCTAAACACCTTCTGATGACATTGTCTTGTAGTCTGATTAAAACTCTGGAAAATCTTGCAGGCCCTCACATCATGAGATAGGCCAAAACAACACACCCAGATGGTGTGAGTATCATCAATGTAGATTTTGTAGCCACAAATACAATAATGGAACAAAGGCAGTTTATCCTTCAGCAGCATACAGAGATGATGCTGTGATGACTGTAGAAAATAACAAACAGTAATGGCTATTTCAACATTGTTTCTCTTTGTTAGATCCAACAAGGATCGATGGCAGGAAAAGAACTGAAAATTGTTGAGGCTCCCACGTTATATACATGTTAACACTGCATGTCATTGTGGATGGCACGGCTAGCTGAAAGTTTCCATGTAGTGCTGGCATTGATGGTTTGTAGTTACAAAGCGTGGTGGCCTAATGGAGGAGATCCCTTTCTGCAGGTCATGAGGACGTGCAATGAAGTTAAAGGGGAGTTTAAGACAGATGTGAGGAAAGACTTCTTTACAGATGGGGTGGTAGATGACTGGAGCAGCCTTCCAGAGTGTGTAGTAGGGCAAAGACTATGGGGAGCTTCAACCATGCATGGTATAGGCACAGGGCAAGTTTGGTAGTGGAAGTGGGAAGGAAGAGAGGGATGCTAGTGACAAAACAGGCTCAAATATGCTGGAATACTCAGGAAAGCAGGCAGACTTGAAGGGCCTAGTAATCCTTTTCTACTGACAAAGTATACATTTCTACACATTCATGGGATGCATAGATCTTCCTAAGTAGAGGAGGCAGATGTTCATGCCATGGGACTTATTTCCCTGGGCTAATGGAAGGGATATGTTTTAAAAATACAGTTATTGGGGCCGCCGGTGGTGCTGAGGTTGAGGCACTGGATGCCACACCTGCGCCATGCCAGTGACCTGGGTTCAGGAATGGACTCTGGTCACTTGGGGGCTGACCGGGTCAAGCAATGATCTAGTTTCCACTGACAGCTCTCCTTTCTCGGGGGAAGGGGACAGTGCAGCACACTATAGACTGACACCCAGCAGTGACTGGGTGTCGGCACAGGTACCACTGCCCAGAATGGGGTGGGCCCTTGTCCGGGGTGTTAGATTGCCTCTGTGAAGGTGGAGACAGTCATCCATCCTATTGCACATTTGTGGGCCCTGGGGAGTAAAACTGGAGGGAAAACATGGAGCTGGTAGGCTCCATGATGGCTGGTTACACCCACACCAACCCCTGGCAATCTGGATGTTGGCTTCCAGGGGGTGAGGGGAGGCTGGCCTCCTCAGCACCAGCCCTGTCATGGGGGGGGAACCCATGGGGGATGGCTGGGTGGGATGGGTGCGGGGAAGCCTCGCCGTAGAGATGAGTCCCCTGTGAGGGAGGGGCCAGAGCTAACTGCCCGCTACAAGGAGGAGCAAAAAAAGTGCATATGGAAAAAAAATGCAGTTATTGTTGTGGCAGAGTATGTCTGAGAACTTTTAAGCATTTGTTATATAACAGAATGCCTTGCTGTTTGCTCTGTCCTTGAAAATTATCCTCTGGAGCTGCTCTTGCCAATGCTCATTTGTGCTATTAGTACTCGAATACACTTAATCTGCACATGCAGCTCTTGACAATGCCCCTATGTGAACTGTTTCTGACAATGCCCCTATGTGAACTGCTTCTGACAATGCTCCTATATGAACTGCTTCTGACAATGCCCTTGTGAAACTGCTTCTGACAATGTTCCTATGTGAACTGCTTCTGACAAAGCCCCATGTGAACTGCTTCTGACAATGCCCCTAAGTGAACTACTTCTGACAATGCTCCCTTTGTGAACTGCTTCTGACAATGCCCCATGAACTGCTTGACAATGCCTTTGTGAACTGCTTCTGACAATGCTCCTATGTGAACTGCTTCTGACAATGCCCCATGTGAACTGCTTCTGACAATGCCCCTAAGTGAACTACTTCTGACAATGCTCCTATGTGAACTGCTTCTGACAATGCCCCTATGTGAACTGCTTCTGACAATGCCCCTATGTGAACTGCTTCTGACAATGCTCCTATGTGAATTGCTTCTGACAATGCTCCTATGGATCTGCATGCTCCTGTAGTGTTTGTTATTGTTCAAATCTCTGTAACTACTCAGTGATGTGGAACATTTATGAAAGAGCACTTTGCTCAAAGGGAAAGAAAGAAAGAAAAGAAAGAAAGAAAGAAAGAAAGAAAGAAAGAAAGAAAGAAAGAAAGAAAGAAAGAAAGAAAGAATGAATCAATACTTTTGTGCCTGGTCTATATAAAACGCAAATGTTTTAAAATACTTTATTCCCCCTGCCCCCTAGGATTGCATACCCCTCTACCTAAAGATATCCTAGATCTGTCCCCTGCCTTACTTAATGCAGCTTGGACACTTCAGCAACTGTAGATATCTGGTTGGTTACAGAGTGTCTTTCTCTACCTTATTCTGTTCATTGCTCCGTGGGTGGGTGGGACTAGAGTGTGGTGAGGTGCATGATGATGTTGGTAATTGTGTATGCAGGGCCATATCTATCTGATTTAATATCTGCTGCTGTGGAATTGTCTGGTTTGGGGGAAGGAGAGCAAAAAGAAAAATAGTGGGTGCCATAATACACAAGAATGGTGAGGAGTGCAGACTGTGTATCATTGTATTACAGATCTTTTTTTTTGCTGTGCAGAGAAACAATGTAGGAGCAGGATAAATGTGCAATATCAGAGTATTTCTTGGTTTGCATTTTTTACCACATAAGTACACACAATTCTCCATCCTAATGGTGAACTAGTGCAACCATCTGTGAACTAGTGCAATTTTGAATCAACTTGTCCTGCTGGTTGGTGTAAAAGAGGTTTAAATTCAACTCCTGTTCCTCTTCCTCGGCACTTACTAACATACTAACATACTATTTGCCAGCAGATTAGGCCTTATGGTCTACTCGAGTCTGCTCGAACCTAGATCCTTAGTTGGGTGCGAGACCCTCCCATCCCTTGTGCTCCAGAAACCCCTATCATCCATCCCCACCCCCTGGGACAGGCCATCATCTGATACATCCACTTTCTGTGTCTGTCCCACCCTCTCTTGAAGCCCTCCACTGTGGATCTCTGAACCAGCTCACCAGGCAGTGCATTCCAAGGGTCCACCACCCTCTCAGTGAAAAACCTCCTCCTCTTTTCCCCCCTCACCCTTCCACCTTCCAACTTCAAACCATGTCCTCTAGTGATACCTCCCTGCTTTAGTCTAAAGATCTCATCCATGTTTACCCTATTTATTCCTTTGAGGTACTTGAAGACCTCAATCATGTCCCCTGTCTCCTCTCCTTCAATGAAAACAGGCAGAGCTCCTCAAGTCTGTCCTCGTAAGTCAAATCCCTAGCCCTCGTATCATCTTTGTTGCCCTCCTCTGTACCCTCTCCAGGAGCTGTATGTCCCTCTTCAAGTGTGGTCTCCAGTACTGTACACAGTACTCAAGGTGTGGTCTAACCAGTCCATTGTACAGCGGCATAATCACTTCCTTGCTCCTAGAGGTGATCCCCCTTGCGATGCATCCCAACATCCTGTTTGCCTTGCTAGCTGCTCTCCTGCACTGCTCAGAGTTATTCATACATGTATCCACCATGACCCCTAGGTCTTTTTCCCTGTTGAGGCTTCCAGCACCTCCTCCCAGGGTGTACCTGTGTTTAGGGTTTCCCGACCAAGATGCAACACCTTGCACTTGGCGATATTGAATTATAATTTCCATGTGTGAGCCCAGCTTTCCAGGGTGTCCAGGTCCCCTTGCAGGGCCAACCTCCCCTCTTCTCCCTCAACTACTGCTCCCATCTTGGAGTCATCCGCGAAGAGACTCATTTCACACCCTATACCATCCCTGATGTCCGATATGTATGCATTAAACAAGATTGGACCCAGGACCGAGCCCTGTGGTACCCCACTACCAACCTCTGTAGGGTTCGAGAGCTCCCCACAGACCACTACTCTCTGAGTGCGTCCAGCTATCCAGTTTTCAATCCATCTGACCATCAAGGGCCTACTCCTAACCCCATCAGTTTCTCCACCAGACCATTGTGGGGGCTCAGAGTTAAACTTGCTGAAGTCCAAGAATAATACATCCACAGGCTTACCCTGTCCAGTTCTGATGTTACCCATTCATAGAATTCCACAAGGTTGGTTTGACATGATCTACCTGGCACAAACCCATGCTGCCGACTATCCAGACCTTCCACCTCCTCCAAGTAAACCCCAATCGTTCCTTTAGTATACTCTCCATTAATTTTCCCACCACTGAGGTTAAACTGATGGGTCTATAGTTTCCTGGTACTTCCTTGACCCCCTTTATGGATTGGTACCACATGTGCCTCCGCCAATCCCTAGGTACCCTCCCTGTCTCAAGTGACCTGCTGAAAAGCTCCGCCAGGGTGCAGCCAATTCTATAGTACTCGGATGAATGCCATCCGCCCAGGAGATTTGTCTTTCTTTAGGGCCTTGAGGGCAAACCACACCCTGACTGCTGCATTTCCATTCTTTCTGTGTTGGCTAATCTCCATCTACCAAGTCTCTCCTTCCTTTACTAAAGCTGTTTATGTGGCCAAGTCTTACACTGTGCCTTACAATGGCGTATTTCTGTACAGAATTTACTTTGACTGACTAAAAAAGGATCATGTTGTTACTTAGGAGAACTGTCTCTCCATCTCCTATATGAACACACAGTACTATACCAGTGTGCACTTTATTCTGGGTAATCTGAAGTATTTAGCTGCCATTCTAAAGCGCTCTGCTTAGTCATGCAACATAAAAAGAGGAGCTTGAAGACTGAAGTGAATCATGTTGAAAGTCTAAATTGTATAATCCAGAAAACAAACACAAAAATAACTGAACTTTTAATGTAGTATGAGCATTTATTTTTGAACCTGTCTAAACAGCTTTCTGTTTTTAATCCATTTGTCTAATGTAATTTTTTCACATATGACCAATGCTGCGATATGATGCCACACATTAGAAATTAAGAATGCATTTTACAGAGGGTTCCAATGTTGTTGTTCAAAGATAAAAAAACGAAAAAAAATAGTGCTGTATAACGGGATTATTTCTGCATTAAACAGGACTAACATTTCAGCAGGTTTAACCGTATACTATAACAAGCATTTGTCATACTTATACTTAGGTTCATACTTAGAATTGTAGATGTACAGAAGCCCCCATATAAGAACATCTCCAGAAATCTGGAAGAGTGTACATTTTGTATAGTAAATATTTGTCCAAATTAATGTTAAAAGTAATGGGGTTATCTGTATCCAATAAAGCCTTTGGTAGTGAATTCCAAATTGGTATAATCCTTTGTGTAAAAAAATGATATTTAATGTCATTTCTGGGATATGTTAGTAATAACTGATAGTTGTGGCTTCTAAGGTTACAATCCCTGATATTAAAAGATAGTCCAAGAAGTGCCTTAAACTCTTTATCCTTTAATAAATTAAACATAAACAAGAGATCTCCTCTTGTTCTTCTCTGTTCTAGAGAATACAGGCCCAGTTCATGAATTCTTATTTCATATGTCTTGGTTTGCATTCCGTCAATCATTTTGGTAACTCGTCGCGGGATCCCCTCTAAAGCATTTATATCTCTCCTAAGGAAGGGGCTCCATAATGGCGAACAATAATCCAGATGGGGCGCCCATATGCTCTATACAAGGGGAGACTACAGTTTCTGTTCCGAGTAACAAATGCTCTTTTAATACATCCTATGAGTCTGTTCACTTGGTTTCTAATATGGTTACAGTGAGAACAGAAAGTTAAGTCAGATTTGATAATAATGCCCACATCCCTTTCCTCTGGTATAGGTTGTAACAATCTACCATTAAATTTAAATTGTATATTTGGGTTATCATTTCCCAGAAGCATTATTACACATTTATCGACATTAAAATCATTTTGTGCTGCCATATCTCCAGTTTTATTATGTCTTCTTGCAAGTCCAAAAGTCTTTCATCCATTTTGCTACAATCTTTGTATCGTCTACAAATTTAGTGGCTATATTTGTTAAATTTGCCACCATATCTGACACAAATATAAAGAACAACATTGGTCCCAAGACGGACCCCTGAGGACTTCACATTTCAATGCCGAATGTTGATTACTTTAGTCCGTTGAGCTTACTCACTCCACCTCTATCACTGCTCATTCTGTTACTCCGGTGCTGCAGGCTGCCCTTTGCACTGGGCTCCTGCTTGTGTTGGCACCTTTTTCTGCCCAAAAACAAATCTGCAGCTGTCCTAAAAAAGCTCCTCTGAGGTGGCTCACCCCCCTCTCACTCACTTATTCTGTTTCTCCTGTCGCTGCAGGTTGCCCATTTGTACTGGGCTCCTGCCTCTGTTAGTGGCTTTTCTGCCCACAAAGAAATGTGCAGCAGTCCCAACACAGCTCAGTTGAACTCATTCACTTCCCTTCTCTCACTCGCTCATTGTGTTTCTCCGGCACTGCAGGCTGCCCTTTTGTACTGGGCTCCTGCCTACATTGGCACCTTTTCTACCCACAAAGAAATCTGCAGTTGTCCTGACAGAGCTCCATTGAGATCACTCACTCCCCTGTCTCACTTGCTCATTCTGTTTCTCCTGGCACTGCAGGCTGCCCTTTTGTACTGGGCTCCTGCCTCTGTTGAGCTTTTTCTACCCACAAAGAAATCTGCAGCAGTCCCGACAGAGCTCCATTGAGGCTTGCGCACTCCCCTCTCTCACTCACTTTTTCCGTTTCTGCCAGCACTGCAGGCTGCCCTATTGTACTGGGTTCCTGCCTGCATTGCTGCCTTTTCTGCTTACAAAGAAATCTGCAGCAGTCATGATGGGGTCTGTTGGGCTCGCTCACTCCCCCTCTCTCACTTGCTTGTTCTGTTTCTCCCAGTGCTGCAGGCTGCCCTTTTGCACTAGGTTCCTGCTTGCATTGGCAACTTTTTCTGCCACAAAATCTGCAGCAGTCCCAACAAGAGCTCCATTGAGCTCACTCACTCATTCTGTTTCTCCCAGTGCTGCAGGCTGGCCTTTTGTACTGGGCTCCTGCCTGCATTGCCACCTTTTTCTGCTCAAAAGAAATCTGCAGCAGTTAAATGAGAGCTCGGCTGAGCTCACTCATTCCTTCTCTCACTAGCTCATTGTGTTTCTCCCAGCACTGCAGGCTGCCCTTTTGTACTGGGCTCCTGCCTGCATTGGCACCTTTTCTACCCACAAAGAAATCTGCAGTTGTCCTGATAGAGCTCCATTGAGGTGGCTCACTCCCCCTGTCTCACTTGCTCATTCTGTTTCTCCTGGTGCTGCAGGCTGCCCTTTTGTACTGGGCTTCTGCCTCTGTTGGCACCTTTTTCTGCCCACAAAGAAATCTGCAGCAGTCCCGACAGAGCTCCGTTGAGCTCACTCACTCCCCCTCTCTCGTTCACTTGTTCCGTTTCTGCCAGCACTGCAGGCTGCCCTATTGTACTGGGTTCCTGCCTGCATTGCTGCCTTTTCTGCTCACAAAGAAATCTGCAGCAGTCATGATAGAGGTCTGTTGAGCTCACTCACTCCCCCTCCCTCACTCGCTCATTTTGTTTCTCCCAGTGCTGCAGGCTGCCCTTTTGTACTGGGCTCCTGCCTGCATTGGCAGCTTTTCTGCCCACAAAGAAATCTGCAGCAGTCCTGACACAGCTGCATGAGCTCACTCACTCCCCCTCTCTCACTCACTTGTTTCACTCGTTCCGTTTCTGCTGGTGCTGCAGGCTGGCCTTTTGTACTGGGCTTCTGCCTGCGTTGCTGCCTTTTTCTGCCCACAAAGAAATCTGCAGCTGTCCCGACAGAACTTCATTGAGGTTGTTCACTCCCCCATCTCACTCGCTCATTCTGTTTCTCCTATCACTGCAGGCTGCCTTTTTGTATTGAGCTCCTGCCTCTGTTGCAGCTTTTTCTGTCCACAAAGAAATCTGCAGCAGTCCCAACACAGCTCCATTGAGCTCGCTCACTCCCCCTCTCTCACCGACTCATTCCATTTCTGCTGGTTCTGCAGGCTGCCCTTTTGTACTGGGCTCCTGCCTGCATTGCCACATTTTTCTGTCCACAAAGAAACCCGCAGCAGTCCCAACAGAGCTCCATTGAGATTACTTACTCCCCTCCCTCACTTGCTCGTTCTGTGTCTCCGGCGCTGCAGGCTGCTCTTGTACTGGGCTCCTGTCTGTGTTGGTGCCTTTTCCTGCCCACAAAGAAATCTGCAGCAGTCCTGACAGAGCTCAGTTGAGCTCGGTCCTCCCCTCTCACTTGCCCGATCCTAATCTGTCTCAAACACTGATTTCTGACAGTGACTGTGGTATTCTCTGCTGGAAGCATGAAAACAAATTTCAGCCAGGATATGAAAATGACAGCTACACTGTTCATAAGGAGGTGTGGAAAAATGACAATGTTGAAAATCTGGAGGAAAATATTGCAAAGTTGCAAAACTACAAGGGTGCATGGAACCTGTGCAACGCATGCTTGTAACACAACTCATTTTATGGACTTTCATCACAATATTTTCCACATAGGCATTTTAGGACCTCTGCTCATGAACAGTGTCACTGTGATTTTCTTAATATGTCCCAAACACTGATTTCCCCACAGCGACCACGCGATTCTGCGCCGAACTGTGGAAAACACATTTCGGCAAGGATATGAAAAATGACAAAGGTACTGTTCATAAGGAGGTGTGTAAAATGGCAAAGTTGAAAATCTGGGTGAAAATATTGCAAAGTAGTGAAGTTACAAGCATGCGTAGCAACTCTCAACTCACACTAAATAAAACAGTCATTTTGGATTTTTCCACCAAATTTGCAACATACACTTTTTGAGACCCCACCTCATGAATACTGGCACTGTTGTTTTATTAATCAGTCCCAAAAGGTGATTCTATGCAGTGACCCGAAATCACCTTTTGGACTGATTAACGCCATGACAGTGGCTGAATTCATGAGGAGGGGGCCCAATAACCCCAAAATTCCAAAAAATGCCTGAGATTTGCAAAAAGTTGAAAAAGCCCTATTTATGCCATTATACAGCTTACCAGCATTTCCTCAGTTCACAGTCAGCTTTGAAGAGTGCAGACGTGTTCCCGGTCCACCGAAAATCATCGCGCCGGACTCCGGAGGTAAGTGTGGGGTGAGGTGGGGTGTGGGGAGGCAGGGTGCACAGTGGGTGGGTGTGGAGGCCTGGGAGACCACGTGGGACCATTTTCTTTTTTTACAGGTTTAAACAAGGAAAAAAAACCAACACGGGACAGTTTTTTCTTTACAAGGGCATTGGGCATGCTGGGGTGGGCTCCTAGCATGCCACCTGAATGTTTGGGGGGGGCTGTAGCTAATGGGGGATTGGGCACCCCCCTCAGCACATATTCAGTGTTGGGAGGGACTAAAGCCAAGGGGGATTGGGCACCCCCTCGGCATAAACTGACCGTTTTGGCGGGGGAACCATTATGCCAATGGGGAGTGGGCTCCCTATTGGCAACCTACACTTGCATGGGGACTGCAGCTGATGGGGATTGGGGCCCTGTTGGCAACACACACTGTTGTGGGGGGCACATGCTGCTGAGGGGGATTGGGCACCCCATCGGTACTGGGCTAACTCATTGTTTGTGAACATGGCGGCAAGCTGCTGCCATGTTCAAAACAATATTATAGTACCAACATTCTGCCCAGCAATGATGGGTCACCCTCATTACAGCAGAATGGCTGATGCTGCAATGACAAGGCAGACCCTGATTGCAGCGGCTGAACATTTCAAGGTGGTGGCATGCTGTCTGAACTAGTGTCAGCAGCAATGTGCCACCCATTGAAAAAAGTGAGCCAAGCCTTTAAAGGCTGTGGGGCATTGGCCACAACAGTGCCATGCCTCACAACCTGCTTCTGGCAAGCTGTCGCAATATGTTTCTTAGCATGCACAATCCACAGAAAATGGATTGCCAGGACAAAATCAGATGAACCCTGAACTACAGACTGAATGTTTAAATCTGGATCCTTTGGGTCTTTAAATATGTTGATGCTTCAGCTAATCAAGAGACCACTGAATATGAAAAGACTTTTCAACATAGAGGTGTAAACTGTATTTACCATTAGACTGATTACATCCCTTAGTTTTAAACTATAACCAAGGAACAACAGTTAGAGTACCATCTTTGACATTTAGCTAGTTCAAGCAATCTAATATTTAGGTTGCCTTGGGCTACAATGTACAGTGGCTGCAAGTGACAAGATGCACTATATATCTGGATATATTTGGAAATGCCACTGAAATTCAACTGATATTAAAGCAACACGGCAACAACATTTAGCAAAAATGTGGCTCTACCTTTTTTTGCTATAACAGATACCAGGCACCTTCCAATTTTAATTGGTGGTAACACTGGCTAGTTCCACAAATATTTTATAAATGTTTTAATTTATTTTTTTCTCAAAAAAAAATAAAATAAAAAGACAGCCTCCACATCTGTTGTACAAATATCATTGTAGACATAATAAGGGTTAGAACTAAGAAAATGAAAAAACTCATGGTGCACCATATAGGAGGTATTTAGAAAAGTAGATTTGAAAGGTATGCTATTTTTTTATGTTTGTCATGTGCACAAGTGCCGACGAACATGTTAATATGAAAGTTGCTATAGAGGGGTGTGAGGGGGGTGCGTCCACTGGAGAGCTCTGTTTAAGGGGCAGGTCTGCAGCAAGTGAATAAGTAGGCAGGTCCAGTCTCCTTTATGGGTCAATATGGAAACATCCTTATGTCCTGGTAATTTGACTGCTCCACTCTGTCAACTTATGCTTGCACAAGTTCCACTGCACCATGCACAGTGGCTGTGGCTGGGGAGCGATATTCAAAGGAGTTGCTCAACAGCGCAACTCCTTTGAATATCGCCCAGGACACACCCCTTCGCATCTATTTTGTGCAGCGCAAGGACTTGTGCCTTTGAATGGTGCAGTTTGAATATCCAGCCCATTATATACAGTTTTGGATACAGATATTTACATAAGCATAGCAGAAAAACATTGTTAACATGAGCGAGCTTGTGTTACAGTATAGTCCATCATATTTATGGGCCAGACATTGTTGTAAGAGGTTGCAGTCCATAATGGACTTTGTCAGAGGTTTGGGTCATTGTGGGCATGACAGCACAGGCTAGTTGCAGTTACAGGAGAGGACACTGAGGAGGTGGTTTCGGAGAGCAACTTTGAATTGGACAGTCTTGGGTGTGCTAGTGATAGTGACTGGGAGCACATTAAACCAAACAGGAGCTCTGTAGTGGAAGGCTGTCTGGGCAAGGGAGGTTTTTACCCTCGGTACTGCCAGTATAGCTTTGTCTGAGTTGAGGGTGGAGATAGAGGTGGTGGCAAGTTGGAGAGAGGTGGTGACCCCAGAAGGGAAGTGACCGAGCAGGATTTTCTTGGTGAGTAGGCAGGTCTGGCAGTGGATTCTTTCATTGAGGTTGAGAAGATTGGCAGAGGAATAGAGGGAGCAGGTGTGGGTGAGCCTAGGGACACCAGTTAGGAACCTGCACGCCTTGTTGAGGGAGACTGAATTTTCTGGAATGCAGAATTATCTGCTGCCCCATACAGAGGGTGCCCATAGACCACTAGGGACAGTATTGAGGAAGTAATGGCAAGCCTAAGGACATTAGGAGGGAGGCAGTCCCTGTGCCAGTAAAGGAGTCCAATTGGAGTGCTAGTGGTGGCCGCTAATGTGTTTATGTGGTCATGGAAGGGAAAGGCAGAGACGAGGGTAAGTCCAAGATTTTTATAGATGGATATCTGTTCAAAGGGGTTCTGGGTGCTGGGGAGGATGAGGACAGGTGCACTTTTTGCTTTGTTTTTGTGGTGGGAGAAAATCATCGATGTTTTTCTTTTTCAGGTTTATGACCAGTCTATGATCCTTGAGCCATGTTTCGGCCTGGAAGGAGGCATGTTGGAGGGAGTCCTGGAGGGGAGTGGGTTTACGATGTGAGGCATAGAGCACTGTATCATCTGTATACAGTAATATTTTTTCAGAGCAGGCCTTTGGCAAGAAGTTTAGGTAGAGGGTGAAAAGAAGTGGACCCAGGATAGAGCCCTGAGGCACCCCGGAGCAGACAGGTAGAGTGTCGGATAGTGTTCCATTTATTTTGACGCATTGAGACCGGGTGGAGAGGTAACTGACACACCATGCCAGGGGGGTCTGTAGAGAAACCAAGTTGGCAGAGGGAGTCAAGGAGGAGAGGATGGCTAACTGTGTTGAAGGCCTTTGAAAGGTCTATGAACACAGCTCCAGCAATGTTACCGGAGTCTAGGCAGAAGTGTAGGAAGTTGGTGAATTCTAGGAGGGCTGTGGTAGTGCTATGGCCTGAATGGAAGCCATGCTGCTCTAGGCATAGTATGTCATACTTGGCTAGGTATTCAGTGAGCTGAGTGGCAACCACATTTTTCTAAAGCTTTAGGGGGGAGAATGGAGATGGGTCGATAGTTGCTGGGCGAGGATTTGTCACCACTTTTATGAATGGGGGTAATGATGGCTGCCTTCCAGACACTGGGGAATTTCCCCAGGCAGAGGGATTTGTTGAGTATGTCCATTGGAGGGACTAGGACCTCATTGAGGGCTAGTCAAAGGAGCCTAGCTTCTAGGGGGTCATTGCTAGGGTTATTGCTGTTTAGCACTTTTTGCAGGTATGGACGGGCTTCATGGGTGGAAATTTTGTGCAGGAGGAAATGAGGGTGCTGCAGGGTTGGTGGTTGGGATTCAGGCACAGGGTAAAAGAAACAACTGGGGAGAACAGCGCTGAGATCCATGAAGGTGGTGTTTAGACAGTTTGCTATGGTAAGTGGATCAGTGGAAATGGTGCCATCTATGGAGAGCTGGGAGGGAGGTGAGAAGCATGATTTCCTATTAAGCTGTTTGATATTACTCCAGAAGGTCCATGCAGATCCTCATGTGGTGGTGAGAGTCGATTGATAGTGGCCTGCTTTGACCTTGCGGATGGCTCGAGTGCATCTATTGCTTGTGGCATTATAGGATTATCTGTCAGCCAATGTGCCAGACTCTGTAGCTTTGTGTCAGAGATTGTCCCTTTCTCTCAACTTTTGGAGTAGGGAGGTGGTAATCCATGGTGTATTTTGTCTTTTGGTGCGGTGTTTGGTGAGTGGAGCATAGAGGTCACAGGCCTTGATGAAGGCCTGCGTGAACAGATTGAGTACAATGTCCATGCTGAGGACTATATTAATGGGGGACCAGTCCATTTGGTGGAGTAGTTGTTTAAGTTTTTTTTAACCCCCCTGGCAGAGGCACCTTCAGAAGGTGGTTTGGGTGTGGAGGAGGTCCATAGGAATAGGATGGGCGAGTGATCACTTAGGGAGTCGGAAGTTCTTTTATATCATGGATTTTGTGGGGGTGGTTAGAGATAATGATATCCAGGAGGGTGCTGGTACCAGTAGAAGAATGAAGTCTAGTAGGTTGGGTAACTGATTGGACCATGTCAAGAGCAGAGAAGGAGTCCTTTGTTGGCATGGCTGAGAGGCCAAGCCAGTTGACATTTAGGTCCCCTACTACTGTCTGTTCAGCATTGCACGGGAGGGTGGAGAGGTAATCAGTGAGGGATGTGATGGCTGGCTTTTGGTTCTTAGGGGATATATAGGAGACTGTGAGATATAGTGTCCCTTTAGGATGCCCATGGCATCTGCCTGGATGATCTGTTTTTACGAGCTTTTACCCAGCAGCCTTTCTTTTGTTTCTTGCCTGGCAGCCAAGAGCCAGACCCCACAGATCCTCATTTTCCTGCTACATAGGCCCACTTTAACTCCCTGTGGGCCTGCTGATCCACTTTCCAGAACCCTGGAGTGAGTCTTGGCCATAGGCAGACTGGGCTCTCTTAGGCAGGCTATGTTTCACCTCCGGGCACTTCTCTGCTCGCTGCATGGCCTCCGGGCCTTACTTCTCTACTTCTGCTTCGGCCCCCCCTACCTTAGGATATCCTGGTGGGGGGACTTTAGGCCAACTCTCTGAGGTCCTGTTATGGCCAGGCCTCCCAGGATGGTGACAACTCAGCCTCTCCTGTCCCCCCTCTGCTCTACCTCATGACAGGCTAGGGCCAGGTTATTCATTTCCTGCCAAGCCCAGCTGACTCAGGCCCTTGGGGTGGCACCCTGTGCCCCCTCCCACTGAACTGGCCTCTCGGACAGAGATGCCTCTGCCTCTCCCATCCCGCTTACCCCCCCCAGTCACTCTTGCATCCTGGGTTTTGGCAGGCTACTACCTTGATCAGTCTGGGTGGGTCTAGGCCCATCGTCAGTGGCGCCTAGTGCCTCCCTCGTTGACACTGTGCTCCCTTTGCCTTGTGGGCTCCTTTTTCGCTGGGCTCCTATGGTCCTGGCCTGGTCTTTTCACCAGGAATGCCTAATGCATCCTCCATAGCCATTCAATCCTCCCCACCATGTGGTGGTGGCAAGACTGCCATTGCCTGCCAGTGGTGCCCTTTGGCCTTCCCCTTGCGTTGGGTCTTGGGCCCATTGCTGACATTAATGGCATCACATTGTGGACTCTTGTCTTAGTGCTTTCTTGGCAGGGCTGGGCTCTGTGGTCATTGCCACCACTGCTGCCACAAACCCTTTGGTTGGCGACTTTTGGAACTTCCCCAAATGGGAGCGCTTCAAACCGCCTTCCTGTGATCTGCACCCCAGGCTCACTGTCCTACAGGTGTCAATGCTCATTGGGGAAGGCGCTAATGATTTCCTGTTGGCTGCAGGCACAGTGCAGCAGGCATGGTCTTTTACCAGAGTTCTGATCGGTGGTTTCCTCTGCTGCCTTTCCGGCATACTGGCTCTTGCTCCTACCCTTTGTTGCAAAGGACCCACCTTTATCGCCCCTGGGACTGGGTCTGTCTACACCATGTACCTACCCAGGTATTGGGAGTTTACACCCCTGGATTATACTCGGGGTGTTGGACTCTCAAAGTATGTCCTCACCCTATTTGTCTTCAGGGCCCCACACTCTCTCTTTTTACCTCTGATGGGGTTGTGACCTGGGCACCTATGGCACTCCTGCCTACTTGTTTGCCCTAGGGATTTGTCTGGGGTATGGAGTTGATCCCTTTCCACCCTACATACAATAGAAGGTCTTCTGAGCTGTCTCATGGATGTGCCCCCCTCTCCTTCCCAGACCACCTGCACCCCCCCACTTGGCAGGCCTCCCCCTCTGTTGGAGTCTGCCTGCAACCTCTCTGTTGCCTTAGACATGGTCGCTGTGGCTGGAATCCCACCCTCCTCCATGTTCATAGGTTGGGATTGACTCCAGATATCTGATAGGCCATCCCACCTGCCCCTCTCTGAAGATGCCAGCCCTGTGGGGGGGGCTGATGTGTGGGAGATCCTCTGTGTCCAGTGGACCTCAAAGCCCTCATAGCTCTGGATCTGGGGCCATAGCCCAAGGCACATGTAGAGTAGGGACTGCCTTGCTGACCCTTTCATCCACCTCAGATGTCCATTGCATGTGTTTGAGTGGTGGAGGGGCAGCCCTCGCCACCAAATCTACTCTGACACGCTTCTTTCCCCGACCCCTTCACCTCCAGTGTTCAGCCTGGAGGTGGTGGTCAGGGGTCACCTTTTTCTTCCACCAAAGCAGTGGTGGGTACTGCATACAGCCACCTGGGCTTGCTGCTCATAATACAGGGCCATGCTGAAGGATGTCCGGACCCGTTTCCAAGCCTGGCACCTGTTTTCTCACTCATCCTCCAGACCACATTCTAGTGCATGCTGAGGAGGTATATACTGTGCTGTGGCCAGGGGCTACAACCAGTACCTTGGTCACTCAGCATAGGGGTTTTTATCCCCTCTCCTTTCCTACCACCCAGATCTACAAGGGGCCTTGGGGTTCACCATAGTTTAAATGATCACTCTGAATAGCCTGGTGCCACTCCTGGAAGAGAGAGACTGGTTATCTTTCCTGGGCTTTGCAGGCTACTTCCCTGCATTTCGTACTTGGTCTCCTTCACAGGAGGTACCTCAGGTTTCAGTTTTTGGGGAAGTGCTACGGCTCAAGGGTACTACCCTTTGGATTGTCATCTGTGCTACTGGCCTTTACCACCCACTTAGCAGTCATGGCAGTGGCCCTCAGGAGGGATAAATTATACATCTCTCACTGTCTGGATGTCTGGTTGCCCAAAGCTCAGCCCAGGCAGCAATTGCCCTCCAAGCTAGGGTGTACCAGTCAGCTGTTCAACGCACAAGGGCTCACAGTCAACTTGTCTATTTGAATTCTGACTCCATATCAGTGCCTCCAGTGTATATAGATGCCATACTGGATTCTGCCCAGGGCTCAGACTCTGCTCCAGGACAGGGTAGGATGCCTGATAGCGGAGGCCCAAGAGCTTTACAACAACTTTTACACAGCCAGGACATTCCTGGGATGGCTGGGCCTGCTGGCAGCAGCCCTTGCCACCATTACTTTAGTGAGGCTGCATCTGTGGATCTCTTAATGGACTTTGAGGGTCCAATGAGCTCAGTCTACTGACAACCTAGAACAGAACATTCTGGTAACATCACCTGTAATGCAAGTGCTGTTGTGGTGGATGGAACCCAGCTGTTACTCAAGGGGGTTCCCTTCCTCTTTACTTCCCCTCAGCAGATTCTCACCACAGTTGGGCTGGGGAGAGCATCTTGGACCTCACCAGACCTAGGCACCATGGACTGCAGTGGAGACTTCTCTGCATACCAATGTCCTAGAGATGAGAGTCATCCTGTACAGTCTGCAGGCTTTCTGGAGTCACCTGCCTGAGGGCCCTCTGCTAGGGCAGATGGACAACATTGGTGTGGTGCACTACATCATCAAGCAAGGGGGAACACATTCCTACCCTCTGTGCAAAGAAGTGATGGGTTCTGGTACTGGACTGCAGAGTCTGGTCTGGAACTGTTGGCTCTCCATGTTCCAGGTGTCCAAAACAGCAGTCTGCAGTCATGGATGCATGAATGACAGCTGCTCACCTCAGTGGCGGAAGACCTGTTCAATGGGTGGGGTCATCTGGAGTTGGACCTTTTTAAGTTTCCACACAGTGCCAAACTGCCACTTTTCTGCTCACTTGAGCCAGGGCCTGGAGCTTTTCTGGTGAGATGCATTGCCCATCTTTGGAAAGGGAAGTTCCTTCACACCTTTCCTCCTTTTCCTCTGACTCAGAGGATGGTAAGTTCCACATGGAGAGAGACACTCTGATTCTAGTGGCCCCCTTTTGGCCTCATCAGATATAGTTTCCATTACTGCATCAATCAGCGGTGGAGCCTCTGGTGCTCCTGCCCCTGTTCAGGAACTTGCTGTCTCAGGCACAGAGAACTCTGGTCCCTCAGTCCACTTCATGTTCATGCCTGTCTCCTAAAGACATAACCATTGCAAGATTCAGTGTATCCTGTGGAGTGGCTGCTGTCCTGGTGGCCACTATAAAACCTTCCACCAGGGCTGCTTATTTTATGAAGTGGAAGTGTTTTGCTCTGTGGGCCGCTTCACATCACCTGGATCCCTTCATCTGTCCAGTGAACCAGATTCTAGAGTACTTACTGTATTTTTTGGATGGAAGACTGACATACTCCTCTATTAAGGTACACTTGACAGCCATATCAGTCTTCCTTGTTCCTGTTATTGGCTGTATGGTGGCACAGCTGGATGTGACCCTTACATTTCTGTGGGCACTCTACACTTGAAGCCTCCCATCCACCATCCAGTTTCAGCCTGGGACTTTTATTTTATTTTGGAATAGTTTACTTTGGCTCTCTTTGAACCAGCCACAACTTGTGAGCTATACTTTCTGTCATGAAAAGCATTGTTTTGAGTTGCTATTCCTTCTGCTCGAAGGATTTCAGTGCTGCATGTTCTCATATGTCAGTAGCCTTATTTGATTTTTTCCACAAGACAAGGTGTCTCTGCATACTAACCCTAAGTTTTTACCGCAGGTGGTGTCTGTGATTACTCTAAATCAAGCCATCCACCTGTTTGTTCATTATCCTGAGCATGCCTATGCAGGGAAAGCATTGCTCCTATGGTAGATGTGCACAGAATACTTAGATACCATACATACTGTATGATGAACTGCAGAAAGTCCTCACAGTTGTTCATTTGTTTCACACCTGGTAAAAAAGAGCTTTCCAGTTTCTTAACAGTGCTTGTCCAAATGGCTGGCCAGCTGTATAACTTTCTGTCACATGAGGTGCGGTAGGAACTTCCTGACATTGTCCATGGCCCTTCATCCAGATGGGTGGCCACTTCTGTTGCCTGTTGCTGCAACTTGGAGTACTCTCCACACTTTTACTATATCTTACAGTCTGGAAGTTGCCCCTTGAAGAAGGGCAGGCTTCGACCTGGCTGTTCTTCGAGGCCTCCTTTCTTAGGCCTATAGCCTCCAGCCACCCAGACTGTCTCTGCGACAGTACTGCTGGGGACTTGTGACCTGATGAAAGAGATACCCCAAAGAAGATAGTCCAGTTGCATAAGAATTTACGGTAACAGTAGATCTTCAAGGGAATCTTTTCATCAGGTAATGCTGACCCATCCTCCGTCCCCCTCTTGGCTGAGGGCTTCTGCTCTCTTCTCCTTTTTTCCAAGGGAGGCATGTCAGTGACTCCAGCCTAGCCACATACCTGGGAGCCCCTCTCTTTTTTCCTTAGTCCTTGACAGGTATTTTTTTTCCAAGATGCTTCCACTGGGAGATACAGAGCTTTGTCTTCACTGTTGTGACTTTCACCTAATTCTCCCTAGGGGCAGTCTGCTGGCTATCCCCAGTGGCAACTTTTTTGGATGTCCTGGGCTCTCTCTTGGCTTCCTAGAGAGTGGTCATCCATATCCCTTCCCTCTCTGGACCTGAGGATTATACCAGAGATTCCTGGGTATCCCAGAGCCTCCAATTTTCCTATGGGCTCTCCAGTTTTCCTCTATCTTGCCTGATGGGCAGAACCATTATGTCTCTTCCCTCCTGATTTCCTGCATGGCCATCTGAGCATGGTCTCTGGTGTGGAATTGAGGGAGGATGGGGACATCCACTCTTATAAAGGCATGCAATGTCAGATTTTGCTGTAGGTGGCCTGTACTGAACTGCTAGCAAAAGGTTTCTGTGTGGTCTTGGAGCCTCACAGCTCATTGTACTTATGGTGTGACCTGATGAAAAAGATTCCCTCAAAGATCTACTGTTATGGTAAGTTCTTACACAACTGTTTTGTCTTTCCACCCAGGCTGATTAGCATGCTACCATCACTGTCCATAACATTTTCAAGCAATTAATAAATACAAAAAGTTTCTTATCACTTCTTTCTCTCTCTCTCTCTCTCTCTCTCTCTCTCACTCTCTTCCTCCCCCAACTTACTGCAATGGCTTGCTATTTTTGGCCACCTGTCATGCTGCTTTTATGCAGGCTACTTCCAACATGATGCAAAGCATACTTCTGTTACACATTACACTAGGGTCATGGATCTGTTCGGGGAGTTTAACCTTGGCTTTGCCACCATGGTGAGACCACCTCCCTTCTCCCATCTTGTTCCCCGTCTACAGACCTCTCACCACTGCTTATCAAATCTTGATGAAAACAAAATCCAACTTAAGCATGAAAAGTAGTGTAATAAAAGACTTCCTGATGAACAATGGAGGGGCTTCCAAAGTGATTTTGCTTCTAGTTCCTATTAGATATTGTTTAAAAATGCCATAGATAAAAAATATGATTCAAGATTCTCTAGGACATGATGGAGAGATTGCAGTACAGAAAATGCTGACTACACACAAAAATGTTGGCATCTAGTGTTCTGGGAAAATATTGTGAAATGCTGGTGGTAGTTATGGGGGAGAAGTTGTCATATGTGGTCATTTGCAGATGTAAGCAAGTAAGCTAATCTTGGTTGAAGGCTGTATACTATGGAACTCCCTCACAATGCCTGTCAAAAACATGCAGAGCTTAGTCCATATTAAGGCAGAAATCTTTAAGTAGATGTTAAACTCTGCCTCTTCTGGTCCCATGTCATGGGCCCACCTTTCAGTATATTTTCTGGCTACAACTCCATCTAAGTGTGAACAGTTATTTTCTGTATTGGTCATCAGGTCAGAGAAGGGTGCATTATATTACAAATATTGACCAGGGTCAGGAGAAATAGTGGGAAAATATTGACCCCAAGCAACAAACTATTGCCTGACAATGGTTATATTGCAGAAAGCCAAGAGCTGAGGGCAATGCGACTACTAAAAAGCAAAAGTTCATCCCAGGGGTGAGAATTTACCTACTGTATCCTAAAACATCCAATTAACATATGTTTTATTAAACTTTGTTAAAAACAGCTCCATTTAAGGTTGGGGAGGAGTGGGCAGGCCAATTTCTTTTTTTGTTTTTCCATATTCCTTTTTCTCTCATGGGGCAGCTGGCAGGCACAGCTATAGAGTTCTCTGTGAGAAGCTCATTTACACCAATGAGCTCAACTCCCTGGACTCTGACTCTGACCCAGACAAGTCCACCATGGATTTCCCCCAGTGGCAGGGTCAGGGATGGGATGATCATTCTCCCCTCCTCCAGTGTACAATCCAGACTCCTGGGTGGCACTGTGAGTCAGAAGCACTGCCAGGGCATCAGGGAGCCTGCCAGTGCCCTTTTCTCTTTCTCCCTTCCCTGTTGCTGGGGTGTGCACGTCAATGTGCACACATGGGCGATATTAGGTGTAGGTGGGACGGCTTTTACCGTCTATATGACGCCTTGGACTCACACCACCCGAGGCCTTCACCTAGTGGCAGTCATTCAGTGGGAATACCAGTCCACCCTTCCTGGAAGAGGAGAGCAGTCCTCTGGGTACTCAAACCTCTCTCCCTGTCTGACCCCCAGCAACCTGGGCTTGCCACCGAACATGGGTCACCAGTGTGGCAGGAGGTAAAGGTACCAATGCTTCAGCCCTCCACACCACCGGCCCAGCTGTTAAGGTCAATTTCTATGACTGGGGGAAGGGTGCAAATCTTCCATGAAAACAAAAAACAAAATAAAAGTAGTTAAAGTTCAATATCAGATACTAGTACCACGTTTTAAAAAAGTCATTAATTGTCCATTATGGCAGAAGCTGACCTGGACATTTTGGCCATCACCAAGTCATGCTGCAATGAAAAACATGACTGGGATATAGCCATACCTGGCTATATGCTGTTCAGGAAGGAGCGGGACCATAAGAAAGGGGGGCAGTGACCCTTTATGTGAGAGATAGTATAAAATCTACAGAGACACAGAATACAGGGAGGGGTGAAGGTACTGTGGGTTACCCTAGAGACAGGGAATGGAAATGCTATTTGCACTGGCATAATCTACAGACCTGCAGCACAGGGGGAGATGGATAAGTATACTGGTGGAAGCCATCCAAAGGATTGTGACTGGGGGAGGTGCTGCTTGTGGGGGACTTCAATCTGCCGGATATGCATTGGAGCATCCCAGCTGCAGCTTCAGCTAGGAGCAGGGATATCCTTGACTCCCTGCAGGGGGCATTCCTCAGACAACTAATAAGGGAGTCCACTAATGAGGAAGCAGTGTTAGACCTTGTACTCACCAACAGGGACAGCATTGCAGATGTCACAGTGGGTGACAACCTTGGGTCCAGTGATCACCATATGGTGTGGTTCAATATAACTACTGAGCCAGAATCAAACATCACTAAGGTGAGGTTCCTGGACTTCAGGAGGGCTGACTTTTCAAAGATGGGGGAATGCCTCAGAGATGCCTTAGTGGGTGGGGCGACATAGGCAGAGTAGAAGAACAGGAGCTAAACTAAAAGGGGCTATAGGTAAGGCAACAAACCTCTGTATTAGAGAAGTAAGCAAAAGCAAGAGGAAAAAGACATCGCTATGGTTCTCAAAAGAGGTGGCTTGGAAGGTAAGGGCAAAAAAGTTAGCATTCAGGAGGGGTATGAGGAGACATAGTGAGAGGAGGATAGAGAGGTGTATCACGAGATGCAGAGGGAGGCAGAGAAAACAGCCAGGAGCATAACGGTGTAAATGGAGGAGAAAATAGCACAGGCAGTAAAGAAATGGGACAAGACATTTTTCAGATATATAAGCGAAAAAAGAAAAATCAGGAAGGATTGTAAGGCTAAAGAGGGAAGGGGAATAGTATGTGGAGGGGAATCAGGAAAAAGCAGGCAAAATGAACAAATATTTTTGCTTAGTGTTCATGGAGGAATGGGAAGGTAAGGGACCACAGTTAAATGACAGAAGCATCAAAGGAATGGCGGTGGACATTAGTCCATTTACAGAGGAGAGAGTCCTGAAGGTACTCACAAATCTGAAAGTAGACAAGGCAATGGGGCCAGATGGAATACATCCAAGGATATTGAGGGAGCTCAGAGAGGTGCTGGCTGCACCTCTGAAAGTCATGTTCCACCACTCACTGGAGACAGGAGTGGTCCTGGAAGACTGGAGGTGAGTAGATGCAGTTCCACTTCAATAAAGTAGTAACAGGAAGGCAGCTGGAATTTACAGGCCAGACAGCTTGACCTCAGTGGTGGGGCAGTTAATGGAATCAATGCTGAAGAAAAGGATTGTGGAATATCTTGATACCAGCAACTCACAGGACCCAAGGCAGCATGGATTCAGCAAGGGGAGGTCATGTCAAACAAATCTAATAGATTCCTTTGACTGGGTGATCAGGGAAGTAGAACAGAGTGGAGCAGTGGATGTGGCCAACCTAGATATCTGCAAGGCCTTCGACACCATTCCACATAGGAGACTAGGAAACATGCTGAGCAACCTGGAAGTAGGATGAAAAGTGGTAAAGTGGGTATGAAATTGGTTGGAGGATACATGTCAGAAGGTGGTGGTAAATGGAGTTCTCTCTCTGAGGAAGGGAGGGTGACAGTGCCACAAGGATCAGTACTGGGACCGGTCTTCTTTAATGTATTTGTAAGTGAGATTGCAAAGTGACTAGAAGGGAAGGTGTGCCTTTTAGCAGGTGATATTAAAATCTGCAATAGGGCAGACACTCTGAGAGGTGGAAAAAATGAATAGGGATCTAGGAAAGCATGAGGAGTGGTCAAGAGTGTAGCAACTAAGTTTTGATGTGAAAACGTGCAAAATCATGCACTTAGGGCATAGAAACCCAGAGGCACAGTACAAGATGGGGGGTGGTACTGATGAGCACCAAACAGCAAAGAGACCAGGGGGTAATCATATGTGATGACCTAAAGGTGGCCAAGCAGTTTGACAAGGTTGTGAGGACAGCCAGTGGGATGCTGGAGTGCATAGGAAGGGGTATCACCAACAGAAAGAGGAAGGTGGTGATAGCACTGCATAAATCATTGGTGAGACCTCACCTAGAGTACTGTGTCCAGTTCTGGAGACCACATCTCCAGAAGAGCATAGAGCAGAGGCAATCCAGAGGAGTGCAACTAAAATGGTGCACAGTCTGCACCAGATACTATATGAGACGAGACTAAAGGACCTCAATATGTACACCCTGGAGGAAAGAAGGGAAAGGGGGGGATATGATAGAGACTTTCAGATACCTTGTGGGTGTTAATCAAGTACAAGAGGGAAACATTTTTCAGAAAAAAAGATGCTCAAGAACAAGGGGACATGCTGTGAAGCTGGAGGGGGATAGACTCTGGGGAAATGTAAGGAAATATTTCTTCACAGTGCAAGTGGTGGATGCCTGAAACAGCCTTCCAGTGGAGGTGGTGGGGCAAAAACTATGGCGGGATTCAAGAACACATGGGATAGGCATAAGGGAACCTGAGTCATTAGGGAAGGGAGGGCTAAGCTGGAGATTAGGTAGGGTCTACAGTATTACAGTAGATAGGGAAAATGGACAGACTGGATGGGCCAAGCAGTCCTTATCTGCCATCAGATTCTATGTTTCTAAAAACAATGATGCGCATGTGCCAAGTTAGGGGCAATAGTTTTTGCGCTATTGCCCATTGCTATGACTATTGCCTGTTGCCAAGATAAGGCAGGGCAGCAGTGAGAACCATTTCTGTCCATGTAACCACCTTTTGGCCAATCACTGGCCAGGATCTGTATTCATGTTTTAATAAACATAAATATCCTTTAGCCTCTAGCCTATCCTTTCAAAGATTATCTTAGCCTAACAACGACTCTGACATTTTTTTGACCAGTAAGGATATAACCTTTTTCTATAGGGGGTCACTACAACAAACAGTAGTCTTATTTAAGCCATTTAACAGAATGGCTGTTCCTGCTCTTCAGTTTTCTTCAGTTTGGTGTAGAGGATAAACTTTGTTTATGAGATGTGTTGGTCCTCTGCCCTTGGGCAAGGGCTGTGCAACCTTTCCTTTTTGCCATCATGCAAAATATATTCATAAGCCAAACTGTTTTTATTCAATTTGAAATTCAAGTTAAAAGCAGTGCAAACTTTGGTGAAAAATATAATTTTCACTGAGCTAACCTGCAATGTTGTCAGGTCTGTAAATTCAGAGTTTCAAACTGCTACATTTTTTTCCCAATATGGTATATATTTGTTTCATTCACATGCTATAACATCATTGTGATATGATCTCTCGAAGGAATTGAACTTCAGACCCAGTCAGTTTTTTCGGTACTGAAATGCTTTGAATTATAAGCACTCCTTCACCCTTGACACTTCATATTCTTTAGCATACTCTGAAGTTAAAGTAAGGCAGACGTCTCATGTATAATCTTCAAACTTAGAAATGAATAACTATTGATGGCACCACAGAATATAGAGACATCTAAGGTCTCTTTGAACTGTAAGTCTGCATCAAAACCCTTTTTATGTTGCTTGCACGCATGTGCAAGAAACATAGTGCCATCATCGGAGATTTCGGAGGTGTGTCACCTCCTCCTCCAATTCAGTCAGTGAGCTGGCAGGTGCGGCCCCTGTAAGCCAATGCATTTTGGAGCTGTCTATGACATGCTCCAAAATGCAGTGGCATAGATTGAAAAGGGAGCTACGCTTCAGTGAGCACCGATGAAGCGAGCTCCCCCACACATGCAGGCATGCGCGCCCCGCCGTGCTGTGTAGCCGACGGGTGCCCAATCCCGCCTGCTGAGCTGCGCCGCCCCCCCCTAGTTGGTGCCACGCTGGGAGCCCACCCCAGCTGGCAATCGTCCTTGGCCACGGGGTGCCCAATCCCCCCATCAGCTGAATGGCCCCGCACCTACTGTGTAGCCGACAGGTGCCCAACCCCTCGGCTGAGCTGCGCCGTCCTCCCCATAGTTGGTACCACGCTGGGAGCCCACCCAGCATGGCAATTAGTCCTTTGGCCGACGGGCTGCCCAATCCCCGTCGTCCTGACTATTCCCCATCCTTGTGCCACACACTGGGAGCCCACCCCAGCGTAAGCAGACTGTCCCAAACGTCTTTTCTACTTGTAAAACAAAATGGTCTCTGCCGCGCGCCTCCGACCCCTCCCACAACCCACACCCACCCACTGCGCACTCCAGCCTTCCCACACACCCTCACCCCATACTTACCTCCGGACTCGGACGCAACGATCTTCGTGGACTGGGAACACGTCTGCACCTTCAAAGCCGACCGTGAACTGAGGAAATGCTAGTAAGCTGTATAATGGGCTAGATGGGGGGGGGGTTCAACTTTATTGCATATCTCAGGCATTTTTGGGAATCTTTGCTTCAAATTTTCAACATGGGATTTTTAGGACCCCTTCTCATGAATGATGTCACTGTCATGGCGTTATTCGGGCCCGAAGGGTGATTTCACGCAGTGACTGCGCAGTGACTGTGAAATCACCCTTTGGGCCTGAACACCACCATGACAATGATATAATTCATGAGAAGGGTCCCAAAACCCCATGTTGAAAATTTGGTCCAAAATTCCTAAAAATGACTGTTTTATGAGCGTGCGTTGCACAGTTCCCACGCATGCTAGTAGTTTTGCGAATTTTCAATATTTCCACTCCAGATTTTCAACATTGCCATTTTACCACACCTCCTTATGAGCAGTACAGCTGTCATTTTTCACATCCTGCCCAAAACGTGTTTCCGCCCATGTAGCGCACAATGGTGCAGTCAGTGTGCAAACTCAATGTATGGGACACATTAACAAAATCACACTGACACTGTTCATGAGCAGAGGGTCTTAAATGCTTTGTTGAACATTTCATGAAAAATTTCCTAACAATGACTGTTTTACGAGAGTGAGTTGTGCAGTTCCTACGCACACTCGTAAGTTCGCAAATTTTCAATATTTGCACTCCAATGACTTCCAAATACCTAAACAGCACATAGAAGCAAGCAACATTCGGCATTGACAAATGCTTGTTTGGTTTCAAATCAATGCATGGAGACCAATGTTTATGCAGGAAAAAACACATGAGCAATTACAGTAATTGGGATTTTTTTAAATGGACATACTCATTTGTTATAGTATAAGCCAGTGAATGTTTGTCTGTCAACAATTTGTTTTTATTCCCATCATCCAGCAATAATACAAACGAGACAGTAGCCTGTGAATAAAACATATGATTTAGAAATAAAGCAGATATTTTTGAAACAGCATCAATACTATGATGGCAAAATCTGAAATACAAGGGATTCCTGTCATTAATCGTGTTAAAAAGGTAAAATCACCAAACAACTTAATTTCATTATGAGGTGAAGAAAAAACACTTCTTTGAGCAACAGTATTCAATGTTTTTTAAAAGTAGTTATTAATTTCATAGCTTATTTTAGCAATAATGTATTTTTTACATCCTTACGTTAATCTTCAAAGTGTTTTTATTGTTAATTCACTCACATATTTCAACTAATGACACATAAAGATGGCCACCAGCATTAGCAGTTTTTCAAAACACTCCTCTGTTGAGGTTACATTTTGACTGCACATGCTAGATTCATACTAAGGACTTACTAGGATTGTGCTGGTACATTTTTTATGGTAAACAGCACCAGTGGGCTAGACACGAGAGCTGGACCTTTTAAAACTTCAAAACCACAAATCTCAGTTCAAAAATTGAACCAAATGGAAAGAAAAATGGTTGCAAAGACATTTTTGACAGAAAAAAAAAATGGGGTTTGATAGAGGAACATTAACTCCGGTGTCAGCACCATTTAACTTTGGCTTACTAAAGCAATTCAGAAATCTCCCATGTTATTTCATGACACATTGCTGAATTGTATGAACACAGAATGTAGAAATATGGAAAGATGCATCCCTTAAAAAAGCAATATTCTGTCTAGAGTCTGGCCAGCCTATTAGTAAACAAGACATAGACATATTTCTATATATATATAGCGAGAAAGAGAGAGAGAGAGAGCTTGATAGATAAATAGATAGATAGATAGATAGATAGATAGATAGATAGATTATTTAAAATATATTTTGAACAATCAAGGTGCTTTACAAAGTTGAAATTTATGATTAACAGAAAATTAATAATGTTGCTATATTGGTCCTTGTGACAAAAGATCCAGAAAAAAAAGAGATGTTTTGATACCTTTTATTGGACCAACATATATGTTACAAAAGAAAATAGGTGCTTGAACTTTCAGATTGCATAGAATCCTTCATCAGAAAAATAACAGTTGGTTTGGAAGAATACATTTGATCAAAGTCCAGATCATACATAAAAAAAAAAACAGAGAAAAAAAAGTGTCAACAATCCCATTGGCTTAAACTGCTTTTTAAAAAACAGCACAGATCCATACTGTATAAAGAACAGAATTCCATCACAAGAAAGGTATGGCAAGGTCAAATGTCATAGAATAGATAAGCGTCTTCCGTAAGAACAGCCATAACACATACAGATGAAATAAGCTGAAGAAATAAATAGTATAGCATGTTAAAAGTCTTCTAAATAAGAAAATGTCTTTGAATTAAGCAAAAATGTGGGTTTAAAGACAACCTGTCCTAGTGTAAATTAAGCATTAACCAGCTGTTTCCCCACATTTATACAGTCTAAGTACTATTCAGACATGTACTGTATGTCTTAAAACCAATATTATTTATGAATATTCAAACTTATACTGTTTAAACATGATTTATCTGCAGCTCTGTAACAAGTGGGTGGGCTCCCAGTGTGCCACAGTAGTGTGTGTGTGTGTGTGTGTGTGTGAAGAGCATGCAGATACAGAGATCGGGCACCCAGATGTCAAATATTACCGATGGGTTTTGGGGGGAAGGGGGTGCATCCGACACCTGAAGTGGGCATCCCGGTGTCATAAAAATGTAAACTATTACTTTGAGAAACTGGGGTGGGCTTCCGGTGAGTCACATTAATGGGGTGGAGGGGGGGATATTGTACATGCTGACATGGGGATTGGGTACCATAATGTCGGCTTTCTGTGGAGTGTGTGGCAGGTGGTAGAAGCCACTGCCAGCTCATTTCTTTATTGAAATGTTTCACCAGGAAAGGCACACCAAGCAAAAAAGTTGCTTGTGGAGCAAGGCCCAGGAACAGTGTGCTTGGTGGCAGGAGCCATCCTGGTTGCAAGGGAGGATGGTGGTGCCGCTACAATGATGAAACTGTTTATCATTGCAGTGGCAAGTTTCTTTTAACTCCTTGACTCTCTTTGAAGCTGCTGACATTGGCAGCTTTCCCATTGATTGGTGGCTGCGGAACACGACTAGTAATGTGTCCGTTGCATTGAGTGGCAGTGACACACCTCTCATTTCCCATTATTGTCCCAAAGTGTTTGGTGCACAAGCACATCAAATGCAAAACCATATAATCATGGTTTAGATATATATATGATTGCATATGCATATGGGAAGGGACAAAAGAATTGGCAAAGGACTTTGTTAACTAATTTTTATTTAGTTGTTTAACCAGGTATAATTAAACGACAACAGCCTGAACCTTGGGTTCACCACAACTATGAGAAAGACCAGTACTGATTTTCTAGATGTGACAACGATAAGGAGATTCAGCAGTGGAACAGATTAGCTCTAAGGGTTTTAGCAAGGGTACAGAAACTAATTCCCTCTTGAGGTATGATAGAGCCCACCCGGAATCCTTGGAAAAGTCCATCCCATATAATCAGTTTTTATGCATTCACTGTAACTATACTGGTGATAATGATTTTGAAGTTCAGGCTTTGGAACTAAAACACAGATTTATAGCAAGGGGATTTGATGAAGACCTACTGAACAAATCTCTAGGAGAAGTGAGAAATAAAAAAACAAAGTAACCTACTCATTAAGTGAACAAAAAGGTGCAAATTGTAACATAAAATTTTACCAGGCTACATTTATTACTAACTACAGCAGTATCACAGGCAAAAATTGGAATATAGTTTAGAAACATAGAAACATAGATTTTAATGGCAGATAAGGACCGCTTGACCCACCCAGTATGTCCATTTCCCTACCCGTTGGATAAGCTGCAGATCCTAGTTAACCAATAACCTAGTTCCTCTTACCCCCACTATAATTACCTTATGTCTGTCCCATGCATTCTTGAATTCCCCCACTGTTCTTGACCACACAACCTTCTCAGGAAGGTCATTTCATGCATCCACCACCCTCTCTGTGAAAAAATACTTCCTCACGTTGCCCTTGAGCTGTCCCCCCTCTGTCTTCAAACTGTGCCCCCTTGTTCTTGCACACCTCTTTTTCTATCAAACTTTATTAACAGAATTTTCCACAATACAGGAGGCAGTAATTCTGCATATACAACCTGCTTGTAATACATTGCCAGCTCTGCCCCCAACCCCCCTACCCCTCTTCCTCCCCAGTACAGCAACTCATTCGGATGTTGTTAAGTATCCTATCACTGTAACCTTACATATGCTAAGAGAACAGATGCTACACATTAAACCATAGCAGTCATGATTAAGGTGTGAAGGGAATCCCAGATATGCTTGTACCCTTGTAACCTGCTGCCAAGGTTGCTACAGCTTTCTCTGTGCGGAGGGTTGCAAGAATTTCATGTATCCATTCCTGGTATGTTGGGTAAATCCCATCTTTCCAATGCCTGAGTATAATTTTTTGGACAGAAAGTGCAATCATAGATATGTGAAATTTCTGAGCTTTGACCTTGATGGAAGACAAGTCTCCCAGGAGGCAAATGTCAGGTGTGAAGCAATCCTTCAATCCCAATAAGGGTCCAGGTTAGCTTTAATTAAATCCCACAATGGAACTATCCTGGGACAGGACCAGAATATATGGAAAAGCATCCCATCTTCCTGGGAACATCTAGTGCACCTCTCTGATTCAAGAAGGCCCCATTTCGCCAACTTAACTGGGGTGTAATACATGTTGTGCAAAATGTGATATTGCATAAGACATAATCTGGCTTGAGACACATATTTATGACAAAACATCCAAAAAGCCTGCCATTTGAAGGTGTATTGGGGAAAAAATGAATCCCAAAACCTAGTGGGGCCATTGGGACCTCCAAACTGCCAGTGGTACTAAACTTGGTATATTTTAGAGATGACACCTGAGGATCCTAGTAGGGAGGAAAGCTCAGGTATCAGTGCGAAAGTCATTGGGCAGGGAGGGGTGCTACCAAGGGCAGTGGTAAGCAGATGTTTTAGTTGAAAAACCCTGAATTGCTGAGAGACTGGGATATCAAATTTTTGGGTAATTTCAGTAACCGGGAGCTATGCCCCCGTATCATCCAGAAACGAGGATACTATCACCTCTCCTAGTTGGGCAACCACATATGGGGAATCCTTTGTTTATTTATGGTAAAGGCCGGAGAATTCCAAATGGACTGAGACAGGTCTAAATACGGTGTAAGTCCCAAAAAGAAACAAAGCTGGGCATGCACTTTTAATGATGTCATAATGGCGGGGCATTTACTAGCATCCTGTAGAAAGGACAGCTTAATATAAAGCATGGTCAAGGGGTCCATGTTCATAGCCTGGATAAAGTCTAACTCAATGTTGAGCCAGACCAGTTTCAAGTTCTCAGGACCCGGGCTTACCCAGTTCAGGTATTTAGCAAGATGGCTAGCCCAGTGATAGATTGCCAGGTGAGGAATCCGCAATCCCCCATCCGTTTTTGGGGTGGCCAACTTGTAGTATGCCAATCAAGGGTGTTTATTATACCAAATGAAACTGATAAAGATTTTATGCATTTTCTGAAACCAGGATAAAGGAACGAATGAGTTGAGGTGCGAAAGGGGATAAAAAAGTTGGGGAAATACAGTACATTCATCTTAATTATGTTGATGCGGCCCCATAATGAAATCAGAAGCTTAGATCATCTCTCTAGATCCTGCACAATCAACTGGGAAAGTGGTTCTAAATTTTCTTTAAACCATAGGGAAGGATTGCATGTTAATTTGATACCTAGGTATTTGAGAACACGGGGTGACCAACATAATCCAAAAGGGATAATATCTGTCTTAAAGACCTTATGGTTGAGGGGAAAAAAGGATGACTTATTTGCATTCAATTTATAATTCGAGAAGAAACTAAACTCTCTCCTAACATAACCAGAATAGATGTTACCGGATAGGCCAAATGAAGGAGAAGATTGTCAGCATATGCTGTAATCTTCACCACGTTACTCCCAATCAGTATACCTTGTATTCCGGTATAATTAAGAATATTTTGAATTAGGGGCTCCAAATATAGATTAAATAATAAGGGAGAAAGGGGACAGCCCTGTCTAGTACCTGAATATAAGAGGAAGGGTTTGGAAAATGCACCATTACCTGAGATCTTAGCAGAAGGGGTCTGGTATAGTGCCCGGATCCAGTCTATGAACATGGAGGGAAACTTGAATGCTCTGAGAACCTGGAATAGAAAATTCCAGTTCATCCAGTCAAATGCCTTCTTGGCATCCAGGGAGACCAACCCAGCAGGAAAGGTGGTATCCCTGGACTCCAAGAAGACATGAGAAAGGGAGCGCAAGTGGTCTGAAGATGAACACCCCCTCTTGAACCCTACCTAGGACGTGCCAATCAGATCCGGGAGGACCAGAGTTAACCTGTTGGCCAATATCTTTGAAAGAATTTTGATATCCTGATTCAACAGGGATATTGGCCTGTAACTCTGAACCAATTCAAGATCTTTGTCTGGCTTGGGTAAAAGGACTATCAGGGCTTCGAACAAATGGGCATCTACAGCTACCCTGGAGAAAATATGGAGGTATAGCTGGTGAAGCACAGGCAGTAACTGTTCTCGAAAAACTTTATAGAATAGAGAGAAAAACCCATCCTGTCCTGGAACTTTATCTGAAGACAAGGCCTTTATGACCTCCGAGATTTCCTCCAGGGATAACAGGGAGGATAGAAAATTCCTCTGGGAACTTGACAGGGAAGGAAGGTGTGAAATCCTAAGGTACACCTCCAACTTCTCCAAGGGAGGAGGACTGTCCATGTCCCTATATAGATGTTCATAATACATGGCAAACTCCTGCACTATCTCTGAAGGGGATACTCTCAGGGACCCGTCCGCCTGCGCCCTGACTGGAGGAATGAATCTTGCAGACTCTTGCTGCTTTAAGCGTAAAGCAAGCATGGGATCTGCTTTTTCCCCCTGGTCAGTGAAACTTGCTTTAGTACAGATAATGGCTAACTCTGCCTTTTCCCTTAACAATTCTAAATATCTGTCTTTAGCTACTAAAAGTTTCTCCCTGTCCTCCTTATGAGTACTAGAGGATAAGTTAGCACCTAGCAACCGTACTTGAGACAATAGGGGAAATAGTTCACTTCATGAGCCCTCTTTCTCTTTCTAGCTAAACTAATGAGAATTCCTCTCTTATATGCCTTAAACGCACCCCATAAAATAGCTGGTGCTGTGCTTTCTATTGGGTCAGTAGAAAAAAAGAAATCAATCTGCTCCTTCACAAGGTTGCGATATCTATCATCTTTTAGTAATTGCTCATTTAATTTCCACTGGGTCTCCTGCTTAGGAATGTTAAGAAAAACTAAGTTGCATATCACCCAGGAATGATCAGATATGGAACTAGGCTGAATCGAGGCAGACAGCACCCATGGCAAGAGCACCTGGGAAAATAATAGGCAGTCAGTGTGAGACTGTGATCCATGCACTGGTGAACTAAAAGTATACTCCCTGGAATTGGGGTGCAGAACTCACCACACGTCACACAGTCCACATTGATCAAACAAGTACCTAAAGGCCCTTTGCCCAGGAGACAATCCTCTTGACCCAATACCAGACCAGTCCATATTAGGGTCCGAGACCAAGTTAAAGTCTCCGCCCACAACTATCGCAATAGGAAGCATAGGAAGAATAATGGTGATCAGCTTCATAAAGGTGGGTCATCCACATTTTGGCCCATATAGATACTGCAGAGCAAAAGTAGCATGGCCCAAAGAGCAACCTGAAGCAGGACGTACCTGTCCTCTGGGTCTTTGAAAACCTGCGTGACAATGAAGGGGACGTCTCTGTTAACAAGAAGCATGACCCCACAGCTATTAGTGGACCCCGAGGCATTAAACACCTGTCCAACCTGTTGCCTCCTGAGTTGTAATGCTTCAGAATCTAGCAAGTGAGATTCTTGCAAAAACGTAATCTTTGCACGCAACAAGCTCAGGTGTTTAAGCACCTGATATTGCTTAGTTTTTTTCCTTACCCCCTTCTCATTCCAAGTAGCCAGACTGATATTGCTAGCCATCTAAGTTGGTAAAAGTAAACACATGATCAACATTCAGGTTTTACTACTGCTCTAGTCCAAAAAACAATATTCTTTAAATGCTGCTGTACCACCCTTCCAACCCCTGACCCTCCCATCCTGACCTAATCTGCCCCAATCCCACCCCCAATATAACACTCAAACATCATATAACATTGTTAAACCAGTAAATCTAACATTAACCCCACCCCATCCCCCCAACTGTCACAAACAACGTTCAACAAAATACCGCTTCTTTTCCTCTCCTCCCAGCCTCCCAACATTACCCCCGCAAACCCAGCCAAGTTCTGAAAGCCCCCCATAAGAGAAACGAGTAGATATTAAGTAAGCTGTAAGGAAAAACTACTTGCCATCAAAAATCCCTTATTAACCAGCTCCTGATAGCCAGAGGGAGTGGTACAGTACTTTAAGGTATGAGCTCAGAAAATGTACTGGAATAGCCAAAAGAGTTTATATTTCCTGCCAAGCTAGCTCACTTCCCTAAATACTACTAATGGCAGGCCATACAGGATGAAACACGTCTACCGTAGAGACCATGCCAGCAACAAGACTTGATTGCCCTAAGAGAGAAGTACTCGCCAAGCCCAGGCCAGCAATAAAAAGATTGTGTGAGAAAAATCGCATCTCGGATTATGAAATAGCACTAGCCATCTAATTATATGTCTGGAGCTCCCTCTGGCAGTACAGGAGTGAGAGCGCATGATGGCGTGCCTTGAAAAGAGAATCCGGCACAACACCAGGTCAGTCACCCACATAAATTGCATAAATAACCTGTGAGGTGCGAGCCTGGAATATTAACATTAACAATCCCCCCTCCTATGCTTACAGGTAGGTGCCAATCAGACTCCTTACGAAAAATACCCTCCCCTTAATCAACAGACATTCAAATTAAACAGTCTGCTAAAGGAAACATCTGTCCCAGACATAATTAGGATGTGAGAAAATCATGCAGAGTTAAGTAAACATAAGAGATTATGTCCCTTCAGCCCTCGAAGTCGGGCTTTCACAGACTCAGGTGATTATTCTCACTCAACCCCAAAACATAATTCGAAGAGTAGCCTCATCTCTTCAGTTCAGATCTCTCCCATTCAGAAAATGTGGGGCATCTCATGTATCCCTGAAAAGATCAGGCAGGGCCAACTTTAAGCCAGCAAGTGCAGCATCAGGATCATCATAAGCTGACCAGGCACCAGCCACCTGCACCTGTAACCTGGCTGGGTACCCCATTCGAAATTTAAGCCCTGCAGCGATGATCTTGGAGACTATAGGGTGAAATGCTGTGCATTTCAGTCGGACAGAGCCTAGTAGGTCTTGCGCTATCCTGAGTTTGGTATTCTCCCATCTGACTTCTGCACCTCTTAACTTTAGCCAGAAAATGCTGCCTTTCTAAATAATTCAAAGCGACATATAATAGGGCGAGGTGTAGCTCCTGGGAGGCTACAGCCGTAGGGACCTGTGGGCCCTCTCGATGATGTACTTGGCCCCAAAGGGAGAGGGGCTGGTGATCGTCTCAGCAAGCTTTTGCATAAATGCCATGGCATTCTGGCCCTCTTCTCCCTGAGGCAGACCAAGAATGACAACGTTGTTCCTACGACTACGACCCTCGAGGTCCTCTAGTTTTGTTTCAAGACGTGCAAGCTTCTGTCGCATAGCCAACAGCCCAGGATCAAACTTTTCCACACGCTTCTCAAGGGAAGAGATTTGGGCTGTGTTATCTGAAGTGGTAACTGAGACCTTGTCGAGCTTTTTCGATAGGGATTTGAGCTCAGAAGAAATTTCTTTAACTTCCTCACGGAAAGGCTTGAATTCTTCTAGGAACCTGCACAAAGTAAGTGGTTCTTGATCCATGGCCTGGTTATAGAGCTCTGGCTTTTCTGCCCCACTCATAGAAACATAGAAACATAGACTTTGACGGCAGATAAGGACCGCTAGGCCCATCTAGTCTGCCCATTTCCCTACCTACAGGATAGGCCGCAGATCCTATTTAACCAACAGCATATATCTTCCTGCCCCCCACAAGAATTGCCTTATGTCTGTCCCATGCATTCTTGAATTCTCCCACAGTTTTAGACTCCACAACTTCTTCAGGAAGGCTGTTCCATGCATCCACTACCCTCTCTGTGAAATAATACTTCTCACATTGCCCCTGAACCGCTCCTTCTATCTTTAAATTGTGTCCCCTTGTTCTTGCAAGTCTCTTTTCTGAAAGATGCTACCCTCTTGGCCTTTGTTGATTCCCTTGAGAGTACTTGAAAGTTTCTATCATGTCCCCTCTCCCTTCTTTCCTCAAGGGTATACATATTAAGCTCCTTTAGTCTCTCCTCATACAGCTTCTCTTGCAGACCGTGCACCATTTTAGTTGCCCTCCTCTGGACTGCCTCTATTCTGTCTATGTCCTTGCGGAGATGGGGTCTCCAGAACTGGACACAGTATTCCAGATGGGGTCTCACCAACTGTCTGTACAGAGGGATAACAACTTCCTGTTTTCTCCTGCTGATGCCTCTCCCTATACATCCCAGTATACCCCGGCCCTCCCTACTGCCTTCTCACATTGCTTACAACCTTAAGGTCATCTGATATGATTACCCCAGGTCCCTTTCCTGTTTTGTTGTTGTTACTACCTCCCACCCATTGTGTATTCTTCCCCTGGGTTCTTGTTTCCCAGGTGCATTATTTTGCCTTTTGCATTGAATCCTAGTTGCCATACGTCTGACCATTCCTCCAACCTTGCCAAGACCCTTTTCATCCTTTCCACGCCTCCTGTGTATCAACCCTGTTGCAGATCTTTTGTCATCTGCAAAAGGCATACTTTCCTTCCAGTCCTCTGCAATGCCACTGATGAAGACATTAAAAGGACTGGACCCAATACTGAACCCCTGCGGTACCCCACTAGTAACTCGCCCTTTCTTCAGAGTGGACTCCATTTACAATTACCTTCTGTGTCCTGTTGTCCAGCCAATGTTTTACCCAGGCTACCACCCTGGGACCCACTCCCAGGCTGGTTAATTTGACTAATAATCTTTTGTGTGGGACTGTGTCAAATGCCTTGCTAAAGTCTAGGTAGGCCATGTCCATAGCCCCTCCCTGGTCTACTACTTTGGTCACCCAGTCAAAGAAATCTATTAGATTCATCTGACATGACCTTCCCGCTGTGAGCCCATGACTTCTTTGGGGCCTTCTCGGGGGTGACCGGTGGGGTATGTTTCTGTGGCGCCTTCTTCATATATACCTCCATCATTTCTCCGACCCACCAAACAGGAGCACCAGTTGATAGGAAGGCAGAGTAAAGTAAAATTAGAGGGTTTTAGGCAGTTTAGTTGGACTAAAATACACTTTTATTAGGTCGGGAGGCTGGAGGTGCACAGAGGAGCTTCTACCCAGTACCTTGCATCACGTGGTCCTCCACACATCTCTTTTTCTGAAAGATGCTACCCTCTTATACTCTGTTGACTCGCTTGAGGTAATTGAAAGTTTCTATCATGCCCACCCTCTCCTTCCTTTCCTTGAGAGTAGTTTGGAAATACTGGCCTATACTACATAGTGAATGTATACTATAAGAGGTGATAGGCTCAGAACTGAGAGTCACTTTCAGAAAAGGAAAAAACATCAAAGACAAATTGGTACACAGCCAGTTTTCAGGCAGATATAACATCACACTTACCTGGCTACCAACCAGACTGAGTGGTTGCCACAAATGCTTTAACTGCAACATATGTGGGTACATGGGGGTCTAAGTCAAAAGAGCGAGAAAAAAAATACCATGGTCAAAAACCACACAGAGAAAACAGTGGGAGACATAACAGCGCTAAGAGAAAACAATGGGGATACAGCGTTGTGACTTGGGGGGATGAATGCTGGGGAGTGGACAGATTGAACAATGGTAATGGAAGCCACATGGAACTTGGTGTGGAGGCATATTCGATCATGAAATTCTGTGCCGATGGGTGGAAGGCAGAAACTCATGTGAGTGGGCAAAATAAAGTAACATAATCTGCAGGGCATGGACCTCAGATGGGAGAGGGATAGAGGTGTGTTGGACAATATTTTGCAGGGGGCCTCACCCCCACCACACCCCTACATGGGGCTTCACCCCACACCCCTTAGTATAGTGTATATAAATATACTCCACAATGCACAAATCCCCACACCAATCAAAATGGGGGGATACACAGTGACAAAAAAAGGAAAAGTAGAATACAGGACTCGAACCCTGGTCAGGAGTACCATAGCCATTCATAGTGTTATCTTAACTGCTACACCATTCTGCCAGCCTTCTGAGTCAGCACATACTCATGAACTTGTGTGAACATGAGTGCTCGGCCCAACTGAAAACAGCTACAGGTATAGCACTATTATGTCTGTGCTATAATTTCCCTGTAGCTATTTTCACCTACACCATTTTCTATGTGCAGTTTTTACCGCACTCTTATTCCTACATGCTTTTGACCTGATATGGGTATATGGCTCAAGGGAGAACATTTTTCAACATGCAAAATCAGAAACAGATGGAAGTTAAAGATTTAATTTCTTGTAGAATCACTTTTGTGGTCTATATTATTTGGTACACATGTGGGCTCACTTATGTAGCAGAACAGTGAGAATGCTGAAAGGTCGCATTCAAAAAGATGTCAGGTTCATTGTAAATAGAAAAGCAGTCACCTTAGCAGACAAGCATTTTACAGAAATGTACCATGCAGTGCCACAATTCCTCAAATTTCTACAGATTGAGTTTGTCAAAACTCCCAGGACAGGATATGACAGAGTTAAAATCTTACTCAAAAGAGAAAGTGTTTGGATTTTTTAAGTAAGATATGGTTAACCAACAAGGGCTGAATAAAATGTGGGATCTTAAACCATTTTTCTAAATTTATTTTTGATGTTCTGCTTTATTGGTTACAGTCCGTATGGAGTTAAAAAATGTTGTGTTTCGAGTCTCCATAGCAATAATAGATTACAGTCTGTATAGAATTTATATAATGTTATTATACAAATATACAGTATTTACAATGTTGTCTTGTTTTGTTTCTTTCCTTTTTTCAGGTTTAGTTAGAAGTGATTATTTTCCTTCCATCTCTGCACTGTTTCTACAACTCGAATATGACAACTGGGTCCCCAAGACCATTCCTGAAAGTTATTGGGTGATTGCTAGTTATACCTTGAATAACCTCTATCTTTTCATTTTGCACAGTGCTTTAAAATGTATTTTTAAAAAATACCATTTCTTGATCTCTCAAGGTTTGTGTGAATAAGACTATACTGAATGAAACAGGATGTTTTGCATTGTAAATAGTTCAATTACTGCACTTGTGTTGTTGCTGTTTCAATCGTATGTTCTGATGATATAATATGTGATGTCACTGACAGGTGCTTATATAAAGCACCTGCTGTCTCTGGAATCCTGCCCTATGATGAAGCCTTGACTTTCGAAGCACTGGAGCAGTTTTCCCTGGTGACTGGCTCGAGTTCTGTATAGCATGTACGTCCTTGGTGGATAAATAAATGTTTTGCAAGTATAATTGAGTCTGAACTTGTTTGTTGTTAGAAGTGCAGTACTAGCCTGTTTTTATATTGTTGCCGAGGTTAGCCACCTCAAGTACTGCACCCCCGTGTCCACTGTAGTGCGGTAGCAACACTTGATTGTAAATATAGCCTAATGGTTAGAGCATAAACGGAAAAATTAACTCTGTGCATATGGTGCAGAGACCCAGTGCATATCAGGGCAGCTAGCCCTGTAGTTAAACATATCCAAAGGATTATGTGCACTTGAAGCACCAGACCAGAGGGCAAACAGCCAATATGAGTCACAAGTTACACCCCTGATGATGCTTTATCGACTGAAATGCCACCCCAGAAGGATGGGCATTTTAGTCAATTGGCAGCTGATCCACCATGCTTTGTTTTGCACATTTTGTTATGAGAAAGAAATAATGTGTCCTACTGGGAATTGAACCCAGGCCCCAGGTTAAATCACCAGTAGGTCACATTATTTTTTCCTCACTACAGTCTGTGATTTAAATTGCTTAGCAGTGCTTACAACTGCACCAAAGGAACATCTAATTGTCATTTTGCACATTGTGCATTTCTATTCTGAAATAAAATATAAAAATTAGCTAAAAGTCCTCTCCACCATGGGGGCAGCTCGGCCAGTTGCCACATTATTTCCACCCTTCAGTCCCTCCCACTGAGGTCACAGGTACAGGGGTCACCAGTTTAGCATACCCCTATTGCTTTCACCAAATCGCAAATGCCAAGAATACAAAACAGTCCCCCCCCCCGGTGTCCAGACCAAATTTCCCCCATTCACTTATCAACCAACAAATTCACCTAGTTTAATATCAGTCAGTACTTTCAATACCCATTTCCCCAAGATGAGGCAGAAAAATAAGAAATATTTTCTCATCCTCCCTTCCTGGTCAACAAACATAAATGAAGTAGGAAATGGGTGTTCTTTTCCTTGAAGGAACATTTGTAGAATCATTTGCATTCTTGATCCCAGCTACTGTATTATGGGAACTGTCATTTGCAGATCTTTTGTCAAAGAATCATGAAAGGTTTGAAGTGGCATGGCTACAATATCAATTTCATAAGGATTCATCAATCAATGTACAATATGCATCTGTACAACATCATACTTCACAAATAATTACTTCATTTTTCAATCACGTGGGTGTAGTGTGCATATTTATGGAACACATACAAACAGGAGAGAAAGAAGTAAATGCCTCAGCTGGGATTTGAAGCCAGGCCACCTGGAATACCATTCCAATTGCACTAACCAGATGTGCCACCAATGGGTATCCTGTGATAAGAATGCTGGGGAATGGGTGCCTGCAATAATGTCAACTTGCTCCCCAGTGCATTTCAGGAATGGCTACAGGAGGGTAGGGTGGCCGGATTGGGGGGGTTAGCGACTATAGCGACAGGATAGCGCTGCACATATGCATGCAGGGAGGTGGGAGCCAGCAGACACAGTGATAGATGTGAGGGTGGTGCCATGGTGAGCTGCCACGCTGATCCCAAGGTGAGTGGGTTGCCTACGTCGGTTGGCAGGGTACTGGGTTTGGGTCCGGGTGCTTGTGTGTTTTTGTTGCGCCTGGCACAAACCTTTTTTTTAATGTTTTCACCCCCCCAACATGCACCCCCCTCAAGTTGAGAATCCTTTAGTGGGGGGGGGGTGCAGGAGGCACAGCTCTCAGCAGAAAACATTAAAAAAAGGAAGTCCCCATGGCCCTTTTGTTGTGTGCTGGGGTGTCAGAGTGCTGAAATAAATTTTTTGCACTCTTGACTTCTGCATAACAGTGATTGCCTTTAGACTTTCACTGTTATGACATAGAACCCCACCAAGGCAACTGGAACCTCTGCCATCCTGGAGTACACATTACTCTTTCCAAATGCACGTGCTCCATAACTATGCACAGAGCACCCATGTGATTGAAAAATAATTATTTGTGCAGCACCAGGTTGTGCATTAGAGAAAACAATGTATGCTCTGGAACAGCCCAGATTCCAGTTGCCTTGGTGGCACAGCTGGCTAGTGTGACCAGAATGGTATTCCAGGCAGCCTGGGTTCAAGTCCTAGCTGAGGCACTTAGTTCTTTCTCTCCTTTGTTTGTATGTGTTCCATAAATGTGCGCACCACACCTATGTTTGTTTATTTAGTTTTTGTTGACTGTGTAGGTGTGCTAGACAGCAAAGCTGCCTATTTTCAGGCAGAACCCAGCATATAATTGGGTGGGAAAACAACAATGAAGTTACAAAGAATAGATAAATTAAAAACAAGCAGTACAGGTTAGCAAAAACATTAGCCAGGTAACCAAAGTGAAGCAATAGGTCAGGCATGTAAATTGTACAAATAAGACACATAACAGTGGCATAGACAAAGATATGACATAAACAGTGTCCCTGAGACCTGACTGTAAGGCCCCCAAATCAGAGGACTTACCTTGGGCATCTCCCGGGGCTACCGCTGAGGCCCACTGCCAGGCAGATGTCCTGCAGAGATGATGAATCCATGGTTGTTGGTGTCCTTCTGTTGATCTGCGTGAGAGTGCCATGATGTGTCCCCGCACTATCCCTTCAAGTGCCATGGCCAGTGTTTGTATTGTAAATAGTCTGGGCTGGGTCCGAGTGTCTCAGAGCTCACAACCGGCCAGGCATTTCCCTGATCTGCCTCACTCTGCTGTCGCTAATAGAGCAGAGGGAGCCCTACATTGTACTGTTAATATTTACTTTTAAGTCGTTGCTGTATTTAAAATAGACTGTTGTTTAATGTTTTCTTTGCAGCATGCATTTCCCAATGGGATCCACCATGCTGTGATACAGGACTTCCCAGTCTGGGCCAATTGGGACACAGGGGACCTTGAAGGGTCCTTTGCTCAGGTGCCTTGTGGAACAAACTGTGAACTCTAGTGTTTGGCACCTAAAGGAACCAATGGGAACATAAGACCATGACTGACAACTCCCATAGCCAAGCAGATGGCAGGAAAACCAGACAAGTCCGAGAAAAGTTTTCAAACAGTTTGGAACAGAGAGGAGCATCTAAGCTCTGTAGGGACCTACATAGTATAGGCCTGCAATCATCTCCTCAGATTTTTTACCTACAGGTCAGGTTTTCAGGGTCCCCATACCTCTCAACCTGTAAACCTGCCAATCTGGAACAGAGACCATGGCAATGTGTGACAAATGACCCAAATGTGGAACACCCTATTTTTTGTAGTGTGCGAGTACCGCAGCCATCTGATGGTGCACCAATAAAGTTATTTTAACCATGTGTGGTGTGTATTTTTGTAATAAAAACTTACTGTACCAATGTGTTGTCTGTACTTTATTTTAATGCTACTCATTACTCAGCATCAGCCCTCTTTCACTGTCAAACAGCTCAGGTCGGAAGGAACTATGGTTGCCACCAAGTCGGACACAGACCTGACCTCCGCTCTGAGTCCTCTTTCTCTGGTTGCTGGTTGCTAAGACTGGTGTGCTAACTCTGAGTGATGATTCTCATTTCTCCACATCTCTTCCCCACCCAGCCACCCCCCAATCAACCCAAAAAGGAACAAAAAAGTATTTAAACATAGGACGGAGGATACGCTCTCAATCTTTTGTGACTGAAATGTGGGACACTAGCCATCATAACGTTGTACACATCATCATCAAACATGTAGATAGGAGCTCCAAGCACTGTGGGAAAGTGTGTTTTGTCTGTGCCAAGTGTAATTTTGATACCACATATTAGAACATGACGAATCTACACCACCATCTCTGCCTGCACCTTTCCCATGTGGAACAGAACAATTTTGGGGGGCCTGTGGCATAGGACAGTTACATACAAAGATACCAAGACAGTTTAGAGGTATGTCTGCAATGCTGAATCAAAATTAAGCAACACACACACACACACACACACACACACACCTTACCACTAATGCATCTACAAATTACACGACTAACAAGGAAGTGTGTTTTGTTTCAGTTAAACCCATCCAGTCCCTCCAACCCCACTAACTCTGGCTTGGGATCCTGAGATGCCCGTGCAATGCGACAAAAGTTCCGTTCAATAAAGTGCTGTAATAAAATAATATTGAATGTGGGAGGTAAATATGAAATGACTTAAAAAAATACTTTACCTCTTTGCAGTAGTCAGTCCCAGAGTTCGAGAACCGTTGGGGGTTTCCAAATTAACCTCTTCAGAAACTTTTTTTTTTATTGTGGAGGTCCAAGTGTTGACCGTCATTTTGTGATGTCCAGCAGTGGCATTTGATTTTTTTTTTCCCCTGGCATGGAACCCTCAAAGCAGTCTGACAAGAATCGTAGTCCCTCCACACCCCAGCTTCCACAGAGGTCTGTCCCGACTGAAACCCCACCCGGTTCCTTTGGGGTTAACAGTTTCAGAGATGACTGGCGACCCCTATCACTGCTGCTGAACTTTCTTCCCAGTCAGTCAGTCCCACAGACATAACCCTTCCAGTTGGTCTGGCTCTGGTGGTCCTTGGCTGGTTGGCAGAGAGTTCTTCCCTGCAGTCTAACTCTGGATGGTTGTTCCGGCTTCCTGGCAGCTGAGCGTGGCGGGCGGCGGCAATTGGTGAATTCTCTCTGTCCGGGCGGGGGCTGGTCCTTCCTGGCAGTGGTCCTCAGCAAAATGCTCCTGAGGCCATGGTTCCCCCTCCATGCATAGTGTCTTATAGCCGGGCAGAGAAACCTGAGTGAGGATTGGGGAACACTGATGTCATGGGGAACTAAATCGATTTAAGGGCAGGGCGGGCTTGGAAAACTGGTCTGTCACTCAACTTTGCTTCCAAGTAAGCTCCATTAGCCTTTAGGCACCTCCCTGAGCTCCCCCCCATGTCATCATTAGCGTACCGGGAACTTCAAGAAACAGGCAGTTATTGGACACAAAAGCCCTAAGGGACAAAGGAATCACTAATTGTGTGGTGCACTGCGTGGTTTTGGCGTCTGCAGAAAAAAAAGACGAATGCGGGGCGGCGGTACAATTGGACTACAAGGGTCTGAATCTGGGACATCACGCCGAATCTGGTACAGTTGAGAGGTATGAGGATCCCTGTCAGGTAATCTGGTTTTTCTCAGTGCTGGTCAGGTGTTTGAGCCATTTTGAGTGCTCACATACTTTTGAAACAGATTTTGTCATATAATTCATTGTTTCAGCTACCTGTCCAGGTTACAGACAAGTTCTGTTGCCAATATAGCCCTTTGTTTGTGAATGCAGTAAACCTGGGGGGTGTAAAGTATGACGATTAACACCATTAGCACTTACTTAGCCTAATCTTTTCCAGCACATCTTAAAGTGGCACAGCAGCAAAGCTGCCCCCACCTTTTGTAACAGTAACAGAGCCAATTGTCTTCTTTCATTTGCTGGTAAACATTTTCATCTCTAACAGAATTTAAGCGTTTTTAAATTATTTAAATAATTTTTTTCCTGAAGAAAAAAGTATGGTCACTTCTTTGTCTTTGAAATAGTATTGTGGACATGGAAAGGAAATGGCGCCAGAAAAAGATGCAAAGTGCACATTATGGGAATCAATTTCTTTATTATGTATTATTTTTTTATTTATTATTTTTTATATATACTTTATCCCCACCTTGAGCCACCAGACTGCCTACCTTACATGTCAGGCATCCCCCTCAGGTCTCTGGCCACCATCTCTCTCTCAGGAATCCTCCAGCTTCTGTTGCGGGTCCCGCAGTTTTTCCCGTGGCTTACCCCCAGTGGCAGAGGGGAGGGGGAGGGGAGCTCTTCCCCTAGCTCAACTCCCAGAATCAGGATCCAGTATGCTGCATACCCATGAAGCTGGACCGGTCCCCCTCACTAGAGACGGCCATCAAGCCGCCGTGTCTGGTGCTCATATTTCCACTTTTCTCCCCGATGTCTGTGGCATGCAATGACACCAAGGACTCGAAAAGCATAAAGGCCTGCATGCCCCCACCCTGGCATCTGCTACAGAACTTTTGCCCCAGATCCTGCCAGCGCTCAGCGATCCCCAGCCATCACCAGGGGTCGCCCAAGCACCAGCAGCAACACCCCCATGGAGAAGGAGACCAGTCATACGGACGCTCAATCCTTCTCCCCCCTGATGACCCTGGCTCACTCGAGAACCTGGGTTGCCAGCGTGGAGCGAGATATGGTGTCCAGCACCTTGACCCTCAGCACCACCGGGCTGGCTGTATTATGTATTACTATTATATACCATGTGTACTGTTGTATGCCATTTACAGTATTTCTCTTGTCTCCCCCCAGATCATATCTGTAAATGAGATTTATTTTATCGCTGCATGTTTATCTGGTAAACCAATCTCAATAAATAAATACATAAGTAAGTAAATAACTAGGAAGAACCTGGGAAAGTAACTTTAACAGGTACTGTATCTTAATATTTTTGTTGAACTGCTGCTTTAAGTATTGTATTTTACTGATAAAATAAATGGCTTTGGAGGAGGAGCAATGCATGACGAGTCATGAAAAGGGATGGGGTTATGGGCAGAGCTTAGGATCTGGTTTTTGCCTCATTTAAAGGTGGCAACCCATGTCTCCTGAGATCCTCTTCGATCCCAAGAGGGGATCGAATTCAAGGATAATGCCTTTCTGCAGACTAAGAGGGTTGATTAGCAAGGCAACTGAGATTGCAACTGGGCAGAGAACTGAAACAGAAGAAAATAGAGTCTAGTGTTTCTTCAGTTAAATGTGATGAGGCCTGCTGTGTTAGAAGAGACTGTAATCCAGGGACTCCTGATTGCTAGATAGGAGCCAGCCCTACACAGCAATCGACTAGCCTACCAGCTGGAGGTTTCACCAGCTAAATGAACTGCACCATTCTAGAGACATTTTCTGCATGTGGGCCCATTCCAGTTTGGCCCATGCCATTTGCTCCTGTGCCAACTACAGCTTTCCGGAGAGATCACCTTTGGGGATCCAACCCCTGCACAACAGATCATCTCAAGTTGTGGCCACCTACAGGGAAAGGCCATGCAGCCGAGGTGAGTCATGTCAGCCCACTTTCCCTATGTGCAGCAACTTCAAGCCACACTTCTTCATTTCACTGGGCCTTCATCCATCTTCTGGTACAGTGAGTAATTCCAGGGTAGCTTCCTGAAACAAGTATTTCAACTGTCTTGCGGTATCATCCAATTGATTTCAGTTAAATTATAAGGCTTTCAATGGACTAGGCCAGCCAGCCATGGATACAGCTAGTCCAAAGTCTTTGCTTGCCTATGCTTAATTATTTTATTTTCTTCAAGGGCCCCAAAAACAGCTGAAATGCCGGCAACCCCAGGCACCGATTCTGGCCAAGCAGCACCACATCCTGGGTACCCAGTAGTTGTGAGACTGTTTAACAAAGGGATTAAATTGATTGCATGCAAAGTAACCTGGTACAAACCAGAACAGTAATCATTTGCTTAAATTCACGCCCCTTCCTTGTTCACGTTCCCTTAATAAACCGGATTTGCTGTTTACTGTTAAGCAGGCTCATGTGCATATCATTGTTTGGTTTAAACGTACTGTGACCGGGGTAAAGGCATTGGAAAGTGTATGCTTGCATTTAATATTGTTTTACAGGGGTTTCCAGGGTGTTTTGTCAGAAGACCAAACCTCGGTGGCAAGTGCAAGGTGTGTGAGCATATTATTAATGCCTGTTGCAAACTGTCTATTGAATGTTGCTAATGGTAATCATCAGTTCACAGGCACTTGGTCACTGGGTGGGATTGTGGGTGATTATAGCTTCACAGAGGGCTGTAACAGTCTAGATAGATATCCACAAAAACCTTACTCTGGGTGGAGGCACCAATCCATTGTGTTTACAGAGGGTAGGGGTACCCTGGTACTTGCTAATTTGGAACCCAGGCTCCTCAACCTGTTGTTAGGAAGACAGACAAGGGTAGTAGACCTTGGAATAGCATCACCTAGGGGTTACATGGCATTAAAAAGCATAGCACAAATAGAGGGTAAGTGTGAGGGGAATCACTGGTACTATTAAACACTGGGAGAGTGGGTCATGGAGAAGAGGACTAAGTGCCAGGGCAAGAGCAAGAGGGTCCAGCAAGTGAGTGGTTACACCCACCACAGGGGCAGAGTTCAGAACTGGCCAGGACCTTATGGAGTTTCTGCTTAAAACTCAGGAGGGAAACTGAGTTCCTAAGAGCCAGAGAGAGGGAATTCCACATTGTCAGAGCACTAGCAAAGAAGGTGTTTTCATCAATTTTAGTGATACACTTGGTTTGGATTAGGAGGGACTTCTCAGCAGATCCCATGGGGTAGTCAGAATGAACAGGTTTTAACAGTAGGGCCAGCTTGTTAGGTGTCTGGGAGATGATTATGTTTTTGATGAAGCAAGTGGCAGTGTATTGTTAGAAAGTTGTGGGGCCTAGCCATCCCAGTCCGGAGTAGAGTGAGCAGTGGTGAGTGAGCTTGGCTACTGACAGAGCAAAGCGGCAGATGTCATTATAACAGAAATTTCACTTGTGGAGGAGCTCTCTTGAGGATTCAGGAAGGGCAATCATCCCATAGGCCAGTTTAGGTCTTAAAACTCCCTGAGAGATGGCCAGCCTTTCCGCAGATGTGAGACTGTGCTTAACTTTAAACGCCAGCCCAAGTTGTATGGTCATGTCTGGAAATAGGCATTTCTATGCCTAATGCACCCATCCAATTACCAAAAGTAAATAAATAAATAAAATGTTGACTGATTTAATAGTAGGGAAGAGGTGCATGACATAGTCCAGGGCCAGATCAAAGGTAACTCCGAGGTATTTAAATAATGAGTCAGCGTTGAGCAGTGTGCCATATGATTAAAAAAAGAAATAATTATTTGTACAGCACCAGGTTGTGCATTAGAGAAAGAGTAATGTTGGCTCTGGGACAGCCCGGGTTCCAGTTGCCTTGGTGGTACAGCGGGTTAGCAAAACTGGAACGGTATTCTGGTGGCCTGGGTTCAAGTCCAAGCTGAGGCACTTACTTCTTTCTCTCCTCTGTATGTGTTCCATTAAAAAATGCATCAGTACATTTGTACCCATAATACTATGTTCATAAAGGCATTGGTTTGTATTGACATATATTAAACTCTGTTGGCAGGAGAAATTTATGACAACATGGCTCCAAGCATTTATTTAAAACAAAATTATCCTTAGAACAAATGATTTATAAAAATGTGAGGGCTAGATTTTTAATGAAAATGTGGAATCTGGGCAGCATAGATATGTTATATCAGTAACAAGCCTGACTGACTGACAATAGTAGCAATAATTTTAAATATGTTTACAAAGCATTTATAATAACTGAGTCTCAATAATCCACCCATCTTGGTGGTGCACACTGGTGGTGCTAAACTGGATCCCAGAACTACCCCACCCTTGCCTGCAGGTATCTTGGGCATAATGTAGAATCATTGTGCACTAATCCAAGGGGGGAGGGTACTGAACAGCCCACAGCACGAGCACGATTTCTGGCAGGCATGATGGGGGCATTGTTGTCATGGGTGACCACATATTTTTGTCTACCCCCTGCCCAAATGATCCTTTAATTGGTGCCCATACAGTAATGTATGGGTTGTGGGAAGGCCATACAGAGGACAAAAGGTGCATTCCATGAGAATGAAGGAACCACTGCCCAACCACCTTGATGTCACTGAATGCCAGCATCCCCTGATCCAACTACATTGCCTATGATTGCTCTCTGACAGCTGGCTACATGTGGGTCAGTCACTGGAGCCCCATCATGAGGGGTGACCGTGGAAGAACTGGGAGGAATGAGCAGACCTGTCTTGTGTAGTGCCCTAGTAAGTGTGTGCAACAGATAACTGGAGCAGCGGTTACTAGAGGCAGAGGTAAGTGAGGGCAGGATGAGATAAAAATTTGATTAAATTATAAAACAAACTGGTTCAGTACATTAAAACTCATTACTTCCAATAGCTTTGTATCAAGTTCAAACTGTCCATGGCTTAACCTGACACAAAATGGCCACCCAGGAGATAATGAGTAGCAGAACTGGCCCAATGCTCTGCAATGTACATCATATAGGGCTGAGGTATGCACATCATAGGTGCCCTATGGACACTTACAGGTGCACTAATACAGGCATGCATCCCCTCATGCCTGATTTCCCATGACCAGTCTAGATACCACACATCTGCATATCTGGTTGGGTGTTGGAGTGGTATGAAGGCATGGCCACATCAGCAACCCTGACATGCACATGCATGAAGCCTGTTACAATAGGATTAATATTGTTTTGGGGTGGACATTTCTGCCAGGTTGCAGGTTGCCTTATTTTCCCTGTGCACGCTGGTACCACCACCGTTGAGAGCAAGAGCCCTGGAAGCCATGCCATGCTCAGCCTCCCTCCTTGCCATGAAATGCTGGGTGCCACTGGGCTAGCAACCACTGCCACCTCTGTTTTTGTAATTTAAAGGATATAACCCTTATGGTGATATATCTGTCCTTGTCATGGATTGTCGTGTCCCATGATCAGCTGTGCCAACAGACCAGGTGATCCACTTCAAAGCTAGATTGTGCTTATGACTTGAAGCCTGGCATACCAGACAACTCTGCTCCACAGGCACCCCTTCCCCTTTGCACAGATTAGTGCTTGAAGGGAGGGGCTTCTGGGGATAATGAATACCAGCCCCATGCATTGCTGTGGTGCCTGATGCATGGTGCTTATCTGCCAGTAAGCGAACATACAAACATGCATATGTGCCAGCAGAATAAGGCCTTTTGGTCTATATAGTCTGCTCATATTGCAGAGTTCCCAACACCAGCTAAGGACTCTACCTCCTCTCCCCAGCCTGTATCTCCTCCTTTCTCACTACTCAACTTTTGCCCTGATCTTCCCCTTTACCCTGTTCCAACTTTTTTTGAAGCCATCTGTTGTTTCAAGTGATACCCCTTCCTCAGGGATCCCATTTCAACCCAGCACCTCCCTCTCCTTGAAGAATTGTCTCCTGGTCTCCATCCTCAACCTTTTTTCCTCCAGCTAAAGACAATGCCCCTCATGTTTTTCCTCCCAATGTGCCTGAAGAGACTCTCCTTGTCCACCCTGTTATACCTTTTGAATACTTGAATGTCTCAATCATGTCCCTGCCCTCTCCTCTCCTCCAGGGAGTACATGTTAAAGGCCTCCAGCCACTCCTCATATGCCCTGCTGACCCTTAATCATCTTTGACCCATCTCCAGCAGGTTTATGTCCTTCTTAGGAGGCAGTATAGAACTGTGGTTTAGGGCACTGAGCTACAAACCTGGAGAATTTGGTTTGAATCCCACAGCCCTCACTTGCATACTGTATGACTCTGAGAAAGTCACTTAACTTCCTTGTGCACACAGGTTGCACCTGAAAACAAGCTTCAGCTTAGTGTGCCTTTCCTGGTTAAACAATTTCCCCTTTCCCTTTCCTTATGGTATGGATGCCAGTACTGTATAATGTACTGTAGGTGTGGTGACACCAGTGACCTGTACAATGGCAGTATTACCACTTCCTGCCTACTGATGATCCCTCTAGCAATGCAGCCCAGCATTCTATTTTGTCTTGCTGATGCCATCCTGCACTGTTTGGAATGCTTCAGCTTGCTAGTGATCAACACTCTAAGGTCCTTTTCCTTTTCAGGTTTAGTTACTAGGACCCCTCCTAGGCTGAACTCCATCTTTGGGGTCTTAGCTCCAATGTGCATTACCTAACATTTTTTGCATTACAGCCAAGTTGCAAATTTCAGACCACCTCTTGAGCCTTGCCAGATCTTCTTGTCCTTCCTCCCACAGAGCTTGGTGTTGTCCATAAGCAAATCTTGCCATTTATGTCCTCTCCTATGTCACTGATGAAGAAACTAAAAAGCACCGGAGCAAGCACTGAGCTATTTGGGATCCTATTGGTGACATCCCTAGCACTTGAGAGCTTCCCCACCACTACCACCCCATGGCTCATGCCATTTAGCCAGCTAATTACCCACCCAGTGAGTTTCTCTCCAGTCTCCAGATCCACTAGCTTCTTGACTAATTTCTTGTGGGACAATGACTCAAATGCCTTGCTGAAGTACAAGTACAGGATATCCACAGCATGGCCTTTGTCCAATGTTTTAGTGACTCAATCAAAGAAGTCAATCGAGTTTGTCTGGCATGATCTCCCAGGCATAAATCCTTGTTGCCCCTCATCCTGGAGGCCTTTCTCTTCCAGGTATCCTGCCACCTTTCCTTAAGTATGGCTTTCGTGAGCTTGCACATGATTGAGGTTAGGCTGACCAGTCTGTAGTTGCCTGGGTCATCTCTGGGGCTGCTCTTATGGAGCAGCACTACATGTGCCATTCTCCTGTCCTGAGGTACCACTTCTGACTCCAGGAAACTATTGACTAGGTTAGCCAGGGAGCCTGCATGTTCCTCTGCCAGCCCCCTTAGCACCCTTGGATGGATGCCATCAGGGCCCAGAGATGTGTATACCCTCAGAAGTAATAAACCTTTCCTTACCCTATTAACCTCAATCAAGCCATCCATGCTTCCCTCCCCAACCCCTCCTCCATGCCTATCTCCTTGCGGCACTGAGATGCCCCTCTCCTTAGTAAAGACCAAACAGAAGTACCCATTCAGAACCTCTGACTAGACCCTGTTCACCTCCACCACCTCCCCCTTTCTGAGATGTACTATTCTATACTTTTTAACCCTCTTCTCACTAATGCACTTAAAAAGGACTTTTTCTCCTTTTTTAATCCCTTCAGCAGCTGCAATTCTTTCTGAGCTTTAGCCCACCAGACTACCTTTCCTATCACACTAGCCTTCCTTAGATAGTCCTCACTGTCCTCCTTCCTTTGGGTCCTCCTGAATGTCCTGTGGGCAGTTCTCTTATTCCTGACTGCCTGGGCAACTTGTTTACTAAACCAGTTGGGTGCTTTGCCCCTCGGGTTTTCCCCTTGAGCCTAACACATGGAGTTGTGACTGCTGCTGTGTTGTCCCTAATGATGGACCACTTTTGGTCAACCCCTAACTCTATGTTGATGTCATCCAGGTGCCCCCTAGGCAGCTCCTCCATCCTTCTGAAATCCATCTTTATGAAGTTCAGGACTTTGGGTTTGTGGGTACCTCTCTCTACCCATGTCCATCCTGAGCCACACTGTGTGGTGGTCAGTCCCAACGAAGGACTTCTCAACTTGGATATCCTGCACAAGGTCCCCATTTGTCAATACCAGATTGAGGACTGCTCCCTCCCTGGTGGGTACCGTGACACTCAGGATCAGGAATCCATTCTGCACCGCATTCATGATTACCTGATTCCTGGCACTGGTTATGGCAGGGATCTTCCGATCCACCTTAGGCAGGTTAAAGTCCACCACAATCACCACCTTCCCCTTCCATGCAGCTGCCCTTATCACCAAACCCAGTTCCCTGTCCCTATCCTCCTAGTGGTTGGGTGGTCTGTAAGCCACCCCTTTCTACATGTTATACCTTCCCTTATATATACTGCACCCTCCCTTTCTCTACCCCTCTGTCTCTGCTATATAGTTTGTACCCAGGGATTGAGAGGTCCAAGTCATGGTTAGGAGTAGCCCAGGTCTCAGTGATTGTCACTCGCAATGTCCACACTCCTTTCCTCTTAAACTCATGATTGTTGGACACCAGATCTGCTACAATTGAGGTTGTGAGGTATGGGTTTCATCCATTGGGCACCCACTCCCCCCTAATGGATAACTAAGAATCCTGCTAGCCCTCCTATCCCACACTGGACTATCAGCCTCAGCAGTTATCCAGTCAGACTGCTGAAGGAGGGGATATTCTCATGATCCAGCCAATCAGCTGGCTAGGCACCAACTTTGGATTGCAAACAAGGTCCCCTGACAGAGCGTAACAATGCTCATTCCTTGGACATCAGCTCTGCTACCATCAGGGTCATGAGAGGTGGATTTTGGCCATCAGGCTCCATGTCCCCCAAATAGATGCCTCGAACCCTGCAAGCCCTCCCATCCAGCACTGGACTATCAGCTTCAGCAGTCAACCAATTGGGCCACTGAAAGAAGGGCTACATGACGCTTAATTTGGAGTCCCTTATTAGTGTTCCTCTATGCTTGCGGTCCCCAGTGCTAAGGATGGTAGTGCTAAGGACATTGAAGAGTCTGCTAGTGAGTTGCAGCAGAAAGGGCATTGGGGAGTCTTCCAAGGAGTTATGGTACAAAGGACATTGAGAAGTCTGCCAAGAAGTCAGCCTTGGGAGGTGGCTGGTGGCCATCTATGCTGCCCTGCACAGTCCTTCATCTCCCTGCTACCACTCCAGCAAACTGAGTCACTCAGCATTACCAGGCATTAACTGAACATAGTCTAAGTCTTCCCTCTGGTCTGTTAGTTGTTGTGTAACCATTAGCATTGCTTAGCTACAGCACTCTACATAAAGGTCATGCAGTGCTCTGCTGTGCTACATTGGCTAGTGATAGAGTACTGTATTAGCTGATAGCTCATTGTTGTTCTACTTAGCAGCCAATCAGGTGTTCACAGAGCACAAAGCTAAAGTGTAAACTACAGAACCTTGGAGTTTGATTCTGTTTATCTTGCATACATGATAACTCTTGTTGTCACATATAGTCACTTAGTTTCTGTTAGTCTCAGGTTACCAGCAAATTGAATTATGCCTATCTATTGACAATTTTCTTAGGGTAATTGAAACTTCCTATCTAGGTTGCTTGTAGTTCCGATACATAAGGATTGATTTGTGGCCCTTCCTAATATGGTTTCTTGTGGTCAGTAAACTAGACATACAGTATTTCTGAAGGCCTATCTACTCCCTATCTGGGGTCTGCTGATAACATAAAACCTGAGATCTCACTGCTAGCCATGTGCTAGAACTCCACCAAATTTGTCCTATACCTGCCTCTCCCAGCCTAAGGAAGACTCTCACTTATGAATCACTGCCTAGGAAATAATGACCTAGTCCTATATTACCTCGAACCAGAAATAAAATTTAATGCTGAGTTCTACAGGACCATATTCCTAATCTACCCCTGGCTACTGCCATGTACTACGTGACTGTCTATCCTTTGGTCAGTTATCAGGAACACTCTCCTCTTAGCAGCCAAGCTCCCCCCTACTAGACAGTGTTTACCTTGTGCATATTCCTAGTAACAAATATGGGGTTTAAAGGTATTTCAGTTGCAATGATGTGTATACTTCTCTTTGTCTAAGCTGACTCCCTGATTCTGTGGTGGTCCCAACTGTGTCATCCACAACAGTGTAATTATACACATCCCTCTAGCCTAACTGCATACTCTGCAACTTAATCCACCCTTTTGCTGGCTGTGTATCGGATGTATCATAAAGGGCATCTTTACATGTTCTCTGACTCCCACCTCAGACTCCTCTGATATTATACTCTCCCTGTCAGTTACTTTCTCCCAGGGGCTCTCATTGTATCCCTCCTACTCTCTGCTGCAGATATAGAGCCCAACTCCAGAACCCTTAATATCTTGCATGCTGTCCTGTCTTGATCTGGTACCAGGGAACTAAAGTTGGCAGATCTGAACATTAACAGCTTGAGACCCAAGTTACCTGATCTAAAAGCATGGCTGACCCTATATAACCCAGATGCCCTAGCCATGTCTGAAAAATGGCCTAAACTCTCCATCCTCCCCGATGAAGTAGCCATTCCTGGGTATTCCTCTAACATGGAAGACTGATGTGGCAAAAAGGGGGTGGTGTCCTTCTTGCATGTTAGGAAAACCCTTAGAGTGATGGAAATTCCCCTGCTCACACTGGATCAGTCTCACTGTAAATGCCTGATAGTGAAGCTCATGATAGAGGTCACTAAGCCCTTATGCATTGGTTGAGTCTACAATCCTTCCTCCATGGCAGGACCAGCCTTCCATGACTTGTTACTTGCCTGGGGTCCCTCTCACATGGAGAGGTAGTAATCTTCAGTGATTTTAACCTAAGATGGATTAGTGAAGGCCCAGGCAGCTTCAAAGCACCCCTGCATGACTACCTCAGCCAAATCATTACTGAACCTACATGCCACAGTGCTAAATCAGGTAACCACACCCTCCTGGATTAGCATCTAGTTAGCAGATTCAATTGAACTAGAACATCTGGAATACTAGCTGACTCGCTCAGTGATCATTCCCCTACGTTTTGTATTTGGAGCAATAGTTTTGCTAACCCCCCTCAAGGAACCATAACAGGTTCCTTGAGGCAGGGTTATGACAGGTTGAAGGAATTGAATATGTACTCCCTGGAGGAGAGGAGGGAGAGAGGGGACATGATAGAGACATACAAGTATCTTACAGGGAGGAACAGGGTGCAAGAATACACTATTTGAAAGTGAAAAAGATGTTCCAGGACTAGAGGGCATGGGATGAAGTTGGAAGGAGGACGATTCAGAGGAAATGTGAGGAAGAATTTCTTCACAGAATGGGTGGTGGACAAGTGGAACACCCTGTGTGAGGAAGTGGTGGGGGCTGAAACAGTCACGGGATTTAAGAATGCATGGGATAGACATAAAGGAATTCTGGAGGTCAGGGGTAAGGGGGAACAGAGTTCTAGGAAAACATAAACTGAAGTTGCAAACTCAAATGGGCAGACTAGGTGGGCCACAGGCCCTTATCTGCCAACACTGTCTATGTATCTCTGTATCTGTGTATCATAACTGTCAAGGGACCTTTTTCAGCTTAATGAAAATGCCTTCCCTTGGCACCTTGCTGCTGTCAAAAGGGAAGAAATTAGGAGGCTCAAAAATGTCATTACCACCCTTGAATATCTAGTAACCTGTCTCCTTAGCCTCTGTGATTTAAAAAGGAGTGAAGGGCCTGTTCTCAGAATGACATACACCTGATCTCCACAAACTCTTGGAAAGAAGGGACAAGCCTGGTACACCTTTAGAGTGTAAGGCATATGTCCTGTCTGACAAAACTATAGGACACTATGAAACCTCTGTAAATCCAATCTAAAGAAAGCAAGGGCTTTGAATTTAAAGAAATTCCAAACTAAAAACATGCAAAACACCAAACAGGTTTGGTCACAAATTAATAGCCTTCTCACAGGCAAAGTGAGTACCTCTCTAGTACATGCTAAACAAAGCCAAATCTACCAGTGACAACTTCCTTGCAGCAGATGCATTCAACATATATTTTACAAAGGTAACATAGTTTAAGGTACCCCTTGATGGCTCTTCATTGCACCCCTCTCCTTCTTGCCTTGGCACCCCCCCCCACTTTCTCAGCCTGAATTCCACTTTAAACTGTTCTCTCAACAGGAAGTGCTAATTCAACTACTGAGAATAAAAACTGGAGGGACTGTTGCCCTGACAAGCTTAAACCCTGGCTGCTTAAAATTGGAGCCCATATTCTTGCTGTCCCCATAACAGCACTATTTCATATGTCCCTCCCACAGGGTGACTAACCTAACATATGGAAAGTGGCCCACATGGTTCCTGTATATAAAGTGGGTGCCTATGAACCTGTGGAACAGTACCAGCCAATCTCCTTTCTTTGCACCCTGTCCAAAATCTTGGAAAGACTGGTCTAATACCAGCTCCAGACTTACACTGAAACCCATTCTCTGTGCACCGATGCCCAACACAGCTTTCGGAAGAACCATGGTATGTACACAGCACTAGTATGGCTCACATCTGAAGACAGAGTATCCATTACTAGCAAATATTTTGCTGCCTGCTATCCTGTATGGTGCCCCTGTCCTATCTTCTTTCAAAGATACCAAGGTCACTAGGCTTAAAACCTTGTATCACCATGTGTCTCAGTTTGCTGTAGATGCTGAAAAAAGGGAGCACAACTGCAAGAAACTATCCATGTTAAACTGGCCCCTCTTGGAAAGTACAATTCCCTATTCCACACACCTGTGAATAAAATTGCATACTCCTGTTCTGCTAACCTTGCCTCCATCCTGGATTTTAACCCTCACAGTAAGTCCCTCTGTTCTACCTCCAAATTGCTCATTACTGTCCCTAGAACTGCAACAGCTGCTGTCAAAAGATCCTTTGCCTCTGTGGCAACTAGGCTGTGGGACAACCTCCCAAATGATGCCCAGGCTTTCCCCAATCCCAAGTCCTTCAAATCCTAGCTCAGTGGCTTACGTCTTGTATGCAGCCAGTGTACTTGGACTGGATGAGCCCAGCCAGGGGCCTCTATTTGGTTATGGGTCAAACTTGTCTTGAGTAGACTACTTGCTTTTTGCTGCTACCTTGCTGCTATAGTTCCTTACATTCACAGTGTTCAAGTCTATGTATTTTTAAGCTCACCAGTATGCCTGCAGTTCATAATGATTTTAAATTGTTTGCTAATAGTGTTACACTGTTATTTTTATGTTATTGTCTTTATGTTATTATCAGTAACTATTACTTGTATTTTAAATGATCATTTGATTGTAATTAATTTTGGGTGGCTCATGAAGAAGGGACATTCAGTCTCAGTGAGCCTTCCCAGTTACCAAAATCCAAATAAATAAATAAATATTCTCTAGCACGTACTGAGCCCAACAGTACATTTGGTCCATTAATTAATACTGTGACAGCATAATTTACTGTATTTATAGTGGCATGACTGCAAGCTTTTATGATAAAAAAAACAGTTACATTGCTAGCCTAAACATAGACTTTTTCAAATAAATTTTCTTTAGAAAGCTTTTAGTTTGGAACCTTTAGGGCTACAATCTTATTTTTTTAAGAAAAGCTTTGAGATAGGCAACAAAATAGAACAGTTATGTTGATAATTTCAATAGTTAGTAATTTAAATTATAAATAATGTGATAAGCTTACTGACATACTTTTTTTGATCCCTAATACAGATTCTCACTGGAGTGATCCATGGAACTAGTAGACTATAGGACTGGGAGCACCACCAAAGGGGTATACCGCCAGTCATGAGGATGTGGCAGAAGATAACATAGGAGAGAAAAAGCCGCAGCACATACGCATGTGATTAACTTTAGAACCGCTAAGACTTAGGGCCAGATATTCAAAACATTGCCACGGGGCTAAATTAACACTGCCCGGTGCGCAAACTTAGCCTGAAGTGCAAAGCAAGCTATATTCAAAAGGAATAGCCCAGGGCAAACAGCTTCTGAATATAGCATGGGATTGAGGTCGGGCAAAGTGGGCTGGGAGTGCAGGGCAAACTTAACCCTGGAATAAGACAGCTCTGAATATAGCAACCAGAAAGTGCAAACCACAGCAGCAACACAGTACACAGCGACGTGAAAGTAGGTAGAGGTGAACTATGTGGCCAATGTCTGTGCCAGCAAATGTGTGGACCCAGCACAGCTGCAGGCAGCAGCGCTGTGAAAGTACAGTGTTCAAAATTGTATATTATTCCCCAAACTGTTTGCGCAGCGCCAACACGTTTGTGCGGGTTTAGCGCAGGACTAGACCATTAGCCAAAGTGCAAACACGTTTGCCCGGTGCTAAACTTTGCCATATTCAAAAGTGACATGCAAATGAGCCTACTTAGGTAGTCTCTGGGCAAACATCCAGATTAGCATCTCATTATGCCCTGCTCTGCATGCAGTTTACCCAGCGTTACTGCAGGGTCCCACAGCTCCATCTGTAGGTCAGTCAGGAAGTACAGGAGCTGGCCAGGTCTGACCACAGCGCCACCTGTAGGTCAGTCTGGCAGTGCATGATGATAGCTGTAGGCTACATGTAAATAGTACAGCATAGCATAGACTATTGTACCCCAGGGGATAACATAGCATAGGTACAGATGGTGGTGGTGCTGCATGCAACTGTCACACTGTAGGTCATGCTACAGTACACAGCAGACACTACAGTAGCAAGGGGGGGGTAGTAGTGTGTGGACACAGCACTGCCTGTGGTGTGTAGGGCAGTGCTGATGACTGCATTATACACAGTGACAGGCCCAACATGCAGGCGTTTGCTGACAGTGGATATTACTGTTACACTGTTGTGTGACCCACAGATGCTGCACCTCTGGCATGGGATGCTCACAGTGACATATACATGTCCAGCTTTGTGTGTCGTGGCAGTTGTACAGCTATGCCATATGTGGCCGGGGGAGCATATATTATCAAAAAGCCACACTGGTGTTGGGGTATTCCCAATACTGGCCCATATGCACTGCATGATGAGTTCCGGCCTTGTGGCCACACCTGGTCTGTGGCACAGCCTGGCCACCAATACACTCTCCCCCTCAAGATCCTCCATGCCCACAGTGCTGCATGTGTGTACTGGCATCTGTTGGTGTCCACAGAAGAGTGGTCCACAGGCGTGTGCTGTATGGCCACACTGCCATGATGTCTACTGGCGGCAGGGTCACCACTTACTGCTTGGCATGGCTGGGACTGGTGGCAGATGATGGCATCATTGTGATACCATCAGTGAGCAGCATGTTTCCTCTATGTCTGGCTCTGTCTGTGTCATATTTATTTGTTAGGGTCATGCAAAGCCATGCAAAAGCCACGCAAACACCGTGCAAAGCCAAAATGTCACACAAAGCTGATTGCCCAGGGTTAAGACTACCTTTTCTTGGGCGGTAATGTGCACCACGCTACGTGTCATGCTAAGTCATGCAAAACCACTTTGCACAGTGCTAGTCGCTGAATATAGCATTGCACCTGTATTCATGTGCACATCCACTTAGTTTGGCCCTTGCATACATTATGATTTTTCCCAGCGCTAATGCAGTTTGTGCGCACTATTCGGCCTTTTGAAAATAGCAAATCCGCATTAGTCCCATGCTAAACTTGTGCAAATGTTTTTTGCCTGGTGCAAAGTTTTGAATATCTGGCCCTAGGAATGTAATTTTTAAAATGAAGCTTGAAGTTAGGAGAACATTGTTAAGAAGCATTTGTCAATGCCGTATGTTGACTGCGTTGGTCTGTTGCGCTCGCTCAGTGGCCCTGTGTCACTCGCTCGTTCTGTTTCTCCCGGTGCTGCAGGCTACACCTTTGTATGGGACTCCTGGCTGAGCTGGCACATTTTCTTTTGCCCACAAAGAAATCTGTAGCCGTCCTGACAGAGCTGTGTTAAGGTGGGTCACTCACTCTCTCTTAGTCGCTCATTCTGTTTCTGCTGGCGCTGCAGGCTGCCTTTTTGTACTGGGCTCCCGCCTCTGTTGGTGGCTTTTTCTGCCCACAAAGAAATGTGCAGCAGTCCTGACACAGGCCCATTGAGCTGCCTCACTCCCCCCCTCTCTTGCTTGCTCTGCTTCTGCCGGCGCTGCAGGCTGGCCTTTTGTACAGGACTCCTGCCTGCGTTGCCACCTTTTTCTGCACACAAAGCAATCCACAGCAATCACAATAGAGGTATGTTGAGCTCGCTCACTCCCCCTCTCTCAATCACTCATTGTGTTTGTCCCGGCACCACTGGCTGCCCTTTTGTACTGGACTTCTGCCTGCATTGGCACCTTTTTCTGGCCACAAAGAAATCTGCAGCTGTCACGAAAGAGCTCCGTTGAGCTTGCTCACTGCCCCTCTCTCACTCGCTCATACTGTTTCTGCTGGTGCAGCTGGCTGCTCTTTTGTACTGGGCTTCTGCCTCTGTTGGCAGCTTTTTCTTCCCACAAAGAAATCTGCAGCAGTCCTTACACAGGTCCATTGAGGTAGCTCACTCCCCCTCTATCACTCACTCGTCCCGTTTCTGACGGCTCTGCAGGCTGGCCTTTTGTACTGGGCTCCTGCCTGCGTTGCCACCTTTTTCTGCCCACAAAGAAATACACAACAGTCACAATAGAGCTTCGTTGATCTTGTTCACTGCCCCTCTCTCGCTCGCTCGTTGTGTTTCTCCCAGAGCTGCAGGCTGCCCTTTTGTACTGGGCTTCTGCCTGCATTGGCACCTTTCTCTGCCCACAAAGAAATAAGCAGCTATCCCGACAGAGCTCTGTTGAGGTCGCTCACTCCATCTGTCTCACTGGCTCATTCTGTTTCTCCTGGCACTGCAGGCTGCTATTTTGCAGTGGTCTCCCACCTCTGTTGGCACCTTTTTCTGCCCACAAAGAAATCTGCAGCAGTCCCGACAGAGCTCTGTTGAGCTCGCTCAGTCCCCCTCTCTCACTAGCTCATGCCATTTCTGTCAGTGCTGTAGGCTGCCCTTTTCTACTGGGCTCCTGCCTGTACTGCTGCCTTCTTCTGGCCACAAAGAAATCTGCAGCAGTCATGATAGAGCTCCGTTGAGCTCGCTCACTCACTCCCCCTCTCATTTGTTTGTTCTGTTTCTCCCGCCGCTGCAGGCTACTGTTTTTTACTAGGCCCCTGTGTGCATTGCTGCCTTTTTCTACCAACAAAGAAATCTGCAGCAGTCCCAATAGGGCTCCATTGAGCTCAGTCACTCACTCACTCACTCACTCACTCACTCCTCCTCCCTCACTCGCTCGTTCTGTGTCTCCCGCTGTTGCAGGCTGCCCTTTTGTACTGGGTTCCTGCCTGCGTTGGCGGCTTTATCTGCCCACAAAGAGACGTGCAGCAGTCCCGACACAGCTCCATTGAGGTCACTCATTCGTTCTCTGTCACTTGTTCATTCCATTTCTGAGGGTGCTGCAGGCTGGCCTTTTGTACTGGGCTCCTGCTTGCAGTGCCGCCTTTTCCTGCCCACAAATAAATCTGCAGCAGTGATGATAGACCTCCGTTGAGCTCACTCACTCCCCCTCTGTAACTCGCTCATTCTGTTTCTCCCAGCAATGCAGGCTGCCCTTTTGTACTGGCCTTCTGGCTGCATTGGCACCTTTTCCTGCCCACAAAGAAATCCACAGCTGCCCTGACAGAGCTCCGTTGAGGTTGCTCACTCTCCCTGTCTCACTCGTTCATTCTGTTTCTCGTAGTGCTGCAGACTGCCCTTTTGTACTGGGCTTCTGCCTCTGTTGGCATTTCTTTCTGCCCACAAAGAAATCTGCAGCAGTTTCGACAGAGCTCCGTTGGCCTCACTCACTCCCCATCTCACTTGCTCGTTCCAGTTCTGCCCATGGTGCAAGCTGCCCTTTTGTACTGGGCTCCTGCCTGCACTGCCACAATTTTCTGCCTACAAAGAAATCTGCAGCAGTCACAATAGAGCCCCATTGAACTTGCTCACTCACTCCCACCCTCTCACTTTTTCAATCTGTTTCTCCCGCTGCTGCAGGTTGCCCTTTTGTACTGGCCCCTGTGTGCATTGTTGCCTTTTCTGCCCACAAAGAAATCTGCAGCAGTCCCAACTGAGCTCCATTGAGCTCACTCACTCCCCCTCCCTCACTCGCTCATTCTGTGTCTCCCACTGCTGCAGGCTGCCCTTTTGCACTGGGTTCATGCCTGCATTGGTGACTTTTTCTGCCCACAAACACATCTGCAGCAGTCCTGAGAGAGCTCCGTTGAGCTCGCTCAATCACCCTCTCTCAATCACTCATTCCGTTTCTGCTGGTGCTGCAGGCTGGCCTTTTGTACTGGGCTCCTGCCTGCATTGCCACCTTTTCCTGCCCACAAAGAAATCTGCAGCTGTCCCGACAGAGCTCCATTGAGGTCATTCGCTCACTCCCCCTGTCTCATTTGCTCATTCCATTTCTCCTGGCACTGCAGGCTGCCCTTTTGTACTGGGCTCCTGCTTCTGTCGGCATTTTTGTCTGCCCACAATGAAATCTGCAGCAGTCCCAACACAGCTCCCTTGGCCACACTCACTCTCCCTTTCTCACTTGCTCATTCCATTTCTGCCAGTGCTGCAGGCTGCCCTTCTGTACTGGGCTTCTGCCAGCATAGCCACCCTTATCTGCCCACATAGAAATCTGCAGCAGTGACGATAGAGCTCTGTTGAGCTTGCTCAGTCCCCCTCTCTCGCTTGCTCATTCTGTTTGTCCCACTGCTGCAGGCTGCCCTTTTGTACTCATGCCCTGCATGCATTGCTGCCTTTTCCTGCCCACAAACAAATCTGCAGCAGTCCCAACAGAGCTCCATTGAGCTCACTCACTCCCCCTTCCTCACTTACTCATTCTGTGTCTCCCGGCGTTGTAGGCTGCCCTTTTGTACTGGGCTTCTGCCTGCATTGTTGCCTTTTCCTGCCCACAAAGACATCCGCTGCAGTCCGAACAGAGCTCAGTTGAGCTAGGTCACCCCCCCAAGTCACTAGATCCTAATCTGTTCCAACCACTGATTTCTGACAGCAACTGCTGTATTCTTCACCGGAAGCGTGGAAACACATTTCGGCCAGGATGTGAAAAATGACAGCTGTACTGTTCATAAGGAGGTGTGAACAAATGCCAGTGTTGAAAATCTGGCGTGAAAATATTACTAATTTGCAAACTTACAAGGGTGCATAGCACCTGCACACCACACGCTTGTAACACAGTCATTTTATGGAGTTCCATCACAAAATCTTTAACATAGGCATTTTAGGACCTCTGCTCATGAACTGTGTCAGTGTGAGTTTTTTAATATGTCCTGAACACTGATTTCCCAGAGCAACCACGCTATTGAGCCCCAGAAGAGCGAAAACACATTTCATCCAGGATGTGAAAAATGACAGCTGCACTGTTCATAAGGAGGTGTGGCAAAATGGCAATGCTGAAAATTTGGAGTGAAAATATTGCAAAGTTGCGAAGGTACGAAGGTACGACCGTATGTGGAAACTGCGCAATGCACTTTCGTAAAACACTCATTTTATGGACTGTCGTCACCAAATTTTCAACATAGGCATTTTAGGACCTCTGCTAATGAACAGTGTCACTGTCATTTTCATAACATGTCCTGAACATGGATAACCCACAGCGGCCACGCTATTCTGCGCCAGAACTGCAAAAACACATTTTGGCCAGGATGTGAAAAATGACAGCTGTACTCTTCATAAGGATGTGCAGAAGAATGGCAATGTTGAAATCTGGAGTGAAAATATTATAAATTCGTGAACTTATGAGCGTGCGTGCAAACTGTGCAACGCACGCTCGTAACACAGTCATTTTATGGAGTATCGTCACCAAATTTTCAACATAGGCATTTTTGGATCTCTGCTCATGAATGGTTCCACTGTCAAGTTTCTTAATCTGTACAGAACACTGATTTCCCACAGTGACCACGCTATTCTGCACCGGAAGTGTGAAAATACATTTTGGTTAGGGTGTGAAAAATGACAGCTGTACTGTTCATAAGGAGGTCTGGAAAAATGCCAGTGTTGAAAATCTGGCATGAAAATATTGCAAATTCGCAAAGTTACGAGCGTGCATAGCAACTGCGCAATGCACGCTCATAAAACAGTCATTCTTGGGATTTTTCCCACCAAATTTGCAACATATGCTTTTTGAGAGCCCACCCATGAACACAGGCACTGTCGTTTTGTTAATCGGTCCCAAAAGGTGATTCCACCCAGTGACCGTTAAATCACCTTTCGGGCCGATTAATGCAATGACAGTGATAAATTCATGAGGAGGGGTCCCAAAAACCCCATGTTGAAAATTTGGTGCCAAAATTCCCAAAAATGCCTGAGATATGCATCAAAGTTGAAAAAACCCTATTTATTCCATCATACAGCTTACCGGCATTTCTTCAGTTCGCGGTTGGCTTTGAAGAGTGCAGACGTGTTCCCGGTCCACTGAAGATTATTATGTCAGAATCCGGAGGCAAGTATGGGGGGAGGGGGGAGTGGGCAGGCAGGGTGTGCAGTGGGTGGGTGCAGGTTGTGGGGGGAGCAGGTAGACCACCGAGGGACCGTTTCTTTCTTTACAGGTAAAAAACAAAATGACATCGTGGGACCATTTTTTAATTTTACAGGGGAATGTGGCATGCTGGGGTGGGCTCCCAGCATGTCAACAGAGTCTTCTGTTTGAAGGGGGGCAGCTGTAGCCTATGGGGAATTGGGCACCCCGTCTGCATGCAAGAAGGGGGGGTGGTGTTACATTATGCAGATGGGGATTGGGCACCCCCATCAGCACACAACAAAGGGGGGCTGTTACATTGTGCCAATGGGGATTGTGCACCACCGATGACAGACAACAAAAGAGTGGCAGGTGACATTATGCCAACAGGGATTGGGTACCCTGTCGGCAAATGAACAAAGCGGGGGGGTTTACATAATGCCAATGGCAGTGGGCTCCCCATCAGCAACATACAGTGTGGGGCACATGCTGCTGAGGGAGATTGGGCACCCCCTCGGTGGGGGGGGTTAATATTGTTTGTGAACACGGCGACAAGCCACTACCATGTTCATAAACAATATCACTGTTTCAGTGTCCCACCATGCAATGATGGGTCGCTCCCCTCATTGCAGTGACTAGCTGATGCTGCAATGACGAGGTGGCCCCTGATTGCAGCGGCTAATTTTTTACAAGTTGGTGGCACACTGGCTGAACTAGTGTCAGCAGCAGCATGCCACAGCATTGGGGGAAGTGGGACAAGCCTTTACAGACTGTGGGGGCATTGGCCACAACAGTGCCATGCCTCCACAGTCTGCTTGCGGAGAAACCTGCTGCAACATGTTTCTTGCGCATGCGCGCAATCAACATAAAAAATAATATTGTTAATATGTATTGCTAATTTAAATTATCAATCCCTTTGTGTGTTTGTTTTTTTTTAAATTTAAAAGAAATAACTTAAAACATTTAGATTTTGTGGTTTGCTTTCACATCACTTAACCAAGTTCTCACTTATATTGGCAATCATAGCTCACTGGCAAAGTATCACAGCCAAATCCTGAAAATTGCAAAGAATCTTCATTTCATGTTCAGTCAGGTCTGGGTGAAGTTAAACAAATATGCACACCTCCTGTTCTTCACTGCAAAGAGTGCAACTATGTGTAGCATTTTGCTATGTGAAGTAAGTTTTTCACAAAGCCAGGAAGTATGAAGGTCACACTTTGCACAGAAAACTAAGTGATGTGCAGACATTTGCCACTTTGCAGCTATGTTTTGCAGCAAAGTAGAGAAGCTGAGAAGTCAAATCAGCACAAGTGTGGCAAAGTGAGAAGTGTCCATATCACAAAAACTCAGTGACGTGCATACCCGGCCACTTCACTGCAACTTTGCTCACAAAGTTTAAACTTGGCACGGGCCTGGTCCAGTGATCTTACATCTTTCTTTACTTTCAAAAGTGAAGCCTGATAGAGCTATGGGATATTCTGCACTAAATAACTATTGCTACTAAATGGTATGCAATTGTTAGCTAAAATTTGTATGTAATAGTAACTAATTTAATAGCACACTTGTACATAGAAAAAAAGGTTTTGTTTGTGTGCTAGTGCATGATATACTGAACCTTCCTTGCATGTTTTCTCCTATAAGTTTTTTGTGATACTCTTGGACTTATTTTAACAGGACTGTCCTGTAAATAGGGATTTTATTCCTAATGACATGAACTATCCTGTATAAAAATAAATGATCTACCTATCTCTTGATCACTAACTAGCTAACTAACTACTATAAATAAATGAATTTATCTGTGATTCGGTGGCAAATATGCATGAACATTTGGTAGCCATGAAATGTAATATTGTAGCTTTATTTTACCCAGCTATTCTTCTTTTAAAATGTATTTATTAAGACATCAGTATAAAAACATTCAAATATAATGCATAATACTTTTTGAATATTTTTCCTCTGGCTAGTACAAAATATTTTTCAGTTCTAATATTCCCATTTTAACATACTTCTAAACTATTTTATATTCCATTTATGTCCAATAGCTTTTGTAATGGTTCCCAAATCAGATTACATAATCTATTATATTTTAATGTTTTGTCATAGGTTTTTCTTTTACTGTCATAAATTCTAGCAACAGACTTTTCCAGAGTAAGTTGGACTGGATCTTTTCATAACCGAGTTGTTCAACATCTAGCATTGACTAGAGTCACATCATAGGTAGGGATGTAAGTTTGTCATGGATGAGGTTTTAATGACTCATTGTTTGTTCAAGAAATCATTAGTAAACAGTAGTAAATGTTGTGGCACTGTCATCATTGCTACATTCTGATGACACTAGTGAAAGTCATGGAAGTCCTGAATAAAGATCAAATGTCATGGAATCAATGATGTGTATGACTGCCATGACAAACTTACATCCCTAATCATAGGTGTCCTAGAATTTTTTTTCTAGACCATTCAGCAACAGTTTGGAAGATGATGATCCTAATATCCATAGTTTGGTTTCAAAATGAAGGTTGGTCTCCAAGATGCGGTCGATGACTTGGAAAATGTTTGCAGAATGTTTGCAAATGCTTAAAGTTCACCATAATTTCTATATCCAAATTCCTTCAGAATGCCTATTATATAAGGGAGAAATTGTGGAATTAAATTTATGTAATATATAGTGGAATAATATATTTTATGCAGGGTATGGAACAATGTTTGATTTAAGCGATTGTTTTTCCCAAAACACCATGCTTCACACATCTCTTGCCACTTCTCCAGTGGATAGATATTTAAGTCCTTCCGCCAGGCCAACCTCAATTTATTTAGCTCTGACTTTCATAGAATCATAGACTCATAGAAGGCTGTCAGCAGATAAGGACCTCTAGGCCTATCTAGTCTGCCCGTAACCCCTTCCCCCAGGAAGATTTCCTCCATCCCTTTGCAACCTGTACTCTGCCCGCCCATCCCTTGTGCATGTCCCAGGCTCTCTTGAAGTTCTTCACTGTATCCACCCCCACCACCCACTCTGGCAGCCTATTCCATGGTGGTACCACCCTCTCAGTGAAGAACCTGCCCCTGATGCCCCCTTTGAACCTGTCCCCCTCCAGTTTGAGGGTATGTCTCCTCATGGAATTATTCTTACTCAGTTTGAATGTGCTGTCAACCTTAACCCTGTTTATGCCCTTCAAGTATTTGAATGTCTCCACCATATCTCCCCTCTCTCATCTCTCCTCCAGTGAGTACAGGCCCAACTCCCCCAGCATCTCCTCATATGGCCTCCCCTGCATCCCCCACACCATTTTGGTTGCTCTTCTCTGGACCCTTTCCAGCTGGTCCATGTCCCCTTTCCAGTATGGCCTCCAGAACTGGACTCCATATTCCATGTGTGGTCTGACCATGGTTTTGTACAGTGACAGGATCACCTCCCTTCTCCTGCTTGTGAAACCCCTCCCTATGCATGCCAGCATACTCAGTGCCTTTACTGCTGCCTTGTCACACTGATCCCAGACTTTCAGGTTGTATGAGATGATAATCCCCAGGTCTCTTTCCTGCTCCATCTCCTCAATCTCCTCCCCCCCAGTTGGTATTTTTCCTTCGGGTTGTTACGCCCCACATGCATAATCCTGCACTTTTTTGTGTTGAACCATAATTGCCACCGTAATTGACAACTTTAAGTTGGTTATTAATATTTTCTATATATTTGATATCATTTTGTTCCTTGCTGGTGACCTCTTTATGGTATTAAATATTTCTGAGTGGTTCTGCAGTTTCACTGTTTCAGAGTATCACCTAATAAGTCTGTTTGTGTAGACCAGTTTTGAAGATACCTGAAAAGTAGTGACTTGTCTACATTGCAGTTTTACTGAAGCTGGAGAAGAAACAGTCAAATATAATTTCAAAATAAATGTCTGATAGTACTCATTCCCTTACTGATGCAATTAGAAAGATAATGGTCTTGAAAAAATGGACCAAAGCTATTTCCCTTCAAAGAACTGTGAGCTGAGGTCTGATTCAGGTGGCTGATCATTTTATGGATATTTGTCAAAGCTTTAAAAGCATGATCTCCTAACCCTTTCCGAAACTTGGCTGAAGCCAACTATGGTTGACTCCCGCTGCTCCATTCCAGGCTACAGTATGCTCCCAGCCGATCACCCTAGCTCTAAAAGAGGTGGGGGCTTGGCCCTTTACTACAAATCCCAACTTAACACCTCTATCATACTGACTAGCTGTGAGGTCCTTCACTCCTGCCTATTGCTGGGGGGTGTCAAAATGCTTATTTATTTATTTGTATTTATTTATTTATGGGAACATCAGGTTACAACCTTTGAGCCAGGGGCTCATTTACAAAGGTACCTCATCACAGAGAGGACAAAACAGTGCAAACAGCATTTTTACAATAGAACAGAGTACAAAAAATTTGAAGGAACATGAAGACATAGGACAGATACAAATTTAGTATTACAGGAATTGGCAAAGCACATGTCGGTTCAGAGTCGTTTGAACAGTTACAATTAGTATTACAGGATTGGCAGTGCAAAGCACATGTCGGTTCAGAGTAGTTTGAACAGTTACAATTTAGTATTACAGGATTAGCAGTGCACAAGTAGGTACAGAAAAAATTTGTACAGTAAGCTAACAGTGGCGGAAACTAAGCAGAAGTAATCATTGTAGAGGCATGCGGAGAAGTGAATAGGATCATAGATAGTGATAAGCAATGGGTTAGTGCAGCTACTCAGGGAGCTTTGTCAGAGCAATTGAGCTGGAGTAAACTTGGAGGCAGTCACAGCTGCGCGTAGTAAGTAGGTGTTTTCGAAGGGTGGTTCTGAAATGAGAAATCATGGAAGCATCAGTGATACTGGGAGGGAGGGTGTTATACCAGGAAGGGGCTCTGTAGGAATATGCCCATTTGCCCTTGCGAGGTTCTTGCCCTCGGTACTAACAGTGCAGTTTTGCAGGAGGTTTGGGTATGGCGCTAGTGAGTTTGCTCGGTGGATAGAGGCAGTCAACCCTGGCGGGTATAGTCCAAGGAGAGTCTTTTTAGTTAGGAAGCAGGTTTGGTATCTAAGACATTCATCTAGGTCGAGCAGATTAGCCAGGGTGTATAAATGGCAGGTATGAGTTAGTCTAGGCACCCCGGTAATTAGCCTACATGCCTTATTTAAGGCATTCTACACATCTTCTTATTTAAGGCATTCTACACATCTTCTGTGTTTATATACCTCCCTTACACTCCAGACTAGGTCTCAAGGAATTTATCGAGTTGGTACCAATGGTGTCTGGGAAAAATGAGGTAATTTGCTTGGGTGATTTTAATCTGGACTGGGCTGGGCCTCGGTCCTCTCTCCTATTATCCATTACCAGCAAGGCCAACCTTGCTCAATTAATCCAAACTTCCACTAGAATCTCTCATTAGGGCTCCTCCAACACCCTATTAGATTGGATCCTGACAAATAGGAAGGAGAACTTCCCTAATGCCAGTGTTCATCCTGACTCTATCAAAGATCACTGCCCAGTCTTCTGTGTTTGGGACTCCTCAACTCCCTCATTCCCCCCAAATTACTATCTTTTTCCAACTTCTCCAACCTCAACCCTGCTGCTTCCTGTGTGATGTAAACCTGGTTGACTGGTCTCCTCTTTACATAACCAATGACATCAACTGCGTGACTAAGTATTTCAATGCTACCTTTCTCTCTCGCTTCAGAACCTGCACATACCAGTCACCATGCACAGGGTAAATGGGTGGGTCACTAAATGGCTCAAGGCCTCCTACTCCAGCTGCTGAAACAAAGGAATAAACTCTTGTTGGTTTGGAAGTCCTCATCCCTTGAAGCTGATTTCAATGCCTACAGGTCATTGTTGGAGATGCAGCGAATTTAAATTCCACCGGGGAAGTGAACACGAAGTGGGCACTTCACATTGCCACTCCGCTGTGTGGAGTGGGCAATGCGAAGTGCTCACTCCGCCTTGTCATTACCACTTCGTGTTAATGGCAGAATGGCAATGCGTAGTAAGGTGAAGTCATTGTCTTCAATGGACTTTGCGTTCCTCATTATGATTCTAAGTGATCCACTTGGTGTTTCAGATTTGGCAGCCCCCCCCACACACATCACATGGCTTACAGTACTGTAAGTCACATGCTCCTTAGCTAGGCAGGAAGAAAGTGAGTCATACAAGCAGACACTTTTACTTTCTCCTGTGCAGACGGAGAGAGTAGTGTGTTTTGTGACTGCTGATACTTTTAGATCAGAGCGAGGAGGAGATTTACACTTTAATTTAGACCCAACAGCTTTTTTAAAAGCTACATTGTTTTGTCTTTTCTGTACTCCTTTTTTACTTAATTTGTTCTTCCTGTAAATTGTATTTTTCTTACCTTTATAAGTAGTTAGTTGTTTGTCTGTGTGACTGTGTGTGTGTGTTGTGTGACAGTGTGAGTAGTGATTGCTTGGACAGAGGAAGCTCAGTAGGAGAGATGGACCAGGGTGAGGGAATGTCTGGGGTGGGGGCAGCTCTGGGAGAGCGTGGTAGTGGTAAGCATCGTACCATGCGCATGTATGGAGGGCATGGGTGTCCATTCCTGTTGGATCACTCAAAACTTGTGAGTGCTCCCTTCCCAAGAAGCAGGACCATCACCGTCTCCTTTCCTGACTCTGAGGCAGTTGAACCACCACCACCACCAAGTCAGCACCAGGTCCTCTGGAGCAGGATGTGCCTGTTCCCCTGGGCCCAGATGTGGATCCCATCCCTGTTCAGCACCATGACCAGCCGGCTGCCAGTTCATCTGGCCATCCCCTGCCTGTGCCTGGTTCTCCCCGCACCTCCATTGTTTTCAGATTTTTTACTGTGTTGGGGGGACAGCAGTGTGGTCAAGTGTTGCCTATGTGAGGTGGAGGTGCACCGTGGCCCCCGGAGGACTCACCTGGGGACTGGGGGCCAGCACACCCATATTCTTAATCACCAGTAGTTGGAGTGGCAGGCTGCCACAGAACAGACCATTCCTGCACCTGCTGGCTATTCCGTGGCAGAGGGTGCAGCTGTGCATTGCGGCATCCCTAAGAAGAGGAGGGCCACAGCAGCACCTGCTGCTCCACTAGCACTCCCACCACCACAACCAGCAGGTCAGTCTGTAGAATGTGTGGACCCCAGAGAACTGCATGCAACACAGGCTGATTTGGCAGTTCTCTGGAGTGCTGTCAAGGAGAACAACGAGAGGATGAGTGCTGTGGAATAGCAGCTGGATCACATAGAGGGACATCAGTTGCAAATTATGTCCATGCTGGAACTGCTGCTGGATCACCATGGGATCCTACATTAGTTTTTTTTTCCTCACACCATGTGCCCCCCACACCTTCCTTGCTGTGTTATAAAATGTATTCCTCCACCATCCCTGACCCTTGTATGTAATTATGCCCTTTTTTTGTTGTCTTACATTATGTGTGATACTTTGTATTCTGAGCAGTGCAAATACACTGTGCTAAACTGCATGTGTGCAGTCAGTCTTCTTTCCAGCCTCTGTATATACTGAAGACACTGTCCAACTCCCTGACTTAAAAACAAACATTAATGAGTACAATGGTGGGAAGCTGAAGCCTGGAGAGATACTACAAAACCGGATTACAATACATCCAAGTAACTAGTAAAAAAAAATTATGTTGTGATTCATGACATGATCGTAAATCATGATTTGTGACTGCATTTGTGACCGTGATGATGAAGAACGTGATTTGCATCACGAGTGACTCGTGATGATGGTCCTGACTTAAAAACGCATATTAATGAGTACAGTGTTCATGCAGAATTAAGCACCACACCTGTCCAGTACTCTGAAGGAAAGCCAAAGAATCAACTGTGACTTAAGTTACATATGGAGAGTGGGCCCTAAAGAGATGCAAATGCACAGACAGATTAAGATTGCGCTGTGCACTGAAGAGATGCAGACACAAAGGCAGAACACCTAACCAGTGCTCACCATCAGAAATTCAAATCTGGAAAAGAATACCTTTGCTGGTTGGGGTGAGCCACGAGGGGGGCAGTGTACTGTACTGTACTGCTGCAGTAACAGTTACTAGTACTAGTACCAGTAAAGATACCACAAAGAAGTACAAAAATAACACAGCTGCAGTGGATAGCAGCTTCACATTGCTGAAATTATCATGTGGCACAATAAAAGGTGTCTGATTTGATGACACGCGTCACACACATACTCATACACACACTAAGTAATGCATAGCAAATTGAAAACTTCAGTAAAATAACCACATATTTTAAACAAACTAAAATTATGCACTGCTGCACCACAACAATCAGCAAAAAAAGGCAATAAATATTGAAAATATTACTATGTGTACATTAACACAGTTATACAAGGAAACTATCACCAAAACAGAAAGCACTGTCGTTTTCTCCAAGTTAATCTACCTACACCACAGATACGCCCCTCCCCCAAAGCACACTTCCACTGTCTCTCAGTACACAGACTGAATGTTGTACATTAACATTCAAAATCCATACACAAACAATAAACCCTCGATGATATGAGCACAGGAGGATTTCCTATAATCGATGAACTAAAGTTTCAGCAAAAAAAAAAAAAGACTCAAAAAGGCTTTTTTAACAGCTTTTTGAAGGTTTGAATCGCAGAGAGCTCTCAGAGCAGATTGTCTCCTACAGCTTCCTACACACATTATCCCAAACTGAGGCTGTGCAGAACAATCTAGAGCCCATGTTACCTGAAATCCCATGAATCACTGCAAAATTCACCTTTGGAGCTTAAAAACAAGGCGAAGTGGAGAAGGAGTAGCACTTAAGGTCATTGTTTTCAATGGACTTCGTTACCCATTATAACATGATATTCCACTTCACATTGTGGAGTACTCTGTGAATTCACCTTCACTGCGGATTCACTGCCGGAGCCAATTGGGAAGCCACTTCACCCATCACTAGTCGTTGCGTAACTCTTGTAAAAAGGAAATTCGCCATGCCAAGAGTATGTACTACTGTAACCTACTCAGCTCCTCTGCCTCAAACCCCAAGCGCTACTTGTCTCAAATAAAGGAAATTCTGGGCAATAACAAGACTCTGACTCCAAGTGATATGCTTGTAAACAGCATCCACTGTACTAATCCTCTTACTATAGCCAGTGCCGTCAATGCCCTCTTTTCCACCCTTCCCACCCCCATTCCTCCCCCCCCCAATTTTCCCTTGGCCACCACCTCTTCTCCTCCTCCATCTGCTCCCACTACTGTAATGCTGGTCCCTGTTATGGGCCAGGAAGTCTTTAAGTTACTTAAGACTATTCCTGCTCATGGCAGTGCAGGTCCTGATGGTATCGATCCAAGGATACTTAAGCAGTTCGCCTCTCGTCTCGCTGAGCCAGTTACTAGGCCCTTCAATCTCTCAATCAGCTCAGCCACTATTTCCTCTTCATGGAAAACTGCCAGAACTATACTGTTTTTTAAGAAAGGTGATCCCAAAATCCTGTCAGACTGTCGTCCCATTTCACTCCTGCCCACGCTCAGTAAGCTGCTGGAAAAATTTGTGCACCGGCAGATCTCTCAGTACCTACCCCACTCCAACCTTCAATCCCCTTTACAACATGGATCTAGGGCTGGGCACAGCACAACCACTGCCCTTACCCTCTTCACCAGTGATATAAAATGCAATATGGATAAAGGCTTACTCACTGGAGCAGTGTTCATTGATCTCTCCAAAGCATTTGACATGGTACATTACCCCCTCCTACTGGATAAACTGCAATCACTCAGAATCTCTGAATCCACCCTATCCTGGTTCTCCAGCTATATTGAAATTCGCTCTCAGACTGTCTCCTTCAGTAAGGCTTTCTCTGCCCCTGCCTCAATCACCTCAGGCATCCCCCAGGGTTCAATCATAGGGCCTCTTCTTTTTTCTCTTTTTCTTAATGATATCCCCAACTCTTGTTCACTCTGCAATTCCATCTTATATGTGGATGATCTGGTACTTTACTCCACCTCTAAGTCTATTACCAACCTAAATCAACAATTGTCGCCTGCTTTTCAGAGCCTCCAATCCTGGTTCTTCACAAATTACGAAATCTTAAACCTATCTAAGACCCAGGCCATGTTATTTGGTTCCTCCAGACGGGTACTGACTCTGGCCCCTAAGCTTCTGGTCCACGGCTGTGATGGGTCTCCTGTCTCTAACACATCATCTTTCAAATACCTTGGGGTAATGCTTGACCCGGCTCTCGATTTTACTGTGCATGTCAATGAGGTCTGTCTCTCAGTTAACTCTAAGATTTATTGCAGCCTACAGAGTATGCCATTCTCTTACTCCAGCCACTAGGAATGCTGTTGTGAGAGGTGTGTACTACCGCAACTACTTTATGCTCTCCCTGTCCTTTTTCATGCCAATGCAGTGGTTCTCCATAGATGGGGTGTTACGTATAACAACATCTTCAGATTCACATTATCTACCCTCACATCTGACCCCCCACTGCTGACTTTACTCTGCCTTAAATTGGCTGCCTTCCAATTCCCTTAGATCATATGCTCTTGGTTGTTTTATTGACTCTTTAACAAGTACACCACACCCTGTGGCCCTGGGTGCTATGCTTACTCCTGTCTCTCACTCTCATGCCCTCAGGTCCTCAGCTTTCCCCTTGCTTGCTGTTCAACACTGCTCTACTAAAATGGGAGAGAAGGCCTTCTCTTATTTTGCCCCATGGTTCTGAAACTCTCTCCCTCCTCATGTGAAGAACTCCTCATCTCACCTAGCTTTTAAGCATGCTCTTTTTTCCCACCTTAATGCCCCTGACTTCTGTGACTGCACTTAGGTTATGTGGGGCCCATCACTTTCCCTCCAGCTGCTCTCTTGCCCATCCCTGTTTTACTACTGAGTATGTGCGCCTAATTGTCTCCTTAACTTTACAAAGGACTTTTGACTTGTGCTCTGTATAAGTTTTTGCAACAATTGTATGACTGCTCTAACCTGTTAGTATTCTTTCTGTTAATTCTGTGCTTGTTTTTATGCTGTTTGTATCGGTAATTCTGACTGTTATCTCACCCTTTATACCTCATTGTTGTCATTGTTGTCTTTGCTGCATTTGCTGTAGCTGTACTCTCCCGGGTTGTGCCTGAAAATAGGCAGACTTCTTGCCTAGCGCACTTACCTGGTCATCAAAAGCTAATAAATAAATTAATAAATTGGTGAACGTGTTTGTTTCCACAATCTGCAACATACTTTTTAGTTTTTATGCATAATATCTGATATATTTTAAAAAGCTTAGGCTCAATTTTACATTTCACCCCAAAGGATGGACCATTAGAGAACCATTCATACACATGATCTACAATGGTGGAAAAGTAATACCAATGGAAAATAAAAAGTTCATATGTGGAGCTTAGTTTTTTTTGCAGTTGCTGTGATTAGACAATTGACAAGCTCTTTTATTTTTCCATAGAAATCTACGTATTGTTTTTTCCAGATCAGAAAATAATTTTTGTTCTATGTTTACAGGTAATGGTTGAAAAATACAGTCTACATTAAGGGAAGGAGCAAGTTCATTTGCACTGACCTGCACATGAACCAGTAATGTAAGAGGGTGATACATCCATGTTGTTAGGCCTTGTTTTATTTCATAAAGCTGTGGGTCTAAATTAAGATTGGGGGTAAATTTCATGTTATTTGTAAGTTGCAAATATAGATATTTGATCATTTGATCTCAGTATCAGATATTGTAAATGGAAGGGAGCCTTTAGTTTATCCATATTGTTTGGATAAACTGTGATGGTATCTGTTTTTGTCCAGTTATTTTATAGTCCACATGTACTACCATTGTGAGATAAGATTTTCAGGAGTATTGTGATCTCTGCAAAGAACTAGTAACACATAAGAGAATGTCCTCCCCATGCAAGGACAGCTTCAATGTGTGATTTAAGACTTGAAATCTGGTTATATATTGCAGCTGTTGAATTCCATTAGCTAGAGGTTCGATTGAAAGGGCAAATGGGGGGGGGGAGTTGAAGGCAGCCCTGTCTTGTGCTGCATGATAACTTAAAACTTTTATTAGTACATACTGTTGTTGAAGGAGCTCTACAAAGCATAATGGCACATACCCCAATCATGAAAATCATCACAGGAAGCACATGCAAATCCCCATCGAAGAATTTGGACTGACTCAACATTAAACAGAACTGCATGGTGCTGAAAGGCCTCAAAATGCAACTAGCAAAGACTGAGAACAGCAGACACAGACTCATGTTTCATCCTTGTAGGACTCATCAGTGTGCCATATCTGTATCTCAGCCCAGAGGGAGGAATCCAGCCTTAAGAGACTCTTACTTGTTTGGGTCAGGGGCAGCCCAAAATAGAGAATCACTACAAAGTGCAAGAACCAAGAGCTCTGGGGTTCTTGTCTGTTGTAGTGCTTTTCTATAGAGCATGCTTTTTCATTACCTAAAGGTTTCCCCAAAGGCAGCATTTTTCAAGACTTCTTTCAAATATGGCCTCTCGATAGAGTCGAAGGCCTTCTTGGCATCTAGAGACTCCACAAAAGTGTTCTTTATCTTGCCTTTGGATCATTTTAAGGGTATTTCTAATGTTAATGTATGCCCTTTCGTCCCTCAATGAAGCCAATTTTGTCCTGACATATTAGGTTTGGTAAACAAATTTCTAGTTTGCTAGCTATTATTTTTATAACAAAGTTATAATCAAAGTTTAACAGAGTTAACTGCCAATATGATGAGCACTTCATGAGCATTTTGTCCTTTTTGTGTTGGACCAGAATAAAGGCTTCTCCTAAGGAAGGGGACACTCTGTGATTCCTTGAATATGTTAAAGAGATTGTATAAAACTGATGCCAGCATGTTGCTAAATGTTTTGCAAAAATCTATGGTTAGGCTTTACCATTGTTCATTTTTTTGACATGTTAGTACAGAAACTAGACAGTATTAGTATAAACAAAATTATAAAATCAGTAGAAAGATTGCTGGCTGCTGATTTGCCAAGAGGTACGTTCAGCAGGGCCGTTATCATAGCCCAACAGCCCATCCGAAAGTAGCTCAACACAAATATGTTTAAAAAATACACTCAATTGACTAAAAGGATCCATTTTATAATTGCAATAAGGCACTCCAGGGGCTGCTTTATGGTGGGCTAACATCACTTCTTGGGTGGTGAAAGCACTCACCTTTTGCCTTGTGCTTCAACCCACCCAAGGTAGGCCATTATCCCACCATAACACACACCCTGCCCTGCCTTATTGCTTAGCTATAAGAGGATAGCTAAACAGTTGGCTATGTGGTAGGGTTCCATGTCAACACATCAACAACATCATTGTCGACATGCCCAACAGTGACAAGAAAAATGCTGACTGTTGGCATTGTTCCTGTCAGGATGAAGTGTTTTTTTGTGCGGGGCTTTGGCCCCCTGCACCCTCCATGTGGGGGGCTGTGCCCCCACACCCCTATCTCTAAATACCCAACTCCAAGTCGGAGTTGGTTCAGGGTGGGTGCACAACACCGGGAGACAGAGCCCTGTCATACAGCGAGACCATCACAGCGACTTGGCGAGATTTGTTGCTGTGGTGGTCTTTGCTGTCGAAATGTCAATGTGTTGATGGTACACTGTGTGGTAGACATCAGTGCCTCAGAGTAAATCATTATATGTCTGATTGGGGGTCAGTGACTAGCAGGCTTCCTTAGGGCTCTGTGTTAGGACCAACTCTCTGTAACATCTATATGAGTAATATGCAATGTATAAATGAAAGGTGGATGACCAAATTTGCAGACAACATCAAAAATGGCTCTCAGGTGGACTCACAAGGGGGGAATCCATCAATTGCAGCAGGAGCTGGATATGTTATGCATCTGGGCACTGACAGCAAAACTGTCATTCAGTCCAGAAAAACGCATGATATTTCACTTTGAGGCAAATAACAATAGAGAAGAATACACAATAAATGGGAATAAACTAAAAGAAAGCAGCTGTTAAAAAGCTCTAGAAGTGCTAAAAGACACCTTAAAACAGTAATAGCAGTGTGACGCTGTCATCAAAAACTGCAATAAAAGTATTGCATGTATAAGCAGAAATGTTGTCAATAGAGATAGGGAGGTAATTGTGCCATTGTACAGGGGACTGGTTGGGCTGCATGCATATGGAGTAGTGTGGTCAGTTTTGGAGCCTGCAAAACAAGACAGAAACAACAAGATTGGAAGTGGTTCTGAGAACAGCAACTAGAATGATAAAGGATCTCAAAAGGGATGGATTACAATTCTAGGTTGGGCAGCCTGAATTAGTTCTTGCTTACAAGAAGAAGATTGAGTTGTGATATCACACTTGTTTTAAAGGCATTCAGGGATCCTAATTTGCAGAAATGCTTAAGTCTTCATATCAAAGCAGGTAGGGCTGAGCAAAATTTGCAAATTCTATTTCACAGAAATTTCACAAAATGCAAAATTGTTCAGAATTTTCTGAAATTATTTAATTGGTCATATCTCTGTCAGTATTTTAGCTATAGATCTGGAATTCAGAAAGACTACTGTTTGGAAGGGGCACAAAAGGGATGCCAGGGTTCTTGATATTTGGATAAGGGAAGGGGACATTACAGAGGTTCAAAGCCTGGCAATTTATTATTCATGTGAAGGTTCTAGAAAATATTTCTATGCTTGGTACTTGGCCACCATTAGAGCTGGATAATTGAACACTTAAATGCATACTTTTTTGGAAGAGTCCTAGAAACTGCAAAATATAGAGATAACTGGTTATGTAAAGTGTTAGTTAAAGGCACTCAAAATTTCACAATTTATTTGCTAAATCATGTGAACATTTTCAAAATATTTGGATGTTTATAGCTGCAGTGCTATTGCAGGTATACACTCAAGATTTGGCATGTATACCAAAGTACACATGTCCTTGAATCTAATTAAGGTGGATAAATGTGGTTTAGTAGGTTTTGTTGATACTTTGGAAGTTACTGATTGGCAACATTTGCTCAAAAATTCATGGACGCATAACAGGTAATGTCACTAGAATTCCACTTGTGGAATTTAATTTTCATAAAGCATGTATCACCGCTGAATCACCTTACCTACCCTAGCAGCGTGATCCCTGAAGTACCCCTCCAACACCCCTGCAACAGTGATGCTCAGCATCATGATCCATCATGACTAAAGATATCCAGATACCTGCATCACAGTGGCCTAAGTTGCAACTAGTTGTAAGGCTTGGCATCACTCGATGCCACTATTTTCAAAAAGTAAAAATATACATTGTTATCTACAGGGTTGTTAAGAAGTCAGCAGGAGCATTGTACAGAAATAATGCTGCATGTGCATGTGCTTCCACAAGTCATTAAGTCAGTGAGCTCTAGTGGTTATCTGGCATACTGCAAGAGTTCAGGCTAGTGCATAGTGATGTCCATGACTATTCTTCATGGTTTATCACTCAAGATAGCAACATGATACTTGGCAGCAGTATACTTTCATAATAATAATAATAATAATAATAATAATAATAATAACATTTATTTAATTGAGCGCCTTTCAAAGTTTCAAAGTTTTTACTATAAGCCTTCTTTGAATGCTACCTTACTGCTACTTTACCCAGTCTTTACCTTCCTCTATGATAGTGTATGACTGGAAAAAATGAATGGACATGGTTTCGACAAACATATTACATCATTCTACAATTTTACAACAGCTGATGAAATTCAACTTTAATTTCTGATGTTATTTTGGAATATTTGGTTGCTTATAACTGTCCAGCCTTAAAGCAAGAGATCTGAGAGTTGACACTCACTGACTCTTTTTTTCCACATTGGTTTTTGTCCCAGCCAGCAGCTCATTTCTCAGGGATATACCCTGTTCACATGAACATACCCTAATAAGGCTGAACAAAGCAATCATTCAGTTGGCTACAAGGCTTTTCTCCAGTATCTTTTTCCCTCCCATCTTACCTGGTGGGTGCAGTGCCCCTGTCAGCCTCACACAGCCACATATTTCCCTGTGGCAGGAGAAAGCTCCCTGACCCAGCTGTGGGGTCAACATGTAAGTGGAACCCACTGCCAACCCTCCCCAGCTGGGCTGCACTGCCAAGCAGCAGCTATTTAAACCATGGCCTGCCTTCTGACATGCCTTCCTGGGCTTGCTTCTTAGCACAGGTCATCAGCATGACACTGTGCTGCTCAGCCATGGGGGTGCCATGAAAGCCTAATCTTCAGTGTCAATGAACCTAACAAAATTGGTGACATTTCATTCTGTAGTTTTAAAGCCTTAAAATTCTGCAGTTTACATAATTGTGAAATATAATTTTAAACTTTTGGAAAGTTTTGAGGCTTATGACTCAGTCACCTTTACAGAAAGGGATCTGAAATTTGAAACACTTTTGTATGAGTCTCAGTACATGTAGCATTCTACATTTGGTGCATCTAGGACCAAAACATTTGAAATTAGTGGGAAATACTGTAGCTGAAATCTTAATTTTGGCAGAATTTCACAGCATTTTTGTTGAAGTTTCACAACATTTTGCAGAAGTGAAATCAGCTTTTCAGCAGACTTTTGCTGGTGGAAGATACATTTTATCCAGTCCTAAATGAAGCTAATCAGAATCTAATGAGTCATGACTACCTATTAAGAAGAGAACTGTTCAGAACTGAAAGAAGAAAGTACTGCCAAATACAGAGGTTGAAGACATCTGGGGGTTAATAAAGGAATCAGTATGGTAGCAACAAAACTCTGTATCAAAACTGTGAAGAAAAGAAACAGACACAAGAAACCCATTTGTTTCACAGCCCAGATCCAAAAAGCAATCAGAATGAAAAGGGAGGCCTTCCATAGGCTCAAAAAGAACCAGGGGGTAGGTGAATGGGAAGAATACACCCCCAAAAAATAAGGAAGCAAAGGTGATTGTAAGAGAAGCGAAAGCCAAAACCGAGCTTTGGATTACAGCAGGGATAAAATCAGTGGAAAAAAACTCTTTTTGATACATTCAAGAAAAAGAAGAAAGTGGGAAGGATTGCAAAATTGTTGTATGAGGATAGAATGATAGAGGAAGATGGTCTAAAGTCTACTGTTCTAAATGATTTTTTCTGCTCGGTATTTACCAAGGAGAATACCGGTCAAATGTCAGAAAGTGGAATTAAGGTGGCTGATAGAGGGATCCAAATAATAGAAACTCCAACTTTCACCTTGGATATGGTCTGGGAGGGGCTGGTGGCCTTCAAATTGGACAAAGCACAGGGGCCAGATGAATGCACTTATGAGTGCTAAATGTATTGGCAGAGGAATTAGTTGAATCCTTGGCACACTTATTCAGCAGCTCACTGAGGACAGGAGTGGTACTGGGAGACTAGAGGAGGGCAGACATGGTGCCACTCCACAAAGGAGTTGTAGAGAGGAGATGGGGAAATACAGACTGGTTAGTCTCACTTCTGTGGTGGGAAAGCTAATGGAGACCTTACTCAAACAGGATCTCATGCAACACATGGAGGAAAACAGTTTTCAGGACAATAAGCAGCATGAGTCATGGCTAGGAGATTGTGCCAGATGACTCTCATTACATTTTTAGATTGGATAACGAAGGAACTGAATAGGGGTCACACAGTGGAGCTCCTTTACTTTGATTTCAGCAAGGCATTTGATGCAGTGCTGCATAAACACTTGTTGAAGAAGTTAGAAGATCTTGGTACTGCAAAGAACATAATCAGATGGATGGGTAACTGGCTCATAGATAGGAAACAAAGAGTAGTAATCAACAGGGTGAGATCAAGTGAAGGTGTGATCACAAGAGGAGTACCTTAGGGATCAGTGTTGTTCCTGGTCCTCTTCAAAATGTTTATTGGTGACATCGGAGAAGAAATCCAGGGCAAGCTTGCCCTGTTTGCAGATGACACCAAGCTGGATAGGAGAATGGACAGCCTGGAAAAGGGTTCGGGACCTGCAAAAGGATCTCTAAAAATTGGAAAGATGGTCTAATGCAATAGTTCTCAGACTTTGTCACAGTGAGCCTCCCCAAATCCATGGAAAAGATTTTGAGCCTCCCCAAAAAACTGAAATAATCTTGGGCCTCCCCAAGGAAAAATAACGTACTGTACTTTGCGCAGTACACCATGAATAAACTGAAACCCCTATGAGTACTTGGCTCACACTTAGTTCTTTGTCTTATACTGACTTAGAACTTTTGAAAAAGAGCTCCTGTGCTCAAAGGTGTTATCTGAATAACAAATAAATAAAATAAACAAATATTATTATTGAGCTTATTGTAACCCCCCCATTGTTCCCCTTTGTTGCAGTACCTTCATGTGTCAGACTACTTCCTCTGTTTCCTCTCTATATGAGATAACCTTCCTACATCCGAAACATAATGGGTAAACAATCAAAATCATCACCTACCATTATGAAAGTTGATGGATCCACCACTCTTGACCCAAAGTCTATTGCAGATGCGCTTAATAAGACATTCACAGACCTTAGTGGGGTCCTCCCCCCAGATTTCTTCTCGGACTTACCTGTGTCTAGCCTAGTATCACAAAACACCCCTCGTGACAAACCACAATTTTACTTCTAGAAAATCAAAGTGCACAAAGCACACAAGTACATAAGAAAGGCCTGCTCCAAATCCAGAACAAGTAGTGACACGCTAGATCTAAAAATCCTGTCTCTCACCCTGGATGAAGTAATTCACCCCCTTGCAAAGATTCTTAATCTGTCACTTTGCCAAAGTCAATTTCCCAACAAATGGAAATCTGCCATAGTTACGCCAGTGTACAAAGGGGCGGACAAAACCTCAACAGAAAACTATCGACCAATATCAATACTCCCTTCCCTCTCCAAAGCACTTGAACGAATAGTGGCAGACCAACTCTCTGATTACCTGGACAAATACAATCTACTTTGTAATCAACAGCATGGCTTTAGGAAAGGACATAGTACAACAACAGCCTTACTTAATTTCTCTGGAGAAGTCCACTCAGCCCTGGACAAAGGGTGTCAAACAGGTGCAGTCTTTATCGATCTTACAAAAGCTTTCGACACAGTCCATCATGGCCTACTTACCTCCCTACTTTCTAGCCTAGTCCTGGCCGAAGGTCCTTGTGCTTGGGTAAAAAGTTACCTGTCCAATCGGTCACAGGCTGTAAAAATCTCTAATGAACCTCTGACTTCAAACCAGTTCTCTCAGGTGTACCACAGGGATCAATTCTTGGACCGCTCCTCTTTAGCCTGTTCCTTAACTCCCTCCCAGATATCTGCCAGGAGAAAATAATCTTATACGCCTGATGATGCTGTAATTCTCTCTCCCACAAGGATCCAAACTCCTTATGAAAAAGCCTGCAACTTGCTTTCTCTAGTGTTGAAAGGTGGTTCCTGGATAGTAAACTTGTGCTAAACCACAATAAAACAAAAGCCATGCTCTTCTCCAATCACCAAAACAAAAATAGGCATACTCCACTCACCATACAAACCTCTGCGGGAATTACACTGGACCAAGTAAATACTTTCAAATACCTTGGCATCACTTTTGACCAAGGGCTCACCTTTGCAACCCACATTGACAACACTGCGAAAACAGTGAACCAACGGCTTGGAATACTATTCCGTAACCGTCAGTTTCTAAATCAAGCAGCATTGAGAATAGCTATACAGAGTTCCATAATCTCAATCATTGACTATGGCCTTATTATTTATGGCTCAGCTACTTCCACTGCTCTAAAGGTGATCTCAATCACTCTAAATAAGGCCTGCCGGCTCCTCACGGGGCTCAAAGACTGACTCAACGTGTGATCTGTACTATGAATCAGGCTGGTTGAACCTATCAAATCGTCTTATTTATCTCACCTGCACAATGGCAAAAAATCTATCTTGGGACTGACTCCATTATGTATTCAAAACCTACTCCGACTGAATCCTGGCTCACAACCCTCCACCAGATCTGAACGCCAACCTTTCCTGGTTCCGAGATGCCAGACTGCACAGGGACAAAGATCTTTCGCATACAGGGCCCCGACATGGTTCAATGCGCTTAGTCCACCTACTCTATCCTTGACCTCGCTTGAAGCTTTCAAATCCATGCTCTATGCCCACCTCACCACCATTAGCAACTGTGATTGTACTAGATAAAGACTACTACTCCTCATGTCCATCCTCACATCTAAGGCCTCTTCCTCCCTGACTAATGAACCCTCTGGTACCTCTACTACTTCCTGTCTCCCACCCAAACTCACTCCCCCTTTTTCCTGTCCTCCTCACTTACTCCCGCATCCACCTTCCTCCTCTCTAGCCTCCTTTTGGCGCCTAATGATCACCCTCTCCTGGAAGTTTCCTTAACCACCGAAATTGTCTACTCGCTTGAACCTGTTATAGCTTGTTTTTCTATGAAACTTAAAAACGTTACTGCCTTAAACTGTTAATAGCAAATTTATGATGTAACTTTCCTGTCTGGTTTTACCTGTAATGTGTATCGTGCTTTGTTAAATGTTCTTTGTGACGTGGAACCTTTGTAAAAGAGCCCTGGCTCAAAGGTATTAATTCCTAGACTAATAAACTAAACTAAACTACATACTTTGCCTCTCCTCCTCCTTCTCTGCTCCTAAGAAACATCTCGAGGATTACTTTTCTCCTTTCTGCTATTGCTCTTACCACTTCTATGCTCAACCCTTGTATTTGGGCTGTTCTGCCATCAGTTTACAAATTGATCAATTACCACCACTCATTATTAATTTATTGTTCATATCTGTTGCACTATTACTCATTGTGTATTTCTTTATTGTTTTGCAGTTAACTTTTGAAATGTATTCACTCTCTACCCTTCCCCGGGTACACCTGAAATGAGCCTTGGCTCATTCACCTTCCCTTGTCACCTGTTAGTAAATACATACATAAATTTCACCTACTATTATCCTCTTTCAGTTTGCTTCATCTCTTCACACAAAATATATAAAACCCAAAATTTAAATACAGTGCCTTTTCAGACTTGCTTGAGCCTCCCCTGGAATAGGTTGCCCCCCCCCCCCAAGGAGGCTGGCCTCACCATTTGAGAACCCCTGGTCTAATGTGTAGCAGCTAAAATTCAACACAAAAAAGTGCAAAGTAATGCACCTGGGAAAAGGAAACCCTTGGTTGAAATATTGGCTAAATGGAGTTAGACTGAGCACCTCCCAGGAAGAGAGGGACCTGGGGGTCATCATTATTAACACCATGAAGCAAGCAAGCCAATGCAATAAAGCACATATCAAGGCAATTAAAATGTTGAGGTGCATAGGCAGATGGATCAATAGCAGAAATAAGGAGGTGATCATCCCTGTCTATAGATCTTTGGGCACTTGGAGTACTGTGTTCAGTTTTGGATGCCCCACCTTAAGAAGAATAGGGATAGGTGCTCTGGGGGAAGAAGGGGTAAGGGGGGGTAGTGGGGAGGGATGGTGTTGGGGTGGGTTTATATACTTTATTTTTATTTATTTTATTTTAGTCTTTGGTAACTGGTTAAGGCCCACTAGGCACAAGTGCCTGTTTTCAGGGGTGACCTGGGAGCACTGGGCGGTTAAGTGACTTGCTTAGAGTCACACAGTATGTAAGTGGAGGTTGTGAGAATCAGACTCAGGTCTGGTTTGCTGGATGTACCAAGCTCATTCATACATTGTTCCTCTAACCTCTAGGCTATACTGCTAGCCCCATGTACATATTATTCAATTCAGGTATACCTTGTCTGTTGGTTATTCTAGTTGGGGTGGGTGAGGGGGTTGGGGATGTGGTGGTTTACTGTTTTTCTCATGCAGTGGAATTGATGTTTTGCTGTTTATAATACTTTGTTGTTTTCATATCCTGTTATTGTGCTTTTTTCTTGGTTATCAGTACAATCTGAATTATAAAAAAAGAGGAATATGGATAGACTGGAGGCCATTGAGAGGAGAGCAAATAACATGATCCAGGGCCTACAGGGACTCACCTATGAGGATTGGCTGGCATCACTGAATATGTACTCACTGCAGGCAAAGAGAGAGAGGGAACATGTTTGAGACATTTAAGTTCCTGAAAGATATAAACAAATTGGCACACACAGAAGAGATTTTCATTAGGATTTCCAGCTTAACGACAAGAGGAAATGAAATGGACATTTTCTTTTTTTTAGGGGGGGTTCAGGAGGGAACAAAGGAAGCACTACTTTACCTAAAGGGTGGTGGAGCCTTGAAACAGCCTGCCTGCTAAAGTGATGTGAGCTAAGACTGTGATGAGCTTCAAACATGGGTATGACAGAGCTAGAGCTCATGTAAGGGGCAATATGACAGGTTCAAAAATATAAAACTGGGAGGGGGTATCTCCCAGGATCATTAATGGATCCTGACTATCTCATGGGCAGACTCGATGGACCCTTGGTCTCCTTCTGCTATCACTTTCTCTGTTTCTACTGATTTATGCAGAGGACTGTGGTTGTCTGGAATTGATTACCCAGAGACGTTATAGGTAGTATTAATCTGGAAGCCTTTAAAAGGAATCTACAGAGACATATAAAGGGAATGCCACATTTGTTACTATAAATAGCTGTGTAGACATCAGACAATCTAGAAGGGCTATTGCCTACTTTTGTTTGAAAGACCTATGACCCTATGATTGCAGTCAGTATCTCTTCCATGGATATTAGTTTTTCAAGTTCAGTTTTCTGATGTGTTGTATAGTTCATATACTGGATTCTTGTATGGTTTATGTTTACAGTCTGAGTATTCTGAGTTATGTAAAATTGAGTAATATATAAGGGATATTCTATTGATAACATCCTGATCAATTGAATTGTGGCCTTGTAGTTGCACTGATTCTATTGTATACAGTATATTCTGCCTTTTCCCTGTACAAAAGACCTGCTTAGATCTTTCCTGATATGTCTGACTGGAAATAGTACTTTGGTTTGGTTAGTTACTTTGGATCACTCTCTCTACTTGCACATACTGTAATGTATTGCATTTTTGTTTTAGAGTTTTTATTTTTTTTCAGATAATTCACTTTTATGTGAGGTTCCTTTATTTGAATTTCCAATTCTTCTAGTTGATTTTTAATCTTTTTCCTTCATAAAATATTGTATAGCTAAATAATGTCTCTAATGCAAGCCTTATAAGTATTCCATACTATGTTTAACTTAACTCCTATATTGAGATTAGGCTCCCCAAAGCATTTTGTTGCTTTGTATATTGTCTCTGTCTAGGAGTTATATTTTAATAATAACAGAACCTGCACAAAAGGAGCTGCACTGGGACTGAGTGCCTCTCAGCTAAAGCAAACAGTCTTTCGTACAAAAAAAGCTGGGCATTCACTACTGAAAAAGTCTGCAGAAACAGCTTTTAAAGTGTAGCATTCATATCTGTATAGAAAGCATACAGGGTTAACACTTGAACCCACCACAGCAAATGCTGTGGGGGTAGGTCCATGTGTTAACCCTTCCTGACTGCAATAAAGATATGACTTCTGTACTTTAAAGAGTTAGGCCCAGATATTCAAAAGAGTTGAGTCATGCGCAATAGGGTTGTGCCTGTGCAAGTCTAAAATTGTGCCATTCTGCGATATTCAGCAGGAGGCAGTTGTGCCCCCGAAATCATGCTGAGCAACAGCGCAATGATAATGAAGGCATGCGCAACCGAAGGGGGAGGAACCATTCATAAATGGTGCAGTGCGATATTCAAAGACTTGCGCAATGTGCAATAGTGGAGCAAGCGGAAGTTGCGCCATAGCGGAAATGAGCCAAAATAAAAAGGAGCAAGGAAGAGGTGCAAGAACGCTACAGGGAAGCCACATGAGGCAGAGGCAGACAGACAGGGCAGGAGACACAAACAGGGCAGGCCAGGGAAAGGTCACAGTGAACAGCCAGGCACAGGGAAAGTGTGGGGAGCCACACAGCACAGAGGCCAGCACAGGCAGGTGTACCTGGTGCAGGGGAGGTAGCAGCCAGGACAGCGGGGGGAATACAGTAACAGCTGATGGGGGGGTGAACGCAAGCCAGGGACATGGCCAGTGCCACCTTCCACATGGAGGCCATAATGAGGGGAGTGAGAAGGTGGGAGGCAGGGGGCGTGGCCATGGAAGAGCCCGTTGGTGGTATGCCCCCAACAGGCAGTACCGAGCCCACACCAGCTTTGAGCTGTACACCGATACTGAGATTGTGGGCAGGTACCACCTGAACAGGGCAATTCTGAGGCAGCTCTGTGAGCTGTGCAGTGATGTGATGCAGGCACCCACATGACGGAGCCATACCCTGTCAGTGGAGACCAAGGTAACAGCCTACATGTGCTTGCTCATCATGGGTACTTTCCAGAGGTTAGCTGGGGACACCACAGGCATAACCCAGTCGGCCACATCACTCCACCTCACCCAATTCCTCAGCGCACTGCTGCCACATGCTGAGGAGTACATCCATTTCCCCAGCACAGCAGCAGAGTGCACAGCAAACATATAGGAGTTCCACAGGGCAGCACGTATGCCTGGCATGCTAGGGTCAATAGACTGCACCCATGTGGCCATCCGCACACCACCTGGCCACGAGGAGGCTGCATACATATTTTTTTTTTGCCATTAACATTTTATTCACATTTATACAGAGAAAACATACATGAGACATAACCATATCAAGATATAAACTAAAATGTAACAATAAATCATAAAAATAAGAATGTTACAGTTTCTCTGCCAATCCCCCAATACAAAAACAATAAAAACATCCTGACCCCCCACACCTCCCTCCCAAAACATCCCTAACTCCCCTACCCCACCTCCTCCCTCACAAGGCCCTGGCACCTAACTAGCGTCAAATAGGGTATATACAGTTTTCATATGAATAAATTGAATAAAGCGAGGCCCAAATCTTTTCAAACAGAGGTATTTGATTATGTAGGGCAGCTATCATCCTCTCAATCCTAAGACTCGCAAGAAGCTCCGTTAACCATTCAGAGTAACTGATTGTCCTTAATTGTCCTTCCAGTGTCTGAGGACTAACTTTTTCAAGGTGATTGAAAGCAAGGCCATATGGAATTTCCTATTTTTAACCGAAATACCGGACATATCCCCCAGCAGACATATCTCAGGTCTAAACATGTCGTCCAGGCCCAGTAAGGGTCAATCTTGCTCTTAATCTCTGTCCACAGTGGGATAATTTTGGGCAATTCCCAAAAATATGCAAAGATCCCCTTATCTGAACCACATCTATAACACTTGGGATCACTTAACAGGTTCAAATCTGCAAGTTTTTGAGGGGAGTAATAGATGTTATGTAAAATTTTAAACTGTATAAGCCTCAATTGATCCTGCCGAATAAACCTATGGCAACCTTGCCAGATCACTGACCAGTCCAAAGTTACATCAGGAAGTACAGCAGCCCAATATGAGCATGGGGCAAGATTCACTGAGTAGGCCCAGTGAAACAGTACTGTATACATCTTAGAGACTGCCTGCGGGATTCCTACCAGTGGGCATAAAGCCGCCAAAAATTCAATCCATGGGGGCTGCACTAGATCTTTGCCAACCTTTTGAAGCAACAAATGACGAAGCTGATATATTTTGAAAATATCTCTGGAAGATAAATTGAACTTATTTAATACTTCCAAAGCAGAAATTAAATGTCCCTCTTCATTGAGAAAATCTTTCAAGCAACATTCATCAGGTAACGTCAGCCAATCGGGTCTAATGGTTCTATTTCCTATCAAAAACCGGGGGTTACCCCGAATAGGTTGAGCCCAGTCTTTGACCTGATCATATTTTAAAAAGCTGCAAAGCTGGTTATGGATTTTTAATGACACCCCTATCGGGGATTTCCTCAGGGAAGGAGGAAGTGCCTTAGGTGTTAGATAAAGTAAAGCCTCTGGGGTAATACCAAAATTTTTGATAAGATTGATTTCCAAATTCACCCACAGGGGCACATAAGATGATATTAAAGACAAATCTTTGTGTAAGGTCCATCTAACATACTTATTCGCCTGAGCCGCCCAAAAATAAAGAGCGAAATGAGGTAGCCTCAAGCCTCCAAGTAATTTAGGGACTGCCAACTTTTGATAGGCCATCCTGGCCTTTTAATATCCCCAAACGAAATCAGCTACCATCCCATGAAGTTTTTTGAACCACGACATAGGAAGCCAAATATTTAGCATACTCAAGGGATAAAAAAGTCTAGGGAATATATTCATCTTAACTATGTTTATCCTCCCCCAAAGAGAAAATGGAAATTGCGCCCACCTTTTGAGATCTAAATCAATAATACGCACCAGGGAGTCCAAATTTAGTTGGCGTTATCCGCACCGGACTCCTCGTCAAGGTAAGATCCAAATATTTAAAGGAATCGGAGTTCCACCCTAAGCCTAACTCTGTAATTTCCTGTTTAAATAGATTATTACTGAGAGGATAGACCACCGTTTTATCCTGATTCAGCTTGTAATTAGCAAGAAGACTAAAATTATGTATTACTTTTAGTAAATTTGGGATAGACCTACTTGGCCTAGATAAGTAGACCAGGAGATCGTCTGCATATGCTGTGATCTTAATAGTCTGATCTAATATTTTAATGCCCTCAATCTCTCGATTACTCACTATGCTTCTAATGAGAGGTTCTAAATACAAATTAAACAAGAGGGGGGATAAAGGACATCCTTGTCTTGTGCCCACATATAAGCAAAGGGTTTGACATCACCCCATTACAAGTGACTCTGGCTGAGGACTTGAATACAATGCACCAACCCATTCCAAGAATCTTTCAGGAAAGCGAATCTCCTCATTGTAGCAAATAAAACCCCAGTGTACCCTATCAAAGGCCTTCTAGGCATCCAGGAGACCAACGCCATGGGAAGGTTGATTCTCGGAAACCGAGAAGACGTGTGCCAATGTCCTAAAATGATCAGCCGAGACCTACCTTTCATAAACCCCACTCTGTTCTGCACCTATCAGTTAGGTAATATTTTGTTGATTCGATCCGCGTACAATTTAGCCAGAATCTTAATATCATAATTCAACAGAGAAATAGGCCTATAACTGGCTGGTTTTTCAGGAGGCCTATACGGCTTAAGAATCAAGACTATAAGCGCCTCTGAGAGAGTCTTATCCAACTCCTTACCAGAGAGAATGTATTGAAACAACCTAAGCAATAAAGGAGCTAATTGTCCAGAAAATTCCTTGTAAAAATTAGACGAAAATCTGTCCAAACCCGGTGTTTTATCTGAAGGAAGATTCTTAATAGCTAACTCTATCTCCACCAGGGTTATGTCGGCACCGAGAGACATACGATCTGATTCATCCAATATAGGGAGTTCCAGACCTTCCAAGAAAGCTGACATCTCAGACTTAGTAGGTGGGAACTCCATAACACTATATAGGGATTCAAAATATTGTCGGAAAACGTGGATAATTTCTTCTGGGGAGGTTTTGACACAACCATCCTCTTCTGATAAAATCCCCACAATCAATCGGGAAGATTCTAATTGTGCAATACGTCTAGCCAGCAGTTTCCCGGATTTTTCCCCCTGGTCAAAATAATTGGCTCTCGTCTTAATTAAAGCTAACTCTGCCTGTTCCCCTAATATTCTAAGATACGCATCTCTAACTCTGACTAACTCTTCTTTATCTTCCTCCCACGGATGTAAAGAAATATTGTACTCTAGAGTCCTGATTTGTACCAATAAATCCAACATGGTACGTTCCTTCTCTCTCTTCCTTTTAACAGCCTGACTAATTAATACACCTCTCATATAAGCCTTGAATGCCCCCCAGAAGACATCTGGACGGACACTATCATTAAGGTTATTTAGGCTGAACTCCTCTATTTGCTCTGATAGAAACTGGGCAGCCTTAGGTATCCTCAAAATCTGATTGTTTATTTTCCACCTATTACCCCTTTTTGTTAAAGACGGAAAGGAAATTGAGACTGCCACCGCAGCGTGATCTGAAGGTGGTCCTGCTACAATTTCCGCATCCAGAACACCTGGGAGAAGGGTTCGGGAAAGCAATATGTAATCAATACGGGATGCAGTCCCATGGACTGGGGAGATGAAAGTATACTCCCTAGACTTTGGGTGCAAAACTCTCCAAACATCTGCCAATCCTAACCAATCCAACAGCTCCCCAAAAGCACGGGAGGCAGGAGTGTGGTATATTTGAGATCTGGTGGACCTATCCAATAAAGGATCCAAAGTTAAATTGAGGTCCCCACCCAAAATCATGGGGAGCTGGTTAAATGGTAAGAGCACCCTTAGCAGGCTCACCACAAAATCCTGACTGTCCACATTGGGACCATAGACCGAGCCAATCAGAATCTCTGTATTCTGCAATCTCCCTTTAACCAACACATATCTACCCTCCTTATCTTGAACCACTTGAATTGGGATAAAAGGAAGTGATCTGTGCACCAATATCATAACACCTCTGCTCTGCGTGCTACCCTGAGAGGAAAGACTTAGCCTATTTGTAACCTCCTCATACAACTAGCCTCAGCCTGAAGTAAATGTGTCTCTTGTAAAACACCAGCTTAAACTTTCACAGCTTCTACATGCTTCAGAATCTATACTGTTTAGCCTTAAGTCGTGCCCTTTAACATTCCAAGTAAGAAATTTAACTGATATGTCAGTCCCATTCTTATTCACCTGAAGTACAATATAATATAGCAGCCCTACTACAGTATGACAGTAATTAAAACATGAGGCCTTGTGACCCCCTACTCCCCACACCCTATAGTCCCACACAGAGTACCACCTCAACTACCATCGCTCCAAACCCTCCCCAAGAAAAACCCCACCACTCCCCTTCCCTCCCCTGAACTTCTCTCCTCATGGCCCATGACAACAGCCCACTTAGCTCATCCACCAGTGCTCCTCCCACCCCATCCCACACACCATTACGAGAAAGCCAAATCTGCAGATACCCCCTAAACACTATTGCTCATATATGTATCTGGCTTATTAATATAAATGATCCCCAGAACCTCCAAAACATATTTCTTACAGTACCTATAAGCCCCAGCCCTATACTGTAAACTAATAAGAGGCAGAAAAAAGAAACGATCGCTAAACTAGCTAGAATTATCCTTCAAATAACAAAGGCAATCCATAACCATAAATTCAGGAAATAATAATAGAGTCCAAATGAGCAAGTACCCCGATGTCCATGGCCCCTCAAAAAGGGCCAACATGTAAAACCTCGCCCAAAGGTTGTATAATGAGAACACATATGAGAAAGCATTATAACAAAATTAATGTAGATCTCTGGCACCTTCATGTGGCCAACATATGAAATAAAAGACAGTCCCCATTTTCAAAATTAACATAAAGTTCTGCCAGGAGTGGATTTAAGTCCATAACCCGAATTAAGTGTAACGCAAAATAACAAAAACAGCCATTTACATCCTTTGCTGATCCAAAAGAAAACAAAATAATACGAGGGCCAAGCGCATCAAAAACAGAGCAGTGTTTAAAACTAAAGGGGAAACATCGCGCCCAGACCCATATTTAAATTGCTTCGCCTAATAGCGAGAACCTGCTGAAAATACATATAACTTATCAGAGTCATCATAGTCCCTCAACAGAGATCACTGAAGAAGGATCCTACGCAGCCTCCTCGACATGTAATATGACCCTTCAATCTCTCCAGACCACTCAGGGATCTTTAAAGAGGGTGGGAAAGGCCAACTGCAGAGCGGCTGTAGCGGATTCGATGGAATCAAATGCCTTCCATTCGTCTGCAATAAGGACTTGGAATTTCGACGGATAACCCATACGAAACTTGATGTCAGCTGCAATCTATTTCTTTACCAGAGGGTGAAAAGCAGCCCGTCTTTGCCTGACCAAGAGTGGGAGATCTTGAGCTACTCTAATCCTGATGCCCTCCCAGTACAGCTCTTTGTCTTCTCTAGTCTTCATAATAAAGAGCTGTCGTTCTTGATAATTGAGGAAGCGAAAAATAAAAGTCCTTGGTGATGCATTAGGAGGGGGTAAAGGGTGCAAAGCACGATGAGCCCTTTCAATTACATATGAGGACCCAAATGGAGATGGTCCGGCTACTTTCTCGACCAGTCTTTGGGCAAACTTGATCGCATCGGGCCCTTCCACTTTTTCAGGTAGTCCAATGACTACCACATTGTTTCGGTGACTTCTGCCTTCAAGGTCTTCAATTTTTAATTCAAGCTTGTTGATTTTCTGCTTTAATGTATTCACTACCTGGTCCAATCTCTCCTTGCTCCCTTCCAAAGATCGGATTCTCGCTTGGTTGTCAGAGGTCTTCCGGGTCAAATCCTCCAGAGCGGTTGTAATATTTTTAATTTCGTTCGCCATATCCTGCATATTCATCTTGAATGGACGAAACTCTTCCAGAAACCTGGCTAAGGTAAGAGGCTCATCCTCTGGGCTTCCAGCACCGGAACTCTGCACCAGCTGAGAGGCTGAGGCCTTAGATTTTTTAGCGGCCTTCTCCGGCGTCGTTGGCGGAGTGTGCTTTGGAGGTGGCTTACGCATTTCTGCCTCCATGCAAACTGTGGACATAGGTTCTCCTCTATGTCCGACACCACAGATGACACCTTGCGCGAAATTTGCAGGGGTTTTAAATCCCAAACGAAGGACGGGTAGTCAGAGCACTCGGAGACAGCAGCTACCCCGTGCTCTGCATCACATGACTCCCGAGGCTGCATACATAAATTGCAAGGGCTATGCCAGCATCAACTGCCAGGTGGTGTGCGATGCCAGGGGGTACATCATCAATGTCTGTGCCACGCACACTGGGGGAGCACACGATTCTTTCATCTGGCACCAGTCAGCACTGTGCCACAGATTCAAGAGTGGGGACATCCCCATTGGCCACCTAGTGGGTGAGTATGCAAACCAAATGGACAATCATAGGGCCTGGGGGAGCATGGCCAGAGGTGGCATGGGTAGTGGCCTACATGGCCTGGGGCAGGGCGATGCTGATCACCAAACTAACCTCCACCCTCTACACACAGGTGACAGTGGATACCCACTCCGTCCCTGGCTGCTCACACCCTACTGGTGGCCAGGAACCCCATCGCAGCAACGCTGCAGTGAGGCACACGCCACCACATGTAATGTCATTGAGTGGGTGTTTGGGATGCTGAAGGCACATTTCCATTGCCTGGACACCTCTGGCGGTGCCCTACAGTACAGCCCCTCAAAGGCCTGCAGGATATTCCTAGCCTGTTGCATCCTGCACAACATGGGCAATGAATGTGGGATAGCCGTACAGGTTGAAGAGGGGGAGAGTGATGGGAATGATGGGGATGCCAGTGACAATGGTGATGGGCAGCCCCCTTGGCCGACGGGACCCCCGACTGCTCCGGCTGGCACAGCTGCACCGGGACACCATTACGGAGGAGTACTTCAGCCAACCCAGGTAAGTCATGGGGCCATGCGCAACCACCAGTGGCCAAGGCACAACCCACAAACACACAGGGACACACACCGGGGGTGCATGCCATCAAGGGAAGTGGCAGGGCACAGAGGCACACACACAGCCAGGGATGGGTGAGGATTAACATGCCACGCCAAAGGACACACACATACCCATTAACACACAACGCAACAAACGTGCACAGAGGGCGGAAGGCACACCGACCCAGAATGCACACCCTAGCAACACACATATCCACAGTCCACCATGCCCACTGCCTGTCCATGTGCATGTGTCAGATGGTGAGCACCATTGCACATTGGTGTACAGCACAATGCAGGCATCATCATGCACACGCAACTGGGGATAGCAGCCGGGAGGGTGTGCAGGTGGACTGTGTGTCCACTCGCAGGGCTGGGTAGTCACCCATGCACTGCCCACCTACACACACAATGCACACAGGGCAGCACCAGACAGTAGCCATGCTGGGAGACAGGTCAGTCCCGCAACACAGTGCCACGGCCACCACGGATGCGTGGGCAGCCCCGCCAAGATCTGCCAGCACTGGCATGCTGACCACTGGCCTCATGAGGTGGCACCGATGGTCCCCAAGGGTTCCACTGCATGAACGCGACTGTGCCCACGCAGGGGTCTGCAGCACACCGAACATGCCTGCACCAGGAGTGCTCGGGATGCCCACAGCTGAACCCAGTGTTGACAGGGTGGGAGTCGCATGATGCCGGGAATGGAAGGTGGATAGTGCACTGCGTGGTGTCTGCAATGCATGGGCACCCGACTGTGTGCCCATTGTGGCCATGACAGCAATGAATGCCTGTGCATGCCTGTCAATGGCAGCGGTCACATCCTCCCGCAAACAGTCCATCCATGCCAGGATCTGTTTGGTGTTCCTGCTGCGATGCTCCTCTGCCTGCTCCAGAGCCACATGCAGTGCATCCATGGACGTTGCAAGCCACATCTGCTGCTGGACTGATGCTCGCAGTAGGCGGGTGTGCTCATCCAAGAGGTCATCAGCCTCCTCGGCATCCTGTCCCTCAGGGTGTGCAAGGCCCTGATGTTCAGCACCCCTTGAGGGTGGGTGCTGCACACCAGAACCAGGTCTGGGCATGTCCACAGGTGGTGCACAGAAGCCACCACTGAACCCTGTACCCTCAAGACCAGTGGGTGACTGCTGATGCTGCGCCTCCGGCTGCCGCACCTCAGGGCTCAGTGGGACCGCCACAGTGGCCGCAACAGTCCCACTGTCCTGAACAGACACCAGTGCTGCCCCACTGGTGTTGACAGGCACAGCCTGGGACTCTGCTGACACACAGGCCTCCACGGCGGCACCAGCCACAGCCATGGGCGTGAATTGCCCTGCTGTGTGTCCATCCTGTGGCACACACATGTCACTGCCCATGACGGTCGTGTCATCATCACTGATGCCGGACTCTGCCCCAGCCACAGCCACAGTGTGCTGTCATCCATGGATGCCAGCACGCTGGGACACAGGCAGGGCTTCCTCCACACCTGTCACACCGACATCAGTGTGGACAGACAGGTGGTCCCACTGTCGCAATGATCCACATATACTTGTGGAGGTGGATGGTTCTACCTCTGACTCCATCCAACTGTCCGCAGTGGACAGGCCCACCACCACTGACCCATGCAGATGCTCAGGATCTGTAAGGGAAATCAAAGTCGCGTTACTGCGTGTGACCTACCCTGCCCCCCCATAGACAGACCATGACTTACCATGCAGTGATGGGCCAACACCCGTCTGGAAGTCACCACCCGTAACACCCTCAATGGCACTTCACTGCATGCTTCCAGCAAGCTTCTCCTCCACTGGGGTGAGCTGTACCATCTCTGGCTGTCCCCCACCTGTTGCAGCATGTGCTGCCCTGATGGCAGCCACCTTCTCCTTTACCCTCCTCCTGTTCCATGCCCATCTTCTTCTTACATTCCTGCATGGAGCGCTGGTGGCTGCCATGCAGGTTCACAGCACGTGCCACCTCCTCCCATGCAGCAGCATGAGCCTGAGTGGTGCCCCGCCATCTACTGAGCAGTGGCTCCTGATCCAGGTAGGCCTCGAACAGGGCTTCGGTTTTGGCCTTTGTAAAATTCAGCCTCCTCCTCCTCCTCCCACCATTGTGTTCCTCCTCTGCAACAACATGCTCGGTAATTATGTAGCCTGTAAGAATGGCAGTTATTATCTGTGACTGTGCAGTTCCATGCATGTCCCTGAATCCACAGTCCACACTCCCAAACAGCATGCAACTCACCAATAAACTGCAGTAACCGACCATGGCCACTGCAGCACATTGTCACACCTTGATAGCGCAATCCATGCAAATGAGGTGAGGAGCAACTTTAATTAGATGCAAATTGCAGTGCTGTGCCATTGAATGGCTGATTAGATGATTTGCATATGATGGTTGAATATCATGCTGTTGCACTTTGCGCAATTGTGTTAAACGTGCTGAGCCAATGGCGCAGTTCTGTGGCAAGCGTAGTACACCTCACTGCGCATGCCCAGGTTGCTGACACAGGTGTCTGCAGCACTGAAGATGTGCTGTGCGTGATAAGCAATGCAGGACATGGCCACCATTGTGCCAGTAGTGCTATAGCAATGGTCACTACATGGCACTGTGGCACTGGGCCTTCATAGGCACAATAGCCAAACTGCCCAGTAGTCCGCTGTGGTGCTGGCACACAGGCAGCCAATCGCACTACATGCATTGTCATCCAATGGCACTGTGCGTGGCCTTGCACCAGAGACCCTTGACCCTGTGCCTGACCTTTGTCCCCTTGGCTCCATGTGTCAGGCATAGGTGCACCTCTATCGCGCTGTTCCGTAACAGCATGATAGGGAATGGCAGCGCTGTACCACACAGCATCTGCATGTGGGGAGCCACCCTGCAGAGCACCATATTGCCTACTATAGCTGTCGGAATGGTTCGTAAATGAGCTGCTCAATGGACGGCTATTGAGCTGGCCAATCTGGTGGCCATAGTTGAGCCACACCATGGGCCTCTCTTCGGGGAGGCCCCCCTGGACAGGGCCAGGACCCAGGTGTGGCAGGAGGTGGCCACTGCCCTGGAAGAGGCCACAGGATGGGGGCGTTCAGCTGAGCAGTGCAGACTCTGCTATGGTGACCTTCACAGGAGGGAGCCGGAGCTACTGGCCTGACTGTGGGCATGTGCCAGGAGGGGCTTGGTGCCACGTCCAGGTAGGGGTTCCGTCAACACACTTTTATTGTCCATATGAGTCACAGTGTTGTATGTGTCCAACACATAGGGGAGGGACAGTATGGGGTTGGCCGTGGTGGTATTCACAGAGTGTGGGGTGGGTGGGTCTGGCTGGGTGGGAGGCACACACCTTGGGGCAGGGGGACTTTGCTTTGGGAATGTACTGATCTCTCCTTTTTTCCCCCACAGGCCCGGACGAAATCTGCAGGGTGCGGGCAGAGCGGCGTAGGGGTGAGGAAAACGCAGTCAGGCGGGCCGAGGATCATCAACGGCCACCTGACTGGCCCAATGAGGGTGAGTGCCATACCTCCATGATTAGTACTGCATGCTGTGTGACAGGGTGGGCAGTGGGGTATGGCCACCATTCATCGACATCACTGCCATGCACACCACTTGTTACATTCAACACTGTCCAGTGGCAATGCATGTCTGGGTGTGCATCACTGGTGGTCCATGCGTGCACCAGGTGCATGGCTATGCCACTGCCTTTGCGCCACATAGTCATGTCACTAAACGGCCATGGTGGTGCTGTGCGTGACATGGCCTGTGAGTGTGTGCAGCATTCTGCATGGCTGTATGCACCTGGGTGGGCAGGTCCTGTGGACGTGATCACTGCGGGTGGTCACACACCATCACAGTGGCATGTCCCATGGCCGTATGCCATGCACAGTGAGCAGGCTGTATGGGGTTGTGCATTCACACCTATTGACTGTGCTCCCTTGTCCTAGGTACAAGACACCTCCATGAAATTAGGGACACCTTGAGGGAGCTTCTTCATCTGGCCCACGAGTCCGTGGAGATCCTGAGGAGGCGCGACACAACAGGGATGCTGCGGTGCCACAGAGGCAGGAGGTCCCAGAGCCAGAAAAGGCAGACGTGATGTCAGTCTTTTGGTCCCTGACTTCCCCTACCCCCCTGGACCCACCCTCACACTCCTCCTATCCTATCCCATTTGTTCACCCCTTCCCCCTGCCCTTGTTTGTGTCCCCCACCCCAAACTTGTATATAGTTTTTATTATTGTACATATTTCAGTTTTATATTTACAATACATTTGAATTTTATATGAATACAGTGGTGGTCTCTGATTTGCAGTGGGCTATAGGTGCTCAGCTGCAGTGGTGTGCATATCATCAGGGGTGGTGCAGTCATGGGTATGTGTGTGTGTGTGTGTCCATGTGGAGGTGACTATGGTGTGGGGGTAGATATCACTCAGTGTCTGTGTTGTGTGTGTTGTTCTCTGTGCACTGGATGACTGTGTGCAGTGGTCCATGGCGCATGTTCTGTGTCCATGGCACACCCATCGGCCAGTCCATGGCCTGTGCAGCTGACACACATGCCTGTCTGTGACCTGCATGGTCTGCTGGCATGTCAGTGGTGGCATTCCCTGCAGGGTGGACACTGTACCCATCACTTTGCTGGGTTGCCCATGTCACTGGTGTGGTGCATGCCTGGCTCAGGTGGCACTGTGGGCAACACAGTCATTGTCCCACCTCCATGCTGTGGCTTGGTGTGTTGCAGGGGATGTGCCCCACTGTCTGTGGCTTGTGCTCTGGGTGACTACTGGTGGTGTATGGCTCCACGGTGCCTGCACAGGGTGACTGGCACTCCAGTGCCATGGTGGACTGCAGGTTGTGTGTACACAGCTTACATGGGCCCACAATGGGGGCTTGGTTACCCCACCACTGCATCCCTGTGTTGTTTTGCCCTTGGGTATGGGTGGGTATCTGTCCATACCCTGTGTGGCATCTGGTGTGTTGCATGCTTCCACGCACCACTGTGGGTGTCTGTGCTGGCTGTTGTGGCCAGTGGTGGGTTGGGGTGTGTCACTGGAATACTGTGCAGGGTGCTGTACCACTGGTGGTGGTGTCAAGGTGTCAAGGTGGTGTCCCATATGGGGTACCTCTTGTTCCAATGCATGGTCGGTCTCTCAGCAGTACCTCAGGGGGACTGTGCATGGTGGCACTGTGTCTGCCATTGTTGCATTGCTATGTGCTGCAACCTGCTGATGGGTGCTCATGGTGGGGCTGGCTTGCATGGTTCTGTGGTGCACAGGGTTGCACTGACACAGTGGGGGTGGTGGCATGCATGGGGTTTCCTGCAGTGGTGGTCACTGCTCATGGGGGTCTGCCTGGGGGTCATGATGCAGGGTGTGCTGTGCACTGGGGGGGATGGTGTGGCACAGGGTGGTCTGCCCTCCTTGTGTGCCAGTCACAGCTTGCCGGTAGGTGTGATGGGGCACCATGGCCAGGCTGTGGGTTGGTTGCTTGTCTCCATGGACCAGTGGTTATTCCAGCCCTCCCCAGTTGTGCTGTGTTGGGGTGTGGGGGGATGTTGTCTGTTATACTGTGTGTTCCTGTGTCCTTCTGTGGCATGGGTGGTGGGTCCCTACCTCCCTGATTGTGCAGTTACATTGCTCTGCAGCTGGGGGGCTCCCTAGTTGCACTATGGCACCTCTGGACTGCTCAGCTGAACATCCCTTGTTACGCTATGGCACATCAGATCTGCTCAGCTTCCCCTCCCTAGTTGTGCTATCGCGCAGGTGGTGCGATATTCAGTCATTGGCTGTAGGCGCAATTTGGCCTGCTCCTTTTTTGAATATCACATCTCTTGCGCATGGGTGCAATAGACTTGTGCTTGCTCCTCCTATTGCACACTTTTTGGGCGCAGTTTGAATATCTGGGCCTTAGTGTATTGCCTAAAAGCTAATATTAGGTTTTACATGCAGTCAACTATGACCTTTTTTAACTAAGGTCCTTTTTCTTTTCCCTTTGGTTAATTACATTTTTGACCTGGTGTTAGGATGTGTGATGTATGAAACAGCACTTTGTTTGGCAGCTGACATACAGTATTTAGTTCTGTTCCCCCATTACATCATCAGCAATGTGACCTCACTGACTGTGACATCAAAACAGCTCAGAAGGAGACACTCAGAGATGCCAGGTCCTGCACATGTGTGTGTCATATATGCCATTTACTACAGCATGTGCCTCTAAATGTGTCATGTGTGTCCCAACTGAGGTGTATAACCATCATGACATTGTGGCCTGGTACCCTGGTGGTGCCGGTGTATGCTGGGGTTGGTGTACCACATTTTATCTATTGCATAGTGTATGTTGATTGCTGAGATGTATGCCAGATGTACACTGGTACAGAAACTGATTAGATGACCAAATCTGGACATTCTGCATGGCCTGTGTGCACCTTCAGTGTCTAGTGGCATGTCTGCTGGTACACATTATATACCCTATATATGTTACTGTAGAGGGTGTCATCCCTGTGTGGCACTCCCAGCCACACTCTCCAGCTGTTGCCCCAAGACATGTCTGCCAGAGTATTCAGTGAGGATGGTGACTGAATATGAGCAACCATCAAAATGACGACTCATAATCAGTGCTTTCCTCCTGGCCACCCTGGAAGGATGGTGACCCTATGCGAAAGAGAGGGTGGTACAGGGCAACAGGAAAGGGGGATAGCAAGGGGAAGGGGAGGGACAGGGAAGGGGTTTGGGGGACTGGTGTGCCTGCTGCCACCAAGCTAGCCATATGGTGTGGTGGTGTGGGTGGCTAGCTCAGGTGCAACAGGTACAGGTTTCAGGATTGGGTGCGTGAAAATTTTTCCACTGCCTGCAGCTGCAGCACTTAATTTTTTTGTGATGGAGGCATTTTTTCCCCTCCCCAACATGAGCCCGCCTGGAGTTGAGAATCTATATGGGCTTGGGGGGACGCAGCCCCCACCTCCGAAAAAACTGTTTTTCATTTTTGGGATATCAGGTCACCTGGGAGTGTATATCACTGACTCACTTTTCGGCAGTATGCACTTGCCATAATAGCGATCGCTATTTTGCGATCACTGTTATGACATGGAACCATCCGCCAGCATGCATGTTGTAGTTCACAGGACACTGTAGTTGCACACTCTGGTGGGTGCATGTCACAATACCACTAGCCAGTCACCTAATACACACCCTGTTGCCTCACCACTGTTACCTGTGTCACCTGGAATACTGCTGTCACTTACACTCTTGGCATGGTGTCATGTGACCATTGGCTATGTGAGTGCAGCGTTATGAAGACATACATTGGTTGTAGCAAAATGGTATCACACACAACAATGACCACAGCACAGCAACCATATCACCAGTCCTGTGGGTGGTCATGTCCTCAGTCCATACTGAGTCATTACCATGACCTGCAATGTACATGCCTGGCACAGGGTACATCCATATGTGCTGCCCTGCACTATACAGGTGTGATGTCTGGTGTATGTATTGTGTGCTGTCCCACAAAGGGCCATGCCCACAGCATACATGCATGATGTGCCTTGTAGTTTACATGCCACAGGTCTGTCCAGGTGCCTTGCGTGGCACACATGCCTATTATGTTATCCTTGTTGTTCTAGGTGTCTTCCACCAGCAAAGTTCTGGTGAAATGTTGATTTTGCTTCCATGAAATGTCACAAAATCTTCATTGAAAATTTTGTGACACTTTGCCAAAACCGTGATTTCAGTTATTTCCATCTAATTTCAACAGCAATAGGCCAAACTGCACTAAATTTATTTTGTGGAATTTAAAAAGGCCTACACAGATATATCCCAAGTTGCAGGTGCCTGTCTTGAAAGGTGACAGAGTTAAGCCTCCAAACATTCAGATATGTTAGCATTACATGTCACAATTATGTAACCTGCCACATTTCTAGAGTTTTAGTCCAAAGCCTTTGAATCAGTTCCACACAGAAGGCTAGTAAAGAAGTTAGTCTACACAGAGGTGGGACTGGAGGTGGTAAAATGGGTACAAAATTGGGGGCAGGCCAGAACACAGCGGATCCAAGTAAATGGCACAGTATCATCACAGGGTAAGTTAACCAGCGGTGTGCCCCAGGGTTTGGTACTGGTACCTCTACTCTTCAATATATTCATAGCTGACATTGCAGACAAGCTTGAGGGGAAGGTGTGTCTGTTCGGTGATGACACCAAGATCTGTAACAGGGTGGGTTCAACAGATAGAGAAGGCAAGATGCAGTCAGACCTAATATAGATCAAGGAGTGAACTCGAGCATGGCAGCTGAGATTTATTGCCAAAAAGTACAAGGTTATGCACATGGGAAGAGGAAACCCAAGGATGGCATATTACTTGGGTGGAGTAATACTTATTACCTCAAACCAAGAGCGTGATCTGGGAATCATGATTTCAGAAGACTTAAAAAAGGGGAACCAATGTGAAAAGGTGGGGTTAAAGGCCTGAGGCATGCTGGTATGTGTAGGAAGAGGAATCACAGAGCTCTGGTCAAGGCCACACCTGGAGTAGTGTGTCCAGTTTTGCAGGCTACACCTCAAAAAAGACATTGACCATCTAGAAACAGTGCAACGAAAGCCAAGAAAAACAGTTCAGGGACTGTCTAACTGTCTTACGAGGAAAGACTGAGGAAACTGAACATGTACTCCCTGAAGCAGTGGAGAGGGGACACATGATAGAAACAGTATCCTGTGACATGGGTGAGTGAAATCAAGTGACTCAGATATGAGTGACTCAGTTTCAGCACCCGTTATGTGAGCTACCCTGGAAGGATAGTGAGGGAGGAAGAATGAGGATACAGGTTAGCGAGGGAAGAAGAGCGACGATATAGGACATCGCCCAAAAGGGGAGGGACAAGGAAGAAAGGATATGGGTGATAGTGAGAGTGGTATTACCGAGCTGGCTATGTTGTGTGGTGGTGAGGGTGGTTGGCTACAGTGTAGTAGGTTAAGGGTTCGGGGAGGAGTGTACATTTTTGTGTTTTCCAGGAGCAGGATTTTTTTTACAAGTGTCTTCCCCTCCCCAACATGCACCCCCTTGGAGTTGATAATCATAAGAAAGGGGAGTGCGGTGGGCAAAGCCCACTGGGAACGGGGTGCAGGGGGCACAGCCCCCCACATTAATGTAATTTATGCTTTTCGCTCATGTTGTTGTGTTCCTCGCTGGGAGTGTACATCGCCGTGTTTCTTTTCAGCAATGTACACTCACTCTAACGGTGAATGCGGTTTGGCAATCACAGTTATGACATGGAACCAATAGAAACCTTCACATATATGAAGGGCATAAATAAAGTACAAAGACAAGACCTCTTCCACTTAAAGGAGAGGATTAAAACTAGAAGACATAACCTGAGGCTAAAAGGTGGGAGATTCAACACCAATAAAAGAAAGTTCTTCTTCACAGAGAGAGTGGTGGATACCTGAATTAGTCTGCCACTGGGGGTGGTGGGGTCAAAGACAGTGGGGGAGTTCAAGACAGCACAGGACAGACACAAGGGAGCCCTCACATGCAAGGGTGAATAGAGGGGTAAAACTAAATCAAGGGCAGACTAGATAAACCTAATGGTCTCCTTCTGCCATCACATTCTATGTTTCTCAGTTGCACCACATTTATTAATAGCTGACTGAGTTATAAGCCTCAAAACTTTCAGAAATTTTAAAATGACATTTTGCAATTATGTAAATTGTAAAATTTTTAGCCCCTGTAACTTTAAAACTAGAAAACAGAATATCAACCATTTTCTTAGTTCATTGAGCCTAAATATTAGGTTTTTAGGCCACCCCCATAACCCTGTAGCAGATTGTCATGCTGACAACTTGGGATCAGAATCGAGCCTGGAAAGTCACATTGGAAGGCAGGTCATAGCTGAAACAGCTACTGCTTGGCAGTGCATCTCAGTTGGGAAGAGTTAGTGGCAGGTTCCACTAAAACAGCAACCCCTGTGGCTGGGCTAGGGAATTTTTTTCTGCCACAGGGACAACTGTGGATGTGGGAGTCTGACAGAGGCACCTCCCCCACCAGGGTTGATGGGAGGTAGAAAATGACAGAGAAAAACATGGTAGTCAACTGCACGATGACTTTGTTCAGTCTGACCAGGGTATATTTTATTTATTTATTTTTTTTTTTTTAAAAAGTTTCACCAAAAAAGACATACTGAACTAACCAAAGCTCATTTCCAGATGCTTTCTGGGGGAAGAGAATGGGGAGTACACTTGATAATACATACAGTCAAAAACAATGTGTTACAACTGTAAACAGCAGAGAAATAAATATGAAAGCAACTATGTATAGTAAATTGTGAACATGGGATTAACCCATGCAAATGAATAAATAGATAATCAAACAGTGTGAGAACTCATTAACCATGCTCCATTGCATTTAAAATTATATCTGCAAGTCGAATGTGTGTCAGCACTGACTAGCAGTAGAGCAATACATGTTACAATAAGGGGGAAAGGGAAGAGAAAGCAGGCTTGAAGGGGAACATAGAAATAGAATTACGGTCAAGGACTAAGACAGGTGGGTTTGGTGTGAGCAGGGAGACATAGATGAGCAGAATGATTAGGTGCAAGGAAAGGGTTATGAGAAGAGGTGGAGGAGGAAACGAGAGGAGAAGGAGTGCAGTAGGGAAAGGTGGGCAGAGAGGAGGTGTAGGGTGAGATAGTAGAGAGAATGGGATAGGGTTGTGAGAGGAGGGGGAGGAGGAACAGAGAAGAGGGAGTGGTATAGAGAGGAGGGTAAGAGATGGGAGAGGAGATATATTGGATAAAGGGGAGAAATTAGGAGAGGTTTTAGGTTACAGCTGCAGGTGTGGGAGGAGAGGCTATGCAGGATGGAGGACAGTGAGTAGGGAGAGGTGGCTGAATGGAGTGGGAGAGAGGGGGAGTTCCAGAGCTTAGAGAAGCAGTAGAAGAAGGCAGACTGGCCAGCAGCAGAGGATCTGGGGGGAGTGCAAGGGAGTAGACGTGGGAGCTGCTTAGTGCATAGGAGTTGGGGCGAGGCAGGGAGAGGGTAGAGAATAGGTAGGAAGGAAGGGAGCCAAACCAATCCTTGGCAATAAATGAGGAGCTCTGTGTTATACGCCTAGCTTCAAGGGAGGGAAAGGAGAGGGATGTATAAAGAGTACAGTGATGAGCACTTGTAGGGTTGTCCAAAGCAAAGTGACAGAATGAGTTAAAGAGATAGTCCAATCTGGAAAGGATAGATTTGGGGCCAGAGCTGTAGACTATGTCTCCATAGTGGAATATGGGGAGGATCATTTTTTTTATGACGGCTCTATGGGACCGGAGCGGGATGCAGCTGAGGTGGTGGTACAATGCTCCCAATTTAAGGTGGAGTCTATCCCTATGAAGAGGGCATATCTCTGAGAGACAAGCTGATGGCTGATAGAAAAAACAATATTGATAAAAGGAGGCTTTGTGTCAACTCTCAAATCTCTTGACTAAAGACTAGCCAAGTTATAAGCAGACAAATATTTCAAAATAACATAAGTAATTAAAGTTGAATTTCATGAGCTTTTGTGAAATTGTAGAATGTTGTGATACTTTTGTCAAAGCTATACCCATACTGTACATTTTGCCCAGTCATACACTTGAGTTGCCATTGTAGAGGAAGGTGAAGACTGGATAAAGTTACAATAAGGTAGCATTTATAGGAGGTTCCATAGTAAAAGTATTGTGGTGCAAAGTATCATGTCACTGTCTTGAGTAGAGAGGCAGTGAAATTTAATTTCACCTCTGAAGGTCTGGCGAAGTTGGAAATTTCACCCCTTGAAATATTTCGTGAATTTTATGTAATTTGCAGAATATTCTGTGGGTGCAAAGTGCAAAATTCTGCCTGAGAAATGCAGAATTTCGCCCACAAATGGTGGAATTTCAACTGCGAGTGGTGAAATTCTACCATTCCAGGGTAAAATTCCACCACTTACAGGTGACTTCCGCACTTTATGGGTGAAATTCTGCATTTCACAGGTGGAATTTCACTCTTTGCACTTGCAGAATATTTCGCAAATTGCGCAACATTACTGAAATATTTCATGAAGTGAAGTTTGTGGACTTCACCCATCTCTAGTCTTGAGTGTTAAACCATGAAGAATATTCATGGACATCACTGGGCAATTCCCTGAATTCTTGCAATTTGCCAGATAGCCACTAGAGCTCATTGACTTGATGACTTATGGATAGAGATGGGCAAAACTGGAAATCTTTGCTTTGCAAATTAATCTGCGAATTCCATGTAATTTTACTAATTCTGCATGGCAAAGATCTGTCACAAAGTGAGAATTCCACCCATGAAGTGCATAATTTCACACACAAATCACGCAATTTCACTCACAAATTGGGAAATTTCTCCAAAATTCCACTGTTTGCAGATGAAATTCCACTGTTCACAGGTAAAATGTGTCACTTCATGGTGGAACTTCACAATTTGGAGGTCTCTGAATGAGGGAAAAACTTTGTGGAGCTTTGCAAAGGTAAATATTGTCTGCTTCATTGCAAATTCACCCACATATTTTAACTTTGCCCCATCTCTACTTATGGAAGCACATGCAAGTGCAGCATTGTTTCTCTACAGTGCCACCTGCTGTCTCTTTAACAACACTGTAAATAACAATTTATATTTCTACTATTTGAAAGTAGTGGCATCGAGTGATGCAAAGCCTTACAACTAGTTGTGACTTAGGGCATTGTGACACAAGTATTGGGATACCTGTAGTGATGATGGAGCATGATGCTGGGCATCCCTGTTACAGGAGTGTTGAAGGAGTATTGCAGGGCCATGATGATAGTACATGGAAGACCATTCAGTGGTGATAAGTGTTTTGTGAAAGTTAAATTTCACAAGTGGAATTCCTGTGGCATTACCTATCATGCGTCCATGAATTTTTGAGCAAATTTTGCCAGTTAGTAATTCTTGAAGAGTCAACAGTAAATTTTAACTTACTAAATCAAATGTATCCAGCTTAATTAGATTCAAGGACACAGTTACTTTGGTATGCATGTAAATCTTGTGTTTATACCTGCAATAGAAGTGGAGCTATAAAAAGCAAACATTTTGAAAATGGTCACACAATTTAACAAATGTTTAAATTTTGAATGCCTGTAACTTCAAATTTACATAACCAAGTGCCTGTCTATTTAGCAGTTTCTATGATTTTTCCAAGAAAGTATGAATATAAATGTTTCATTATCTAGCTCCAAAGGTGGCTAAGTTGTAAGCATAGCAATATTTTCCCAAATTTTCAAATAAAAACTTGCCAGACGTTGAACCCCATTAACTTCATCAGAATGTCATGTAACTTGGAACCCTTTTAGGGGATCTCCCATACAATATGAGTACCACATTTTAGATCTATATACATAATACTGACAGAGTTATGACCAATTAAATAATTTCAGAACCCCCCCAAAAAATGTTGCAAAATGTTGCAGAATTTCATGAAAATTCTGCAAAATGAGAAGCTGCTCATTTTGCCCAGCCCTACTGCTGAGGGAGCCCAAAGTCTTGCAATGAGAGTCTATAGGCCTGCTAAGGGACATTGGGCTCGATTTTGAAAGGCTGATACAGGGCTTGCATCAAGCCCTGCATTAACCCCATTCTTTGGTGCAGCTGTGCATTACCTATCATGTGTCCATGAATTTTTGAGCACATTTTATGTAACTGCACCTGATTTTAGTACAACATACGCAGTTGCAACACTTTCCATGATTTACAGCAGCTTGCACCAAATATTTGGTGCAAGTCCTGTAACATGGGTCCCTCAAATGGCACAAGTTAGGCCAGGGAAAACCTGGTCTAACTAGTGGCATTTCACTCTCAGGATCAAAAATCGCGATCACCAGCTGGATGAATGCTACAGGCCCTGTGGTGCAAACAATCAGCACATCAGGGGTTTGCAGTATTCATGGGGCTTTGAAAATCCAGCCCATCATATCCAGACTCTAGCAACCTGCAGTGCCAAAGGGATAGCAGCTGTGGCAGGTGCAGGCTGGCAGCTGCTAGAAGTCCCCAGGAACTGTGATGGGCAGATTGCCTTTTGTTACGTTCCCCCACCTGTATTTTAGTTTCACTTTTGATGGGCTGGTTGTCCCTTTTTTTTTATTTGCTATGGCGGTGTGCCACTGATGGGTGGGTTGTCCCTTTTTGTTTCTCCTTGCAGTGTGACATTTTTTTTTGTTTGTTTTATTGATGGGCAGGTTGCCTCTTTTTTATTTCCCCAGAAGTGTGCCATATTCTTTTGTCTGACTGATGGGTGGGTTGCCCCTTTTTTGTTTCCCCTGGCAGTGTGTCATAGTCTTTTGTTTTATTGATGGGCGGGTTGCCAATTTTTTGTTTCCTCCGACAATGTGCCTTTTTTGGTTTTATTGATGGGAGGGTTTCCCCTTCTTTGTTTCCCCTTGCAGTGTGCCTTTCTTTGTTTTATTGATGGACGGATTGCCCCTCGTCTTGTCACCCCTAGCAGTGTGGCACTTTATTTATTGATGAGCAGGTACCCCTTTTTGGTTTACAATGGCCTGTACCATAGTTATTATGTACTTTCTAGTCAAGCCACATTTAGTTTATTTTATGGTTGTGTACCACTTTAATTTTATTTGTAAGACTGTGCTCCATTAGTTTTATTTATTGCCATTTACCACGTTTGCGTTTATTTCCTAGTGTTTGACACATTATTTTACTTTATGGCTATATTCCACATTGCTTTTGTTCCTGACCGTGACTGTTAGTTTTGTTTCTGGACTTTTGTCAGTTTCTGTTATTTTGTTTATACTCCTTTATAATACAATATTTACACTAGACACATGTTTGTTACCCTTCATGGTTCTATATGCATTGATGGGGTGGGGACCATGGTGGTGGTAGTGACTGTGTTATGGCATTCATGCTGTGCTTTTGTTCTGTGAAATCCCTTTGTGATTGCAAGAGGTGTTTGTGGAGTACCATGCAGAGATATTTGCTAATAGCTGCATTTGTGACCACTTCTGTTGCCTGCTGTATTGGAATGCATTGTGCGACCGCTGTGTCAGTTTGTGATCATTCCAATATAACATTGTTTAGTGACTAGCACTGATTTGCAGTCACTAATGGAGGTTTGCTCTGCAATTACTGACTGTTTGAATGTTCCATCCAAGATCTTTTAATAATATTGGGTCAGATTTCCATTCCCATTGTGGTTTCATAGTGTCCCCATGTGTTATACTAATTTGTGTAGTGGCATGGGTCCAAGAATCTTGCGTCTTCATTGATTGAAACTTGCTGCTATCCATTGGGTTGAGAAGACACAACCAATGGGTATGAAACAGTCCCAGTTACAATATTGCTCAATTATCACAAAATATTAGCATGCAGCTCCTTAATGTTTCAGTTCCTAATCCCAATTATATTTTCATGTACACTACTACCTTGCTGATCCACTCAGTCACAAACAAATGAAACCAGTTATTTAATGATGGTAGCATCTAGCATTTTTACGTTCACTTGCGCGCATGCGCAAGGAATGTCTTGGGAGAATGGGACACTTTGGAGGTGTGCCTCTCCTGAGCAATCCCCTGCTCCCTTGAGCAGGCGTGGCGGTCCTGCACCAATCCGCACCGGTGTTGTGTATGACAGCGGTGGTCTTCTCTTCAAAGAAAACCACCACTGTGTGCTTACACCACATCACGCCCTCCCCCCAAATCTTTGCTGCCATGCTGGGAGCCCACCCCAGCGTGGCAAACGTCCCTCGTCGTCTGCCAATGGGGGTGCCCAATCCCCCGTCAGCTCCACGGCCCCCCAGCCATCCTTCTGCCATGCTGAGAGCCCACCCCAGCATGGCAAATGTCCCGTGTCATCTGCTGAAGGGGGAGCCCAATCCCCCGTCAGCTCCACGGCCCACCCAGCCATCCTTCTGCCTTGCTGAGAGCCCACCCCAGTGTGGAAAACATCCTGTGTCGTCTGCAGACGGGGGTGCCCAATCCCCCGTCGGCTCCACGGCCCCCATCAGCCATCCTTCTGCCATGCTGGGAGCCCACCCCAGCATGGCAAACATCCCATGTTGTCTTTTTTTTTTCACCTGCAAAATAAAAGTGGTCCCCGGTGCTTCTCCCAACCCCTCCCACAACCCGCGCCCACCACTGCACACCTGCCTCCCACCTCCGGTCACCCCAGACTTATCTCCAGAGCTTAGTGCGATGATCTTGATGGACCGGGAACCGTCTGCACTCTTCAAAGCTGACCGCGAACTGAGGAAATGCCGGTAAGCTGTATAATGGGCTAGATAGGGTTTTCAACTTTATTGCATATCTCAGGCATTTTGGGAAATTTTGCACCAAATTTTCAACATGGGGTTTTTGGGACCCCTTCTCCTGAATGATGTCACTGTCATGGCGTTATTCGGGCCCGAAGGGTGATTTCACAGTCACTGCACAGTCACTGTGCAAAATCACCCTTCAGGCCCAAATAATGCCATGACAGTGACATTATTCATGAGAAGGGGTCCCAAAAACCCCATGATGAAAATTTGGTGTAAAAATTCCAAAAAATGACTGTTTTACGAGCATGCATTGTGCAGTTCCTACGTAGGCTAGTAAGTTTGCGAATTTTCAATATTTTCACTCCAGATTTTCAACATTGCCATTTTACCACACCTCCTTATGAGCAGTGCAGCTGTCATTTTTCCCATCTTGCCCAAAACGTGTTTCCGCCCATGTAGCACACAATGGCACAGTCGGTGTGCGAACTCAATGTATGGGACACATTAAGAAAATCACAGTGTCACTGTTCATGAGCAGAGATATTAAAATGGCTATGTTGAAAATTTGGTGAAATAATTTCTAAAATGACTTTTACAAGCGCGTTGTAGCAGTTCCTACGCACGCTGCGGAGTTCGCAAATTTTCAATATTTTCACCCAGATTTTCAACATTGCCATTTTACCACACCTCCTTATGAGCAGTACAGCTGTCATTTTTCACATCCTGCCCAAAACGTGTTTCCGCCCATGTAGCGCACAATGGCGCAGTCGGTGTGCAAAATCAATGTATGGGACACATTAAGAAAATCACAGTGACACTGTTCATTAGCAGATGTCTTAAAATGGCTATGTTGAAAATTTGGTGAAAATATTCCTAAAAATGACTGTTTTACGAGCGTGCGTTGCACAGTTCCTATGCACGCTCGTAGGTTTGCGAATTTTCAATATTTCCACTCCAGATTTTCAACATTGCCATTTTACCACACCTTCTTATGAGTAGTATAGCTGTCATTTTTCACATCTCACCCAAAATGTGTTTCCGCCAATGTAGTACACAATGGCACAGTCGGTGTGCAAAATCAATGTATGGGACACATTAAGAAAATCACAGTGACACTGTTCATGAGCAGAGGTCTTAAAATGGCTATGTTGAAAATTTGGTGAAAAAATTCCTAAAAATGACTGTTTTATGAGCGTGCGTTGCGCAGTTCCTACGCACGCTCGTAAGTTTGCGAATTTTCAATATTTTCACTCCAGATTTTCAACATTGCCATTTTACCACACCTCCTCATGAGCAGTACAGCTGTCATTTTTCACATCTTGCCCAAAACGTGTTTCCGCCCATGTAGCGCACAATGGCACAGTCGGTGTGCGAACTCAATGTATGGGACATGTTAAGAAAATTACAGTGTCACTGTTCATGAGCAGAGATCTTAAAATGGCTATGTTGAAAATGTGGTGAAAAAATTCCAAAAAATGACTGTTTTACGAGCATGCACTGAGCAGTTTCTACGCACGCTAGTAAGTTTGCGAATTTTCAATATTTTCACTCCAGATTTTCAACATTGCCATTTTACCACACCTCCTTATGAGCAGTACAGCTGTCACTTTTTACATCCTGCTCAAAACGTGTTTCTGACCATGTAGCACACAATGGCGCAGTTGGTGTGTGAAATCAATGTATGGGACACATTAAGAAAATCACAGTGACACTGTTCATTAGCAGAGGTCTTAAAATGGCTATGTTGAAAATTTGGTGAAAAAATTCCTAAAAATGACTGTTTTACGAGTGTGCGTTGAGCAGTTCCTATGCACGCTCGTAGGTTTGCAAATTTTCAATATTTTCACTCCAGATTTTCCACATTGCCATTTTACCACACCTCCTTATGAGCAGTATAGCTGTCATTTTTCACATCCTGCTCAAAACGTGTTTCCGCCCATGTAGCGCACAATGGCACAGTCGGTGTGCGAACTCAATGAATGGGACACAAGTTCCAGTTTACAGGTACATAAGTGAAAAAAGAAGGACAAAGGGAGGGATAGTGAGACTGAAGGGGGAGGATGGAAGCCACGTGGAGGATGACAACAGTAAAGCTGACATATTGAACAGGTATTTCTGCTCAGTCTTTACTAAGGAAGAGGGGGGTAATGGGTCTGAAGGGAGTACAAGGGGTGAGAATGGTGCAGAAATGGACACAAGTCCCTTTACACGAGAAAGGGTCCTGAAGGAACTGGAAGTAATAAGAGATGATAAAGCAATGGGGCCAGATGGGGTGCACCCCAGGGTCCTTAAAGAACTAAGAGAGGTGGTGGCTGAACCTCTGGCTATCCTGTTCAGCCAATCACTGGAAACAGGGGAGGTACCCAAAGACTGGAGGACAGCAGATGTAGTCCCCTTATACAAAAGTGGGAACAAAGAGGAAGCAGGGAACTACAGACCAGTCAGCCTCACCTCGGTAGTGGGAAAGATCATGGAAGCACTACTGAAGGAGAGATTGGTGGAACATCTGGTTGTCAATGGACTACAGGACCCAAGGCAGCATGGTTTCACCAGGGGAGGTCATGTCAGACCAACCTCATTGAATTTTGACTGGGTGACTAGGGAGGTGGATCAGGGAGGGCAGTGGACATGGCCTATCTGGACTTCAGCAAGGCCTTTGACACTGTGCCACATAGAAGACTATTACACAAACTGGGGAATATGGGTGTGGGCAGGACAGTAGTGTGGTGGGTAGGTAACTGGCTGGGTGGCAGGACACAGAGGGTGGTGGTAAATGGCTGTCACTCCATGGAGGGAAGAGTGACCAGTGGGGTACCACAGGGATCAGTGCTGGGACCGGTCCTATTCAACATCTTCATCAGTGACATTGCACAGGATCTAGAAGGCAGAATTTCACTGTTCGCTGATGACACAAAGCTCTGTAACAGAGTAGACACACCAGAGGGTGTAGACAGAATGAGAAGGACCTGCAGAAACTTGAAGAATGGTCAAGGGTTTGGCAGTTGAAATTCAATGCAAAGAAGTGCAAGATAATGCATATAGGGCACAAAACCCTGGCACAATATATCAGTTGGGGGTGAGGATATAGCATGCACCAAGCAGGAAAGGGATCTTGGGGTTGTCATCTCTGATGACCCCAAGGTAGGGAAACAGTGTGACAAGGCATCAGGTAAAGCAAATAGGATGCTGGGATGTATAGGCAGGGGCATCACCAGCAGGAAAAGGGAGGTCATAATTCCGCTATACAAGACACTAGTGAGGCCCCACCTGGAGTACAGTGTACAGTTCTGGAGACCATACCTACGTAAGGACATAGACAGGGTAGAGAAGGTTCAGAGGAGGGCAACAAAGATTGTGCATGGTTGCACCACAAGTCCTATGAAGACAGGTTGAAGGAACTGAACATGTACTCCCTGGAGGAGGAGGGAGAGGGGGATATGATAGAGACATACAAGTATCTTACAGGGAGGAACAGGGTGCAGGAAAACACTATTTTAAGCGAAAAGATGTTTCAGGACTAGAGGGCATGGGATGAAGTTGGAGGGAGGACGATTCAGAGGAAACATGAGAAAGAATTTCTTCACAGAACGGGTGGTGGACAAGTGGAACACCCTGCCAGAGGAAGTGGTGGGAGCTGAAACAATCACGGGATTTAAGAATGCATGGGATAGACATAAAGGAATTCTAGAGGTCAGGGGTAAGGGGAAATAGACTTCTAGGAAAACAAACTGAACTTACAAGCTCAAATGGGCAGACTAGGTGGGCCATAGGCCCTTATCTGCCGACACTGTCTATGTATCTATGTATCTATGTACATTAAGAAAATCACAGTGACACTGTTCATGAGCAGAGGTCTTAAAATGGCTATGTTGAAAATATGGTGAAAAAATTCCTAAAAATGACTGTTTTACGAGCATGCGTTGCGCAGTTCCTACGCACGCTCGTAAGTTCGCAAATTTTCAATATTTGCACTCCAATGAGTTCAAAATACCTAAACAGCACATAGAAGCAAGCAACATTAAGCACTGACAAATGCTTGTACTTCTTTGTCACTGATTTTTTTAAGCCATGTCCAAGTGCCAAATACCATTGCAAATACCTGCAAGCGAACGTTCGGCATTGACAAATGCTTGTTAATATACTGTACTTAACAATCTACCAATCCACATAAACTAAACTTGGTTTGATAAGATCAATAACATTTTCTCCCAATATTTTGGGTGGGCAAACCACCAGAATTAGTCTCTCTAAACTTAGAGCTCATTCTGAGGAAGGGGGCTTAAATTTACCTTGGTGGAGGAAATATCATCAGTCCTTTCTGATTAAGCAAGCAAAATTTTAGTTTATGCTATTGATGCCCCACCTCACTTCCTGTGGGTAGAAGCAGAGCAATCAATCTTCAGACCTCATAAACTTGCAGATTTTTATTTATTGAGAGTGATAAATCAGGTGAAATCTTAGTTAAAATAGAGCTCATTTTTCCTTCACATGGTACTTTTATGGAGCAACCTGTCTTTGAAATTTCAAAAACATAATGTAGATGTGGAAACCTGGAGACAAGTTAATATTATAAATGTAATAGATATGTTTGCCCCCAACACATTTACCTTACTATAATTTGGTGAAATTAAGATTTACAGTCTTCATAGCTTTCAATTCTGTAATTACTTACAGATTAAAAATATCCTAAAAAAATCACAAATGATATCTCTCACTTTCTGTCCACAACCTGTTTCAAATTGGGTCCAGTTCCATAAAATTCTATGCCTTATCAAGGGTGTGTCTCATTTATAAGTTACTGTCTAACATCGGAAGGAAACCCATTTATGACTGAAACCTAAATACAAATGTTAGATGGATATGGACATTAATTTACCTACTGAAGATGGGAACAACCTATGGTGCGATCACTTATAAATCTAGCAGGGATATCCAGGGAAATCTACTACAGTTCAAGGTCTTACACCATTACCACCTTAGTCCTGTTAAACTCAAAAATAGGGTGTTGCTCCTTAGTGGTGTATGCTGGAGATGTAACTCATACCACAGCTCCCTAACACATATGCTTTGGTCATGTCCGAGAGCTCATGAATTCTGGAAAGATATTACCACTTGTTCACAGATCATTCATTCTAATCTCCTGACTGACCCTGATATAGATTTTAGGATACTTTGCCAGACTCTACACTTTAGACTTTTGGCAAAGAACATGGGCATTCTGAGCATTGCGACTGCCTGCCCTGAAGTATGACCATCAGTATTGGCCCCGCTACTGCAGTTGTGGTCCTGTTCACAGTCAGTAGCAGCACCTGTGTACTGGCACAGCTGGCTGCACCAGTAGAAAAGCACAGGATGTCTAGCTCCAAGACCTGTCCCACTAGGCAAAAGCAAATGGGGATTAGGCTATTGTGCTATGTTAAAAGAATCTCCCTGTTCCTGTTGCTGCTAGCAGCTGGGGATATCCACCCAAATCCAGGACCTTGAGCTGCCCCCCCATTCCAGGGGTAATCATGTGGGTGGCATTAAGATAGTTGCCATGAATATCTGTAGCCTTCTACCTAAGATGACTCAGTTCCAGGCATTGACCCAGCTGCACAACCCTGATGTCATCTGCCTGACTAAATCGTGGCTCACCTCCAAGGTCAAGGACACTCTCATTGCCTTACTGGAATTTGAAATCTTCAGGCTGGATTGGCCTGGGAAATGTGGCAGGGCTGCCTGATTTGCATAAAGGTTAATCTACGGGGAGTGTGCTGCCTATTTCAGGCAACACTAGTGAGTATGAACTGCTAGCAGTTCAGTTATTGTTAGGAAAGCAGAACCGGATGCTCTCCATTGCCTCGGTATACCTACCTGAAGGCCCCCCTCCAAACTGAAGAAAAGCTCTGAGGTTGTTGTCACTGGACACTTTGATATAAATTGGATTAACAAAGGCATAGACCATCTTAAGAATCGGGTTCAGAGTTGTACCACATGGAGATGATCAGTGTGCATACCAGGCTAAACCACAATACAGGCAAGGGCACCCTGCTAGACTGTATACTGTCCAACTGCCTCAGTAGAATCAAAAATGTCCAGGTGCTCCCTGATTTCCTCAGTGACCACTCACTGACTGCATATACGTGCATTGATAAGATAAAACAGGACCCCCCATTCTAGGCCATAGCCAGGTCCTGAAGAGGGGTGCCAAATGCAACTTTAAGGCGGCCTTGGCCAATGTTGACTGGTCTCCCCTTGATAGTCTCCTGGACACTGATCAGGCCTTGCAATTCTTTGTGTCCACAGTCAGTGGTATCTGTGATACCTTTGCCCCATTGAGAAAAAGGAAGATCAGGGCTGCAACCAATGGATGGATTACCTGGGATCTCCTGGATCTTATGAAAGAATTGGACAACCTTTGGAACCTGGCCAGAGGCACAGGCAACCATTCTGACATGCAAAAGTATTGGGCAGACAGGAATATGTGCACTACACTTGCCAGGCAAGCCAAGGCAGTATATTACAAGGAGCAACTGGAAAACAGCTGGGGCAATGGAAAGCAATTCTGGGATAACATCAAGGAGCTGCTCAGCAGGAAAGATAGAAGGCACCTCCCATGCTTAACATAAGTGGCACCCCCTTCCTTGATCTACATACAATTACAGAATCCTTTAATGTGGCCTTCTCTGACCTCAGCTCTGTCCTCCCACCCAGCTACCTTAACTCACCCACACCTCACCCACCCAAAACCCGAGAAAATTTGACCCACCCTAATTTTTACTTCAAGTGTGTCACAATCAAGGAAGCCAGGACCTACATTAGTAAGGTGTTGGGTGAAACCAGGCTTTATAGTGACACAATCGACATGCAATTGGTGGCAGTTGCTTGGATGACTTGGTGGTTCCCATCATCAAGATCTTTAACAAGTCACTCACCCTAGCAAAATTCCCTGCAACCTGGAAGGTAGATCTCATCACCCCAGTTCTAAAAAGTGAGGACCAGTCCTCCACTGCTAATTATAGACCAATATCTATCTTCTCACCCCTTACAAATGCACTAGAAGGGATCGTGGCAGACCAGGTCATGGAGTACCTTTAGAAATATGGCCTACAGTGCCCATAACAACATGGATTCCATCAGTGCCATAGCACAGCAACAGCCTTAGATGAATTCACAGACTACATTCACAAGGCCTTGGATGGAAGCAATCTGGTAGGATCTATTTTCCTAGATCTCAACAAAGCCTTTGACACTGTCAACCACCACATCTTTCTCGATCTGCTACTGCTCCTTGGGCTAGCCTCTGAAACCATCCTCTGGTTTCAGAATTACTTATGCTGTAGAGTCCAGAGTGTAAAAATCGGGACAGCTATCTCCTCTTCTGGGGATATTGTACTGGTTGTCCCAAAATGATCTATCCTTGGTCCCCTCCTCTTTAGTCTGCTCATCCACAGACTACCAGAGGCATGCAATAGCAAGATCATTCTCTATGCAGATGATGCGGTCATCCTTAGTAGTAGGGCTCAGCTTCAGCACCTACAGGATTATCTGCAGTGCTCATTTCACAGCTTGGAGGACTGGTTCAACTCACAGAAATTGTTTCTTTTTTTTTTTTTTTTGCAAATAACTTTATTTTATAACAAACAACAATAATAATACATAACCCCCACCCAAGGGGCGGTAACCCCTTTACAAATTTCCATACTGTAGATTATCATAAGTCACAATACATCCAAAGGGGTACCCTCCCGAACCCTCCCAACCCGGCGCACCCCTCCATCCCCACAACCCGCAGGCAGCATTCCTTATTAAACAAGAGAAAGAAAAGGAGACCCAGATAATATAAACCAAAGTACATTAGTACATTAGCAACCTGAACAATAGATATCAAAACAGTTCTAGATTAAGTAGACCAAGAAAGATCATTCAACCTGAGTGACACATGAAAGGAGAGAGAGAATATCGTCTTATCCAAATTGTTCACATATGGATAAAGGAAAGAGGAAAATTAATTACAGATGTCGGGATAAATTATGTACCCAAAGAGGGAGGGATCCTACCCACTAATAACCATATTTATCCTTCAATGACCCCAAAAATTACCCCAGTATTTGTTAAATTTTTATTTGAATTAAAAATTGGCTACAGTCCTCTCCGCATTGAAAGCACCTAAAAACTCATCCCACCATTCTTTATAGGAGGGAGATTTGTCGCTATGCCAGTAACGAAGGAGGAGAAGCTTCGTCACCAGAGTCATCAGGGCCACTTGGTACTTCTGAGCTACCATAGGAATGTGAGAAAACATACCAAAAATACATATATTGGCATTAAAATAACCAGAAATGTTAACATAGGGACCTATCCATAGCTTCACTAGCTCCCAGAATTTAACTGCTTTAGGGCATTCCCATAATTTGTGATAGGTAGTACCAACTGGCCAGCCACACATCTTATACTCTGGTGAGCTGAGGCTATATATTCGGGAGAGTTTAGCCGGGGAGAGATAAAGATTATGCAGAAGGTTAAATTGAAGACCCCTTAATCTGTCTTGTTTGACATATGTATATAAGTCCGACCAAATCTTATGCCAGACTTCCTCAGTCCAACCCAGCAATAGGTTCGCCTCCCAGTAGTAAGGTATTGGAGAGATGTTAATATTCCTTTTGTCTAAAATTGTTTTATATATTTTAGAGACTGATTTACCAGATAACGCCAAATCCCTCATTTTCCTTAGGAGCCCCCCCAGCTTCATCCGATCCTTTGCTGTCCCTTAGGAAAAAACTGATACATCTATGTATCTGGAACAACCGTAATCGATCGTTGGGTTCCACCTTAAGCTCCTCCGCCAACACAGAGGCCGACATAACTGAGCCTTCTGAAATAAAATCAGCTAGCTTAGGTTTGAGAGGGAGGTTGTCAACGCATCTCTTTATCAACTGGTTACCCACCAAAAGGTTAGGATTCTTTAACAGGGGCTGCATTTAATCCTTTACATATGGGATACTCAAAAAAAAGTAGAGCTGGTGAAGGGCCTTTATGTCCCAACCCACTGGGGAGTCTCTCACTTTTTGCAGGAACCTTGGACCATGGAATATATAGACAAGCTTTAAGGTCTAAATTAGCACTATGCGCTAACAACCAATCGAGCTTGAGCCCCTCCGGAGCTATTCCCTCGCCTGCCACCCATAGGGCCGCTCTAGCAACATGGCTAGCCAGATAGTAGATATAAAAATCCGGGAGTTGTAGGCCTCCTATCGACCTTGAGCGGGTAAGCTTTCTATAGGCCCTACGAGGGGGTTTCCCCTTCCATAAAAAATCCGTGCAATATTTATAAATCGGGTTAAAGAAGGACCTGGGAAGGTATAAATTGAGGTTATAAAGGGGGTTAAAAATTTTTGGTAAGATCATCATCTTGATTGTATTAATTCTCCCCCAAAAGGATAACGGAAGCTTAGACCACCTTTCCAGGTTCTCTTTAATAGATTTAAATAAAGGTTTAAAGTTTAAATCTACCAAATCGGTTAAATCCTTTGAAATTTGAATTCCGAAATACTGCAAGGACTTAGGCTGCCATTGTAGGCCAGAGATGCACACCAGCTTTGTTGCAAGATGGGAGAAAGCGGGTAAACCACAGTTTTACTTTTATTCAGATTATAACCCGAGATTTTACTAAAATCTGAGATAATTTGGAACAGGCGGGAAGCAATTCCAGTAGTTTGAGATGTAGGAGTATATCATCAGCAAATGCTGATAGCTTATACTCAGACCTCCCCATGCAAATTCCTTGGATTTGTTTGTCATTATTAATGGCCCTAATTAAGGGTTCTAAATACAAATTAAACAGGTAGGGGGAGAGGGGACATCCCTGACGTGTACCTCGCAGCAGGGGAAAACCAGCTGAAATCAAATTGTTGCATTGAATCCTCGCTGAAGGGCATGTATAAAGGACCCGAATATAATCCAAAAATTTCTCTGGAAAACCAAAATTGGAAAGTACCTGAAACATGAAATTCCACTCCACCCTATCAAAAGCTTTCTCTGCATCTAAAGACACCAGAGATGCTTCCATATCCGGAGTCTGGGATGCAGAAATTAAGTAAAATAGTTTTCTAAAGTGATCCCCTGATGAACGCCCGGCCACAAAACCAACCTGTTACGGACTCACTAGGTCTAACCATGAGGATTTAATTCGGGTGGCCAAGATCTTGGCATAGATTTTAACATCAATATTCAATAGTGAAATTGGTCTATAGTTGCCAACCTGATCTAATGCCTTACCCGGTTTGGGTAGTAAAATAATTCTCGCCTCAAAAAGAGATGGATCTTTTATCCCATGTTCCTGCCAGAAGACAAAGAGTTGCTGCAGCAGCGGTACCAAATGATCTTTGAACGACTTAAAGAAAAGGGCCAGAAACCATCCGGTCCGGGGCCTTATCTAACTTTAGAGCATAAATAGCCGATAATCTCCTTTTGGGAGAGGGGCCACTAGCCTCTGACTGCTCTTCCAGAGTGAAGGAAAGAAACACTCCCAAAATTCCCTTATCTTAGCGTCCCGTCAGAAGAAAGGGGATTAGAGTATACATTTTATAGAAGTCAACAAAATACCTAATATGCCCTCTGGATCAGAAACTGTATTGTTAGTCTCAGGGTGTCTCAGCCCTGCCACACTCTTAGCCGATGTACGTTGTTTTAACTGCCACGCCAGAATTTTGCCAGCTTTACTACCCTGTCCTATATATAAAGCCTTCAATCTAGAGGCTCGATTCTCAACCCCTTCCCGTAAAGTACTTGTGTACAGGCCCTGAGCATAGCTAATTCTTGATCATGACCCATAGATCTCGCATCTTCTCCCATAAACTCCAAAACTTTAATCCTCTCTAAACAATTAGATAAACAGTGCGTCATTTTCTTTTTGCGAACTGATGCAAGTCTAATTAACTCACCTCTCCATATGGCCTTCAAGGCCGACCATGTCTGGTCCACCACACTGATAGAACCCCAATTGGATGAAATTGCATAGGACATAAAGGAACTAAACTGACCTAACAAGTGGGACTCCTTTAATAAGGAATCGTTCAAGGACCATGAATAGATTCTGGGAGGAGCAGATAGTGGACGGCATCGAAACCCAATGGGTGAGTAATCTGAGATTACCCGACTCTCTATAGTAACATCATAAATAAAAGAAAGAACTTGGTAGCTAATCAGGAAGAAGTCAATCCGTGAATAGCTTCTATGAACAGGAGAATAAAAGGTAAACTCTTTAGCAGTAGGATTAATCATCCTCCAAGGGTCGATTAGGCCCAAGGAAGAGGTAAACTCAGCCAACGCCTGCTGGATGGAGACAAAGAGGCGGCTCTATACCACTAACGATCGATACGGTTGGACTGTACCTGATTCCAGTCCCCTCCTAAAATCACTGGGCTATCTGCAAGGGGTGCGATAAGCACAGCCAGCTGGGTAAAGAAAGAGGGTGACTCTTGATTAGGGCCATAAATGGACCCCAAAACTAAACTAACTCCCCCCAGCTTTCCTGTAACTATGACATATCTACCATTAGGATCAGAGAGGACCTCTGAAGGAAAAAAGGGGATTCCTTTAGCCACTAAAATGGCTACCCCTCTTTTGCTGGAGGAGATCCCTGCCCCAAAAACCTGACCAACCCACCTTTTTTTAAATTAGTGGAGCTGCTCCTGGGGCATATGAGTTTCTTGGAGAAAAACTATCGACAGATCAAAACGTGCCAAATGATTTAAAATAACATATTTTTTCCTATTATCCTTCCCCCCCTTTATATTCCATGAAATGATATTCAGGTTGCTAACCATAAAAAAGTTTGACAAGAAAATATAAGGCCACTTGGAAGCTGCCTGCACCCACCCTACTACCCCCCCAATACCCAAACCCTAAAAAGGAAAAACCATTAAACAATTCCCTAGTCATAGCCCAACTATCCCTAAACACTAACCACCCGGCCCTTGGCTGACTCCAAAACCACCAGACCATGGCGTGCACTGTAGTGTGGGTCCCTCCTCCCCATAGCCAGTTAAACACCACATTCCCGAAAAACTCCAAAAAGAAAAGAATTCTTATAAGATCCTTAAATGAGGTGTTGCCCCTTAAGTATGTACTAAGCAGTAACTGTAAGTAAATTAAATCCGTCTCTTAATTCGGCTTGCACATGTAAATAATAAGTATCAAAGTAAATTCCACTAGGGGCAAACGGTCGGCTGCCAAACCAGAGTATGCCTGAAAGTAACATAAATGCAAAAAGTTATGTAAGGACCAAAAATTCCATACAGTAGTTCCTGAACGAAACATTGAGAGTCCCTCACACTATCCAGTTAAGGGATTAACAAGACCTTCCCGAATAACAGTACCCGTACAGCAAAACCCCAGACAAAAGCCCCACTCAGATTTGAACTTGCATTTGGAATAAAGTCTTCCAAAACCTAAATATTAAACGTAGGAAAGAATAAAAAGACATGAAGCAGGTCTCACATAATTACATAGGCTACTGGCTCCATCTAGCGGTTAAAAAACAGATTAGCAGGGCTGCCCCTCTTCCTATAATGATATGCCCTCGTGAATAATGACCCTTTTTCCTTTTCCTTAAAAAATTAAATGCCCTTGAAAAGTCCAAATGCACCAGCATCAAGTGAAGCACTAACACATTAAATCAAATACTCCATCTAGAGTCTTTGAGAGTATAAAAATATGAAATAATGTCCCAACTGTAGATCAATTCAGCCTTTTGGAAATAAATCTGGCATCATCTTGTTGAGGTGTTTCATGGCCTCCTCCGGTGTATCAAAGCGCTTAGAGCCATCCTTAAATGAAATCTCCAGCCTGGCTGGGTAAATCATACGATGTTTGATTCCTGCAACCCAAAGCTTTGATGTAATGGGTCAGAACTTAGATCTTGCTGAACGAATTTTAAAAGTTAAATCCGGAACCACCCGGAGCTTCTTGCCCTCCCATAGAATCGCAGGTATTTTCCTTGCCTCTTTCAATATATGCTCCCGATCGAGAAAAATAAGGAGCTTGAAAATCAGAGGCCTGGGAGGGTCCGTTGAGGGTGGTTTTGCCCTTAAGGCCCAATGGCCCCTTTCAATTATGTATTCCGGCCTGTTAGGCGAGGGCCTGACTGTTTTTGTCAGAAACTTTTGCAAGAAAAGGATTGTGTTCAGGCCCTCTTCTCCCTCTGGGAGCCCTAACAAGACAAGGTTATTACGACGATTCCTTCCTTCAAGATCGTCGAGACAATCCTCCAATTTAGCCACTGCTCTCTTACACCAGTCATGGCTGGGCGAGTTTGTCAATGCTTCTTTCCAAAGATGAAATTCGGCTTCAGCATCGGTAACTCGACGAGCTAGTTGCGCCAGAGCAGGTTTGAAATCAGCTACCTCTTCTATTAATTTGAAGAGAGCATCTTTTATTGTAGATAGTTAGGTTATAAACCGGTAGGGTTAGCTCATCCCTGAGGTTCTATTGGGGACGAACTGCGCCGAGGCCGCTTCGCCTCGAGCTCTTGCAGTGTTTCATCCATCACCTTCCCAATAACCGAAAGAGGTTAGCTTAAGTAGACCACTGGTTTCTCAATCAATTAAATTAAATAAAATTCGCCGGAACGTGAAAAAAAACGAATTTAAAGCGCGAGAGCGGGGAGAGTCCCAAAGCTGCTGCTATCACTCCAGGCACATCACGTGACTCCCCCAGAAATTGTTTCTTAACTATAAGAAGATGAAGACAATGCTGATAACCAGTCACCAGCACAAGAAATTTGTTTCTACCTTTACCATCACTAATAACAAGGCTGATCCACTCGAGCAGGTCCACTCTTTTAAATACTTGGGCGTAATCATTGACGACACCCTGTCTTATGTACAGCACATTGATCATGTTGTAAAAACAGTGAACACCAAACTTGGAGTTCTTTACAGGCACAGGCAGTATCTAACTCCAGATGCCCGCAGGATGGCAGTCTCCTCTTCCATCTTGTCTATTATTGACTACGTACTTGTGGTTTATGGATCGGCATCTAACACTGTGCTCAAACGAGTAAGTACAGACCTCAACAAGGTCTGTAGCCTGGATCTAGGGGCCAGCAATCTCACTGACACCTGCTCCCTCTATGAGCATATTAACTGATTCAGTCTTGCCAACAGAATCAAATACCAAACATGCCTGCCGGGCACGAAATCACTCCTTGGTAAAGCTCCATTGTCCTTCAAAGAACTGCTCCATCCTGGTAGATCCGGTTATTGCACTAGAGGTCAGTCTCGCTGCCCACTAGCCATTCCCTTCAGAAAAATGGTGCTAGGCCAACGGTCCTTCGCCTACAGGGCTCCTTCATGGCTAAATGAGATCCCAGCCCACCTTTTATTCACTAACAGCCTCCCCATCTTCAAGGCGCAGCTAAAATGTCACTTGGCCAAGGCCAGGACCTGTAGTTCCAGGTAACTTGTAGCACTATTCTCCTGTAGCTATGACAAAGCCACTCCCAGGCTGCATTTCCCTGACCTGTGTGCCCCATGCTGTCCTAGTTACTCCTGGGTATAAAACACGTATATCTTCTAGGCTACTGGTCATTTCTCTAACTAGGGCTTCCCATAGCCACAGCCACAGCCAGCTGTTGTGCCATTTTGTTTGCTGTCTTTCTCACAGCACTCTGTATTATGTCTCTCCCTTGCTACAGTTCCTGCTTAAATGTGATCACTTCATAGTACATGTTTATCTCTGGTTTCAATCTGTGAACTGTCCTTCACACTTAACTCTATTATGTTCCTACTCTGTCAGCCATGCACTCGAATTTTATACCCTTAGGTGGTATTGTTGTATTCTTGTTCTGATAATTTGTGTGCTTGCATTCTGACATGGAACCTTTGGAAAAGAGCTTTTCCTCAAAGGTTTTTGGCGAATACTAAAATAAATAAATAAAAAATAAAACATTATGTATGAATCAAACTGTTCTTAGTAGTTAAAAAATATCCCAGATCAGGTTTTAGAAGAAAGGTAGGGAAGAATGGGCAGTTTATCACCTAATGAGTGCATTATTCATATGATCTTAGATTAACTGAAACATTTTACAAAATGTGGTCACCATTTAAGAAGCATAGATAGCTAAACATAATTCTATAACCAGCACTAAATAATTACAGAAGATAAGGTTCCTTCATTTTAAGAATGTTTTCATTCAGTTCTGACACTCTTAGTTAGTAAAGCATTAGGTAGTATTAAGACTCCACTGTGGATGCATGGAACGACCTTCCTGAGGAGGTTGTGGGGTCAAAAACAGTGGGGGAATTCAAGAATGCACGGGACAGACATAAGGCAAGTCTTGTGGGGGGTAGGAGGATGTAGGCTGTTGGTTAACTACGACCTGCAGCTTATCTATTAGGTAGATAAATGGGCAGACTAGGTGGGCCAAGCGGTCCTTATCTGCCATCAAAGTCTATGTTTCTATGTGTCTAAGACTTTTAATTAATTACTAATTGTATTAATTTATTGTATTGTTTGCATCTGATTAGGAACTCTAAACATCTTATCTTCTTCCTGAGATTTTTATTGTTTCATCTTGTATCTATTTCGTTTATGTGTAATGTTTCAATAAAAACAATACTGAAAAAGCCAGTATTTCCCATTTAAATCTACATAGTAAAACAATATCAAGTTTAGTTCAAGGTAAATTTAAATTAAAATAGGGGAAAAAACTGATAGGGACTTCAAGAGGCAATTTACACTGAAAGTACACAAACCATAATGGCCCACACAGTGCGACTTGGACTAGCATTCTGTAGAGACAGACACTCTGCAGAGGGACAATTTCATACAAAACTATTTGGTCCTGATATTCAAAAATGGACAATGTGGAGTGCAAAGATTTACACTACACTTTGGCCAGGAGTTGAAGAATGCTATATTTAGTCAGATAGTGCTTCAGCACTATCTGACTGAAAATACGGGCGTTTCAGCACAGCGCTAAGTCAGGCAGCACTGCCTGACATGGAGCCCTGCTGTGCAGGGAATAGCGCCACCAGCCACAATAGTGCTGAAATGTTAAGCACAATATTCAAAGGGCCCATGCAAATGAGCCCATTTAGCATGCAAGTCACTAAGGGGTCATTTACATGCCCATAATGGGTTCATTTGCATGGTAAGAATGACAGGTTAATGCAGTTTTGCCCCCACCCTGATTGCCCAGTCCCATAGATGTATGAAATTCCCTTGAGCCCAGTGGTTCCCTTCCCTCTGATCACCAGCCTGTCATGTAATTAATGAATCCCTGGTGTCCAGTGGTCCCCCCACTCTCCAATTGCCAGTCTGTGAATGAGTTAGCTTATCCCTGGTACCCAGTGGTCCCTCTTCCCCTTGATCACTGTGCCATGAATGAGGGTATCTAATCCCTGGTGCCCAGTGGTCCCCCACCCTCCGATCATCATACCATGAATAAAGTACCCTATCCCTGGTGCCTAATGGTCCCCCCACCCCCAGTCACTGCACCATAAATAAGGTATTCTATCCCTTGAGCCTCATGCCTCCCCACTCTCTGATCACTGGCCGACCATGTAATTATGAATCCCTGGTGGCAAACAAAGAAAGTATCTCTGTACTGTACAGAGGATGTGCACCCTGGACAATACATAAAATGTGTGCTCTCTGTGAATTTGAATATGGCTGCTGGCTGAGAAGGTGTGATGAGGTCTGTGTTAGTCACCATATAGGCTACTGTGTCACCAATGATTCAGGTAAGGGGAGTTGGCAGGGTTGGTGGTCAGTGCTGCAGTGGGGGGAGCCACTAGACACAAGGGATTACTTCATGATAAAGGCAGACACAGAGACTGGAGGCTGGGTGGTACCAGGACACATCAGGGAATAGTTTTTTTTTTTTGCCATGCACCTTACATCATAGTAACAGCATAAACACAAGACTGAATGTTGTTTTTGTTAGGGAGCTAGGGACCAGGGGCTGGGAAGACCACTGTATGCCAGACAATATGTCTGCCTAAAGGGGCTGGGGATCAGAGAATGGGAGGGATCACTGGATGCCATAGATATCTCTTACCCATATTGACTGGGGCCAGAGGGGATTGGGACACTGGGCATGAGGGGGACTATATTTGTTTAGCTGACCAGAGATTGGAGTGAGGGGGACCCATTAGGCACCAGAGGGACTTTATTCTCACATCAGGCCAGCAAAAGGAGTAGGGGACCACTGGGCACCAAGGATATTTTCTTCATTTATCAGGATATTGATCAGAGGGAGGGGGGACCATTTGGCACCTGAGATTTATTAATTAATTACATGTCAAGATGGTAAGCAGAAGAAAGGGGGGCCACTGGGCCTCAATGAGACTTTATTCATTTACTGGGACAGTGAGCAGAGAGAAGGGGGACCACTAGGCACCAGGGGGTCTTTTTTCATTTATTGGGACAGTGATCATAGGGAAGTGGGACCACTGGGCACCAGGGAGTTTTTATTTAGGTAGTTGTAACCTATGGGTTACCCCAGGGGTTGGGATGATAGTATTTTTGTGTTATTAGCACTGTGCGGTGTCTCCATATGTAACCCCCTACCTGGGACCTGAGTTCAGAGAGAAAACTGTTGCTCAATATTTTGGCTAGGTTTGACTTCCATTCAGGGGGCACCCAAGTAACTCCAGGCACAGTAAGCAATAACTGTAATGTCCAAACCAGGAGTGGTATTCTAAAGTGTGGCTTTTATTCACAACCAACAGAATAACAAAGCATAGATGGACCCCCACGGGGCTACACTCTGGGTAATGCAGATTTATGGAGATCAGAACACATCCTCATACAGTGTAGCCCTCAGGTTTTGAAACACACTGGGCACTCAGCCTGAACTTGTACTCTTCTCTGGGTTTCTCTGGCTCGGCTCCCTTGCCAGCCCTTGGACTACCTTCCTTCCATGGTTCGGCTTTCATGCCAGCCCTTGGACTACTTTCCATATAGCATGGATCATTTCTTGGAGGCTCCCTAAACCTCCTCTGAGTACTTCTGGCTCCTTCAGGGAACCTTCTTCAACATTCCCACATCTGGGTACTTTCCTCAGGCACTGGCCAAGTACCTAAGAGAAAGCAGCAGGTGTCCCAAAGCGAACCCGTAGAGGTGACTGCTCGCACCAGATGGGGGAGTCTCCCACCTCTTGCTCCCATACCTGGCCATTCCTCTGGACTTTAACACCTCATCTCTGAAAACACTTTACTGTGTAGATTCTCTTTAAATGTATGTCACATTTAATATACTGTTTTTTCCATCCCACATGTGCTGAACTTGAAACATACTTAATGAGTGGTTGTGTCCATTTCTCTAGACCCCCACAGAGTTAAACAGTCCAATTCCCACAACTTTGAAAACTGTACTTGGCTGTCTTTTCCTGACCCGACAGTAACAGTCACTTAACTTCTTCTTATCTCAGGTGAAAACATATTGGCCCTTTAGCAGAGCAAACTTACCCCTTGGTTGCAAGTGCCCCACAGGCTTTTTTTCTCTTCAAAGAAAATCTCAACAAACCACAGGTGCCTCAGCACGAACCTAGATTTAGGCAGCTTATTCTTCCTCTAGCTGGACCAGGGGATTGCCCCTGGAAGTAGGCAGAATCCTTCCCCCCATCTCTGCAGGAATGGGGCCCCGAACCTTTGTAAGTGGTCACTACCATTTCACTTGGTTCTTCTTGTGTTCCTCTTCAGATGAGAACATACACCTCAAACAAAAATATAGCTCTTTGTCAGAGCTGAGGGCTCTGAGGGCCTGCAGCTGCAGCACACTTCCTCCCTCTTCGACACTCTACTACAGGACTAACTTCAAATTCCCCAACATTCTATCCTAACCTCCAGCTGCAACATTCCAGTGTGGCTTATGCAATTGTGACAGTTCTAAAATGATGTCATCCCTCAGTCTCAGCTGAGACTGAGAACAGAGTGAGACAGTGTGAAAACCATTTAACTGGAATTTCACAAGCTGCCTTCCCTGCCTGCCACTAGGTCTAACTGGGATTCTTGTAATCCTGGGTAACAGGGGGGTTACATAGTCAGTGGTGATCTCAGGGAGGGAGGGAATGACTGGGCACCAGTGAGTATTTACTTAGTGCCAGGAGGGTGATCGGAGGGGGGCCACAGTCCAACAGGGGGCTGGTGTGCTCCCCTATTGGCCCCCTGGGTAAGTGGCAGCAGTAACTCTGACAGGCACTAGGGCTGCCCGGAGTAAGATGGGGTTTCATTCAGCAGTATTTGTTCTGCACAATATGACCACACTAGCCCCTTCTGTGAAGCACAAATCCACTGAATATAGGGTTACGTGGGTATTCCTGTCCCTACCCATCCCTTTGCCCTCCTGCATACATTATGTATTGCGTGAGCACTAGCCCTGTTTCCCCATGCAACCACCTCTTTTGAATATTGCACTCCAACACAAAACCTGGTTTGTACAGGTAAACACCCATTTGTTTCACCACAAACTTTTGAATATTGGGCCCCTGATTTTTAAAAATTTCCCAGTTTATATATTTAATTTTCTCACATTCTTACCACAAAACCCATTTTAAAAGAAAAAAACATACTGGAAAGCTGTTTGTGTTGACTGAAGACACTTGGCCTGCAGCATCATGCCTTGAAATTAGCAAGGAGCATCTTGGTTGTAGAGGACTCAATGACTGGGGAAGAAGGTGGTGTGCAGAAGGGGAAAGTGAAGAGGTACAGTATGATCAGATGCTTTCCTGATGCATCAGCCATTAGTGATATGAAAAGGATAGACAGGATGATAATGGAGGGTAGAAGGGAGTTGGAGTGCTGGTACACTTGGGTACCAAGTATCTGATGAATCAGTCTATGGAGTCAGTGAAGCATAATTTCTTTAAGGCTAAGGGACAGATTGAAGGTGCACTCAGCTTCCCTGAACTTTTCTGAGGTCCTCCACAACTGAGGTAGGGAGAATTGGAACTACTGAATGAGGAAAGAGGAGATAAAAGAGTTTAATGGGTGGTTGAAGGGTGCTTTCAGTAGGAGGGGTACAACTTTGTGAGGTATTGGAGGGACATCTTGGACAAGATGCTCTTTAGAGGTGATGGGCTTCATCTAGCAAGAGATGGACCAGTGCACTGAGGCAGAAGGTTGACATCTACATTGGTAGACAGTTACAGTGACGCCAGCCAAGATACAAAGCACTAATGCTGCAGTATATCATGAAATGCTGCAGTATGCTGCAGGGAACAGTGTAGTTCAATGGCAATTAAGCACATATGTACTGCAGTATTTTGTGACATGTCATTCTCTGCAAGTTACTGGTTTGCATTGTGGCTGGTTCTGCTGTAAACTGATGAAGGGAAGCTGAGGCTAGGGAACCCAATAAAAAGGAAGAGAAAGCGGGGAACCTAATAAGGGCTCTCCTTAACTGGGGGCTAGAAACACTGGTAAGAGAGGAAGCAAAGAAGTAGCTCATGAAGTGCTATTAGTTCAGTAGTTCATGAAGTTTCTTCTATCTAGTGATAAGAATACTGTCTAAATTGAATTCTGCAATACCAGAACAAGGACTGGAAAACAATCTAGGAATCTAAGATCAAGAATTGCTTGAAATATCTGGTTACTTAATTACATTTTACTGGCCTTGCCTACATCTGCTCTGTTTTTGGTTTTATTCTGACTATCTGGCCGTTAAATTAATATGGTACTATTAAAAGCTTATGATGCTATAAAGCTTAGAAATGAAACAGTTGTTATGGCTAGAAAGCCAAAGAAAACTAAAGCTGAAAAAACTATTGACTTCTTTAATGTGTCAGATAGTGTGCTTACAACTTCTTCTCCTAAACAGAAAATACCTGTACTAAAAGAGGGCCATGCTGGTGATTATTTGATGGAAACCATGAGGGAACTAGAATCCCAGAAAGTCAGCTTAACTGGAAATTTGGTTTCTGCAAACTCAATAGGAGAAGTTTATGCTATTGACCCTGAAGGAAAGAACCTTATAATATCTAATAATATTAGTGATGACTATTTAGCAGATTATGAAACATTTTTAACCGCATTTTTAAATAAAGGAAGTAATGGACTAGAGGAAAAAGTCACTATTCAGACTAATGTACAGGCCATTATTCATACAACTGAAGGGAGTAAGGCCAGGAATAGTTTTATAATTGCCCTAATTGTTTTAATTGTGACCCTCATGCAAATTGTAATACACAGACCATTATGCTGCTAAGTAGACAGCTTTCAGAAATTAAAACTGTTCTGGTCAGTACTAATTTAACACTAGGTTCAGTAATGAAGCAATATAAAGAACAAAAAGAACAGTTAAAAGAATTTGTAGATGTAATCAAAACCCTGCTTAGGAAGATGGACGAGGGAAATCTGCATAAAAAAAAAAACATAAAAGAAATGACAGAGGAGATTGCAGAAAGAGAACATAGGGAGATGCATGCACTATAGGAGCAAACACAAAAAATGAGACTTTTTACAACAAGACTAGTAAAAAACAAGGGAAAAGGAAAAGTCAGAAAAAATATAAAGAAAAAGGAGTCCAAACAATGGCCAGAAGGATATAAAGGGGAGACTATTTAACAGAAAAGACAATATAGAAATGGTGATGAATCAACTGAATAACTCACAGAGTGAGATATTACCAACAATTTATCTTAAAGGGGTCCCAAAATCTATTAGGGAAACTCCATTCTCACTCAAGGTAGCAGTGTATAATATTATTAAGAGTGCTGTGAGGTCCAAATTTGTGTGGCAAGATCTTTCTTCTGTATATAGATATAAAACACTTCCTGATAGAGGTATAGTTTGCTTAGTATTGAGGAACTATGCAGCTAGGGAACAGGTGCTAAAGATACAAAATGATATACAGAAACTGGGTGTGAATATAGACATTACTTCCAGGAATTTGGCAATGAACATGAATTTGAAACACACACATAAAGGCCGAAAAGATGAAAAGCGTACAGTAAAGGTAAGGAATCTGCTACAACAACCAACTATAATACAATACTTAGGGAAACTGCAGGTCATGGAATATGAACTAAAGGCCTCTCCATTATTATTGGAGGGAGAAAACAATGGGGACAAAGAATACATAGTAGTATTGTACTAGAGGACACTACTGAGTATGAAGAGGAAGGGTCATTATTGGGAAATAAGAATTACACTACTGTGAGATGCTGTAAAGAGGTGAATTCCCTATCTTCAATTTCTGATGATACAAGATTAGCTTTTTCAGATTGAGTTGGAGATACCATCAGGCCATCTAATAAAGGGACCATACTTCATACCCCATCTATTACATTCTTATCCTGGAATATTGCAGGTGTGAATGGGAAAACCGATGATGGGGCTTGGTTAGTGTGACAGGCTGGCCTATGGTATATGAAAAGGCAACACGCTGTGTTTCAGGTTCACAGAACAAAATGCACTTTTATTGCTTCAAATGTGAGGTGTTACTCCAGAAAATCATAATCAGGTAGTTCAACTTCCCCAGCCTGGTCTGGTAACATAAATATTAACATAAAACAGTTCTTTCAGACTGATTTGACAAAGGAATCTTTGCACCACTTAAGTGGGCCAGCAGTTTGTTCAAAATACAGTCTTAAATGAGGCACAAACAGTTTCTCCTTTTAGCCTTGTCTTCAGGCAGTTCTCAGCAGTAGATTCTACTCACTGTTATTGGCTCAACCGGCTAAACTAGTCCTTGACTTCAGAATCCTGTGCTCCAGGCATGGTCTGGTTCTCAGTATCAGGCTTCAGCTATTTTTCCCCAATGGCTCTCTGCATAACTTAAAACTTTCTCTTTGGTTTCAGCTCTGGTTCCTCTCTCACAGGGCAGCAGCTTCCAGCTTCTCTCTCTCGATGAATTCCCCTGCCTTTTTTCAGTCTCTCAAATTGGCCACACCTGTGGAGGCACCCCCCCCTTTGCCTGTTTCAGTCTCTACATTTCCTCAGTTTCATCCTAGGGGTTAACCCCTTATTACCCAGTGTGGTGTTTACCCTGTCACAGTTAGACATAATTAAAAAGTATGCTATTATATTATTCCAGGAAACCTGGCTAGAAACTGATAAAGAGGTATTAATTACAGGTTTAAGAAAATTTAGATTCCTGGATTTAAGAATAATATGAAGGGTAGATGTAGAGGTGGCCTGATGGTTCTTATTAATACACATTAGAAAATACATATTGTGAAATACAAAGTTTCTCCCCATCATAACTGGATTGTACTGGAAGTAATTGTTGGAGAGTCTGAGACCTATGTTTTGTTTAATGTCTATTTTTTCCCCTCATTATCTAGTTTAGAATGTAAGTGGCACTTGGATGTATTATCTAAATGCTTAAATTAATATTGCTTTAGTATGCATAATATGCACTTTATTCTATTAGGAGATTGGAATGCATTTATTGGAAGTTGTAATGAATTCGATTGTTTTGTGAATTTACATGATATAGGCAATTATGGGGACTTACCAGTAAGGCAGTCTAAGACTGGGAAGGTTGACATTAAGGTAAATTATTAGAATTTATTGTGGAAAATAATTTATGTATTTCAAATAGACGCTCTAAGGCTGACTGCCTGGGTGTAAACACTTTTTCAACTAAGACCGTTGGTTCCATTTTGGACCTTGCATTGGTTGATGTTGCCTCCTATTTTTTTAAATGTTGATTTTGAGGTACTTACTGAACATTTCTCTGACTATTTTCCCCTGCTAGTTACAATAGAATATGGACATATAAAAGAAATAAGTTATGATATATCAAATGAGGTAGAATTAGATAATCATATGCAACTCATTAAAAAGAGAATAAAATGTGATCCTCTGATAAAAAATAATATTGATATTTTACAAAGGGATATGGTGACTTTAAAATTAAAACAGGCAATTACATGTGCTAAAGATTATTAAGCACTTTGAAAAATTGAATGTTTATTTTAGCAATAATACAAAAACCAAAAATCAGATTTCTAGGGCAGAAGATAGGGTACTGAGAAAAAATCCTTGGTATAATTATGAATTTAGGAAATATAAAAGGTTTCCAAAGTGCAGGTTCCCAGTACATGCAAGCCCATAAAGAAGGACGCTGTTATTCTTATTCCACTTAAAAAGGCTTCATTTTAATATATAAAAAGGAACACACACAAATAAAAACACCAATATCTTGTCTTACATGTTTTGGGCAAAGCCCTTTAAATATAAAAGGTTATTGAATAAAATGGCAGTCTACTTAGGAAGAATACATAGTTAATTTTTAATAAGGCATTATCTTTTTTGAGAGGGGAGTATATGACACTTATTAGACAAAGAAAAGTTGATTATAATGCTAAATTATGTACCTTGTTGCAATCTGCAATTGATGAAAAAAATTCACAAGATTTTTGAAAGGTAAATACATATGCTGAACATGGCCATTTTAGAAATATAGAGGCTGTTATTCCTGAAGATGAGTGAATTATGCATTTTGCTAATCTATATAGTAATGATAGTATTGATACCTCTAATATGAGGAACTTTAAACCAAGGTTTGAGGAAAATGAAGAATATGAATCGTATAGTTTTACTGAGTTTGAAATTAATAATGCCATCCTTGCACAAAATAAAAATAAGGCACCAGGTTGGATGGTATTTCAGCAGAGCCATATCAGAATGATGTAACATGGTGGTTAGGCATTTTTAAACATTTATTTGAGTATGTAAAAAAATCAGAAATAATCCCAAAATCTTGGAAAGAAGCAGAAATAGTTCCAGTCCATAAAAAGGGGATATGTGTTCCCCAAAAAATGACTGTCCTATTGCTCTCCAGAATATTTCAGCAAACATTTTCTGTCAAACTTTATTGTATGAGCTTAATCAATGGATAAAAGAAAATAATATTCTAAGTAATTGACAGTTTGGATTCAGGAAAGATTTATTAACTATTGACTGCATTTATATCTTGGACCACCTGTTCAGAAAGTGTAGGAAAAAACAATCAACCCCTATTTCTAGAATTTCTTGACTTGACTTCTGCATTTGATAATGTAAATAGAAAGATCCTATGGGAGATCCTCTTAAGTTTGGGTATAAATAAGAAGGTCTTGGTGCTGATTAAGCAATTATGTACAAATACAACTATACAGATTATGTATTCTACAGATGGTAAATTATCATCTCCCATTCTAATAGATGGGGGAATAAAACAGGGGTGCTTATTGTCCCCTGTTTTGTTTAATTTATATATTGATCAGGTGGTACAAGATCTTGATATGCATGATACAGAAGCACCAAAGATATTAAATTCTAAGGTTAATGTTATCCTTTATGCAGATGACATTCTTCTCCATTCTAAACCCACAGTAGAACTGCAAAAAGCCTAGTCTTGTTTGACTACTACTCTTTGAAGTTTAGATTTAAATATAATTATAGAAAAATGAAAGATATTGGTTATAAATAAACCTAAGAAGTTGAGTTATAAATGGTCTATAAATAACATGATGCTGGAAGAAGTAAACAGCTATCTTTACTTGGACACTTTGGGCCGGATATTCAAACTGCACCTGAAAAGTGCGCAACAGCAAGAGCAAGCACAAGTCACTTGCGCACATGCGCAATCGTCGCGATATTCAAACATGGAGCAAGGCCAATTGCACAAGCAGCCAACGTCTGAATATCGCACAAACTGCGCCATAGCGTAATCAGGGAGGGGAAGCTGAGCAGATATGATGCGCCATAGTGCAACCAGGAAGGGGAAGCTGAGCAGATACGATGTGCCATAGCGCAAGAAGTCCAGCCCAGCTGAGCAGTCCAGAGGCCCATAGGGCAAGCAATGACACCCCCAGCAGCATAGCAATGGAACAGCACAACCAGGGAGGTAGGCAGAGACCCAACACACATGCCACAGATGGGCACAGGGACATACTGCAGAACTAACAATGCACCCCCACACCCCAAGAACAGCATAACTGGGGAAGGACGGAATATCAACCAGCCCATGGGGACAAGCATATAGAAACATAGAAGTTGACGGCAGATAAGGACCGCAAGGCCCATCCAGTCTGCCCATTTCTTTTTCTACCTTATAAATGTGCCATCGGCCTTTGCGATGTCAGTGACCTATCTATTCATAGTCATTTGTATTGCTCCCTTATGCCTATCCCATGCCTGTTTGAAACCCTGCACTGTATTCATAGCCACTACTTCTTGTGGTAAGCCATTCCATGCATCTACCACCCTTTCTGTGAAAAAGAATTTCCTCACATTCCCCCTTAATCGGCCTCCCTCTAATCTCATGCTGTGTCCTCTTGTCCTGCTATTTTTCTTATATTTAAACATGTTAGACTCTTTCACCTTGTTTATGCCCTTAAGGTGTTTAAATGTCTCGATCATATCACTCTCTCCCTCCTTTGCTCAAGGGTATACATATTGAGCTCAGTTAATCTGTCCTCATGTGTCTTCTGATGCAGTCCCTGCACCATTTTGGTTGCCCTTCTCTGGACTGCCTCAATTTGGTTAATGTCCTTGTGAAGGTGTGGCCTCAATACTGCACGTCAGTACTCCAGATGAGGCCTAACAATGTCTTGTACAGAGGATTATTACCTCCTCTTACGACTTGTGATACCCCTACTAATACACCCTAACACCCCCTAGCCTTACCTACTGCTTTAGAGGTCTGCTTGATGATTTCAGGTCATCAGTGATGATGATGCCCAAGTCTCTTTCTTCCTTTGTGACTGCTAGCAACTCCCTCCCAGCCTATAAGTGGCTTCAGGGTTTCTCTTCCCTATGTGCATGATTTTGCACTTCTTTGCATTAAATCCCAGTTGCCACTCTTCTGACCATTCTGCTAGTTTATCCAGATCTCTTCTCATTCTGCCCACCCCATCTGGATCATCTACTCTGTTGCAGATCTTGGTGTCATCTGCAAACAGACAAGCCTTACCCTCTAGTCCATCTGCTAGGTCACTAATGAAGATGTTGAATAGGACTAGCCCCAGGACTGATCCCTGAGGTACCCACTTGTGACTTGCATCTCTTCTGACTGTATACCATTTACCACCACTCTCTGTTTTCTGCCAGTCAACCAGTTTGCCACCCAGTTGACCAACTTCTGACCCACCCCGAGCCTACCTAGCTTATTTATCAATCTTCTATGTGGAACAGTGTCAAAAGCTTTGCTGAAGTCAAGGTAGGCGACATCAACTGCTCCCTTGGTCCACCACTCTGGTTACCCAGTCAAAGAAATCTATGAGATTAGTTTGACAGGACCTTCCTTTGTAAACCCATGCTGTCTTGGATCCTGTGCCCCTATGGATTCCAGGTGTTGCACTATCCTTTCCTTAGGAGTGCTTCCATAATCTTGCCCACTACTGAGGTAAGACTGACCGGTCTGTGTTTCCCGCCTCCTCCCTGCTACCACTCTTGTGGAGTGGGATCACATGAGCCCTTCTCCAGTCTTCTGGGACCTCTCCTGTGCTCAGAGACTCACTAAACAATTCTGCTAATGGCTCTGCTAGTTCCTCCTTTAGCTCCTTAAGTACCCTGGGATGTATGCCATCAGGTCCATTGCCTTATCCACCCTGAGCTTAGCAAGCTCTTGTAGAACCCTTTCTTTTGTGAAGGAGTAGTGCTCACCTCCCTCCCCTGTGTCCATGATGCTGAGCTGTGGGCCCTGGCCTACCTTCTCTTCAGTGAATACTGAGCAAAAGTATCTATTTAGGATAGATGCCTTTACAGGGTCCTCCTCCTCACATGCTCCTTTTCTCCATTAAGCTTAGCAATACCCCCTCTGGACTTTCTCCTTTCACTAATGTATCTATAGAAAGTCTTGTCACCTTCTTTTACTGTTTGTGCTAGTGTTTTCTCAGTTTGGGACTTTGCCTGCCTTACTGCCTACCTGCTTCCCTTAGGGCAGTTTGGTATGCCCCTATCTTCATCCGCTGTGTTCCTTATATTTCTGAAGGCCAGCCTTTTGGCTCTGACCTTTTCTGCTACTGTATTTGAGAACCAAAGTGGTTTCCTTCTTCTTTTGCACTTCCTTTTCTGTCTAACACAATGGGATGTTGCTTCAAGTATTGTATCCTTAATGCTTGCCCACTTTGCCTGTACCTCCTCACCTGTGTTTCTTTTTGCCAGGGCTAGCTTAACTCTGTTGGCCATCTTATCAAAGTCAGCTCCTCTGAAGTCCCATATTTTTGCCTTGGAATGGGATGATTTAGATGTAGTAGCCAAATTGAACCATACCATGTGATGGTCACTGGCCCCCAGGTGACCTTCTACCTGGAGATCTGTGATCCCTTCTTTTAGTCAGTACTAGATCTAGGATAGCCCTGTCTCTTGTGGGTTGCTGTACCAGTTGTTTGAGGCCCTCCCCCTGCAGGGAATCCACTATGAGTCTAGTTCTGGCAGATGTTCCTGCTGGTATTGACCAATCTGTATCTGGCATGTTGAAGTCTCCCATTATCAGAACCTCCCTTTAGCTGTCATGTTTTGTATATCTTCTAACAGTAATGTGTCTATGTCCTCCCTCTGGTCTGGGGCCTGTAGACAACCCCAGTTCTTATGGCTGTCCCATTTCCTGTTTCAGGGTGACCCACAGTTCTTCTGGCTCCTTATGTGTATTCTGAATTTCTGTAGCTTTGATATTTTCATTAACATACAGGGCCACTCCTGCACCTCGGTCTCTTCTGAACAATACATAGCCAGGTACTGAAGTCTCCAAGTGTGGTTACTGGTAAACCACGTCTCACTAATTGCTACTATGTCCAGTTTAGCCTCTGACATTATTGCCTGCAGGTCTGGGATCTTATTTCCCAGGCTGTGAGCATTTGTGTACATGATTTTCCATTGGCCAGATTTTGGTGTGTTAGTTGTTGGGTGAGGTTTGGCATTACCCCTGTGCATCGTATGGGGAGACAAACCTTTTTTCTTACCTGGTGATGCAAATGAATGGCAAACACACTGAATTCCAGTTTGACCACTAGCTGAGGGGGGAGGGGTGTTCTTCCCATTCAACGTATGGGGTGCTGCACCCCTCTCCCCATTTGCTAGTTTAAATATTCTGCAAAGACGTCAAAACTTCTGCCCCAATGCACTGACTCCCTCTTTAGTCAGATGCAGTCCATCAAATTTAAAGAACTTTCGCTCCCAGAACTGTTGCCAGTTCCTACAAATCTGTGTCCTTTTCCTGGCACCAGTCCTTGAGCCATGTGTTTAGCTCCCTATCTCCCTTCTCTGACCTTCGTCCATCTGCTCCCTTCTCCCAGACTGGCAGGATCTCTCAGAGAAGGAGATGCCAGACGAAATAGATGATGGTTTGTCACCCAGCCTAGTCAGGTGTTCCTTGGTCTCCACAACTGACCGGCTGGCGGAGATCATTAGTCCCTATGTGTACTAGGACATCAATGTTTTCTCCTGCTTTGTGAACAATTTTAGCAATGCGGTCAGTGTCTCTCCATGCTGATGTACCTGGGAGACATCTGACCATCACCCTGGCTGGAGATGGGTATCAACTCCCGAATCATGGAGTCTCCTATGATCAGAAGTTTTTGGATTTCCTTTGTGCTAGTTTAGTTTTGGTTCCTGATTTGGGTGAGTATTGTTGTGCTAGCTCCTGTGCGGGTGTTCTGCTCTGCAGTGTCTTCTGCCTCTTTATTTGATTTCAGAGATGAGGCAGATACCTGTTTGTAGTGTTTATATGGTTTTGGAGGTAATGTGTTGGAGAGCAGAGAGTGATGGGGCACCTGATTTGCTCCTCCTAACCACCTGCCAACCTCCTGGACCAACTACCCTCTGCGGTTGAGGTTTTTCTGTTGGATGCTGGGAAATGGCGGGTGGTTCTTATAATGTATTTCCTCTTCAATATGAAATTTGAGGCGTGCAATCTCTGCCCATGCTGCCCGGAGCTGAGACCTAAGATCTCCAAGGCCAGCATGAGGACAGTGTCCTAAATCCTGTAAGAATGTCCTTCTGAAAATTGTTCCACAGTACCTGCAGTTAATGAAATCCATTCCAAATAAGTTGCTGGGTTTGTAACCTAGTCAGAGTAATTAGAAGGAAAAAAATGCAAGTAATGGTTTAATTGTGCTTTGTTTAACTTGTTATAACAAGTTAAATTACTAGTGCCCTGTAAATGAGATCACCTTGTGGAGGCCCACTGATCCGCCCTTCCTGCTCTGCCACAGGAAATGTCACAACTGTGGTACCCTATAAAGGAGTGTAGAGTGGGGTGGTTGGGGATGGGGTGGGTGGCTGGGCCCTTCCCTGCCTAAAAGAAGAACCACAGGACGAAAGAACAAGGAGGTAAGAGCAGAAACAATCAGTCAACAACAAATGCAATAACCCGAAAGCTTATCCTAATGTTAGATAAAACTGTAAAACCTGTAAAGCACCACCTGTAATAATTTCAGAGAAGATATACCCTGTAAGAAACACTTTGCTCCAGAGAAAAATAAAGCAGTAACAGAAGATATACCTTGCAAAAGACAATTTGAATCAGAAGATTACAGCAGTAATCTGTTAGCATACACCTGTAGGCACACCTTGTAATAATGCAGAAGAAGGTATACCAGCAACAACAATTTGAATCAGAGAAAAATAAAGCAATGAAATGTTAGCAACAAACAGTAGCAATCCCTGTGAGTAAAAAATTAAAACACCACCACACAGTAAATCTGCTTAGCCAAACTAAGTCTTAATCCTTCTCCCTTGCTCTGGTAAATTTCTCTACTCTGCCTTTCAAGCAGTCTTAGAAGGAAAGAGCTCAGGTGAAGCTAGGTGCCTTGGCCAGCAAACCAAGTCTTCTACCTCCAAGATATCAACTAACCTGACTTTTTAACCCTTCTTTCTGTTGGAAATTACTGACAGTTTGCCAGCTCCACCCCCACATACACACCTAATCCTTTGGAAGAGCTGTGGGAGGAAAAGCAATTAGCTCCTTCAATGTGAGAAGGAGACTGAAACACCTCTGAGACAACAAACCTTTTCAACAAACAAAAATAAAACACAGTGTCAAACAGTAATTTTGCTTAGCCCAATGATAAAAAAGTCACAAAAATGTAAGCTCCACCTGTAATACAGTAATTTCAGAGAAGATATACCCTGTAAGAAACACTTTGCTCCAGAGAAAAATAAAGCAGTAACAGAAGATATACCTTGCAAAAGACAATTTGAATCAGAAGATTACAGCAGTAATCTGTTAGCACACACCTGTAGGCACACCTTGTAATAATGCAGAAGAAGGTATACCAGCAACAACAATTTGAATCAGAGAAAAATAAAGCAATGAAATGTTAGCAACAAACAGTAGCAATCCTGTGAGTAAAAATAAAAACACCGCCACACAGTAAATCTGCTTAGCCAAACTAAGTCTTAATCCTTCTCCCTTGCTCTGGTAAGTTTCTCTACTCTGCCTTTCAAGCAGTCTTAGAAGGAAAGAGCTCAGGTGAATCTAGGTGCCATGGCCAGCAAACCAAGTCTTCTACCTCCAAGATATCAACTAACCTGACTTTTTAACCCTTCTTTCTGTTGAATTACTGACAGTTTGCCAGCTCCACCCCACATACACACCTAATCCTTTGGAAGAGCTGTGGGAGGAAAAGCAATTAGCTCCTTCAATGTGAGAAGGAGACTGAAACACCTCTGAGACAACAAACCTTTTCAACAAACAAAAATAAAACACAGTGTCAAACAGTAATTTTGCTTAGCCCAATGATAAAAAGTCACAAAATGTAAGCTCCACCTGTAATACAGTAATTTCAGAGAAGATATACCCTGTAAGAAACACTTTGCTCCAGAAAAATAAAGCAGTAACAGAAGATATACCTTGCAAAAGACAATTTGAATCAGAAGATTACAGCAGTAATCTGTTAGCACACACCTGTAGGCACACCTTGTAATAATGCAGAAGAAGGTATACCAGCAACAACAATTTGAATCAGAGTAAAATAAAGCAATGAAATGTTAGCAACAAACAGTAGCAATCCCTGTGAGTAAAAAATAAAAACAACACCACACAGTAAATCTGCTTAGCCAAACTAAGTCTTAATCCTTCTCCCTTGCTCTGGTAAGTTTCTCTACTCTGCCTTTCAAGCAGTCTTAGAAGGAAAGAGCTCAGGTGAAGCTAGGTGCCTTGGCCAGCAAACCAAGTCTTCTACCTCCAAGATATCAACTAACCTGACTTTTTAACCCTTCTTTCTGTTGGAAATTACTGACAGTTTGCCAGCTCCACCCCCACATACACACCTAATCCTTTGGAAGAGCTGTGGGAGGAAAAGCAATTAGCTCCTTCAATGTGAGAAGGAGACTGAAACACCTCTGAGACAACAAACCTTTTCAACAAACAAGAATAAAATAAAACACAGTGTCAAACAGTAATTTTGCTTAGCCCAATGATAAAAAAGTCACAAAAATGTAAGCTCCACCTGTAATACAGTAATTTCAGAGAAGATATACCCTGTAAGAAACACTTTGCTCCATAGAAAAATAAAGCAGTAACAGAAGATATACCTTGCAAAAGACAATTTGAATCAGAAGATTACAGCAGTAATCTGTTAGCACACACCTGTAGGCACACCTTGTAATAATGCAGAAGAAGGTATACCAGCAACAACAATTTGAATCAGAGAAAACATAAAGCAATAAAATGTTAGCAACAAACAGTAGCAATCCTGTGAGTAAAAAATTAAAACACCACCACACAGTAAATCTGCTTAGCCAAACTAAGTCTTAATCCTTCTCCCTTGCTCTGGTAAGTTTCTCTACTCTGCCTTTCAAGCAGTCTTAGAAGGAAAGAGCTCAGGTGAAGCTAGGTGCCTTGGCCAGCAAACCAAAGAAAGCACATCCCAGCCATGTTACCGCAGCACACCCACTGGCAAGCTAAGACTACCAGACAAAGGGGGCGGACCACCCCAGTGTCCAGCAACCCCATCATGTGCACAGCACACCCTGCACTGTGACCCCAAGACACCACCCATGAGCAGTGACCAGCACTGCAGGAATCCCCAGGCCCCCCATCACACTGCAACCTTGTGTACCACAGAACCATACAAGCCAGAGCCACCATGAGCACCCAGCAGTGGGTGGCAGCAATGGCAATACTGACTGAAAGCCACTCCCACCCAGAGACACCTCCCATGCACACACACACATACCCATGACTATACCACCCCAGATGCCATACACACCACTGCAGCTGAGCACCTATAGCCAGCTGCAAATCAGAGACCACCACAGTATTCATATCAAAATATATATTACAAATATAACAAGAATAAGAAGAACAACAACTGTAACTATGTACAAATATACAAAACAGGGGTGAGGGTATGGGTACAAGGTAGGGGTGGGTAAGGGGCAGGGGTGAACAACTGGGAGAGGGAAGGTGGGGTGAGGTGATGGGCAGCTACTGCCTGCCAGCCTGCTCTCCTGCCACCTGGTGCTGGGCCTGGGGCCTCCTCCTGCGCCTCAGACCATGTTGCTGTAGGTTCAGCAGGATGGCGTGTGAATCCATCACCACCTGTATCATCCGCTGCATTGACCTCTCAATGCGGTGCAGGATCCGGATACCTAGGACAAGGAATCAGAGTCAATGGCTGTGACTGTTCATATCCCTGAAGCCCACCCATCATGCATGGCATACAGCCAAGTGCCCCGCTCCTGTGATGAACTGCACCCACCCACAGTGACCGTGCACAAGACATGCTCAACCAGGCAGCAACAGCCATGTGTACCACTGCACACACACACCACCCATGGTGGGAAGTCAGTGCCACAGCCATGTGCCCAGTGCATGCATGGACCACCAGTGACGCACTCACAGACATGCAGTGCCACTGGACAGTGCTGACTGTCACACGTCACGTGCATGGCAGTGTTGTCCATGGATGGTGGCCGTGCACCCCCCACAGCATGCAATAGCATCCATGATGTGACGCACCTCATCAAGCCGCTGCATCAGGTGCTGCTGCAGCTGTGGCTACTGCTGTTGCTGCTGCTGTGGCTGTGGCTGTTGCACCCCTCCTCTGCCACCCACCCTGGCACTGCCATCCCATGCCTCAGCCTGTGCCTGCCTCCACTCCTCCACACCTGTGGGAGACAAAGGAAGAGAAAAACATCAGTGAGATCCCAAAGCAGACAGCCCTTGCCCACTGAGTGTGCCTGCCCACATCCAGACCCAAACAGCACACACCTGCAAACACCCTCACAGCAAACCACAGCCAACCCACCCCATGTGCAGATTACATTACACAGTCACCCATGCAGACAATACTGGTGCATACAGCACACCCACCTGGCCTGGGCACAATGCCCCTCCTGGCACTGTGACCTGGGGTGCACAAGCAGAGCATGCTCCCTCCTCTGCAGGTCGCTGTGGGTGCCTGCACTGTTCAGGGGTCCTCCTCCGCCCAGTGGCCTGCTCCAGGGCAGCGGCGACCTGCTGCCACACATGGGTGCATGGCACCTGCAGGGGCACACCCTCAAACAGTGAGCCATAGTGGGGCTCCACCACAGCCACCAGTTTGGCTAACTCCAAAGCCCCCCATTGTGGTGCTCTCCTGCGTGCCATTTTCAAACTGTACAGTGGCAATATGGCACGCAGCAACGCGGCTACCCCACGTGGAAATGTTGAGCAATACAACTCCATCACTGCCTATCACGCTGTTTGGACAGCGCCGTCGGTCCACATCGTGCTGTCATCGAACAGCACGATGGGAAGCACTACATGGCAGATGTACAGCGCCAGGGGGCCAAGGTCATGCACAAGGTCATGGGTCAGTGGCGCAAGGCCACGCATAGCGCCATCGGACACCCACACATCCTGCGTGATTGGACACCTGTGTGCCAGTGCCACAGTGGACTATTGCGCAGTACTGCCACTGCGCCATGTGGTGACCAGCGCTGTAGCGCCATTGGCACAATGGTGGCCATGGCCTGAATTGCCGATCGCGCACAGCACGTCATCAGCGTGGCAGACACCTGTAAGCTACCTGGGCATGCAATGCAGTGTACCACACAGTCACAGATATGCGCCATTGGCTCAGCCGGCTCAACCGTATTGCGAAAAGCGCAATGGCGCGATATTCAGCCGACACATGCAAATCATCTGATCTGCCATTCAAAGGTGCAGTGGCATGATTTGCATATCATTACAGTTGCTCCACTCCTAATTTGCATGCATTGCACTATAAATGTGCGACATTGGGCTGCGTTGGCCAGATTCGGTTACTGCAGGTGAGAGGTGGGTTGCATGCTGTGTGATGTTCTGGACAATGGTCATGGGATAACGCTGTAGACTGCACAATGACAGGTGTCCACTTCCACCTATACAGATCGACATGACTGAGCAGAGCCAAGGTGAGGGTGAGGATGGTGGGTGGAGGAGGAGGCCCAACTTCACCACGGCGGAGACAGAGGCCCTCTTCCAGGCCTACCTGGAGGAGCCACTACTGAGTGGATGGCGGGGCACCCCTCAGGCCTGTGTGGCTGCATGGGAGGGGGTAGCTTGGGCAGTGAACGTGCACAGAAGCCACCAGCGCTCCGTGCAGGAATGCAAAAAGAAGATGGGGACAGACCGCAGGAGGGTGAAGGAGAAGGTGGCAGCTCTCAGGGCGGCACATGCTGGCACAGGCGGGGGCCAGCCAGCGGTGGTGGAGCTGACCCCGGCTGAGGACCAACTGGCTGCATCAATGCAGTGGAGTGCTATTGAGGACATACCAGGAGGTGGATTCCAGACAGGTGGAAGCCCATCACTGCATGGTATGACATGGTGGTGGTGTTGGGGGGGGAAGGTTGTTCACATGCACTCACATGTCCTCACTTTCTGTTACAGATCCTGTTCGTCTTCAGGGAATGGTGGTGGTGGGTCCAGGCAGTGAGGAAGTCCTGCTGGACTTGGAGGAGGGTCCATCCACCTCTGTCACCAGCCAGCATGCACTGCACCAGCATGCACGCTGGGCTGCCAACTCTGTTGTTTGTGAATCAGGTGTGGGGGGTGCACAGCCTGTGTCTCAGCAGTCTGGCATGCAAGCATGCCAGCACGCTGTGACTGTGGCTGTAGCACGTACCTGCACCATTGATGATGCAAGGACTGCAATGGACAGTGACATGTGTGTGTCCCATGACGGACACACAACAGGCCAGCACGTGCCCCTGGGCCTAGCTGGTTCCAACGTGTGTGCCAGCATGTCGGCACAGTCCCAGGCTGTGCCTGTCAGCACCAGTAGGGCAGCATCAGTGGCTGTGCAGGTGTCTGGCACTGTTGCAGCCACAGCAGTGGAATGAGTGGTCCCTGGGGCACAGTGGTTGGAGGGGCAGCAGCAGCAGCAGTCACCCACCAGGTCTGGGGGTACAGTGTCCAGCGGTGGCACATGCCCACCGCCCTTTGATATGCCCATTCCTGGTCCTGGTGAACAGCGCCCACCCTCAAGGGGTGTTGAGCATCAGGACCTTCCATACCCTGGGGGACAGGATGCCGTTGTGGCAGAGTACCCATTTGAAGAGCACACCCGCCTGCTGTGGGAATCAGTACAGCAACAAAGGCGGGTTGCAAAGTCCGTGGAAGCACTGTGCTTGACTGTGGAGTGGCACAGCAGGGACTGTGCTCTGATCCTTGCAGAGATGGTCCATATGCGGATGGATGTGACCGCCGCCATTGACAGGCAGACCCAGGCATTGGTCGCTGTCGTGGCGGCATTGGGCACACAAGCAGGTGCCCCTGTACCGCGCACCCCACACAGTACGCTCTCCACTCTCCATTCCCAGTGTCATGTGACACCCAACCTGTTGATGCCAGGTTCTGCTGTGGGCATCCCGAGCACCCCTGGTGCAGGTATGTTTGGCATACTACAGACCCCAGTGTGGACAAGGTCACGATCGTGCAGTGGGACCCCTGGTGGTCCATCGGTGCCAACCCATGTGGCCCCTGCTCAGCCTGCCAGTGCTGTTGGGTCACGGCGGGGCCGCCCATGCATCCGCGGTGGCCATGGAACAGTGCAACATAACTGACCTGTCTCCCAGCGCGGGCCCTGTCTGGTGCTGCCCTGTGTGCAATGTGCGTCATGGTGGGCAGTGCACTGGTGGGTGCCCTGCACATCACGCCGACATACGGACCACCTGCACACCATCCTGACTGCTGTCCACAGGTGTGTGTGCATGATGATGCCTGCATTGTACTGTACACCAAGGTGCAAGGGTGCTCAGCATCTGACACATGTACTTGGACAGTACAGGTGGTGGGTGTGGTCTGTGGATCTGTGTGTTTTCCATGTCTGTTCCTGCTCTGCTGTGCACCTGCTCATGTACGCTTTGTGCCTGGTGTGTGTGTGTGTGTGTGTGTGTGTGTGTCCATATGACTGTTCACCCCTCCCTGATGGTGTGTTTGTGTGCCTGGTCCCTTCCACTCCCCTTGCCATCATGCACCCCTGGTGTGTTACTCTGTGTGCCTGTGGGTTGCGCCAGGACAGTGTTGGTTGCACATGGCCCCTTGACTTACCTGTGTCATGCATAATGCTCCTCCGTGATAGTATCTCGGTGCAGCTGGGCCTGCCAGATCAGTCGGTCCCGCCGTCAGGGGCTGCTCATCCTCCATCATCACGGCGCCTGGTGTCCCGCCGCTGTCCCCTCCTCGACCTGAATGGCTATCCCACAGTCTTTGGCCATGTTGTGCAGGATACAACAGGCCAGGAATATCCCACAGGCCTTTGAGGGCTGTACTGTAAGGCACCGCCGGAGGTGTCTAGGCATCGGGCGTGCCTTGAGCATCCCAAACACCCGCTTGATGATGTTGCGTGTGGTGGCATGCGCGTCATTATAGCGTTGCTGCGATGGGGTCATGGGGCGCCGGTATGGTGTGAGCAGCCAGGGACGGAGTGGGTATCTGCTGTCACCTGTGTGGAGATGGTGGAGATGAGTATCATGTTCAGGTCCATATTGCCAATATCCCTGTGTGCCACTACCATAGCACCTGTGGCATTCCCAACCTTGCCCCACATTTTCAATTCCTACATGCATACTCACCCACTAGATGGCCTGTGGGGATGTCCCCACTCTCGAATCAATGGCACAGTGTGGACTGATACCATATAAAGGCATCATGTGCTCCACCAGGGTGTGTGGCACAGACAATGATTATGCGCCCAGTGACATCACACACCACCTGGCAGTTGACACTGGAATAGCCCTTCCTGTTCCTATATGCAGCCCCATCTGGGCCAGGTGGCGTGCGAATGGCCACATGGGTGCAGTCTATGGCTCCTAGCACGCCAGGCATACGTGCTACCCTGTGGAACTCCTGCATGTTTGCTGTACGCTCTGCCGTGGTGCTGGGGAAATGGATGTGCTCTGCAGCATGTGGCAGCAGTGCGCTGAGGAATTGGGTGAGGATGCGTGACGTGGCCGACTGTGTGATGCCTGTGGTGTCCCCTGTCAGCCTCTGGAAGGTGCCCGTGGTGAGCAGGCACATGCAGGCTGTCACCTTGGTCTCCACCGACAGAGCGTGACTCCGTCGTGAGGTACCTGCATCACATCACTGCACAGCTCTGGAAACCGTCTCAGTATTGCCCTGTTCAGGTGGTACCGCCCACCATCTCTACATCTGTGTACAGCTCAAAGCTGATGCGGGCATGGTACTGCCTGTTAAGCGTAGCCCGATGGGCCCTTCCACGCCACATCCCCTGCAGCATGCATTCTCACCCCTCATTACAGCTTACATGTGGAAGCTGGCACTGTCCATCTCCCTGGCTTGTGACCCCCCCTGGCTGATGTTGCTCTGTTACCCCCGCTGTCCCGACTGCTACCTCCACTGCACCGGGTACCCCCGCTGGCCTCTGCAGCCTATAGCCCACACAACTTCCCTTGCCTGCCCTGTTCTGGACTGTCACTTTCTGTCTCTCTCTGTCTGTCTCGCTTGGCATCCCTGTAGCGTTCTTGCACCTCTATTGTGAGCCTTTTTATTTTGGCTCATTTCCGCTGTGGCGCAACTTCCGGCTGTTCTGCTGTTGCGCATTGCGCAACCCTTTGAATATCGCATTGCGCTCTTTATGCATGGATCCACCCCCTTCGGTTGCGCAAGCTGTCATTTGCATTGCGCTGTTGCTCAGCCTGTTTTTGGTGGCGCAACTGCCTCCTGCTGAATATCGTAGAATGGCGCACTTTCGGACTTGTGCATGCGCAACCCTATTGCACATGGCGCAACCCTTTTGAATATCCGGCTCTTTATTACATTCTACTGATATTTGGAAAATGCATATTAAAGAAAATAAAAAAACGAGGTAGACAGATTATCTGGGGTATTAATAAATTTAGTAAGCAATACATGAAACATTCTGGTACTGCATTGCTTGATATCTATAGAGCTAAAGTTGATTCTTCTATTTTATATGGATCTGAAGTTCAGGGTAAAGATTGTAGGGCTTCCATTTTAGAACCAATACAATATCTATACATTAGATTGATATTAAATTTACCACAATTTGTTCCAGCTGAGTTTATAAGAGCTGAAACTGGTCTTATTTCCATGAAATAAAAAATCTTAGTGAGACAGGTGAAATATCTTGTGACATTAAATAACAACAGAAATGTAAATTTACTCTTGAACTTATGCTGGATGGAGAGTGGTATGTCTAATGAATGTATAGAAAGATGGACACTGATAGGTGAACTTGATAGGGTCTTGAGAGAAATTGGATTGGTTAGACTAATAAATATGGATAATTATCAAGGATCAAACTTGAGTAGGGGCTACAGTGACTCATAGAAATAATTTATGACATCTACAAATAAAATGATTTATAAAGAATCTCACTTTCTCAAAACTTTAAGAATTATAAGATGTTGAAAGACACACATAAAAGAGAGAAAATGTTATATATATTTGCCAAACAAACTTTAATTATAATATTATTGCTAGTTTAAGATTTGATATAAATGCTGGTTATTCTTCAGATTTTGGCAAATGGGAATCCTGTATAAATAGTTCATAGAGTGTAAGGGCAATTGCCCAGGTAACTAGGATTCGGTACACATTTTACTGGACTGTTCAAATTTAAAATGTTTACATAAAAAACGGTTAGATAACTACCTTGAAGAATTACATAATGAAAGTGAGGAAAAAAAATAAAGTTCCTCTTAAATTCAAATAATGCTGCTATTTTGTATAGCATTGCACAATTTTACAATGGCCTCTATTAGAGCAAAGAACTTATGATCTATAAATAATATGATGGGCCATATGAATTATATTTGATGTATTGTTGTTCAATTAGAACTGATGTAGTGTGACTTATGCATCGTATATAATGTACGTTGGACTCCCTTGTCATTTTATGATGTGGAATTAAAATTTTTATGTGTTATACTTTATTGTCATACACTTTTTAAGCAAATAAACTGAAACTAAGGGAAGATGCCAGGGATGGAGGGTTTACTAAGCCTGCGAAAAAATTCTAAAAACCAAGAAATGTAGGTAGCTAGGGAAAAATGAAGGGAGAGGACATGAGGTGTTTGGGGCACCATATGGAAAGCAGTCTGCCTTACTACCAGGAGCCCAGGAATGAAATTATTGAGCTCCTGGTGATAGTGGCATATGTAGGGTTGGACCTAATAGCCATTATGTCCATCAGGAGAGGGAATAGGCAAAATATATTCACTGTGGGTTCATCTCATGGTGGCATCGTATAAGAAACTGCATATGGGGTGATGTGTAGACCATCAGGACAGAGAGATGAGTGCAATGAAGAATTAGGGGGAGAAATACAGTTGGGTCGCAAAGGTGGAGGTGATAGTAATTTGGGATCATAACCTGCCAGACATAGTTCAGGACATTCTTGTGACTAGTAGCACCAGATGTTAGGCTAATAGAAGGCCTTCAATAGGTAAAAGGAGAAGCAGGGGGTTGAAGAATGGAGGGAGTACTAAGTAAAAACTAGGGATGCCAAGAGAATACAGAAGCAGACACAAAGCTACATATCGTGGAGGGTGTCAAGGGAGTGGAAAAACAGTTTTCAGATATACAGTGGTGCCTGCCAGGATGCAATACAGTACCTTGCAGTATTACTGTAAATGCTGTGGTATACTGCAGTGAACAGTGTTATTCAATTATAGTTAAACCTGTTTGTCAAGCAGTATTTTATGACTTGTCATTAAGTGCAAAGTATTATGTTGCATCCTGGCTGGTTACACTGTATTAAGGAAAAAAGAAAGACAACGGGGACATTTTTAGGTTAACAGAGGGAGGCAGGGTGATAGATGAGGATGAGCAGAAAGCAGCCATTCTTAATGATTAATTCTGTTCAGTATTCACAAGGGAGGACAGTGGGCCTTTGGTGGAGAGCAGCACAAAGGTTGCTGAAAGGGGGAATCACAGAATTGAGGCAGAAGTTAATTGCAACTGAAAGGGTGATACAAGGGTTTGCAGTCCTGAAAATAGATTTATTTATTTATTTTATTTTATTTATTTATTTATTCTTGGATTACAAGTACCTTTGAGTCAAGGCTCTTTTACAAAGGTTGCACATCAGAAATAGCAAACAACAAGGAAGCAACAGTGAAATAACAGTAAACAATTCAAGTACAACAGTGCTATTGAAAGGGGTCAATTATAGGAAGAATAAGGTGTACAGGAGGAGGAGAAGTGTAGGTAGTTAATGGAGGCAGCTATAGTAAGATGGTGAACACAGCTAGGATGCACATGCCCACAAGGAATGGGTAGGGTCAGGTGCCTGGGGGTGGCAGAGAAACAGGGATGAGAGGAGAGGGGGAGGATGAAGAAGCAGCATTTGTTGAAAAATAAATGGGAAGGCGTGATAGAAAAGAAAAAGGGGTCAGGGTGGGGGGATAAGTGCTGTAATGGGGCAAGGAGAGACTAATGAGGTGGTATGAAGACCTGAGATTTGAAGTGGTGCCTCAGGAGCTGGAGGAAGGGGAACTGGGGGGCCTGGGGTTAAGCAGTATATATGTTAGGATTAAAGCTGTGTAGGTAATCATCTAGGAGAGGCAGTCACAGGAGCTAGAGGCAATGAGATGGGCTGAGCGTGGTTTCGAACAGACCTAGTGTTGAGGCAGAGGAGATGGTGTGGCTGAGACCATTCATCCATAGAGGAGCCCTTTAGGTGAAGGAGCATTCACCCTGCGTAGTTTGACAGTGAGGAACTTGTAGAATCTGGGTTGTGGAGCTCCTGGTGTTCTGTCAGTTGGTGTTTTGATGTAACAAGGCAGTAACACCAGGGGGTGTGAGACCAAGGTTGATTTTTCCCACCATAGCACATCTGAGATACTTTATACGGTTGGAGAGTTGGAGCCATCCAGATTGTTCACAAAGGGCACAGGTGTAGGTGAAGCTGTGGGTTCCAGTTGTGAGACGGCATGCTTTGTTAAGAGCAGTTGTAATACGTTGGAGAGAGGACGTCATGGTGGAGCCATAAATAATGAGTCCATTATCAATAATTGACACCACAGAGCTCTGGACGGCAATCTTCAAGGCCTCCGGGGTGAGGTGCTGCCTGTGCTTGTAGAGTAATCCAAGGCATGTGCTGGCAGCCTTAGCCACGCTGTCAATGTAAGCCATATAAGAGAGATTGGGGTCAAGTAGAATCCCTAGGTATTTGAAAGAGTAAACTTGTTCGAGGACAGTCCCCTACTTGGTGGAGATGGCAAGGGGTGTTGCTTGTAACGGTTATGTGAACTGCAGAATAGCAATGACTTGGTTTTCTCGTGATTGAGGAATAGTTTATGAATGGAGAACCAAGTTTCAATGGCACTGAATCCTAGTTGGAAGCTGTGTTGTAGTGGTGAAAGGTCCTTGTGCGTAGAAAAGACAACAACGTTATCCACACATAGGATGATTTGTTCTGTGCAGGATTGTGGTAGGGAGTTTAAAAAGAGGCTGAAAAGGAGAGGGCCCATTATGGACCCCTGAGGTACTCCGGAGCAGACAGGCAAGGTGTCTGAGATAGCATTGGCAATTTTTTTAGATAAATCCCCATGGCCAGATAGGATGCATTGGAGGGTGCTCAGGGAACTGACATCAGAATTAACTCTTTGCCTTCACAGGAGCTCTCTGAAGTTACACCACTTGTCTCCTGTGTACTGTTAACAGTAAATCCTGGGCCTTTCTAAGCAAAATCAAGCTGTAGTCAGCATGCCACAGACAAATCCTAATAGCTCTGATAGATAGATAGATAGATAGGTCACTGACAGAGCAAAGGCCGATGGCACATTTATAAGGTAGATAAAGAAATGGGCAGACTGGATGGGCCTTGCGGTCCTTATCTGACGTCAACTTCTATGTTTCGATGTAGCTCAAGAACCATAAGTGCCAGACACAAAGTATGAGTGGCAAAGTTGTTCAGCACAAAATTATTTTTTCCAATGGTGGTATGCAAATAATAAATGTTTTTACTAAAACAGGCAACATAAGCCATACACACCATACCATAAACAAATGCAAATAACTCCTAAAGTATACACGATATACACAAAATATCAATGGCAAAGTTGTTCAGCATAAAATTACCTTTCCAACGTTGATATGCAGTCAAATATATATTATATTCTGTTACACTATATATTAAAATATATAAGTGACTTCTCCAGACGTTGCAAGGGCACACTGGGAGTCAGTAGCCAACTTCCGCAGGCATCTTCAGGACACACCAGTGCATTTTACTGATGACTACAGGCATCTGCTAGGAGACAATGAGTTAACTGAACCTCAGTTACTTGGCTAGGTAAGACATAACTAGGCTTATGCCCATCTAGAATATCTCCCATGATGTCATGGGTGTATCAGTTTTCTCTGGTTGGATTATTCAATAGTTCAGTTAAGACAGAGATGGTGCCAAAAGACAGGAGGGTAGCAGGTGTAATTCTGCTCCACAAGGCAGAAACGAAGAGCAACTGGATAACTACAGACCTGTCAGTTATATATCCATTGAGGGGAAACTGATGGAGATTTTAGTCAGAGGACAAAGAGGACTACCTGGAAAAAAATGATCTCTAGGATAGAAAACAATACGGGTTCATGGTAGGGAGGTCTTGTCAGGGAAACCCAGTAATATTCTTTGACTGGATAACCAGGACTGTGGTTAAGCACCTTGCGGTGGACTTACTCTACTTTGACTTCAGCAAGGCATTTGACTTGACACCTCTCAAAAGGTTGCTGATGAAGCTAGAGGACCTGAGTTCAGCAAGAGGCATAGTTAGATATGTGCGACATTGGTTGGAAGTGAGACAGCAGAGGGTGGTGGTAAACAGAGTCAAATGGAGAGAGGGAGGTCACCAGTGGCATGTCAAAGGGATCAGTATTGGGTCCAGTCCTTTTCAATATGTTCATCCATGACATAGGAGAAGGAATCCCGGGAAAGATGTGTCTCTTAACAGATGATAGTAAGCTCTGTGGTAGGATAGACAGTGATGAGGGGATAAGACAGTTGCAGAGGGATCTGCAAAGGTTGTAAATTTGGTCCAAGATTTGGCAGTTAAAATTCAACACCAAAAAGTGCAAGTGATACACATAGGGAAACAAGAACCCCAAGACAGAGTACTGGGCATGAGGGGTTCAGTTGGGTACTACTTCTGAGGAAAGATACATACTGTAGGAGTCATCATAACTGACTCCCTTAAACAATCTAGTCAATATAACAAGGCCTACAGTAAGGCTAACAGAATGCTGGGGTGTAGTTTGGCTTAAGTTAGTTTATTGTGATCTCTTGGTATGCACGCCAGTGCTGGAGCACATTTTTCAGGTATGACCTGCTTTACTACAGAGTTACAAGCACAGAATAACATGAATACATATTAGTACAGACTTATGCAAAATACAACTGTACACATTTTAAAAACAAGAACAAACATTCAATTATTCAAATATTCATGCAACGCAGTACTTAATACATCAGCAAAAGACATTATGTGAAGAGTTATGGGTAAGTTGCTGCGCTATGAGGTTACTCAATAACTAAATGCAAATTAACCCATATTGGAGTGCATACAAGAAACTGTGAGGTAGTTGTTTCTCAAAGACTGAGAACTGCAGCTACCTGTATAAATAGCAGGTTTCAGAAGATCTGCTAAACATAGGGGATGCTATTTATATAACATCTTAAATGTAAATCTAAGCAATTTCAAGCAGACCCTAAGTTCTGGAAGCAGCCAGTTCAGTTTAGTAGTACAATCTTTATTTTTATGATGGAAAATTGTTGGAAATTCACACCATTAACACTAAAGGTCCTGTTTACAAGATGGTCCTGTATGGACATAGTATCCAATTTTAAAAATCGATGTCTATATAGACAAACATTCTAGAACATACACATTATGTACTTAAGGACAATATAGATACATACATTTTATAGTAGATTAATACAACAATGCACATAAGTGTGTAAATAATAAAAAACTATGGCTCAGTTTACAAAATCTGCAAGTATCTATTGGTTAAAAGTGAACTTACGGTCGGGGTTGCAATGCATTTTCTGTGGGGCCTGTACGATATATATATTTTTGAGTTGATAGCTATATGTAGATTTAATGCATTCCTGAGACAATTAAAACACTGTAAATACAAAACTATGGATAGCCATAATTAGTTTATTTTCCCGAAGAAGAGGCAAACATAGCAAGTTCATAAAAAGTTGTTTTTTCATGCCAATAATATAGTTTTAGATGAATGAAACACCTAGGCAATGTTTACTGCTTTATTGTGTTTGCTATTTATTAGCTTTTTTGTATGTAAAATATTTTAGTTGATGTGGGAGGTAGGTGAGGAACTGAAACTGCATTTTCTTTTAAATCTGATGTCCCAGACTGAACAAGCTGAACATCAATAGCATAGCTATTTTAACCTAAGAGACTCTTTTTTGGGGGTAACAAAAAAGGGCTATGTTCCTGTCATCTAAAACAGGTTGTTTTGGGTGTAAGCAAAATAGCTGACCCTGTGGTGTGGGAAGCTATGGAGGACAGCAGGACAGAGTCTGAATATACACAACCAGTTCAGAATAGTTCAGGTATGGGGGAGGTCCTCACAGTTCAAATTAAATGTTCAGGGTACGATGTCAGAGGGCACAGGGTCATAATATCACAAGACATTATGCAGTAGCAACATACCATGCTGCCAATATAGCATGATATATTGCAAACAGCATAATTCTTGTGTTTACAGACGGTCCACCCCTGCACCCCCATTACAGGGTGCTGTACCACCAGAACCTCCCAACCAAATTATCTAACTCTGGGCTCTGGGGGAGGGATTGCCAGTAAATATTGCACAAAGTGCAAAAAAAGTAAAATTCCATGTGTCTGAGACTCGAAACCTGGTCCCAGATGCACTGCCTGCCTCCCTTGCTGCTGGTGAATCATCCCATTGAGCCATGGCAGCTGTTCAGTTGACCCCTGTCACAGCAGGATTCTTATCCTGCACTGGGAAGAGTGAGAGAGTGCACAACTGTGCATACTTCCTCTCACAGTTTTGCACCCCCTCACTCTTACCTATCGCACTGTTCCAACCTCGCAGTCATGTTGTGCGTGTGTAAAGTGTGCAAAATTTTGACCTTGTAGGATGTTGGAGAGACTAGGCAGATGATGTGGGAAATGATCTGGTCTGCCATGGGAGTTTTTCTTCTGTATTTCTTTTAGTAAAATCAGTCTTATCTTGAGATTTGCGAAACCAGATTAAGTATAATAGGACTTACATGATCCCATTTGGGGGTGAGCTTCTACTTCTACTTAAACATTGGTCTGATCTTAGATAGGTTATTCTGTGTGAATTCTATCTTGTACAACTGTTTTGCTTTACATTTCTGCAGTGTACTGTATTCCCCATAGTATTTAATGTGTAAAAGCTTACACTATATGTAAATACTGTGGAGTATTAAATGTTAGTTTTATATACTTTATGATTTATGTGACTGTTTTTTAAGCAATAGCTAACCTAGGATAATTAGCAAGTCTGTGATCCATATCCAAAAAGATAGGCTACTAAGCTGGCTAAAGCAAGGTGTTCTCAGCTTTGACTAATGGGGTGTCACTTGCTGTTTGGGAAAGATCACTGTACTGTGTGAGTAGTGGCAGTGGTGGGATTCTGACCTAAAAATACCACAAGTGAAAGTCAAGCTGGGGGGTGGTAGCATATCAAGGTGACCATTCAGGTGTCTGAAGGGTTGTGAAAACTGGCAGCAGTATGCACTGAGTTCTGGGAGAGAACCTGTCTGTGACAATGCACCAGTAACAATAATGAAGCCATAGTCAATTATTAGAAAAAGAAATAATGAGTTGGAATCTATATTTTTGACTCAAATGTTAAAATTATTTTTGATCCTATAGATTAGAGGTGTTATAGTTCTTGATATAACCTGGAAGTTGTTTGCTTAATGTGACATTCAAAGGTCAAACTGCAATCTAAATAAATGCCAAGGTATTTGAAGGAATCAACAATTTCAAGTTGAACACAATAGAGAACGGCGATATGGGAATCCTGCTTGAAATGATTTACTTTAGGTGCATCAGAACAACAGTCAATCAACTCCTAAAAATCAAGTTATGCAACACCAGAGGAAAGGAATTTGACTTTGAAGGAAGATCTGGACATCCCCTGCAGCTGTGTAAACCATTGCTCAGAGGTAGAGTTACTAACGGAGGATGCTAGAGGTACTAGGTTAATTTCATAGTGGTTCACCTCTTCCCTTCTTCATTGTAGTTTATAATCTAAATTTGCCTTGCAGTGGCTTCTTTTAACTGCACTGAGAATTAATTGATTGGCTTTTGTTCTGATGTATTTCTGAGGTTGCAAAGTTATGCAACACCAGAGGAAGGGAATGTGACTTTGAAGAAAGACCTGGACAGCCCCTGTAGTGGTGTGAACCATAGCTCAGAGGTAGAGTTACTATCAGGGAATGCTAGAGGTCCTAGGTTCAATTCCTAGTGATTCATCTTTTCCCTTCTTCATTATAATTCATGATCTTACTTTAGGTACAGAACTCAATAACATTATTAGCTTTTATTGGTATTTAAAACCAATTTGTTTACCTCAAGCCATCTGTGTATATGATGAAAATCATGATTTAAACTTACCTTAATTTCAGAAATATTTTTGACTGAGAGAATTATACTGTGTCATTGGCATACAATAAAATGCTTAATGAAGCACAAGTTTTGGAGATATCATTAATAAATAACAAGAATAAAAGTGGCCTGAGTATTGACCTCGGAGGTATGCCACAAGGGACATTTCTATCATTTGAATACATTGAGCCAAGTTTAACCACCTGTTTGGGTGGGGTACATTAGGAAAGATTTTGACAGCAGAAGGAATAAGGTATTTCTACATCTCTATAGATCACTGGTGAGCCCACAGCTTGAGTACTGCACCCAGTTCTAGAGTCCTCACCTAAGGAAACACAAAGACAAGCTGGTGACAGTGCAGCTTATGGTAACCAGAATGATTTAGGGTCAGCAGGGCGGGTGCTGAACATATACTCACTGGAGGCCAGATGAGAGAGGATTGATATGATAGAAAACTTCAGGTTTGTGCAAGGAATGGACTAACAAATCTATAACAGGAAGACATAAGTAGTAGATGGCTGGTGGGGGAGATTCAGAAGGTACATGAGAAAATGTTATTTTACAGACAGTGTGGTTGAGCCATGGAACAGTCTGCCAGATGAGGTGGTGGACATCAAAAGCATCAATGGTTTCAAGTACAACTGGGACAGAGTTAAGGGATACATAGTTATTGGGGGAGGAAGTACAACAGGGAGCAAGGTGTTGGATAGTGTAGATAAGACCTTGTCCTAATGAAAGGTCTCAGGCTATGCTAGGGTGTTTTGGGCAGACTGGATGGACCAATAGCATGTTTTTGCTGCCATGGTTTTTGTTTCTATGTTACTACAACCCTGGGCTTATAGTTGTAGCAGCACAAGATCCCATCTTGTATTATTGCTTACTTATAAAATTATATTTTATTAACTTTACCAAAGATAGTACATAGGCTGATATCAAACATAGATAGATTTGGGAGTATGTTTGATATCTAAATGAATAGAATGAGTATTCTTTGCAAATAGGCTTATGGAATCTCCAGACCTCCAAAATTATTAATTGCTCTGTTTTTCTTTTTATTAGTTTGACATTTATTGTTTCATCTCTATCTTTATATTGGTGCCCAATTTGTCACCTAGTATCTGATTAAAGTCTCTGCTGATAAGGTAGGCCTGTGGCAATTAAGTTAAGGACAGAAATAAGTCCATACAAATCTGCATACTGTCTGTGTTGGGGCATACAATGAGACAAGTGTGATGTTTAGACTATTAAATTGCCCAGACATAGTAACGTATCTCCCTTCTGAGTCTTTTTTTATTTTTTTATTCATTTTTTGTATCCATTAATATGGACACTCCCCAGGATTTAGTGTTATGTTGAATATAACCTTGTCCTCCTCAGTTGTGACAAAATCCTGCACCAGGGACTTCAAGTTCACTGCCATCACTGTGGGTTTTTAATAACACGACCCAGGGAAACATGTTTCTTACCTCATCCTTTGCACAAGGTCAGGAAGGTCAAAAACCATAACTGTGGATAGAGTGCCCCTTGAGAGACAGACTGCCAACAGAGTCCAACAGAAATAGTAGAATTTATCCTTTTAAATAAAACAAGAAGTCACTAATTCTATAAAAGTGGATGCTTTACTGAAAGACTACAAGTATTTATGACATGATTTATGCACAGTCAGATAAAAGGATTAGAGTTTACTAGAAATGAAAATAAATGAAGTTACATCAGACAGGTTGCAGATAGAAGAATCTGAGCTATTCTCACTTTAAAAACCTATTCATTTACCTGCTTCTGTCTGAAGAAAACACTATTCCCTAAGCTGTCTTTCTTACCAGACCTCAAGCTGCAGGGCTCTAGGGGTTCAGATGTTCTAAGTCCAAGAGGAAATGCCTTCTTACAGCACCTCAATTTATTCATTACTCCTTTGGGGAGGGGTCTCACCCCCTTTGAGAGACAGTCCTCCACTGCCTTCCCCCCCAAGTGTGTGTGTGTGTGTGTGTGTGTGTGTGTGTGTGGATGTATGGATGACATCATTCAGGCCAGATGGCTCACTCCACACCCACCCCTGCTCTGTCCACTTTTATGATTCTCTTTTTAAGAATGTCCAAGGTATGTAGCCCCATGCTTCTTCCATCCTTATAAGCTGACTGAGCTGTTCAAACTGGCACTCTCCAATCTGCTTTACAGACTCTATGGCTGAATGTTCCCAGGGGAACATTCCACGGAGCAACTTTTAGCCAATGTTTCCCATAAGACCTGTTTGGTCATGTGACATCAGAAGCTATGTTTTGTGTCCACTTATGACAGCAACATTATTTACATTAACACAATACATTAACAAAAATAAATTACAAGATCAGTCTGGTCACATATCCATCACACCAGTATTTAACTTTTTGACGTCTTCTGAGTTTATATGGGTTTCTTGCAAAAGTAAACACTGCATATTTTTGGATCCTGTATACTTAAATATTTTTGTCTTTTGTGGCATTATGCAGGCCATTGATATTCAAAAATGATATGTTCAACTTGCTAGATTCCATTGTTCTAGACCATAATTATCTAAAATTAAGTCTATACTCCACTGAGGTATGCTAGGTGGGAGACTGAATAAAAGTCTTGAGAAATATTTAAACTATTTTTCCAGGGGTATGGTGGCTGGGTATCTAAGTGTACACATACAGCTTCCTATAATATTGACCACCACCTACATACACCCACGGGGAGTCCTACTTTTGAAACAAATATCAGTAGATGGAATTGCCTCTTAATCAACTCAAGGAGATTAAACAATACATTTTGAGAAATAGAGGTATTAGTAGAACTGAACAACATCACTTCTATTGGAGTAATGGACACTTGGTGGGATAGATGACATGGTGTAAAGAGCTCAAGGGGTATGATTTATTTCTAAAGGACCAAAACATGCATTTAGAAGGTGGTGCAGCCCTCCATATAAATAAAAACCTTAGGGCTGAGGAATTAAATATAATGACCAGCCCAGAAAACAAGACTCTTTGGGTCAGATTAGGAGGAGTAATCAGGTTGATGTTATTATGGGAATTTGCTATAGATCAGAAATCCCAGTGGGCAGACAACTTGCATCCTATCAATTCAAACTTTATTAACAAATTTTCCACAATACAGGGGGCAGCAATTGTAACATATACAACATGCTCATAGTACATTACCTGCTCTGCCCCCACCCCCTTCCCTCCTCCCCAATACAGCAGCGCACTTGGATGTTGTAGTTAAATATCCTATGACAATAACCTTATGTATGCTGAGATAACAGATTGCCAACTACTCATTTAACCATAGCAACCATGATTAAAGTGTGAAGGGGATACCAGATTTGTTTGTACCTTTGTAACCTGTTGTGGAGACTTGCTATAGCTTTCTTTGTGCGAAGTTTGCAAGGATTTCATGAATCCATTCCTGGTATGTTGGGCAAGTCTCATCCTTCCAATGCCTAAGTATGATTTTTTTGACAGATAGTGCAATCATAGAGATGTGAAATCTCTGAGCTTTAACCTTAATGGAAGACAGGTCTCCCAGGAGGCAAATATCAGGTGTGAAGCAGCCCTGCAAACCCAGTATGGGGTCCAAGTTGGCTTTAATTGAGTCCCACAATGGAATTATCTTGGGGCATGACCAGAATATATGAAAAAGTGTTCCTTCTTCCTGGAAACATCTAGTGCACATCTCTGATTCGAGAAGGCCCCATTTCGCCAATTTAACTGGGGTGTAATACATGTTGTGTAAGATGTGATATTGCATAAGACATAGTCTGTCTTGAGACACATATTTATGACAGAACATCCAAAGAGCCGGCCAATTAAAGGTGTATTGGGGAAAAATAGAGCCCAAAAACCTAGTAGAACCATAGGGGACCCCCATACAGCCAGTGGTACAAAGCTTGATATATTTTAGAAATGACACTTGAGGATCCAAGTAGGGAGGAAAGCTCAGTGATCAATGCAAAGGCCAGTGGGTGGGGAGGGGTGTTACCCAGCATGGTGCTAAGCAGATGTTTTAGTTGGAAAACCCTGAATTGCTGAGAAACTGGGATATCAAATATTTAGGTAATTTCAGTTACAGGGAGCTATGCCCCCGCACCATCCAGGAACGAGGATACTATCCCCTCCCCTCTACTTGGGGCAACCACATACAGGGAATCTTCTGTTTATTTATGGTAAAGGCTGGGGAATTCCAAATGAACTGAGACAGGTCCAAGTACAGAGTATATCCCAAAAAAGAACAAAGCTGTGCATGTACTTTTAATGATGTCATAAGGGTGGGGCATTTACTAGTGTCCTGTAGAAGAGAAAGCTTAACATAAAAGATGGTCAAGAGGTCCATGTTCATAGCCTGGATAAAGTCTAATTCAATGTTGAGCCAGACCGGTCTCAAATTCTCGGGAACCAGATTTACCCACTTCAGGTATTTAGCAAGATGACTAGCCCAGTGGTAGATTGCCAAGTGAGGAATCCGCAGTCCCCCACCGATTTTTGGGGCGGCCAACTTGTAGTATGCCAGTCAAGAATGTTTGTTAGACCAAATGAAATTGATAAAGATTTTATGCATTTTCTGAAACCAGGATAACAGAACGAATGAGCTAAGGTGAGAAAGGGGATAAAAAAGTCAGAGGAATACATTCATCTTAATTATGTTGATGCGACCCCATAATGAGATCGGAAGCTTAGACCATCTATCTAGGTCCTGCACAATCAACTGGGAAAGGGGCTTTAAATTTTCTTTAAACCATAGGGAAGGATTGCGTGTTAATTTAATACCTAGGTATTTAAGAACACGGGGTGACCAGCACAATCCAAAAGGGATGATATCTGTCTTAAAGACCTTATGGTTAAGGGGAAAAAAGGACGACTTGTTAGCATTCAATTTATAATTTGAAAAGGAGCTAAACTTGGCAATCTCCCCTAACATAACCGGGATGGATGTTACCGGATGAGCCAAATGAAGGAGAAGATCATCAGCATATGCCGTGATCTTCATCACATTACTCCCAATCAGTATACCTTGTATCCCCATATTGTTAAGAATATTTTGAATAAGGGGCTACAAGTACAGGTTAAATGATAGAGGGGAAAGGGGACAGCCCTGTCTAGTACCTGAATATAAAAGGAAGGGTTTGGAAAATGCACCATTACCTGAAATCTTAGCAGAAGGGGCCCGATACAGAGCCTGGATCCAGTCTATGAACATGGAGGGAAAATCGAATGCTTTAAGAACCTGGAATAGAAAATTCCAGTTCACATGGTCAAATGCCTTCTTGGCATCCAGGGAGACCAGCCCAGCAGGAAAGGTGGCATCCCTGGACTCCAAGAAGACATGTGAAAAGGTGCGTAAATGGTCTGATGATGAACGTCCCCTCATGAATCCAACCTGAGACATGCCAATCAGATTCGGGAGGACCAGAGTTAGCCTGTCGACCAGTATCTTCAAGAGAATTTTGATATCCTGATTCAAAAGGGATATTGGCCTATAACTCTGTACCAATTCAGGATCTTTATCAGGTTTGCGGATAAGGACTATCAGGGCTTCAAACAAGTGGGCATCTACAGCTACCCCAGAGAGAATGTGGAAGTACAGCTGCTGAAGCACCGGCAGTAATTGTTCTCGAAAAACTTTATAAAATAAAGAAGAAAAACCATCCAGCCCCAGAACTCTATCCAAGGGCAAGGCCTTTATGACCTCCGAAATTTTCTCCAGGGATAATGGGGAGGACAGGAAACTCCTCTGTGAACCTGACAGGGAAGAAAGATGAGAGTCCCTAAGGTACGCATCCAAAATCTCCAAAGGACAAGGACTGTCCATGTCCCTATATAGTTGCTCATAATACAAAGTGAACTCCTGCACTACCTCCGAAGGGGATACCCTCAGGGACCCGTCCGCCTGAGCCCTGACTGGAGGAATGAATCTTGTAGACTCCTGCTGTTTTAACCGTAAGGCGAGCATACGCCCCGCTTTTTCTCCCTGATCGGTGAAACTTGCTTTAGTGCAGATAATGGCTAACTCTGCCTTTTCCCTCAACAATTCTAAATATCTATCTTTAGCTACCAGACATTTCTTCCTGTCCTCCTTAGGAGTGCTAGGGGATAAGTTAGCTTCTAGTAACTGTATTTGAGACAGTAAGGATAATAGTTCCGCTTCTTGAGCCCTCTTCCTCTTTGTAGCTAAACTAATAAGAATTCCCCTCATATAGGCCTTGAAAGCTCCCCATAAAATATCCAGTGCAGTGCTTTCTATAGGGTTAGTAGAAAAAAAGAAATCAATCTGCTCCTTCACAAGGTTGCAATACCTATCATCCTTTAATAATTGCTCATTTCATTTCCACTGGGTCTCCTTCTTAGGAATATTAAGAAAAGCCAAGTTACATACCAGCAGGGAATGATCAGATACGGGACCAGGCTGAATCAAGGTGGACAAAACCCCCGGCAGGAGCACCTGGGAAATTAATAGATAATCAGTGCGAGACTGTGATCCGTGCACTGGCGAACTAAAGGTATATTCCTTGGAGTTGGGGTGCAGAATGCACCACACGTCACACAGTTCACACTGATCCAACAGGTCCCTAAAGGCCCTTTTCCCAGGAGACAGTCCCCTCAACCCATTACCAGACCTGTCCATGTTAGGGTCCGAAACCAAATTAAAGTCTCCACCCATAACTATCGCAATAGGAAGCATAGGGAGAATAATGGTGATCAGCTTCATAAAAAAGGCGGGGTCATCTGTATTAGGCCCATAGATACTACAGAGTAAAATTGGCATGGTCCAAAGAGTACCCTGAACCAGGACATACCTGCCCCCTGGGTCTTTGAAAACCTGCGTGGAGATGAAGGGAATGCCTCTGTTAATAATTAACATGACCCCACAGCTATTAGTGGACCCCGAGGCATTAAAAACCTGTCTAACCTGTTACCTCCTGAGTTGTAAAGCTTCAGAATCTAGCAAATGAGACTCTTGCAAAAACGTTATCTGGGAACATAACAAGCTCAGGTGTTTAAGCACCTGATATTGCTTAGATTTTTTCCTTATCCCCTTCACATTCCAAGTAGCCAGATTGATATTGCTAGCCATCTAAGTTGGTAAAAGTAAACCCATAATTAACATCCAGATATTACTACAACAAGAGTCCAAAATCAAATACCCCTTGATTACTGCTGTACCACCCTCCCAGCCCCACACCCTCCCATCCAGACCTAATCCACCCCAGTCCCACCCTCCATAGAACACCACAACATCCTATAACATCAGTAAGCCAGGTCGCTTAAGTCTGACCTTAACCCCCCACCCAACCACCCCAACTGTCACAAACAACGCTCAACTAAATACTGCTTCCTTCCTCTCCCCAGCCTTCCAGCATTACCCCATAAACCCAGACAAATTCTGAAAGCCCCCCTTATAAGGAACAGGTGATTGTTAAATAAAAATATAAAGAAAGATAACATTCCATCAAAAATCACTAATAAACCAACTCCTAGTAGCCAGAGGGAGTGGCACAGCACTTTGAGGTGTGAACTCAGCAAATGTACTGGCATAGCCAAAAAATTACATACTTCCTGCCGAGTAAGCTCAATTACCTAATTACAACTAATGGCAGGCATTACAGGATGAAACAAGTCCGCCATGGGGCCATGCCAGCAGCAGGACTAGATTGCCCAGTGAGAGAAGTACACGCTAATCCGAAGCCACAATTAGAGCGGTCAAGCAAAAAAGTAGAATCCCGGGTTGTCAAATAGCGTAAGCCTGCTAATTAAATGTCTGGCGCTCTCTGGCGGTACCGAGCGAAGCGCACTGCAGCACCTTTAAGAGAAAACCAGCACTACCCCGAATCGGTCTCTCATATATTATATAAAGAACCTAGGGGTACAAGCCTAAATCAACAACTTTCTCCCATGCCTAAGCAAGTAGGCGCCAATCAAACTCATTACAAAGAATACCCTTCCCTTAATAACCAGTCATTCAAATGAAACAGTCTCCTAATGAAATCAGCTGTCTCAGACATAATTAGGACATGTGAGTGTAATAAGAAATTAAATGAACACAATAAGATTATGTCCATTGAAAACATGCTCACACAGACTCAGGCGACTATTCTCACTCATCCCCAACATACATCTCGAAGAGCAGCATTGTCCCTTCAATTCAGATCTCTCTAATTCGGGAAACGCAGGGCATTTCATGAATCGCAGAAAAGATCAGGCAGGGCTAGCTTCAGGCCAGAAAGCGCAGCATCAGGGTCATCATAAGCTGACCAGGTACCAGCCACTTGCACCTGTAGCCTGGCTGGGTACCCCATTCTGAACTTAAGCCCTGCAGCGATGATCTTTGAGGCTATAGGGTGGAATGCTATGCATTTCAGTCAGACAGAATCTGGTAGGTCTTGTGCTATCCTGAGCTTGGTATTCTCCCATCTGACTTCCTGCACCTCCTTAACTTTAACCAAAAAGTGCTGCCATTCTAAATAATTCAAAAAACGGCATATAATAGGATGAGATGTAGCTCCTGGAGGAGGCTTTGGCCGTAAGGACCTCTGTGCCCTCTCAATGATGTATTTGGCCCCAAAGGGAGAGGGCGTTGATCCTTTCAACCAGCTTTTGAACAAATGCTATGGCATTCTGGCCCTCTTCTCCCTCTGGAAGCCCGAGTATGACAACATTATTCCTACGTCTACGACCCTTGAGGTCTTCTAATTTTGTTTCAAGATGTGTCAGCTTCTGCCGCATAGCCGCGAGCCCAGGGTCGATCTTCTCAACAAGCTTCTCAGGGGAGGAGATTCAGGCTGTGTTATCCGAGGTTGTAACAGAGACCTAATTGAGCTTTTTAGATAGGGATTTGAGCTCAGAGGAACTTTCTTTCACTTCCTCATGGAAAGGCTTGAATTCTTCTAAAAACCTGCACAAAGTTAGCGGCTCTTGTTCCGTGGCCTGGCTCAAGTGTTCTGGCTTGTCTGTCCCACTCAAGGCCCGTGATTTCTTCGGGGCCTTCTTGGGAGTGACCGGTGGGGTATGTTTCTGTGGCGCCTTCTTCATATAAACCTCCATTGTTGCTCTGATCCACCAAAAAGAAGCACGAGTTGATAAGAAGGCAAAATTAGGTAAAATTATAGGGTATTAGGCAGTTTTATCGGTCTGAAATATGAAGTTATTAAGGCAGGAGGCTGGAGCTGTACAGAGGAGCTTCTACCCGGTACCTTGCACGATGTGGTCCCCTTGCATCCTATGTTTTTGTGAAAACTGACTCTGGAATTAGCAGAACTGATAACCAAACTTTTTAGAAAATCTTTGGATCTGGAGAAGGTGCCAGACGATTAGAGGAAAACCATTGTGGTGCCAACATTTAAGAAAGGCAGTAGGGCACTAAGGGAGAACTATAAGCCAGTTAGCCTCACATCAATGGTGTGCAAAATTATGGAGACATTACAAACAAAACTTATTGAATAACACCTGACCCTCACGGATTTGTGGGATAAAAACTAGGATGGCTTCAGAAGTAGCAGATTGTGTCAGACAAATCTGATAAGCTTTGAGAAAGTGAGCAGGGCCTTGGACGAAGGGAGGCTGGTCAATGTGGTTTACTTGGATTTTGCCAAGGCTTTTGATGCAGTTGTCCATGCTGAGTTAATTAAAAGCCTACATGACACAAAGCTAGAAATCAGACTTATACGATGGAATAAGGAATGGTTGAAACATAAGTCACAACTTGTGAGGATAAATGGAATAGACTCTGAGTTGAGGGGTGTGATGAGTGGGGTTCCTCAGAGTTCAGTGTTGGGCCACCTTATTCAACATATGTGTGAGTATTATAATACCACAAAAGAAGAGTGGATAAGTAAGTCTGCAGATGATTAAGTAGTTTATCTAGTTAAGACCAGTGATCAACTGTAAGATTTCTGAGAAGAATGAAACAATTTATATGCATTGGCAAGGGAGAAAGAGATGAAGTTCAATCTGGAAAATTATGTAGGATGTATCTGGAGGAATATTATGAGTAGGGTCAGAAATGTTCTTGTTCTTGTTTATAGATCCTTGGTGAGACCTTTCTTGAAGTACTGCAGGCAGTTCTGGGCTCTTCAAGATGTTGAAAATACTCAAAGACTGGAGAGGGCACAAAGAAGAACTACATAAAGGATTACTGGTCCTTCCTGTTCTGAAACACATGGAGTATCATACTAGGCTGAGTACACTGGGGCTTTTTTCCTTAGAGATTAGGTGAATAAGAGGTGACTTAATAGCAATTTTTAAGTCTCTGAAAAATGATGATTTAGGGCAATGCCTTAATATTGATCTGAAGGAGTTTCACGGCATCACAGCAACACGTTTACAGCATTATGGCAATACAGCACCAGGTTTTGGTGACTGTCATATTCGGCAAACTCTCTGCCCCTGCACCCCCCTTGAGGAGGGCTGTGTCCCCCCCACATCCCCTTACTAAATATACCAACTCCGAAGGGGCAGACCTCAGGGAGGGGGCACACAGAGTTAACTGAATATGCCTGTCAGCAAAATCTGGCACTGTATTGACTTAGCACTGTAAATGTGCACCTATTGCAATGGTATATGATCTGAAGGACAATAGTAGAGATACTAGTGGCATAAGCTTCTGTTTAAGGGGGATCATTTTAGGACAACTAAAATGAAGAACTGATTAACACATAGGGTGGTGACTCACTGGCATGCCTTATTAGAGGAGGTTGCATACAGTTCCAGTTTAACTACATTTAAAAACAGACTAAATACTGTACGTACTTAAAAATGAGTGGGTTAGTTAGTATCATCCATTAACCTCATGCGGACAGGCAAGAAGGGCTTTTTTGCTCCCTCCTGTCAGTTTTTTGTTATGTTCTTATGTTTCTACCTTCCAGGATACATAGCATACTATATATGTAAGCATGTTGTATTGATGTCCATGTTTTATCTGTTTTCTCTCCCTCCCCTTTGACTCCTGAAATAGTTTTAATGCTACTTGGTGCATGTAACAATTAACCACCTGATGACCCCCCCCCACCCAACCTTTTCTGCCACCACCCCAACAGAATTTTTAGTTACAGCCCAACTAGTTGTGTCTAACATCCTTGAGTACCTATTACAAGATGCTACTATTCCCAGAGTGGGAGGATGATGGATCCTGTTCCCCTCTCCTCAGGTAAAATAACGAAATCCTAAGCTTCATATGTTTGGGGGGGGGGCATGAGGCAGTGAGAAGAAGGAAGAAATAGTGTTCTAGTCTCTTCTTATACTGGAAATTGTCTTTCCCATATCTAGATGGACTAAACATGCCCAGATTAATGTAGAATATTTCATTCTCTTATCCCATTAAGTTTGTAGTTGTCATAATTTCTTTTACATATTAGTATTCACTGTTTACTATGCTCCTGTTCATAACTGTAGAATAACTACCTGAAGGTCAACTAATTTTCTACAAAACAATCTATTCTACAAATTATTCTATCATTTTTTACTGAAATACTAAATGTTTGCAGAAGAAAAGAGAAAGACTTGCAAAATACTCTTGCACATAAGGTTCCCAGAGTCCTCATTAACATCACCTTCTCTTCCCACTTTTGAGCTTTTAGGCTCTTTTGTTAGAACTGACTTAGGTGCTGTATTAAATAAACTCCTGTTTTGGTACTGGTCAGCTGAAGCCAGTCATTCCTGGGATACCACAATCCTCAACCAAGTAACTTTCATTTCAAATTATTTAGCTTCTAAGGCTGAAGTAAAAAAGTTTGCTACACCTCCATAATCATTAGGTTGTTTGGGAGAAAATAGGTAAACATTATTTTATTGCCCCACAGAAGTGATTTTAGAAGGTTAAATATTTCCACTTTCTTGTGAATATCAATCCCAAGGTGCAGAAACACAAGAATTTGCATATTCTGTAACTGGCATGGGGATTATCTTATCTCCCTGAATACCAGTTTTCTGTGGTGGAAGTGTAAAAATCTTGCAAAGATAATTCTAGGCTGTTTAAAGTGAGGGTTGTGCTATGCTCAGTAAATTTCAGTGTATTTCTTCAGACATTTCTGCCTTGTTTTTAGCAAAAGGCATTTTACCAACAATTCAGCATGGTAAGATTATTCCATGGCTTTTGGTACCCCAGGAAATCTAAATTATTGTGTCTCCCCCTCCACTGTAACTCTTACATTTTATCCCTGATATCTGAAATTTCTTTTAAATATTTTTCCACTTGTTACTCAATACTTAGTATGTGTTCTTTAATTTCTGGCCACTTTTCTTCAAATTCAGACATTTGGTTTCTGTCACTAATAACTGTAATGTCCTCGTGGGTTACCAAGAGATCTATTTGCAGCCTGGTTGATTTGTCATTCACCTTAATAAAACCTGATCAAACCTCAGAATGGCTGAAAGTAAATTTGTCAGTTCTTGATTAGAGCATTCTTTTTATCCGAATCACCCAGTATCCCAACCTTATTTTTTTTCCCCCAGAACTACTGCTGCTGTGATTAGCATTTTTGGAGCTTGAGTTAGGTACCTGTTTTTGTTCTGCTGAGTTTGTCAGTGATTTTTTATCTTCATGTTTTTCACCTGCTCCCTTTCCTCCCTCTATCCATCCCATTGGGAGTGATCTCAGTGTTTGCAGCCTGCACTGCTCCACTGGTCTCTGCAGCAGCCTGCCCAGAGGATGAGAAGCTCTGCTGAAGAACATGTCCTGCATGTCTACTACTGGAGTCTTTTCCAACTGCTCAAGTCTCCTTTATTTCTGTTGTGTTCAGCATGTTGCCAGAGAGGAGTATTTCCTCATCAGTAGTTGCATCAAGGAGATTGGGTAAGGCTGGTATATTAGTTACCTGCAGAAACACAGGACAGGATGCACACATCAGCAAATTAATCAAGCCACAAAGTCAAAGAACAAAACACATAAATGCCAGACCGTGAATTTTATTTTCCTTTATTTATTTTAGAGCCCAGGTAAGGACAGCAGCCCTTGGCACTTTGCATCTCACATGATGGAGTGTCACATGAGGCGCAAAGTGCTGAGGGTTGCTGTCCTCACCTGGGCTTTAAAATAAAATTCACAGACTGGTATTTATGTTTTTTGTTCTTTTTACTTTGTGGCTTTATGCATTTGCTGATGTGTACTGTCTGTCCTGTGTTTCTGTGCATTCTGTCTTTGGGGCTAGCAACTCCATCTTCTGTGGTGCAGTGTTTGAGTACTTCCTATATTAATTACCACCAGTTTGACTTACCCACTCTGTTTTGTAGCACGGAGCCCTGCCTTCTGATCAGACAGCATTTTGTTCTCCTTGCAGGTTCCCATTGGCTGGGATCAGTGTATTCGGCATCAATGTACATATGTTGTGGATTTTTTTGTTGGGCTATAGTCTTCAGAAAATGAGCACTTGAACTGGTTTGATCTTTGAAAGCCTTTCATGAAAGACAGTCCAAATATAATTTTCTTACAAACAGCTCTGGTAACTTATGGGTACTTTTTATTTCACAGTTTGCACAGGGATTGTCAGGGAGAGCAATGAATACTCACACCCTCTTCACTCTGCCTGCCACCAGCTTGCTTCCCCTATCTGCAATCATACCCCGCTATTCCTGAAGCAGTTTAATAATGAACATTTTTTCAGTTGGCTATATTTCACTGTTCCTGTGATTTTATTCCTCTCCTAAAAGATAGTGCTAGAAAGGAGCAAAGGGAAACAAAAACAAGCGTAGAATTGACATCATGCTTCCTTAATGGCTGAGTAAAATAAAACTTTTAATTCTCTGTAAAACATCTTAATAAATAGTGGCCAGTATAGTCAGAGAGATACGCTAGATAGATAGATAGATAGACAGACAGACAGACAGCTAGACAGATAGATAGATAGACAGACAGACAGACAGACAGACAGACAGACAGACAGACAGACAGACAGATAGATAGATAGATAGATAGATAGATAGATAGATAGATAGATAGATAGATATTTCTTTATTTTATTTTTTATTTTAAACATTTGTTGACTGGTATAGGCACACTGAAACGAGGCTTATTTCCAGGTGTGTCCTGGGGGTGAGGGGAAAAATTGACTACATACAGTAATAACAAAGACAGCATAATTAACAAATTAATTATAAGATAGCTTCAAGTTATTTACAAGTTAAAATATTCTTTACAAATTTTTATATTAAAATACAGACAGATCTGGTAGAAGTTGACACAGTTCAGGTTAGAATATGTCCAGAGGACATCATTGTAGAGTTGCTGAAAACAAAACATTAATATAGAAAGCATAGCAGGAATACTTCAAATGAGTGAGGAAGATGAGAGGAGGAGGAGGAGGAGGACGTGAGTTCAGAGTGCATGGTCAGTGGGAACAGGAAGAAGTGACAGACTCACCTCTTCCTGAATTGAATCGATACACAGGTAGAATGTCTAAATTTTATTTATAGTACTAGCGTATTTACTCTTTCCTTGAGCCCAAAATGCTTCACATAAAATATAGACCCCAAACGTACATTTAGTACGAATGTTTAAACAATTCAAAATCACAGTCATGGCCAAAAATATTGGTGCCCTTGCACTTTTTCAAATAACTCACAATTTCCTCTAAATATAAGTTGAAATTAACAACAGTACAGTATTTGGTCTCCACAATTCTTTATTTCTCTGTTAATATTACAGAACCTTGTTTTTTGATTCAGAATTTAATACATCCTTTTAAATCAGAAAATGAAATGAAATAGCACTGACAAAATTATTGACACCCTAGACTTAATATTCGGTACCACAGCCTTTGGTCAAAATAACTGCAATCAATCACTTCCTATAGCCATGGATGAGCTTCCTGCACCTCTCTACTGGCAGTTTGGCCCACTCTTCTTGTGCAAACTGCTCCAGTTCTCCCAGATTTGAAGGATGCCTTCTCCCAACTGCTGTTTTCGGATCTCTCCACAGGTTTTCAATGGGATTTAGATCTGGACTCATTGCTGGCCACTTCAGAGCAGTCCAGCATCTTGTCTTGAACCATTCATGGGTGCTTTTTGAAGTGTGTTTGGGGTCATTGTCCTGCTGGAAGACCCGTGACCTTCGACGGAGACCCAGTTTTCTGACACTGGGTTCAACATTGCGCTCCAAAATGGCCTGGTAATCTCCAGATTTCATGATGCCATGCACATGTTCAAGGCACCCAGTGCCAGAGGCAGCACAGCAACCCAAAACATCACTGAACCTCCTCCATGTTTGACTGTAGGGAAGGTGTTCTTTTCTTTGAAGGCTTCATTTTGTTTTCTGTAAACATAGAGATGATGTGCTTTACCAAAAAGCTCTAATTTGGTCTCATCTGTCCACAGGACATTCTCCCAGAAGGATTTTGGCTTGTTCAGGTGTGTTTTGGCAAACTCCAGTCAGGCTTTCTTATGTCTCTCTCCCAGCAGTGGGGTCCTCCTGGGCCTCCTACCATATAACCCCCTTTCATTGAGTTGGCGACCAATGGTGCGAGTTGAAACTGTCGTACCTTGTGTCTGAAGGTCAGCTTGAATCTGTTTGGCAGTTGATCGAGGTGCTTTCTCCACCATTCGAACAATCCTGTGCTGCAATCTTTGATCAAGTTTTCTCTTGCGGCCGTGTCCAGGGAGGTTGGCTACAGTGCCATGGGCCTTAAACATCCTGATAATATTATGTACAGTGGAAACAGGAACATCAAGGTCTCTGGAGATTGATTTGTATCCTTGAGATTGTCTATGCTTGGCTACAATCTTCTGTCTGACCTCCTCATACAATTCTCTGGCTGTCTTTCTTTTCTCCATGCTCATTGTGGTACACACAGTGACACAAAACAGGAGAATGAGTCCTTTTCTCTATTCAAACTGGTTGAATGAGTGATTTTTATATTGCAGGCACCTGCAATATTTTTATATTGCAGGCACCTGTGAGTTCAATTCCAAAGTGAAGGAGAATCACCTGCTTGAAATCTAATTATTTCTAACTACTTCTAAAAGGTGCCAATAATTTTGTCCGGGCCATTTAAGGATTTCTGTGTGGAATAAGCTAAGACTTGGTAAATTTTTCTGCTTTTTGTGTTTTATTCCACTGCAAACCAAAGAAATACATATGTGAATACCAAAATATTTTTTAATTTCAACAATTTTCTGGAAGGAATGGTGCATTATTAGAAAAAACTGCGAGGGCACCAATATTTTTGGCCACGACTGTATGACTATCCTACCTGCTGAGGCTAACATGTCAGTTAACTGAAAATACTGGTGAAAGGCACGAAAGGAACTATGCAAATAAAAATGATTTTCATTTTTGTTTTCTTTGAGGTAGCTGCCAATTACACATTTCTGTAATGGAATGTTACTTTCAACCTCTTTTGTTTTAAGAACATAACCATTTTCAGTGACTTTATTTTCTTATGAAGTGAAATACACCTTTAATTCTGTCTTATTGTTTCTAATTGGGCCCAAGCAAGAAGATGATCAGCGAAAAATTTAAAAAAATGTCATGCTGAATTATTCTTACCGTATATCAAGTGAAGGGGAACATTGTTTAACCAGGAGGAGCACACTAAGCCGAAGCTTGCTTCCAGATGCGCCCTGGGAGCACAAGGAAGTTAAGTGACTTGCTCAGGATCACACAGTATGCACCTAGGCAGCTGTGGGATTCAAACCCAAGTCTCCTGATCTGTGGCTCAGAGCCTTAACCTACTGCACTATACTGCCTCCTTAATCATCCATTAACAATTAAGCAACAAGACATAACAGGGGGTGCATTGTGATGGGATAGGAATATTTCTCAAGTGGGTTGAAGCACAAGGCTAAATGCAGAGGCCCAGATATTCAAAAGGGTTGTGCATGGTGCAACAGTGTTGTGCCATGTGCAACCCACTGATGCGTCCGGCGCGATATTCAAAAGGGAAAAGTGCGCGGCACAAATCCCCATGCGCCAGAGTGCATCAGTAATGTATGCAGGCACTGGTGGGGGGGGGCATGCCCATGCATAACCTGCAAGCCCAATATTCAGCCCAGGATGTGCAGAGCCATGCATGCGCAACCCCTTCCTGTGCCAGCACAAAGTTAAGCTAAAAAAAAAAGGAACAACTGATGGCCACCCACAGGTGAGCTGCCGCATTGCAGGGCACAACATGGCAGCTGCCACCTGTGAGTGGCCACCTGAGTTCCAGCTGCACCTGGTGGCACCCCCCATGCCCAATCGTGGGCATCTGTATTAATAAAAAGGTCCTATATCCCTGGTGGTCCAGTGGACCACTTTCTGCCTGATCACAGGCATCTGTATGTAAAAAGAAGTTCAATATCCCTGGTGGTCCAGTGGACCGCTATGTGCCCAATCGCAGGCATTTGTAAAGCAAACTATTCCAATATCCCTGGTGGTCAAGTGGTATCCTGCACCCACCCACTGAGCCCCACCATTCTGGTCCTCCCCCCTCAGCCGGTGGGTGGCAGCACCCAACCCGCCTGCTGCCCTGCCACCCGGTGACTGACACCTCGGTAGGGCTGCATGCCCATTGGTTCACAGTATGAGCCAATGGGCATGCAGCCCATCACTAAACATTCAGATATGTGACAAATCTGGAATATGTAGTATAGTAGGGGCTCGCCCATTGGCTCACACTCAGAACCAATGGGCTGCAGCCCCCACCAAGGTGTCAGTCGGTGGGTGGCGGGCGCGGAGGCAGGGGGTGCTGCCGCCCGCCGGCTGATGGTGGGGAGCGGGCGGTGGGGCTCAGTGGGTGGGTGGGGAGGTACCACTTGACCACCAGGGATATGGGAATAGTTTGCTTTACAAATGCCCTCGATCGGGCACATAGCGGTCCACTGGACCACCAAGGATATAGGAAGGTTTTCTATTTTTACACAAATGCCCACGATCGGGCACATAGTGGTCCACTGGGCCACCAGGGATAGGAGAAGATTTTCTATTTTTACACAGATGCCCGCAATCGGGCTGCAGTGGGCATCAGTCCCTGACGGCTGCTGCCTGGCAGGGTGCCAGGCACAAGTCGTCATGGATCAGTGCACCTGCATGCAAATGGGGCCATAATGACAATAAGATGGCCCCATGTGCACCTTGCATACATTATGGCCCCATTTGCATGTTCAGTTTTGAATATCGCGGTTGCTGTGCATGGCACAATGGTACTTGCGCTAGTGCATCTCCATGCCCCACTCTGGCCACTTGCGCTGGTGTAGTGCCACTGTGCCATGCACACTGGGGGATGGCCAGGGTTTGATATTCAAAGCTGATGAGCCATGGTACAGCTCCTTTGAATATCGTTTAGTCCACACCCCTGCACAGCCAGGTTGAGCTGCGCCCAAGCTTGCGCCACAGCTTGGCGCAGTTTGAATATCTGGGGCAGAGTTTTTATTCTACAAAAGTGAGCAATCATAGAAACATTTATTTATTTTTGTTTATATCAGAGACACTTTGAGGCCTATGTGGGCTGACAGTGTCCTGTACAGCAATTTTCTTATTTCTAGAAGAAAATTCATTGCTGGTGTCAGAAGAAACAGACAACATTCCTACCAAGACCACACAAATTTGAAGCATTGGTCATTATTCTTATTATTGCTCATGTCATTTTGCATGGGAACAGAGGGCTCAGTTTTCAAAAGGCAAAGAATGACGCAAGGTGTTTGTGCCAGAAAAGAATGACGCAAGGAGTACACTGCATCAAAACTTGTGTCAATTCTGATTTTCTAATGCTGTTTGAATCAAAACAGAACTGCCTGTGCCAAAGTGGCCTGCATCAGGTTTGTATCAAAAAAATGGATGCACCATGTTGCAATGGGGCTTACATGAAGAAAATGATGCACCATTCACTTTTTGGGGGATTTTCTAAGCTGAAAGCTGTTGACAGTGCACCAAATATGCATTCTGCTGGTATACCAGTGAGATCTGGTCTAACTGGCACTGTAGCACATAAACATGAGGATGGATTATATAGTGGGCTGGTTATAGAGCCAATATCCTCTTGCAGGAGTAGTTGACAGTGTTTTGGAGTGTAGCATGCCACTGACTTGGCCATTTCATCCGCTGTAATTTTTGACTCAGCTTGTGTTATTTTTAATCCATGTGCCATTGTCTAACTCAGTTTGCTTCATTTTTTCACTCAGCTTTCTACATTTTTTGACTCAGCTTGCATCATTGCTAAACTCTGCTTTGCATCACTTTTTTCCATGCATGCAGTTTGTGACTCAATTTACTTCATTTTTTTTGACTCAACCTGCTTCTTGTTTTTGACTCAACCTGCATCATTTTCACTCCACATCATATTTTTGACTCAGCCTGCAATCATTTTCACTACATGTCACTCTGTGCATTGTATTTTTGCCTCCACTTCTCCTCATTCTCAGCTTGTATTATTCTCACCCATGCATCACATGTTTGACACAGTGGACCTTCAGCGTCATTTTGGGGGATTTTGCCACAGATATTGCGTTTCCTGGAAAACAGGGCACACAGTCTTTGGCACACCTGGATTGGATGCAAGGTGGATGACTGACATAACTTGCACCATTCTAAAGGCCCTTTGAAAATTTGGCCTAGAGTGTCTTTAGACTGTTTGGTCCCCTCCTCTTTTCCTGCAATGAGGTAACAATTCTCTGCTTCTGGCATCTGTACAGTTTAGACAATGATAGCAAAGGCCCACTAGCTCCTCTATTCTGCATACCCTACCTATGAGACTACTTTGTTCTGGCCCTTGTCGCCATCTTGCCCCATAGTGTCTGCTCCCTCCTCTGACTAAGCCCTTATTCCTGCCCCCCCATGAAACTGCTCACTGATTTGGTCTTTAACATTTCTTCTGGTAGCTTGTTCCGCTTGTCCACATTCTTTCCATGAGAAAGTGTTTACATACATCTGTCTTGATATCACAGCAGAGGGTGGGATCAGATAATATCTAAATGGGCATAGATTCTGATTTAATGCAAATGCATTTAGCAATAAATAACGGAATGTCCTGAAATTCAGATTGTTTTGGAATGTTATGAGAACTGTGTCCTGCTGATGCCAACTGTCAGTGTCTTGCAGAAAATAGGAAAACCATCAACAGTTTGGTATTCAGTTTCATCCTTACAAATAATGACATGTTCTTGTTATCATTATACAGTATGGTATCAGGCACTGGGTCGCAGCTATGATGTCATTATGATTTGAGCTTCTCATCTGTATACACTCTAATGATCATCCTGGTACAGGATATATTGCTAAATATGTGTGTTTTATTGGACATACATGGACATAATATGCTCCACATTCCCAGAAGGTTATTTTTCATTGAGACCCCAAAATCACTCCTGTGCTGGCTGTTTCTTGATAATCAGTTGCAGAAGTAGGCACACTAGGAAAGAGAAGTTATTAGGCCCTTAATGTTATGTACTATTGTTCTTGTACACTGCATCCCAAGGTGACTTACAAGGCATGAACAGCTGTGGAAGCATAATGCACTCGGGTGGAAATGAGAAAGCCATTCAGAGCTATAGGACGTTAAGCATATAGAGCTCTATTCATGAATGCCTACTTCGCATGCACGGGCAGTGCATAGGCATTCCTACGACTAAATGCCATGCAGCGGTGCTCTGAGCACAGCCCATGGCATTCACTCAAGGGTGCGCTAGTGTCCTGTGCACTGGATCCTCAGCTGGCCACAGAGCACTGTGCCAGGGGCAGGACAGGAGCATGTCAGTGGGTGCTAGCACATATGCATGAAGGCACTTGCATGCTGCACTGGCATGGGACATCTGCACAAGGGAGGACCCTACTGTAACCATCCTTCACAGTTACTGCCCCCCCATTGGATACCAGTAGGTGGTGTCAGCATCGGGACTCCTGCTGCACCGTTGCCCCAGTCCACTGTGCTGCTTGGGTGAGCTGGGGGTGGCCATTCGCACACATGCCTGGTGTTTGAACCTTGTGGGGTACATGCCCTCCCAGTAGCCCATGTCCAGGCATAGATGGGATCCACTAGGGGACCCAGGATGGGCATCCCATTGGATACCCCCCTGCATCCTGCACTCTAGCCCCATGTCTCTATGTTCTTCAGCCATGCACCTGCACTCCCGGGGGTGGGGGTGTTGTTCATTGGCCGGGAATAATGAATGTCGACCTGCACACAGCCACCCCGGGTGCAGAATGACACGGGCACTCTACTCATGATTTATGCATAGTTAGTGAATTGCCCCGATAAAGATTAAGTGTCTTGCTCATAATCACATGGTGAGGTAGTGGTACTTGTCAAATTTAAACTTGGATCTCTGATCTCCAGGCTTATATCTGTGTACTCTAACCACTAAGCCATACTGTTTCATTAAACTGAGTTTTCCTCTGCACTAACCAAGATATACATTCTAACTAACATCAACAGGAACTATTAGTGATTACCAGAAGCAAATCTCTTCAAGAGATCTATTGTGTATTTCCAAGAATCCAAACTGCAATGAGCGCTGCAAGAATGTGTAAATATTGATCTAGATGAGAATTAGCATTGGGTCTTTGTATTAAAGTGTGTAGGTAGTAAGTCCTGATTCCCAAACCCAGTGTCTTCTGCACAGTACAGCATGGCAAAATTTTTTTTGATAGTGACTAAATCTTCCTTCTCATTTTGTAAGAAAAAAAGAAATACCTTAACCTTTGATAAGAATCTTTACGAAGCAAATGCTCAATTTTTGTAACATGTTTGTTTATTAAAATGTATTTCATTTCCTTAGCTAACTCTGTTGATTTTCTTTTTTAGCTTAACTATGATAGTTCTTTTTCCCATCTGCATTTAACTTTGTTGTGTCATTGTCACTCAAAAAGAATCATAGTGAGCAAGGGCATTAAATGACAACCGTTTCTCAGCACCATGCTGCGTTCCTTAGGGCCTGGCTCTATTTATTTCTTCTGCTGAACAAGATCTTGGCAGGTGCACTCACTTTGATTCACACAGAGTGCAAGCAACTATAAATGACAGAGTCTTTTTAACTTGGGGGGAAAGTAATTATCACTGGTAAGGATATAAATATCTATTTCCAAAACTGTCTTTAAACTTCCAGCATGAATAGATCTGCTGCAGAATATTTAGGTCACAGTCCACAGTAAGGTAAGTGCCATGTTTCTATTATTCCAGCCTTCAACGTAATTCAAAAGGAACCACTAATAAATGTGATAAAGATGAAAGCCAGGCATTATATTATTTGCTGCAGCTTTTTAAAGTAAATCATAAACCCTTACAAAAGCTTCTGTAATCAGTGAAGCAGATCAGTAGTATTGAACCAAGAGACAGTTCCCACACCATAACCTGAACTCCAATGGTGAAATATTTGCTTATGCTAATCCAGCTTTATCCTTGACACATTAGGCTTGGTTTCTCAATAAACAGCTCAATATCTAAAGTTACAGTATTGTGAACTTCAAACTAAGTCAGCAACCCCTGTTTGCAAAATGCAAATGAAGCTTAAATGTCTTTTAAATAATGATCAACATGTTTTAACTGATGTTTAATTTTCACATTAAGTTTCAAGTTGGGCACTATAGTTTGTGTACTCTATTGATCCTAAACCATTTCAGAGTGATTGAAATGATGATGATTATAAACTATGTATGTACAACACATGAAGTAAAAGCAATAATTATGCTACAGTATGTCATCGTAGAGGTTTTAATTCAGTAAAGTTGTTCTTTATCACTAATAGCCTTTATTGGCATAATTTCATTGATGCAACACTCTCAGTTCAGAATGTTTGAACTGGTCAGTCCTGATTTACACATATTTTGCCCTTCTCCACAAATTCACACAGTGCATCATAATCCGGTTACAATGTACAGTAACATGAATAGTCATATAAATGCCACTTAAACTGTTTCAAAAATGCTAAACTAAATGTTTTCAACTTGGCTTTACAATGAAATGTGGTAGACATTTTAGTCCAGTTGAAGATGCAGTTAAAACAAATTGCTAGTGATACCTCTGATTGGAGTAACAAAATTGTTTTTGAGAGTAGCTTATCACAGTGATACCCTATTTATCTGGTGGTTTTAAACATCTAGATAGAGCAAGCCCAGCATGAAGAGATACTTAGGTATCATCTGCATAAGTATAATAGATACAGGTTTATAAAAAGGCCCCAGAGGCATGTCCTTGTAGACTTATTGTGGTGATTCTGAGATGATTCTTTCTCTGTGCAGATCCTTGGTGAGATGTCACGTGGAGTACAGTAGAGTTCTAGATTCCACAGCTGAAGAAAGACACAGCCCTCTTGCATGCTGTTCAGAGGGGGGCCATGAAGATGATTCAGGAGCAGCAGGTGAAGACGTAGAAGAAGATACTGGAGAGCTTCAATACGTACACACTAGAGGCTGGGGGGGGTACTGATAGAGACCTTTAGGTACCAAAGGAGTACCACTAAAGGGGACAGCAGTGCCCTGTTCACAAGACGTGAGGGCAAGGTAATAAGAAGCCATGGGAAGAAACTGGTGGGGGAAGCTTCAGGAGGGATGTAAGGAAGTTCTTCCTTACAGAATGTGCGGTGAAGGGGAATATATTTTGGGAAGAGTGGCTGGCCCAGAATCCATCACCAGCTTAAACACAAGTAGGAAAGGCAAAGAGGAATGGTGTAAACCAGAGGAGAGAGAGAGAGGAGAGAGGGGTGGGTGGTTGAGGGATAGTGATAAGTGCAATAGGGAGGGGGTATTGAAATACAGTCAAGGCCATCAGTAGACTATTTCTGGCCCAGCATTAGGCTGTAAGTGAATACAGGTAAGTACTAGGCAGACTTGATGGACTATGGGTCCTTCATCTGCCATCATCGTCTTTGTTTCCATGTTATTGGCTATATCAGTGTAATGAGGTCACAGAGATAGCCCAAATATCTCCCAGACATTGCCTAGTGAGTGGATGCCTAACCCATTTTTCTTGCCCTAGATACATAAGATGCCAGACAGAGATTCCTGAACCTCATAGGAACACCCGGGGTAGGCACAGTTGGTCAACAGTAAAGGTTTGCAGTGGGCCAGCCTGGAAATTTGTTAGGGCTTGGTTTCACTCGTTCTGATTGAGGTGGACCTTATTAAACATTTCCCAGTCGGACCTGATACTGGGCTGGAAGTAATAATACTGCACCACCCCAGGGGGGAATTAAGCATGAAACTCTTCTACCCACCTCTCAGTATAGCCCACATAGCACTCCTCCTCTAAATCTGCTAGCACCTTCCTATCTGTGCCAAAATCTGCCTTGCTGTAAAACCTAAAAAAGGAAAAAAGATAAAACAAATTATGACTCTGCTTAAATAATGAAAATGGAAACAAACAACATTAACATTCACCAAAAAACATCACAACAGCCCTGGATCAACAAAATGACACTACAGAAAAGTTCTAAAACTATCACTCTGCAAGAAGAAATCTTTGACCTATGTACACAGTTTGAACACATTACCGAGCCACTTCTTGAACCAGACAAAAATGCACAAGACCTAACAATTCCTGAGACGCAAGAAGAAAAGATGCCAAACAAAAACAAATACGTTCTTGATCCACATTACATAGAAAACTACATCCACAGCTCCAAAAACTCCAATACCCTGAAAAAAATGCTGATATAAACCATTTGCACCAATTCCTACAACAAGACATGAACATCAACTCTAATATTGAAGACATTCCTCCAAAGCAATTAAACAAACTGTTATGTCACTACTTCATCTCGGCAAAAAAAAAGAATGGATCTCATTATGAACCACTTACAGTCCGGTCCAGATTCCAAAGTCTGGAAAGATATCTAAAAGACAAAGCTTACAGTGAATCACTATCAACTTCACTCAAGCTTGAAAAAACAAGACAAGTAATTTCGTCCAAACAGAAACACCTGAAACAACTAGGCATGGGAAACAAACCATTTGCATCAGATGAAATCAATGATGAAATAATTGGAAAGTTATACAAGTCTCAATTACCAGGTCCAAACAACCCTCAGTCACTAATTAATACCATGTGGCTGACTATAACACTTTATTTCGGAGTCCGAGGTAACACCAAGACTTACAATATGAGATGTGGAGATGTCTCTCTAAAAAAAGATGCTGACAACTGAAAATACCTAGAATACTCAACAGAGCAACAAACAAAAACCCGAAGTGGATCTAATCCGAAAGACACCCACATGACCAAACCACAAGCCTATGAAGTAACTGATCCCACAACTTGCCCTATTAAGAACTACTTAATATATGCTAACAAGCGACCTACAAAAAGCAACGTTTCAGAAGCTCCATTCTTTTTAGACATCCTCTACCCTATCAGACTACAATGCAACACTTGGTTTAAAAACCAACCCTTGGGAATAAACACCATATCCAAAATAATGAAAACAATGATAGAACAAGCTGAAGTCTCCACAAATAAAAGACTCGCCAATCATTCAATATGCAAGCACTTAATTCAAAAGCTTGCTGACAATAATGTTGCCCCAACCAACATAATACAGATTTCAGGACACAATAAATTGAATCCATTAACAATTACTCTGCTCTGAATGACGAAAAGAAATGAAAAATCTCCTCAATACTCAGTAATTTCAGTGATGATGACCCGAAACCCAGCACAAGCAGACACACTGAATCTGAAGCCAAAAACAAACCAATTGAATCACACAAAAAAACTGAACCCAGTAACATGTTACCAGCTACCTGCCTGCAAACTATACTATCCACAATTCAAAATGCGACAATAACAGCAACCAATATTACCTTCAATCTCAATCAAGGTATATACAAGCTGAACCATATTTCAAAATACAGCCTGCAGTAGGTACAAAAATCCATTAATTAACATATCCCATTCAATTTTCAGGACATCAAAACCTCTCTACAAAAGACAGAAAACAACCACATAAGCTATCAGACTCAGAATCCGAATAACTCACAACACCTTCACTGAAATGACTGACTGCACTTAACCAACATATCTTGAAACAGGACAAAGACATACTCCAAACTGCAATTACCGAACTTTAGCCGACAGAACAACAGCTGCTTTTATTTTTTAAACATTTATCTTTCTTTCCATATACAGTACTGTATGTTTTCAGTTAAATAAATGTGAAACTTCTCAATTTATGTTTGTTTACGTACCTGAACAAAATAACATATATCCAAATAAAACAAAGAGCTGTTTCAAGATGTAAACATGTCTGTGGCTCCACTCCTCGCTGACTTACACTGCCAATAAATATAAAGTGCATCAAGCATTATACAGCCATTTACCCAGAAGTACAAATTGCACCAGGCATAAATACCCAAACACACCAAGTTACTCCCAGAAGTGAAGCAATTCTTCCACATCCCACCACACAAACACATCCCAAATGACATGACATCAACCAATCACAGAATAGCCACACTCACACTCACACATATCCACCAATCACTGCCTCACACATATCCCATTCATATCTACTACTCACAACTAAAACCTCAAAAACAAGATAGATGAGCTCCCACCCCAATGGTATAAATCATACAAATGATGGGCAGTTCGTGAGATATGGAAAATATTCTCACTCCAGCATCGTGAGCTGTGTATTCTCACTCTGCAGGAGTGAGAATATTTTCCATATCCCACTCCTGCCCATCATGTACAGTATCCCCTATATATGTGTGTGTGTGTGTGTGCGTGTGTGTGTGTGTGTGTGTTTGTGTGTGTATATATATATATATATATATGCAGTATATATATTGCAGAAAACTACGTTACTGCACATATTAATGTTGAACGCAAAGCACAGAAAGTCAGGAAACCATTAGGGTTTGGAATCTTGGGAATCTTAGCAAATTGGTGGTGTGGTGTTCTTTGAATATTCTTTGGAGAGGGAGAAGTATACCATGCGACATGTAAACAACAAAATTAGTCAGCGCTTTCTTCAAACAGGCCCTATGGGACCTGCATGAAGCAAAATATTGTGTTCATTTACTCAGTGGAGGGGGTGGGCATTAGGATTGACAACCCCAAAGAACCCCACACCACCAATTCACCAAGAGTTCTGAGACTCTAAACCCTATTGGTTTTCATTTCCTGACTTTCTCCACTTTGCAGTCTTCAACCATAATACTGTATGTACATTAATGTAATTTTTTGCAATGATTTTCCTTTCTTCTTTTTGTCATACTGGAATCATATCCTTCACACAGGCTCCTTTTGGACTTGCAAGAACAGATACAGACACACAGGGCCCTGCACCAAGAGAAGAGTCCATCTGCCTGCAGAAATACATAGGCCTTGCAAACCCTGCACATCTGCTCAGCTACGGATACAAAGAATATGTGGGGGCTGCAGAAGTGAAAGGTCCTCTGGGCCCTGTGCTTCTGAGTGGCTACAGATACAGCTGTACTGGGCCAATGGCCTATCTGGCTGTGAAAATGTAGAGCACTCTTGGCCTTGTGCTTCTGTGCAGCTTTAGATGCAGAGGTGCCGGACCATCTCAGCAGTATGTCAAGAGAAATCCTCTGTTCACTATATGATTACTTATTGTCCATGTGGCCAACAGTGCACTATCCCTACCCTGGCTGGGATTGGTACTGCATGACTGCAGCATCTGTCCAGTGTCAGCCCATCCAGCTGCCTCACTGAGCTTGCCCCTGAACTCACTTCGCTGACATGGGATCACAATGTGCTACCTACAGGGCCAGGCCAACTCTGCACAAAATGTTTCTTCATAACTTTTTGTTTTTAATTTTATATGTTGACCACAAATTTTCAACATAGTGTTTTTACGAGACCACTTTCTTAAAATGACAGGTGTCATTTTAAAAATACTCACAGAAAGTCATTTTGTGGCAGAAATGCAAAACAGTTTGGGCAGGATATGAAAAATGACAGATGTCATGTTTATGAGATCCCTTACAGAAATAATTATATGAAATGTTTTCGTGCTGCACACTTAAAACTACCCATGTGATATGCGTGCTGCAAGCATGATTTAAATGTTAAACTGGAACCGATTGCATGCATGTGGCACGCGTGCAGCGAGCAAGTATGGAAAGTGTGCTTTTTAGGTTAAATTGGAACAGACTGTATGCATGTGGCATGCATGCAAAAAGCAAGTGGTCACTGATAACTGCACACATAATAGTTAAGTGTCTTGCTCAATATCACACCATATACTGTATAAGTGGGGGTTAATAAGATTCAAACCCAGGTCTTCAAGTCTCCTAGTTTGCAGTTCAGTGCCTTTAACCACTAAGCCATACTGCCTGCACACATGTGGCTCATTTGTACGTCAGTACAAATCTGAATTCATGAGCACACATGCAACATGCTTATCACCACCATTATACTTTTTAGTTTTCTTGTCTCCCATCTCAGCTGCACAGCTGAACTGTAGCATGCATTCAAATGAAAACACATGTGGTTATTCTCATCCCCAATAAACATGCTTATCCACAAAACTACTTAACTATTTCCGTCTGGTCTGTACTCCTACTATTTTCTCTACATAGTTTTGAATGCTTCCATGCAAACATACTTTAAGGGGCAAACACAAAAGTAGCTATAACTTGACATCCACCCACTTGGCCATTCCCATCCCCATGCACACACACTATAGCATGTGTGGCCATGTTGCTACAGACAACCCACCAAGTATAGATATCAGTCAAGAGTGTCTTACTTTAGTACTAGGGAGCCAGAAGCAGGAGTCTCTAAGAGATGATGTCCATGGGTCAGCGTGTTAGGCGGTACTCCCTTGAAATGAAGGGAGTTATTTTTTATTACTATGTTACACATTATGATGGTGAGTTGGAGAATAATGAAGGCCACTGTTCTACTAACAATTTCCTTGTTGTTAGTCGAGCAGTGGCCTTCAATAATCTCCAACTCTTCATCAATAACGTATAAAATAGTAATAAAAAAATACCCCCATTCATTTCAATGGTGCATGCCCCTGCAGTCTCTTTTGCCATATGTCATAATCTGTCTGGGCATGGGGATGTGGAAGTCAGCTTCACTGGGGAGGCATAAGCCTGACTATAGTGGGGTTCCAAAAGTCTGTGCATACCATACTGCTCAACTGTCCCTGAATGCAAGGGACAGACCTCATTTTAACCCTGAAAACTGCTCTGCTCCATAATCATCCCTCATGGAAAACAAGCTACTCACACAGAGGATGTCCTATAAATTTAGACTTTATGGCAGGGGCACCATTTCAGATTTCAGTGGGGGGGGCAATGACCAGTAGAGGCCAAGTGCTAGTTAGCCCCTAGGTGGCAAGCTTTAGAATGTCTACAACATCCTTAAAAGATAAAACTGACTGAAAAATGATGTACAAATCAGGAACAATTAAAATGTATAGGATTCATCTGGCTATACCCTGGAGCAGTGAATCCAATTTGGGCTTAAACCCACCCAGTCGCTGACCAATTTTTTTTCTGGCTGATGTTCAGACCCCCCCAAAAAGTCCTGATTTCTCTCTCTAACTCCATTCCATTAAATACCCATCCCATAGAAACATAGAAACTTAGACATTGACGGCAGATAAGGACTGCTTGGCCCACCTAGTCTGCCCATTTCCCTACCTAGAGGATAAGCTGAAGATCCTATTTAACCAACATCCTATTTCTTCCTACCCCACACAAAAATTGCCTTATGTCTGTCCCATGCATTCTTGAATTCTCTCACAGTTTTAGACCCCACAACCTCCTCAGGAAGGCTGTTCCATGTGTCCACCACCCTCTCTGTGAAAAAATATTTCCTTACCTTGCCCCTGAGCCGTACCCCCTCTAGCTTCAAATTGTGTCCCCTTGTTCTTGCACATCTCTTTTTCTGAATGATGCTACCCTCTTGAACTTTGTTGATTCCCTTGAGGTGCTTAAACATTTCTATCATGTCCCCCCCCACTCCTTTTCTCAAGGGTATACATGTTAAGCTTCTTTAGTCTCTTCTCATGTGTCTTCTCTTGCAGACCCTTCACCATTTTCGTTGCCCTCCTCTGAACTGCCTCCATCCTGTCTATGTCCTTGTGGAGATGGGGTCTCCAGAACTGCACTGAGTACTACAGATGGGGTCTCACCAACTGTCTGTACAGGAGGATAGCAACTTCCTGTTTTCTGCTGGTGATGCCTCTCCCTATGCATCCCAGTATCCCCCCAGCCCTCCCTACCACCTTCTCACATTGCTTGCCAACCTTAAGTTCATCTGATATGATTACCCCCAGGTGCCTTTCCATTTTTGTTGTTGTTACTATCTCCCCCACATTATGTAATCTTCCCCTTGGTTTTTGTTTCCCAGGTGCATTATTTTGCACTTCTTTGCATTGAATCCAAGCTGCCATACTTCTGACCATTCCTCCAACCTTGCCAAGTCCCTTTTCATCCTTTCCACACCTCCTTGTGTATTGACCCTGTTGCAGATCTTTGTGTCATCTGCAAAGAGGCATACCTTTCCTTCCAGTCCCTCTCCAATGTCACTTATAAAGACATTAAAAAGGACTGGACCCATTATAGAACCCTGCGGTACCCCACTAGTAATCCCTTTTTCTTCAGAGTGAACTCTATTTACAATTACCTTCTGTGCCCTGTTGTCCAGCCAATGTTTTACACAGGCTACCACCCTGGGACCCACTCCCAGGCTAGTTAATTTGACTATTAATCTTTTGTGTGGGATTATATCAAATGCCTTGCTAAAGTCTAGGTAGGCCATGTCCACTGCCCCTCCCTGGTCTACTACTTTGGTTACCCAGTCAAAGAAATCAAAGCGATACATCTGACATGACCTTCCCACTGTGAACCCATGCTGCCTCGGGTTCTGTGTCCCACTGGCCTCTAGGTACTCAACAATTCTTTCCTTCAGAAGTGATCCCATCACTTTCCCTACCACAGAGGTCAAACTGACAGGTCTGTAGCTTCCTGCTTCTGTCTTGGTCCCACTTTTGTGAAGGGGAATCACATCTGCCTTCCTCCAGTCCTCAGGTACCACACCATCCTCCCATGATTTGTTAAAAAGGGTAGTCAGTGGTGTCACTAGTTCTCTGCTTAATTCTTTTAGAATTCTGGGGTGAATTACATCTGGCCCCATTTCTTTGTCCACCTTCAGTTTTAGGAGTTCTTTCAGAACCCTTTCTTCTGTAAAAGGACTGGGATCTACCCCCCTTTCCAGAGTGCTTCTGTTAATTGGATTAGGCATCTCCCCCACCTCCTCTTTTGTGAATACTGAACAGAAGTATTCATTCAGTATCCCTGCTTTTTCACTGTCCCTCTCTGCCCACCTACTGTTCATTCTATTCAGCCTCACTATCCCTCCCTTTGTCTTTCTACGATGGGTCATGAAGCCACCCAAATGTGCAGCAATGTGAAAAACACATCAATATTTCAGTCCTTCCTCCTTCACAAATCTCCCTGTAAAAAAAAAAAAATATTTACTTGTACTTACTCGGCCATCTGTCCAGAACTTTCAGCCTGGCCCAGTGTGTCACCAGCCAAGTTTTCAGTCCTCTCCTCCTTCGTCCTTGTGCCAGAGGCTGGATGCTAGAACCAACCATCCCAGTTCCCCAACGTGGCCCATGGCCAAGTCACCTCATCAACTGAACCCACCCATCCTGTGTTGCTTGCTTCTTGCTTGGCTGCTGCCATACTGCACTGATCAAGGCCTATGAAGGCTTCCCACACTGCTGTCACCACTGCTGCTAGACCTAGCATGCTACCATGGGGGTCTGTGCTGGGTTTTGGGATAAGCGAGCCTAGTAGTGTAAGTAGGTAGCCTAGTCTTGAGTTAGCTTCTAGCTCACCCTCTGCCCCTTCACCCATCGGGGAGACAGAGAGATTCACTAAGAGTAGACCAACAAAATTATGCTGCCACAACACTGCTATTAAGAGTTCAGTGCTCACTGAGCCCTCAAAGCTGTAGTGTGCAGCTTGTCTACTCTGTGGCGGGAAAGACAGTGTCACACTCGCATGACTCATGTGCTCTTGCTTGGCTGGAGCTCCTCCACATCACGTGTGATGGTGCCACTGCTAATAGGTGGAGAGAGTGGACAACACAATATAGACACAGTCAAGTCAGGAGTGCAGCTGCAGCATGAGCACACACAGGCTGGGGGGCACTTACTTTGTAAAAGATTAAATCCAAACATGGCATCAACATCTATGTATCAAATGTAATGCCATTATTGCCACACCATAAGAACAACCTGGACACAAATGCGGGGGGGGGGCAATTGCCCTCTCTATGCTACTTAAATGATACCCCTGCTTTATGGTAGAAATTCATTCTCAGGTGCTAACATTAGTACAAGTAAATACAATGGCTTCCACTGTGTTCGGAGGTACTGTATCTCCATGTTTCAGGATGTGTACTGATCATCGTGAAGATTAGTGTCCCTCATTGTCCCTCATTTTCAGTGTCCTTGTCCCTCATTTCAGTGACAAAATGTGAGATGCATGCTTCCAAGACCCTTCTAAGCACAAAGAGTGCTTGGCCATAGTGTATATGCTCCATACAGAATGACAAAGGGAAGAAAGTGAGCCAAAACAGTCATGGAGAAACACATGTGTAGCACTAAATATGCACAAGGGGATTTGCATGGCCCAAAATAAAAAGGTCAAGCTTCCCAATACAGAGGCCCTTCTTCGCACGACTGGAATGGGGGATGTTGACTGGCTATATCTAAGGCATTTAATACAGTAAGCAAACAATACCTTACAAATTACTGGTGATTTAATGACAAAAATCAGAAGCCCTTAAACAACTTTCAAAAGTATCAGAATGAATGAGTTTCCTAATTTTAATGTGAACTCAATGAAAATGTATTTTAATGGCTCTAATTGTTGGCAGTAGTATAAGAAATAGAAACTGATGTGTTTTTTTAGATGAGATTTGCACCAGCTTAGCTGCTGCACATATGGCAAGCATGTAGCATGTGAACCTGATGTGATGTTTAAATGATGTTCACACCAGCTTAACTTCTTGACTCATGTCAAGCATGCAACACGCAAACCTAATGTAATTTTTAGAAGATGTTCAGACCAGTTTACCTGCTGCACACATATCAAGCTTGCAGCATGCAAACCTGATTTGCTTTTTAGACCTGGTTCACTTAGGTTCACTTTGTGTATGTGAACCGCATGCAAGCATTGCACAATTAAACATGTGGCATGCATTCTGCATGTACAGAACACAGCACATTATATTTCTGTAATGGATGGTGTAAAAAATTGCTTTATTATACATTCAGGGTCAGGGTTGGTTAGGTACCATCCTTTACGGGATATAAATCCCCAAAGCCTTGCGGTGGTGCTTGACCTATCGTCCCCCGCGTTGGCAAGCAATGACCCAGAGACTGTCATGTCAGCCTATAGCACAGCTGTTACAGGGGCTCTGGATTCTATTGCTCAAGTTTGTGTTCACCTCCTCTTCCTTCACCCCAAGTCCCATTGGTTTGATGGGACGTTGAGGTAGATGCGGAGAGGGGGCGAAGGTTAGAGTGTTGCTGGCGAAAGTCCATTCTTGATGCTGACCGCCTTAGATTGATGGACCATTATTCTGTCTATCAATCTGCAATCACCCATAAGAAGGCAGAATTCCTGTCCAGGGAGATTGCGGTTGCTCAGAACCGACCAGCTCAGCTATTTTGAACTGTAGACAGACTGTGCAACCCCGCCTGTCTGCAGGTTTGGAAAGCTTTTTGCAGTTAAAGTGTGCTGAGCTTGCTCGATTCTTTGCAAATAAGGTGACCAACATCAGGGTGGACTTGCTGCCATCAGATTGTAGGGGGGTTGCTGTGGACCAGTGTGAGATCACAGTGCCCCAATTTTCCTGGAGTTCCTTCAGTCAATTGGAGTTTGTGGATGTCATGAGAATTATCCAGAATATGCACCCTACATGCTGTAGTTTGGATCCTGGATTGACTTCCCTAATTTTGGGTTGTAGTAATATTATTGGTCCAGTCCTTGTGCAGATAGTCAGGTGCTTCTTGGAATCTGGTGAGTTTCCTAGCTTCCTGAAATTGGCAGTGGTGACACCACTCTTGAAGAAAGCTACCTTGGACCCTGACTGTCTCGCAAAGTACACACCTATCTCTAACCTTCCCTTTGTTGGGAAGGTGATTAAGAAAGTAGTGGCAGCTCAACTGGAGGACCATTTGACCATCCATGACATCTATGAACCCCTCCAGTCCAGTTTTCGTAAAAGACATAGTACCAAGACAGCGCTGGTTCAGGTGATCAATGATCTTTTGATGGCTAGAGATTGGAAGAGCCATTCCATCCTGGTTCTTCTCGACCTTTCTTCAGCTTTTGACACCATGGATCACAAGGTGTTGATAGAACGCATGAGGCTTTTATGTAGAATATCGGGAACTGTCTTAATATGGTTCACTTCATTCCTCACTGGGAGATCACAAAGAGCTGTGTCCATGGTTTTTTCCTCAGACTCAATGGCTTTGTTTTGTGGGGTGCCTCATGGTTCAGTATTGTCACTCATGTTATTTGCAGTGTACATGCTACACATCGGAGACATTGAAAGAAGGTATGGGCTGAGGTTTCACTGTTATGCAGATGATACCCAGTTTTACCTTTTTTTTGCTCCTGACCAGGATGGAGTTCTCTTGGTCTTTAACAGCTGTCTAAAAGAAATCCAGGAGTAGATGAATTCTAGTTGGCTGAAGTTGAACTAGGAAAAAACAGAGGTACTGGTTGTGGACCCTGTTTAACAGATAGGGGAGTCGGGTGGTGTTGTGTCCTCCGGAATTTTTCTTGGAGGCATTCCTCTCCTGACCTCTGAACAGGTGCGTAACCTGGGGGTGGTTCTTGATGATAGACTGACACTGCAGTTGCAGGTGTCGGCTGTCATCAAGACTTCCTTTTATCATTTTAGGAACATTGCCAGAGTTAGGCATCTTTTTCCGTCTGACGACCTTCTAACTGTAGTCCATGCCTTTGTGTCCTTACACCTGGATTACTGCAACTCCCATTATCTAAGGCTTTCATGGGTTGAAATCTATCACCTGCAGCTATTGCAAAATGCTGCAGTCCAGCTTTTGATGGGCTCGCGTAGATCCTGTCATATTACTTCGGTGCTGCATGAACTGCACTGGCTGGTGATCTGGTGGTGGATCAACTTTAAAGTTGGTTTGCTGACTTTCTAAGGCTTACACGGTCTGGGCCTGGTCTATCTGAAAAAAACTTCTGGTACCTTACTTCCCCGATCGATTGTTCTACTCTGCCGAAGATGGGTTGCTAGAGGTTCCAAGGGTGAACTTGAAATCATCTGGTGCTAGAGTTTTCCCTTATGCTGCCCCCACCCTTTGGAACTCTCTACCCAGTCTGTTACGGGAGTGCACTTCTGTGGAGGGATTTAAGGGGGTTTGAAAACTTTTCTTTGGGAAAAAGCATTCTTGAAAAACTGAACTGTTTAGTGAATCATGATCTGGTTTTGCTGGATATTTTTAATGACTGTTTTAATTGTTGTATATGTAAGGCACCTTGATAATTGAAAGGCACCATATATAAATAAAAATTATTATTATTATTATAAATAGTGAAAATTACCTAAGTTATGAGAGAATGTTGATATATTACAACATTCGCTCATAACATGGTAAGTTTAACATATTTTTTCACGAAATGTTCAACACAGTCTGCTTATGTCCCCAACTCATGAACCTGGTAGGCTAAATAAATCAAATCCTTCCTGAAAGGTGATTTCATTGAGTGACTGCAAAATCACCTAGGTGCATGGATTTCAAAAAGTGTACCTACCTTCTCATGATGTGGATCTGAGAAAGGCCATGTTGAAAACCCAGTGCAAAAATACAGTACTCAAATATAAAGTTCAAAATGCATTGAAAATACATTGACGGAACTTATCTTGTTTCTTCTGTCCATGGACAAGCTTCAAGGGGAAGGACATCTTTTTAGCTGAGAGTGGATCTATCTATGCTGAGAGACCTTGTGTAGGTGAGTGAGGGGTGTGGTAGTGTGTGGTGGTGGGTGCTGAGTTGGGTGGTAGTGTGGAAGGTTGCGGGGTCAGAGATTAGTTTGACCTCAGTGGTGGGGAAAATGATGTAATCACTTCTGAAAGAAAGAATTGTTGAGTAACTAGAGGCCAGCAGGGCACAGTACCCAAGGAAGCATGGATTCACAGAGGGAAGGTCATGTCAGACTAATCTAATAGATTTCTTTGACTGGGTGACCAAAGCAGTAGACTAGGGAGGGGCTGTGGATATGGCCTACTTAGTCTTTAGCAAGGCATTTGACACAGTCCCACACAAAAGATTTATAAACGAGTTAGCCAGTCTGGGAGTAGGTCCCAGGGTGGTAGTCTGGGTAACAAATTGGCTGGACAATAGGACATAGAGGGTAATACTGTAGTAAACAAAGTACACTCTGAAGAAAGGGGGGTTACTAGTGGGGTACCGTAGTGTTCAGTACTGGGACTAGTCCTTTTTAATGTCTTTATAGGTGACATTGGGGAGGGTCTGGAAGGAAAAGTATGCATCATTGCAGATGACACAAAGATCTGAAAAAGGGGTTGATACACAAGGGGTGGTGGAAAGGATGAGAAGGGACTTGGCAAGTTTGGACAAATAGTCAAAAGTATGGCAGCTTAGATTCAATGCAAAGAAGTGCAAAGGAATGCACCTGGGAAACAAAAACCCAGGGGAAGAGTGCACAATGGGGGGTGCTAACAACAACAAAAATAGAAAGGGCCTTGGGGGTAGTGATATCAGATGACCTTAAGGTAGGCAAGCAATGTGAGAAGGCAGTAAGGAGGGCTGAGGGGATACCGGGATGCATAGGGAGAGGCACCATCAGTAGAAGAAGAAGAATCAGCATTTATATAGTGCTTTTCATACATCCAAAGTGCTTTACAAGCAATGTTAGACTGGGAGTGAAGTGACTGAATGTGTGGTGGCGGCCATATCACACATCATCACCCACACACAGCCTGGATAATTGCATGAACCGGTTTATGGGAAGGGGAATGTTGTCCAGGACACCAGGAATGTTCCCTTCTCTTTTGTGAAGAGTGTCCTGGGTTCTTTTACTTCCACCTGGACACCCACCAGGACAACACCAGGATGGGCAGAAGGGACATCGGTTTAACATCTCATCCGAAGGACAGCACACCCCAGCAGTACAGCACCCCCCAATACTGCACTCGGATGCCAGTAACTTTTAGGTGCAAGTCCAATTCCAGTGTGGGACGAGAACCCATGACCTTGCGGTCCAGAGGCAGATGTGCTGCCAACTGAGCCATGCTGACACCCTAGAGAGTAGAGAACAGGAAGTTGTTATCCCTCTGTTCAGACAGTTTAGACCCCATTTGGAGTAGTGCGTGCAGTTCTGGAGACCTCATCTCCAAAAGGACATAGACAGGATTGAGGCAGCCCAGATGAGGGCAACTAAAATGGTGCAGGGTTTGTACCTGAAACCATATGAAGAGAGACTAAAAGAGCTTATTATAAAATGGGTAGACTAAATTCATAACTCTTATTGGCTAAACAGTCGTGCATGAAATATGTTCAATGCATGACTAAAAAAAAGAGCTCACAAGTAAAAAGGCCAGTATCCATAAGCCATGGAACATGGGCATTTTTACTGTCAGCCATCTTATATTTGCCAAGCACCATGAAAAGCTACATGGCTTATTTAGCCTATCCATTTTATAAGTGTCAATCCCCGTCCAACTTCAAACAGCAAATGGAACAGAACAAGGTCACATGTAGCCCTAACTTGTACCCTGCTCTCCAGTATTCAACACTGGCACAGCCACTACTATCTGTAGTTACCGTTTGCTCGGCATGTGCCTTCAGTCATAGTGCCTTCAGTTCAGTTACAGCAGATCCAGCTTGAAGAGGAAGGAAAGGAGGAGGGCTGCTCCATCCTACCTGCTGCTACTGTACACACTCATTTGGTCACATTTCCTCTCCTCGGGATCAGGGTAGTGAAGGTCAGAAATACATGCTGGCAACAAAAACAGTACTACAGATGACAGCAAAGGACAAACTTTGTCCAGTGCTTAAATGATGATGTCACTTTGTATTAGGTGAAAGGACTATTTTATCATAAATTTACATAATCAAATCTTTTTTTCTGCTATAAAAATGATTGTTCCAACTTAAAAACATTTTTTTAAAAACAAGCCCATTTTATAAGTGCAATAAGACATTCCAGAATGTGCATGGAACATGTTTTACTGCACGCCAGTGACTAAAGGCACTGAACCATGGGCTTCATGCTTATTACGCACCTGGCCGTGTGGTAAAATATGTTCTATGCACACCCTGTCATGTCTTATTGCTTACATATGTATACCTTTGAGGAAAGGAAGGAGCGAGGGGACATGATAGAAACTTTCAAGTACCTCAAGGGAATCAATAAAGTCCAAGAGGGTAGCATCTTTCAAAAAAAGGCGTGTGCAAGAACAAGGGGGCACAATCTGAAGAGGGGGGGGGATGGCTCAGGGACAACGTGCTGTGAAGAAGTATTTTTTTCATGAAGAGGGTGGTAGATGCATGGAATGGCCTTCCTGAGGAGGCTGTGGGATCAAAAATAGTGGGAGAATTCAAGAATGCATGGGACAGACATAAGGCAATTATAGTTATGGGGTAGGAGGAAGTAGGCTGTTGGTTAATTAGGATCTGCAGCTTATCCAATAGGTAGGGCAATGGGCAGACTAGGTGGGATAAGTAGTCCTTATCTGCCATCAAAGTCTATGTTTCTATGAGATAGACAAGGGAGCATTTTTTTCTTTTCAGGATTTCATTTAGAAAAAAAAGATGTCTTCAGTGGGACAGTTTTTTTTTTGCAGTGTGACTGACACTGAGAGATTGAGAACCCCAGTGTTTGTAGCCTGTTAGGTAGTACTGGTGAGCACCTCACTGTCGCCAGCTATTTGAGGAAGGGTGAACAGGAGGTTGGGAGGGCATAACATACAGAGTGGTACTGGGGTATTGGCACCTCAGTAAACTTGTAATTTGGAGGAAGGGGGAGTGATCTCTTAGCCAGTAGTGTGGTTGTGCACCGCATTTTTGGTTTTGATAAAAACTGTAATTGCTGGTGGGTTTGGAAACCTGCTGGCCATTTTTACTTAAAATGTGGGTCAAGAGGGAAGGGGAAAATTGGAAGCTGGCTTGTGCACCCACTGACTGGTACTACACTACAGAACATGGGTCAAGAGGGAAATGTGATACCAGCAAGAGGACTAGGCACCCACTGTCTGGTAAAACTAAAAGTGAGTTGGGAGGGAGGTTTTTTAGGTTAGGGGGTTCAGTGAGTTAGCAGTGTGACTGAAAGTGAATTCCTTCACACTGCTTCCCTCAGCTGACTGATGAAAGCAGTTTGAAGGAAATCATACAAGCATACGGACATACGAAGAAGCCAGCAGAAGAAGGCCATTTGGTCTATCAAGTCTACTCTTATTGCAGGGTCCACAGCATGACCTAATGTCCCTGATATCCCTCCCCACTTTTCCCATCCTCCCTACCCATGATTTTTAGCTTTCCCGTATGCCTATCCCAGCCTCTCTTAAAGCTGCCCACTGTATTCAATGAGATGACCTCTTCTGGCAGCACATTCCTAGTGTCCACCACCCTCTCTCTGAAGACGTGCTTCCTGACCTCCCTCCTAAACCTCCCACCCTCCAGCTTAAGACTGTGCCCCCTCGTGTTATGGTTGCCACTCAGCTTAAAGAGACTCTCCTTATCAACCTTATTTATCCCTTTCAAGTATTTGAAGGTTCCAAGTATGTCCCCTCTCTCTCGCCTGTCTTCCAGGGAGTACATGTTCAGTGCCCTAAACCTCTCCTCATATGCCTTACCCTGTTGACTGGCTATCATCTTTGTAGCCCTCCTCTGGACCTTCTTCAGCAGGTTAACGTCCTTTTTGAGGTGTGGGCACCAGCACTGAACTCCATACTCTAGATGCGGCCTTACCAGTGACCTGTACAAGGGCAGTATAACCTCCTCTCTCCTAGTACTCATCCCCCTAGATATGCATCCCAGCATCTTGTTTGCCTTTGCTGCTGCTTTCTTGCACTGCGTGGAGTGCTTCAAGTCACTAATGAGCATAACTCCCAGGTCCTTCTCATCCTGTGTTGCAGATACTCAGACTTCACCCAGGTAGTACTCTGTCCTGGGATTCTTGGCTCCAATATGGCTAACTTTACATTTCTTGGCATTGAAGCCAAGCTGCCAGATCCTGGATCTCCTCCCCAGCTTTTCCAGATCTTCCTGTAGGTCTTGCATCCCTTCATCTGTGTCCACTCTCCCACAGAGCTTGGTGTCATCTGTAAATAGGCACATTTTGCCCTTAATGTCATCCTCAATGTCACTGATGAAGACATTGAATAACACGGGCCAAAGCACTGAGCCCTGTGGGACCCCACTGGTTACCTGTCAGGTGCCAGATAACTCTCCCCCCACAACCACACTCTGGGTTCTGTCCCTCAGCCAGTTTTCTACCCATCTGGCCATCTTTTCCCCAATCCCGAGATCCACCAACTTCCTGATCAACCTTTTATGGGGCGCAGAGTCAAAGGCCATGCTGAAATCAAGATAGAGGATGTCTACTTCTTGGCCCCTGTCTACTGTCTTAGTGACACAGTCAAAGAAGTCAATCAGATTTGTCTGACACAGTCTCTCGCCCATGAACCCATGCTGCCTCACATCTTGGAGACCATGCTCTATCAACCTTTCCTTTAGTTTGGTCTTCATGAGCTTGCCCATAAAAAAGGTCAAACTGACTGGTCTATAACTCCTTGGGTCATTCTTGGGACCGCTTTTGTGGAGGGGCACTACATATGCTATTCTCCAGTCCTTTGGTACCATGCCTGACTGTAGTGAACTATTAAATAGGTTTGCCAGTGGCCCTGCCAGCTCTTCAGCCAGTTCCTTTCATACCCTTGGATGTACTCTCTCTGGGCCTGGTGATTTGTCCACCTTCAAAGCCAGCAGTCCCTCCTTCATGCTATCCTCCTCTATCACTTCATCTGTGTTCTCCTCCCCCCCCCCCCGCTCATCTTTTCCCTCCTGAATGCACTGGTCCATTCTTCTCCCTGGTGAAGACAGAACAGGAGTATTCATTTAGTGTCTCTGCATTGCCCCCCATTATCCTCCACCCCTACTCCATCCCTTTCTTAAGCCTAACAATCCCTTCCTTCTTGTCCCTTTACTCACTTACATAGTGAAAGAAAACCTTAACTCCTTTCTTATTTCCTTCAGCTATCTGCAGCTCCTTCTGTGCCTTTGCTCGCTGGACTTTCTTACTTGCTTCTTTAGCCAACCTTAGGTAATGTTCCCTATCCACCTCTTTCTTGGCCTTCCTGAATTTTCTATAGGCCAACCTCTTTTTCCTTACTGCCTAGGCAACCCCAGAACTGAACCAGCTGGGTACTTGGCCCTTGTGTTCTTCCCCGAGCCTAATGCACTCATCTGTGGCAATCAGTATTCCTTCCTTAATGATGGACCATCTGTGGTCCACCCCCATATCTGCTATGATGCCTCCCATATGGCTCCTTAGCACTTCACCCATTTTCCTGAAGTCCACCCTCCTGAAATGCAAGATTTTGGTCTTAGTCAGGATGCTTTACCTGCCCATATCCAACTGGAACCACACTGCAATGTTCACTTCCATCCAGTGGCTCCCTGACCATTATTTCCTGCACATGCTCCCCATTTGTGATCATCAGATCAATAATTGCCTCTGCTCTTGTTGGTTCAGTAATGCCCTGAGTCATGAACCCACTCTGTAGTCCTTCCAGGATCACCTGACTCCTAGCACGTGTTGTGGATGGTATGTTCCAGTCCACCTTGGGCAAGTTGAAGTCCCCCCCACAATTACAAGCTCTCCTTCCCCACAGCTTCCAATATTTATGAGCTCAGTTCCCTGTCCCTCTCCTTATGCTGACTGTGTGGTCTGTAAACCACCCCCAACCTCACCTTTCTCCCTCTGTTGGACCTTAACTGAACCCATAATGCCCCCACCTCCCCTTCCTCTGACTCCTCCCTCGTGCAAGTTATTCCCTCCTTGACATAAACTGCCACCCCTCCTCCCTTCCTGACTAACCTGTCCCTCCTGTGTAGTTTATATCCAGGGATCACAAAGTCCCAGTCATGGTGTGATGTTGCCCAAGTCTTGGTTACTGCAGCTATGTCCACCCTCCTGTCTGCTAATAGTGCCTGCAGGTCATCCATCTTGTTTCCAAGACTCCGCCCATTCTGAGACATCCCTTCCAGCTAGCATCTGACCTTCCTTCTCTTCCCTCTATTCTTCTGTTCACATTTATCCCCTCTGTGTGCAACCCTCCACAGTTTGTTATGTGTTCATCACCCCCTCCACCCTTTGCTAACTGTGTACTTGCCCCTTCCACCTCCTCCCTCCAGACCTCTTCCATCACTGTGGGGGAAAGGTTGACTGACCTCCTCCTGTTGGAATCTGTGGGCCTGCATGCCCACTGCCCACCCTTCAGTAGTTTAAATTAAGTGTAGTGGTTATGTATTCCCCCAGTCACTTTCCTTCAAACTGCTAACACACAAAAAAATATCCTTAGAACATTCATTTTTTGAATTGAGCATGCTTAGAAAATGGTCCAGTTTTTAACTTATGTTTTAAGAACTGTACTGTATAAGTTAAAAACTTCAAACTTGCAAACATGTGTACCTTGGGTCAAACTCTACCAAACCTACAAGTTTCAGGATTCAAAAAAACACGTTTTTAGTTGCTTGAGATCAAAACAAAAATAAGCATTTGTCAATGGCGAATGTTGATTGCGTTGGTGTGTTGAGCTCGCTCATTGCCCCCCTGTCACTCGCTCAGTGTGTTTCTCCTGGTGCTGCAGGCTGCTCTTTGTACTGGGCTCCTGCCTGTGTTGTGCTGTATTCCAGCCCACTAAAAATATGCAGCTGTCCGACAGAGCTGCGTTGAGTAGCTCTCTCCCCTCTCTCACTCTCATTCTGTTTCTCCTGGCGCTGCAGGCTGCCCTTTTGTACTGGGCTCCTGCCTCTGTTGGTGGCTTTTTCTGCTCACAAAGAATTCTACAGCAGTCCCGACACAGGAACTGTTGAGCCTGCTGACTCCTCCTCTCTCACTCACTCATTCCATTTCTGCCGGCGCTGCAGGCTGGCCTTTTGTACTGGGCTCCTGCATCTGTTGGTGGCTTTTTTTGCCACAAAGAAATCTGCAGCAGTCCCGACACAGGTCTGTTGAGACTGCTGACTCCCCCTCTCTCACTCACTCATTCCGTTTCTGCCAGCGTTGCAGGCTGGCCTTTTGTACTGGGCTCCTGCCTGCATTGCTGCCTTTTTCTGCCAACAAAGAAATCCACAGCAGTCATCAGAGAGCGTCATTGAGCTTGCTCACTCCCTTTCTGTCACTCGCTCATTGTGTTTCTACCGGCACTGCAGGCTGCCCTTTTGTACTGGGCTCTTGCCTGCATTGGCACCTTTTTCTGCCCACAAAGAAATCCACAGCTGTCCCAACAGAGCTCCGTTGAGGTTGCTCACTCCCCTTGTGTCACTCACTCATTCTGTTTCTCCTGGCGCTGCAGCCTGCCCCTTTGTACCGGGCTCCAGGCTTTGTTGGTGCCTTTTTCTGCCCACAAAGAAATCTGAGGCAGTCCCAACAATGCTCTGTTGAGCTCACTCAGTCCCCTTTTCTCAGTCACTCATTCCATTTCTGGTGGCGTTGTAGGCTGCCCTTTGTTGTTGGGCTCCTGCCTGCATTGCTGCCATTTGCAGTAGTTACAATACAGCTCGGTTAAGCTCGCTCAGTCCCCCTCTTTCACTCTGGGTTTCCTGCACTGCAGGCTGCCCTTTTGTACTGGGCCTCTGTGTGCATTGGTGGTTTGTTCTGGCCAGAAAGAAATCTGAAGCAGTCCCAACACAGGTCCATTGAGCTTGCTCACTCCCCCCTCACTCACTCATTCTGTTTCTGCCTGCGCTGCAAGCTGGCCTTTTGTACTGGACTCCTGCCTGCGTTGCCACATTTTCTGCCCACAAAGAAATCTGCAGCAGTCACAAAAGAGCTCCGTTGAGCTTTCTCACTACCTCTCTGTCACTCACTCATTCTGTTTCTGTTGGCACTGCAGGCTGCACTTGTGTACAGGGCTGCTGGCTGCATTGACACCTTTGTCTGTCCACAAAGAAATCTGCAGCTGTACTGACAAAGCTCCGTTGAGGTTGCTCAGTCTCCCTCTGTCATGCACTCATTCTGTTTGTCCTGGCACCGCAAGCGGCCCTTTTGTACAGGGCTCCTGCCTGCATTGGCTCCTTTTTCTGCCAACTCACTCAGTCTCCCGTCTCACTCACTCATACTGTTTCTCCCATCGCTGCAGGCTGGCCTTTCTACTGGGCCTCTGCCTGCACTGGCGCCTTTTTCTGGCCACAAAGAAATCCGCAGCAGTTCTGACAGTGCTCCGGTGAGTTTGCTCACTCCCCCTCCATCACTTGCTCTCTCGTTCTGTTTCTCCCAGTGCTGCAAGCTGCCCTTTTGTACTGGCCTCTTGCATTGGGGCCTTTTTCTGCCCACAAATAAATCTGGAGCAGTCCCGACAGAGCTCAGTTGAGCTCAGTCACTCAACCCTCTCACTCGTTCCATCTTAATCTGTCCCAAACACTAATGTCCCAAAGCGACCGTGCTACTATCCGTCAGGAGTGTAAAAACATATTTTAGCCAGGACGTGAAAAATGACAGCTGCACTGTTCATAAGGAGGTGTGAAAGTATGCCACTGTTGAAAATGTGGTGTGAAAACAGTATAAATTTGCGAAGTTACAAGGGTGCGTGGAAACAGTTGAATGCACGCTTGTAACACAGTCATGTTGTGGAGTTTTGTCACCAAATTTTCAACATATGGATTTTAGGACCTCTGCTCATGAACAGTGCCATTGTCATTTTCTTAATCTGTCCCGAACACTGATTTTCCTCAGCGATCGCGTTATTCTGTGCCGCAACTGTGAAACCACATTTCACTCAGGACATGAAAAATGACAGCTGTACTGCTCATAAGGAAGTGTGAAAAAATGCCATTGTTGAAAATGAGCATTACAATATTATAAATCTGCAAAGTTACAAGAGTGTGTGGAAAGTGTGCAATACACACTTGTAACACACTCATTTGATGGGCTGTCATCACCAAATTTTCAACATAGGTATTTCAGGACCTCTGCTCATGAACAATATCTCTGTCATTTTACTAATCTGTCCCGGACAGTGATTTCCCACAGCGACTGTTCTATTCTGCGCTGCAACTGTGAAAACACATTTTGGCCAGGATGGGAAAAATGACAGCTGCACTGTTCATAAGTAAGTGTGAGAAAATGGCAATGTTGAAAATCTGTAGTGAAAATATTATAAATTTGCGAAGTTATGAGTGTGCATGCACACTGCGCAATGCACTCTAGTAACACAGTCATTTTATGGAGTATCATTACCAAATTTTCAACATAGCCATGTCAGGATATCTACTCATGAACAGTGTCACTGTCATTTTCTTAATCTGCCCTGAACACTGATTTCCGAGAGTGACCGCGCTATTCTGCACCAGAAGTGCAAAAACAAATTTCTGCCAGCATGTGAACAATGACAGCTATACTGCTCACAAGGAGGTGTGACAAAATAGCAATGTTGAAAATCTGGCATCAAAATATTGCAAACTCACAAAGTTACGAGCGTGTGGTGCAACTGCGTAACACACGCTCTTAAAACAGTCATTTTTGGGAATTTTTCTACCAAATTTGCTACATAAGCTTTTTGAGAGGCCACCTCATGAACATTGGCACTGTCATTTCATTAATCAGCCCCCAAAGGTGATTCCACACAGTGACCACAAAATCACCTTTTGGGGGCCGATTAACACCATGACAGTTCAAGCATTCATGAGGAGGGGTCTCAAAACCCCATGTTGAAAAAATTCTAAAAAATGCCCGAGTTATGCACTAAAGTTGAAAACACCCTAGTCGTTACATTATACAACTTACCGACATTTCGTCAGTTCGTGGTCACCTTTGGAGAGTGCAGATGTGTTCCCGGTCCACCAAAGGTCATCGCGTTGGACTCCAGAGGTAAGTATGGGGTAAGAGGGGGTGTGGGGAGGCAGGGTGTGCAGTGGGTTGGTGTGGGTTGTGGGGCTGGGGCAGGCAGACTACAAGGGACCGTTTCCTTTTTTTCAGGTTAAAAAAATGAAAAGACGTTGCGGGACCATTTTTAACTTTACTGGGGCATATGGCACGCTGGGGTGGGCTTCCAGGGTGCCACCAGAGGCTTTCTGTTTATTTTGAGGGGGCAGCAGTAGCTGATGGGGGATTGGACACCCCGTCAGCACACAAAGGGGGGATATCATGCCGATGGGGATTGGGCACCCCCTCAGCAGAAAATGAAAGCGGGGGACTTACAGAATATTGACAGGGAGTAGGCTCCCCTGTCGGCAAAATCAACACGGGGGCACCAAAGCTGATGGTGATTGGGGGCCCCGTTGGCACATAAACATGGAGGGGGGGTTATATTGTTTGAGAACAGGGCGGCAACCAGCCGCCATATTCACAAATAATATCAGGCTTGCTAGATCCGCCCTGCAATGATGGGTCGCTCCCTTATTGCAGCAGATGGCTGACACTGCAATGACGAGGCAGCCCCTGATTGCAGCGGCTGATTTGTCACAAGTTGGTGCAAATGTTCCAAACTTGTGTCACCAGCAGCCTGCAATGGCATTGGGGGAAATGGGACAAGCCTTTGCAGGCTGTGGGGGAATTGGCCACAACAGTGCCGCACCTGCACAGCCTGCTTCTCAGCAAGCTGTCCCAATATGTTTCTTGCGCTGTGTGCAATCAACATAAAAATCTATTAATCTGGGTGAACTGTAGTGTTTTTGCACCTCTGTAAGTGTGCCCCTTCTAAATTGATTGATACAACATTTTGCAGATGCAGAGACCCTGGCACAGGCTCTATGCCTACCAAATTATAGGCAAATATGTTGAATAGGGGCAGTGTTATTAAGGTGAAAAAATCAGGGTTTAACATAGACGTGCTTATACAACCCGAATACGCAGCTGCTAGTTCACCTTCTAATGCCACTGCCACTGGTGCCATCTTCATCAACCTTACAAAAGTGTTCAGCCTAGTGAATCCCGGTCTTCTGCTCCACCAGCTTCCAGTTCTTTGTCTGGATACCAGTGCCCAGGACTGGGTCCAAAGCTATTGTCCTGCCATTCTTAAAGGGTCAAGTGGGTTGATTCTGTCACTGATCTTTAAGCCATAACTCATGGTGTTCCGCAAATCTCCATTTTGGGTCCAATGTTGTTCTCACTATTCATTAATGACTTATCCGGTTTCTGTGGTGGGGCTTCTGTACACCTCTATGTGGATCATGCAATTCATCTATCGCTCCTCTGCTGATGTTGATCTGATAGAAAAATTGCTTCTGACTTTGCTACCCTCGAGGGTTGGTTTAGGCATAATAAAAGCATGTTATTCACCTACCTACCCTCCTCCACACGTACTCTCTCCCCCCTTTTAGCATTACCTCTCTCAGTGGTGATACCCTTGAGTCTGTCCATTCCTTTAAATACCTGGGCATCACCTTGGACACCTCATTCTCCTGTAATACACGTCTCCAATGCCACAAATCTCTAAACCAAAAACTAGGCCTCCTCTACTATATCCATCCCTTTCTCACTTCTGCCTCCTGCCATAAGATCGCTTCATCATCCCTTCTGCCTCTCCTAACTTATGGCACTCCTTACTGCTCTCAACTAATACCACAACCCTGTCTTGCCTCACCCAGGCTTACCATAAGGTGGGAAGGTTTGCCTTGGGGGTTAACTCCTGCCACCACCACTGTGATGTCCTCTCCACATTGATTCAGTTGCCTTAAGAATCTAATCTGAGGTATACCTCCCTGAGCTTCATACATAAGCTTGTCCACAAATTCACACCTTCTTGCCTCAGTGAGAATATATGCCTTAGGCAAGCTCCACGCACCCTCAGATCTACCTCCCTCCCTCCTCCCTCCCCTTCTCCATAAGCCTAAATTGCAACTAGCTATTGCCCACAAGTCATTCTCCTTTGCCGCAGTGTCTGACTGGAACTCTCTTCCTCCCTCTATCCTGTCTTGTTCCACTCTCCCTAAGTTCCAATCTAATCTGCATGCCTCTATCTCAGCCTCTGTATCATGCTCCTGCTCCCACTGATGCATTATCTAGTTTTACGATGCTCTGTTCCTTTCTCTTCCTCCTACCTAACCCCAAACCTTAACCATTTCCCTGGCCCCTGTCCTTACCTTCATGTACTACCTGCTAATTGTCAGACCTCCCCCATACCTATAATTTATCTTTCTGTTATTGGTTCTATCGCCTGTAGTCTCAATTGTCTAAGCCTTGTATTTATGACTTTATCGAAGTGTATATACCTTTTTTATGCTCTCTTATACTTTGTGTCATATTTTTATACCTTCCTTAATGCTGTGTGTCAGTTTTTTGCTATCTGTATCTGTTTTTTCCTGTTTTATTGCACTGTTCTGTATTGCTTGTTGCAACCCCAGGTCGACCCTGAAAAAGGGACTGTAATTGTCTCTGTGGACTTACCCAGTTACCAAAACTCAAATAAATAAATAATACATAATACATGGATGGGAGTTGTTCCCCATATATTAGATATAATAATAAAAAAAGAGTAAATGTGCTATACTCAGAAATAAACCCATCAAGAGGGCTTACCAGATCATAAAGCTACTCACCTTTCAGGCTCTTGATGGAATCCCTTAACAGGACAGCTGTCTTGAGCCCTCTCTCATCACCCATTAAGCTTAATAAAGATTGGAAACTTAGCTTTATTAGCCATCTTTGTACATGACTATCAGATGAGTAAGAATGTAGTCATTTTCTGGAGTATTGCTGTATGAACATTGCTTAAGTGAAAATCCTATGCATTCAATATTTGACAAAGCTGACTCTGAGGTCATAACACCAACGTGTATCCAAGCAAAAATTTCTTTATAATTTTCATAATTTTGCTAACAACATTTTGAAACTGGAGAAATCCTACTGTATATTTTGAAGCATTGACTTTTCTATTCCCTTGGTGAGTTGATTTTTCTATTGAAGCCTGACAGTGCTAACCCCATTGGTGAGTTTACAGCTGCAACATGTTGATATCTTGTTCAGTTTCACAGCTGTAGTTTTGGTTTGCTAAATCTGGCTTCCCTCCAGCAGTAAAACTAGAACTGTTGCTCATTATTTTTTTTTTTCTATCTCCCTTATCCTTTAAAAAAAATCCAGAATTGCTTACAGTATATTAAATTATTTTTTTTGTTAGCTTGGTAGAGTATAGTGATAGTAGTTATTTTTTTAGTGATCTTGTTTCTTACTAATTGAACCTTTCCAGTCAGGATTTTATTTTGTATATTTAATAATCCACTTAATTTGATATGTAATATCTGAATCCAACATTTTTATGAGCTCTTTGAACATACAGTAGTAACGTGGAATATACAAGACTGTGGATCTCCTATAAAGAGAAAAAAAGTTCTTACTTTTTAACAAACATAAAGCTGATATCACTTTTTGGCAGGAGTCTCATCTTTCTCCAGTAGAAGCAGAAAAACATATTAGAGGATGGGTTGCAGTATCAGTTACTTTTATTAGGAAAGGTGTAAACTTCATAATAATCTCTCAGTTTATAGACCCAGAAGATCATTATCATATTTTGACTGGCCTCCTTAATGGCATTAAGGTGTCATTAGGCAATGTGTATGTACCAAATATTGGTTGTTCCAAATTTTTTACTAAATTATTGCTTGAGATTAATAATTTAGCAAACACTGAATTAGTTGTCTGTGGAGATTTCAATGAAGTTTTACAGGCAGTCCAATTCTATCATTACAAAAGGCTACATTTATCACCTTCTTAATGTACATGCTGCCCCCTCCCTTTGGAACAACCTCCTATTGGAGGTGCAGGAAGCCTCATCCGTTAAGCACTTCCACTTGAGACTCAAGACTCATATTGCTGGCAAGGAGTAAATGCCAATGCTAGGGTACCTGACACCCCCTCTCTACCCCCAGCCAGTGCACTTACCACATGCTCCTTCACCTTAACCTTAATCTTGCAGCACTAACACCTCTGTGGCCTCTCCCCCCCTGTGAACTTCCAAGGAGGGTTTATTTAGAGATACAGTCATATGTTGCACTGAAACAATGTAATGTAATCACTAAGAATACTTCACTACTGTACATACATGTAAGAATGTTACATGCCAGTAACTTATATATGTTCTACTTCTTACCAAGTCTTGTATTGTAACTCTCTGGTCGCCCCTGAAAAAGGGACCTCCGGGGCCCAGTGGGCCTACCCGGTCATCAAAATTCAATAAATAAATAAATAAATATGCCCATAAAATTGAGAACAACCTATTATTCTTCCTGTAATAAACACTCTGGCCCAGATATTTAAACTGCACCTGGCTGTGGAGCAAGCTTGGGCGCAGCTCAACTTTGCTGCGCTGGGGTGAGGACTAAGCAATATTCAAAGGAGCTGTGCCATGGCTCAACAGCTTTGAATATCGCACCCTGGCCACCCCCAGTGTGCATGATGCAGTCACACTGCACCAGCACAAGTGGCCAGAGTGGAGCACGGAGATGCGCTAGTGCAAGTTCCATTGCGCCATGCACAGCAACCATGATATTCAAAAGTTGACATGCAAATGGGGCCATAATGTATGCAAGGCACACATGGGGCCATTTGCATGTCATTATGATCCCAATTGCATGCAGGTGCGCCGATCCCCGATGACTTGCACCTGGCGCCTTGCCAGGCACCAGCCATCGGGGACCGACGGCCCCTGCAGCCTGATCGCAGGCATTTGTTTAAAAAATGATCCCCATCCAATATCCCTGGTGGTCCAGTGGACCTCTATCTGCCCGACTGCGGGCATTTGTATAAAATAGAATAAGTCATCCTATATCCCTGGTGGACCAGTGGACCACTCTCTGCCCGATCTCGGGCATCTGTAAAAACAAGTCCTATATCCCTGGTGGTCCAGTGGACTGCTCTCTGCACAATCATAGGTATCTGTAAAAAAATGTCCTATATCCCTGGTGGTCTAGGGTACCCCCTCCCCACCCGCCCACTGAGCCCCACCGCTTCGCTCTCCCCCAGTCAGCGGTGGGCAGCAGCACCACCATCTGCCACCCGCTTGCGCCCACCAACTGACACCTCGGTAGGGCTGCATGCCCATTGGTTCACAGCATGAGCCAATGGGCGTGCAGCATACTGTACTACATTCCAGATATGTGAATGAATCATTCGCATATCTGGAATGTGTAGACTGAGAGCTGCACACCCATTGGCTCATGCTGTGAACCAATGGGCATGCAGCCCACTGAGGTGTCAGTCAGCAGGTGGCGGGTGGCAGGCGGGTGGATGCTGCCGCCCGCCAGCTGACCAGGGGAGCGAGGCGGTGGGGCCCAGTGGCGGGTGGGGAGGGGTACCAGACCACCAGGGATAGAGGACTTTTTTTACAGATGCCTGCGATCGGGCAGAGAGCAGTCCACTGGACCACCAGGGATATAGGATGACTTATTCTATTTTATGCAAATGTCCATGAATGGGCAGATAAAGGTCCACTAGACCACCAGCGATATTGGATGTCTTTCAGTTTTACAGATGCCAGTGATCGGGCATGGGGGTTGCCGCCAGGTGCAGCCTGAACTTGGGTGGCCACTGCCGTGTTGTGCCCTGCAATGCAGCAGCTGACCTGTGGGTGGCCATCAGTTGTTCCTTTTTTTTTTGGCTTAACTTTTTGCTGGCGCAAGTAGGGGTTGTGCATGCATGGCTGCCATCCGGGGCTGAATATCATCAGGCTGTACGGGTTATGCATGGGCACGCCCCCCCCCACCTGTGCCTGCATACATTACTGATGCGCTTCGGCGCATCAGGATTTGTGCCACACACTTTTCCCTTTTGAATATCATGCCAGGGCACAACCCTTTTGAATATCCAGACCTTTGTTTCCTACAACATCCTTTGCTTTTGGAAACTCTCTGGACCAGATGGGATTCGGCAGAACTATACAAACAAATTGAACCTGTTGTAATCAAGTATTAATATTTCTCCTGTTTAGAATCCCTTGATGAATACTCAATGGTTAGTCCTATGAATGCCATCTTTATTTCTTTACTACCTACAGAAAAAAAAAGATTTATTAGAGTGCGCTAACTTTAGGTCATTAGCTGTACTAAACATACATTACAAGAGCCTGGCTAAAGTTTTAGCATTTAGATGTCAATCCATAATTCACAGACTTATTGGATAGAAGCAGTGCTTCAGTTTTATGGGCATATATAACACAAAATGTATCCACAGCTTTACTACTCTTAGACATCAGCAAAGCATTTGACATATTAGAATGGCCGTTTTTGTTTTCAGATCTTGGAAAATTTCAATTTCGGTCCAACTATAAGTAAGTTGATTAAATTGATATACAGGAAGCCTAACTCTGCTATCATTACCAAAGGCTACATCTCTCAGCTTCTTAATGTAAACAGAGGCACCAGACACGGTTGCCCTTTTTCTTCACTTTTTCTTTATTTTATGCATCAAACCACTAATTAGAAAGATTTCAGATGCTTCCAATATCCACGGAATTCCAATTGGTTTGATTCATTATAAAATCTCAGCTTATGCTGATGATTTGCCCCTAACCCTTTCCCAGCCTTATTTCTCCATCTTTAATCTAAAAGAATATTGCAGACCTTGGGAGAAATATCAGGACTAACCATTAACTGGCGTAAGACAGAAGGCCTTATACATAATGTTACACCATAAAAAAGATGGACTGGTTTGCTCAGCTGAAATTAATTGGACATCTCATTCACTAAAATACCAATGAATTTCTATATATAATACGTTAATCAATCAATCAATCAATTTTTATTTATAAAAGGCGCTTTTCTCCAATCCAAAGCGCCTGCACAATATCGTAAAACAATAAATAAACAGAATTTAAAACCATTATAAATCATTAAAAGCTATACTAAAAAGGTGGGTCTTCAAGGCTCCTTTAAAACTCAGGACAGTTGGACTATTTCGCCCCTGACGAGGTAGAGAATTCCACAGGTCGGGGCCACAAAGCTAAATGACCTAGCCCCCGAAGATTTCAAACAGACCCTGTGAATCTCCAGCAATCCCTTGTCAGTGGATTGGAGGGGGCCGGAGGGACAGTAGGGGCAAAGGAGCTCTTTCAGGTAAGTTGGTCCCTGGTCATGTAGAGCTTTATAGGTCAGAAGACTGACCTTGAAGGTGATTCACCAAAATACTGGTAGCCAGTGCAGTCCACGGAGCACAGGCATTATATGACTGGATCTAGAAGAACCAGTCAACAACCTGGCCGCCGCATTCTGCACTAGCTGCAGATGGCAAAGCTCAACCCCTGATAGCCCTAGGTACAGGGAGTTGCAATAGTCAAGGCGGGGGGTAACAAAGGCGTGGATCAATGTTGGAAGATCTTCTGGAGGAACCAGGTGCTTCACCCTGGTGATATTCCTCAGATGGAAAAAGGATGTTTTGACCACCGCTGACACCTGAGCTTTAAGCGTCAAGCGGTCATCAATTATTACACCAAGATTCCGCACCTGATCTGAGGTTGTCAGTGGAGCGCCTGCAAGCCATAAGTCAGAGTGCGATCCAGCTGGTAAACCCACCTCACAGCAACCTTTATCCACAACCAACACCTCCGTTTTCTCAGGGTTTAACCTCAACCAACTCCCATTCATCCAATCTTGGATTTCTGCAAGGCAGTTATTAAATGCCGACAAGCAGCATCCTGGCCGGGCACAAAAGACATATACAGCTGGGTATCATCAGCATAGCAATGAAAACCCAGTCCGTATCATCTTATAATCGCTCCCAATGGCAGCATATACACCGCAAATAACATAGGCACTAGAATAGAGCCCTGCGGTACCCAACAAGGCAGGGAGACTGATGCCGAGGAAAAAACTCCCGACACCACCCTCTGAGTCCTACCTTCGAGGTAAGATCTAAACCACCTGAGGACCATACCAGATAGTCCACAGATGGACCGCAGACACCCAACAGCACCCCATGATCAACAGTGTCAAATGCTGCAGAGAGATCAAGAAGTACCAAGATAGAACGGTCCACGATCTCGCTATTAGAGGTCATTTAGTAATACCTAACAAGTGCTGTCTTGGTACTATGCCTTTTCCTAAATCCAGATTGAGAGTGTCGTAGATATTGTTGTTGGTCAGATGATCCTCCAATTGCAGTGTGACCACCTTCTCAATAACCTTACCCACAAAGGGTAGGTTAGAGACTGGTCTGTAATTTGCTAGACAGTCTGGGTCTAAGGAGGACTTCTTCAAAAGAGGCCTAACTATAGCCTCTTTAAGGGGGTTCAGGAAAGATCCCCCTCTCCAAAGACTTCCAGACTATCAAAGCCAGGACTAGGCCGATTTTATCCACACAATTCACTAAGAGACATGTGGGGCCAGGGTCCAAATCACAGCTGGTTGGTCATAGTGCTCGGATGACCATGACAATATCCTCAATTTTGGGGAGGCTGAAGTCAGACCATGCAAACTGGGTGTTTGACATCTCCGGCCAACCATCACTACCCCCATTGGAGAGGGAAGAGCGGACATCCGATCTGATTTTGGCAACCTTATCTGCAAAGAAAAGAGCAAACTCCTTACATCATTCTGTGGAAAAGGCCCTCCCGGGCTGAAGACAGACTGAATTGCACAGTCTGTCCACAGTCCGAAAGAGCTGGGCTGGTCTATTCTGTGCAGCCGCTATCTCCCTGGACAGGAACTCTGCCTTCTTACGAGAGATTGCAGATTGATAGGCCATATAATGGTCCATCAAACTAAGTTTGTCATCATCCAGACCGGACTTCCGCCAACGCCTCTCCAGCCTTTGTCCTACCGGCCTCAACTCCCTCATGGTCTCATCAAACCATGGAGACCTGGGGCGAAGAGTGAGTGGACGAACACAAACAGGTGCAATAGAATCCAGGGCCCCTGTAACTGCCCTATTATAGGCCTGTACTAGGTCACCTGGATCCAAGCAATCTATCGGAAGGTCCGATAGGTCCAGCACCGTCATCAGGTCATCTGGGGACACACCCCTCAATGGGCAGTACCGGACCATTTCCGAAGGGGCTGACCTAATGGGGCGGCCTCAAAATTGAACCTAATGGAGTGATGGTCAGACCATCTGAGTGGTTCCACCACCAAATCAGATATCCCCATCCCCAGAAGGAACACCAGATCCAATGAGTGCCCACCAATATGGGTTTAGGAGGAAACTACCTTTGTGAAGCCCAGTGATAACATCAACTGGAGGAAGTCTTGACCAAAGCGTGAGAGTTCATTGTCAACCCAGGCATTGAAGTCGCCCAGAACCAACCATCTGGGGGACCCCAATGTTAGGCTGACAATAAGTTCATGACTTCCTGCAGGAAAACGCTCCCTGGCCACCTGGTGATTACAGAAGCATCCTGCACCCCACACCCCGCCTAAGACACACTCAAAGGATCTGGTGACCTCACTGGGTACCTCCACCAGGCCCAATTCTGATTTAGAAACAAATGGCAACACCCTGCCCCTCATGATTCTCCTGCCTCGAGCGTGTATCACCGAGTACCCGGCCGGAACTGCTGCGCTAATACTGGCCCAGCATTTTCATCCAGCCAGGTCTCAGTGATGCAAGCTAGGTCAGCTGACCCAACAAGATCGGCTATAATAGACGTCTTGTTTTTAATAGACCTAGCATTGCACAACACCGCTCGTGCAGGATGGACCTCTGACGAAGACCGTGTTACCTGCTGATAACCAGAACACTTGGGTATGGGCACAAGACAGGGAGAACCCCTCTCCTGAGCCCATTTCACCCCAGGGCATCTCTTTGACCTCACAATCCTTATCCGCCCGCTCCTTTCCATCCCCCCCAGGCCCAGCCCCAACCCTCTTCCTCCCCCTCACAATCCCCAGAGCCCTACACCTTCTATAGACTCCCGGCGACAGGGGGGGACAGGAGAAGGGATGGAGATCCCTGAGCCTGGAGGGGGAATAATAGCCGACTGTCCTATTTTCATTCCAACACATAGTAACACAACTAATACAAAACCCCACCAAAATATATAAACAAGAGAATTTAAAATACAACATACAAATAACAAAATATAACTATTATAACTAAGCAAAACAAAATGAAGTAAAATTATACCCTAACAAAATACTCTAAAAAACAACAAAAAAAAACAACTAAACATTATATTCCAGTATCAGGCATAAAAACGTTTTCAACAGTGTGTTACAAAATGTATCAGAAGCACTTGTCCATCTACCCCCTCCCACAGTGCACTCACCACTGCAGAAAAGGATTTTTCCACCTACACAAAACCCTTAAAATTTGGCCTAGAGTCCACAATACTAAAGGAAAACCAAAACAAGAGTTCAAGGTCTTTTCTTCTTAATATCCACACTTTTTGTGCTCTCACCACTAGTATGGCCCAAAGAACTTTAGACAGTCTTCTCTCACAAGACTGGACTGAATAGCTCAGGTTTCAGTCCTCCCAATCGTATCCCAAATATAATTGAAAACAACGAAAGTTCAGGTATACATCACCAAAGCAGCAGTCCACACCACAGTCCACACAAATCCGACTTCATTAAAATCCTGCAGGCATCCAGAGAAAGCATCGACCAGAAGTCCAGACTCAACCTGACCCTCACAGCAATGAGACAGGCTGAACCACCCTTCGATGGTACCCCTCTCTCAATAAGGAAGCGAGGCTAACCCCACTGCCCTCCGGAGGCAGAGAAACCCGCTACCCTGTCCGGACCAGGGAATCTGGACAATTTAATTCGAAACAATCCACAATTTCCATTGTCCCAGACGTTTCCTCCTTACAGCAAGTCCAGTCACAGTATGTTCCCGATTACTTCCTCTTCCTGGTTCGGCAATAATCCTTCCCCGAATGGGAGCCAACACTCCACCACGAAGCATTCCTCCTCACAGTCCAGCATTCACCTCAAGCACACAGGCAGCCGCCAGAAACCCCAGGCCGCCAGCAACCAAAATCTCTCCACAGCACCAGTGGCAGTCGAACCCAGCTCCACACGCCGCTCCCAGCACACAACCAGCAGCCAACCACAGGATCACACAGCAGCTGGAAACGACACGGCTGGACACAATACAGCTTTCAGGCAGGCAAGTTCCAAACAGCTTAAAATGGAGTAATCGACAACAAAACCGGACAGCAAATAATGCGGTCCTTAATACTATGGTACAACAGTGTAACCACTCAATGAACGGGCCAAAAAATAAATAAAACTAAATAAAACAAATGAGCAAAACGAAATGCTCACAGATGGCTACCTAGCGTGGCCACCATCTTGACATCAAACAGTTCAAGCTAACCTAAACTGTCCACTTACCTTGATAACAAAAAAAATGATCTCAATAAATTTAATAAAATAAGTCTGTCACTGTGGGGTAAAATAAACACCGTTAAGGTAATCATATCTCCTAATGTCTTTTATGTTTTAAATAACCTTCCATCTCATACTCATACTAAATGGATTAAGAAAATTGATAGAATCTTCTCTTTCTATCTATGGGATGGGAAGCCCCCCAGACTTAATCTTAAAAAGTCAGGGTTAATGAAGAAGGGTGGCTTTGCATACCCTTGATGGAGAGGTTATCACTGTTTTTTTTTTAATTAAACAAACATCTTAATGGTCCCAATCTACTCCTACTACAGAGGTCCCCCTTGGGTTAAAAATGGAGCAAAGCCTAGTGAGGTCTTTAGCCCTAAAAGATCTACTGTTTCTTAAATTGCCTACTTGCCTGCATAATCATCCCACCATCACCACCTCTAGTGGGCTCTGTAAGCATCTTACTTAGACTAATCTCTTTCCTTTCGATACTGACCCTTGTGGAACAATGTCATTGTACAATACAACAACAAACCCATTAAGGACATAAGGTGGAGCAAAGCCAGTATTAAAACTATTAGTGACATGCTAAACTGAGAAGATAATCAGTTATTATCCTTTGCTGAGCTTCAATCAAATGATAACATTTCAAAACAAAATTTCTGGTTTTATCTTCAACTTAGGTAGGCATTAGTATCTATCTTTCTAAATAACAGCTTCATTTTTCAGCAGAACGAAGAATGGTCTCAGCTGTTAAAATTTGCACAGATAAGAAGAGGCGCTTGTTTAGTATACAAACCTTTGCTAGAATCAGATTCTCTGTTTTTAACTCAGCTAGAATAAAATGGGAGGAAGAATTGAACACTTCTGTGGATGTACAAATGGGAAAATGCATATTCCTCTGTGGGAGAAGTACAATCTAGACTTAAACAGTTCAAAATATTACATCATTGTTATTTGTCTGCTGACAACGTAACTTAAATGTACCATTCTCACCCAGCTAAATATCTTAAATGTAATGCTATCTCTGCTAGTTTAATTCATATTTTATGGTCTTGCACAGACATTGCACCTGACTGGAACAAATGTATGATAGATGTCAGAAGATTTTTAAACAAAACATTCTTTTTTGTCCTAAAATTTTCATTTTGTGAGATTGCTGTCTTGTAGAGGTGGGAGAAGACGAGGAATGGCTCTTCATTAAGTAGTCACAAAATTTCCCTGACTTTACTTCACCTACAGCTGCACCTTGCAAAGTTTTCACTGGGCAAAATGCCAATCACATGATCAGCTGGTTTTACTATGCAGACAGAGTGAGTGCATTTATTTCTTGGAAGGCAGCTGACTTTTAAGAAGGATGGGTTGTGCCAATCACCTTTTTATGCAAGAAAATCGGGTTTTGGGTGGGGGGGATAAAGGTACTGCCACAGAGTGGGGGAAGGGGAGCTTAAATAAAGGGAATATATTTTTGTTTAGTACAAAGAAAGTGTATTTGTTTTACAAATACACCATGGAAGTGGACAGGTTTTGCTGATCATCCACTCATGGGACTAAAAACTAATATACATTATTACAAATATTGAGGTCTTTTCACAAATGCCATGCAGTGGTGTTCTGCACCCCCCCATGGCATTCACTCATGGGCATGCTAGTGCCCTGCATGCTGATTCCCCCTGCTGACCATGGGGCCTCATGCCGGGGTCAGGATGGGGGGGTGCCCAAGCTGCACATATTCATGAAGCCACTTCTCCTGCATGGGAAACTACACAAGGGGGACCATGATGTAATTATTTACATGACCCCCCAAAGGTCTGTCAGTGGGGTGAGGCAACAATGGGTCCCCCTACACACATCCACACCTGTCCACTGTGCTGCCTGGGAGGGTAGGAGGTGGCCATTCAGGCAAATGTCTATTGCTTAAATTTGGTTGGTGGTGCCTATTTCCAGGTTTCCCTGATTGTGCATGGATTGGGATCCACAATGGGGACCGGGAAGGGCATCCCATCGGATGTTCCCAGTGTCCCATGCTCTGCCCCCTCACTGAAATGATACTTCACCTTGTGGCTGAGTACTGAGTGAGTGGGGGTGTGGACAGGTGATCAGCAGTCATGAATGCTGGCTGATACACACTTGTGCAGGGTGTGGAGTTATGTGGGTGGGTTATACACACTTCACACATAATTCCCACCCATTAGTGAATAGGCCCCATTAAGGGTACTAAGGGATGATGTATGCATCAGGATGCAGACAGCAACTGGAGAATTTGCATAAAAATATTTTTACTGTGTTTAGGCATGGTGAGGAGAGTGAGACACTGAATAGTAAGCTAAGGTGGACGGGAATTTTACTTTTTGGGGTTAAATATTATCTGAATTGTAGCTCCCAGTTCTAAATAGCCCCATATCTATATACCTACTATTCATGGTATTTGGGTAATACCTGTACTATTCAGTCCATGCACACCCCTAATAAATATACTGTATTAAGTAACCATACTGGAGACAAGGATAAGAAACATTGCCTGCACCACTCACGATCTGTCATTCTGTGATAGGGATGATGTTGTCTAATTCATTTTTGTTATGGTAGACTTGACATGATGAAAAAAGGTAATTTACTGTCTGTAAAGACACCCAAGTTCTTATATTCACACACTTTGGCAATCATTATGCTCATGATCAAGTAAAGATCTAAACAGGTGGGGGATTAAAGTATATGCACTCTGTTTTTTGGCATTTTGGATGAGCCTAAACCTAGGTACCAGTTCCATAGGCCAAACAAACCAGTTCTTAAGTTGTTTTCCATACCAATAAACTAAAGATATGATAACAGTGACAATAGCATGGGTTTTGATTTGAGATGGTTTTTATACATTGCAAAGGTGATTTATAAATGTATGAATGAGGAGAATGGCCATCTAATGTCCTAGTGCTCCCATGCAGGAAACTCAAGTTTGGGGATGCTGGAAGAGTGAGGCCTTGTCCTTGCTCAGTAAATAACCTAGTAGAATGGACTGTTTAAAGCAGCAGTACTAGTTAACCATGAAGTGTTAGTCAATTCTCAGAGTTTTGCACTGCCCAGTAGGTTAAAATTTCAGATTTAACTTTTGCCATTTACTACTGTTTTCTGATAATTAGTTCCCTTGATTTTTAATACATTTATAATCTTGTGTGGAGCCACAGGAAATATGACAGCCCCCATACCATTTCCTGTTTTTCACCCTTTATTTATATTGCTTGTCCTATAACACTTAGCAGGCAAAGGAAGAAGTGGTACATTCCAGTTACATAAGACAAAATAACCAGCGATAGAATGGCACCACCCCATTTCCATCAGAATCCAATATGGTGCTCCTGGCATGGGTCTGTACTAAACTGTCAGAAAAAATAAAGACTATAAAGAAAAAAAAATCAGGCAGCCAGAAGATTTAGAATGTATAGGTTTTTAGGACGTGTATACATGTCCATGGCACAGCAAGGGTTAAAAGCAAAGGATTCAGGTTTTATAAGTTGTGGGGCTTGTTTAACATAACTATTGTAAAAAGTATATTTTTATCAACTAATACTGTTGCTTTAAACAAACTGTTGTTTTTACTTTTTCAGCAGAAAATACAAGGATGGCACTCCGGACCATAAGTAAGAGATTGGTGAAGTCAGAATAACTGCAACAGTAGCGTGGTACTTTATTTAGATACTTCAGAAGGTGCAGCACTAGGTACACTGGTGCTTTGCACTGAAAATTGAAAAAGTGTCAGAGAAACAAAAAATATATATTAAATAAGCTGGCTTGATAGCACAGTGGTAGCACTGCCATTTGATTCGCTGATGACCTGCATTCAGGAATGAGTACGTATCATTGGGGACCAGCAGGCAATCAATCAATCAAAATCGATCAATCAATCAATCAATCAATCAAAATCTTTATTTACCCAGGCGATCACCGTTGAGCAAGCTTATTTACAAGGTGGACCTGCAGTTTGCAAGGACGAGGGTACAGACTAGAGTATAAACATAGAAACATAGAAACATAGACTTTGACGGCAGATAAGGACCACTAGGCCCATCTAGTCTGCCCATTTCCCCTACCTACAGGATAGGCCGCTGATCCTAGTTAACCAACAGCCTATTTCTTCCTACCCCCACAATAATTGCCTTATTTCTATCCCATGCATTCTTGAATTCTCCCACAGTTTTAGACCCCATAACCTCCTCAGGAAGGCTGTTCCATGCATCCACTACCCTGTCTGTGAAATAATACTTCCTCACATTGCCCCTGAACCGCCCTCCTTCTATCTTTAAATTGTGTCCCTTGTTCTGCAAGTCTCTTTTTCTGAAAGATGCTACCCTCTTGGACTTTGTTGATTCTACTAAGGTACTTAAAAGTTTCTATCACGTCCCCCCTCTCCCTTCTTTCCTCAAGGGTATACATATTAAGCTCCTTTAGTCTCTCCTCATACGGCTTCTCTTGCATGGTATAAGTAAAATATACATAAAACAATGGTAGCATGACATATACAACAAAATATATATAGTGTAGAAATAAAGGTAAATAATATATACAGAGATGCCTTTATAATCCTATCCATCAATAACATGTTCATAGCCTGTAAAGAAGTCCCTGGGATATGGAAAAGCACATGTGTAGGAGGCAGGGATGCTGGCAGAAAGATTCTGATATACAAAGCAGGTGGTATCAGGGCATAAGAGAGGGCAATGGTGGCTGTGTTGCAGTGAGTACATACAGTAGTACCGGTGGGACTGGAATGGACTGAGGTGAACTGGTAGTACCAGTGGGACTAGAATGGACTGGGGGGGGGAGTAATCTTGGTAAGGGAACACTTAGTTTGAACGGGAAGGACTTAGATTGAGTGGAAACATCAGCTGGACGACTAGGAACAGTGGAAACAGTTACAGAGCTCCACAAATGTTTTGGCATACAGGGTCTTGAACATAGCAAGACTAACAGGGGAGCTAAGTCTCAGTGATTTCTGTATTCTATTCCAAAGTGTGGGCAGGACAAAGCTTATGGCTGCTCTTCCAAAGTGGGTACTGACCCTAGGTACTTTCAGGGAAACCAGCGGGTGACTTCTCAAGGCATAATTCCCAATCAGGCTTAGTGGGAGACAGTCAGAAATGTATTGCAGGAGTTTGTTGGTGATGGCTCTGAGCTTTCAGAGGGCTGCATTTCTATACCGCCTGTGTTGAAGGGAGCACCAACCCACAGCTACATATAGTGAACAGTGGTGGGTGGAAAAGGAGTGGCCTGTTATAAATCTCAGAGCTCTATGATACAGTATGTCCAATTTAGCAAGGTGTGAGGCTGGGCACTGGCATATATGAATTCAGCATAGTCAATTAGTGAGAGGAATGTGGATTGGATGAGCTGTATTTTGGCGTCTGAGGTCAGGTGGTGATTTATTCTGAAGAAGAGTCTAAGCCTCTGCCTCAGCTTTTTCAGCAGTTCTTCTATATGTTCCACAAATGAGAGTTCATTGTCTATCCAGGCACCCAAATACTTGAATTTTGGTATGTATTCAAGATGTTCACCTAGTAAGGTGGAGATAGAAGGTAATGGACCAGCAGCGGCTGAATATGCCCCCTGGCCAGTTGGTGAGAATAGCATTGCCTTGGTTTTCTTGACATTAAGTAGTAGTCTTTTACTGAGGAGCTGGTGCTGCAGGATGTTAAAGTCAGTTTGCAGGTCACCACAGGCAGCTTCAGGAGATTCACGCCATATGTAGAACACTGAGTCATCAGCAAACAGGTGAATGCTTGCTTTCTTTATGCCTACATCCAGGCTGTTGATATATATATAGCAAACAGTAATGGTCCCAATATGGACCCCTGAGGGACACCTCTTTTTATCAGTTTAAGTGAAGAAAGCTCCCCTTCAGCCTTGATTTGTTGTTGCCTACCAGTGAGGTAGTCATGGAACCAACACAAGGAGGTTCGGTCTAGACCTACTGTTTGTAAAGTGGAGAGGAGCAAACAGTGGTCGACGGTGTTGAAGGCCTTACTGAGATTCAGGAAAACTGCACAGATGAATTTTTTGTTGTCTAAGTCCTGTTGCTAGTCATTAGTTAATTTGCCAGGGCCATAATGGTACTGTGCTTTGCTCTGAAGCCTGACTGCATAGGGCTTAGTAAGTTTGAGTTGTCTATGAAAGATCCCAGTGGGTATCCACAATTTTTTCTTGGCGCTTGGAGAGTATGGGGAGGAGGGAGATCAGCCTATAGTTATTTAGGTCACAGGGATCCCCTGATTTAAACAGGGGGATGACGTGAGCAACGTTCCATAACTGAGGGAGGGAACCTTGCGATAGGGACAGGTTGAATAAGTGAGAGATAGGTGCAGCAAGGATGTGATAAACAATTTTCAAGTAATATGGGTCAAAGAAGTCAGCCCCAGCACTTTTTTTAGTGTCCAATTTTAGGAAAAGATCTTCAACTTCCTTTATGGAGGTGGGTAAGAATGAGAAGGTTATGATATTGTTACTCGGTTCTGGGAGCTTAGTGTTGATGTATGGGTGTAGTCTGTTTACCGGTGCATTATCAAATGCTAGGCCTGCAGTGGCAAAATGATTGTTGAAGGCCTGCGGGATCTCATTTCTGTCATTGATTATAGCATTGTCAGTGGTAATTTTGGAGCGAAGCACATTTCCTGGAGAATGACCAGTCTTTTAGTGTGGACCAGAACTTGGTAGGGCATTTCAATGCAGAATCTAGCTCAGATTGGTAAAAATTGGCCTTGGCCTCTCTGACCATTTTAATGCAGGCATTTCTAGCTGTCCTGAAGAGACACCAGTCTTCATCTGTGTGTGATCTGCAAGCCTTTTTTCAGAGTTGATCTCTTTTTAGTAAGGCAGCCTTGAGGTCTGCTGAGAACCAATGACATGTTCTAGCTTTTATATGTGATTTTACCAGAGGAGCATGGTTATTTAGGCCACTGGTTATAATTTCATGGACGATGTCGTAGGCATTACTCACTGATTTAACAAGGTACAAACTCTGCCAGTGCAAAGAATTTTTTAATTCATTGAAGTATGCAAGAGGATTGAAGTTCCTTCTGGACCTTTTAGTGGAAAATTTAGATGTTGGTGAGGGTTTAGCATCAGTTCTTATACCAGCAATAAAGCAGTGGTCACTAACATCAGCTGAAAAAATTCTGGCATGGGAAAAGGAATATGGTTTGCTTACGAGAAGGACATCCAATAGGGTGCTGCTCATTGGGTTTTTCTTGTTAATGCGAGTTGGCTCAGCAATAAATTGTGTGAACCTGTGGGAGTCACAGAATTGCTTCAGGGATAACAAGACCTTAGTCAACCAATCATAATTAAGGTCTCCTATAATAATTTTTTCAGTGGGGACAGAGCCCATAATAGATGACAGATGGAACAGGAGCTGAGGCCCCATGGTTGGTGGTCTGTAACAGCCCATGACACAGAAAGCCATTGATGGGGAAAGTTCAACTTTAAGGGATAAACATTCAAATCCACCTGCAATAGAGGTAGAGTCTAGGATGGACACTGAAAATTTGTTTTTGACGTAGATGACTACTCCGCCTCCCCTGGTCTGCCTATCAGCTCTAATAGGAGGGAGGTAGTTAGGGATATTAACCTCTCTATCTGGGGTGGATGCCCGAAGCCAGGCTTCAGAGAGCGCAATACGTCTGGTGCCGTATGAGTAATCCATGCCTGGGCTGATGTAAATTTCTTTAAAAGACTGCAAACATTTGCGTGCATAAAGCTGACTCCTTTCAGTCTTGTAAGGCTGGATGGAGATGAGAGAGCTTTTGTGGGACCAGGGTTGAGTTCAACATTACCTGAACACAAAAGTAGTAGGAACACATTTTCCTTGGGGCAGCAAGGAGTAGTTTGAAAGTACGAATCTTTCTGCATCTAGTATAAGTTTTAGTGTGGGGCTCCGGAGTCCAAAGTTTCCCCTTGTGCTGACCTAGGGATGTGTAGCCTGTGGTCCATCCAGTATAGCACCAAGACATGTAGGTTTTGGGTGGGTGGGGTGAGGAGCCACCTATTGGTAACAAGGTAGTGGTCCCACCTCAAGGAGATTCCACAAAGTGAGAAGGGTGCGGAGTCATGTTGTGGCAGCATAAGTTATACATAGTATTAATATAAAGGCAGTCTAGCAGTAGTAGGCATGACTCTATGTTGGGGTCAATTCTGCTCCAATGGTCTGTCACATGGGGTACCATACATAAGCAGGTAAGTAACTGAAACCACACAAGGACTGCCATGATTGCCCAATGTGTTAACAGGGTGTGAGTTGCATCAAGACTCACTAGCTAGGTTCTATAAGTCTCAAGGATCACTGCTCCATGTTAGACTAGCTAAAAGAGACAGGGATCGATGGTAAGCAAAGACAAAAGAGAAGAGAAAAGATTTATCATTCCAGAAACTGCAGCACTCTGCAATATCCAGGAAGCCCTCCTGCAGCCTGCACATGAGCCTACTTAACCTGATGCAATTCTACTTGCTTATGTACTGAGCAAGGACAAGGCCTCATTCTGTTAGCATCCCCAAAGCCATGTACACCTGGCTTGGCACTCAGGGAGGGTGCTGAGTGCTCATGAAGTGGGCCTTTGATATAACACCTTTGCACTCCATCCTCTAGGACAGTTAGATGTTTGAGACCCAAAATGGGTCCCTATCAAAAGTTCTGAAATCCCAGCCATCTGTAAACTCTGGTGGTCTGGGAGATAACATGGCCCCAGTATACAGTATGTTATTTAGAAATGTATTCCCAGTTGGAATAGGGATACATAATTCCTAGCAGATATGCTGCATCACAGAAATTCAACTCACATAGAGAAGTGCGTCTAACAGCTGGCCAAACCTGCTGTTTACTGGTTAGTAAAAGATCAGCTTGACTAAGGCCCTAGGCTTTGCTGTTACTTTCAGCTTCACCAACCAATAACAAACTGTACTCCCTTAAATAATGAAGAATGATGATCTTTCTCAGAAGTCCTCTACCAAAGTGGCATTAAGCTGGCTGTAAGGGGGATCCATGAGATAAGGCAGCAAGTATTTATCAGTGAAAGAATTCAGAATTGGCTAGCAGACCTGAAGTTAGATAAGGCCCTGGGGCCAGGTGGGATGCATCCGCAGGTACTCAAGGAATTGGCAGTAGAACAAACCAACCCCCTGGTTGGGTTATTCAGCAGCTCAGTTCAGACAGGTATAGTTTCAAAAGACTGGAGGGTAGTGGACCTACTTTGTCTCCATAAGTGGGGGACAAGAAGCAACTGGATAATTACTGACCTGTCAGTCTTATCTCAATTGTGGGTAAACTGATGGAAATGCTAGTCAAGAAGGAGATCCCTGCGGCTTCCTGGACAGCAATGGACTCCAGGATAGTAAATGACATGGGTACATGGCAGAGAGTTCTTGTCAAATGGTTTTATTATAGCGCTGTGACAGCGTTCACGACATCCCCGACAGAGACAGACACAATGCCATGAGTCAGCATTGTGCTGTTGGGAATGCCAGTGTGTTTCAATTGGGGGATGAGCTCCCCCTAACCCCCCATGTGGGGGCTCCACCCCCACACTCCCCGGTTGTAGATATCCAGCTCTAAGTCAGAGTTGGATCGGGGAGGGGGAGCAACACTGGGAGCCAGACTGCCATTGTCTGCAGGGACCAGCACAGTGACTCCCCGCTTTCAGGCAAAATCTGTCCCTGTTCAGGTCTTTGTGGTAGTAGTGTCAGCCTCCTGTTGGCATACCTTGTCAAACCAACTTATAAAATGGGCAATGGATTTTGAGAAATCTGATTGGTTGTTAACCATGAGTTAGAACTGTCTAACACATGGCTAAAACTAGTCCTCAGAAACTGGGCACAGCACAACAAAAGAACTCCTTGAGCCTTTAGGAACTTTAAGGAAGACAAAATTGCCATTCTCCCAACCCCCTCCCACTTAACAAGATCCCCCTGCACAATGTAACACAATCACATACAACAGCTCCACTTTGTGCCTCAAAAAAACTCATGATCTAGATAGCCAGTGTCAGTGGCTCAGTAGGTAGCACACTCGCCTCTGAGACCAGGAGATCAGAGGGCTGTGGGTTCAGTTCCCACATCTGGCACTTGGGTTAATATCCCAGAACTGCCACTGTAGTGCAGCATGAGAGGGGTGCTGCACTTCTGGAGTGCCGTCTATTGGATGAGATGTTAAACCGAGGTCCCATCTGCCTGGATAAGTGGTGGATGTCAAAAATCCCATGACACTTATCGAAAAGAGTAGGGGAGTTTTTATTGAAATAATAAACATCAACACAATAGAAAATTTCACAAATCATGTCCTTATTATGCAACCGTAAACAAATAAAGAAAAACAAAATTAGAAAAATCTCAGTGAGAATACCAGATACAGATTTGGTTTCATGGTGAACAATATCCCCCCAAATTAATTTATACTTAATAAAATTAGAAAAACCCTTCCACCATTTTTTTACTTTTCCTGAATTAAATAACTGTTTTTCCTTCAAATAGATTTTTAACAGTCCTTGAGATGCAAGTTGACTATAACAATCAAATGTCATTTTCCTTTGGTAAAGCACCCACTGACATCTCGATTGCCATATATAAAACCTTATACAGCTAAAAAATAAAGTGCTTTCATGATATATTGCAAAACTAGGGGGATAGATACCTAGAACTAAGATATTATATGTTAAAGAAGAAAACCATTTCAAATTCCATTTTCCTGCTAAAAAAAATCCATAATTGTCCAGCATATGAGCAATGTAGAAAAAAAATGTTCCATTGTTTCCTCTTTGTGTATACAATCTGGATATGGGCAGGTCTGTTCCTCTTTAACTTTATATCTTGCATTACTCCCTATATTTAAATGCCTATACATAATCAACCATTGTGTTTCCCACATATAAGGAGGTAATCTAGGATTATTTAGTTGTGCTAAAATAAATTTATTCTGTTCACTAGGGCAATTTTTGAAACAGGTGACTTTTTGGTGTACATTTTCTTGTAAAATTCTATACAGACCATGTGCATTATTATTAAGTATCATAACCTTGGTTATTTGCCACCGGTATAAATTCTGCACAGCCGGACGGAAATAAATGGGGATGTACATATGGGGATTTAGTTTAGGGGCCATGATGTGCCATGCCTTAAAATACCTTCCTAAATTCATTCCTACCCAAGTCTCACTACCTCCCACTGTATTCAATAGTCCTCTTTTAACTGATTCAGTGAAAAACAAAGAATAAAGAAATATTATGGGGTCAATCATTCTCAGACCCCCATTTGTCTTATCCAAATAGGTATAACATCTCTTGACAGGATTCAACCTGTTATCCCACAGCATCTGGAAATAAATACTATGAATTCTTGTCTCCAAGTTAGTTGGAAGTGGAAAAATCATGGCTACATATTGCAAACATGGCAAGATAAATTGTTTAATAATGAGAATACGCTTTTGTTTGGAAAATTTCCAATGCTTCCATCTATTTACCTTATTTTCGAATTTCAAAATTGCCGCCTCCCAATTTTCCACAGGAAGATTTTGCCAACCAAATGTCAACCCTAAAATTTTAAGGGGTTCTCTTGTGATAAGAATCTCATCTTGAATAGTTGTTGAAGTTACCCCTGCCCCTATAAATAAACCTCTTGTCATATGACTATTTAATTTAGTATTTGACACCATAGAAAATTTATTGAATTCCACAAGGAACTCCTGAATTTGTGCATAATCTGAAAAAAACAGGCACACATCACCTGCATATGCTTGTAAATGTAACTGCTAATAGTGATCCTCTCCCTTGATACCATTCCACTTGGGGGAGGAAGTCAGGGAGTATAAAAGGGGATCTAAGGAAAAGATATATAAGAGGGGACTCAGGGGACAGCCTTGTCTTACCCCTAGGCATAACTGAAAGCTGCTCACTGTTTCTCCCCTTAAGAAGGGGTGAACCAAGTTCAAACTATAGAGAAGTTGTATTACCTGAAATAGTCATGGGGGAATACCAATTTTTTTTAAACTAAAAAGAGATAGGAAAAATGAACCCTAACTAAGGCCTTTTCAAAATCTGCTACTACCAAACACCCTTACTTGCCTATCAAGGATAGATGTTCAATCACATCTCTTACATTCATAATGGCAGATTGTATCTTTCTGTCAGGGAGACCACAAAACTGAAAGGGAGAGATCACTTTTTTAGCGTATCTTTTTAAATGGTTGTTTAAAATTATGGAAAATATTTTATAATCAGAGTTTAGTAGAGTTATGGGACTCCAATTTTTAATATCATGGTGGTCACCAGACTTAAATATTTGAAGAAGAAGACCTTCTGTAAAAGAATTTTCCATTAGGTTTGTGTCAAAAATGAACTGAAAGACCAGTCATAGACAGACTGCTAATTCTGTTTTAAAACTTTTATAAAATTGATTTGGAAGTCCATCTAAACCTGGTGACACATTATTCTTTAGGTGTTGATTGACCATTTCTATTTTTGATACCGACAATGGGGATTGTAGTTCCAGTGCCTCCTGAGGAAATGAGGGTAACTTTAACCCTTTAAAAAATGTGTCAATTTCTGGTTGCAAAATAGGTTCCCCAGGCGCTAGAGTCTAATAAAGATTAATAATAATGTTTCTAATACTTTCAATTGAAGTGGCTTTATTCCCATTTGAATCTCACAAAAAATCTATAGTTATTGAGTTTTTTATTTCTTTACATGCAGCAAAAGGATTGCCTATAGGAGATTGTTTTGTGCCATTGGATGGCATAGCATGGATAGTCTGTGCCCTATAATATTGAATTTTTTTTCATTTCTGATTTTACACAGCTAATCTAACCAGAATAATCCTCTTTGGAAGTATAAAAGGTAGTGATAAGACATTGTAACTGCTGCTGTAGTGATAGATTTTTAAAAAATGTTGCATTCCTTAATGAACTTCCATATTTTTTAAACCAAGAACATAAATCAGATTTTGTATCAATCCACCATTCCCCCAAATTTGTGTACAATATAGCCACTGAAAGTCAGGCCTGAAGAATGCTTAAAACTATAGATCTAACTCAAGGGTTCAGAAGAACAGAAGAATTCAATTTCCATCTGTTTTGTTTATAAGTTCTTGCTCCTGAAAATTTTAGGAAACATAATAACAATAGATTATCAGAACATTCCACTGGCTTTATCTGCAAAGAGGCCACTGGTACTTCCAGAGATACTAGCATATAATCAATAGTGGTATGAAATTTACCTCTAAAGTAAGTAAAATCAGGCCCTTGTTTTAAATATGTATTACAATTATTCAGTCCAGCTGTTTGTATAATGGACTCAAGTGCATGTGAGTCACAATTTATTTTTTTATTATATTGTGCTTTGTCAATTAAACTACAATTAAAGTCACCTCCCCCAAAGACCTTAGCTGAGGTTACTAAGAATGGCTGAACTGCTTTTAGACAGGCTACCCTATCAGCCTTAGTCTGTGGATTGTAAATATTAATGAATCTACAATGCATGTTGTTCCATTTCCCATCTAATATCAGGAGTCATCCCGGAATAAGCTCTATTAGTTTGTAAAGGGCAAAATCAAAGGCATGAAATAGAATATCAGCCCCATCTGCACTATCAGTCCAGATGACCAATATGATGGACCCCAGGGCCAGTCCCTTTTGAATGTTGAAATTTGTTCCACAGAGAACATCCATGTTTCTTGCAAAAAAACTGACAGAAATAATTTCCTCATACAGGTACTGAAATAATGCTTGTCTCTTTAGTGTATTTAATAAACTATGTGTATTAAGTGAGCCTCATTTTTTGTCTGTCATCAGGTTTGAGTCTTCCTAGCCCCTTTTAAACTATGTTTTCTGTCTTTTCTTTTTTTTCCTTTTGTAATCCTCAATCGGCGTTGGGGGTGAGATCTGTATAGATTTTTGTGAGTCAGAGTCCCCTAATTCCATTTCTGAATCCCCCCATGTAGTGAATAAAGCTGCATAAGAATTATTAACATAGAAACAGAATCTGATAGCAGATAAGGACCACTTGGCCAACCTAGTCTGCCCATTTCCCTACTTGATGGATAAGTTGCAGATTCTAGTTTATCAACAGCTTACTTCCTCATACTCCCCACTAGAATTGCCTTATGCCTGTCCATGCATTCTTGAATTCTCCCACTGTTCCTGACTCCACAACCTCCTCAGGAAGGCTGTTCCATGCATCCACAACCCTCTCTGTGAAAAAATACTTTCTAACTTACCTCTGAGCTGCCCCCCTCTAACTTCAAATTGTGCCCCCCTTGTTCTGCGCATCTCTTCTTCTGAAAGATGCTACTCTCTTGAACTTTGTTAATTCCCTTGAGATACTTGAAAGTTTCTATCATGTCCCCCCTCCCTCCTTTCTTCAAGGGTATACATATTAAGCTGCTTTAGTCTCTGCTCATATGTCTTCTGGGGCAGTCCCTGCACCATTTTCGTTGCCCTCCTCTGAACAACCTCCACTCTGTCTATGTCTTTGCAGAGATGGATTCTCCAGACTTGCACGCAGTTCTCCAGATGGGGTCTCACCAGTTGTCTGTACAGAGGGATAACAACTTCCTGTTTTCTACTGTAGATGGCTTTCCCTATGCATTCCAGTATCCCCCCAGACCACCTTACTACCTTCTCACATTGCTTGCCTACCTTTAGGTCATCTGATATAATTACTCCTAGGTCTCTTTCGATTTTTGTAGTTGTTATTAACTCACCCCCCATTGTGTACTCTTCCCCTTGGTTTTTGTTTCCCAGGTGCATTACCTTGCACTTCTTTGCAATGAATCTAAGCTGCCACATATTTGGCCATTGCTCCAACCTTGCCAAGTCCCTTTTCATCCTTTCAACCCCACCTTGTGTATCAACCCTGTTGTAGATCTTTGTGTCATCTGCAAAGAGACATAACTTTCCTTCCAGGTGCTCTCCAATGTCACTTATAAAGACATTAAAGAGGACGGTTTCAATAGAAACAGAGGATGGGGGAGATTTTGAGTGTAGGTTTCTTCAAGATCTTCTACGGGACAAAGGAGAGGAGGGTACTGAAATTGCTAAATCCTTATCTGAAATAACTGGGTCCATATAACAGACCAGAGTTATTGCCAGAGGATTAGAAGGAACCCCTTGGCTCTGGGCCTGCTCTTTAATCCTAGACTCCTGGTTCATGACTTCAGCTTCTACTGGTGTAAGAGGTGGTGGTTTGGAGCAAACTGGATGAGAGGGGAGCTCTAGCAACTCTGGGGGAAGGGATGCCGGGGGGGGATGAGCTGCCTCCTGTGCCTGCTGTATCAATAGGTCCGGGCTTACACAGGTGGCCTTGTTTTTTGCAGCCCAGGGGCACGCTCTAAAAACATGGCCACATTCCTCACATAGATCACATTTTGTGTGGTTTGCATATTGCATTGTGACGTGCCCTATTTCCCCACAGTTGTCACACTGAGGCTGATCACAAACACTTGAAAGATGAGTTCTAGACCCACACTTGTAGCAGGCTCTCTGCTGTCCCCCATAGAAACAAACCCCCCAGTCCCTTCCCAACAAAAATGAGTTAGGAACATGTTCCACTCCTGAATCAGTTTGCCTTAATTTTATTTTGTACTTCCACCCCCGTCCAGAACTGTTCAGAATCCAAAATTGGGTCTGGAGCACTTAAAACATCACATTACTGTGACAGCCAGTAAGTGATATCTTCTACATGGACTCCCTCATTCCTAAACATTATAGTCGCATATTTGATCAAAGGTTTTGTAATAGGAATAACAAGAAAGGGAGTCCATGTAGCAGAAAATTTCACTTGACCATATTGTTCTCAAAACAGGTCTAGGGCATAGGCTGTTCTAAAACTCATATCAAAATGATCTTTTCCTGATATATTTATAAAAGCAAACACATCTTTAGGAGAAAAATGCAGAGAGTCTTTCAACAAACATTTGACTACATAGCATCTGTCTGGTCTATTTTCTAGACCCCCCCCCATAACAAATGTGCACTGCATTACATCTGGGGGCTGCTTCCATTTTAGCTTTTGAAAATAAGTCCAACATTAGAGGTTTTTGTTCTGTAAGAGATGTACTATCTGAGTCCAAGGGCACCTCCTGATTCTTTACTGGAGGTTGAGATTTTGGAGGATCTTCAGGAGCCAGTTTCTCTTTCAAGGGTCTTGAGGAGGGCTATAAGATAGGCTTCAATTCTGCAGTCTTGCTATCCATTTTATTTCCCACTTCTTTGTTGTTATGAGCTACCCTGGGTTTCCAAGCAGGACAGGCTTGTAAAAAGTCTAGGTTTGCATCCCACACTGGATCCTGCTCTCATATGCCTGTTGGAGCCTGCTTCCATCCTGATTCTACAAGTGCTTGCTGTGGAGACCATTGCTCTGTAGGTAGTGCTGGAGCTGGAGTTTGAATTTGACATGTTTCAGATGCTGCTACTCCTGGCCCCGTGTTAATATCCTGCTGTTTTGAAATATTCAATGATGGTCTTAAACCTTATGTATGAAAATCTGATTTTTTAAACAGAAATTCTGTCACCCCTTTTTGAGAGTGTGCCTCAGTTTGGAAGGTAACAGCAAAAGGTTTATAATATGGAAGATTTGTTGGGGTCCTGAATGAAAAACCAGCCGTTTTAGTCAGCGGTATGCTAGAGCCAACAGAGAACCCCGGTTTAACCGTTGAGTCCACTGCGACATGCTTCTCTTTTTGTAACTGTTCATTTCAGCCGAACACTGTCCCCCTTCCTGGATAAAACCAGGCTTTAGGCACTTATCCTCTATATTATTACTGCCAGCCTGATATTTTATTTTATCCTGGTATGTAGGGTTAATTGTTTCAAGTAGAGCTGAAGCTGACTCACCGCTCCTTATTGAGGCCTTTAACTCTGCAACATCATCTGTTGTTTTGACAGGCCGGATTCTCCCTTTGACAGTCAGCATCCCCGCTGACTGAGATGAATGTGGAATCCATGCGGCTTTCAGCACCAATTTGTCCAACAGCTCCTCTGATGTCTCCGGTAATACTTTTTTTTCACTTATTGTTGAAATCTTGTCAGCCTCTCGGACGTCTTCCAAAATGCTTAAGTCTTCTGTATCTTGCTCTGTACCCATTTTACGATCAGCCTCTGACCTTTTTTCAGTGGGAGAGGAGGCTATCTCCCCCACCAAACCAGCATCTATCTGCTGCGGTCTCTCGCTCCTAGTGGCCATCTCTCTGATAGACAGCCTGTTCCCCTACTGACGAATAGGGGAATTTCCCCGGTGTCCTGGCCAAATTTCCCTCATTCACTAAAAATACCACCAACAGCTTAATCTGGTTCAAGGTCAGTTGGCATTCATCTGTATCCCCCTCCTCCCTCCGGGTCGTGCCTGAAAATAGGCAGGATTTGTCTAGTGCACTTACCCGGTCAACAAAAAAAAAAAAAAAAAAAAAAAAAAAAGAACTAAAAAGTAAAGTATCTGAATAAATATTATTATCTCTCTTCCTTTCTGATCAGCTGCTCTCACCACCCCCAGATGGCCACTCGCTCCTGTCTATTTCTCAGTCAACAACCCCATATTCACCACTCCCCGCAACCTCCATCAACACTTAAATGCTGTCTCAGAGACAGTATAATACACAGACACAAACACAAAGCCCTGTGCAGCTTCTTCTTTTTTTTTTCCTTGTTTGCTTTTTAAAGTCACTTACCAAATAGTGACTGTTTGGATTACCTTAACACTGCACTTTCTTCATACTCGATGGCCAGCAGCCTGCCCACTAATTGATCTCTTCAGGCAGTCCCACACAGCTGGCCACCTGCTCATGACTCATAACAATAAAAATAATTTATTTCTTAAATACAAGCAATTTTGGACACATCTACCACTGCACTTCCTTCACAGACAGCCACCTGCTGGCCTGCTCACTCACTCACTCTTAATTCTCACTCTCAAGCTATTGGCACATGACCAGCCTGCTACTCACTCACTCAAGACCCCTAATTGTTAACATAATTGTTATTTAAAAGATAAAAAAAAATCCTAGAGGTTAGAGGAACAAGGTGTGAACAAGCTTGGTACTTCCAGTGGACCAGACCTGAGTTTGATTCTCACAACCTCCACTTGCATACTGTGTGACTTTGAGCAAGTCAGTTAACCGCCCAGTGCTCCCAGGTCACCCCTGAAAACAGGCACTTGTGCCTAGTGGGCCTTACCCTGTTGCCAAAGACTAAAATAAAAAAATAAATAAATAAAATCTTACTAATAAAGAGGAACCATTTTAAAAAGTACATGGCTCTTAGTACGCTAGTTTACAGGTTGCAGATGATGGGCAGAGGAGGAGGTTGTGAACTACAGCAGGCAATGTAAAAACTACAGCTGTAGAAGCCCACTTAAGACAAAAGTGTTTAGGAAAAAAACTGCATCAGGCCCTTAAAAGTGGAGGAACTATTTTATGTAAAATGCTTCAAAGATTTTACTTTTTTACATTTAAATCTCTTAATTTTAAACTGTAACATTAATGAAATGCAAAGTCCTATTTTATAAGCACAGTAAGACACTGCAGGGATGTGCATTAATTCTAATGCTCAGCTAGAGGGCTGGACTCACTCAGCCTGTGGTCTTGTGCCTCACTGCACCCCCTAGCAGTGCATTAGAATTGTCTAACGCACACCCCATCATGCCTTATTGCTTACCTGATAGCATTCTTTAACTGGGTAGTGAGGACAGTGAATAAGAGACATGCTATGGATTTACTCAACTTCAGTTTAAACAATGCTTTCAACCTGGTGCCTCACAGAAGGTTACAGAAGAAATTAGAGGATCTGGGTGCAGTGAAGGCCACTGGTAGGGCAAATCAAGGCAAGGCACATTTTATTTAAAAAGATGCCCATCCCAGAGGCTCTGGGTGCTGTACATCAATCAATAAATACAACATATCACAATAATAATCAATTAAATACAATACTCTGAACAAGTTAAAACAGAATTTGCTATATGATTAACTACCCTCAACTTCAGCTGCATTTAAAGTCTCTAAAACTAGTTAGCATCAGATTTATCTTTATTAAAAAGACAAGTAAGGAACTATAAAGCATAGTCTGTGAGAGAAACTGGCTAGAAGAGAGACAGCAGAGGGTTGAGGGTTAACAGCGTCAAAATCAGAAGAGTGGGAGGTCTATAGTGGAGTGCCATAAGGATCAGTCTTGAGTCCAGTCCTTTTCTATATGTTCATCAGTGACATGGGAGAAGGAATCCCGGGCAAGATTTATCTCTTCCAAGATGACACTAAGCTCTGGGGCAGAGTAGACAATGAGGAAGGAGTTAGGGAGATGCACTGGGACTTGCAAAGGCTAAAGAGGTGATCAAAGGTTTGGCAGATGAAATTCAATGCCAAAAAGTGCAAGTTGATGCACATAGGAAACATGAACCACAGGACAGAGTAAGGGATGGGGTGGTAAAACTGGGCATGATCTCTAAGGAAGGAGACCTAGCAGTCACTGTCAGACTACCTACAACAATCAGGCCAGTGTAACAAGGCCTACAGCCAGGCAAGCTTATGTTGGGGTGTATAGGAAGGGGTATTGACAGAAGAAGGAAGGAAGGAGGTATTACTACCTCTCTGCAGATCACTGGTGTGGCCCTATTTGGAGTACTGTTTCCATTTCTGGAGTCCTCACCTAAGGAAAGATAAGGACAGACTGAAGACTGTGCAATGTAGTGTGAACAAAATGAATCAGTTCCAGCTGGGCAGATATTAGAAGGATTAGCTGAAGTCACTGAACATAAGAACATAAGAAGTTCGGAACATAAGAATTTGCCAACAGAAGGGGACCTCTTTATCCATCTAGTCTGCTCAGAATACCTACCCCCCCAGACTATTTCCTTTTTTGCGTGTAGTGTTTATCCCACACAAGTTTGAAATCCCTTACATTTTGTGAGTCAATTACCTCTTGTGGTAGGGTATTCCAAGGGTCAACCACCCTCTCAGAAAAAAAGTACTTCCTGATATTTCCCCTAAATTTACCTTCTGCCAGTCGTAGATTGTAGCCTCTTGTACGACTCTCTGATTTCATCTGAAACAGGTTTTCCTTACATGCCGTGTTAATTCCCTTCATACAGTTAAACATTTTGATCATGTCCCCCCATCTCTTCTCTGTTCAAGTGAGTACAGCTGTTAGTTAGCCAGTCTAGTTTCATATGGCTCCTGGTGCAAACCCTGCACCATCGTCGTAGCCCTTTTCTGCACCACCTCCAGTCTGTTGATATCCTTCTTCAGGTGCAGCCTCCAAGACTGGACGCAATATTGCATGTGTGGCCTGACCAGTGATCTGTAGAGTGGCATTATCACCACTCTTTTTCTGTTAGTTACACCCCTTCCAATCTATCCGAGGATGCCATTTGCTTTCTGCTCTGCCCTTTCACATTGCTTGCCCATCCTATGGTCATCTGTAATGATTACACGAAGATCCCTCTCCACCTGTGTTACTTCAAGCTGGTGTCCTGGCAGCATGAATTCCTTCCAGGGGTTTCTTTTACCCAGATGCATGACCTTGAATTTTTTGGCATTAAACTTTAATTGCCAGTTTCTGGACCAGCCTTTCAGCCTATTCAGATCCTTTTCCATCTTCAAGACTCCTTCTTGGGTGTTCACCCAGTTGTAGAGTTTTGTATTGTCCGTAAACAGGCATACTTTCACCTCCAGCTCATCAGCAATGTCACGGATGAAAATATTGAATAGGATGGGGCCCAATACTGATCCCTGTGGCACTCCACTGGTCACCTTGCCCTCCCCTGAGTGAGCTCCATTAACTAAGACCCTCTATGTCTTATTCTTGAGCCAGTTTGCAATCCAGTTGCCTGTATTCTGACTAAGTACTGTATTCTCTAGCTTATTCATAAGCCTTCTATGGGGTACGGTGTCAAAGGCCTTGTTGAAGTCTAGGTACACCATGTCCACCGCCCCTCCATGATCCATTGTTTTGGTCACCCAGTTGAAGAATTCTGTCATGTTTGTTAGGCATGATTTCCCTGCCATAAATCTGTGTTGCTTTTCATCAAGCTTTCTGGTTTCTTTTAGATGATCCACTATTCTATCTTTCAGCAGGGTTTCCATAGCTTTCCCTATCACTGAGGTCAGACTGACTTGCCGGTAGTTCCCAGGTTCTTCCCTGCTTCCACTTTTATTTAAGTGTACCACCACAGCCTTTTTCCAGTCTAGTGGTATTGTGCCACTTTCCAGTGACTTATTAAAAAGGCCAGTGAGCGGTGTTGCAATTTCTTCTCGTAACTCCATTAGAATCCTAGGGTGGATTCCATCAGGTCCCATTGCTTAGTCTACTTTTAGTTTGTTAAGTTCTTCTAGGACTCTTTCTCTTGAGAAGTGGAAGTCATCTCCTGTTCTACTGTTGCACACTGCCTTTCCCATGGTAGGGCCACTGCCTTGTTCTTCAATGGTGAAGACCGAGCAGAAGAATTTGTTTAGCACTTCTGCCTTGTCTTCATCCTTTTCAGCTATCTGTCCTTCAGTTGATCTTAGCCTGCTTATCCCACCCTTACTCTTTTTTTCTTTCACTTATGTAACTAAAAATGTTTTGTCCCCCCTTGTTACTCCCTGCACTATTTTCTCCTCTGTCTGGACTTTGGCTATCCTAATAGCCTTTCCGGCCTCTCTCAGCTTTGATATGTAATGCTGCCTGTCTGCGTCTTCCTACTTCTGCTTATGCTGCTTGAAAGCCCTTTTTTGTGTTTTACTGTTGTTACTATTTCTTTGGAGAACCACAGCAGCTTTTTCTTCTTTTTGACTCGCTGATGTGCCTTGTGCACTGTTCAGTAACTTGAAGTAAAGCTGTCTTCAAGGCTTCCCAGCTTCTCTCCATGTCCCATGAGTTGTTGATTTCCAGCAAGTTTCTTAACTGGGTTTTCATGGTGTTGAAGTCTGCCCTGTGGAAATCAAGTATTTTGAACTTTATGTGACTTGATTCCACTACCCTTTACACTGCTAACCAGATTGACATGTGGGTGCTAGTTCCCAGATTTACCCCTCCAGTTAAGTCTGAAATTCTGGTGCTGCTTGTTAGCACCAGGTCCAGGATAGTCTGTCCTCTGGTGGGGGACTGCACCAGCTGATTAAGTCCTGCCCCTTCAGGGCAAATAGGAACTCTTTGCTGCATTCAGGTGATGCCTGAATGAGGACCAGTCTACATCAGGTAGATTGATATCCCCCACTAATAACAGGTCTCTCTTCGGTATACTTGCAGAAGGTCAGATGAGAGAGGCGATATATGATAGAGACTTTCAAATTCATGTGGGGTATGAGCAAGACAAACTGTGCCGAATTATTTAGCATAAATAGCAGATCAAGAACAAGGGACCCAAGTTGGAACTGATGGAGGGGAGTTTCAAGAGGGAAGTACGAAAGATTTCTTTTACAGAAAGGATGTTGCAGCTATGGAACAATCTGACAGCTGATGTGGTGGGTACCAAAACTATCAATGGTTTCTAATACAGCTGGAAAATAGTAAAGGGCTTAGTGGTTGTTCAGGGTGGTAGCAGTAGGGTGGGGAGCATGGAGGTGGATATTGTGGGTTAGAACCCTGTATGGACAATAGGTCTTGGGTTTGTTAGGGTTTTATGAGCAAACAGGATGGACCAAAGGCATTTTTCTGCCATCATTGTCTATGTTTCTGCATTATGCTTCAAAGTTGAAATTCGACTGATGCTATATGTATTGTACCTATTCAAAGATATTTTACTTTGCTTATTTATTACAGTATTGCCTGGGAATTAGGGGTACAGCAAAATAACATTTTATCAGGGAATTTGCTGTGAATTTGTGAAAATATGACTTCACGAAGCTTCACGAAGTTCCCATTGTCAGCACAAAATTTGACTTTGTTGACTTCACAACATTTTTAAGACAAAGTTGCACTTTTTTCCCATGACATTACAACTTCCCGGGCAAAGCTGCAACTTCATGGGTGAATTTTGGCCAGTTCGTGGGAAGAAAATGCCACTTTACTGTTGTGAAGCTGACACTTCAAACTTCGCACAGTCTGCTAGCTTAACATAAAACATAGAAACATAGAATCTGATGGCAGATGAGGACCGTTTGGCCCTCCTAGTCTGCCCATTTCCCTACCTAATGGATAAGCTGCAGATCCTAGTTAACCAACAGCCTACTTCCTCCCTCACCCAACTAGAATTGCCTTATGTCTGTCCCATGCATTCTTGAATTCCCCCACTGTTTTTGACTCTATGACCTCCTTGGGAAGGCTGTTCCATGCATCTATAACCCTCTCTGTGAAGAAATACTTCCTCACATTACCGCTGAGCTGTCCCCCCTCTATCTTCAAATTGTGCCCCCTTGTTCTTGCACATCTCTTTTTCTGAAAGATGCTACCCTCTTGGACTTTGTTGATTCCCTTGAGGTATTTGACAGTTTTATCATATCCACCCTCTCCCTCCTTTCCTCGAGGCTATACATCTTAAGCTCCTTTAGTCTTTCTTCATATGTTTTCTGGTGCAGACCCTGCACCATTTTGGTTGCCCTCCTCTGGACAGCCTCCACCCTGTCTATGTCTTTGCAGAGATGGGGTCTCCAGAACTGTACACAGTACTCCAGATGTGGTCTTACCAACTGTCTGTACAGAGGATCAACAACTTCCTGTTTTTTTTTTATTGAAATATTCAGAAAGACCTATGAGTCAGCGACTCATTTACAAAGGTTCCACATCATGCATAAAAGGATACATGGACAGAACTTGGAATACAGATTACAGTACAATTACAAATAACAGTCAGTGAGGTTACATAGTTGTGCAGTTGCTGAATAACAGAAAGTTTTGTTTCTTAGTACAGCCGTAATAGTTACAGCGGTTCTGTACAGGCTGATGGTCATAGGGTTTCATAGTGACAATTTGGTACGAGGAGTCCGACAATAGTTAGTTTGATAGCTGCATATGTCAATCTGGTGTCAAGGGCTCTCACATTGGCTAGAGGCATGAAGGTATTTCCATAGCTTGGATTTATACGGGCCAAGCCTTAATTCATTTGTTATATGACTTGGGAGGGCATAGTCCAGGAGGGGGCCCTGTAAGTGAAGGTTCACTGGAATTGGGAAGTCCGGCCACGGGGGTACCCTTAGCAGCTGCTTGTTTGAGCTGTGGGTTGTTTTGACTGGGGGAGTTGGGCGGATGATTTGGTTTAGGGTAGGTGGGGTGAGGCCTAGTAGTACCTTTTTGGTCATAAGGCAGGTGTGGTACCTGATTCTGCTATCTAGGTTTAGCCAGTTTGTGCTGCTGTAAAGGGAGCAGGAGTGTGTAAAATGATCACATCCAAAGATGAGATGGCAGGCTTTGTTTAAAATGAGTCGGAGTCTGCTTAGGGTGGTGGATGGAGTGGCACTGTAGATTAGGATGCCGTAGTCTAGCAGGGAGAGGATCGAGGAGTTTATGGTAAGTTGTAATGCTTCCGGGGTGAGGCAGTGTTTGTACCAGTATAGTACCCCTAGTCTGGAGCTAAGGGCTGTCGATAGGTGTAGGATATGTTGATTAAAGCTGAGGGTGGGGTCTAGAGTGATCCCTAAGTATTTAAAGCTGCTTACTTGTTCTAATGGGGTCTGATTGGCAGTGAGGAATTGGGGGCAGAGGTTCTTGAGTGGGTTCTGGGGGTGGGCGAAGTGCATGACTTTTGTCTTATTGTAGTTGATAATAAGACATTGGGTGGTGAGCCAGTCTTCAACTTCAAGGAACGAGTGTTGGAGAGTTTGGGGGGTGATGGGTCAGAGGTGAACAAGACTGCATCATCTGTGTATAGGAGTAGATTTCCGGGGCACGACGCTGGGAGGGAGTCAAGGTATAGGCTGAAAAGTAGGGGGCCAAGTATGGAGCCCTGTGGGACACCGGAGCAGATAGGGAGGCGGGGGGAGAGGACAGGGCCTACCTTGACTATCTGCGTTCTATCGGAGAGATAGCTGGTGAACCAGTTTAGGGTGTCATTGGAGAAACCCATGAAAGCCAGGGTGTTAAGCAAGAGGGCATGGTTTATGGTACTGAATGCCTTAGATAGGTCCATGAAGATGGTGCCTGTGAGGTGGCCGTAGTCCAGGGCTGAGTGGACATGGGGGGTTAATTCAAGGAGGGTGGTGGTGGTACTGTGGCCCTTGCAGAAACCATGCTGCTGTCCAGATAGAAGGTTATATTTGTTAAGGTGGTCAGTAAGTTGGTCGGTGACTATGCGTTCTAGTGCCTTAGACAGGGGGTAAGATAGAGATGGGGTGGTAGTTGTTTGTGGATGTGCGGTCACCACTTTTATGGATGGGTGTGATGTAGGCCGATTTCCAGTGGGTATAGAATTTCCCTTGACAGAGAGAGTGGTTTAGAATGTGGGTGAGTGAGGCTAGGACTTCCTGGAGGGTAAGACGGAGAAGCCTGAGGTCCAGGGAGTCAGGACTATAGAGATTTTGGCTAATAGCTTTGGTTAGGTAGGGTTTGGCAGTCTCTGGGGTAAGGACTTGCAGGTAGAAGGGTGGAGCAAGGGGAGGATGTGGGGCATTATGGGTAGGTGGGGGATCAAAAAAATTAGGGGGCAGCACATGGGAGAGATCAGTGAAAGCAGTGTTAAGGGCCGAGGCTATTCTGAGGGGGTCAGAGGAGAGGCAGCCATCTATTTGAATTTGGTCAGGTGGCAGGTTTGGGGCTTTGCCGCAGAGAGTTCCTTAATGTTTTCCCAGAACTTGTGACCAGAGCCCCAGGTGGAGGTTAAGGTGGCTTTGTAATAGTTCACTTTGGCGGTGGGTTTGGCCTAGGTGCACTTGTTTCGGCACTCCCGATAACGTTGCCTGTCCAGAGGCCGTTGGGTCTCGTTGGCAAGGTGCCATAGTGCATCACACTGATGAAGTAGGCCTTGGAGGTGATCCAAGAATCATGGTGCATGATTCCCTTTGGTCATTGTTTTGGTGAGGGGGGCAAACTTGTCACAGGCTGCGTTAAAGGTGTTGTTAAATAGCTCAAGGGCGTGGTCCGGGTCAAAGGTGTTTGGGGTGTCCACTCCAATTCTCAGAGGTGGGCCTTGAGTAGGGCTAGTTTACCAGGCCCTGGTTTACATTTTGCAATAATTTTAGGTGAGGTTTTAGGTGGGGGTACCAGACCAGCTGCAGAGAACTGGAGAGTGGTCACTTAGGGTGTCGGGGAGGACTTGGGTGCTGGTTATTTTGTGGGGGCGGTTTGTGAAAACTAGGTCTAGTAGGGAGGATGACCCCTTGTGGGTGTGTAGCTGGGTGGTGGTTTTGATGACCTGAGAGAGATTGAGGGCTGATGCCTCATTGATGTATGGGGCAGCTGTTTTGGCCAGCCAATTTATGTTGAAATCCCCCAGTAGTATTCTACTGGTGATGCCTCTCCCTATGCATCCCAGTATCCCCCCAGCCCTCCTTACTGCCTTCTCACATTGCTGGCCCACCTTTAGGTCATCTGATATGACTATCCCCAGGTCCCTTTCCACTTTTGCTGTTGTCAGTATCTCATCCCCCATTGTGTACACTTCCCCTGGGCTTTTGTTTCCCAGGTGCATTACTTTGCACTTCTTTGCATTGAATCTAAGCTGCCATACATTTAACCATTCCTCCAACCTTGCCAACTCCCTTTTCATCCTTTCCACTCCATCTTGTGTATCAACCCTGTTGCAGATCTTTGTGTTATCTGCAAAGAGACATACTTTTCCTTCCAGTCCCTCTGCAATGTTACTTATAAAGACATTGAAAATGACTGGTCCCAGTACTGAACCCTGCGGTACCCCACTAGTAACCCCCCTTTCTTCACTGTGGACTCCATTTACTATTACCCATTTACTAGCTTAGTGAAGTTTTGTTAAAGTAAAGTTTTCTCAGCTTTCCACGTATCAACCAGAAATTCCATTCAGCTGTCCTTATAATCAAATAATAAAAACTGAATGAAAGGAAATGAGATTTGGATGTGGTAATGCAACTAGTGACCCTGTATAATGACTGGATATTGACTCCTGATAAAATGCCTTAATAACCTACTGAATTCCTTAATAACTTCATAGTGGGTTATTATGGCATTTTCTTCCTCATGTGCTCACTTCACTAAAGCACAAAAGAAAGCATACTGTATTTGTGTGACTATAGCAGCTGCTCAGAGACATGCTCGCTCGCACAAATACAGCTTACAGTTTTTATGTTTGCTTGCACGCATGTGCAAGAAACATAGGGCCATCATCCAAGATTCCAGATGCAGTGGCATACGGTTGAAAGGGAGAGCTCCGCTTCACTGAGCAGAGCTCTCCCCCCACGCATGCAGGCATGCAAGCACTGCATTTTGCATGCTCGTGCTCATGCGCACTTCCCACGATGCACACTGTATGGCCGATGTGGTGCCTGTGCCCACCCCAGTGTGGCAAACAATGTAATGGCTGATGGGGTGCCAAATCCCCCATCGGCTCCATGTCTCCAGGCTGCCCCCAAAATGTTTCCAGGTGCCATGCTGGGAGCCCACCTCTGTGTGGCAGAAACCGTTATGGCCGACGGAGTGCCCAATCCCCTGTCGGCTCCAGCCCCCCAAGCAGCCTTCCCAATGTCACGTTGGGAGCCCACCCCAGTGTGGCAAACATCCTGCAACTTCCTCCTTTAAAAAAGTCCCTTGAAAGAAAAATGGTCCTCATGGTCCTTGCTATTCCCCCACCCATGCCCACCCATTTTAACACATCTCCTTATGAGCAGTACAGCTGTTGGTTTTCACATTTCACTCAAAATGTGTTTCTGTGCATGTAGAGCACAATTGCACAGTCAGTGTGCAAAATCAATGTATGGGACACATTAAGAAAATTGCAGTGACAGTGTTCATGAGCAGAGGTCTTAAAATGGCAATGTTGAAAATTTGGAGAAAAAATTCCTTAAAATGACTGTTTTACGAGCATGTGTTGCACACTTCTTATGCATGCTCATAAGTTCACAAATTTTTAATATTTGCACTCCAGATTTTCTACATTGCCAGTTTTCCACACCTCCTTATGAACAGTACAGCTGTCATTTTTCACATATTGCCCAAAATGTGTTTCCATGCATGTAGCGCAAAATGGCACAGTCGGTGTGTGCAATCAATGTTTGGGACAGATTAAGAAAATCTCAGTGACACTGGTCATGAACAGAGGTGTTAAAATGGCTATGTTGAAAATTTGGTGAAACAATTCCCAAAAATGACTGTTTTAGGGTGTCACGTTCGCATGATTCCTACATGCGCTGGCAAGTTCTTGAATTTATAATATTTGCATAGATTTTCCAACATTGCCATTTTACCACACTTCCTTATGAGCAGTACAGCTGCCATTTTTCACATCTCACCCAAAATGTGTTTCCGCACATGTAGCACACAATGGTGCAGTCGTTGTGCGAAAACAATGTTTGGGACAGATTAAGAAAATCACAGTGACACTGGTCATGAGCAGAGGTCTTAAAATGGCTACGTTGAAAATTTGGTGACAAAACTCCATAAAATTACTTTTTTACGAGTGAGCATTGCGCAGTTTCCATGCACCCTTATAAGTTCATGAATTTGTAATATTTTCAGTCCAGATTTTCACCAGTGGTATTTTTCCACACTTCCTTATGAACAGTATAGCTGTCATTTTTCACAACATGGCTGAAATGTGTTTTCACACTTTCAGCATAGAAATCCGTGGTCACTGTGGGAAGTCATTGTTTGGGACAGATAAATAAAATCAGTGACACTGTTCATGATCGGAGGTCCCAAAATGCCTGTGTTAACAATCTGCTGTAAAAAATCCCCAAACTAGTTACATTATGGGTGTGTGTTGTACAGTTTCTACGCACGCTCATGACTTCATAGTATTTTTAAATATTTTCACAGCAAATTTTCAACATTGCCACTTTTTACACCTCCCCATGAACAGTACCGCTGTCATTTTTCACATCCTGTTCGTAATGTGTTTTTGTACGTGTGGTGCCAAATGCCATAGTCGCTGTGCAAAAGCAGCTTTCAGTTAACAAACTGATATTGCCATTGTTCATGAGGAGGGGGTCATGAAAAAACCATGTTGAAAATTTGGAGTGAAAATACCAATGAATGCCTGAGGCATTAGGGTTTCCGACCATAACACCCCACCCCGTACAGAATGACAGGCATCAGGGCTGTGACTTGGGATTGTTGCCTGCAATGCTCATACCATTCCACCCCCCCCCCACATGCAGCTAGTGAGAGGCATCGAGGTGTGCCTTGGACTCTTTGGCCCCAAAGTTCACCCCATTCTTCTATACTGCACCCATCTCACCGTATTTCCTGATGAAATGGAGTGCGCATAAAGGCCAAAGACCCCAAGTATGCCGTGACACTTGTCAGTGTCTGCAGGGTAGGGTGTGGTGAAATGGCATGACCATTATGCCTGACGACCCAAAGGCACACCCCAATGCCTGTCACTATCTGCAGGGTGGTGACGGACTTCAGTTCAGTACTTCACTGCCATTCCTAGTATGCAGCTCTGTAACTCCTACACTACCAATGGCAATGCTAGCAGGCAAACATTCGGCATTGACAAATGTTTGTTGTCTCTGTCCAAATCTTTCACCAGTTATTATAAAATAATGCCTGTGTAAGGTTTGTCTTATGAGGACTTTTTACATACCCTTAGTGTGTGATAAGCTTTGCTGTTGGGGTTTATGGATTAGCACACACCTTGGGTGTGTGAAAAATCCTCATAACACACACCTGCACAGGCATTATTCTCTAGACACACACACACACACACACACACACACACACACGTATCATAACATTATAAGAACTGAAACCATATTAAAAGACTGGCTTGGTAGTGCAGCATTTGTCATTGGGTTTATATCCTGAGCTACAGTATGGACATTGGCAGCAAACAGACAAAAGCAGAGCAGGTGTCTATCATGGATATCTTCCACCCTGAAGAGGATAAGTGGTTCCTTCTGATTCATGGCTAAACCCCCATAATCAAACAGTAGGGAGTGAAGAAGGAAGATGTCAATGTTCCAAGTGTTGCCCACAGCCAATGTATGCCAGCCCACCTGGGGCAGAACGCAATGTATCATGCATTCCAAGACATGTCAGCAAGAACACAAAAAGGGCAGAAGGGCTAGATCCCTCTTCTCATGCATCCCAATGAAAGGGGGGGCTAGAACTCTCTTCCCAATGTGAGAGGATGAGGGGATCCAGGAAGAAATAGTGGCTCCATTTCCCATCTCCAGGGTGTCTCACAGTACCTCTGTCCCCCTTTGTTCCCAGTATCTCTGGCACTTTTATACTTTCCCTCACATAAATCACCCCTCTCCCCATTTCCATCCTAGCCACCCTCTCCTTCCTGAACAGAGCATAGCCTGCTATGTCTATGTCCTAGTCAAACAAATAATATCCTAAATGAAACAAATAAGGAATAAAAAAGTCTGGGAACATTGTGGCATGAAGAGCCTTCTGAAAGAGCAAATGTATCTGTTTTGGGGTTACAAGTAACCTCTGGAGAAGGAAAGCTTGCTCTGGCAGTGGAAACACTGCTAAAAGAATTACTGGCTAAAGATGTATCCATTCCTTGTGTTTTTTTGAATCCCATCTAATCAAGGTGCCACTGCAACATTACCCAGTGATACATCAGCAGGATCATCTCAGGTGGACCCTACTGTAATTGTAACCCTGTCATCTATAAGAATATGTCTTGAAAACTGTGAGAGAGAACATTGTTTCAGCAAGAGGGATCAAACATATCTTGTTATCCTGACTTCTTTAGAGACACTCAAAACAATGTTGCATCTCTGACCTGCCCTATTTGAACTGGGTATTCAGGCTCTTCTTTGCAGCTGGCTAAACTTCATATTTTTCAGGAGGATAACATGCATTGTTCCTTTACGAGGAAGGTGCCATTCAAGGGTTTATTAAAAGTAGGGTTTCTGTAAATGACTCTAAGTGTGGAGATATGATGGGTGATAGTTCATTACTATTTAACAAAACAGACTATGTACCTGCTACTCCAGCACAACTTGTTTGACCAAAATAAAAATGTGTGTCATTCACTATGCTGGCTAATGTATTGAACAAGTGACATAGTAACAGTAAATCTCTTGATATTGTTATGGATTACAAATGACAATATGCAGTGCATTTTTATTTAGTAGATCCAGAGTACTGAAGGAATTAGGTAGCAAAATCCTGTTATGCAGATATGCATTGCTCCATCAATAAAATGTGAGCCACCACAGTTATATAACTGGTATTATGATCTTATAGTTTTAATGATAAATAAGATGATAATATCATGATATTTGTTATTAATTTCTATGAGGTCTTTCCCCTTAGTGTTGACACAAGTCAAGAAATCCACATTTTATGTGTTATTTTGTTTCTTATGTGAGGCGTAATGTCTCTCTAATAAATTAATTGTCATGTATATGAATGCTGTTTGTGTATACAGTATGTATTTTTTCCTAACACTAACAAAAATATATATGAATTGCAAAAAAGGGCCAAACATTTGCAGTAAAGTAACTAAGATAGTTGTTAATGTGTAAGACAAAAGCCAGAGTGCATTTTACTTGTACAAGATGGGAGTTATTTAAAGGGAAACATCAGATACTAAAAATAATGCCAGGAGCTGCAAGAAAAATGCCCTACTATGGCTTTTAGACTTAAAGTCAAATGGTTCGGTACCTGTTTAACTTGTTATTTAATCTCCAAAGACCAACAGCAGCCATCATGTTGGCTGAGCCACCCACAGTCAGCTTGCACACACCTGGTGGATTCAGGTGTGTGGATATGCTAATGAAGGCTACCAACTCTGCAATTGGTTGGTAGTCTTCATTAGCATACCCCGAATATTGGGTGCCATCTGATGTGCATGCAATAGCTGCAGGCAGCTCAGCTGACATGATGATCCACCCGGCTCTTTGGAGATTAAATAATAAGTTAATTAGGTCCTGAAAAATTGTATTTTAATGCAGAAAGCCCTTATCAGATATGTTTGCAGCAACTGCTCCCATTTTAGTAGTATCTGCTGTTTTCCTTTAAGAATAAACAACTAATACTGTAGCATGTGCTTGTAAAATTATATGTACTGCATTCATGCAAGTAATTGAATTTGATTTAGTGATATGTGAAGCAGCAATTTCTCTCCCCCAACACAACTGCATTATAACACATTGCTAGGACTCCTGCCTCAAAGAGTTTCCTTGCCACCATTCATAATACATGGTGAAAAATTTGTGTACAACTTATTAGCCCTTCAGTGTTTCAACATTTATACCACTTCATTGCCTCAGTGATTGTATATTGTCCTGGCAAAATGGAAAGTCACTTAAATGCTCTGCTGACAGGTTTTATTTGACGCTTGAGAGCTACTGATCATAATATAAGATCTCAAATGACCTTAGATGTGCTGCTCCCATAAAGCTATGTTGGAAGCCATCATAGTTGGATCATTCTTCATTCACATACAAAATGGCATTGCATTTCAGAGAGCAAGAGAAGTCATCTGAAAATGTAAAAACACTAAACTTCAACAAATTATCCATGTCGGTATCATTCATTTCAATGTTATTCCACTTGGCAGCACTAAACATTTCAATTTCCTGTGATGTGAAACTCTATGCAATGTGTTCAACAATCATCACACAAAACAGGGAAAGATGGAAACCAGGACATGAAAAAATGATGCAGTTTAAAAGAAAATGCGTTGTTTATTTTGAAGATGGTGCCACAGCAGAGAACATAATAGCCATCATGCCTGCCTATTTCAAATTCATGTCTTGAACCATTCACCACCACAAGCAGTCAAAATGAATATATATATATATATACTGTATATATATATTTATAAAATGGGTAGGGAAATTGTTGCTCTTTTTTTGGATGAGCACCACCACATGATCTTGCGTATATCAGAGCACGACCGCACACCTGCACTTTTACCCCCCTCCAAAACAATTTTGACATTTTATAAGATAGATAAACCACTCTGAGGTGTGCTGTAATGCTCTGATATACGCACGTCTTGGTGTGTATTGTTACGCACTCGGCCACAGTCCGAGTGCATCAACCACCCAAGGCATGCATATATCAGAGTGCGACCACACACTTCAGAGTGGTTTATCTATTACATATATCATCATTTGAGTAATTGATCAGTAATTTTCACACAACATTTACTATACCAAGATATAACCTTACACAGAAGAACAAATGTGCATGTTTACACAATCATGCCATCTAAACAAAAATATTATCTGACCAGCAGCATATTTTCTTCCACTCATACCATTCATCAGGATAAAATATATTTCACTTATTTTATGTACTTGTAGCACCCCTACCAAATGGTGGGCTTCTAAAAGGATCCAAGACTACAATGGGTTAATGGCTCAGCTGAAGAAAAAATATTAATGAAACTAGAGATGGGTAAACAGCTGCAAGAAATGTGGAGGAGCTAAGTGGTGTCAGCTAAAGAGAGCTAGAATGTTCCAGTCAGTTGAAGTCTGAGTCCACTATAGATAGAAATAATGAAGTCAGCAAACTTTGCTCTGCAAATTAATTCACAAATTCTGTGCAATTCGAAGAGCACAGATTGACCACAAAGTGAAGAATTTCACCTGGCAAATTCCACACTTTGCTGCAAAAACTTTGTGATTTGGGTAAAGCTGAAGTTTTTGTCAGGTCTGAGAAAGTGCAAATTTTTGCACTTGACACAAACTTTGCAGATGAATTTAAACTTCACCACATCTCTAACTATATGTATTTATATATATACATATGTACTGTATATATATATATATATATATATATATAGAGAGAGAGAGAGAGAGAGATACAAAGAACAGCTGGCAGTGAATCTACACTTGGTCTAGGTTCAGGCATCTGGGTATGCTGAGCCAGGGTTTACCTACCAGTCCTGAAGTGGTAGCAGGGCTCTAGGTCTGGGACACTGCTCATCTGACCTATTGGATCACAGTCACAGATAGCCAGCATCAGCAGAACAGAGTGATTAACAGAACTATTGGAGAGATGAAAACAAATAGCATAAAGTTTGGGCTGAGTAGCAACCAGAGAGGTATGAAAGAGCATTTGTTGTAAATATATAAATATGATATAATATAATATAATGTATTGGAGAGAGAGAGAGAGAGGGAGAGAAAGAGAAGCTATGAGAAACCTGCTGTCAAAGAAAGTTAGTGTACAGAGATGAAGTAAAGGAGCCCATAACAAGGGTCTTGTATGCAAAGGTGCACCTATAGTGAAAAGAGTGAAAGATCAATCAGGAATAGATCTTGCTCATACATGACCCCAGGTGGCTGGAGAGGATAGGAGCAGTACAACAATACAGTAGGAGAATACTGGGGAAATCCTCCTTCCTCTGTTGGTTTATATGCTCCAGAGATGGACACGTGAATGCTGAGTACTGTACAACAAGACTGCCACTGTTGCTCAGGGAGTACTCATATAGCTAGTCTGCTCAAGGAGCCACCAACTGATGGTAAAACATTAATATATGTACAGTATGTATACTATAAGTATTATAATGCACCATCACATCTCTGATAATGTGTACAAGGGAACAGAGATCTGGAGCTACAGAAAAGTGTAGTACAATTCCTAGGAGGGAGCATATTACACTCTTTGGTGTCTCTATAAGAGTTTAATATGCTCCCTAGGTGGGAGCTACCAGTGGTAGAGCCAAGTTAATGCTTTCAGGGAGTGTGTTGAGATCACAATAAATTACTAGAGCTTGACAGGAAATGTTTGCATGGACACTGAATTTGTTTCCTTTTTTTCAATACAATGTAACATTAATATGGGTACTTCCATACTGATAATGTAATCGAACCTAATGTTCAAAGCAATATACAACAGAAGAGCCTCCAGGCTTTCCCCCAATACCACCCTCCTGGTCCCCCACTGTAGGACCTCCATTGATCAAAGATCCTTTTGGTATCGGGCTCCCCTGTGGTTAAACAACCTACTGCCCTCCATCTCCATAGTACCCAGTCTTGGTCAATTTAAAACCGGCCTCAAGACCCTCCTCCTTGCCTCCACAGCTTGTGACTACACATAATATTCCATCCTCCTACTTTTCATCTCTATAGGTTGCATAGCTCAATTCCTAGGATGAATATTTTCATAACTTGTTAAGTTTACTCACTTAGGATACACACTGGAAAGGGGAACCATATCTGATGTATCTTGAGTAATAGCTTAATTACTCCTCTCTCCCTATGTATATATTATGACTCAGGGTCCATTTAAGACCCCCTGAAACTGAAACCTACCATATGCAAATATCTATGACATGGGGTCTATTGTTAATTACCACAAAAGCTGTAACCTGCTAATTGTATATATATTCCCTGTACTATCTATGCAAGTATCCTGTTATTTTATGTACTGTATATTTAGTTGTTTTTACCAGGTATAGCACACTAAGCTGAAAGCTTTTTTACAGGAGCAACAGGAGGTTAAGTGACTTGCTCAGGGTCACACAGTATGCAAGTGGAAGCTGTGGGATTCAAACCCCAGGTCTGATCTGCTGGATATCACCAGATTTGCAGCTCAGAGCCTTAGTCCACTGGGTTATACTGCCTCTGTATCTATCTGATGTGGAGCATTATCAAAGGAGTCTTTGACTCAAAGGATTGTAATTCCGATTTCTGTCTTAAATAAATAAATAAATATAAGAAATTAGTTACATCATAGTCTAAATAATTAGAGTAGAGCGAGGGAGGGAACAAGTGATAGAAAAAATAAAATATCACATAAATGTAAAGGCAAACAGAAGACTGCAAGAAAAAAATAAAATTTCTGCTAGTTAGAAAGTGAATTTTGTCTGTCTTGCTGTGACATCCTACAAAGTAAAAATCAATTGTACAGACTTATTATAAACTCCATTCACAAAACATGACAAGACAATAAATTTATTTTAATTATATCAAGTTTTCTTGATATGTATGGACATGTTAGTTACTCTGTGGTTCCATAAAAATGCTTTAAGAGCTCTTGCCAACCCCCTTCATTATCTGGACTAGGCATTTAAAAATTGCTACTGATTGGGACACATTTGTAAATCATACTTTTGTGAAGAAACAGTGATTTTCCAGAGTTTAAAAATTAAAATAAAGTATTATCACATAATTAAGTACTGCTATTTTAAGAAGTGGTGGTGTAGCTAAAAAAGCCTTACCACCAAAATGGAGCAGCCTGCTTTATGAGTGTCCTGAGGAGGGAGTGACCTCTAGAAAGTAATTTGCATAGGATGGTTTATTTCATTCATGGGCAGTTCTGGGACCATTTCCTGGTCCTGTATATTTATGTGGGGGAGGATCCAATAAAAGGCATCATGCCATGCACATACATTCTTTGCAAAGAGGGATGGGAGACCAGAAAGAAGGAGGATGCTTCTGCATTAGCATAAGAGTGAAGAGCACCTGCATTCACAGAAAAAAAAACACTCAGCCTGCTGTCTGCTGCCTGCCCTGTGTGCCATTGTGGTACCTCTGCTACAAAAGTGTGAAGGAATTGGAGGAACTATTAATGTAATCATCATTAAAGTGAGGCCTAGGCTTTCTGAACATCTAGTATGAATGAAGAGTGAGTATGCCCTACTGTAATCACAACTACTAGCAGAAATTTGAATGTATCATATTGAGTTAAAATTAGAAAACGCAGAGAGAAAATCCCTGGTTATGAGACTGCAGTGATTTTTCAGTGCATGACTGCAGCATCACAAACTGACTATAACTCTATCCATGCACTCAAGCAGTCATGGAGAGTTGTGTTTACAGCTGGTGTTCATAGCAGATAAAGAGGGATCAGGCAGCAAAGAAAGCAAGACTGCAAAAGAAAATGTCAGTGCAATTTTCTCTTCTGATTATTCTGCTGAGCAGAGTAGTCAATAAATCCAGTCATAATATGTTATATCCTGCTCCAAGGCTTGATCCAACAGCACCATGAAACCTGAATTTTGGTCAGGCATAGCATGATAAATCCTACCCTTCATATTGGCCCCAGAGACATGTGTTACGCAGTCTTCAGGCCTAAAGAGAACTTGAAAGTAAGACCCATTTTGAGCCCCTTCCATGATGGCAGGCTGAGGCAATCCTCAAAAAGAGAACCATTAGATTCAGACCGTGCAGTGGGCCTGGGTTAAAGAATGAAATGCTAAATTACTGTAGCAAGCTTTGTGGGAGAGTGCTGTAGTGATGCCCTTCATTTATGACAGACAGGAATGGTCCCTTTCTTGTGTAGAGAGCAACCAGAAGGTCCCAAAGTCAGAGCCATCTTTATGTGAGATCAGACTGATGCCACTGACAAAACTCCTGGGAAAGGTGTGCCCCCCATAACCACCGCCATAGTGTCTCTGCAGTTCCCATGGACTATCCATGTCTGCAATCCAGCAACATCCCCTTTGGCAAACCTGAGGGGCCAGAGCCCCATTCCCAATGCACAGATAGAATAGGAGTTTGTAGATCAAGCCAGCATGGAACTGAAAAATTGGTTAATACAGTACTTGCTAGACTTAGAATGACTGAATTTCAAGAGTGAAAAAGTACTGGCACCAGGCTGCTAGGGGAGCAGTAGTACTTAGTGCCTGTGACAAGCACCTGATCTGAGGTCAGGTCCATGGCACCTCTGAGGAGATTGTATACAGGGAGGTAGGGTCAGTGGTCTCAACTAGTGTGGGATCCTAGGGTCTGAGGAGGGTATGTCACATCTATCATGCTTGAATACCTGATGATCCTACAGTCTCATGTCCTAAGCCTGTGGTTTCATTGGAGCTGCACCTGAAGAAAATTGACAAGAAAAGCCTCAAGGCCCATGCAGAACTAGCCAGAGGCTCTGCAGCAAAGGATGACCCTCTCCTACTGAAGGCCCCACGCTGACATGCATCAGTCTGGTGGTTTTCAATATGACCACTAGACAAAAACAGTCAGTGGAAGCAAGTCATCCAGGCAGGGTCAGTAAAAGAAGGCTGCCCATGACATGGAAGGATGACAGAATTATAAAAACCATGGAGATCCAGTTTCACAATGAGTACCTCTATCTTTCTGGATGGCTATGAATAGAGATGCAAGCCAGCAGACAAGTACTGGTAGAAGAGCTTTATATTCCACCAAATGAAAGAACCCTGAGGTCCTGACTAATTACAGAAAAGTCACTTTTGAAAAAGCCACACATTCAAACAGAACATGGAAAGTGGGACTGAATATTTGTATATATGCAGCCTTTGTCACCAGTCCAGAGAGTTTCTGGATTCTGCATCACATCAAAGTGCCATTCCATGATGGTGCTCTTGTGCACCACAAACCAGATACCATGTTCTATAATTAGTGGGGTCCTCAGTTAGTAGTATTGAGCCATCATCTGAAACAGGAGCATCAGAAACAGCTGCTCGAGACATCAGTTTACTGCAGACCTGGACTGCACTGCACTGCATGAATCACCTTGCAGTGATGTCATCTATCCACTTCCACTATCAGCATCTTTGCAATCAACTACCTCATGCCTTTTTAAATTGGATAGCTCACTGTTTCCTACATATATAAGGGAAGATAAAAGATCAATGGTCCACACTGAGTTTGCCTATTCTTCTATCTCCCTGGGGAACAAAAATGAAACCTTCTCTAGCTACCATACTTCACCCCTTTTTTTTCCAAAGTGGACTTTTGGAGTCTGTGGTGACCTTGAAGGTCAGTACAGTTACTGTATACTTGATCTCACATGATGTTTAGAACAAATACTAATTTTAACTTGTCTTATGTATTATGATAAGGTTTGCAGAGTCTGCACAAAAAAACATGTCGATGATGATGATGACATAGTTCTTAATGCATAGCTGCAGCTAATGAGTTGACATGCCTGGAAATTTTCTGAAATTTCTATGATCCTTCTGGATAAAGGACAAAGAGCAGGTCATCCACTCTCCCATCATCAACCACGTAGTCTGCAGAAAGACAAAATACAAATAAAAGAGACAGCAACCACAAGCAGTGGACTTAACGTTTTTCCTTCAAGCTTTCCTTAATTTGTTCATCAATAAATTCTTCATAACTTGCTATATCAAGCATACCAACTTTTCACCAGAATTAGTCAGCTTTATCAAGGTAATGGACTTGAATGTAAAAAACAAAGGGTACATTTAGAACACACCCTGTGCTTCATTATTTTATACACACAGTATTTTCCAGAATAAGTCAAATGCTTACTAGCCCAAGGTGAATCATGTTGTCAATCACTGCAGATATGCTGCTTTAATCTCATGGAGACTGAGGAGCTTCCCTCCAGCTTGCCAACAATGAAGCTAATCTGGCATGTTTCTTCATGCTCATCCCTGAGGTCCTGTAGCTCTACCAGGCCAGGTGTACATGTCTGCATAATGATGTAAGTGCATAGACTTGATTGACATCATATGCCAGCACACGCTGAGCTGGAAATGATCGATGCCAGTGTCTCATCAATAGGAGATAGTTGCTGGAGTAAAACTGGGGAAATTAACTCTATAAAAAGCCTATTTTTAAATAAAATACTCTGATAAGAAGATTATTTTAAATTCAATATTTTAACCACAGCCTTTTATGAAAAAATATTTTGATACAAAAAAGGTTGAACACATTTCTTGATGCTAGTGTAAAGCAACATTACCACTTCTTTTACACAGTTTACTTTTTTTTGAGGCCAAAAAATGTTAAAGTTGTCACCTGGTGATTTTTTAAGACAAAATGCCCTGCCACACTAGCTGCCTCCTCCTGCCTTCTCACTGCTCACTTATATTCTAACATCCTATTCTTTAACATCCTACTGGATTGCCAATATGAATCTTGTCACAAGGACATTTCAGGATATAAATCACTGAAGTGGAAGTGCATGCAATTCTTTGTGTGATCTGAATATTCTCATTTCTGAATTTCTTTATTGATGGTTTGGATCCTGTGTGTTCCTCACACTGTGTGCATCCCCTGCTTGGGTAGCTGCTCACTGGTGCCAGACCGAAACTGTACCCGCTGTTTGCTTTCCATAAAGCAGTGTGCTCAGACCAGACAACACTGTGTGCACCACCTGTAAGGGTAGCTGCCCACCCATGCCCAACCGAAACTGAACCCACTCTTCACTTTCTATGAAGTAGTGTGGTCAGACTGGACCAATTTATCTTTTAAAGTATTGCTTCTTCTCACAACTACTAAAGGAGGTGAAATGTAACTTAAAGCCCCCTCACTGGTAGAGAGGAGCACTCTCCAATACCTATGTAACACATTCTTTACCTTTCCAAAAACATGTGAAAAGGGAGCAAAAAAACACTGTCTATCATCTAATTTCTCATCACAGCATTGTTTATTAATGGCTCTCTTTCTTTTGATTGGGCTCACCCAAATGGATGCCAGTGGATGGCTGGTCTGAGAATTTCAGAACGTAAGTCAGCGGTGAGAAGGCAGGATGTGGCATCTACTGCAGTGTGGCGGCAGGGCATTCTGCCTTAAAAAACCTCCACGATACGGCTTTAAGATTTGCTTGTCTGAAAAAGAATGAATTGTCTAAAACAGGTGGTAATGTTGAGTGACAGCTGCTAAAGACAGAGGCATACCAGATTCAAAAATGTGATTGGTTATTGTCACAGATAGGGATGAACAAGAACACTGACTGTGCACCTATCCTATAAGTATTGATGTGCCTTGTTGGTGCCACTGATTCTCACCTTTTGTGTGTTACTGCCCTGCTCCAAGCTGCCTTTATCCTTTCCTGGCAGGTAGATTATATTGCTAGACTTTTAGTTTTTTTAAGATTTTGTAACCCTTTCCCTGCCTTATTCCTTTCACACATTATTTGTATTTTTGTATTACATTTTTTGTACTGTATTATTTTGTAAATACTGCTTGAAACTAGACCTGGGCATCATGCACTACAGAGGTTGCTGTGTTTCATAGATTCTGTGTCACCTGATGGGCCTGGTCTCCAGAAACTTTAGTGTGACAGCATTAATTATTGGTTTACACTAGGACTGAAAAATGTCTTAAACCTTTTATGTAGCAAAATATTTTTTTCATAAAAGGCTGTAGCTAAAGTATTGCATTTTATCAGAGTATTTTATTTCAAAATTGGCTTTTCGTAGAGTTAGTTTCCCTCTTTTAATCTGGAGACCATCTCATATTGATGAGGCACTGACTTTGAGCATTTCCAGCTCAGTATTTACTGGTGTATGACATCATCATGTCTATGCACTTACATCATGATGCAGATGTATGCACGTGGTATGGTGGGGCTACATCAGGGATGAGTATGAAGAAGCATGCCCCATTGGCATAGTTGTTGGCATGCTTGAGGGAGGCTCCTTCATCTTCATGAGATTTAAGCAGTATATCTGCAGTAAGTAGTAACTTGATTCAGCTTGGGATGGTAAACTAGTTCACTTATTTTGGAAAATATTGTGTGTATACAATAATAAAACACAATGTGTGTTCTAAATGTACCCTTTTTTTTACCACATTAAGGTCCACTACCTTGATAAAGTTGATTAATTTTGGTGAAACATTGGTATGACTGAGGTGGCCAGTTATGAAGTTGTTGCTGAACAAATCAAGGAAAGCATGAAGAAAAAACTGCTTAAGCCACTATTTGTGCTTCCTGTCTTTTTTATTGTGAAAGCAAGCCCTGTGACACCGTACCACACAGTAGACTGGTGAACAAGCTGGGTAGCCTGGGGGTGGGCCATAAAGTAGATAACTGGGTAAGCAACCAGTTGAGGGACAGGACACAAAGGATGGTAGTAAATTGGATCAAATCTGAGGAGAGGAGGATGCTCAGTGGGATACCTCAGGGATCGGTACTGGGGCCAGTCCTTTTTAATGTCTTCATCAGTGGCATTGCTGAAGAGCTGGAGGGGAAGGGTTGCCTATTTGCAGATGATACCAAGATCTGCAACAGAGTAGACACACCAAAGGAGGCTGCAAGAATTGAAGGGGTCTGAGAAGGCTGGAAGCATGGTTAGAAGTGCGACAATTAAGGTTTAATGCAAAGAAGTGCAGGACCATGCACTTGGGGTGAAGAAACCCTGCAGAGAGCTACAGGATGGGGGAGTTGGTGACAATCACCAGGGAAGAGATGTATTTCAGAATAGTCATATCAGATGACCTAAAGATGTTCAGCAAAGAAACAGGGTGAATAACTGGCATTAAGTGAAGGGTAGAAGAATGGGTGCTCTGTCATAAAGTTGACTGCCGAGGGAGATCGCTGTTATGGCGAAGTCACATCGCTGAAAATCAGTTTCAGCAATGTAACTCCCCGGCGCACAGCAAAATGGTGCCGGGGACTTACAATTATAATGTTTTATGTGTGATGCTACTTAAGGATTCTCAACTCCAGGGGGTGCATGTCGGAGGGGGGTGCATGACGTTAAAATAAAAAATTGGGGTGGGGCACAACAAAAATGTACCTGCGCCTGGATCCGGACCCAAACTCAGAACCCTGTCCACCCAAGCCGCGAACCTACCCACCATGCTATGGGGCCAGCTCGGCAGCCCACTGTGGCACCACCCCTCATTAATGCTCCCACCCATCGCTGAGCATGCTCGCTTCCACCCCCCCACGTGAATGTATGTGTAGCAACATCCTGTCACTATATGCGAAAACCTACCTCATCCGTCACCCTACCTTATCAGTAGCCCCTATGACATGCACTGCAATTGAGTTACTGTTTTGTGGTTTGCTCAATCACAGTCACACATGTCATGGGCTACCATAGAAAGGGAGGAGAGGTTTCAGGGCAAGGTTGGTGGACTAGGGATAATGGAGGGAATTCACAAGTTGGACCTGTCAAAGGGGGAGGATTCCTCAAATAGGTTCGCTATATTGTCAGGTTTGGATGAGTGGGGAGAAGATAAGGTGGCCATGGCTCGGGAAGGAGTGGAGGCTTGGAACAGAGTCAAGGAAAAAGTGGCCCAGGTGGGGTTGTGGAGAGGTGGATCAGTGGCAGTGGTGAAAGGGATGTAAGATACACGGGGGAGGAGGTAAGACTGAGTCTAGGATGGATGACCAGTGGGAGAGGAAAAGGGAGGCCAGCAGGGAAGGCAAAGCAGAGTGTCAGCAGGATAGAGGGGGGGCAGTGTATTGGATGGATTGGGCCTCTGAGATGTGCTCTGCAGGATGTGCAAAATGAGAAGGGGAGAAGGACTTGAGGGTCATTGTACTGGGAGACTCAGTACTAAAGGTTGTGAGATGTGGGGGTGAAAAGAACAACAATAAGTGGGTAGAGTGTATGCCAGGCATGACAGCAGGGAGGGTAGGGTCTCTTATTCCAACTGTATAGGACAGGATAGAGAGTTATCACACATAGTGGGCACAGATACAGTAATGATTTGTTTCTAATTTGGACAGAGATCACAGACACATTTATGATTTGTTTCTAATTTGGACAGAGGGCATGGGCACACTTAAGGAGTTTCATCAGGAATTTAATAACCTCCACCCATCCATAAAGCTTTCCCTGGAATATTCTGCCACCAGTGTTCATTTTCTGGACACCACAGTCATCATCAAGGATGGAACTTTACATGCATGTATTTACAGGAAACCAACAGACAGAGATACTTGCATAGAAACAGTAATCATCCGAGCCACACAAAAAAATCTGTAATGTGCAGTCAAGTGCTTCGATATCGCCGTATCTGTTCAAGCGAGAAAGGCAGAGATAAACATTTGGCTATATTGGAAAAAACCTTAACTGAGCAGGGACACTTTTCCAGAGAATTTGACAGAGCAGTAGAACGTTTAACACAGGTACCAAGGGAACAACTACTTCACTATAAAAAAAGGACCACTACCAACAGAATGCCCTTAGTAGTTACATATCATCCTGACCTTGAACTTCTATATAAGATTATTAAGAACCTCCACCCAATATTTAGTGAGGATGAGACCCTAAATTGTATTTTTCAAGAACTACTACTACTATCTTTTAAACAATCACCTAATTTAGTCAACCTGATTGTTAGGAGTAAACTTCCACCATAACAGAATACCATAACTCTAAATGGTACATGACCCTGCAATCACCCCAGATGTAAGACTTGTGAGCACATTTCCACTTCAGATTGTGTTGTTACTTCACAAAACAGACAATTCAGGATACAGGGAACTTATACATGTGCATCACCGAATGTTGTTTATTTCATTCGGTACAAGAGCTGTCCACGAACAGGGTGTGTGGGAGAGACAGAGCAATCGCTCAACTTATCTCTAGCCCTACACACATCTATTCCAACTCGGAGCGCCAATCTCTCCTGGACTGGATGGCTACAAATAGAGCAAATAAAATAATTTCTGCAGGGACCTTTTCGGATTCTATTAGTGATCAGCTGCCTACGTTCTATATCTGGAATGGCCACTGCCTTAAACCCCCCCAAGAATCATTCAATTTGGATTTTGCCAAACTAAACTGAACTGCACTTCTTGAGGATATTAATAATATAGACTGGTCTCCCATCTATCACACTGATGATGTAAACACAGCACTTGAATACCTGATGTCTCAGCTTCTGGCCCTTCAGGATCTGCACATCCCTCTGAAAAAAGGCATCTCAGGGGCTCCCCTAATAAATGGCTAAAAAAAGACCTCCTTTGAGCCATGATAAAAAGAGACAAGGCCTGGACCTTGGCAAAGAAGTCCCAACAATCAGAAGACTGGGTTAACTATAGACAACTGAGAAATGCCTGCAAAAAAGATATTCAGAAGGCTAAAAGGAGCTACTGCCTTAAACTTCTCCAATCTTCAGCGGGTGATACCAGGGGTTTTTGGAACCACATCAAAAATTTCATTGGGCAAAGGCCCAAGACAGCCATTACCGACATGATACTGAATGACGCAATCTGTAATAAGTTACCTACTATTGCTAATGCTCTTAATGCACAATTCTCGGATCTCTCTGAATACACTGAGAAATTCAACCAACCTCTTTCACCTCCTCCTGAGGTGCAACTTTCGCATTAAACCCCTTTTCATCTCACATTAGCCTCCTCCATCAAAGTGCTGCATCTCCTCAAATCAGTATCCACCTATGGATCTGCTGGCCCAAATGGACTACTGCCAAGCTTCTTGAAGCAGGCAGCCCCTGCCCTTGCTGTTTCTATTGCAAGAATCTTTAATCTTTCCATAATAACCCAAATGGTACCAACATTGTGGAAAACCACTCGTTGTCCCTGTGCACAAAAAGGGATACCAAAATATGTCAAACTATAGACCGATTGCCATTCTCTACCCTAAATAAACTTCTTGAGAAGGCCATCGCTTACTCAGGTCACAGCAAATTACCTGAATTTTAACAACCTTATATCCGCTTACCCAGCACGGATTCCGAACAGGACACAGCACCACAACTGCTCTACTTCAGCTGACAAATGCAGTCCTTACAGCGATGGATAAGAGCCTGCTCACTGGGGCCATATTTATCGAACTCACAAAGGCATTTGACCATATGAATCACTCTCTGCTACTTTCCAAACTGTCCCACCTTGGCTTTGACCTGTCGACCATCTCCTGGTTCGATAGCTACCTCTCAGGGAGGTTGCAATTTGTCCAAATTGAACCCCTGTCTCAAATCTTTCCCCTACCTCTGTTGGAGTCCCCCAAGGATCTATTCTTGGCCCACTACTTTTCTCCCTTTTCATTAACAACTTACCCTCCCTTCCCTGCTCCTCCTCATTAATCCTTTATGCTGATGACATGGTGCTTCTCTCCAGTGGTAAAGATCCCTTATCAGTAAGAGCACATCTTCAAGCAGACTTCAACTGCTTGCAGGAGTGGTTACTACAGAACAGGATCCTAAAGAATGCTAAGAAAACTGTAACTATGCTTTTTGGCCCCCCGTCAAGAATCAGATCTCTTACTCCGGACTTATTGATACATTCTCTAGATGACTCCCCTCTTAAATTCGTTACCTCCTTCAGGTATCTAGGAGTCACTCTCGACCCATCTCTTGACTTTAACCTCCACATTGCGGCTACATGTAAGACAGTTTACTCAGAACTTGGTCTTACCTTTAAAATTAGGTCCTCCCTCAATGATGCTGCCCGGCTTGCTATTGCACAAGAATTTCTCCTCCCTGCTCTAACATATTGCTCTCAGGTTTACCTTAAAGCTAGCAAAGGAGCACTCCAGAAATGGAGCACCTGCTATAACAGTATATGCAGATTTGCTCTCTCCACTCACAGACTTACCCATCATTGCCTGCTCTACTCGAAACTAAATTGGCTCTCCCCAGACTCGCTCAGACACTATTCTGCAGGCTGTACAATTGATAATATGATCAGAAAAGGGTCCCCTAAATACCTTGCCAAACTATTAACTCAGCCCTCCCAAGCATACCTCCTCAGGGCATCTGCTCAAACCCAACTTGAAATTCCCAGATATCTCACACAAAAGGAGAATGGTCCATACCATATCTGCACGCTCCTGGAACTCCATTCCCTCCCACATCAAACTCTCCAAATCTCACAAGGCCTTTAAACTGGGTCTTCGGGCACACCTATTAGAATCCGACTGCTGCTCTTGTGCTGTAACTTTAGCCTCTCTCCTATCATTTTCTCCTCCCTATGGCACTTACTGATTTTCTGCTGGTCTCCAAAATCTGAAAGTTTCCCACATCCAGCAGAAATCCTATTGTTATAATGCTACTTCATTTAAGTTTTGTTTGCTGTTTGTCGTTTCAATTTAGTCATTGATGTATCATCAGATGAAAATAATTAATGTAATGTTATCTGTTTCTCTTGTCATCACTGATAATGACTGTACCTGGCTGTATACTGTTCAAATGTTTGTTCTCACCTCATGCTGCATCATGAAATACTCTTTAATGTTGACTCTGGTCTCCCCTGTCTGTACTCTCCCGGGTCGTGCCTGAATATAGGCAACATTGTTGTCTAGTGTACTTACCTAGTAAACAAAAACCAACCAAACAAACAAACCTCACCACATTAGAATGAACTCACACAGACATACTATTAATATGAAGATGACTGACAAGCCAGTGGGGCAGCACTTCTCTCAGACTGATCACTCCATCTCAGGTATGTCAGTAATGGTTTTAAAAGGACATTCCAAAAATACACTACAGAGACAGACTTTTAAGGTCAGGCTTATTTTATTTCTCAGTATGGTAGAAGATTGCATGAACATTAATTTGAGTTTTATGACATATTACCCTATTTGAACTTGCACAGACCTTAAGCGCAAAGAATGGACATATAATGGGACTTTAATGGGTTTTTGGTTTAATATTGTATGGTTATAGGGTCCTTTTAACTGGTTATCAATATGTTGGTTTCTCTCCATAAACTATTTGTGAGGGAGTAGTGGATAGTGTGTTGTTTTGGGGGGGTTGTGTGTGTTGGGAGGGTAAGATCTGTGGTTTTATGAGGCAAGGCTTATATTCAGGTACATGACATTATGATGTTACAGTGTGTTAGGACTCATGGTTCACACATATAGTCACTGTATACTTCCTTCCAACTAGTTATGTAGATTATGACGTTACCTGGGGAGGAGGAGGTTAGTTCCTTTAGTTTTTGATTCAGATTCCTAAGACTGTTACTGTACATATAGTAGATTGATTATATTATATCAAACAGGCCCTAAAAGCATTTATTTGGAAAAAGGCATACAGTGATGATGATTGCTGACTTGGTTTGAACTGTATATTTTGCTGTGATGATTGATATTGTTTCATTCACTTTAAACTGTTTTAACTGTACTGCACCTTGGTATTCAAAAGGCGCATTATAAATAAAGTATTATTATTATTATATACTGACACATTATTTAACACTAAACATATTAGAATGCCTAATCTCATTTATTAGGGGGTCCTTGGTAGGTTTATTTTTTATTGGGCTCTAATTCTGATAATTTTTTTTGTAATAACATCTTGTTATAGCACTGAAGATTTTAATGTTTATGGCATATATTATGTGGTTGAGTATATAGTTGATAAATTGTCTCCAGATAGGTTTAATACTGTATGAATATGTGAAACAGTTTGTTCACTCTAGGGAAACATTTCTTTATACCCACCTATTGCCATTGATAGAACATTTCTATTTTATAGTTTTTAACATGGAATACCATCACATTTTTAACATGTACTTAAGTGGGTATTAAATCTAAAGGTCTTGTGTTTAAATAAGAATATATGAATATACTCTGGGTGGGGTCTTAGCAAGATGGTGGCAGCTCTGAGCCAGCCAGAGCATGAGCTCATTTGTTATATTCCGGTATTTTATTTTATTTTTATTTCATTTTGAGTTTGTATTGTTTTGGTTTTAGATTTAGTTTTAGTTTAGAGAGGGTTGAAGACATGAGATTAGATTAGTAATTCTTCATTTTTGTGGGTATTTTAGGTTTAGCTGTGCCACCGTTCTTGGTTGCCATAGGGTGCTTTGCATTTTGCTGCATTGCGCTTGTGCTCTGACTAAGTTGGGGAGGTAGAGTTCAGTGCGGGAGTGAAAAGATGGCTTAAAAACTTTTGCTGAGCCCATACAGGGTTGTTCTGATTCATTTTTTGCATTTTTATTCTTTCTGTGTGCTAATAAGGAAGTGCTACTGCTGTTGAGAGCACTCCTCAATGATGAGCTTTGCAGTTTCATTTTGCTGCAAAGTATTTACATTATTGGCAGCAACATGAATCAGAGTGAGAAAAGGGCATGCTTTTTGTCTGACCGGGCACTATTTTTTGGATAAAGGAGTCACATTGGAGTTATACTGGATGACTGGGAGCCTTACTGGCCAGAGGAAGATCATCTTTAGACCGAGTGGAGATGGACTATTCTTAGACTGCTGGGTCATGAGTTACCTGCTGGTGTTTTATAGACCGTAACTGTGTATATCTGATTACTGGGGTTAGTGCCTGTTTTCACTGGGGGTTCTCAGCTGCAGATGGGGGGTGGTTTTCTGGCCAGGGGTGGCTTGAGGGAAACAGTCGGTGGGGCAGCCTGCTATAGATTGAGGGCCTCAGTAGTTGAGGGATGTCTATGCCGTTGGTCTGTTGGAGGATGGCCAAAGGTATGGGGCCCTAGCCCCTTGGTGGTCCTGGCTGGTTTCTGCCTCCATCAGTACCTGGGTGCTGCTGGTGTATAGGCAGCTCTGAAAGTGTGGATATTCTAATTACCATCTTAGTACAGCATGCTGAATCTGTGTGGTGTGGCTTGCGGGACTAGTCTGGTGGCTGCTGTGGGGATTGGCTTGACCTCTGTGTAGGGAAGCCGGGGGTCTTCGACAGGAGGGGAGTGGTCCCTGGGTTGTCTCTGGGACTGTTGGTGATGGGGGCTGGAGGGCCCCTGCCGCTGAGTCTTGGTAGCCTGTGGGGTTGCCTGTCTCGGCGGTAGTGATCAGGAGAGGTCCATTTGCGAGCTGAAGTTTTCCTGATTTGGAGAAGAGATCTGCACTTTGAGGACTTGTGAAGACAACCTGCTCCTTATCTGGTTTAGTGGTGGAACTTGCTCCCTATTCGATCCCAGTGTTGGACCTTGTAGCCTACATATTGATTGGATGGTGTGAGAGGCCATCCAAAAATCATGTATTATCTTCTTTATTGTTGGTGTACTGCTGGAGTGAGAGTTGAGCTGTATTGGATCAAAAAATTGTTCTGGCTGGGGGTGAGAGCCTCAGCTAAGAGACATCATATTCTATTCATTTGGGTACATTAATTTTTTGATTTCATTTCCCAATGGGGGAATATTAGTAATTTATTGGGGTTTAAGGGATGTTATTGGGTGGGGATTGGTTTAAGTTTATAACTTGTCTGTTATTGTTTATTTATTATTAGTGTATTGAGTTATTATTGCTCTGGCTATTGCCAGTATGTGTCAGCAGCAGGCTCTCTGAGTAAGGCATTACTCCTCCTCCTCCTCTGAGCTCCAGGGCTTTTGCCCTTTAGACTGTCCCCCTTTGCCGGCGTATGTCTATAGACATCACCGAGCATTGGAGATAGTGGGTAGGAGGTGAAAGGGGGGAGCCCTGAACCTGGGGGGGCGCAGGGTGGCCTTAATCAGCTAGTGGTGACTAGGAGACACCCTGGGGCAAAATGGATCCCCGAGCATGGTCCTCCATGCCTGGTGCCCATACCCAAGGGCTTCACATTTTGTGGCTCAGTGACTTGGCCAGCCTCTGAGTCTCATCCTACTCGGGCGGTGTTCTTCAATGCCAGGTCTATCAAGAACAAGACGGCTATCATTGCCGATCTTGTTGGGTCAGCTGACTTGGCATGCATCACCGAGACCTGGCTGGATGAAAATTCTGGTCCCATCTTGGAGCAGCTGTTCTAGCAGGGTTCTCAGTGATATACCACCTGAGACTGGATCACAGTGACGGGGGTGTAGCAGTCTATTTTAGATTGGAATTGGACCTTATGGTTGTTCCAGTGGGAGAGACCAGATCCTTTGAGTGTACAGTGATTGCAGGTGTGGGATGCAGGATTCTTCTTATATATAGTCCACCCGGAAGTGAGAAGCAATTCCTGCAGGAAGTTGTGGACTTCATTGTCGACATGGTGTTGGAGTCACCCAGATTAATGGTTCTGGGTGACTTCAATGCCCAAGCCAACAATGAAACTTCACAGTTTGGGCAGGACTTCCTCCAGCTTATGGGTTTGCTGGGTCTCACACAGGTGGTTACCTCTGTGACATACAATTGTGACCACTCATTGGACCTGATCTTCCTTCTAGGGATGAAGATATCTGATGTGGTGGTTGAACCCATTGGGTGGTCTGATCATCACACTATAGGGTTCAATTTCCAGGCTCCTCCAATAGGTCTGCCCCTGTGGAGATGGTGCGGTACCACCCTTTAAGGGGAGTGACCCCAGACGGCCTAATGGTGGTCCTTGACCTATCAAGATTTCCGAGTGCCAGTGTGGGTCCAGAGAGCCTGGTGCAAGCCTATAAAAAGGCTGTGACAGGGGCTCTGGATGCCATTGCTCCTGTCCATGTTCATCCCCTTACCCTCTGCCCTTTGTCCCCATGGTTTGATGAGGCATTGAGGGAGTTGAGGTGAGCTGGCTGAAGGATAGAGCATTGCTGGTGGAAGTTAGGCCTTGATGCCGACAGGCTTACTGTAGATTGATGGATCATTATAGTGTCTATCAATTGACTATCTCACAAAAGAAGACAGAATTCCTGTCCAGCAAGACTGTCACAGCACAGAATCAGCCAGTGCAACTCTTTTGAACTGTGGACAGACTGTGCAATCCAGCCTATCTTCAGGTTTGAACAGTGTTTTCACAGGAAAAGTGTGAGGAGTTTTCTCAATCATTTGTTGATAAGGTTGTTGACATCAGATCTGAGATCCGTGAAGCTCACTCTAAAGGTGGTAGCAGTGGTCGGTGAGAGGTTACTACTCCTCGGTCTGGTTGGTGTGACTTTGACTGGCTGGAGTTTGTAGATATCATGCAGATTGTCCATAGTATGTGGCCGACCTGCTGTAGTTTGGATCTGAGTCCAACTTGCCTTTTAGTGGGGTGTGTTGATGTCATCTGCCTGGTCCTTGCAGAGATAGTCTGGTGCTTGTTGCAGTCAGGTAAGGTTCTGGACTCCCTGAAGGAGGCGGTGGTTATACCCCTCCTAAAAAAAGCTTTGCCAACTACAGACCAGTCTCTAACCTCCCCTTTGTGGGAAAGGTTATTGAGAAAGTGGTCATGCAGCCGCTGGAGAATTATTTTACCATCCATGCTATCTATGACCCTTTCTAGTCGGGATTTGGAAGAGGCATAGCATGGAGATGGCCCTTGTTCAAGTGCTCAGTGATCCCCTGATAGTGAGATATTGGAAGAGCCATTCTATCTTGGTTATTCTTAATCTTTCTGCAGCATTTTACACTGTGGACCAGGGGGTGCTGCTCGAGCAACTGTGGTTCATATGTGGCCTGTCTTGTACGGTCCTCAGATGGTTCCATTCTTTTCTCAGAGGGTGGTGTCTGGGGTTTATTCCTCAGAATCATTCTCTCTGCCATTTGGGTACTGCAGGGCTCAGTGCTGTCCCCCATGTTGTTTACACTGTATATGCTGTCATTAGGGGACATTGTAAGATGATATGGGCTGGGTTTTCACAGCTATGCAGATGATACCCAGCTCTATTTGTCTTTTGTGCCTGATCAGGAGAGTGCAGTTTCTGTGTTTAACAACTATCTCACTGAGATCCAGGACTGGATGACTTCCAGCTGGCTGAAGTTGAATCCTGACAAGACTGAGGTGTTAGTTGTGGACCCAGGTCACCGAGCTGGGGGGCGGTCAGCAGCTGGTTTGGCATCCAAGCTTGGGCATGGGGGCCAACAGCTGCAGATCTCAGAGCAGGCACAGAATTGGGGCATTATTTTTGATGATAGGCTAATGCTTCAGTCTCAAGTGTTGACCATCATCAAATCCTCTTTTTACCATCTGAGGAATTTTGCCCAGATTAAGCACCTTGTTCCGCCTGGTGACCTTCCAACCTTGGTTCACTCCTTTGTGACCTCCCGCCTGGACTACTGTAACTCACTGTACCTAGGGCTACCAGGGGTTGATATCCGCCACTTGCATCTGGTGCAGAACACTGTGGTCAGGTTGTTGACTGGGTTGCCGCGATCCAGCCATATTACACCTGTGCTGAGCGAACTGCACTGGCTGCCAGTTCAGTGGCAGATCCCCTTTAAAGTCTGCTTACTAACCTATAAAGCCCTACATGGACAAGGTCCAAGCTACCTGCAAGAGCTCTACATCCCTACTGCCCTCTCCTACTGCTCCATTCCACCAACAAGTGATTACTAGAGGATCCCAGGGTACAGCCGAAGTTATCTGGGGCTCGTGCATTTGAATTTGTGGTCCCTACACTGTGGAACACTCTACCTCACCAGATACAAGAATGCCAGAATGTGGAGGTCTTTAAAACTGCTCTAAAAGCTTATCTGTTTGCACTTGCTTTTCCTGATTGTACTGATTGATTGGGTCTGTTTGTGGATTTTATGACTTATTATCTATTACTGATTTTAATGTACAGACGCTATGATCTTTTGGAATTATGCTTTTTAAAATAAATTGAATTGACTTTAAGAGTGTATTCAATAACACAATCACTCATTCATAATGTAAGCTAGCAAAACTGCCTGGTCTCTCGAAGTATTCCTTTTATCTGCCTCTGTTGACATTTGACCTTGGAGTGCTTCACAGTAGTCAGCTGAGATAATCTGGCTCCTTGCATTTAAACCTTTGTTATGGTTAAAACAAGGTATTTTACCCTCTAGATATGTTAGGTCTTTTTCTCACTAAGATCTGGTTTCTCCGGCTACAGAGTCTTCTTTCGGAATTTCTCTGGAAAGGCAGGGCAGCTCACCAAGTCTATAGCAAATTAACATTTTCTAAAGACAGAGAGAGGAAGTCTCCGGTTACCTGAATTTTTCTTATGCTACTGCACTCTTCACAGCTGTAAGACCTTTCAGTCATCCACTCATCACTTTCTCTCCAGAATGGGGCCTATGCTCCCCTTTGGTTATCACTGGGGAATCAAATTTGTCTCCAATGTAGCCTACAACTCCCCAGTCTCCTCTTTGCCCCACCTTCCTCCCTTCCATTTTAATTGCACAATACTCTGCTGATGTGGTCCCTGAAAGCCTTGAAACAAATGTGCTCCTATTTGAAAGTGGACTGGTCCAAGGATACAACCCAAATTCTGGTTGGCAATCCAAACATTCAAATAGCGGGCCATTCCATCCCCTTTAATTTTTGTTCCACACTCTGGCATACCTCCCTGGGTTTTTGTAATGGCAAGCCTGTTCCTGCTCAAGTAATTCAGTAGCAATTTTCCATCCCAGCTTACTACCCATTGAAACATTTGCAACTGTCTTGAGCGATTACTGGCTTCCTGGGGCCTTCGAATGCTAGGTCTCAGCCACACCCTCTCCTCTCAGAATTCCAGTTTTTGGTAGGGCAGCCACATCCCACCTCCAAATTGTATTCTTCTCTCCAGTCCCATGACCTGAGTCATCTACAGGGGATCTGTTTTTGCTGGCAGCATTCCCTTGGTTTACACTTAGACCCCATAGACTGGCAAAAGGTTTGGGGATAGCTGCATAAACCAATTAAGCAAGATGAATACCACCTTACACAATTTTGCATTTTGCACATCTATTATACTCCCTAGAAATTGCATAAGATGGGATGTAAGCCCTCAGCAGAGTATACGTAATGTGACATGGGGGTTGGTTCCCTTAAACATATTCTTTGGGATTGCCCTAAGGCTGCCCCTCTCTGGGACTCCATCCATGGTTTCTCTGACCCATGGTTGCATCCTTTTTTACTCCACAGATATGCCTAGTAGGCATTTACCTGCGGGAGCTGTTTGGCCCCTGGAAGGCTCACATGGCTTTCATCTTGATAAATGCCAAGCTGGTTATTTTTCACCACTGGTTGGACAACACTGTGCCAATGCTCCATGAATAGCATCAAGAGCTGTCACAGGCCTTGGCGGTTGAAAAACATAGCTTACCTACTGAAGAGACCTGAGTTATATAGGGACCACTGGCAGCCCCTAGATGACTTAATATCCAGCTAGTGGTCTTCATTAATTTGCACATCTAAGTAGCTTGTTCAGTCCCTAATGATTTTTCAAGAGTTCCCCACCATGCTTCTTGGGGGAGGGAGGGGGTGAAGGAGGATGGTGGGGGAAGGGGTGTTGTTTTGGGATTGTTTTTGCTTTTGATTTTGTACATGGTCAGTTGTTCCATTTCACTTGATTGGGTGGTCTTGTTAGTTCTTCCATGATCATGGATACTTGATATGTTTCTGTGTTGAAAATTTTTAATAAAGCATATTTTCTTGAAAAAAAACAAAGGTATTTTAAACCAATGAGAATGCTTTCTGTTGTTTTTATATGTATGAACTTGGTGTTAATTGAATGTGATTTTCCAAACAACTGGCATAAACTTTCGAGGAAGGACTTGGTTGGTCCAAAAACTTAAGCACTGTTTTCTTTTGTTACATCTATGTTGGTCCAATAAAAGGTATCAAACCATTTGTTTCTGAATCTGTTCTTACAAGGGCCAGTACAGCAACTAATTAATTTTGTGTCTCATATAGTGGTGCATCTAGGTACCAATGACCTTGCAGGATGTGAAGTAGAGGAGGTTCAGGACAGTTTTACGGTGGTAGGGTAGATTTGTATGGAGGCAGGAAGATCAGTTCCATTCTTAGAGGTTCTTCCAGTCCATAGGGCAGACACTGTTAGGAAGCAGAGGATTGAGGAGTTCAACACTTGGTTGAGGGGGTGGTGTGAGTTTAATGGGTACAGGCTGGTGAGTGAGTGGGGAATGACATGGGGAAATAAGGACCTGTATGCACTGGACACTGGACAGGCAGCATTAAAGTAAAGAGGGCACAAAGATCCTGAAGGTTAAGTTAGAGGACTATTTAGCAGTTAATCTGAATTTAAATTTAAGTTGAGGGGGGGCCAAAGGTGTGCTTCATTCATAGACACCAGGAAAGGGGGTCCATCAGGCCTACACCCCTATTACATCATCAGTTGGAGGGGAGGGGTAACAGTAGTGGGAAGGGGTGGAACTCCAGGAGTAGAGAGGTTGTAAAGGGTTGATAGGGAATAAAGGGGCACAGGGGTCAAGATGGAAGGTGGTGTCCTTGAATGCAAGGATCTGGCAAATAAAAAAGCAGATCTTCAGGCACTAATGGTGGAAGAAAGGGTGGACTTAGCTGCCATCACAGAGGCATGGGCATCCCAGTACCATGATTGAGACCTTGTGATCTGGGGGTATTACCTTATTTGTAAGGGGAGGAATAATATGCACAAGGGAGGAGGAAGGGAGAATAAAAGCCTTATGGGTAACACTCCAGAACAATAAAGGAATTAGTCTTCGATTGGGAGTGGTGTACAGACCAACCTCACAAGATGTGGAGATGGACAGGTAGATGGGGAATCAGATCAAGAAGATGGAGGTAGGAGAAATCTTGTCATAACAGGTGATTTCAACCTGCCTGATATTGACTGCAGTACCACGGCTACCTCCTCTTCCAGGTAAAATGCACTCCTGGAAGCTTTCCAGGACTGTTTCATGGTGCAGGGGGGTCACACAGCCAACCAGGGATGGTGTCATACTGGCCATGGTGCTTTCAGATGGCGAGCATGTCCAAGAGATAGCAGTGGAGAAACACCTTGCGTGTAGCAACCATTATACAGTGTGGGTTTACCTCAATATGGGTAATGAATCAGCTAAGACCAAGATGAGGGTGGTAGACTTCAAGAGAGTGGACTTTAGAGGAATGGAGGATATACTTGTAGAGCATCTTGCAGAAATCAGACTGGGGATGGATGCAAAGCAGAAATGGTCCATCATTAAGTTGGGTCTGAATGAGGTCATGAAAAACCGCGTGAAGACCCAAGGTAAGAAGTCCAGGACCAAGAGACCAAGCTGGTTCAACAAGGAAGTGGCAGTGAAGGTTAGGGAGAAGAGGGCAGTCTTTCAGAAGTACAGTCATACTATGAATGAGGAGGACAAAGAGGGTTTTTCAGAGAAATCTCAAGAGGTAGGAAGAGTGGTCTGTTCAGCTAAAGCTGCAGAGAAACTAAAGCTAGCACAGGGGATCAGGGAGAGTGAAAGGACATCTTCAAATATATAAGGGAGAGATGAAATAGTAAGGAAGGGATTGTTAGGATCAAGAAGGAGGGGGTATGGGTGGAAATCAGTGAAGAACAGGCTGAGGCACAGAATGAGTACTTCAGCTCTGTATTCACTAGGGAAAAGGACAGACCTATGCCACAGGGGATTATGGGGGTAGGAATAGAGGGAAGAAACATCAAGCATCAAGTTAGATAGGGTTTTGGAAGGTCTCAGGTCCCTTCAGGTGGACAAGGCAGCTGGTCTGGATGGCATACACACGAGGGTCCTGAGAGAACTAGCAGAGCTGTTGGTGGCCCCCCTGGCAGATCTGCTTAACACCTCACTAAAGATGGGGTATGTGTCTCAGGACTGGAGAATGTCTCATGTGGTACCACTTCACAAGTGTGATCCCAGGGATGAGCCTGACAAATACAGATCAATCAGTCTAAAATCCATTATTGGTAAATTAATGGAGATCATTCTAGAAGAAAGATTTGTAAACTTTCTAGAGATTAACAGTCTCCAGGACAATAAGCTTTATGGTTTGTCATGGGGAGATCCTGCTAAGCAAACATAATAGATTTTTGACTGGGTCACAAGGTCATTAAAAAAGGCCAAGCAGGGGATGTACTACACCTGAACTTCAGTAAGGCCTTCGACTCCATGCCACATAGTAGGTTGCTTAGCAAACTAAGTATCCTGGGAGTCAGGGTTAAGCTGCCGAGATGGGTCAGGAGCTGGGTTCAGTAAAGGAAACAAAGAGTGACAGTAGGGGGTGAACTATCCAAGTCTAGACCTTTAGCCAGTGGGGTACCGCAGGGATCAGTGCTTGGTCCAGTATTATTCAACATCTTTATTGGCAACATACCCCCACATGCAACTGCAACTAATCTCTTGAGCTTGCTCCTACTTCTCTAGCTAAATGACTTTCTACCCTCCCTTCTCTTTTTGTACCCCTTGCTCACTCTCTCCCTACCCTATGCCTATTTATACCAAGTCAACTCTGTTAAGTGAATGTAATACCTATGTTTTTGCACTTAATGATGTATATTAGCTCTGCATTCCATATTTTAGCACTTGTTATGCTTTGTCTGTTGTACCATATTGTTCTATTCTCTGTATCACCCCATTTCCCTTCACCCCAGGACACATCTGGAAATGAGAAATACTGCTCTGTATGTCTTCCTGGTGAAACATTTCAGTAAATAAATAAATAAATAAATAAAGACATAGCAGTAGGGGGTCAAAGTAAAGTCTGACTTTTCGCAGATGACACTAAAATCTCTGGGAGGGTGGACACAGAGGAGGGGAGACAGGAACTCGGGGAGGATCTGGCCAGACTTGAGAAATGGTCTGGAATCTGGCTGTTGGGTTTATCACCAAGAAGTGTAAGGTCATGCACCTGGAAGCTAGGAATCCAGGGACCAGCTACTGGCTGTAGGGCACAGGTGTCCAGTTCAAAGGAGGAAAAGGATGTATGGGTGATAGTCAGGGGTGACATGAAACACTCTGCACAGTGTTGTAAAGCAGCAGCCAAAGCAAATAAAATGCTGGGATGCATCTCCAGGGGAATCACCTCCAGGAGACAGAGGAAGTAATTCTGCCCTTGTACAGGTCATAGGTTGGACCACACTTGGAGTACTGTATGCAATCCCTGTGCCCTTATTTGAAGAAGGACATAAAGCTACTTAAGGGGTCCAGTGTAGGGTGACTATAAGATGATCCAGGGCATGGGGGACAAACCATATTATGAGAGGTTAAGGGAGCTTAATGTGTATTCCTTGGAGAACAGAAGGGAAGGGGGTGATGTAATAGAAACATGCAAGTATCTAAAGCATATAAACAGGGATGGAGTCGAAGGCCTTTTCAATTTAAAAAGAGATGGGACCACTAGGGGCCACAGTATGAAACTTGTGGGGAGTAGATTTAAAAAAGAAATGAGGAGGCACTTTTTCATGGAAAGAGTGGTGTCAAAGTGGAATGAACTGCCTGAGGAGGTGGTATCTTTGGAAACAGTGGGAAGTTTTAAGGGGGGGCAGGGTAAAAATGATAGTGGCAACAGGAGGGAGGAGGGGGATGGGAAAGAGGGGGGATTGCTCTTGGAGGCAAGAGGAGGGTGGGGAAGCTCCAGTAAAACAGACTAAGCTGCACAATTGAGCAGACTTGATAGACCAATAAGACACTTTTCTGCTGGCAATCTTTGCATGTTCTTATTAACTAAATATGGTGTTTAGTGTCCATTCTTGATCATTATTTTTATGGTTTGGTTTTTAATTATGATATTAATTACATTATGTCTGTGTCCTTTTTAAGAGTAAATAAAGGATGGGATTCTGGTTAAAAATATAAACATTATTATCCCATTGATAGTTTTGTCATTTAAACTGCTTATGGCACAGATTATACAGTAAAACTGTATAAAATATTTCAGTTGTCAGTATAGCCTTATTTTCAGATGGGTCTACTAATGCCCCTGATAGGTGGCTAAACAATTTTAAATTGTGTTAGAGGTATCATCCCAAAGTGTGAAAATTAGATTGAAAGATACAGCTGTTCTGATTTATTTCCTTTGTAGTTAGTCTGTTTTTTAGTTTATGCTATCTTTAATTAGGCTAATAAGCTAATATATCCATAGCCTAGAGGGTAATCTATCTAAACCTGTGCTAGGATCAGTTGAATTCTTAAACTAAACTATGCCATCTCTTATTGTAGCTATAATGACAGCTACCTCATACATCTTCTTGTTTTCAAAGTCCAACAGTATCTCAAAATGTATTCAGATGTAGCTGTATTCCTATAATGTATGGTTTATCAGTAGAACACGGTGACTGATGAATTGCTTTGGTTCAGTTTATCTACTGTTCTTGGTTTAGGTGGTGCTAGAATTTTTCAAGCATGAGCTCCAGGTATTATGGCCTTTCCCAAAATGTTTATTAAATGTTCATGTCGCATCATGGTCAATCACAGTCAGTCATGGTTCAGCCATGTTTGGCCATAGTTTGTCCACAGTCATAGAGCATGTAATTGAAACAAAATTTGCAACATTGATTTACATATCAAAATGCAGAATTTGACACATTAAACTAATCCTTCAATCTTTAATTGTCAGGCAAGAAACTACAGATAGATGTGTCCATAGACCTCTAAAACAGGTGGAAGAGAGCGATAGGGAGCTAGGGGCAGATTAAGAAAGGGGTAGCTAAGTGGGAAGTGGTGGTGGTGGGAGACCTAAATCTGTCAGACATTGGTTGGGTCACTCCAGCCACCAGGAGTTGCAGAAGTTAGGCTCTGCTGGATGCATTGCAGGACTACCTAGTGGCACAACTGGTTAAGGAACCCACTAAGTAGGCTGCCATTCTCTATATGGTGCTCACCAACTCAGAAGTGATAGGAGGAGGGAGGGTAAGGGAGCAAATAAAGTCCAGCTACCAAAAATCCATATAGTTCAACCTGTCCCTTGAGACAAGTAAGGCTTCATTAAAGTCTGAAGTCCTAGATTTCAGAAGGGCATACTTCAACTGAATGAGGGAGCTAGTCTGGGACAAGTTAGTCAGAGTGGATGGCACAGGTATGTGGAGGATAGATGCAAGAATCAAGTAGGGCATTCCTGAGGCAACAAAGTCTTGCATGAGAATGGTAACCAAAAGAAACAGGTACAAGGGACCAGGATGGTTCTCTGGAAAGGTCAGGGAAGCAGTGAGAGCCAAAAAGGAGGCCTTCACCAGCTGCAAGGAACAACAAGGGGAAAACAAATGGGGAAGTACAAGATCAAAAAACTGCAGAGGGTGTCAAAGGAGCAGAACAAACAGTTCTTTATATATATTAGGGAAAAAAGAAAGAAGGGAAGAGGAATTGTTAGGCTAACATGGGGAGGTTGGATAATTGAGGGTAACAGGCAGAAAGCAACCATTCCAAATGATTACTTCTGCTCTGTATTCACAATGAAAGACCGAGGGTGTCTGCTAGAAAGTGGCAATAAGGTGACTGTAAGGGGGATCCCAGAGATGAGACAGCAAGTATTTACCAGTCAAAGAGTCCAGAAAAGGCTACTAGCCCAATAGATAGATATGCCCTGGGTCCAGAAGGCATGCATCCAAGGGTACGCAAAGAATTGTCAGTGGAACTAACAGAACCCCTGGCAGGGCTATTCAATGGCTCAGCTGAGAAAAGGGTATTTCCAAAACACTTGAGAGTAGCAGACATAGTCCCTCTCCATAAAGGTGAGGGCAAAGAGCAACCAGGTAACTACAGAGTCAGACCTGTCAGTTATTCTTCTATTGTGGGTAAACTGATAGAGACACTAGTCAAAGAGGACCTTGTGGACAACCTGGAGAGCAGTGACTCCAGGACAGTAAACAGCATGGTTCTGTGGCAGGGTGGTCTTGTCAGACTAACCTGATAGTATTCTTTGGATGGGTAATCGGTAGTGGATAAGGGCTATGCTGTGGATTTATTCTACTTCAATTCCGGTAAGGCTTTTGACTCGGTGGCTCAAAGAAGGTTACTGAAGAAGCTAAAGGATCTGGGTGCAGTGTAGGACACAGGTAGATGGGTGAGATACTGGTTGGAAAGGGGAGAGAAGAGGGATGTGGTTAACAGAGTCAAATCAGAAGAGAAGGAGGTCACCAGTGGGGTGCCACAGGGATTGGTACTGTGTCCGGTCCTTTTCAATATGTTCATCAGTGACATAGGTTTGGCAGTTGAAATTCAATGCCAAAAAAGGCAAGATGACGCATATAGGAAATAAGAACCTCCAGGATAGAGTACTAAATAGGGAGGTAAAGTTGGGCATGATCACTTAGGAATGAGACAGTGGTCATCATCAGTTACTCTCTAAAAAAATCAAGCCAGTGTAAGAAGGCCTACAGTAAGGCAAACAGGTTTCTGGGATGTGCAGGAAGGGGAACTGATGACAGAAGGAAGCAGGTATTACTACCCCTCTATATATTACTGTTGAGGTCCTGCATAGAGTATTGTGCCCAGTTCTAAATTCCTCACCAAAGGAAAGATAAGGACAGGCTGCAGATAGCACAATGCAGGGTGAACAAAATGATTTTGAGCCAGCAGAGCAGATCTTAAGTGGATTGGCTCAAGGCACAGAATATGTACTCATTGGAGGCCAGATGTGAGAGGGGTGCTATGTTACAGACTTTTAAATTCCTGAAAGGAATCAGCAAGCTAATTTGTCAGGAACTATTTGTCATACATAGTGTATTAAGAACATGGCAGTGTGATTGGAAACTGACTGGGGAGGTTTAATAGGGAAATGAGAAAGTTTTATTTTATAGAAAGGGTGGAAGAGCCATGGAACAATCTAACAACTGGTTTGGTGGGTGCCAAAAGTATCAATGGTTTCAACCAGTGCTGGGAATGAGTAGGGCTTAGTGTGCTCAGATGGTAGTGGTAAGATGAGGAGCACAGGGTGGATAGTGTGGTTTTGGACCCTGTATGGAAAAAAGGTCCTGGCATTTGTTATGGTTTATGGGCAGACTGGATAGGCCAGCCTTCTTTTCTGCCATAATTGCTTTTTATCTTTCTACATAACTAATATAAATAATCACAATAACTTTTTCAATTTATGATGAAGAAATAAAATGTACAGAAGGACATTTATTACTTCAGTATACAAAAATTAAATATGAAACCACATCATTACTGAAAATAGTTTATTGCATGGGGCTAAAAATAGCAATTAGGCCATTTATGAGTTATGAAAGAGGATAAACTTCATCAGAAAGAGGAACAACAATAGCAGTAGAGAAGTAAATGAAAATCATTTCAAAGGTACTGTACGTGTCTATTGTATGTAATGATAATAATATAATAAAACTTTATTTGTTAAGTGCCTTTCAATCACTGAGGCGCTGTACAAATGAACAATAAAATCAAAAATACACATATAAAATCAGAATAATCACAACAACCTCAAGCCGTAAAAGCCTGACTCCACAGATGGGTTTTTAGTTCCTGCTTAAAAATCTTCACAGTTGTGCATTCCTGAAGCCGTCGAGGCAGATAATTCCAGAGGGTTGGGGCTATAAACATAAAAGCCCAAGCCCCAGAAGATTTTAAAATAACCCTCAGAACCTCCAGCAACCCCTCATCAGCTGAACGGAGCTCTCGCACAGGGCTGTAAGGAACCAGAAGCTCTTTCAAGTAGTTATTACAGAATCTTAAAGTTACTGGAAAAAAATTAAATCACCTTAATGGAGTAGAAATTTGTTTTAGAATACAGCGAAGTTGTGAAATAAACAACCATGAATAGTCACAGATGGCCTTTGTCAACTAAATTTTAAAATCACGCTGACCATAGTCATCCATAGTCTGTTCATGTCTCTTTACCATCAGTGGTTGTCCATAGATAATTTTGGTAAGTTGGAAAAATGGCCCATTCACCACTAAATCTATTTCCAACATTTTATTTGACTGACAGATACATTAACCAATGTTTTGTGACTACACCAATTCATCAGGGCACCTTTGCTGGTTTTGCAGTATAGTATTGGTACCTTTTTAACAGTTCACCCCCTTCAGCCCCTTATAAGACCTCATGCTGCACTTTCGGCCGTATTTATGATTTTTGCTCCCATTTTAAATCATAATGCATTAAACACTCTTGTTTTCAGCTTTTACAGCTATAAACATTGCATATTTCTGCCTTCCTATATGTTCAAACACTTTCTTTTTCTGAGCAAGCCCCTTCAGCTCTGTCTTAAGCACTCAGTCTGTGGTTTATTTGATCTTGGGAGCTGAAAATGGCTTGCTCTGGTAAAAGAAGCAGTCTGAACATATAAAAAGGCAGGAATATACCACATTTGTTGCTGTAAAAATTAACATCTGAAAACATTTGTGTTTAACACAATACAGTTAAAAATGGGACTCAAGAGAGCAAGAACAATAAATGTGTTAGAAACTGTGGTATGAGGTCTTATAAGGAGTTGAATGGGATGAACCATTAAAAACATTGCAAGTATTGTATTGAATAGCCAGCAAAGGTGCCTGATTAAATGATACAGTCACAAAATATTGCCTTATGTATCTTGCAGTTAAATAAAATACTGGAAATAGATTGGGAACATTTTTCCAAATTACAAGAACTGTTGTTACCCATGGCTAGAATAGGTTCCTTCCACTGTGTTTTACATTATGGATTTCTGGAGCCTCACTGATGGATGGATTCTTGACTGTGGGACCTAGCAGTGCCCGCTTCAGCAGGTTCTGCATGATACAAGGGAAATGTTTTCAACTTCCAAGATTATAGAAACTGCAGACTGAGTGCCTGAGACAGCACCAAAATGGCTTGTCCTGATAAAGGAAACAGTATGAATATGTAAAAAAGGCAGGAATACACCACGCTTATAGCTGTAAAAGTTAAGAACTGAAAAAAGGAGTGTTTATGGAATATGATTTAAGATGGGAGCAAGAACTATAAATATTGTAGAAAGTGCAGTATGAGGTCTTATAAGGAGCTGAAGGAGATGAACCATTAAAAAAAGTTGCCAATACTGTAATGAAAAGCTGGCAAAAGTGCCCCGATGAAGTGATACACTCACGAAACACTGACTTATGTATTTTGGCAGTTAAATAAAATATTGGAACTAGATTTAGGGCAAGTGGGGCACTTTTCCAACTTACCAGAATTGTTACTGCCAGCTACTGGAATAGGCTTGTCTTGCTCTGTTTTGCATTACAGAGTTCTAGAACCACACTGAAAGCTGGATTATTGACTGTGGGATCTAGATGTGTCCTCTTCAGGAGGTTCAAGATAATATAAGGAAAAAAGCTTTCAACATCCAAGATCAAAGAAACCACAGACTGAGCACCTGAGACAGCACTGAAATGGCTTGCTCTGATACAAGAAACAGTTTGAACATATAAAAAGGCAGGAATAAACCACATTTATAGCTGTACAAGTTAAGATCTGAAAACAAGAGTGTTTAATGCAAAACAATTTCAGATGGAATCAAGAACCATAAATATGGTAGAAAGTGTGTTATGTGGTCCTTTAAGGAGTGTAAGGGTATTAACTGTTAAAAAAGGTTCCACTACTATATTGAAAAGCTAGCAAAGGTGCCCTGATGAAGTGATACAGTCATGAAATGTTGGCTAATGTACAGTACAATCAGCATTAAACTTGGAAATGAGCTAATTGATACTGAGTTGTTACTTGGTTTAATAAACTCATTTTCATTGAGCTGCTAACTCTAAATGTTGAAACTTCTTATCCAGTATGCAATGAAGTGCAAACCAGTTGTCAACTCTGTGATGTAATCCTTAAAACTACAGAGAAAACAGGTTAACAACTGATTAAACTGTATTTATCATAAAACCTGTATTAAAAACCACCAACCAACTGAAAATCAACTCGTATTGAAACTAGCTAACAATTAATTTCAATTAAAGTCTAATACTGACTGCACTGTATCTTGCGGGTAAAGAAAATACTGGAAATATATTTAACAGAGATTGGGCCACTTTTCCAACTTACCAGAATTGTTACTACCTGCTGTTGGAATAGGCCCCTCACGCTCTGTTTTATGTTACAGATTTTGGGCGCCACACTGAAGGTTAGATTGTTGTCCGTAGATAAACATGGTTAAACTCACAGACAAACTATGAGTGATCATTGTCTCTGATCATGTATAACCATGGCTTAATCATCTGTGAGCATGCTAAGAGTGGAAAATTCCCCCATTCTCTCTCCATTTGCATGTTCTCAAATTAAGTGAACAGAGTTCGGAAATGATTTTATTACCACCAGAGTGTGTTATCCAGACCCTATCATCTGCATCACAGATTGTCTATCAAGGAACCCTTTTGTCTCCCTCTGAGGCAGGATCACCTGTCCTTGTATCAAAGGAAAGCGTTTCATCCAAACCTCAAATCTTTTCACCTGAAAGTGTGGTTCCTGAAGAGGTAGAATTTGCAGGGTTAAATATTTCAACTCAGGTGTTGGAAGTTTTGAAAACATTTAGAAAACCTGCTACTAGAAACACCTACATTATTCATTTAAGTGAAAATATTTCTTTGGTCCAAAAAAAAAATGTACCCAGTTAAATGTGTGGGTTCAGACATCCTAAAATATACAGTATTTCCTATCTAAAACAGGAAGGCCTACACCCATCATCTCTTAAGGTGCATTTCTCAGCTGTATCAGCTCATAGATAGACTCAAGGTGAGAAGTCAGTAGTCTCATAAAGTATTTTTAAATGTTTTTCCAAAGGTCTTAACCATCCTTACCCTCTATTTAGGCTGCGTTGCCCCTCATGGGGTTTGAACCTAGTTCTCTCCCACCTCAACTAGAACCTTATTTCAAATTCATAAGAGTCACAGCTTCACAAACTGGATGTACAAAGGCCTTTCAGTTACTACATTAATAAAACAATGTCCTTGGGTGAAACATTACTCCGTTATTTTTCAAATATGGTGAAGTGACAAGGGCTCACCCAGCAGCTATAAAGACAATTTATGTGTTATATATATATATATATATCTTACTTATAGTAAAACTGGCAAAAAAACATCCTCTGGTCTTTGGGCTCATTCTATTCAAAGTATACAACTACTTCCATTACAGCTGTCAGAGACATCTTATTGCTGGATGTCTGTAAGGCTGCAGATTGGTGTTTACCCTACACCTTCAAAATCCATTACTGTATTGATGTGCACTCCACAAGGGATGCTAAATTTAGGGCATCTGTCCTGAACCTTTATTTGAAGTAATACAAATACCCAACCCCTTGTGTTACTGCCAGGAGTCTGTTTAAGGTGGTAAATAAAAACACTAATGTTGTTAGAAGGAAAAGTTCTACTAGATGTATTCTTTGGATTATCACTACCCACCTTGCCACCCGTCTTAATATAGGTATAGGTCCTTTAGACATACTGTATGCAGAACTGCTTGATTTTATAAGGTGTTCTCTTTTTTCTAAATTTGGGTCATTTAGTGTATACATGTTTTAAAAACTTTTGTTCTTTATTATTTGATTAAAATTGTATTACATTTAGCAAAAATATTTGTTAGATTTATGTTACATATCTTAATTTTCTGCTAAATGATCCGGCAGTTCAGGCTCAAGAGTTCCGAGATCATTGCTTGAACTGATTCAAACTACTCTGATGTTCTGTGGCAGATATCACCTATCTGCTTAGCATGGTAATTGGACAAACACATCTATACTTAAAAGTAAAGATGAAGCAAATTTAAACTGTATTAGCGAGCTGGATGCAAAGTCAAGAACTTTGCACTTCATGAAGCTTTGCAAAGTTCCTGACTTACTCAACCAACTTCCCATGGTAAAATGAAAAAACCAAAACTTTATTAAATTCCAGACCCCACTCACTTGGTTATATTGTACCCATCCCCGGTGCCTTATAAATCTGTATTTTCCACCTCACTCACCCCTCTGCTGTGAAAATGTCTCTATTTCTCATTTCTGGTGATGTTCACTGTTGCCCGCATATCAGCTATTTTAATGCCAGTAAACAATATGTAAATATCCTCCCACACCCTAAAACAAACACCTCCTGCTTCTGCCCAACAGACCAAACTGTAATGTTTAAGCAAACACCTTCACCCAACCTGGCCCCCATCTGCCTCTTCCCCTCCTGTAACCTCAAAAATTCTGGTTACTGTATGAAAGGAAAAATGTCCCGTGTCGCAGAGATGTCCTCTCCATTCAGTGAGAACTGTGTATAAATAAATGATTGAATGAATGAATGAATGACACCTTTGCCTGTAGTAAAACCTGATTGGCTGAGGCCAACATTGACTCACTCTTGGTATGCTGTTGTTGTCAGTTGTTTTAATCAATGAAGGATGCATTATGTGAAAGCTACTGTTCAAGAGTGCTCCTTGCTCCTTAGCAACCTGTGTTGCAACCAAGATGATCCAGGACCTTCAAGAACACTCGTACAAGGAGCATCTGGAAGCATTAAATGTGTTCTCACTGGAGACAAGGAGGGAGAGGGGAGATATTATTGAAATATACAAGTTCATGAAAGGAATAAATAAGGTGCCATCCTAGGACCTGTTCAACAGAGTCTCTGACTCTAACACTAGAGGACATGTGTGGAGATTGAGGAGAGAGCTTCAAGAGGGAGCTTTGGAAACACTATTTTACATAAAGAGCTGTAGAGCCATGGAATAAACTGCCAGCTGAGGTACTGGAGGCAAAGTCCATGACATCATTCAGGTTGGGGTGGGACAAGGCTATAGCATGATTAAAAGCAACAGGAGCAGTAGGAGACATTAGGCAGAGGGGAGGTTAAGTCCTGGGATCTGAGAAGGTCCAAAGAACACATGAGCAGACTAGATGGACCCTTGGTCTCCTTTTGCCATCTTTTTTTCTATGTTTGCATGTGTATCCAGCAGATGGGTTAATAGCACAGTTTTGTTATTTTGAGCTTGCTATTGATTTTTTGTTTTTGTTTTTTCACTGAAGCATTCCAATTGTTCCTCACTGCTGGCTTTTTCATTGCTCTTAATCAAGATGTTCTTGTGCACCAACAAGGTGCATCTATATACAGCATTTGCAGATGCCATGAATGATAGTTGCCACAAATAATATCCTACCATTTTTAATTTTCCCATTTTTTGCTACACAGTCTGCCAGTGCCTAAGTAGACTATTTTATTTTTAATGTGATGTTACAAATGGAATGTCTGCCTTTAGTGGTAGTTTTGTTTTGGAGAGTAATAGGGGCTTCACACAACAGGCCACGCCAATGAGATTTTCTTTGCCTCCTGCACCCTTTTGAGATTTGTGTCTCCAGCATATGCACATGTCTTTATTACATGTCCTTGGTCTGAAATCCATTTACAAAAAAAGATAAAATGAAGAAATATTAAAGCAGACATATCACACATGCCACATTTCTGGACTCTCATTTGTTTCTATCAAATAAATGCTCTCCAGCAACAAATTCAACACTGCTTAACTAGACAGTTCTGAAATTTACATCCCATTTAATTCCTCATTAAACTGGTGGTGCTATAATACAGGGTACTACATCATACATGTACACTATTTGAAGAGCAACTGATACTGCTTTGAAAACATTTAAAAAAATATTTAGACACAACTTAGTACTTGGTTTATATTTCATAGTGGAGTCAGCCAGGATGAAATGCTGTTATCACACTTTCTGCCAGTGACATGTTGCAGAATACTGCAGGAACACAATGTAACACAATGACAAATATAAAAAAGTTCTGGGGAATGGAGAGATGTGATTGGCTGTTGACATTCTATTAGCCTTACATTAATCTTTAATTAATATACTTATGCAGCCTCATAACAAGAGTATTGGCTTTTAAAACAAGTTCCGAGGGGAGAAGGCATGGTTTCATTGAGGACAAGATGGCAGCTTAATCCCTATCTAGCTGATCCCAATGTGGATTTATCCAACTGCATCCTAACAGTAAGGCACTCTTCACTTTTTCGGACCACATTAAGTAGCAGCACACATCTCAAGCTACTGGCAGATACCTATACTTACAGGCTCCAATTTCATTTTGGGACTGAATACTGATATACTCTCTGTGCTGCAAGGAAGCATGGCTTCAGCCCTCGAATAGGGATTGTAGCAGGGAAGGAAATGTTTGCTAAACTGATGTTACAAATGGCTGAAGTTACAGCTCCTTCACACCAAGCTACACAAGCAATCCAACAAGTAGAGGTGCATTTATTTCATACTGAAAGTCAGGTAGCAGCTCACAAGGCTACCCAGCAAGATATGCAAGCCACCATGAGGGAGCAGAATTGTACCATAGAGGCACTGTTGGAGAAAGTAGATGACCTAGAGAACTGCAGCCAGAGAAACAATCTCTGGCTTCTCAGCTTCCCAGAAGGAGTAGAGCTACAAGTTTCACCCAAATTTCTGTAGCTTGTCCTACCTATTGCACTGCACCTGAAGGGTGGCCACCACTTTGATATAGAGCTAGTCCACAGTATGCTCACTCCGACTCCCAAGAAGGAGGAGAGACCATAGCCTATCCTGGTTGAATACCTAAGTAAGAACACCAGAAAGTTTGTACTATCAAGCTCCCATAAACTGGGTCACCTGAAATGGCAAGGGCACCCCCTCCAGATTTATCAAGATTTCTCCAAGGACCTAGCTGCCCATCGGAGAGTGTAGATGGAAGCAAGGCATTTTATGCATAAAATTGGCATACAAGCACTGACCTGGTGGTGCTAAGGGTTGAAGCACTGGATGCCTTATCTTGTGTCATGCTGGTGACCTGGGTTTGAGAGCAAGCTCGGGTCATCAGAGGGTGGCCGGGCAAGAAGAGAATTGAGCATCCAGAGGAATGTTCTCCTCTCCTGGGGAGAGTGGGGATGCATATCCCTAGTAACTAACTACTTACAGTGGAGACTTTGGGCACTGAAGCTGGGGAACACCGAGAATGGGGTAGAAGCATTGGTGGATGTCCTGTGGGCAGGTGCACAAGCGTGCCTGTCGCATATTGATGTTATTGCATGTCCACACCTCTGGGGACACACAAGCAGAAAAGCCCCTCATGAGTGAATGCTGTGAAGCCCTCCTGATGGATTCCCACTCCTCCAGTTGAATAAAGCACACTCTGAGTCAGGACAGGGGTTCAAGGGTGATGTTGGTCACCGCCCATTGCCTGCTGGCAGGCCCCTCCATGGGGGGGTATACCGTGGTCCTGCCTGTCCCTGCAGCTGTGGTGGAGTACAGTTGGGGACGTGTTGAGTGTCTGCATACTGTGCAGACAGGGGATAGGTGCCATTCCTGCCGCAAGTGGGGAGAACAGATAGAGTTGAAAAAAAAATTGGTATACAATATTCTCTGAGGTACCCCACCACAATGCTAGTCATTCACAATGGAGTGCCTCTACTGTTTACCACCCTGGAGGCTTTGGAGGATTTTTTGCATAAAAACTGGCCGAGAGAAATGAGAAACTATAGCACCTACTCAGTTCAACAGGAATCACCTTCAAGCCCAGAAGAGTGAGGCCCCCCCCCCAGAGACCAGCAATCCACCGATATGGATACCCAGGAAGTTGCAGTTGATGTGGATCACTGGGCTCTTCTTCGCCGCAATTGAAAAAGAACCACACAGACAGTCCATGCCAGGAGAGATCATCCACAGACCACATATCACTCCAGGAGTCACAGTTGTAATGACTGCCACCAGATCATCCTGGGAGCCCTGGATCAATTTGCCTCACAAAACCCTTATGCTGATCTTTGCTCCAAATCTCCATGCTCCCCACCCAGGCCACCCTTAGCCCCAACACTGCAGTGTGAGGATTCCATTCCACCACAGGGTCTTTCTCTGATGACATGCTGAGTGGCTAGAGTTGCTGCATCTACCAGAGAATGAAGCCAGACCCAGGGAAAGCATCCAATATTGCTATTACATCCATGGAGACACCTGTCTGTGTTACAGAGCAAGAGCACCAGATGATGGATCCCTCAGCTACAGCAGCTCTAGGCTGATTCAGATAAGTGTGGTTTTGGTACTCAATGGAGGGAAGATGAATCTGGGTTGGGGGGAATTGGATGTAGAGACCCAGAGGTTGAGTGGTCTCACTCCTCGTATGTATGACAGGGTTTTCTGGGCCACGGATATCTTCTCCCCTCCCAGAACAGTCACAGGAGTTGTTTTTTTTTTTTTTTTTACCTCCAGTAAGCCTTGATGGGTACTCCTCCCCATATTTCCCCAGAAAAGCACTTAAGGCATGGTTATTTGTGTTTCTACATTTTACAGCTTTCCTAACTGAACTTTATTCACTGTAATGACGTTCTTGTGTGTCTCATATGAACAATAGCGGGTGGTGTTTATGCCTCCTGTGGGACTCATAACTTAAGGTCCCTATATATTGTGATTACCATATACATATACATATGCAATCTGATGAACTAGGTATTCCCCCACAGTAACAGGGTTGTTGCATTTCAGGTCTGCCAAGTGGGTGTACACCAATTTGGCCAACCGCTCTTGCTTGGTATTCTGCAATGCCCTCCCCCCCCCACGAGTATACATGCTGGCTCACTCCATAAGCTTCCCAACTATAACCTCCCAGATGGACTAGGCTAGTCTTATTAGATTTTATGTACACCACACAGTGAGAACCTCCTTTAACCCTTCAGGAGCTCATCATACATTTGCTTGTGGGGAATGGGGGCACAAATTTAGCTTTACTCCCTCGCAGGTTGGCTCTCATGCATAGGCCATCTGGGGCCAGTAAGGACTATGAGCTGAACAACTCACCTATCATAGGTCTCTCCTGATACACATGGGGCTAAATGTGCCCTGGCCCTTCATCCCCTATATTTCTAGCATCCCCTGCCTGCTATCACTCACAAAACTGAGTTAGGACCAGGCGGAGGATGGTATGGTTACTGTATGCTGGCCAAATCGCTTAGATGAGGTGCAATATGGGGATAGAGGAAAGGACTAGTTCTAGAAGGAGCTGTTATAGACAACTCTGAGCCAACCTTACCGCTCCCCATCCCCATGATGTAGACTGTGCTCCTATGAAGACAAAGGTGGGTCTTGCATAGCTCTTTTTTGAGCTGCTGATCCTACACACCTGCTCCTTCCTCTTCTGCAGTTCTGTGCCTTTTATATATAGTTGTTCACAATGGTTTGTAACTGCTTTAGTTAGTTTTCACAGGAATTGTTTACTAGTGTTACCTAAGTATTCCTTATATTGGTGTAAGCATCTGATACACTGGTGGAAATTGTTTTACAAGTGTGTGCATAAATGGAGAACTTTAACAGTAAGGGTGCTAGTATATAAGGCCCCAGCAAACATTAGGCAGCTCTGTCTCCATAGTCAGAGTCCGGCTTAAACCCAGGCTCACTGACTTCTTAAAGTACCAAAGCAAGAACTAGGCAATCAGCAACCCCCCTAACTTCTGAGTAATTATCGACCGCACCTCTCACTTTGTGTTGCTCAGAACCTATCATATGTAATCACCTTGTTCTCCTACTGAAAGAGCCATAATCCTCTTCTTATTAATTAACCCCCCCCAAGTAAAGCGGTATCAGCTTCTCAAGCATATACAGCACCTTCAATGTAACATCACCTTCTTACAAGAGACTCATCTCCTTACAAATTGAGGGCAATTTGTTTTGTAGGCAATTTGTCAAACAAGTTTTCCCTACTGTGGAAAGTACAAATAGTAGTAGTGTGGCTATTCTTATCTCTAAGAATGTTAATTTTACCTGTACATAATATTTGGGGGATCCCCACAGTAGATATATAGTTGTTAAAGGTTTATTAGAATGTACCAAAGTATTACTTGGTTGTGTATATGGTTCTAATGTGGACTCTCCAACCTTTTCTACAGACCTGTCTTCACTTTTAGTCCCATTCCTCTCCCTCCCTATGATTATAGGAGGAGATTGGAATCTCTCCATTATCCAGGACCTGGATAGGACAGACAGACCATAGGCTGGCTTGTCTCCCACCCAGCGTTCTGTCCGATAAATGTCCGACTCATTGGGTCTTTGCAACCCTTGGCATATACTGCATCCATGGGCTATGGAATTTACCTTTCATTCCACAGCACATGGGTCTTCCTCCCATATTGATTACTTTCTTATAAGTTGGATGTAGCTGGGAGGGGTGTTGGGTTGTGAGATTGCCTTCGGGGTGCTGTCCGACCACTCCATTGTCTAGCTTACCATCTCCCTGTTGCCTTATTTTCAGAAGAAAACCTACTGGAAGCTGATCAATCAACTTCAAAAGGACGAATATGTTATCGTGCATATTAAGGAAAAGATAAAGGTGTTCACTTTCCATAACACTGGATCTACTGGAAAAGTGGATATGGGATGGTGTGCCTTGAAATGTTTCCTCTGGGGAGAGTTTATTCATCTGGCTTCCTAGCGTAAACTGCAGAGAGATGGAAAGATGGCAGCTTTGTTAAGCTGTATTTGGGAACTGGAAAAATTTCAGAACCCTAACACTACAAATAATTTAGAACTCCGGCCACTTAGGAATCAATACACTGAGCTTTAACTAGAACAGGTGTTATACACAATTTTTAAAACTCATGCTAAGTATATTGATCACGGGGAGAAGGCAGGTCACCTCCTAGCTCTGCATCTCCGTAAGCAGGAGGCATCTTAGATTATATCTGCTATCCAATTGTCTGATGACAGCACCATCAAAATGATCCCTAAAAACATTGCTTTTGAATTTGAGCATTATTACAGGGATCTTTATGGTCCTACGTCCACTCCCCCTTCCCCCTCTGATATCACCCAATATTTGGCATCTATTCTGCTTTCTACTCTAACCGGCATCCAACAATCCCTTCTGTCAGCCCTCTTAACTGAAGCTGAAATATTGTCAGCCTTTCAAGCCTTGCAACTGGATAAAGCTCCAGGTCAAGGCAGTTTTACCCTGAATAGGCTTTTTGTGGTGGACCTTGCCCCTTGGTAACATCAACTTTTTCTGTACTTATATCAGGCCGGCATTTCTGACTGCCCCCTCTTAGAAGCCCTGATTGTCCTGCTTCCCAAGCCTGACAAGGCCCTTGATACAGTCACTAGTTACTGATCTATTTCCTTACTCAACTATGACATTAAAATATTAGCCAAAATCCTAGCTTTTAGGGTTAATCAAGTCTGGGCCTGCCTCATATGTAACAAGCAGGTGGGTTTCATGCCCTCTCACTCATCGATGGACCACCTTCGAAAGCTCAATCATATCATTTCTGCATCCAGGGATTGGCTTACCTCAGTGGTTTTGGTTTCCCTGGACACAGAAAAGGCCTTTGACAGAGTTAATTGGAATTTTTTGTTCACCACCTTGGAGTGCTTTGGTTTTCCCCTGTGTTTTCTTCACTAGGTTAGAATCTTATATTCTTTTCTGACTGCCCGAATATATTGTAATGGGGTCTTTTCCTCCACCTTTCCCCTTTTTTTTCTGGTACTAGACAAGGGTGCCCTCTGTCTTCCCCATTACTTAACCTTTACTTGGAACCTCTTTTAGTGATACTCCATGCCAATCTGGCTCTTACAGGGGTGCAGGTTAGTTTGTGGGAGTTAAAGTTCTTTGCTTATGTGGACAGCACTTTATTACATCTCTCATATCCTAAATCTGCCATTCCTCCTGCCTTAGCCATCATCCAAGAATTTGGTGCCCTGTTGAATTATAGACTCAATTTAGATAAGACTTCTGTTATGCCATTAACTTCCACTATTCTCAAATCAGATATCTTTACCCTCGGCCTGTCTTGGTCCCCTAAACAGATTGAGTATTTAGGTATATATCTTTCAAAAAGTTCATCTCAACACCAAAAACTGAACCTTGACAATTTGTTTTCTGCCCTACAGCAAGACTTGCACCATTGGAAATCCTTACCATTGACTCTTTGGGGTAGGATTAATATTGTCAAAATGAATATTCAACCACATATTTTCTACCCCATTAACATGCTCAATATCTGACTTTCCTATTCCTGGTTTAAAAAATTACACAGTTTAATCTCAGAATTTGTTTGGCTGGGCAAGACTCCCAGGCATGCTTACAACAAGTTAGCAGCCCCTAAAGAGTTTGGTGGCCTTTTATTTTCTCACTTTATTGTGTATTACTTGGCAAGTCACACTTCTAAATGTCTAAGGTGGTGCTGTCCACAGCCTGAGGTTGGTTCTCCTGGTTGTATTCCCATCTGGTTGGCTTTAGAACAAGAACAGATAGCCAAAGCAGGCCTGTCCCCATGGGCCCTTTTGTTTACTGCTCCACATGACCTACCTACTAGTCTTTATAATCCTTTAATTGGTTTGCCTGTCTGGGTTCATTCAGAGCTTTGAACATTTTTGAAATACAAACAGGTGCGGGACACTTCCCAACCTGTGTTCTGAAATGTTAACTTTAAAATTGGAGGGAAGGTCCTTATGCCCACATGGCTGCCACAACTTGCAGATGTCAGGGTGTGCGACTTACTCCAAAATGGTATGTTGTTATCCTCTAGAGAAATTTTAGGGCTTTATCAACTAGATAACAAGTTAGCATTTAAGGTCTATCAGCTTCATCATGTGCTCCTGCATAGATCTGGGACTACCTTTGGGAATGTAAACTTTTCAGAGTTTCTGTAAACATTGATGGGCCTAATTTTATAACTGCATGCAGTTTCCACATTGTACTCTGTTTTATTCTCCAGGATTTTTCTGGAGCTAGAAAGAATTTCTCCATACTGGAACATTCAACCCCCACAATATGTTTTCAATTGGTGTAAGATCTGGAGATGCCTGTATATTACATCTCAAGATAAGTTATTGCTCACCCAGTTCCATATCTTGAATAACTTATATTTTACCCCCTCTAAATTAATGAAGATCGGCAGATTTCAATCCCCTTCATGTACATGGTGTGGGCAAGCTGAGGGGATGCTTTTTCATATTTCTGGGAGTGTTCTAAAGTGGCCCCTTTGTGTACCTAAATTAGTACTAAAGCCAATCACCTATTGGGGATTGACCGGTATTTCACTCTTGATCTTTGCTTATTTGGGGATTATAGTACCATAGAGGTGAAAGAGCGTGGATATTTCATGGTCCTAATCTCCCTGTTGGTTAAAAAGCTGGTACTCCAACATTGGCTTGATACTACCTTCCTGTCATACCATGAATGATTGCAGGAACTCTTATTTAATATCCAAGTGGAATGGATGATTGCAAATTAGAGTAACTGGCTCTCATTCTTCAACAAGAAATGGAGTACATTGCACACCCTGTACACGGTGTAAGTGGTATTTAGCATGCTCTATGTTAGTACTAATACCTGTTACCCATAGTAGCCTAGTCTGGTTATCATCATGAGTGAATGCTCTCTCCCTTACCCTCTTTCAGTTGTGCCACTCTGCCTGGGGAGTAAGGAGTGGGAAGGGGTGGGAGGAGACATGGTGTGTGTATTGTCTCTTCTTGTAATTGTTGTATTGTAATGTTTACCTGTTTGTATCACATATCTTCAATAAAGTATATTAAATTTAAAAAAATCTCTCCCCAATAATGGCTGACCAAATTTGTCACACATGGAATGTTCAGGAACTGAATATGCCAATAAAGAGGAAAAAAATATTAACGTATCTGAGAAAAAATAAAACCTTGCTGGCTTTCTTGCAGGGATATGTAAATATTTTTCTATTACTAGTTGGATTTCTCGAGGTGAGACTCCCACCTGAGGGTCTATTTTGTCCACTTGATCAGGATCTTGAGTTGGGGTGCTCCCCCCCCATTTTTATGAGGGCTGGCCACTACAGAGTGAAGATCTATCGCTTCCCCATCCCTCATCCCCCCTTCCTCCCCTTTTTTTTTCTCCCCCTCCCTCCTGCAGTCTGTGCTGCATTGGATTCTCCATCATAGGAGTGTGTCAGTTCTTGTATTTACGTTGGAGACACGAAGGGTGTTTTTTTTTTCCAGCCCCTCCCGGAAGTTTTTGCCGCTAGGAAACATATAGAGGGCACAGGCAGGTGACTCTCCAGGTGTCTGGGGAGCCTTCCAGCCTTCTCACTCTCAGTGGATTGTTGTTCCCTCAAGGGGGTGTAAGCTATTTCCCCAGTACCCCACACTGGAGCGCCCACCAAGCTGACTAATGTCAGCACGGATGGACGCTTTGGCTGGTAAGCCAAGTTCAAGCAACGACTTGGTGTCATTGCGCTCCCGTATGGGAGGCACGTCCTGCATTCTTAGTGCGGGACATGCAAGATCTTTAGACTTATCAGGTGTTATGGTGGTTGTGTTACTCATTTTTTCTGCTTCTTTTCTACTCTTTCTCTTTTCTCTGCCTTTACTTATTCTGGTGAGACTGCCTTTATGTACTAATAGGTGTCACGATTATACAGTTGGATGAAGGGTGTATAATAAGTTGTCGAAGTTTTCTTGGATGGATAATATGGGTGATTTGACAATTTGTTCACTTAATGTTAAGGGTATTAATAATGTTGTCAAGCGAGCTAAAATATTAGCTGAATTTAAAAGGGAAAAGTGTGATATTGCCTGTTTACAGGAGACTAGGCTGACCCTGGGAGAGCACATGAAATTGCACAGGGATTGGGTGAATATGGTATGCTCTGACGACCACCCACAATCTAAAAAGGGGGGAGTAGCCATTTTATTTCATAGGGGCCTCCCTCTGGCAATTATAAGGGTCAAACTATATACCTGATTGGAGTTTACGCCTCTACCCCACCCTCTGGAGAGTTTTTTCGCTCCCTTTTTAACTCGGTAGCCAGTTTACTACCTGGACAAGTCATTTTAATGGGGGATTGGAATTGGGTGAAGGATGTCAGTTTGGACAGAAGCTCTGCCAAAATTCCAAATTCAAGGTCCTGCTCCCGGTTACTTCGTAATTTGCTGGCGGAAGCAGGACTAATTGACCCTTGGAGGCAGTTTAATCCCTCTGTGAAAAATTTCACGTTTTTCTCTCCAGCTTCCAAGATGTATTCAGGCTAGACAGATTTTACACACATAGAAATGCTTTGCACTCATTTAGGGATATCTCTATCCTCCCGATCACGATTTCTGACCTTGCTATGATTAAGGCACAACTTCAATGGGGCTCAACAAAGGGGGGCGGTCTTTGGAGGTTCGATCCGAGGCTTCTCAATGATAAACAGTACATAGAATCTACCAAAAAAGTCATTCAGTGTTACCTAAAAGAGAATACAGAGGAGCTTTCTAAACCCAAGTACTTATGGGATGCCCTAAAGGCGGTGGTGAGAGGACATACGATAGCATTTTCTTCTCATAAGCATAAACTGTATCAAGCCCATATACGGGAAGTCCTCGCCGTAATTGCTGATTTGGAAGCATCACATAAACATACGGGGTCTAACTCCACACTCAAAAAGTTAAGAGAAGCCAGGGATTCCTACAACTCTTTATTACACAGGTGGTTAGAAAACTCCCTTAGATACACCGGGGAACGTTATTATGAGAGGGGAGAGAGGGCAGGCAAACTGCTCACCTTAAGGCTCCGCAAGCAGGCTGCTGATAGGTATGTGGCTAAGGTCAGTTCAGATCCACCTAACCTTCTGTATAAGACCCTTCTGGGGGAAATTGCACAAGAATTTGCTGAATTTTATAGACAACTTTACCTGAAGGAAGAGACACATGAGCATGGGGAAAGAATTTTGAATTTTTTACAGGGGCTGGAGCTGCCTGCCTTATCAGAGTTTCAGAAGGACTCCCTAGAGGCTCCCATTACTGAGGAAGAGGTGAGGGCAGCTATTAAGACTCTTAGCTCTGGCAAGGCTCCCTGCCTGATGGGTTCACCTCAGAATTCTACAAAGGCTTTACGGACATTTTAACCCCGCTTCTTACCAGAGTTTGTAATGTGGCGCAAGAGCCGGGGCCTTGCCAGATATGTGGGGAGAGGCCCTTATTTCAGTATTACCCAAGCCTGGGAAAGACCATGCTTCCTGTACTGGGTACCGACCTATCTCATTGCTCAACCAAGATGCTAAAATCTTTGCAGAGATTATTAGTGAACGGCTACAGAAAGTGGTCCCTGTCTTGGTTTACCCAGACCAAACTGGTTTTATACCTGGGAGACACATTCAAGACAACATTAGACTATTATTAAATGTTATTTCCTCAGCCCAGCTCCCTATAGATTCCCCACTTTCAGCCATACTAGCTTTAGATGCTGAAAAAGCATTTGACTGTTTAAATTGGCAATACCTGGATTTGGTCTTGGGGGGCTTTGGGTTTGGCAAGAAATTTCGAGCATGGATATCTAATTTATACTCCAGGCCCAGAGCTAGGGTCCAGGTGAATGGGACGATTTCCACTTAATTCAGGATCGAGCGAGGCACCAGGCAGGGCTGCCCTCTCTCCCCCCTTTTATTTGCCCTGAGTTTGGAACCTTTGGCCGCGTATATTCGGCAATCAGATTTTTTCAAAGGTCTTCAGGTTAGGGGTGTGGAGGTCAAGATCTCGTTATACGCAGATGACACATTGTTATACATATCTGATCCTGTAAACGCAGTTCCCAGAATTCTCAATTTTCTTACTGAATTCGGAGCCCTCTCCGGCTATAAGGTTAATCCAGATAAATCTGAATTATTCCCCTTGGGGGGTGTCCTGGGCCGGCCTTTACCAGGGGTGCAGCAAATTAAATGGTGTAAGTCAGGGTTTAGATATTTAGGGGTATGGATTCCTAGGGATCTCAATGCCCTATATTCCACAAATCATTTAAGAGTGCTTCAGGAGATTAGGGAGGACTATAACAGATGGTGAGAGCTTCCCCTTTCCATTTCAGGTAGGGGTGAATCTATCTGCATGAATATTCTCCCTCTCCTGCTGTTTATATTGGGTGCCATTCCATTTAGGCCCCCGAGGATTTTTTGGCATGACTTGAGGTACACCTTCTCTAAATTTCTCTGGTCTGGGAGGAGAACCCAGGTGAGATGGAAGACTATGGTGGCCCCTAAAGAAAGGGGGGGGCTTTGGGGTACCAGATATCCAGAATTATTTCTGGGCTTCCCAGTTGCAGTCCTTGGTGATTATGGCCCAGGAACCCCCACCAAAATTGGTTCAGATTGAGGAGGCTGATTTTCCATTGGGAAAGGTTTCAGACTTAATTTTCTTGGATATCCCCAAGTTGCGGTGGCTTGATTTTAGAAATCCCTTTACTATTGTGATTCCCCAGGTTTGGAGGGATATGAATTCTAAATTAGGTATTACCTTAAAGCTTAACCAATGCACAACAATATTGAGCTGCTCTGATTTTGGTCCACTTAAGTGGGATATGGGTTTTCAACGGTGGTCGAGAGCTGGCTTGATTAATTTGAGCCAGCTTTTTGATCAAAACCTAGTAAAATCATTTCAGCAGTTAAAGGTCGAATTTAATCTCCAACACATGGACTTTTTCTGTTATCTTCAGCTAAGACATTTTGTCCAATTAAATGAAAAGAAGATTGAGTTGGGTACAGAGTCTTCAAACAACCCAATGCAATCTACTCTATCCTCCCTGATTAGGTCTCCATATCAAAAACAACTGATTTCTAAATTAGTTCAAGGGATGCACTATGCAGAGAGGGACTCCTTAATTTGTACTAAAGATACGTGGCATAGAGACCTTGGTGTGTGCCTGTCAGAATCTGACTGGACGCTCATTTGGAAGGCCATTCAAACCACTATATCATCCATCTTTTGGTGGGAATTTTGGTGGAAATTAGTTGTCAGATTTTTTAGAGTCCCTGTGGTGACAAAACATTGTGGGTTACATCACTCTGACCTTTGCTGGAGAAATTGTCAGTCGGTTGGTACTTATTTCCACATATACTGGGAATGTAAAGTCATACAGGAGTATTGAAGGGAAGTATAGGGCACTTTTGAAAAGATTTTCGAGTCAGCACTGACAGAGTCCCCTCAATACTGGCTACTGGGTTTACCCCCCCCTCCTCTTCTGGCCTCTAGATCTTCCCATCTTTTGATTGGAATCCTGGTGGCAGCAGATCATAAGGCCATTAATTTGTTATGGCTTACATCAGATAAGCCCTCCATCTCCTCTTGGTATAGTATCTGCACCAGGATTCTGGAAATGAAATATCTGACTGCCAAGCTGAGGTTATCTTTAGATAAATTTAAGGAAAGATGGTTTCCTTTCATGCATTTCATGGCCTCCCGGGAGAGAAAACCAGTATTAGAATTATTGGCCAGATATGCTTGAGAGGATTCTCTTGGCTCAGTTTGGATATGCGGACTGGTGAGCGGAACCAGGAGATCCTCTCACTTCTGTGACTCAACTCAGTCATGTTATTAATTTTTGGTCATGGTCTCCTCTACAAGGCGGCGCTTATTAAATAAATGCAGTACCAGGACATCTGTGCTTGTCTAGGCTTTCAGCAATTACAGAGATTATATTTTTATTTGTTAGAGACAATAAAATACTGTATGCACTTATAATGTTCAACTGTTTTGTTACCCTGTTGTCTTTTTCTCCTGTTCTATTTTTCTTTTCTTTTCGTAAGGTCTGTAGGCACTCTACCCCATGTTTATCTTTTTCCTCCTTTTCTTTCTTCCCTCTGTCTTGCTTTCCCATTTTCCTCTTTTCTTCTCTCTTCTCTTCTGCCTTTGAATCTATTATGGTGTAAGTGAGCAGGAATGGACTGTATATTTGTCTGTTAATGTATGTATCTATTTGGGAAAAAAGTTCTCCAATAAATTTCAATTAAAAAAAAAAAACGTTTCCAGCTTGTATCTTTCATTTTAAGTTTGGAAAGGAGGTCCTTTTTTAACCATCTTGTTTGTTGTCCTTTCACTCTATGTGTAGAGTAAGGGGTATGGATATCCTGGAGTGTCAGGAATTCATGAAGGAAGAAGTCTAGGGCTGACTGGGCATCATTAGCCCTGTATAGTTTGTTCCAATCAATTTGAGAGACATCACTTAGAAAGTGTACTGGATCAAAACTTGAAACATTCCTAAAGTTGATATACTTTGGAGGCAGGGTAAGGTTTGTAGGGCCCGGAGACCATAGACAGAAAATAAGGGAATGGTCAGTGAGTGTATCAGCAAGTATGCCAGCAGTATGTATGTATTCAGGCTGACTAGTTAGGGCCCAATCAATTAGGGTGCTAGAGTTTGTGTTCATAGCTGTCCTGGTGGGTTCAGTAATTAGCTGATGTAGCTTATGTTGCATGATTTGGGATTGAAAGTTGGTTTGGCAGTTTCCCAGCCAGTTTAAGTTAATAACACCCATAATAATCACTTAATTTGACCCAGCCAACAGTGATGTTTGTTCAAGTAGCTCCACGAGACCAGTGAGGCCACTGCTAGGGGGGGTTATAGGCACATACAATATGCAGTCTTTTTGTACCTAAGGTAAGTATCACATATAGTGACTCACAGTGGGGGAGGTCAGGCGTAGGGAGGACAGAGAGATTTAAATTCTCTTTATAATAGATAGCAACACCACCTCCCTTTTTGGGAGAGTTTATATCTATCCTGATAAGGTTGTAAGTGGCTAATAGGCAGGAGGAGTCAGTAACTGTGGGTTTCAACCAAGTCTCTGATAGGAAGAGTAGGTCTGGCTTGTGCAGAGTAACCCATGCCTCAAGTTCCACCTGGTTTCGAAGTAGGCTCCTGATGTTGTGATGAGCTATGCGTAGTCCTTTCAAGCCATGATCCAAAAAGTCAACATGGGAGTAAGGGAAGCTAGGACCAAGATTGGTCTCAACATCTCCAGAGAGTAGCAGGGCGATGAGGATGAGAAACCATAGTTTCCAGTGCACAAAAGATATATAATGTAGTGGACCATAACAGTGTGTCAGAGAACCCTCTGAGGCAATGTAGATGAGACCCCTATGGAGAAGGAGAGGGGTGGGATCCAGCATTATTACATCCAAAACAAGGAGGCTGGAGAAGTAGAAGTCACTTTGCGAAGCATGACGATCCCATGTGTTATTGTGGAGGTTAATGGTAGTCCCAGAGTGGGAACTGAGCAGGAGGAGTGTGATAAGTAGATAGGGAAGGGTAGTGGAGGTCATGGTAATGCATTAGGTCACAGTGGGGACCAGAACAGTAAACGGAAGGAAGGTTTAGATGAGGATGTTCACAAGGAGTGAGAGTGTGAAAATGTCTGTAAGGCTTACAGTAAGAAACCCGCGCACTGCCAGAGTGGGTCACAGTTATGAGTATTTGTTATAATTTGAACGGTAGATGGTAGAGGTGCCAGAGGTTTGAAAAGTACAGAGACACAAGCCTGTGGTGGCACAGTAATAAAGTTGGTTTGAGAGATAAAAAATAAGAGGTATGCAAGGTACAAATGGGGACAACATTTGGAAAAGTTGCACAGTGCTGCCTCAAGTGGTTAAAGGCTATAAACTGCAAGTGGAGAAGTGAGCTGATTGGTTCTGCACTCACACTCGGCCCTATATAAGGGAGAGCTGACTAAGGGTGGTGGTGGGGGTGGTGGGGAGCTGACGCACTGCATTGCTGAGGGCCGCCTCTTCTCTGAAATGCAGCAACAGCAGCAGCTGGTGGCCGAGTTAGTTTGTGGTGTTGCACCACCATCTGTACTTGAGGGGATCTCTGAGAAGCTGGAGGGAAGGCTTCAGGAGCCTGGCCCTCGTGACCATCCATGCGCTGGTGGTGGGGGTTCCATTCCCATTCCTGTGTCAAGAATCTGTGAGAAAGAGAGGAGAGAGGATCAATCATAGCAGGTAAGGGCCTTTGTTAGCCTGAAGAGGAGGGGGTGAAAGAAAGGGGAGGGTAACGAATTGGAGCAGTTTGGACTGAAGTTTTACAATTAAATAAATGTGAGATCTATCTAGCAAAATGTTCAGCCTGAATCTCAAACTACTGTATGAAACACTCTTAAGGTACCCTGCTGTTTCAGCTTAAAATCAGATTGCAGATTGCAAAAGGCAAACTTTGTTAATTAAATGGAGTTAAAGTAACCGCAAGTTGCTGGTTTTAGAACTTAAAATTGGATTGCAGAGTGCAAAAGGCAGACTTTGTAATTAAATTGAGTTAAAGTAGCCGCATGTTGCTGGGTTCAGCCTAGAGGGTTAGAGCATCGTAGTAGTTTTGGGCTGAGAGTCACAAATAATTAAATGTAAAGCCTTGTCTAGATTAAATAGCCTGACTCTTACTTCGACAGGTTTTGAATGCAAGTTCCTGTCTGAGTCCCTCTAAGGCACCCTGCTGATCAGTTTAATTAAAGTAGGGAAAATGTCACCAGCTAAACAGTTTTTAAAAAAATCCCTTAGGCATGCATTTCTATAGGCACACTATCGAATTCAAGTATTGTTATGTGGGAGACTAACCCCACACATACGCTGAGAAAAAACAAGTTATTACAGGAGTCCAAGGATTCAAATGAAAAAAGACGCCAAATGCCTCCTCTGCTCTGAAATGCAACAGCAGCAACAGCAGCTGGTGGCCGAGGTTGTTTGTGGCATTGCACCACCATCCGTACCTGAGGGGATCTCTGAGAAGCTGGAGGGAGGGCTTCAGGAGCCTGGCCCTCACAACTGTCTGCCCACTGGTGGGGGGGTCCATTACTGTTCCCGTGCCAAGAATCTGAGGGGATCTCTGAGAAGCTGGGGGGAAGGCTTCAGGAGCCTGGCCCTCATGACCATCCGCCAGCTGGTGGGGGGGTCCGTTACCATTCCTGTGCCATGAATCTGTGATTCTAGAGTCTAATTGATTTAGAACCAAATATTATATTCCTGGCACAGGAACCCAGCTGTCCTTCTTGCTGCAGGGTTTTGAGTTTGAATGTCTGCTGGAGATGTCACTCTTAGTTAGGAGATTTACTTCATGTCCAGTGGTTTTGTCCCAAGTTACAACAGCTGTGGGATCAAGTATGCCTAATGGGCTCCAAAGTACTCCACAAACCCATCCCTCACTTATCTCAGTTGTTGATTCTGGGTATGAAATCCACTGCACCCCACCAAACTGGCTCTGAGCATAGATGGTTGGCTTTACTATCCATGCAGGCCAAATGCCTTATTTTTTGTAAATGTAGGTCACCTGTGATCCTCACAACTCAAGAACTGATATCTTCACTTTTACAAATAGCCTTTCACATCTGGTGAGTAACACTATAACTGCTTATGTTGACTTTTGGGGTTCATTCCTAACCTACGCTACTCCGAACACTGGAATAGGCTGAGCTACGTCACGTAGAGTAGCTCAGGTTACACATTTTTGTTATTAATTAATGTAGCAATGGATCATAACTGTACAGTGATAATCCTGCTTTTCTCTGTGTGTAAATAGTTGTTTGAGTTTGAGCATTTTTTGGTATAGTGGTTAGCACAGCATAGCTGCCTTCCAAGCAGTCGATCTGGGTTCAATTCCTGGCCAATGCAGGAGGTAATGTTATATGTGTGGGAGGCAGTATAGCATAGTGGGTAAGGGCACTGATCTGCAAACCTGGAGTCCTGTTTTTGAATCCTATCAGCCCCTTCTTGTGTAATGTGTGACCCTGAGCAAGTCACTTAACTTCCCTGTACTCCCCAGTTGCACCTGGAAACAAGCTCCGGTTTAGTGTGCCTTTCCTGGTTAAACAATACCCCCCCCCCCATACTAGAATAGCTGTTTCTTTGTGGATATTTATTCTGTTACAGGGTGTAGGATGCCTTGACAGATTTCCCACCCTAAATGGTACCATCAGACACTTGGAGTGAGTTTTTTATTTTTCATACCTGTGTTTTCTTAAGTACTGTACTTTTCAACTTTCCACTGGATATATATGGGATATGCGGGGGTTGACTGTGTGATAACTCTTTTATCTGCTACAGTTGCTAGTGACCTCAAGTAACTTCACGAGTGGTGAAGCCATGAGTGATGGTTATGAGAGGTCACTGGCAACTGTATTGCATAAATGAGTTATCACACAGTCAACCCCCGCATATTCCATTTATGCAACAGGCTTTTTGGGGGGTTTATATCCATTTTCATGAAAACTGAGATTTTCACCATTAGTGCAGATTGCACGGACTTTGCGCGACTTAGCGCGGACTTTGCGCGATTCGAGCAATTTGCGCAATGTAATAGATAGGACTTTGCCCGACTTTGCACGCAGTTACTGTCTGGATAAATAAATTTATTACCATAGTAGCATAGATAAATGGTTTTATTCTACAGTTTTTATTCTGACGCCTGTTGCATAAATTATGGTACAACAATGCATGCACCTTACCCTGTCTGTGTTATTGTTATACTTTGAATTACTCAATGAAAAGTTTAACTATATAAAAATCAAGTTCCTACCTTCTAAAAAATTCGATTTGTAGGCCTCTGAGTTGCCATTAATGCTACCGTCTGATGAAAACATCTCTCACAGCTTTGCACTTGGTTGATGGTGCCATTCATTAGTCATTGCCCCCCGCCCCCACCACCCATACAGAGTAATGGTTAAACAAGCATTTGTCAATGCCAAATGTTTGCTTGCTGGCATTGGCTTTGGTAGTGTAGGAGTTAGAGAGCTGCATAATACGAATAGCACTGAAGTACTGAACTGAAGCCAACCCTGTCACCACTCTGCAGAGACTGACAGGCATTGGGGTGTGCCTTTGGGTTGTCAGGCACAATGGACACGCCATTTCACCGCACCCTACCCTGCAGACTCCAACAAGTGTTACAGTGTGCCTTGGGGTCTTTGGCCCTTATGCTCACCCCATTCCATCAGGAAATATGGTGAGATGGGTGCTGTATAGGAGAATGGGGTGAACCTTGGGGCCGAAGAGTCCAAGGCACACCTTGATGCCTCTCACTGGCTGCAGGGTGTGGAATGGTATGAGCATTACAGGCGAGAATACCAAGTCACACCCCTGATGTCTGTCATTCTCTACAGGGTGGGGCGTTATGGTCGGAAACCCTAACGTCTTAGGCATTCGTTGGCATTTTCACTCCAAATTTTCAAAATGGGTCTTTTATGACCCCCACCTTATGAACAGTGGCAATATCAGTTTGTTAGCTGAAAGCTGATTTTGCACAGCGACTACGCCATTTGGCACCACAGTTGCGAAAACACATTTCAGCTATGGTGAGAAAAATGACAGCTGTACTGTTCATAAGGAAGTGTGGAAAAATGCCAGTGGTGAAAATCTGGACTGCAAATATTAGAAATCCATGAACTTACAAGGGTGCATGGAAACTGTGCAATGGTTGCTAGTAACACAGTCATTTTATGGACTTTTTCCACCAAATTTTTAACATAGCCATTGTAACATATCTGCTCACGAACAGTGTCAATGTGATTTTCTTAATCTGTTCCGAACATTGATTTCGCACACCGACTGCGCCATTGTGTGCTACATGCACGGAAACATGTTTTGGGTGAGATGTGAAAAAGACAGCTGTACTACTCATAAGGAGGTGTGGTAAAATGGCAATGTTGAAAATCTGGAGTGAAAATCATGAAAATTCACGAACTTATGAGCGTGTGTAGGAACAGCACAACGAATGCTCATAAAACAGTCATTTTGGGGAATTTTTTCACCAAATTTTTAACATAGCCATTTTAACACTTCTGCTCATGAACAGTGTCACTGTGATTTTCTTAATCTGTCCCAAACATTGATTTAGCACACAGACTGCGCCATTGTGCGCTACATGCATGGAAACACATTTTGGGCAAAAAGTGAAAAATGACAGCCATACTGCTCATAAGGAGGCGTGCTAAAATAGCAATTTTGAAAATCTGGAATGAAAATATTGAAAATTTATGAACTTACGAGCGTGCATAAGAACAGTGCAACGCATGCTCTTAAAACAGTCATTTTGAGGAATTGTTTCACCAAATTTTCAACATATGGTTTTTGGGGGCCTACCTCATGAACTGTGACACTGTCATTTTGTAAATCAGTCCCGAAAGGTAGTTCCACGCAGTAACTGCGAAATCACCTTTCAGTACCAATTAACAAAATGACAGTGACAGAATTCATGACGTGGGGTCCCAAAAACCCCATGTTGAAGAGTTGGTGAAAAAATTCCCCAAAATGCCTGAGAAACATAGAAACATAGAACATAGAATTTGAATGCAGATAAGGACCGCTTGGCCCACCTAGTCTGCCCATTTTCCTACCTAACAGATAAGCTGCAGATCCTAGTTAACCAACAGCTTACTTCTCTTACCCGCCCCTAGGACTGCCTTATGCCTGTCCCATGCATTCTTGAAGTTCCCCACTGTTCTTGACTCCACGACCTCCTCAGGGAGGCTGTTCCATGCATCCACAACCCTCTCAATGAAAAAATACTTCCTCACATTACCCCTGAGCCGTCCCCCCTCTATCTTCAAATTGTGCCCCCTTGTTCTTGCACATCTCTTTTTCTGGAATATGCTACCCTCTTGGACTTTGTTAATTCCCTTGAGGTACTTGAAAGTTTCTATCATGTCCCCTCTCTCCCTTCTTTCCTCAAGAGTATACATATTAAGCTCCTTTAGTCTTTCTTCATATGTCTTCTGGTGCAGACCCTGCACCATTTTTGGTTGCCCTCCTCTGGACAGCCTCCACTCTGTCTATGTCTTTGTGGAGATGGGGTCTCCAGAACTGCACACAGTACTCCAGATGGGGTCTCACCAACTGTCTGTACAGAGGGATAACAACTTCCTGTTTTCTACTATTGATGCCTCTTCCTATGCATCCCAGTATCCCCCCAGCCTTCCTTACTGCCTTCTTACATTGCTTGCCCACCTTTAGATCATCTGATATAATTACCTCCAGGTCCCTTTCTATTTTTACTGTTGTCAGTATCTCACCCCCCATCGTGTACGCTTCTCCTGGGTTTTTGTTTCCCATGTGCATTACCTTGCACTTATTTGCATTGAATCTGAGCTGCCATACATTTGACCATTCCTCCAACCTTGCCAATTCCCTTCTCATCCTTTCCACTCCATCTTGTGTATCAACTCTGTTGCAGATCTTTGTGTCATCTGCAAAGAGACATACTTTTCCTTCTAGTTCCTCTGCAATGTCACTTATAAAGACATTAAAAAGGACCGGGTCCCAGTACTGAACCCTGAGGTAGCCCGCTAGTAACCCTCCTTTCTCCACTGTGTACTCCATTTACTACTACGCTTTGCGTCCTGTTGTCTAGCCAATTTTTTATCCAGGCTACCACCTTGGGACCCATTCCAAGGCTGGCTATCTTGTGTATTAATCTTTTTGTGTGGAACTGTATCAAATGCCTTGCTAAAATCTAGGTAGGCCATGTCCACAGCACCTCCCTGGTCTACTACTTTGGTCACCCAGGCAAAGAAATCTATTAGATTAATCTGACACGACCTTCCCATCATGAATCCATTCTGCCTTGGGTCCTGTGCCCCACTGGCCTCTAGGTACTCAACAATTCTTTCCTTCAGAAGTGATTCCATCATTTTCCCTACCACTGAGGTCAAACTAACTGGTCTGTAGTTTTCTGCCTCTGTCCTGCTCCCACTTTTGTGAAGAGGAATCACATCTGCCCTCCTCCAGTCCTTGGGTACCACCCCATCCTCCCATGATTTGTTAAAGAGAGTTGTCAGCAATGTCACTAGTTCTACCCTTAGTTCTTTTAGAATTCTTGGGTGAATCCCATCAGGCCCCATTGCTTTGTCCACCTTCAATTTTATTAATTCTTTCAGAACCCTTTCTTCTGTAAATGGACTGGTATTGACCCCCGTCTTCAGAGTGTTTCTCTTGTTTGGTTTAGGTAACTTCCTCCTCTTCCTTTGTGAATACTGAGCAGAAATATTCATTCAGTATCCCTGCTTTTTCACTGTCACCCTCTACCCACATTCCCTTCCCTTTATTAAGCTTCAGTATCCCTCCTTTGGTCTTTCTTCACTCCCTAATGTACCTATAAAAGGTCTTATCCCCCTTCTTAACAGAATTGGCTATCCTTTCCTCGGTTTGGGCCTTTGCTATTCTGACTGCCTTCCCAGCCTCTTTCTGCTTTAACTGATAAAGTTCTCTGTCCTGCTCCTTCTGTGTTTCCTTATATTTCCTGAATGCTGTCCTTTTCTCCTTAACATTCCCTGCCACCTCTTTTGTGAACCATAGCGGTTTTTTCCTTCATTGTGTTTTATTGATTTTTTTTTTTACACAAAGGCTTGTTGCCTCTGTGATGGCTGTTTTGATCACTCCCCATTGTTCCTCCACCCCTGAGATATGCATCAAAGTTGAAAAAACCCTATTTATTACATTATACAGTTTACCAGCATTTCCTCAGTTCGCGGTCGGCTTTGAAGAGTGCAGCCTTGTTCCCAGTCCACCAAGATCATCGCGCCGGACTCCAGAGCTAAGTATGGGGTGAGGGGGGGTGTGGGGAGTCAGGATGTGTGCAGAGGGTGGGCGAGGGTGGGGGTCCCCCCCTGCCATGCTGGGGTGGTCAGTCAGGACAGTCAGCGAGGGAAGGTTTTTTCTTTCAGGTTTCCTTTTTTTTTCTTGGACAACGCGGGACTTGTGCCATGCTGGGGTGGGCTCCCAGTGTGGCAGCTGGAAGGCTGTTTGGGGTGGTGGCAGTGGAGCTGATGGAGGATTGGGCACCCCCATTGGCCATACAGTGTGTGGGGGGAGTGCATTAGCACGCAATATGCATGCGTGTGTGTGTGGGGGGGACTGCATGTGCAGGCAGTAGCTTCTCGCTGCTCACTGAAGCGGAGCTCTGCCTTTAAACTGTACGGCACTACATTTTCAACTGCTGTCATAGACTGCTACAACATTCATTGGTGAACTGTGGCCCTGTCTGCAAACACACTGGCTGCATTGGGAGACGGGTGCTACACCTACAAAAACTCGGATGATGGCACAAGTGCAAGCAAACATAAAAAACATATATCTGTGATCATTAGCAGCCTCATGATAATAAGGACCCAGCAAAGTCCTTCCCCCCACATAATAGCAAGTAATGGTTACCTGCCACCAATGTGCCAGTTTTGCCACAGCAGAAATTATTTTTTTTAAATAGGAGAAAAAGAACACATATGCTCTGCTTTGTCAGGTTAATAATGGATTAACCTTATCAACTGCAAACTGCTGGCTATTGCTCTCTCCATGCTTCCTTCTTGCTCACATTTTAACACAGGGAACAACCAATACCACGTCTCCAGAAAGTGACCTTACATAGAATGAACCATGGGGCATCACTTCACAAGGCAATAAATCTTGGGATGCGTCTAGAGGAGTATTACGAGAAGGGACAGAAGTGTTGTTGTGCCTATTTATAGGTTCTTGGTGAGCTCTCACTTACGAACATACAAAATTTGCCAGCAGATAAAGGCCTAGAGGTCTATCAAGTCTGTTTGAATGTGCAGCTAGCACCCCTTTTTTTGCAGCTGCCCCTCCCTCTCACCCTTCCCCTCCATTGACCCTCCTCCTTGCCCTGTCTGAGCCCCTTTTGAAGCAGTCCACTGTTCTACTGGATACCACTTCTGCCAGTAATGCATTCCCCAGCTACCACCATCTTTGTAAAAAAGTGTCTCGTCATCTCCCTCCTGAACCTTCCTCCATCCAGCCTCATATCATGGCCCTGGGTGTCCTTCCCCTCCCTTACTTTGAACAGCCCCTCTGTAGTCATCTTGTTTATTCCTTTCATGAACTTAAAGGTTTCAATCAGGTCCCCCCATACCATCTCTCTTCTAGCGATTACATGTTCAGCTCTCTGAGCCTCCTCTCATATGGCAAGTCTCCCAGCCCCTGGATCAACTTTGTCACCCTGCACTTCACCCCCTCCAGTAACTTAATGTCCCTCTTCAGATACAGGCACCAGTACTACATGCAGTACTCCATATGCAGTACTCTGGGCAGTTGTGGGCTCCCCAAGATGCTGGAAATACTCAAAGACTGGAAAGGGTACAAAGAAGAACTACAGCATATAGGGAAGCTGCTCTGCACCTGGGGCCACAGCTCAGAGACAAATGGGGGTCGGTGAGAGCACTTTGCTGACCACACTCCCCCATACCAGGGCCACAAGGAAGCCCCAAACAGAACTGTTTCTTGCTGGAGGAGCTACAAGTGGCCGAATGCTCTCCAGTCGAAAAGCCACCATCACAAACAGAGGAGGACTACTGGGATTTTTGTGGCATCTACAGACAGCAACCAACTGCCCCTTAATTGGACGGTAGCATCTGTATTTTTACTTTTTGCTCTTCATCAGAGGAGCCTCCTGTGGTCTGCTTTCCTTCGTCTCTACCTGAGAGCCATTGCACCTTAGTGCTCTGGGCCAATCAATTGCCAGGGTGCTAATATTCAAACTGGGACTAAGGGCAGAGCAGCATATAAGGCAGCTGCTCTGTGCCTGGGGCCACAGCTAAGAGACAAATGAGGGTCAGTGAGAGTGCTTTGCTGACTGCACTCCCCCGGTACCAGGGCCACAAGGAAGCCCCAAAGAGAACCTCTCTTTACCGGAGGAGCCACCAGTGGCCAAAACTTATTAACCAAAGAGCCGCCATCACAAACAGAGGAGGACTACTTTTTATTATTATTTCTACCTCCAGTGTTGCCAGCCTGTTGCAAATTGGGCAAAACCCCCAAGTTCCATAGAGTTTCCATAAAAACCGCAGCAACCCACAGAGGAGGACTACTGTTTCTTTTTTTGTAGCCCACCCTATGCACATTGTTAAATGGTCTTGTGAAGTGGCGGAGTACAGGGGAGGGCTGTAAAGAGCTGGGTTAAAAAGTGACACATTTATTTTAAACTGAATGATTAAGTAGGGGCATGCCCATGTAGAGGGACCTCATTACTAACTGGTACAGTGTCAATAGGCAAGATAAAGAGTACAGTATTATTTTGTTAATTATTGGGAAAATCATTTTTGCTGCAGCATCAATAAGTATGGTACATGTACAGTCCTCTTGTTAGTAAGTGAGGCCAATTAAGCATTGATATCACCATTGTTAGTAACTGGGGCTAACTAATCATTGATAGGAATTGCACTAACAAGGTAGTGCACAGACTTGATGTCCAAACTGTTGCTGTGTCAATAAGTATGGTTATTGACTATGATACTATAGATTGATATTTTGGGAGCTAACTACTTATTGATAGGAAGCGTGTTAACTTACCAACCATAGAATAATAGTGATAGCTATCAGCAGGATAAAAAGTACAGCACTGTAGATGGAAACTAGGGCTAACTACTTTTGTTAGAAATTGCACTACCTACCATCCTTAGGTACTGTGACATCAGGCAAACAAAGTAGGCACAGGGAAAATGAGTGGTTTGGAGTGGCGGGAGCATCAATAAGAGAAGCAAGGTGTACAGGAATCAGTTGAACTGTGGAGTGGGCACTATAAGGTCAGACACAAGGTTTAGAACATACTTTACATGAGTTTTAGCATGTGGTTCGAGAGTAGACACAGGGACAAAAGGACAGGAGGAAGGAGGGGGCTGTCAGGAGCCTGGGGAGGAGGGCGTATCAGCAGAATACATGGCAAGGGCTTGGGGGGAACTGGATCTGAGAATGGTGGGTTGTAATGGATGTGGAGCTGTGTTTTATATGGAAACTCTATGAAACTTGGGTTTTGCCCAGTTTGCAACAGGCTGGCAACACTGGAGGTAGAAATAAAAAGGCTGAGAGAGGTGATTGAAAGTAGGTGCTGGGGAAGAATGATCAGGGTATATAGATGAGGAGAAATAGCCATGGTGAGGGATGTGAAACAGGCTACTTGAGGCAAAGGAATGCTCATGAAAAAGGCAGTATGATGGGAGGGATGAACAGGGGATGGCAGGAAGTGATCGGGAAGGGATGGGGGCAAGAATGGGGTTAAGAAAGGAGGGGGTAGCAGCCTTAGCATGAACAGAATGAAAAAGACATAGGTGCTGTAGGAGGGGTTGTAGTAATGAACAGATATGCTGCACTACAAAACCTAAGGGACACGCGAGAGCAAGTGGTGACAGAATCTGAAGATGGAATGAGTAGGAGGAAAAAAAAAGGGGGGGGAAATAGTTCATGGGATAGGAAGGAATCTTGGAGAAGTTGCAGTGGGAGGTGATAAGGAGATTGTGAGGGGGAGGTGTCGGGGGAGTGATGAGCACAGTCCCAGGGGAATCAGGAAGGGACACAGAGAAGGATGTAGGGGGATGGGCAGGAAGGGTTAGTTCGGAAGGGGAAAGCTGGTAGAATTGTGGAACATATAGACAGCATGAGCAAGGTGGAGGCAGAAGGGTCAAAGGGGAATTTAGGGTGTGGGGGGGTGAGTAAGACATAGAGGGGGGAGGTGGTGGTATCAGATAAGAAGAAAGTAATTGACAACAGCAGTAGATGCTGAACCAAAAGAGTTACCAGGGTACTGATACTGGAGGATTCCATAGTCAGAGGAATCAAATGGGGGAGTAGCAGTGATGGCTGGAAAAGCTGTATCAGGGTTGAATGCATGCCAAGTATAGCTGTGCACAAGGTTGCACACCATGTGCACTTGCTAGTCAGGAAGTATGAGGGGGTGCAAAATATAGTGGTGCACATTGGCACACATGATCTGGCAGAAAATAGTGTGAAAGAGGTTCAGGCCAGATACAGAGAGATGGCAAGAGTTTGTGGGGTGGAAAGAGTCACCCTCTCCTTCTAGGAAGTCCTGCCTAGTCTGCTGGTGACTATGTATGTATGTACAAAAAGGGCTACTAGTCTAAACACATGGACTATCATAGTAGGCTGAATACACTGGGTCTTTTTTTCTTAGAGTTGAGGCAAATGAGAGGTAACAGTTTTTAAGCCTCTAAAAAAATCCTGATTTAAGGCAATGCCTAGGTTTTCATCTGAAGAACAGAAGTAGAGATTCTAGGAGACATGAGCTTCAGATTAAGGAGGAACATTTTAGGACAACTGAAAGGAAGAACTGGTTCACACAGAGGATGGTGACTCACTAGAATGCCTTAGTGGAGGAAGTTGTATACAGCTCAAGTTTAGCTATATTTAAAAACAGACTAGATAAGTATTTCCAAATGGGTGGGTTTGTCATATCATCCAGTAACCACATGTGGACAGACTAGAACAGCTGTTTCACTCCATCCTTTATTTTGTATGTTTGCTTGCGCATGCACAAGAAACATGATGTGACAGCTTAGGAGAGAAGCAGGTTGTGGAGGTGCGGCACTGTGGCAGCCAACGCCAACACTGCATTTGTGAGCTTGGCACCATTCCCCCAATGCAGGCCCAGTGTCCTGATGACACTGGTTCTGCATAAACAGAAACAATTTGGCCACTTTAATGAGGGTCCACCTCATCACTGCAGCATCAGTCAGTCCGCTGCAATGAGGTAGCGACCCATCATTGCGGGGCGATACCTTGCCTGGTGTAACATGTCCCTAAACATGGTGGCTGAGGGAAAGCTGACTGACTGGGGTGCTCAATCCCCCTGCCAGCATGTACCCAGCCAAGTTATTGCTGAGGGGGGAGCCCACTCTCCGTCGACATAATGCCACCCCATTTGTTGTGCCAAGGGGTTGCCCAATTCCCCTCAGCATCATGCCTCCCCAAACAATCATTCTTTGCTGATGGGGGGGCCCAACCCCTGTCAGTGTAAGTCCCTCCCAAAATGCAGGTGACACACTGGGAGCCCACCCCAGTGTGCCGAAAAGAAGCCTACAAGATAAAACTTCCCGCAACAACTTTTTCATTTTTCTGTCCCTGAAATAAAGGAAACGGTCCCACACTGGTCAGGTGCCCTCCCACAACCTGCACCCACCCACTGCGCACCCTACCTCCCCACACCCCCCCACCCCATGCTTACCTCCAGAGCCAGGCGTGACAATCTTTGGTGGACTGGGAACACGTCTGCACTCTTCAAAGCCGACCACGAACTGAAGAAATGCCAGTAAGCTGTATAATGTCATAAATACAGTTTTTTCAACTTTGGGCCATTTTTGGGAATTATGGCACCACATTTTCAACATGAGGTTATTGGGACCCCTCCTCATGAATTCAATCACTGTCATGGTGTTATTCGGTCGTGAAAGGTGATTTTGTGGTCACTGCACGGAATCACCTTTCAGGACTGATAAATGAAACAACAGTGCCACTGTTCATATGGTGGGCTCTCAAAAAGCTTATGTTGCAAATCTGGTGAAAAAAATCCAAAAAATGACTGTTTTATGAGCGTGCATTGCGCAGTTTCCACACACGCTTGTAAGTTTGTGAATTTGTAATATTTTCACTCCAGATTTTCAACATTGGCATTTTTGCACACCTCCTTATGAACAGTACAGCTGTCAATTTTCACATCCTGGCCAAAATGTGTTTTCGTACTTTCGGCACAGAATAGCGTGGTTGTTGTGGGAAATCAGTGTTCAGGACACATTAAGAAAATCACAGTGACACTGTTCATGAGCAGAGGTCCTAAAATGCATATGTTGAAAATTTGGTGACAAAAGTCCATAAAATGACTGTGTTACGAGCGTGTGTTGCACAGTTTCCACATATGCTCGGAAGTGCAAGCATTTTTGATATTTCCACCACAGATTTTCAACATTGCCATCTCTTCACACCTCCCTATGGATAGTACAGCTGTCATTCTTCACATCCTGTCTGATCTGTGTTTTCATACATCTGGTGCACAATGGCACGGTTGCTGTGGGGACTCAAAGTTCGTGACACATTAACAAAATTACACTGCCACGCTTCATGAGAAGAGGTCCCAAATGCTTCCATGAGGTGAGGTCAAAAAAAGGCCATGTTGAAAATTTGTAGTGCAAATACCAACAAACGCCCGTGGCATTAGGGTTTCTAACCATAACGTCCCACCCTGTACAAACTGACAGGCATCGGGGTGTGCCTTTGGATTGCTGACTGTAATACTCATGCCACCCCACACTCACCCCCCAGCCAATGACAGGCATCGAGGTGTACCTTGGACTCTTCAGCCCCAGAGTTCACCCCATTCTCCTATACTACACCCATTTCAGTGTGTGTCCTTATGGAATGGCCGAACACCCCAAGGCACACCTCAACATGTGTTGGTGTCTGCAGGATAGGGTGAGGTGACATGGCATGAACGTCATGGGCAACAACCCAAATGCATACCCCAATGCCTGTCCGTCTCTGCAGGGTGGAGGTGGGGGTTGTGTGAAGTTCAATACTTCACTGCCATTCCTATTCTGCATCTGTCTAACTCCTGCATTTCCAGTGCTAATACCAGCAAGCAAAAATGTGGCATTGACAAATGCTTGTTTCTTATGTTCTTAAGGCAAAATAAGGGACTTGGAGGGGTGGGACTCACTGAACTAGTTGTTTTATTAGGACTTTCACTGTAGACCCTCTATTTCATGCCTGATTGGCTTCCATGACCAACTTGAAACTAGTTGCCATGGGAACGTCAGTGGGAAGAGGGACATACTTTCACTGACCAGCAGCATCACACAGCTTAAACGGAATTTGCAGCACCAGAGTTTCTTAAAAGCAGTGTCCCCAGCCTAGAAAAGATGTAGAGGGACTATATGAATATAAAGGAGGTACATGCCAACAAAAATCCTATATAATCAGATATGTACATCATTTTTTAGATTAACCATTATTATAATAGCAATAAGGCACTCCCAGGGGTTATATTAATGTTCTTGTTAATCACCGCCTGGGGGCATGTGGCACTCAGCTGCACCTCGTACCACATAACATGTCCAGGAGGTGATTAACTAGAATATTAACATAACCGCTAGTCATACCTTATTGCTTAATTACTCTAATTTGTCATGCAGGACACTGTGACATGCTTACACAGAACACTGCAATTCCAGCTGACTATGCTGTATGTTCCACTTTTCTTGTTCCTTTATTCTTTCTTACTAAGGATATGAGGATGCAATAAATGTAGTAGTAGTAGTAAAAGTAGTAACTCTTTTTTATTCATCAGAATAAGGAAAAAACATTCAATTGTGCAGAGCTCATTTTCAATGAAGTCCCGAGGTATTAGAGCAACAGGCATCAGTTACAGGATAAAAAAATACAAATATCAAAAACACTATAAATAGGACAGTACAAAATAGGACTTTGTTTCATAGACTTCTGTTATAGCTGCATATTCCCCATTTGAAGTCAAAATCATTTGGTTGTGACAGCACAGCAATTTCCCTGGCAACAGATTGTGGTGTCATAGAGAGATGATTAGGACTTCAAGTAGTGAACTTGCAGCAAGAGTAGATGGGCTATGAAGTGCAAGAACCCTTTTGGCAAGCACAAATTCATAATAGTAAAGACCAGAAGTAAGATGACTACTGAGATATTTAAATTAAAACTTATATTTTGCCTAACAATCATGGTACTCAATGTTTCCTTCGAAGCATCAGTTGCTCTTTGAATGTGGGATTGATGCATGCAGTAGAATATGGTGACAGCCACACTGATAATAAGATTGCATCCATCCAGAGACCAGAAAATATGATAGACGTCAGCAGGCTACACTTATAAAATGTTGTAAAAGCCACTAATGGATCAAATATAGAATCTGTAATGGATTCTAGGAATGTCAGTTGCTGGCAGTGCTCTCCAAATCACAGTTTCAGTGGATGGTCCTGCAGGAATGTACAGTAAGTGTGTATAGAATATAGAATTAGAATCCTTTCTGCCTGGATTCCCATCCATTATTTTTTTCATAGTATTGCATTTGTTTTGTTGCAGTTGTATATGATTATTTGAGAAACCAGATCTGTCCTTTTAGCAAAAAATAAAGACCTACTGTATGTGAATTTTGCTCATTTTGCCACAGATTCAAACTATCCAAATGTATCAAAGAGATTCTGGAATTGGCTTATATATATATGTCACAGTGGAATTGTATTACCCTAAGGGATGTGTTTCTTTGGGAATAATTTTTGACAGCAAGCATCAAGATTGGATATTATGGGCTGAATAGTCCTAGCATTCCTCTGAAGAAGTATTATTCTTCAGATTTATGCAAAGCCAGACTGTTGTTGGATAATGTATTCTGCTCAGAATACTTCAACCCTAGAGCTGTCAGTTTCCATTATTTTCCATGTTACCTGACAGGTCCTAGGTTAAACATTCTTTCTGAGAAAAATTCATTCATTCCTCATAGGACTGCACATAGGCACCTCATTCACAGACAGGCAGTGAGCACAGACTGAATAGGTCCAACACCAAGAGCTATCCAGCAGTTCCACCCAATAGCCCCTCTTTAGCAACTGCATGTGTACCCTATTTGTTACAGAATTAAAGTTTGTTTTTTTCTAACTAAAAAAAACAGGAAAATAAATTCATCACTAATCCATTACTATCACATAAGGATTCTCATGATCTAAGCATTATTGACCAGTCACTCTAGTAGCTACCCACATGCATGCATGCACAGTCTCACACACCCTTGCAAATACAGATACACATACACATACATACCAGCACACAAACACAAACAGCAGGTGTTGTAGAACTGCTGACAGTGCTGCAAAAACTTTGGGAAGCATCATATTTAAACACAGTTCAGTGTTTATTTCATATATCTTTTATAGATTTCAGCTGCCCCTTTTATGTTTGCTTATATGCATCCACAAAGCAAACATCTTAGTGAAGTGTCGAGGCCAGGCAGGTTTGTGATCTGTCATCCCAAGGAAGTCAGCCTGCAGGAAGTCTGTCAGTCAAAAGTCATTTTCATGAAGGCTAATAATGATGCTAGTAAGCTAGCTGATGGGCAGAACCTCTCATGAATGAAAGAATGCTGTTGTCTCTATAATTGTGGGTTTCCTCCCATTAGTATACCAAGAGGGTGTGTTCATCAGCCTTCTGCTGTTTCCCTGAGGGTACCACTCTAGATCTTAGCTGAATACTTTGTTTCATTCTCTTTCCTCCCAACAGTCTAGTATTTTGCAGAATATCACCCACTGTGATCACATGAGACAAGATCTCCTCTTTATCTCACCACTCACTTGGGACACTGGCGTGATAAAGATGTGCAGTTGTGACTACTGAGCCTGTGTCAGCAGGTGTGTGCAGAATGCAGCATTTGCCTTTAGTCAGTCACAAGTGGCACTGCTGCCATCCTAGTGATGGATGGAGCCTGGTGGCTGCAGAGTTGGATTGGCAATTGTTTGCTGTCTGCTGCATATCTGTGCACTTGTTGGAGTTCCACAATAGTGATGTCATTTAAGGAATAATCCATGACAGGGTGTGGATTGGGCTGGGATTTACCCACACCTGCTGTGGTTCAGTCACAAGACTACAGGCTGAGTGACCAACAAAACTAGGCATGGGTAAATCCTAGCCTAACCCACATATTGTCATGGATTATTCTGATTATACAATTAGAAAACATGACAACTACCCCCCATAAAAGTGAAGGAAAAGCTTTTCTTTTAAACTTTTTTATGGTGATTTTAATAAAATATCCTTCCACCTACACAAAATAGTTCATGGTTGCTGGGCAGAAGCCCTCCCATGTCCCTGTAATTGTAAGTGGGCCAGTGTACAGTAAAAGAGAGATTGAGGTGCAGCTGAGAGTGTGTGGTTCCAAAAACAACAGCATGAGAGCTGGCCACAAGGTGAATGAGCTGAGACCAGTGAAAGAGAGATTAAAACTGAAAATGCCAGTGGCTTGCATTTAGTGGTTTCAGTTCACTCTAGGTTATCTCCAAGTTCAAAACTGAAGTTTAGATCTGGCATTTTTTTGTTTTCGTTTTCACGTTTCCTGAATGTTTTTTGATATTGTGGAACACGGTTAGTGGGAGAAAAAAATTGCAGCTTTGCCAGAGTATATTGAAATGCTGAGGGATTTGTGTGGAGTGATTTTTGATTACTTTTTTAAAATGTGCGGTTGGCTGGTACTTTCTACAGTGGTTATGCAAAATGATACAGCGGCAAGAAAAAAATCCTGGAATCTGATTGGTCAGTCTGGGGCTGGCCCTGTGCTGTTATCCCAGTGCAACATCACGGCTCTAGTATCAACCTCACTGAGAACCTGCAGATGAGCATTTGATGGAGCCTTTGATTGATTGTTTCACCTTCTCTTAAAAAAAATATATATTTTTCCACACAAAAACATCTTTAAAATGATTTTTTTTTATTCTGTATAACAACAAGCCACAGCATAATAGCAATAATGCCCTCCAGGGTGTGTTTCATTTGGGATAACATCATGCCTCAGTCATTGGACACACTCAGCCTGCAGCCTCGTGCCCAGCCACCTGAGGTGTGACGTTATCCCAGCACGACACACACCCTGCCAGGCATTATTGCTTAATTACCCCACGACATAAAGTAGCAGCCAATCAATCAAAATAGTGACGTTTTAGACCCCATTGTATAATTTAAATTCAACTTGTTTTATCTTCACTCAGTGATCTATGTGGCACTCAGGTCTGCTAATTCTTTGCTTCCTGTGTTCGGCTCAGACAGACAGTTCAGGGCTTTTGGGAAGAGGCGAGATGATGTGGAAGGACAGCTAGATGGAATGACTCACTGAAGTATCAACAGTCTTGGTAAGAACCAGCCAGCAGATGAGGTTTTTGTTGCAAGGAAACATAGAAACATAGAATTTGATGGCAGATAAGGACCGCTTGGCCCACCTAGTCTGCCCATTTTGCTACCTAACAGATAAGCTGCAAATCCTAGTTAACCAACAGCTTACTTCCTCCTACCCCCCACTAGGACTGCCTTATGCCTGTCCCATGCATTCTTGAAGTCCCCCACTGTTCCTGACTCCACAACCTCCTCAGGTAGGCTGTTCCATGCATCCACAACCCTCTCAGTGAAAAAATACTTCCTCACATTACCTCTGAGCTGTCCCCCCTCTATCTTCAAATTGTGCCCCCTTGTTCTTGCACATCTCTTTTTCTGGAAGATGCTACCCTCTTGGACTTTGTTAATTCCCTTGAGGTACTTGAAAGTTTCTATCATGTCCCCTCTCTCCCTCCTTTCCTCTAGGCTATACATATTAAACTCCTTTAGTCTTTCTTCATATGTCTTCTGGTGCAGACCCTACACCATTTTGGTTGCTTTCCTCTGTACAGCTTCCACTCTGTCCATGTCTTTGCGGAGATGGGGTCTCCAGAACTGCACACAGTATTCCAGATGGGGTCTCACCAACTGTCTGTACAGAGGGATAACAACTTCCTGTTTTCTACTATTGATGCCTCTTCCTATGCATCCCAGTATCCCCCCTGCCTTCCTTACTGCCTTCTCACATTGCTTGCCCACCTTTAGGTCATCGGATATAATTACCCCCAGGTCCCTTTTTATTTTTACTGTTGTCAGTATCTCACCCCCCATTGTGTACACTTCCCCTGGGTTTTTGTTTCCCATGTACAATACCTTGCACTTCTTTGCATTGAATCTGAGCTGCCATACATTTGACCATTCCTCCAACCTTGCCAAGTCCCTTCTCATCCTTTCCACTCCATCTTGTGTATCAACCCTGTTGCAGATCTTTGTGTCATCTGCAAAGAGACATACTTTTGCTTCCAGTTCCTCTGCAATGTCACTTATAAAGACATTAAAAGGACTGGTCCCAGTACTGAACCCTTCGGTACCCCACTAGTAACCCTCCTTTCTTCACTGTGTATTCCATTTACAACTACCCTTTGCATCCTGTTGTCTAGCCAATTTTTTATCCAGGCTACCATCTTGGGACCGACTCCAAGCTGGCTATCTTGTGAATTAATCTTTTTGTGTGGGACTGTATCAAATGCCTTACTAAAATCTAGGTAGGCCATGTCCACAGCCCCTCCCTGGTCTACTACTTTGGTCACCCAGTCAAAGAAATCTATTAGATTCGTCTGACATGACCTTCCCATCATGAGTCCATGCTGCCTTGGGTCCTGTGCCCCACTGGCCTCTAGGTACTCAACAATTATTTCCTTCAGAAATGATTCCATAATTTTCCCTACCACTGAGGTCAAACTAACTGGTCTGTAGTATTCTGCCTCTGTCCTGCTCCCACTTTTGTGAAGAGGAATCACATCTGCCCTCCCTCTAGTCCTGGGTACCACCCATCCTCCCATGATTTGTTAAAGAGAGTAGTCAGGTGTCACTAGTTCTACCCTTAGTTCTTTTAGAATTCTTGGGTGAATCCTATCAGGCCCTATTGCTTTGTCCACCTTCAATTTTATCAGTTCTTTCAGAACCCTTTCTTCTGTAAATGGACTGGTATCGACCCCGCTTCGGAGTGTTTCTCTTGTTTGGTTTAGGTAACTCCCTCCTCTTCCTTTGTGAATACTGAGCAGAAATATTCATTCAGTATCCCTGCTTTTTCACTGTCACCCTCTCCCACATTCCTCCCTTTATTAAGCTTCAGTATCCTCCTTTGGTCTTTCTTCACTCCCTAATGTACCTATAAAGGTCATATCCCCTTCTTAACAGAATTGGCTATCCTTTCCTCGGTTTGGGCCTTTGCTATTCTGACTGCCTTCCCAGCCTCTTTCTGTTTCAACTGATAAAGTTCTCTGTCCTGCTCCTTCTGTGTTTCCTTATAGTTCCTGAATGCTGTCCTTTTCTCCTTAACCTTCCCTGCCACCTCTTTTTGAGAACCATAAGCGGTTTTTTCCTTCGTTGTGTTTTATTGATTTGCTTCACAAAGGCTTGTTGCCTCTGTGATGGCTGTTTTGATCACTCCCATTGTTTCTCCACCCTCCTTCTTGCCTGTTTGCTAGTGCTTTTCTGAGGCACTCTCATTTTCCCAAAGTCGGCCTCCTAAAGTCCAGTACTCTTGCTTTTGTATGGCTTGATTGTATGGCTGTGTTTATCGTGAACTACACTGTTTGGTGGTCACTTGTTTCCAGATGGCTACCCACTTCTAAATCTGAGATTCTTTCTCCATCCCCATTTGAGAGTACCAGGTCTAAGATTGCTCCTCCCGAGTGGGTTCCAATACTAGCTGTCTGAGGCATGCCCCTGTAGGGCATCATGAATGACCCTGTTTTGGATGCCTGCAGCAAAGGTGCTCCAGTTAACATCTGGCATATTCAGGTCCCCATCAACAATATCTCCCTTTTTCTGCCATTCTAAGAAAGCCTTCTATCATTTTCCTTGTTCATTCCCTCCCCTGAGATAGGGGTCTGTATACAACCCCATACAGATTGTGGTGCCATTTCCTGTCTCCAGGGTGACCCAAAGTGCCTCATCTGCTCCCTGTTTACTCTTTAGTTCTGTTGCTTTGATCCCTTCCTTTACATAGAGCTCCCTCCTCTTTTACCCTCCCTGTCCCTCCTGTAGATTGTGTATCCTGGTATGTTGACATCCCAGTCATGGTTCTCTGTGTACCATGTTTCTGTGACTGCCACAATATCCAGGCAACCTCTTCCATCAAGGCCACTAGTTCAGGAGCTTGTTACACAGACTACAGGCATTGGTACTCATCACCCTCCACTTTTGATAGCCTTACCCTTTTAGCCCCATTTCTGTCCTTACTGCCTTTGCCTTTTTTACATTTAAATCTGTTCTGCTCCTAATAACTTCTGTACCTTGGTATTTACTCACTAATCACCATGTTTGCGGGAGACTCAGATTTCCTGCTCCTTTTCAGCGTCTCCCATGGCTAGTTTAAATGCTTGCCAGAGCATTTAAACCTCTCACCTAGGATCCTGGTTCCCCCCTCTGGACAGATGCAGACCATCACACCAGTAAAGGTCTGCATCCCTCCAGGTGGCTCCCCAGTCCCCAATGAAACCAAAACCCTCAGCTCCACACCAGTTTTTCAACCACTCATTGAATTCCCTGGTGAGAAGTGCCCTAGCATCTCCCTTGCCATAGACAGGCAGCACCTCCGAGAAGGTTACCATATGCACTACTTGTCTAAGGCCCCTTCCCAACTCTATAAACTCCTCTTCCACTGCTCTTATCCCATTCCTAGCCAGGTCATTTGTCCCTAGGTGGACAATGACATCCAGCTCCCTCCCTCATTCAGCTCCTCCCATGATCCTGAAGATTTGCTTCCTGTCCCTCCAAGCCATGGTGCCAGGAAGGCACCTTACCTCCCTCTCCCCTTCCTCCCCATTTCTACCCCCCTAATGATTGAGTCCCCCACCAGGAGTTGTTTCCTTCCCCTGTGGGGTCCCATGCCACCCTCCTGTGGGTCTCCTTTGTGAAAGTTCCCAGCATCCTCCTTGGTCTCCACTGCAGGTGCCTCCATAGAGGAGCCACTATCCACCAGAAGAGCGAATGAATTGTGGCGAGGTACAGCTGGAGGGATGCAACTCTGTTCCACCACCCTCTCCCTCATTGAGCCCACCCTGGTCCAGCCTCTCCTCTTTCTTGGCAACCTCTGAGGTAGTGGCATTGGCCCTGGTGGTCCCTGGGTGGGGGAGGAGGTTTCACGAATCCTAGCCAGGTCAGCCTGGAGATGGGCAACCTCCTCTCTCAGATCAGAGAGGTGCCTGCAAATTGAGCAGCATCATAGCCTCCAGAATGTCTCCCGGAACACTGCCGCCCCACAGCCATTGCACTGCACCACTCCTGTCATGTCTTATTTAGTGTCCTTTCTACTGTTTCTCTGGATGCTTACTCTCTCCTCTCCTTACAACTCTGACACTTCCTGTTCTGGGACAGCAACTTCCTATCTTCTTCAGTAGCCTCCTTCTTCCTTGCTCAATATCAGACCACCAGCAGCTGGGGGGGAGAGTGAGCTACTTTTTTTTACTTTAGGGTTGACAAAACCAATGTTTCTCTATGATCCTTTCCTTCCTACTGCCAAACAGGATGTTCCTGTTGACAGTCAAATCCAGTGGCTATAAAAGTAGAACTGGCTTTGGGTGGGATGGAGGGCAATTAGTAAGAAAAAAGGCTAGCAACAGGAAGTTGTAATTTGAATCACCTGCTTTTCTAGTGTCTAAACCACACCCCCAGGTAAGTCCTTTCCTCCTACTGGCTTAGCAAAGTCACCTGATGCAGTACCTTTCCCTGCACAGAACACACACTGCCTTTCTTTCTTTTCTTTCTTTTTTTAACCCTAAATAAGACCCCTTCTACTTCTAATAAAGTTATCTGTCTACTTAATCTTAACTGACACTGACTCCTGCTGAGATATAAGTTTTAAATTAACAAGAAAATGTAGCTTCTTTTAGTTAGCTGCTTTCTGCTCTACAAGCAAGGCTAGCAACAGCAAGGAGTTATATTTATACAAAACATGCTGCCTACTTTCTGTTTTTTGCCAGTGCTTGTCATGTGAACAGGACAGCTGGATGGCATGACTCAATGGACCATCACTAGTCTTAGACAGAGCCAGGCAGCAGACAAGCTATTTGTTGGAAGGAACTGTACTGATAAAAAGTTGTTGCCTACTTTCTGTTTTTGATGAAGCCAGTCAATGCCATTGATTTTTAAAGCAGCTATTCTTATTCTAGCCATTTCATCCTAGGTAATTCACAGTAAAGGACAATACCAAGCTGGAAAATAGGGTGGGGTATTGCTTGAATGGTGTTGATAGGACAGCTCAGTTAGATGGCTCGTGGAGCATCAACAGTCTCAGCCAGAATCAGGCAGCAGACAAGCTATTTGTTGGAAAGAATTGCTTTTATACAAAAGTTATGGCTTACAGTACTTTCCATTTGTGCTGCTACTGTTTGATACTGTTGATTTTTACAGCCAAATGTATTCCTTCCATTCTGTCTTATGAAATGCAAGGTACTGGATACTATCAGGCTTTAAACGGGAGCTGGAGGGTCACCTGAATTACCTATCAGTGCATTTCTACTTTAATTGATGAATATAAATTATACAAGGGAAAGAAAAAATCCTGGACTCTGATTGGTAAATCTTGGGCTGGAGCCGTGTTGTTATCACAGTACAAAATCATGGGTCTAGTCTCAGCCTCACTGTGAACCTCTTGATGAATTTTGGACCTACAGCTCTTTTTTGCATCTCCTCTTAAGAAACAAAAATATTTTTCCACACTAATAAAAACATTCTTTAAAATTATTTTTTTTATTTTATATTTAACAACAAGCCATTGTATAATAGCAATAATGCCCTCCAGGATGTATGTCGTTTGAGATAACGTCACGCCTCAGTTGTTGGACGCACTCAGCCTGTGGCCTCGTGCCCAACCACCTGAGGTGTGACGTTATCCCAGCACAACACACACCCTGGAGGGCATTATTGCTTAAACATAAGATACATTCACAGATAATCAGCTGGTAGTGCCAAACCTGAGACCCAATATATCAGGAATTGGGCATTAGTCTCAGAACACACACAGTGCCAGCAAGGTGATCAGTTAGGCATTTCTCTTGCTGTTCTCCCCACCTTTATTTAATTGATAAACCCATCTAAAGTTTTTATTTTCTGCTCTGAATCATTTCATTCATTAGCTCAACATTTTGGCTAATAACATATCTAAAAATTTTAAAGGGACAGTTCTGTTTTAATGTTGTTTCCACTCACAAACATCTGACAGTGCTTCATAAGAATGTCAATGATAACTGGGAAGCTGAATGATGGAGTTAAAATAGATACAACTGGGTCTGTTTCAATGTATTCACCAAACTCCAAATTGGATAAGCAAATGATAAAAGATATGCTTAAAGGACTTAAAATTGAAGCAGCAGGATTTAAAACTACTGTTGAAACATTAACTGAAGACAGTGAGGAAGTTAGAGGGAGAATTGATTCTAATTAGCACCAGATTATATAGTTACAGGATACAGTTTCTTACTTAGAGCTAATTTCCAGAGCAAGCAGAGAGCCCATCTCCTAGATAAAATTATCAATCTAGAGAAAACAGGAAGGAGGAACAATGTGAGGATTTTCGGTATTCCAGAAGGCTAAGAGCACAGAAATATGATTGTGTTTCTCCAACAATGCCTGCCAGTAATTTTTGGGTATCAGTGGCTCTGTCCCTCAGAAATAGAAAAGGCACATATATCAGAGCTCTTGGTCCTCAATTCTAGCAAGGCTCAAAACCAAGACCAACATTACCAATGTTTTTACATTTCTCAGCTAAGGAAGATATCTTAAAAACAGCAGGAGAAAGGAGGTTCTTGAATTGGAAGGGTGAGAGAATTCTTATATTTCAGGATTTTTCAAGGCAAGCAGTTGAAATCATTAAAGTGTTTGTGGATGTAAAACTGAAGTTACAGAAGATATGACTGGCTTATCACTTTAAATATGCTGCAGTGTTGTGCGTAACTGATTCAAATGACAGAATTTATACTTTGACTCAGTAAAATCGGCCAATGACTTTTCATCAGAAAATTCCAACAGAACTCCAAATGTCAGCTTAAAAGATCATTCAAACCCTTCGAGTGTGCGACTTCCTAACACAGTGTGAGGCGGGTTGGAATCTAATAAGCAAGAGCTGAACTCCCTTCCCAGCATGAGTACTGCTGGAAATCAGACTAGATCAAACAATATAGCAAATACCCACAAAGATGCAACAGTTCTCCCCCTCACCTATAGTTAACTGCTGCAAAACAAAAAGGCAGGCATCAGCTGTAAGAGTAAGCCACTACCTAGATCTTGTTTCCTCCCTAAATCAATTACTGGTGGATGTAATCCTAAAAAAAAAGAAACAGATCAAGGAGCAGAGATAGCCAAAATCATTGCTCTCACCCAGTTCACTCTACATGATCCTTACCCGAACCTGAACTGGAAATACTACAACAGCAGATTTCAGATATGCAAGTTACCAGCTCTAAAGAACTTTTCTCCAATCAGCTGCTCCCTCTGTAACCTGTGCCCTGATTAGTCCCTGAGTTCTAACTGGTCCTTGCTAACCAGAACAGGATCATGACTGTCAGACTACAGTTGATGCAATCAGTTCTCTGGACCTAAATGACAAGTACTTCCTTTATGAGGCCAATATTTTCAAACCCATCCTCCTTTCACTGCAGAATATTTCAGGTAAAAACATCCTTTACAAAACAGCAAAATGTACATACAAGGATTCTAGGCATGCACTGAATGTAACTTTTGCAACTTACATGAAAATATGATCCAGATGACCAGTTTCTTATTTCTTCACCAGACTGCTCTGTTTGTTCCAGTTGTACTGAATGTATTATGGATATTAACTGCTGATCTTATGCTCACTTTACTGGTGTGAAAAAACCGATTTTTTTATACTTGGAGGTTATGTGCTGATGTTTTAATTTAGTGGTCTTCTGCCGCTCTAACTTGTGTGGTGCTATAATATCTTGCTGCATTTTGCAGGTTTGTTGATATTATGCAGGTGCAAAAATTCCTTGTAAGATCATCACTTATGTTTTTTGGTTACATGTCAGATATTTCTCAGATTGTATCGCAATAACCTAGCCAGTTAGTATGAAAGCTGCTTGAAATGGTCCTTTTATGTGATTTGCCCTCACTGAGGGTGCAGGGTATATCTCTACTGCTTCGTAACTCATAACCTGAGTGGGAATGCCTTTGGGGATCCTAGGTAGCTGGGATTGCAATTTAGCATGCCTGTAAACTTCTGTAGCCTCTTCATGATGACTAGTAGCTAATTAAACATAGGGGCTTATGTCAGGACAGTGACTATGTAAAAAAAACCTTGCAATTCAGAACCTTAAACATTTTATTTATTTAAGTGTGCTGATCCAAAGGACCATTTACAGTCATGACCCAGGCCACCCGGTGGCGCATACATCATACAAAATTTACAGTGCAATCAAACAAAAATCAGGCATGTACATAGCATGATTAATTACATGGAGGATATCCAGGCCACACAGTGGCCAAATCAGTCAAGTACACAGAGAGGTCGATGAATTTCAGGCAAAAAGAAAACATTAAGCATTATAGAGATGGTCACGCTATAACATACAGTAATAAATCTAGCGATACAAACACTAGAAAACCAAAAACAGCCACCAGAAACTGGCAAGGGAGTGTGAATACATAGGGTCCAAGTTACAGTTTTTCACATGATAGAGAGTTCATGAGACAGGAGAACGAAAAATGAGAGTAGGAAGAAATGGCAACTATATCGTGAAAGGTATACGCAGAAATAAGGAGCATTATGATGAGGTCGGAAAAGGTATGTGCTGGCATTAGCCAGGGTTGCATTGACAAGTGGCTTCAGACAGTAGCTAGTCTTTCAGATTTTTCTTGAAGGACTAGTGGGAGAAGGATGAGTGGATAGCTGATAGTAGTCTGTTCCATAAGGAAGGGGCCACGATGGAGAAAGCTTTACAGTCCATGGATGTGGAGATGTGTGGAACAACCAGAGAAAGGGTGGAACATGACATCTACATAACGTTGCTTTTATGGCAGTACCTCTTAAATACTTAATTAGGCAAATTTTGAGTGCTCTAATTTTTTTTCTTTTTGAGCACTACTATAGTTCGACCCTTTCACCTCTCAATTTAATTTATTTAATTTCCAACAATAGCAGCTTCACTGTTCAAGTGATACTACATGGAAGTATAAATGTTCTTAACATTCTAGATTGCAGGACAAAAATGGTTTGAAATGCTTAACATCTTCTATAACATTTTAAATGTTATGGGCAGACAAACACAGCCATGCGGCACAATGGATCACAGTGGCTGGGGCACTGGCCAAGAGACTCATATTGAGGAGATGGAGAACCCTGAAGATTCTAACTGTGCATGAGTTCCTCTTGGCACTTGCTCAAGAGGCCACATTCGAGAAGATCTCCAGTTTTGCCCAAGGCTCTTTAACCCGGTACGATAAATGTTGGCAACCATATTTAAGGTCTTAATATTGCCACAATACACTCTCCAATGCTGTTTCTTAGATTTCTCCCCCCTCACAAATAGGTCTGGGTTGAGTATCAGTAGTCCCCTTGTCCCGTTCCTTAATCTGGTTATTTGTATGTTTCAGCTAAGATTGCCTTTTGTACATAGTTGATATTGCAACATGCAGTGCAGATGGACATGCTTGAGGTAGAGCAGTTGGACTGCGAATTAGCCCTACTTGTTGCATCTCTCTCTTCTCTGCTACATACTGTATGTACTTTTCCTTTTCACCTGGCTCCCTTCTTTTGGGGAGGAGTGAACCTACATCGGCTTATAAATTCATGGAGCCAAGGACTGTAATAGAATCATTATGCTAAGATTCATGGTTTTAAAGTCTGCAACCCATGGAGTGAATATGTGGCTATTGTACTTGCTGGCCATGCTAAATGTTGTGATATGATTAAGATATGAAAGTGCAATACTCTGCCTCTGTGTGTACTGTCCAAAATAATATTAATAAAAATGTTAAACAACAAAAAATGTTATGGGCAGAGTTAGCAAAGCAAATTAATTGTCTGGCTAACCAAGTATAGTCAGGGTACTGCAAATACCATGAATTTATAGCTGGGTATTTTTTCTTATGACAAGAAGTAGCAGTCACCCTACTTCAGAAGTTCAGAATAAATTAGATACAATAATTTATCAATTATCATTATAGATTACATCTTTGGTTTATTTTATGTGGCTAGTGTTTGCTTCTTAATAAATCTAAACTACTTGTTGACATTTTGCAGTGAGTTCATCTGTTAACTAGTTGTCATCTGTTTCCAGATTTTATCTTTGTTGCATTTTGCTTTAACAGCAGTGGCCCCACTAAATAAGAGGTCATAAGGTTATTTCCATAGTAAACTGAGACCGAGGTACCCTTAGTGTCACTTTTATTAACATGTACTGGTTTCAAGATCTTCAATTTTGCCATTTCAATATACCCTACCTGTCTGTGTTATAGATTTTAGTGTATTTATTCATTCTTCATATTCACCATTTAAACATTAGTTGGGACTATATTGGTTCATTGATATGGCTGCTAAATCTTAGACCAAAAATGTTTCCCTACAAATTTGATTACTGGAATGTGCAAGGGTTAGGCTCTCCTATAAAGCATAAAAAGGTACTGAGTTACTTAAATAAGCAAAAACTGATATAGCTTTTATTCAGGAAACCCATTTAAAACTAGATGAAGCTGGGAAACTAAAGAGGGCATGGGTGGGTCAAGTAGAGTTTAACACCTTTAACTAAGAAAGAGGTACAGACATTTGGAGTAGAAAGAGTATTACATTTGCTAATGAAACTCATTTTGCTGACCCCGGAGGGGAGGTATCAAGTATTGGTAGGCTCCTTAGATGTAACATTTATGCATCCAATTCAGAACAAGATATTTTCTTTAATAGTGTAGCTGGTGAATTAGACACCTTCTTGGGTTACGAGATCATTATGAGAGAATATTTTAATGAGGTCTTAGACCCCATTATAGACAGGAATTCTGCTTAACCACAATATTCAAAAACTAAATCTAGACTCCCTTTCAAAATAATGTTAGAAGAACTAGACTTTGTAGATTCATGGAGGCTGTTGCACTCAAAAGGGAGAGATGACTCCTCACTATCTAACAGACATTTAACATGCAGTAGGTTGGATTATCTATTAATCTCAAAAAACTGATGTACACAGTAACAGCAGCAGGTATTGAAATAATAAGCATATCAGACCATAGCCGTACACACATCTCTGTTAAGCTTAGGCGATGGCAGAACAAACGCCTTCAGATGTAGGCTAAAAACCAGTCTATTCAGAACCAAATAACTTCCTAATATGGTTAAAAAAGAAACAGAAGACTACTCCATTAATAATAATGGTGAACTATTGCAGAGTACTTGATGGGAGATTTACAAGGTCTATAGAAAGGGCAACATTATTCAATTTTACTCTAATAGGGAAGAAAATGAGAGAGAAAAAAATAAGTTACAAGATAAGGAGTCAAGTCAAGTTTGTTTTTATTGTTATTGAGCGTATTGCCTTTATAACACACTAAAATAATAAAACATTTCATAAATAAATATAACAAACAGATTATAAGCAGTAGAACAAATGATAAAGAATGTCCAAATCCATATTCTAGAATGGAAAGAATTCATATCACACTTCTTAAAATTAGCTATCCACAAAACATAGTCCCCGATCATGAACTCAGTAGTTCTACTTGATTGCAGAACAGTTAGGAAAAACAACCAGTCCACAAATAACATTGCACAACCACTGTTTGTAAAATTCAATAAAGGTAGAACTGATAAAATAATTAGCACATGGACATTTCATGATTTTAAATAATAACAATTCAAGAATATTTGTGGGTTGAAGGCCCTCCTAAAATTTACCAGCTTAATTTTAACCTTGTAAGAGTCTGTATATCCATACAAATCCACACAAATCAAACGTGGGGCCCAAATTTGACTGACCCACCCTGCAACAGTATCCACAGACCTAGTACAAATTGCAAGAGCAATTCCAAGCAATAAGGCAAAAAACTAGAGGCTCAAATTAAGTACAACAGTCCATCTTTTATATAATATTAACTTAGTAGCATCTAAAAAAGTTCCATTTAGATATAGGAGTCCTCAGTTTTATTAAAAAAAATGTGCTAGTAGAAAAGTCTGCAACATGTAAGCATTAATCCACAATGAAGGTGGCATCTAATGGGGAATTAATGCATGGTTGGACCATTGTGGCATGATGTCATAGGCCGAGTGCCTACAATGGCCCAACCATGCATTAATTCCCCATTAGATGCCACCTTCAGAGTGGATTAATATGCTTGTAACATGGTCTGTACATTGTCAGGTTGTGACATGCATAACTGTCTAGTGTTGTAATGAATCAGACGCTGAGACATTCCAATAAGACAATAAAGTTTACTGTACTTTTCACACATTAAGATCACATGCTCTTACATACAAATGTGTCTTTTCACAATTTTTACAGGCAACTACTACAATGGATGCCTCCACAATTTGTATTACTTTCTTCATATTTCTGATGGCTATTATTGTTCTACCATGCTCAGGAGGACCGTGGTTGCCGACTTCTCCTCAATCGGATTCAGCATCGCTTCCTTATTTGCATATCCCGTTAGCCCATTTGCTGAATACCCGTCTGTTCATTACCTCACAAACTCCTGTTCACATTACTGGTTCTTTTATCCCACTCTCTATTTCTCCAGCTAATTCTTTATGTCGGTGTCCATGGATCATCCCCAATATTTACACTTCACGCTCTCATACATCGTGACAGAGTAGAACTGAAACGGATGTCCGCTTGGTTACTGACGGCGTTCCCCAGCATTCCTCCCACTGGTATTCCACTACAGTGTCCCACAACAGGTTCCTCACATCTGTCTGTGTCTGTGGCTCTTCCCCGTCTGCTTCACACTTTTCTGGTTTGTTCTGCTGTCCACTTTACCCCTCTCCTGATCCTTGTAGTCTCGAACCCTGTTTTCCAGTTTCTGACATCTGTTATTCATCTCTTCATCCTCTATCACCCCTATACAGTTTATCTCTCTCTCTCTCTGTCTCCCTTACAGTTCTCCTACTCCCCATTCTATCTACCTACGTTGTGTCACAAAACTTGATCGCTGCCATCTTTTACCTGTTGTCTTTCTCTACACTACTCTTTCCTAGCCTGTGGCTAATTTATGGATTACACAAGCAACACAGCATTATCATGCCATAATGCCATGTTGCTCTCATACCACCTGATGCATTCTAACCAATTGTTTGGCTACTTTTACCAACTATTTCTTTTGCCATGTTACAATGCTCCTTAGATGATGCAGTCTGGCTGATAAATTTTTAGAAATGCTGGCAAATAATCATTGTAATGCTCCAGCTATTCAGTCACTAACATAAACATATCTAAGGACTTCTTCACCAACATTTTGTGGGCTGCATACGTAGAAAAGTGTTTTTAATTAAACAATCGCTTGTTCTCCTCTGAGAAGTTGAGCCGGGGAGAATGGACCAGTGCCTTTTTCATTTAAACTTAAGTAATCCTAATTAAGGTTTGAAAAGAGAGGAGCCAATATACTAAGACATGTTTTTAGGCTTTACATTCTTAGTTAATAGAAATTCAGTCTCCTGGAAAGGATACTTCTTTGGGAACTTTTCCCTGTGGTCAGACTATACCATTCACCCAAAGAGTATCCTTGTGCAGTTAGCCACTATAATGACAAGGAAAGAGAAGCAAGCAGTTAGAAATATTAATACTTGTATCTCAAGTTTGATCTCCCAATGGGAGTTTGGGCTCCACAGAAAACGTGTTCAAACCCAATACTCTTAATTCCTTGGAAGGTCTGGAAATTAAATCATGAGAATGCTGAATAGAAATAGTACTTCTAAGAGTAAAATTACTCCACATCCAGCCTCGTTTATTCACTATAACAGCATTGTTGCAAGAATTAATAATGAAAACCATCATAGGTAAATTGCAAACAGACTTAGTTTCCTCTCATGGTTCTATGGTCTGGTAGGCCAGATCTCCCAGTCGGTCCTCATCCAATTTCCTATTCTTTCCATAATTGTGATTTCCTCCTCAGGTCCTTCACTTCCCAGATACAGATAATGACACCTGTGAAAGCAAAAAGAATAAATGCTTCACTAAGCACTGTAAACGTTGACTCACTGGAGACAATGACCCTCCCCCAGTCCCAGGCAACAATGCCATACCTTTTATTAAAATAAAAGTGTATATTGGCACTCATTGTGCAGTATCAGTTCCTCCTTCCATATTACATATTACATTTAACTTTGGACCGTCTCATCACCCCTTAGTAAGAAGAAAACACCAAACGCTGCCAAGTTCAAATCTTTCCGACTTTCTCTTTCTGGATAAACAAAAAATGTAGCTTTTTAGGTGTTTCAGGTGCTCCCCTAAAACAAACCATTTGTCAACAGTCCTCTTGTTAGGTCATCAGGGTCAATCCACAAACATCTGGGGTGGGGGGGACGTGCCGCAGAGACTTCTAACATAAAACCAAAGGGTGCAGCAGTTCATCACCAGTAAATATAACTATAACATACCACACAACAGCACCCGAATCAGTGGCATGTCTGATAGAACAAAAGTCAGCCAAAAAGGTCAGCATTTTATTTTCAAAAACACCAAAAAGTAAAATGAACTTGCTAAGAGAATTTAATTAAATGCCCAGAACAACATAGCATGGTGGGTAGCAGAGCAGTGCCATGGCCATCATGCCCCCCCCCCACAAGATAAGGAGCACACACTTAAAGAACCAGAAAAATAATTTAAAAAGTCCAGAGAGGTAGATAAGGATCTGTTACACTCACCTCTCAGATATAGCTGATAACAATCTATTTAGAACCAAGCAAGATACTGGGAGGCCAGGTCAAAATCAGGAACATTTCTGATGAACTGCCTTACAAAAATTCAGTCTCTGATCATTATTGCTGGAGTCAAAAATTAGATAGGACATACTGTCACTACCGATGTCAATATTTTCAAAGTATTTAACATTTCTTTGCCCAGTACTATATGTAAGGAACACTTAAATATACACAAGAAATCAATGCTTTCTTTCCCTCATTTGCAATACCTTCCCATCCTAAGTAATAAAGACTAACTTTAAACAGGAATACCTATAAGGAAGAGATTTCTCATGCTATTAAAACACTCCCTAGTAAGAAACCCTTTGTTCTGATGGACTTCTGAGCAAGTTCTATAAAGCTTCAAAATCTATGATAAGGAAATATTTTCTTCCTGTAGTACAAGAAATCTAAACTAATAATGTTCTACCCCAACCAGGAATGAAGCTTACAACACCCTAATACTTAAAACAATGTAAGGACACTCTAGAGTGCCTATACAATCTCCTTTATGAACATGGTTTGCAAAATACTCACAAAAATTCTGTCCAAAAGATCACAAAAAAGTGACTACTCTCTTAATAGGTTGGGAACAGGTATGTTTTATTAAAAACAGATCAGCTAGACTTCTGGTGATGTCATGACCCCTATAGGACGTTAATAGGAATAGCTCCATTCCAGACCATCAAATAAACCTTCAAAACCAAAGTTTTTCACACAATATGCTATCAAAAGAACATCCAAAGATAAAACAATGACTACCAGAAATGGAGTAAGTATTTTAAAGAACTCAGAGCCACCAGATCAGGTGAGATTGTTTGACACAGACTCTGAAAGTGGCAGCTCGCAGGCCTCACTACACTCCAGGCGCGGCCATGCCAGATCAAACAAACAAGGGATCACCAGTATGCAAAAACAACTAATGCTGTCAGAAATCAGAGATTTCAGAAAGGAAATGAGATCCACAACAACCGCCCTTAGAACAGACATTTGCAAAATAGAAAAAAGACAGGAGAATTACAAGGTCCAACTGGCAGACATGGACCTCCGAGTAGATACCACCGAGCATGCCATCCTTCAGTTGCACACTGTTGTATGAACTCTACAAGAATGGGCTGAGGATTCAGAAAGCCATAATTGAAGGAACATCAGAATCTCAGGATTACCAGAAGGGATGGAGGGTAACAACATGAATACTTTCCTCCAAACCATGCTCCAAAACTCCTGCACCCTGACTGACCATCTCACATTGGAGATTGACCAGGCCCATAGAACTCTAGGCCCCAAACCTCCTCCATGGGCTACACTGTGCACAATACTGGTCTGTATGCTGAGGTTACAAGAAAATGAAACACCTATGCACACAGCCTGGCAAAAAGGAACAGTATTTCACCAGGAGCATCAGCTGTTCTTTGAGAAAAAGTATGCTCCAGAGACCATGACTAGGAACAGATATTATATCCCCCTGATGAAAGCACTTAAAAATGCTAAAATCAAGTTCCAAATGCCTTACCCTGCCAAAATGATGACCTTTTTTACTGATGGTGACATGTCCTTTGACTCAGCAGTGGCTGCACAAGAAGAGCTTGTCTTGAGGAAAATTGAGGTCCTACAGTAACAACTCAGAGTTGGCATGATGTTAGCAGCAAAACTCTTTCAGAAGAAATGGCAAGAGGGACAATGAGAGTCAAGACAGTGACAGGGCTCTGAAACACTCCAGTGCATTGTGGAGCCCTTTCCACACAACACTGGCCCTTTCCTACACCTGGATGGCAGAGGCCTACCTCCTCGAAGTGACCAGCAGAAGCCAGAAGAGTTCCACACCAGAGGGTCTTTGAATGAGAACTTTCATCAGGCCTGCCCCCTAGCTGCACATTGTGGTGCATTTCTGACTGAAGGGCCAGAGTCTCAGACCATACCAACTGCTGCAGCAGCGGGGGGGGGGACTTCCTAGCGCAGTGAAGAAGAACGGATCGTTGAAGACTTTTTGTTTGGGGGAGTCCACAGATGCCCATCAGACCCCCCCAGCTTTTGGGAAAGAATAGTGACTGTTCTCTTCCATATCTTAATGTTTTAAATTTTGCATAGAGCTGAAATAATTTTTATGAGACAAATATGCACAGAAGTAGTTTCAGTTCTCCTTCTTTCTCTCCATGTCTTTGAAGTGAAGCTCCCAGAGCTGCTGCACAGATGTCAGGATCACAGCAGTAAAGGAATACACCTCTCTAAAGGGTAAGTATTTGGGAAACCATATGGCATACTGGAGTGGTAGATGGGAACGGAGATGGGGGGATGATGGGATGATGGGACAAGCACCTGCTGACTGAGGGTGGGGATGGGGGTAGGGGAGCCTGCTGGAAACTACAAAAGGACCAGGTAGCATATATGAGGAGGGGTTATTACCCTCAATAAGGGCTACCTCTGGAGAAGCTCCTATCTCATAGGTCAAATAACACAGTACAGTACATAGCCCCCCTGTAATATGCAATGGCTCCTGGCAGCTCTTGAAGATTTGGCAAGCATAATAATAACTTTGTAATGTTGACTGTGCTGTTCCCCGAGGAATCTCCCGGGGGGGGGATATTTGAGCCTGAAGTAAACATGCCAAGTCAGGTAACCAGTTATATATATCCACATGACCCCGGCCCTCACTCACCACATTCTGCCTCCCTTGCTTTCTTTCTCCACCTCCCTAGTCCAATGGGGTTGGGGGGGATAGATTTATAATAAGTGGGGTGAGAATGGGAGACAGCATTCCAGGGTTTAAGATGCAATCACTCTCACTTAAAAGCATCCCTACAAAGTGAGCCAAGAATGGGGTGATACCTACACACCTAAATTGTGTTACCCTGCTGCTGCAGTAACTTACTACAGGACAACTTGCCAGATGACACAACATGCAAGAGGGTGGCAGAATACTGGGAAAGTCAGGGACTTTCCTTACCTTATATCCAGTAGGACTTACTTAAGCTTCTACATACAGACCTTCTATCATGAAAATACTAAGTTGGGCTCTGACTACTACCATTAATGCACTATCCTATAACTGAACTTGCCTTTCAAATGTTATGAACAAAGGTTGGGCTCGCAACCAATGTTGAATGTCTCCCAAAATCTAACCTACCACCTTAATACATGTTCTTTTGCAGGTCCTGCATGCTCTTACTCTGGAGCCCCCCCAGTAGAGGATAAGAAACCATGGCATTGGAGCACAGGGGGGCCGCCTTACCAGTGGGACAGGAGTCCTAGATATCCAGGTACCTCCATGGGCTCATGGGAAGAGGGTGGTGGACCTCAATATTTCAATATTTGTGAATTGCCTCTCATGCGGGGATCTCTGTGGAGTGCTGGGGGCAGGGATGGAGATGGGAGATGTGGATTGTGGGGTGGAGCTTTGGGATGACCTCTATATGGAGTGCCTGTTAGACATGTAGTAAAGTATGAAAAATAGGGGAACTACCTATTAGATAGATAGAGCTACACCCCACTACCAGGAGTGGATGGATACTGCATCCGCAGCTGGCCCTGCCCACACTATTTTTTGTGAATGCGCTCCCCTGGGATCACTCTTCTGATTGGAGGTGCTGGCCCAAGAGTTGTAACCTTCTCTTCCCTATATGGCAGGATGGCTGCCAGGTCCTGGAGTGATATGCAGGGGAATAATGGGACAGACTCCAAACTGGGGCTACCTTCTTGTCCCACCCCACCCAGAGGCCCTGCAACACCTCACACATCAAAATTACGGTCCAAAGGGAGCAAATGACATCTCCTTCCCCTGTCCCTACTATCTGTTTCCCATGGCAAATGATGTGCAGAGAGTGACATCCTCGGAGGTATCCCCTCAAAACAAAGTTTTCATCTTGTTAAGTGGAACTGAGAATAGTTCCACACAATTGGAAGTGCAAGTTAAAAACAAAAGGATGCAAGCAGCCCAGTTGGCTGCTACATCCTATAGGTTAATATTTTATGTGGTGTTAATGAATGTTTATGTAAATATTGTGTTGAATGTCACTATACTGTTTGTTGGATGTAGTATTAATGTTGTAACAGCATAACAGATACCATTTACTATGCACAGGAAACATCAGTCGGGGGTGGCCGTGGGGAGGCCTGGGAGGGACCCCACAACAGGTCAATTCAATGTACAATGGACACTAGACATGAATAACACCCAATACCAACCTCAGGCTCTTATCACTAAACATAAATTAAGAGGTCATGGGTTATGTCATATCTGAAAAAAACTAAATTGGATATTCAATACCTTTAGGAAACACACCTAGCAGACACAGAGCATTCCAAACTCTTGAAGTTTGGATACAAGGTGGTGTACTCAACCTTCAGCCATGACAGCAGAAGGAGAGGAGTTGCTATATTAATTCCCTCATACACCCCTTTTAAACAAACGCTAGCATGGAGTGACCTGGAGGGGCAACTGGTGATGACACAGGGAAAGATAAATAACCAAGAGATCACCCTAGCTAATGCTTACTTCCCCCCGGGACTGGACACACCCTAAATAAGGACACTCTTAGACAAACTATTCCAATTCACGAAAGGTATTCTCCTACTGGCTGAAGACTTTAACTTAACACCAAACCTGAGTTTAGACTCCTCCAGCTTTAGGGCACCGAGACTGAGCCAAGCACACAAATACTTCATGCAGGAGGCAGGATGGGGGGGATGTCTGGCAACACCTGCATCCTAGGGGCTGGAACTACTCCCATTACTCGTCAGTCTACCAGATGTACTCACACATAGATCACTGCTACAAACAAGTGGAAAACTTGTAGCATCTGGTGGATTCCTGAATGGGGGATATCATACACTTGGACCATGCCCCAGTACTCAGTTCATAGGACATAAGCCTCCAGTTGCCCCAAATGTGCTGGCTCGTAAACCTGTACCACCTCCAATCCCAACAATTTAAGGAATTTCTCAAAGAGAAAACAGAGGAAGTGTAGAGGAATAACCCCACCCCCCCAGTGATAGTACTCCTCCCATATGGTGGGACACCTTAAAAACTGTCCTTAGAGGAAACATTATGCAGTACACAGTAACCCTAACAAAGTAACAAAATGAAAAACAAAAGGACTTAGAAGAAGTCCTTCATTTCCTGCAAATGGTCCACAAACAGGGGGATAACTCTGTACTTCCACAATTAAAACAAACTAAAAATTATCTAGACACACTTAGTAAACAGAAAGCTGAAATTGCCCTAACCTGCCTGAAACAAAAATATTATGAGGTGGGCCCAAGAACTACATGCCTACTAGCCTACCAGAAACTGAAACATAAGAGGAATTCTATCATCAATCTCCTCTGCCACCCATTGGACAATCGTCCACTAACTAAGCTGCATGATATTACAGACAGATTTGCCTCATACAATACTATAGGAACTTATACACCCCAGAAGATTGAAGGGCCGCAGTCTGAGCTACAGTCAAATCTCCACTCCTTAACCCTCCCCCACCTCACCCTGGAGCAAAGTGAACAATTCACGGAACCCATCTCCACATAGGAGGTTATGGCAACTATCGAAGATCAAAAACACAAAAAGCTCCAGGTGCTGATGGTTATGGGGCAGAATTTTACAAGTCTATGAGGGAGCCCCTAGTCCCACAAATGGTGCATGCATTTAATACAATACTGGAGTGAGACACAATCCATCCACATGGATTTTGCCTCAATCTCGGTCGTACTGAAACCCAATAAAAAAACAACTCTGTGGCTTATACCATCCCATCTCAGTTCTGAATGTGGACTACAAGTATTATGAGCATACTGGACAATAGGAGGGACACCTTATTGCCACAATTAATAGGTATGGACCAGACAGGTTTCGTGCAAGTGTGTACGACAATGGATAACATTAAAAGAACGCACCATATAATACACGAAATAGAAACCTCAAAAATCCCTGTGACTCTGATCAGTTTGGATGCTGAAAAAGTATTTGATTGAGTCTCCTGCCCATTTCTCTAAGCGATATTAGTGGTTTTGGTGTTCCCTAGAGCACTAATTCAAGTCCTCTGAAATATTTACTACTCCCTGAGGGCGTGTGTCAAAATCAGCAGCCACCACTCAGCCTACTTCCCCTTATTAAGGAGCACTTGCCAGGGCTGCTCTTTATCCTCCCCTGCTCTTTGCCATATTCATGGAACCAATAGCACAAAAAAATAAGGGAAGAGAGCAGCATTAAGAGTGCCCCCTTGGGAGGAACTGAGCACTGCATAGCATTGTATGTGGATGACATACTGCTGTACAGTATCTAAGAGACCCAGAAACTGCCTTACCAACCCTAGATCACTTCCTGGGGGAGTTCAGTAGGATCTTGGGATACAAGTTAAACACTGCTAAGACAGAGACCTTAACATTTAATTACGAGAGATCCCCCAAGATCAGAAGCCACTTCCCATGCAAATGGGACTTAAACTAAAATATCTAGGAATCTATTTAGCTTGAAACCCTGCCTCAGCATTCAATGATAATATACCCCCTCCCTCACTCAACTGAAAACTGATCTTGCGCACTGGAACACCTTACTCCTTAATCTTTTCAGAAGGGTAGAACTCATCAGAATGGTTACACTACCTAGGACCCTCTCTCTATTCCAAACATCCCCATCCCTCCCCCACAATTAGAATTCCATCAGTGGAATCAGTCAACTGCAAGGTTCCTCTTGGCAGAACAGAGGCCTTGGGTGTACCTGAAGGTGTTGCAACAACCAAGGGATAGAGGAGGACTATCTCTCCCCAACCTGCAACAGTACTACTGGGCAGCCCAGCTAACTCACATATTAGCCAGACAGCTCTTGGCAACTTCAGCCCACTGGATGGATATAGAGAAATCTATTTCCCAATCCTACCTGCTTTCAAACCCTGTATCACCCTATCCTGACCCCCAGAACAACACACACTAATGATCCATGGATCCAAAGCCAAGTAGCAACATGACACAAAATCAAGAAGAAGATCCACCTCACCCTCTTTTTGGCACTCATATGTCCAATCGCACACCTTCCAGACTTATCCTGAGCTAGATTAGACCACACATTTTAAGAGTGGGAACACTACTCACTGGACTACCTGTATCAGATCATTAATTAGGGGTCTTCCCAGGTATTTGAGGAGGTGCAAAGGAAGTTTGGGATCCTTAGAACAGACTTCTTCAGATATGCTAAGACACTACTACCGATCATTACCAAGTTGAATAACAGATTTGGAAGCTGAACCCCTGCCCCAACCACTACCATACTCACATACATCAACAACCCAGACCTACAGCATATGATTTCTGCCTTATACCATCCGCTGCTGGAGGCAGGGGAGGAACCAACCTTTAATATACAGGCTCAGTGGCAGGAAGATGGACCTCCATGTATCTAAAGAGAACTGGCATATAGCATGCCAAAACTCGGCCTAAGTAACAAGTTCATACCAATGGAGTGAATATGCATGGAAACAGCTCATTAGATACTTCAGGACCCCAATTGTCACTAGACACTTCAGTCACTCTGGAGACATAAGATGCTGGTAGGGATGTGGTGAAACAAGAGCGTATCACACACACACATAATGTGGGCCTGTCCAAATTTAGAACTATATCACCACCAAATTCAGACAGAGCTTCAGGAGATTTTTGGAGAGAGAATTAAGACTAACTGTAAGCCTATATCTCTTACTGCAATTCCCAAGGGAATATATGGATCCATGTTTCCGATACCTACTGGGGATTCTAATAACTGTGGCCAAAAAAGCAACTACCAAAGCCCGGCTTCCACCCAGTATCTCCACCCTAAATGACTGGTGGAACATACTCAGCCAGATATACTGGATGGAAAAAATTACATTCAGACTTAATGACTGTGAGAAAGATGTGCTCTCAGATGGACTAGATGGATCTGGTACTATACGGCAAAGGATGACACCTTTGCTTCATGAAAGACTTCTAATCACTTCCCTCCACCCTGAAATCATAAGCCAAGTGTTCTTTGACTAGGTGTAAATTCCCAGTTTGAATTGATATACACTCCCTGAACCAGATCCTTACAAGCTTAACATGGGACCCTCCCTCTCCCCCTCTCTCCCCAGGTTACGCTCTTCCCCTCTGGATTTAGCCCTTGCCTGAAATGCAGAAATGCAGTAGTTACTGTTTTTATGTATTCATGATGGAACCTGGTACTTTCTGAACTGTATAGCCTTGCAACCCCACCACCCACTCTGAAACAAGGGATTGGTGGCATAAAAACAAATAGTATTTAGTGTGTAAAGTATAGATGCCATTTTAAAAGAAATGCATATGTATAAAAAGGATCCTCCTGTGAAACAAATCTGTAGTAGAATAATGCTGTACAAGAACTGGTCACTGTCAACTGTTTGAAACTATTTAATAAATATGATATTAAAAAAACAGATCAACTGCGAAGTGGGTCAGACATCTTATTAATATACTATGGTGTACAGTTGTGTGGAATATAAATTTTGCCAGCGGAATGCCTGTGGAATGACTATTCCAATTCCATGGAATTCTGCCAAATTTTAAATTGCAGTTATTTCATTATAATTTTAAAAGGGTTCCATGTGATAACGGAGATCACAGAAAGGCGATCACTGTTAGGGCGAGAGTATATCTCCGAAAATCAATTTCATCGATGTACACTACCAGCGCAAAGCAAATGGGTGCCAGAGATTTGCTTTTTTTTATTTATGCAGGGGGGCACAGCCCAGCTGCACCACCCCTCCTACTTAAGTATTCTCAACTCCGGGGTGGGTGCATGTCGGGTGGAGGTGCAAAAGAAAACAAAAATTCTGGATGGCGACAAAAAAGTGACCATGCCTAGGACAAAACTTGTTACCCTCCAAACCCTAGCCTGCCGCCCACCCACTATACCACATGGCCACCTTGGCAGCAGACTTCTGCAATACACCCCTCAAACCCTCCCTCCCTTTCCTTGCATTGCACAGCATGCTTGCTTCCCCCTGTGTGTGTACATATAGCAGCATCCTATCACTATATTCATGGACCCCCCATCTGGTCACCCTCCCTGCCTGGTAGCCCTGTGAACAGGTGCCGTGATTGATTTGCCCTTTTTGAAAGTGCTCAATCACAGTTGCCCTTGTCACAGGCTACCTTTTAAAAGTACATGTCCAAATAACAGCAATTTTGGAATGTAATCAGTACCCCTTGGCTTACAAAAGTGTACTAAATTTTAGAGTTCTAGATTGAAAGGGGGTTGAGTTATGGGTGGACAAACATTTAATCAAAATGTAATTTATTAACTTTATTAGAAGTAGAAGGGGTCTTATTTAGTGTTAAAAAAAGAAAGAAAAGAAAGAAAGTCAGTGTGTGTTCTGTGCAGTGAAGGGTACTGTATCAGCTGACTTTGCTAAACCAGTAGGAGGAAAGAGAGCTTACCTGGGGGTGTGGTTTAGACACTATAAAAGCAGGTGAGTCAAATTACAACTTCCTTGTGCTAGCCTTTTTTCTAACTAATTGCCCTCCATCCCACCCAAAGCCAGTTCTACTTTTATAGCCACTGGATTTGACTGTCAACAGGAACTTCCTGTTTGGCAGTAGGAAGGAAAGGATCATAAAGAAATATTGGTTCTGTCAACCCTAAAGTAAAAAAAGTAGCTCACTCTCCCCCCCCCCAGCTGCTGGTGGTCTGATATTGAGCAAGGAAGAAGGAGGCTACTGAAGAAGATAGAAAGTTGCTGTCCCAGAGCAGGAAGGGTGAGAGTTGTAAGGAGAGGAGAGGAGAGAATAAGCATCCAGAGAAACAATAGAGAGGACACAAAATAAGACATGATAGGAGTGGTGCAGTGCAATGGCTGTGGGGCAGCAGTGTTCCGGGAGACATTCTGGGGGCTGCGATGCTGCCCTATTTGCAGGCACCTCTCTGGTCTGAGAGAGAAGGTTGCCCATCTCCAGGCTGACCTGGCTAGGATTCGAGAAACCTCCTCCCCCACCCAGGGACCACCAGAGCCAATGCCACTACCTCAGAGGTTGCCAAGAAACAGGAGAGGCTGACCAGGTGGGCTCAAGGAGGGAGAGGGTGGTGGAATGGAGTTGCATCCCTCCAGCTGTACCTCTCCACAATTCATTCGCTTTTCTGGCATAGTGGTTCCCTATGGAGGCACCTGCAGTGGAGACCAAGGAGGATGCTTGGAACCTTCACAAAGGAGACCCACAGGGGGGTGGCATGGGACCCCACAGGGGAAGAAAACAACTCCTGGTGGGGGACTCAATCATTAGGGGGGTAGAAATGGAGGAGGAAGGGGAGAGGGAGGTAAGGTGCCTTCCTGGTGCCACGGCTTGGAGGGACAGGAAGCAAATCCTCAGGATCGTGGCAGGAGCTTCACGAGGGAGGAAGGGAGCCAGATGTCATTGTCCACCTAGGGACAAATGACCTGGCTAGGAATGGGATCAGAGCAGTGCAAGAGGAGTTTGCAGAGTTGGGTAGGGGCCTTAGACAAGTAGCGCATACGGTAACCTTCTCAGAGGTGCTGCCTGTCTATGGCAAGGGTGATGCTAGGGCACTTCTCATCAGGGAATTCAATGAGTGGTTGAAAAACTGATGTGGAGCTCAGGGTTTTGGCTTAATTGGGGACTGGGGAGCCTCCTGGACGGATGCAGACCTATACTGGTGCGATGGTCTGCATCTGTCCAGGGGGGACCAGGAACCTTGGTGAGAGGTTTAAATGCTTCATTGGCGTTACTTAAACCAGCCAAGGGGGAGGCACTGAAAGGAGCAGGAAACCTAGTCTCCCCCAAAACATGGTGATTAGTGAGGTAAACACCAAGGTATGAAGTTATTAGGTAGCAGAACAGATTTAAATGTAAAAAGGCAAAGGCAGTAAGGACAGAAATGGGGCTAAAAGGGGTAAGGCTATCAAAAAGTGGAGGGTGATGAGTACCAATGCCCATAGTCTGTGTAACAAGCCCTGAACTAGTGGCCTTGATGGAAGAGGGTTGCCTGGATATTGTGGCAGTCACAGAAACATGGTACACAGAGAACCATGACTGGGATGTCAACATACCAGGATACATAATCTACAGGAGGGACAGGGAGGGTAAAAGAGGAGAAGGAGGAGTAGCTCTCTATGTAAAGGAAGGGATCAAAGCAACAGAACTAAAGAATAAACAGGGAGCAGATGAGGCACTTTGGGTCACCCTGGAGACAGGAAATGCACCACAATCTGCATGGAGGCTGTATACAGACCCCCATCTCATGGGGAGGGAATGGACAAGGAAATGATAGAAGGCTTTCTTAGAAAGGCAGAAAAAAGGGAGATATTGTTGATGGGGGACCTGAATATGCCAGATGTTAACTGGAGCACCTTTGCTGCAGGTACATCCAAGAGCAGGGTCATTCTTGATGCCCTATAGGGGGCATGCCTCAGACAGCTAGTATTGGAAACCACTGGAGGAGCAATCTTGGACCTGGTACTTTAAAATGGGATGGAGAAGAATCTCAGATTTAGAAGTGGTAGCCATCTGGGGAACAAGCGACCACCAAATAGTGTGGTTCATGATAAACACAGCCATACAATCAAGCCATACAAAAGCAAGAGTACTAGACTTTAGGAGGGCTGACTTTGGGAAATGAGAGAGTGCCTCAGAAAAGCACTAGCAAACAGGCAAGAAGGAGGGTGGAGGAACAATGGGGAGGATCAAAATAGCCATCACAGAGGCACAAGCCTTTGTGTAAAGCAAATCAATAAAACACAACAAAGGAAAAAACGCTATGGTTCACAAAAGAGGTGGTAGGAAGGTTAAGGAGAAAAGGACAGCATTCAGGAAATATAAGGAAACACAGAAGGAGCAGGACAGAGAACTTTATCAGTTAATGCAGAAAGAGGCTGGGAAGGCAGTCAGAATAGCAAATGCCCAAACCGAGGAAAGGATAGCCAGTTCTGTTAAGAAGGGGATAAGACCTTTATAGGTACATTAGGAGTGAAGAAAGACCAAAGGAGGGATACTGAAGCTTAATAAAGGGAGGGAATATGGGTAGAGGGTGACAGTGAAAAGCAGGATACTGAACGATTATTTCTGCTCAGTATTCAGAAAGGAAGAGGAGGGGAGTTACCTAAACCAAACAAGAGAAACACTCTGAATATGGGGGCCTATTCCAGTTCATTTACAGAAGAAAGGGTTCTGAAAGAACTAATAAAATTGAAGGTGGACAAAGCAATGGGGCCTGATGGATTCACTCAAGAATTCTAAAAGAACTAGGTAGAACTAGTGACACCACTGACTACTCTCTTTAACAAATCATGGGAGGATGGGGAGGTACCTGAGGACTGGAGGAGGGCAGATGTGATTCCTCTCACAAAAGTGGGAGCAGGACAGAGGCAGAAAACTACAGACCAGTTAGTTTGACCTCAGTGGTAGGGAAAATGATGGAATCACTTGAAGGAAAGAATTGTTGAGTACCTAGAGGCCAGTGGGGCACAGAACCCAAGGCAGCATGGATTCATGAGGGGAAGGTTGTGTCAGATGAATCTAATAGATTTCTATGACTGGGTGACCAAAGTAGTAGGCCAGGGAGGGGCTGTGGACATAGCCTACCTAGATTTTAGCAAGGCTTTTGATACAGTCCCACACAAAAAATTAATACACAAGATAGCCAGCCTTGGAGAGGGTCCCAAGGTGGTAGCCTGGATAAAATATTGGCTAGACAACAGGATGCAAAGGGTAGTAATAAATAGAGTACACAGTGAAGAAAGGAGGGTTACTAGCGGGGTACCGCAGGGTTCAGTACTGAGACTGGTCCTTTTTAATGTCTTTATAAGTGACATTGCAAAAGAACTGGAAGGAAAAGTATGTCTCTTTGCAGATGACACAAAGATCTGCAACAGGGTTGATACACAAGATAGAGTGGAAAGGATGAGAAGGGACTTGGCAAGGTTGGAGGAATGGTCAAATGTATGGCAGCTCAGATTCAATGCAAAGAAGTGCAAGGTAATGCACATGGGAAACAAAACCCAGGGAAGCGACACATTGGGGGTGAGATACTGATAACAGTAAAATAGAAAGGACCTGGGGTAATTATATCAGATGACCTAAAGGTGGGCAAGCAATGTGAGAAGGCAGTAAGAAGGCTGGGGGATACTGGGATGCATAGGAAGAGGCATCAGTAGAAAACAGGAAGCTGTTATCCTCTGTACAGACAGTTGGTGAGACCCCATCTGAGTACTGTGTGCAGTTCTGGAGACCCTATCTCCACAAAGACATAGACAGAGTGGAGGCTGTCCAGAAGAGGGCAACCAAAATGGTGCAGGGTCTGCACCAGAAGACATACGAAGAAAGACTAAAGGAGCTTAATATGTATACACTTGAGGAATGAAGGGAGAGAGGGGACATGAGAGAAACTTTCAAGTACCTCAAGGGAATTAACAAAGTCCAAGAGGGTAGCATCTTCCAGAAAAAGAGATGTGCAAGAACAAGGGGGCATAATTTGAAGATAGAGGGGGACGGCTCAGGGGTAATGTGAGGAAGTATTTTTTCACTGAGAGGGTTGTGGATGCATGGAACAGCCTCCCTGAGGAGGTCATGGAGTCAAGAAGTGGGGGACTTCAAGAATGCATGGGACAGGCATAAGGCAGTCCTATTGGGAGTAAGAGGAAGTAAGCTGTTGGTTAACTAGGATCTGCAGCTTATCTGTTAGGTAGTAAAATGGGCAGACTAGGTGGGCCAAGCGGTCCTTATCTGCTGTCAAATTCTATGTTTCTATGTTAATTTTCAGTTATTTTGAGATCGTTTTAAAAAATTTTATCCAAATTTCTCCACAATATCAGGATTTAGCGAAGCACATAGAAATGCATATATGCACCATGTTCTAAGTCTCAAGCTTTAATGGGAGCTGAGTTATAGATAGCCAAATATTTTGCCAACATTTGGATTTCTGTAATTTTAGTATAACTGTGATAGTATTCATTAAAATATAAAAAAATGGCAGGTATACAGGTTATCACTACATTTGTATATGCACACAGTTTCAGAGTTCTAGCTTTAAATGGGACTGCATTATAACCTGTCAAACATGTTGCCAAAATTTACATTTCAGTTAGTTCCTTCTCATTTTAAAACTGCATATCCAAATTTAACCAGAGTTGAAACATTTAAACTACTATGCCACATGGCTATATCTGAAAGAGTTCATATTTTCAGCTTTAAATGGGATTTAATTAAAAGTAATCAAACTTTTACAACATTTAAAATTGCTATTTTGCAAGAATATAAACTACACATTTTATAAACCCCTGAAACTTTAAAACTAGAAAATGCAATACCATTACATCTGGCAGATTCTTAGACCTTATGAGGAGACTGTGTGTCAATTTTATTAATTGCTTACTGTGATAAGTTGCAGAATAACATCTGTAATTGAAGTCAAATCCCCTGAGTCTTTGTGAAAATTGCAGAATTTCATGAAAAATTCCATAAAACTGGATTTTTCTAATTTCAGTCAGCCTTATCTGGAGGGTTCTAATTAAAGGATATGGGTATAAGAGGCAGGTAGTGCAGGGGGTCACCAGGTTCTGGAGTTAGATGCATAGTTTCACCAAGAAATGGACAGCAAAGCTGGGTAGCACAACAGTGGTAGACCGCCAGGTTGGGGCAAGAAAGCTCAGAGTGTCAACAATTCCAACCTGAATGCAGGATGTTTAAGGATCACATCCAGTACATTTATGGTCCAGGGAGGCTGGTGTACATGCAAGTCTAGGACTTAGAGGTACTCAAAAAGATGTAGTGAGGGAAGACAATGTCTTGGGCAACAGGAAGAAAGAATTTTGACTATTTTAACAGGGTAGGTCAATAGGAAAAAGAGTAGGTGACTCACGTGTTAAGGGAGTTTGTCACTGTAAAGAACAAAGAGGATATCAGTAGGATCAGTAGTTCTACTGAGTCAATCTGGCTATGCCAAAAGAGAAGGGGGGATAGCCACCCAGTGAGGAAAAGCAGGACTGCAGAAAGCTCAGCCAAGCTTATCAAATAAAGTAGTGATACTTGCATTGTTAATATTAATTCCACACAAAGAAAAAATTCTGGATGCTTCATCTACAGAAATGCTATCATTTATTTATTTATTTATTTATTTATTTCAAATTCAGATTAATACCTTTGAGCTGGGGGCTTGTTTACAAAAGCTCAAAGTCAACAAGGAATACAAGACATTTACAGGTGATGAAACATTGCAGAACAGAAAGAGCATCAACTAACAAGGAGTATTAATGTGCAGTTATAACATTAACAGGGTACAACAAGTGAGGAGAAACAGGACCACACTTGCAGAGAAATATATTAATTCAGCACTAATTATGCAGTATGGTGTTTAACAGCCATGTTACAGTTCAGACGGGAGCTCCCATTCTGCAGAAATGCAGTTTTAGCAGCCAAGGTAAGGCTTTGTCAAGGGGAGGTAGGTGGTGGGAGGTGGGGGTGGTGGGCAGTTGTGGAACAGGAGGTGGGAGTGAGACAGGGTAGTGTTTGACGGGCGTGAGTACAGCTGTCAGATGCCATGGGTTAACAGAAGCACTGGCAGTCAGATTTGCTGGCAAAAAGAGATTGAAGCCCATTTTTAAAGTGGCCAGGTCTGGGGGAACTGGCAAGGTCTGCAGGCAGGTCATTGAACCATTTAGGCCCACAGTAAGAAAGGGATCTTTGGCCAAGGTTGGTTCATTTGAAGGGAACAGTTAGGACAGCCCTGGAGGCACTCCTTGTGCATTTAGATGGTTGTGCAGGCTCAAAGAGGGCTAAAGTAACACTAGGCATGGACCCCATCAGGGACTTTTTTGCAAGGAGGCAGGCCTGGTATTGGAGTCTGTGGTGGAGTGGGAGCTAGCCAGTTTCCTTGTAAAGGTCACAAGAGTGAGTCATTTTGTGTACTCCCAGGACCAGGTGGCAATTAATATGTCAGAAATAATATGTGAGAAAATGTTACTAATCATTTTTTTCCTTCTGCAAAATTAAAACTGCTTAACCAATGTATCCAATTGTGTTAGACACCAGGACACACAGACTATGGATATGCATGTCAGATGTTAACTCTATACATCAAAGAGCAGAGAAGTTACAAACATCCACATTTTTGATAGTTGTCACAAAGTTTTGCAAATACTTACATAGCAAATTTTTCAACCCCTGTAACTTAAAAATCTCTTGCCTAATTCTCTTCATATTTAGGTCATTCTATAAGCATTACAAAAAGGTTAGCTGCACTCATTGACACATGTCTAGCTCCAAAGGCACCTGAGTTATATACAGATTAATTTTTTTTCATTAAATTTCCTAAAAAAAATAAAATGATAGATTTTGAGCACATATAATTTTGAGATGATGCATCATATTTTCATGAAATCTGGCACATTGTTAGAACACCTATCATCAAGAAATCATGCCAAATTTAATACCCCTGACCCAATAGATGGTTAAGGTATATGCAGATAAAAAATGTTCGTGAAATTTCACACAAACAATAAAATGGCAACATTAGAGCACCTATAATTTTAAAACTATCTAACCAAATTACATTATGTTTGTGCCAATTGACCCAATGAGTATATATTCAAAATTTCAGAGCTGTAGCTGAAATGGTTGCTGAGTTATAAGCAAATTACTAAATTTAAAAAATTCCATGAAATTTCAGTGAAATTCCGCGAATTCAGAATTTTCCAATTCCGCACAGCTCTACTATGGTAGGTCAACAAACATAAGGACCCCTTTATTGCCTTATCTGTTTACATCACTAAAGCATTCAACTCCATCAGTTGGGCTCATCTCCACTAAGTTTTAAGTACCTTTAGATGTAGAAACCATTTTAATGCTTTGGTAGAAACAATACTGTATATATCTCCTTTAGCAAAACTTATAATTAATTTCTCCCTTTCTGAGTCAATAAGCATAAACTGCAGGATGAGACAAGGATGCTGCCTCTCCCCATACTGTTTCATACTTGCCTTTGAACCATTAATAAGGGCCATTACTGCAAATGCAGGAATTACGGGGATCAAAACAGGTCATCAGAATGAAAAAGCCTTTGCTTTCACAGATGACATACTCTTAACATTATCCAGGCCAGTAGAGCCTTGTGAAAAGTTTAAAATATTATTTCAGCAATTTGGTTCAGTTTCTGATCTAACCATTGTCTGGGAGAAAACACAAGCAATACATAACAATATAGCCATCCCGGTTGTGCTGAGGGTTGAGGCACTGGATGCCACACCTTGTGCCATGCTGGTGACCCAGGTTCATGAGTGAGCTTGGGTCACTGGGGGATCAGATGGGGAGGGAAGGGGAGGATTAAGCCCCAGAGGGATGGCTTTCCTCTCTGGGAGGGAGGGGGGAAATTGGATCCATGGTGGTGGTGGTGGCTCCTGGTGGCAGCTGGGGTCATAACAGCCATGATCCTTCTGTATGGGAGGCACTGGCGGATGTCTTCCGGGTGGGTGTGGGAGTATGCTCATGGTGAGCTGGACATCATTGCATGTCCTAGCCTCAGGGGAAAGACTGAACAAAGGAAACACCCTGGCATACAGGAGGATGACGGCAGCCTTGAGGGCCAGGCCATACACTTATCACTGGACTCTCCCCAATCAGCCCTCCCAGAATAACCCCCCAACCCAACAAGTACAGTCCCACCCCACTACTCCCAATCCCAAAACAGTGCCAAGTTGTGTGATTAAAAAAAAAAGATAGAAATTAACCCTGCTGGCTAGCAGTCCCTCCCTCCGACCCTATCGCCCAACCGTCAATCCATAGTTTTTTTTTAAATATTATTCCCTGGTGGTCTAGTGGCCCACCCAGCCCTCCAGCAGAGTACCATCCTACCCCACTCACCCCATTCTGAAACAGAGCCGCTACTCAGCTCAGCCCTCTGCCTTCCACACTCGGAAGCGACTCAGATGTGAATGAATGAATTAATGAATAAGCGCGTGCACATGAGCTCATTTATTCATTCTTTCACATCTGAGTTGGCTGCTGGCCATGGAGGAGAGCGGTTGGCTGAGATGGTGGCCTGCTCTGTTTTGGGATGGCAGGAGCAGGGTAGGCCAGTACTTGCTGGGTTGTGGGAAGGTGGGGTAGGTCACTAGACCACCAGGGAATACTGTTTTTTTTACAACTGGGCAGATGGATGGTTGATGGAGTCGAAGGGCAGGACTGCTAACCAGCAGGGTTAATTTCTTTCTTTTTTCTTTAATACCACACAACATGGCTTTGTTTCAGGATGGGGAGGGAGTGGGGTGGGACAGCTGCAGGGGGTTTGGGGGTCACTAGACCACCAGGGAAAATATTAAAAAAGCATACTGGGGTGGGAGGGGGGTTGATCAGGCAAAATTGACATGCCCATTGAAAAATTTTGTGAAATGTGTGACTTTCGTGAAATCTTTCATGGGGCAAAATATGTCAATTTTGCACAGCACTACACCCAAAACAGTGCACCTTTGCTTCAGCCAGTATATTAAGTCAGTCACACTAACCCTTTCATTTTGAATAAGAACTGTAATGTTCCGTGATGCAGGTTTTGTTAATGCCACAGCCTCAAAGGGTAACAAAAGGAGAGTGTTTTTCAGGTGACTGTTTCACCCAGAATTTTTCTAATCCACTAGTAAGTTTAAAACTGACATCAAATGTACTCACTCCAGAGATATGTATTAAGGCATAAATTTCAGCTGCGTGGTACCCCTTTGAATCTTTCAGGAGCGTTTTAGCCAGATATACCTGATTAGGAAAAAGTTCCAGCCCTCCCTTATAATGCAAATGAACTGCATTATGGTGTTTGACTGGGTACACGAGGGTTTGAAAGAAGGACACATAAGGCCTGGAAGCAGAACCTCTCAGTGGAGGTCTAGGACTCTCAGCAAATGGTGTGTCCTGTGTTATGGTGGGGTTTGGACCACTTTCCACCTGTTGGGCTATGGGCTGTGCCAGAGGCTGCTGTTGGGAGATCTGACTGGGACTTTCAGTTGCAGTATGAATGGTCTTGCTCTGTTCTCCTGTGATGGGAGCAGCAAGGAAGTGCAATACAGGATTCTGAGTCAATTGCAGACCATCTGGCAAGTCTAAAGGTGTTGTGCTGCCTTGATTTGACATTGTCCATTTCTGCATCAGAGATAGGAACTGAACCCAACTCAGGTCACAGTGAACTGGTAAAAGGGAGACAGAGTCTGCCAGGTTGTGAACTCATAACTTTACCATGGTTAGAGACATGTGCAGCATGTTTTGGAACTGTTTCAGACAATGTTTTATCAATTGTAGTCAGGAAAATCCTGAAATCTATTTCCTGATTTTTAGCCCAGACCATCCCACGAAGGGCTATTTCTATTGACTAGCTGTTGTCTTGCAATGGTGCTTGTTTAGATAATAAGAAGGCACTCCTTAGGCCAGGCATCTTCGTACCTGTTGTTGCCTTACTGGAGTTGCTTCCCTGGTTCGCTGCCCGGCAAAAGTAAATAGTGTTTTATTCTCTCAATGCCTAGTGGTAAAAAAAAAAAAAACTGTTGTGGCAACATGCCTGGCAATTGGGAGTGTGCAGCAGAAACTAGTTGCTGAGGAGCCAAAGCTGAGGAATTTAGTCCCATATCATGTGCACTTGTAGTAGACAAAGCATTTTCCATAGTGTCAGTTGCTGGAGTACCCGTTCTTATGGCAATCAAAGATGCATCCATCAGTTGTCCAGACCCCACTCTCATCCTATCCTTCACTTCATCCTGTAGCCCTTTAAGAGAATTTTCTCTCTCCCCCATAGCCTTTTGTAATTCTACATCCTGCGACGTGGCTGTAATTTAAGGGGCAATACAGTGCCAGAGTTTACCAGTATAGTCCCCTCTGAGAGTGACAGTGCTAGTTCAGGTTGTGAGTGATATTTCAGCAACAGGATGCTGCATGGCAGTCTCTTTGATCATTATTATGTCAGTACTTGAAACAGGATCTGAAAGTTGTAAGAGGCCATGACTACCTCTGTTGCATGCGATCTTCTGCTTATTTGCTATTGTGGCAAACAGTGCTTGTTTTCTTAAAAGGAAGCACTTTTCTTCAGCTAGCAGGAGAGCATGAAGATCCTCATCATCCGACGAACATACAGTGGATTCCATTGTTGTTGCTGAATTTTGCTGCATCTCAGGTATGATGAGGGGCTTGGTGGATTCAATGCCTTGTTCTGGGGTTTCCATATAAGCAGGAGTAGTGTCTGTTTCAGATACTGTACTGATACCATACGCATCAAAGAACATTTCTTTGGTCTCTAGTTTGTTGGAGGCAAGGGAGGAGACCTGCTCCCCAACCTCCTGCACATCCATGCTCACCAATTCCAGAGCTGAACTGGCCATCTTAGCAGATAACCAGCAGTTCCACCTGCTGGAGAGTAGGGGAATTTCCCAGGTGTCCTGGCCAAATTTCCCCCATTCACTGAAATACCACCAACAGCTTAATTTGGTTCTGTATTTCAGTTTGCATCTGTATCTTCCCCCTCTCCACTGAGACAAGACTGAAAATTGGCAGAACTGTACATTCCTCCTTTCCCAGTAAACAAAAACTAAATAAAATAAAGTAAAAGTTTCACAGAATTCCACAATTTTTTTACACAAGCTCATGAATTTCAACTTTAATTACTGATGTTATTTTGCAGTCCTTAGCACCCTTTAACTCGGCTGTCCTTTAAGCAAGAGATTAGAGAGCTGACACACACACAGCCTCATTTTTAGGGTCAATGAAGCTAACAAAACTGATGACATTCTGTTCTCTAGTTTTATAGTTATATGGGCTTACAATTCTGCAGTTTACATACTTGTGGCAGTAAATTTAACATTTCCAGAAGTTTGGAGCTTATAACTCAGTCACCGTTAAAGACAGAGATCTTATGTATGGTATACTTCTCCATGGTGATTGGTACGTTCAGCATATTAAATGCAATGCAATTCGGACAAATTCATTTTAAAATTGAAGGAAATAACTGAAAGTACAATTTTGGTGGAATGTCACAAACTGTTCATGGAAAGTTCATGAAATATCACAGAATTGAAAATGTGATATTGCTGGAATTCATTTTGCCCAGCCTTACTCTATTCGGTTCTGTCATGCCCACCTTGTTAACCCCAAGTAGAAACTCGCATTTTTCTATCATTCTTTCTCTGCCACCTGGTCTTCAGAGAATATATATTTAAAATTTGCAACCTTTCATCATATGTTCTATCATGAATACCACTGACCTTCATTGTTACCCTCCTGTAGTCAGATTCTATCCTTTCCAGCCTCATGACCAAGAATGTTGGTATGCTAATATATATGTTTTTAATTCAACTTCTTTATTGGTTTTAAATTACAAACATAATAGTACAGTATTCACAATAGGTATGATGCAAAGCTGCAACCATCCACTTAGTGTATATTATGGAAAGCTGATGAAAAAGAGAAAGGAAACACCTCCCCCATCCCATTCTCCATCCCTCCTGAAACACCAACTGGGGTGTGCCAATACATATAGTACAATACTTGAAAGAAATATTTGGTACATAGAAACATCTTGAGATGGACCTGGAAAAATTAAATGTTAATAACCTCAGTGCAGATATAAGGCATACAATTTGCCCCATTTTTTATCAAATGATGCCAGATTATTATGGGAGCCAGCAATAAAGCACTCTGTCCTGAAGTAGGCTGACAGGTCATTTAGCCATTCATTATAGGAGATAGGTAATTGATCTAACCAGTGTTTAAGTGCTAGTTTCTTTACCACCATGGAAATTAGAGCCATGTGATATTTCCATTCTTTAATCCGGATAGTGGTGTAAATCCCTAGGATACAGATCTCCAGAGTGAAGAGGTCCCCTAGACCAAGTATTGGGTCCAATTTGGATTGAATTGACAGCCACAAGGGGCAATTTTAGCACAGTCCCAGAATATATGTACTAAATTTCCTTCATCTTTACCACATCTGGAGCAATTAGAGTTGGACAGGTGGCCAATTTTGGCTAATTTTACTGGTGTGTAATATAGGTTATGTAGTATATGGTATTGGGTAAGACGCAGTTAATCTTGGGAGATGTATGTATATAAATCTTGCCAGACTTTTGACCATTCAATGACTGTTCCTGGAAGGAGAGAGGACCAGATTTTGGAACCAGGTACAGGATCAGTGTGTCCAATGGAGAGGATATAGTTGTATAAGAGGGACAAGCAGTGCGACTTGGAAGATAGATCGTGGAAGCCATCCAATGTAGGTTGAAACTTAGATTCTAGGGAAGCAGTACCAAATACTTGTGCTATTAGGTGTCTTAACTATAAGATCTTAAAATTATAAGAAGCATTTAGGCCAAATGTATGCCGGATTTCAGAAAAGGAAAGAAAGGAGGAGAAGGAGTAGAGATCTGTTACTTTAGCATTTTGAAGAGAAGGTAACCAAGTGTGTGTGAGGAGAGTGCCACCTACCTTAATGTTGGGGTTGAAGATGAGAGGTAGTGTGTAGTCTTGATGAGGCAAACATTTATAAGAGAAGCAAAACTGAGAAATAACTTTCAGGGAGGTCCCAATTACTGAGTGGCCAATTGGTTCCAGCAACTTCTTCAGGGGAATATAATAAATGACGGGGGAAAGCAAGTGGTGTTGTAATATCTGGGTTTTTATTTGCAGCCAAATAGGAAAGATCTCATCTATGGGATCAATAAGCCATTTCCCAATCCCAGAGAAGTGGCTCACCCAATAATAAAGAAGAAAATTAGGGAGGCAGAGACCCCCTGATGCTTTCGGGGGAATCAATTTAATAAAGGATTTTCTGGGTTGTTTATGTAGCCATATAAAGCCAGAGATGAGAGAGTGTACCTTCTGAAAGAAAGAAAGATAGTGGGAGCCACATGTTCAGCATTTGTAATGGATAATAAAGTCTAGGCAGGACATTCATTTTAATTATGTGCATGCATCCCCAAAGAGATAATGGAAGAGATTCCCATCTTTGAAGATCAAGTTGAAGGATTGTCACAAGGTCATCGAGATACAGTTTCTTGGTCGAAGAGGATCCATGGTTAGGTGAATGCCCAGATACTTAAGTGAATGAGGAGTTCATTTTAGGTCAAAACCATTGAAGTCAGCTTTGTGAGTGAAATGATTTAGGGGAAAGATTTCTGATTTGTTCATATTAAGTTTATAATTGGATACTGAACTAAACTGGAATATTACCCCCACTACTTGTCTCAGGGATTCAGCAGGATTCTCTAAATGGAGGAGGATATCATCTGCATATGCAGAGAGGATGAGGTTGTGATTGAGTACTGGAATTCCCTGTATTTGGGAAGACTATTTGATATGACGAATCAAGGGTTCTAAATAAAGATTAAATAGGAAAGGTGAGGGGGGGCAATCCTGCCTTGTACCTGAGTAAAGGAGAAATCAGGAAGATAATACCCATTGCAATGGATTTTTGCTGAAGGGGAGGAATGTATGGCCTGAATCCACTGGATGAAGAGGGGAGGGAAGTCCATCTTACTTAAAATCAGCCAGAGGAAGTCACAGTCCGAACTGTCAAAGGCCTTCTTGGCATCCAATGAGATTAGGGCCATCGGGTTTGACATAATCTTGCTGCATTGAAAATATGTTAAAGCTTTTGAAGATGATCCATGGAGGATCTACCAGGGACAAATCCCACCTGTTCTGGACTTAGAAGATGAGACCATACTTTTCGAATGCGTAAAACTAGGATTTTAGTTAAGATCTTGATATCATAATTTAAGAGGGAGATCAGACAATAACTCTCCAGGAGCAGGTGGGACTTCTTGGGTTTTAATAGAAGAGATAAGATCACTTCTAATAAAGTAGGATCCAAAGGTTTAGCTGACAGCATATATTGGTATAGTTTGAGTAGATGTGGAGCCAGCTCCTTTGCAAAGGATTTGTAAAAATTAGTGGGGAAGCCATCTGGCCCTGGAGCTTTATCAAGGGTTAAGGCTTTAATTGTTTCTATCACTTCTTCAAGGGTGATAAGAGAGATCAAGGAAAGTTGGAGGTATTTGGGTAAGGAGGAGAGAGTTAAGGAATCCAGATAAGAGTCTATCTTTTAAGTAGGAGTGGGCATGGATCTTTCCCCGTAGAGGGGACGATAAAAGTTCTCAAATATTAGAGCAATGTCTCTGGGATTGGTTTTAATTGTCTCACACAGAGCCTGAAGGGAAGGTATAAGTCTTGAGCTTTCCAATTTGTGAAGTCTAAGAACTAGGAGTTTGCCCGCTTTTTCTCCCTGATCTGTGTAAGTGAATTTAGTTTTTAAGAGTGCATACTCTGCTTTTTCTCTTAAGAGGTCTCCATATCTGTTCCTGAGATCTAAGAGCTTGGTTGTGGAGTCAGGGTTTTTTGAGGATGAGAGAGAAAGCTTGGTCTCTCTTATCTAAGTTAATAAGGATAAGGTTTCTGTATGCTAATATTTATACAAATGAAGAGTTACTACATGTGCCTAAACAGAATTGCAGCAATATTCATGTAAGATAAAAGGGATAAGGGGGAGTGTGTGGAGAAGGATCAAGGAAAAACATCTATTCTAAATACATACTTCTGCTCAGTATTTACTGAGAAGAAGGTAGGGCAGGGCCCACAGCTCAGCACCATGGACATGGGGGGGTGTGCACAAGTCCCTTCACAAAAGAAAGGGTCCTACAAGAGCTCACTATGCTCAGGGTGGACCAGGCAATGGGACCTGATGGCATACCTCTCATGGTACTAAAGGGGCTAAGGGTGGAACTAGCAGAGCCATTATCAGAACTGTTTAGTGAGTCTCTGAGCACAGGAGAGGTCTCAGAAGACTGGAGAAGAGCTCATGTGATCCTGCTGTGCAAGAGTGGTAACAGGGAGGAAGCAGGGAACTACAGACCAGTCAGTCTAACTTCAATAGTGGGCAAGATTTTGAAGGCACTTCTTAAGGAAAGGATAGTGCAACACCTGGAATCCATAGGAGCACAGGATCCAAGACAGCATGGGTTTACAACAGGAAGGTTCTGTCAAACTAGTCTCATAGATTTCTTTGACTGGGTAACCAGAGTGGTGGACCAAGGGGGTGCAGTTGATTTTGCCTACCTTGACTTCAGCAAAGCTTTAGATGCTGTTCCACATAGAAGATTGATTAATAAGCTATGTAGACTCAGGTTGGATCAGAAGTTGGTCCACTGGGCAGCAAACTGGTAGGCGGGCAGAAAACCGAGAGTGGTGGTAAATGGTATACAGTCAGAAGAGATGCAAGTCACAAGTGGGGTACCTCAGGGATCAGTCTTCGGGCCAGTCCTCTTCAATATTTTCATCAGTGACATTGCAGATGGACTGGAGGGTAAGGTTTGCCTGTTTGCAGATGACACCAAGATCTTCAACAGAGTTGATGATCCAGATGGGCTGGGCAAGATGAGAAGAGATCTGGATAAACTGGCAAAACAGTCGGAAGAGTGGCAGCTGGGATTTAATGCAAAGAAGTGCAAGATCATGCGCATAGAGAAGAGAAACCCTGAAGCTACCATTAGGTTGGGAGGGGAGCTGCTGGCAGTCACAAAGGAAAAAAGAGACTTGGACATCATCATCATCATCACAGATGATCTGAAATCATCCAAGCAAACCAGTAAAGCAGTAGGTAAGGCTAGGGAGATGTTGGAGTGTATTAGTAGGGGTATCACAAGTCATAAGAGGGAGGTTATAATCCCTCTTTACAAGACACTGTTTAGGCCCCATCTGGAGTACTGCATGCAGTACTGCAAGCCACACCTGCACAAGAACATTAACAAAATGTAGGCAGTCCAGAGAAGGGCAACCAAAATGGGGCAGGGACTGCTTCAGAAAACATATGAGGACAGATTAATGGAGCTCAATATGTATACCCTAGAGCAAAGGAGAGAGAGAGAGGTGATACAATCGAAACATTCAAACATCTTAAGGGCAATAACAAGGTGAAAGAGTCTAACATGTTTCAATATAAGAAAAATAGTAGGACAAGAGGGCACAGCATGAGATTAAAGGAGGCTGATTAAGGGATAATGTAAGGAAGTTCTTTTTCAGAGAAGGGGTGATGGATGCATGGAAAGGTCTACCTCAGGAAGTGGTGGATATGAATACAGTGCAGGGCTTCAAACAGACATGGGACAGGCAGAAGGGAGCAATACAGATGAGTATGAATAAATAGGCTATTGATAGAGTAAAGGCCAATGGCACATGCATAAGGTAGAAAAAATGAGCAGATTGGATGGGCCTCGTGGTCCTTATCTGCCGTCATCTTCTATGTTTTTATTTTTCTATGTTTTTGCTAATGTGCTGTGCAGGTGATAATTCTGAGAACACATGCATAATTGAGGTAAAGGTGGATAAGGGTTTGCTGAAAAATGAATTTCTATCCAATGTGTGGAGGATGGCTTTCTGTTTAAGAGTGACAAGGAGCAATCCCAAATGCAATTTTATTGTGACTCACTTACCTTATCACATACTGCAGACACATACACACACAAACACAATTTATTTAATAACACTTTGGAAGAAGTCTTTTCACTGACTTCTACAGTTTCCTTTTTCCTGATATCCACAAACTGCACATACTGCTTCATGAAAGTCATAGAACTGTTTGCTGTTCCTGTTGTGTAGGTTTTATTTGTCTTTCAGTGTGACCCTCTCCAAACATAGTGGGAAGGGAGTTGTACACATTTCAATGAGGCATTACCACTATGCAGTTCAAACATGTATTCAGTCCATTTCCATCCAGCACAAAGTGTGCACTGGGAGCTGGCATCTAGCTAAATTCAGTGGCTTTGTTACAGAAGTCCTTATGCACTTCTATTATGTCACCACATATGGCATATGGACCCTTTGTGGATCATGCACTTAGTCTTAATGGGAACCATTCAGGGATTAACTGTAGAACTGAAAGTGTCAAGTGTGAAGCATGACCTCACTTGAAATGAGATGTTGCATCTCCCGCTAGGCTATACTTGGTAAGTAAATTAAAACAATTGTGTTAATTCTGCAGTCTGTCATTTACAACTTTATTGCAAAGCTGAAAAGGCAGCTCAGAATGTGTTGTGTGAAAACAGCAGTCAGTAATGTGTTTCACCATATTGTTCAATGGAGCAGGACTTTTACAATCTCTAGCTCTGCCTTGATCTTTGATATTAGCAACATGGGAGTCTCTGAGCTATTCAGAAAAAGAACATCTATGTCACTTTGTCATCCCTTCCTGATACAAGCCTTTTATAATGCATCATGTTTTCATGGTGTTTATCAAATGACTATGTAATCCCTGATGGGAAGGCTCTTTTTCATGAGGACACTATTTTTAAAATATCATGTCATACTTTTTTTTTATGACTGGTGGCTAGAAACATGAAGTAATGTATTTTAGACCAGCTTCCTCCCTAAGGGCCTTATACTCAAATCATAACCAGTTCATGGGCCACCTGAGTTTACTACATTCAATAATATGCACTGAACACAAGGTTGCAGATGCCACACTTCCTTGGGCCATCCTTCAGGAGAAACAGGGGTGGGGGGAATACAAAAGGGCAGCAAGCTTTCAATAACAAAGTCATTACTTTGTCAGAAAAGTGTCACTGTGGCTCATGTCACAACACATCTTCCTCTCAGCAACGGGGTCATGGACTCTAGTTTAACACCGGGACTTTAATTCACACATATTAAATGCTGGAACACTAGTGCAGTACTGGGGTCACCCTTTTGATGAGGCACTAAAAAGAGGTCCCTTTGCCCATCTATTTTGCTGTCCAACTGGGTGTGTAGGTAGAAGTCATATAACTCATTGGATTTCATAACGAGTAAGGAATTTTCACCTGTGTCCTGGATGCAATTAAACAAATTTAATCTGTAAAGGAATATGTATGGTATACTTTGTCAACATGTCGTATTTATTTCTGCCACCTTCATTGCACCCAGCATCCTCACTCTTTCAGCTCTCTCATCATGCTACTATTCTGCCTTCTGGGCACTGATGCTGACCACTGGCAGATCCCAGTATGTCCTGTTGAGGTGTGGGGCAGTTTGTTCACTCCCCAGGGGTCCTCTCCTGGCTTTGTAGGAGAGGGAGTACATGTCACTAAAGTCAAGGGCCAGGTACCAGGGGTTTGGTAATAGATGCACTGCCAATGATTGCCTGGTGGTGTGGGGGTTAGCATGGGGAGGCAGCCACATAAGACCATCTTGGCAGGGCATTTACTCCTGTGCTCTCAGCATGCCCATGTCAGCCTGCATGGGGCAGGGTGTGCTAGTGTGTGAGATCATCCATATCAGTAATGGCAACACATTTTCTTTCAGAACCCTGTCAAGGAGAACATCCTGCATCTTTCACAGGAACATGACCCCTTCAAATGGGATGGCCACACAATCCAAATTTTCCAAGATTTCTCTTCACAGCTTTCACAAAGAAGGTGGCCCTACACTGTAGCTAGACAGAAATCAACTCAGTTAAGAGTGCACTACTCCCTGAGATACCTGGCAATACTAAGGGTATAAGTCAATGTTAGGTTACACAATGTTCTATCCCCCACTGAAGCTGAAAGTTTCATAACTGATACCTGGTCAGAACAAGACTTTTCTGCCATGTTCAGTGAATTAGGAGGCTTCTCAGTGGACACCCGACATCCAATGGACATAACCACTAATCAAAACAGCTGACATGATTCCACACTTACACAAGACAGATAATGGCATGCATTGGAGAACTGGAGGTGTTGCAGAGCACGGTAGCCAGCCTGCTACACACACTTTGTTGAAAACTCTGTGCATGTGGAGTTTTTAAAGAAAGTCAAGGCATGAGCATAAATGAAGTTTGAACTGCTTTATTTATACCTGGCTAGAGCCCTCTGCCCTGGTGCTTCAAACCACACAGGGCCTTTGTCAAGGAGGAAGATAAGGTAAAAATGAATGTACTCCCTTGTACACACATATTTCTTCAAGGCGTACACATCAATAGTGCAAAAACAATACAGCAATGAACTCAATACTGCATAGACACATACACACACACACATACAAACACACACACACATATATATATATATATACACACAAGAGTATTATAGTGGCACGGTAGTGCCACTATAGTTAGGGTTAAGTACCACATTTAAGGTTAAAGAGTAAAATTGTGCATCTTAATAACTTTGCCACTGTAAAATGGATTTGCCTGAAATTTGGCAGGCTTGGAGCAGTACCATAGATCTGTGGATCTGCCAAGCTTTGTGATGGTCGGATATATGGTTGTGGAGTTATGAAGTGACATTCTGTAGCACATTTATGCTTTTTTGTGCATTTCTTGCTCGCACCTACAGATTGCATGGTTTGTATGACCAGCTCAAAAGCTTCAGAGAACATGCTGCCAGGGTCCCCAATGTGCCTTTCAAAGATTTCATGAAAAAATATTAAACGGTTCAAACGTTATTCAAAAAACAAGTTTCCCATTATAGTCAATGGGAAAAGTTAACAAAAAGTTTGACAGTGTCTACCCCTGTAGAGTCGTGAGTCAGCCATTTTTTTTTCAGTTAGTGATCACAGAAATGCTTGGCATTTAAATTTGGGACCCTCTATGGACACAATTCTTTTTGTGTTCACCTGGTTGTACCCTGAGGATGTTAGCCATGTCTTTTTGGGGGGTTAAACACCCCAGAAATATGTTTTTGAAATTTTTGTAAATTGATAGTCACGTGATGAGCCGGCTTGGGTAAGACGCGCTCCGTGCTCCTCTGAGACCCAAGCGGCAGTTTTCGGTTTAAAAGCCGGTTTTGGCGTCTTTTTAAAGCTTTAGACAGACCGGAGTGTCGTCAGGTGCCTCTACTTATCCCCCCTCGGGGGATTAAGAGCGACACCGATTGTTGCAGAGAAGCTTGCTGCAGGCCGGCCCCGAGCTTGATTAGTGATGGAAGTGGACTTAAAGGAACCGCTGGTGGGGCGTGCCCCCGCATCAAAATGCCCCAAGCCTCACTCACCTGACAACATAGACCAGGGAGGAAGTGGCATTAGAGGGGGTCCCTGTGATAGCGTGGAGGACATTAAAGAAATTAAAGCATTGCTTCAGGGTCTGGTGCTGGACTTGTCAGAGATTAAGCCTGACTTTGCACTCGCTGGCCCAAAGGATGGCAGGAGTTTGAGGCCAGAATCTGCTCGCAGGGAAAAAAGGTTTCCTCCTTGGAGCAAGAGGTGGTGATGATCAGGAAAAACTCAGGAGGATGGAAGAGAGATTGGAAGACCAGGAGGCGAGGAATCAAAGGAACAATCTCATCCTAGCAGGGCTTCCAGAAAGGGCTGAAGGTCTAGAATTGTCTCCTTTATTCAGGACCTGTTACTAAAATGTTGACCCCCTCACCCTTGGGGAAGGGTACAACCTGGAAAGGGCCTATCGAGTTGTAGGAGACCCCACCTCCGGGGCCCGCCTAGAGTTATAATTATGAGGTTTCTCAACTATAAAGAGAAGTCTCATGTCCTGCAGCTGTCTAGGCAAAAGAAACCTCTGCATTGGAATGGAGCTTCATTATGGTTCTTCCAGGATTTAACTCCGGGCATTCGAGAAAAGCAGAAAGAATATAGTGATATTAAGAAGAAGCTTTATTTAGCAGGGATCAAGTTCCGTCTTCTTTATCCTGCCATCCTTATGGTGCGGCTGTCATCTGGAGAAAAGAAATTTTTAACAGCCAAGGATGCACTGGAGGGACTTCGCAGTGACCTGCCAGATCTCTTCAAATCACCAACCTGACTGGGATCTCCTATGAAGTTTCGCCCCTGTGGGGAAGAGGACTTGTGGGGGTGAAAAGATCGCTTACAGAGAATGACGTGGTCAAGCTAACGAGCGGCATGAGCTGAGACATTCATTGGCAAGCTCTGGGATTAATCCCGTGGGGGCTTTACTACTATGTGTTTTTTTTTTTATCCTCTCCTCCCAGGAAAGGAAAGGGGGGTAGGGGAAGAAGGCAGAAAAAGGACAACAAGGAATAGATACATGAAAAGAAGAAAAGAGGAAAGACTGGGCTGCCTGAAACCTATTGTTTGATGGACTAATGGACCGCCATCTAGGGGACTGGGTTTTGGGGAGTGGGAACAAGGCTATTCCACCCTTTGTTTGGCAAATGAGTATATTAGTAGTTAGGTGGGGGCACCATGGTGCTGATGTTTTATTTTATTTTTTTCTTTCCTTTTTTTTTCGTTTACTTAATTGGGAAAGGACTATCTGGGTCTGAGAAAGATTTAAAGGGCCGGTTTCGAGTAAGGGAGTCACTGAGTGGGATCGGGAGGGGATAGGAAACTGGTTCATCCATGGCTCAGCAGGAAGTGGTTCAGTCTTGGGACCGGGGGTCATGGGGGGAGGGTTTAAGGGTGGAAAGAGAGAGAGTCCCTGATCGGGTAATCTGGAAAGCAGGCCTCAAAAAGGCTCTGTCTTTGATCCTATATCTAGCCCCATATTAGCCAGATGGTTTTGTATAGCGTGATTTCATGGAATGTTAAGGGTTTGAGGGGATGACATAAAAGATTAACAATCCTGCGATATCTGGAGCAGCGGGGGGCTCATATCGTAGCTCTCCAGGAAACACATTTATTGACTGAGGAGTTAGATTATTTAAAGAAACGTTGGGTGGGTCAGGTATATGGAGTGGGTAGAAAGAGAGCATCTGGAGGAGTGGTGATTTTAATTAATAAGTCCTGCCCTTTCGAGGTGACCCAAGTTCTGACTCGACAGGACAGCAGGGGGATCTATGCTTTGGGCACTTTACACGGCAAGGCAGTAGGGGTAGCCTCTATATATGGTCCAGCTCCCCCGGAACCTGAATTTTTTGCCTCAATAGAGGAGAATATTGTGGCATTTCCATCACTTTCACTGATATTAGCGGGTGACTGGAATATTTGTTTAGATAATAAGGAGGACAGGATGCCGGAGTTCAAAGGCCCCAGGTCTAGGGCTCAATTAGCGCTGGCTAAGCTTTTGAAGCTACAGGTCTGACAGACCCAGCCAAGTTTTTTCTCAGGGAGGTCTCCAAATGACATTCTACTCAGTGGTTCACAAAGCCTTACCAGGATAGACTATTTTTTGGTAAATAGGGAGACGTTAGGGGAGGTCAGAGTGTTTAAGACAGAGGGTAGGACCTTTTCAGACCATTCTCTGATCCAGATGCAATGGGAACCTAAGTCCTTACCTCCTAGGCCTTACAGGTGGAGGCTTCAGGATTGGCTTTTCTTGGTGGAGGAGAGAAGGGATGAACTGGACGGGGCCCTTCAGGAAATTATTAGAGTGCAGTTGCCCTCTTTGATGGATAAGAGGCTAGTTTGGCCTACCTGTAAATTCTTATATTCCATGGCTGCTAAAACCTTGGCTACCAAGGTGAGGCTGCTTAGGAAGGTGAAAGAGGAGTTTTTGGAGGGGGCAATAAGTTCTCTATCGCAGCAGGAGGGGCTCTCGGAAGAAATAGATAGGGAGCTCAAAAGCTTAAGGAGGGAGCTGTCAGGAATTTGGTACAGGAAGATTGAATTTTGGTTAAATAAGATTAAGGCTAAATATCTTTTGCAAGGGGATGTTCCGGGGCATTTTTTGGCATCAATGATTAAGGAGTGGGAGGCCAGCAGGACTGTTTCTTCAATCTCACATGAAGGGAGGCTAGTGACAGACCCCCAAGACATGGTTGAGGCGCTACACATTTTTGAAAAGATATACCAAGAAAGTGCTCCTGGGGAAGGAAGTTAGAATACTTGAGGGAATCCAACTCCCGATAGTGGACCCCAGTCTGGCTAGGGAATTGGAGGCCCCTATTAAGTCTTCTGAAATTTTAGAGGTGGTTCGGTCCCTCCCATTAGGTAAATCTCCAGGGCCTGATAGTCTAACGGTGAAGTTTTATCAAACTCATATTCATAATATACTTCCTATCCTAAAGGAGTTTTTCCATACTATAATGCGGGAGGGCATTGACCATTTACCCATTTACCAAGCTTATATAACGTTAATACCTAAACTAGATAAGCCCAGGGATGTTATGGGAAACTGTAGGCCCATAGCTCTAATTAATCAGGACATTAAGATACTTACAAAGATCTTGGCTAATAGGATTTTAGCTGTGGCCCTGAACATAATTAGTCAGGAGCAGGTAGGCTTTATGCCGGGAAGGGGCACAAAAGATGCGCTCAGGAAGATACATCATATTATAAACCAGGCTCCTGATTCCCAGGTTCCTCTAGCCTTGATCTCCCTAGACGCCGAAAAGGCATTTGATCGAGTTTCGCATATATTTTTGTTCTCTGTATTGGAGAGGATGGGATTCCCGAAGGGGTTAATTAAGGGTATCAAAAATTTATATGCGGCGCCCACAGCTAGGATTTTATGTAATGGCTATCTGTCGAGGGAATTTCAACTTATAAATGGTACGCGGCAAGGGTGTCCCCTTTCACCGATATTGTTTAACATCTATTTAGAACCCCTCTTAAGATCTATTAATAGGGAGGTCGGGGTTCGGGGAATCAGGGTGGAAGAGTTGGAGCTAAAAATTTCAGTCTTTGAGGACGACATACTGCTCCATCTACGAGACCCAGCAACTAGCTTCGAGATGGTTAGAGAATTAATATATCGGTACTCTAGGGTCTCAAACTACAAGCTGAAACTCACTAAAACCCAAATTTTACCCTTGACGCCACATGTCTTTAAAGTGGATTTTGCATCTCTGGGGGTACAGTGGAACAATGATAAGTTGAAGTACTTGGGAATCTGGATTACGGCAAATCAGGCGTCTGGCACGGAAGCTAATATGGGGGGAACTGTCTAGGAGATTTCGGGGGACATCTTAAGGTGGAACAAACTACCTTTAAATTTTACAGCACGTCTAGGTATTATCAAGATGAATATTTTGCCGAGGCTGCTATACCCGATTCACTTAGCTCCATATACTATCCCTATAAAGTGGTTTAAGCTAATTAGGAAAATGTTAACTGGGTTTCTCTGGAATGGCAAGCTGGCTAGGGTTAACTATAAGATGCTATGTAGGCCATATGAGAAGGGAGGCATTAGACTACCTGACCTCCAGGCTTATTATGTGGCGAGTCAGTTGGGCTTGATGGCTCAATGGAGCTGATAGGGTCTACGAGGGTAAATATTGCCCTGCCTGGTTACAAATAGAGAAGAAACTGCTGAGGGGTAGGGGATGCTCCCCTGACTCATTAATATATGTTGGGTCCCAAAATGGATTGGGCAAAATAGGAGTAGGAAATCCAATCAGGAAAACCATGGAGGCTTGGTGGCAGTTTCTTACACCAGCTCAAAAAGGTTGCCAAGTGAAATCTAGGGATCAGCCTATATTGGGAAATCCCAATTTGACCACTGGGGGCATGGTGCTTGGGCAGAGATGGAATGTATACTTGAAGGGTCTTAGCTTGAGGGATATGCAGCAGGGGGAGAGAATTCTTCTGCCTCCACAATGTGATGGCCTGCCCTTCTTTCAAAAGGATACAGCTTAAGCAAATGATTGTCGGGGTTCGGGGGAGGAGTGGTGATTTTACGGAGAGTTTTCTCTTGTGGGGAAGTTTGAAAGAGGCTGCTCATAGAGCTAGCCCACTTTCTTGTGTATATAAGCTGCTATTGAATTCCAGATTTCTGAGTGCCTTCCCTCTGTCCCTTATTGGGACAAGGTGATGACTTCTAGGTTAGAATGGGATAGCATCTGGGAAGCTACCAAATATAATGTTATTCCAAACATAGAAATATCCAGTTTTATGTGGTTCATAACATATACTATACCCCTGCTAAACTCTATTCTAGGGTTTCGACAGACAGATCTATGTTTTGGTGTGGGACAGCATCAGGAGATTTGCTTCATATCCTATGGAGTTGTGACAAATCTCTCCTTTATGGAATAAGATTAGACAGGGGCTGGACCCCAGGCTAGAGCTATACAGGATATCTAATTCCAGAAGTCTGCTCTAGGTGACTATTCGATGATTGGAAGGGTCATACCGAGATTTCATCTTGCTTTAATGGGGTCGATTTGTTAAAGCATTTGTTGTGCAACACTGGAAAGATGGCCAGGTTTACTCTTATGAACAATGGGTGAAGGATTTGCTTGGGGCCTTGGCCAAGATTAAGAGACATCTAGTGTCTGAAGGTAGGCAGGAGGTCTACAGTAAAAGGTGGGCAAGGTTAGAGGCAGCCTATTCACTGTAGAACACAAGCGTTAGCTTACAGAGCTGTCTGATGGATGGGGATTAGTAGAGGTTTAGGTAATGGATTGTGGGTCATCTCAACGGGCAGGTACAGTTGGATTTAGGATTCTTTTTTTTCTCTTATCTCTTCTTGTCCAACTCTGCATGAAAATCCCCTATAGCATGGGTTGGTATAGCTATTATCTAGGGCTAGAGCATAATATGGAGGGATAGAGATGTAGGCTGAATGAGGAGGAATTTTTGAGGTTATAGTTTTGTCGGGGGCCGGACTCTCTCTCTTTCTGGGGTCACACTGGATATTCACTTGGGAAGGACAGATAACCAAGCGCTTGGACGTTAACAAGATGAGTGTTATTATGGGGAAGCTGGAGCTTGAGAAGAGGCATTGTACTATTATCAGGGGTTACTGAGAGCTTCCCGGGAGTTGAGTTATGTATGGGAGGAGTGATATCCCGTGTGTCTGTAAATAGGGGATGTATATAGTTTGCACAGCCAGTTTTGGGGTGTGCGCCCGGGTTTCCGGGTTATTTGTGTGCTTGTATGTTGGTTTCTTTGGAAAATAAATAAATAATCATTTAAAAAAAAAAAAAAGAAATTTTTGTAAATTGTAGTGTCACAATGTAGTGTCACACTTGCAACACTTTTGTGATTTTTTTTGCAAAAGTGTCGTGATTTGCGACATTACTTTGCAACACTATGGCCAAAATAACAGGAATTCTTTGTCACCCTTCTGCAAAAGAACAGGTTGGTCTTTTAGGCTGAAATTTGGAGGAAAGAAAGCCAACATCCCACAGATGTGCCTTTTGGGGGTTTGGTGACAAAATATTACAGGGATGCAAAGTTTCGATACTCCAAATTTGACACTTTTTCCCATAGACTAATATTACGGTGTCCACTGCACCTATCTGGGACTGTATCTTGGAAACACTTCAAGATATGGACTTTTCATTGGAAAAATGCTTAGCCACTATGGGAGCTAAGCGTTCAGTGAAAACCTAGCCAGGAAAGTCATGAGTCATGAAATTTAAATTTTTTCTCTACGTCGTTTGGTTCCTGAGATATAAGCAATTTAGTATTGCAAAACCTCATTTTCTGCTCCGAGGGCTATTATTATGCATACATTCTTCATGGTCAGTGTGTTTCTCTATGCAGCTATGGGGAAAACCAGGCTGTGTGCTTTCATTACTGTTACACTTAGCATTTCCACTTCTGTTTCTGTACCCGTTTGCGCTAGCATTACCGTGTACACCAGTGTGTGTGTTACTCTTTGCACTTTCTTTTGCACATGCATTTATGTTACTGTTAGCATTTTCATCTCCACTACTGTTTCTGTTTGCATTTCTGTTTGTGTCACCGTGCGCATTGCCATTTGCGTTTGCAGCTGCCCTTATGTTTGCATTGTTCTTTCATTTTCCGTCATTGTTGTTCTTACCAATTGCGTTACTGTGCCTGTGCATTTGCAGTTACTGTTCCTATGTGCAAAAAAATCATATGGTGGTAGCACGGGGCCCAAAGAGCCCACTCTACCATCACTACTATACTGTGACAACTCCCCCCCTCATAGAAGAGGTAATGCATCCTGAGTAGAAAGTCACAGGAAAAGAAAGTCCATAGACATCAACGGTGAACCTACATGGTTGCAGGGATAGACAAATTAGGACAGTTAAGAGTTGCACGGCATCAGCCAGGCAATGCCCCCCAGAGGAAGTACTGCATCCTGAGTGGAGGCTCACAGGAAAACAAAGGTTATGGATATAAATGTTACAGCTCTTTGATTGCAGTAACACACTATTTGGGACAGTTAGGTGTTGTATGGTGTCAGCTGAGCAATAACCCCCCAGGCCAGGTAGTGCATCCTGAGTGGAGAGTCACAGGAAAAAAAGTACATAGACACCAACGGTGCACCTCTGTGGTTGCAGGGACACACAAGTTAGGAGAGTTAGGAGTTGCATGGCATCACCCAGGCAATGCTCCCCCAGAGAAGGTACTGCATCCTGAGTGGAGACTCACAGGAAAACAAAGGCTATGGATATAAATGGTTCAGCTCCATGATTGCAGTAACACACTAGTTGGGACAGTTAGGAGATGTACAGTGTCAGCTAGGTAATGCCCCCCCACGTGAGGTAGTGCATCCTGAATGGAGAGTCACAGAAAAAGGAAGCCCATGGACATCAGCGGTACACCACTGTGATTGCAGGAACACACAAGTTGGAACACTTTGGAATTGCATGTCATCAGCAAGGGAATCCCCCCCACCCCACAGAGCAGGTACTTCATCCTGAGTAGAGACTGACAGGAAAACAAAGGTTATGGATATAAAAATCATGCTGAGATCTGCGCTCTACCACTATTATACTGTGCCAACTCCACCCCTCACAGAAGAGGTACTGCATCCTGAGTGGAGAGTCACAGGAAAAGGAAGCCCATGGACATCAACGGTACATCACTGTGATTGCAGGAACACACAAGCTGGTGCACTTTGGAGTTGCATGTCATCAGCCAGGGAATGCCCCCCACCAGAGTAGGTACTGCATCCTGAGAGAAGACTCACAGGAAAACAAAGGCTATGGATAAAAACAGTACAGCTCCAAGATTGCAGTAACACACTGGTTTTTTTGTAGTGCCTAGAGCCTCTGGGATTGGGTGCCAGAAAAATAAAATTTACCTTACCTTACCTTACCCTACTAGTTGGGACAGTTAGGAGTTGTACAGTGTCAGCTAGGTAATACCCCACCCTCAGGTGAGGTACTGCATCTTGCATGGAGAGTCACAGGAAAAGAAAGTCCATATACATCAATGGTGCACCTCCATGGTTGCAGGTACACACAAGTTAGGACAGTTAGGAGTTGCACAGCATCAGCCAGGCAATGCCCCCCCCAGAGGAGGTACTGCATCCTGAGTAGAGACTCACAGGAAAACAAAGGTTATGGATAAAAACAGTACAGCTCCATGATTGCAGTAACACACTAGTTGGGCCAGTTAGGAGTCATATGGTGTCAGCTAGGCAATGACCCCCCCCAAGGTAAGGTAGTGCATCTTGAGTGGAGAGTCACAGGAAAAGAAAGTCCATAGACATCAATGGTGCAGCTCTGTGGTTGCAGGGACACACAAGTTAGGAGAGTTAGGAGTTGTATGGTGTCAGCCAGGCAATGCTCACCCTTTGCAGAGCAGGTACTGCATTCTGAGTGAAGACTCACAGGAAAACAAATGTTATGAATATAAATGGTACAGCTCCATGATTGCAGTAACACACTAGTTGGGACAGTTAGGAGTTGTACAGTGTCAGCTAGGCAGTCCCCCCCAAGGCCAGGAGTGCATCCTGAGTGGAGAGTCACAGGAAAAGAAAGTACATAGACATCAACGGTGCACCTCTGTGGTTGAAGGGACACACAAGTTAGGACAGTTAGTAGTTGCAAGGCATCAGCAAGGCAATGCCCCCCCACAGCAGGTTCTACATCCTGAGTGGAGACTCACAGAAAAACAAAGGCTATGGATATAAATGGTACAGCTCCATGATTGCAGTTACATCAATCAATCAATCAAATCTTAATTTATCCAAGTGAACATCATTGAGCACAGCTCATTTGCAAGATGGACCTGGTAAGGTCACTGTTCAATTTACATAGATACATAAAAAATATTCAATATACACACACTCTAGGATACTACATAGAATATTCAGTATACACACAGTCTAAGGATACATTCTAATCAGACTATACATTAAATTCAGGTGTCGTGTCGGGTAATAGCAAAGTGGGAAGGGGAGGGAAGTATGCCTGGCTGGTGGGGGAGGAGGAAGATGGTGGGGGCCTATACTGTGGAACGGATAAACTGTGGGCCTTATGAAGAGGGCAGGAGGGTGGCACTGGGGGGGTTGTGTAACAGGGGTATAGGGCGTGATATATGACAGGGGATTAAGGGGAGACGGATGGAAAGGAGGGGTGCATGGAGTGTGAGGGGTGGTGACTCTTAGTAAAGGTGGATGCCTTCTGTGAGTTGGCTATCTGGGGAGGGAGATGGATAAGATTAGGAATACTCTACTGTTTGTGGAAACAATTACATTTTTCTTTGATAAGCCTCGAATACAGATATTTAAAGGATGTAAATGAGATGTATCTGTTCACTTTCAGGGTCTTCTGCATCGTATTCCATAAGGCAGATAAGACATAGCTGATAGCAGAGTTACCACATCGAGAATTGAATTTGGACACTTTAAGCATGATGAAGTTTAGACTTCTTAGGGCATATTTACTTAATGTGATTTGTGTGAAGCAGTCTGAGATGTAATTTGGTAGCATCTTTGCTATCGCTCTGTAAGTCCATAGTGTGGCATTCCTGTCTCTTCTAAATTGGAGCGAGGTCCATCCAACTGCAGCATAAAGCAAGCAGTGGTGAGTGCTGAGAGGAAGATCTGTAATAAACCTCAAGGCTCTATAATAAAGTGTGACCAGTTTGCTCAGATATGAGTTGGGGCAACGACCATATAGGATATCTGCATAATCTAATACTGATAGAAATGTGGCCTGGACCAGCTTCTTTTTAGAATCACTTGTGAGAAAGTGCTTTATTCTGTAATAGAGCCCACGCCTCTGATGGAGTTTTTTTTAGCAGATCTTCCAAATGATCAAAGTAGTTGAGTCTACTGTGCCCCAGACCCCCAGATATTTGAAATTTGTAACATATTCAAGATTTTCACCAAGGACAGTGGATATGTGGGGGAGATTGTTTGGGAAGGAGTGTCCGGCTTGTGTCTGGGGGGAGAAAAACATTGCCTTTGTTTTTTTTTGCGTCTAGCAGGAGTTTTTTTTCCAGTAGTTGGTGTTGTAATAGCTTGAATTCTGCTTGTAGCTGTATGCATGCTGTTACAGGAGAGGGGTGACTGACATACAATACTGTATCATCTGCAAACAGGTGTACAGTGGCTTTATTGAGGTTATTGCCAATGCTATTGATATAGATGGCAAATAGGATTGGGCCAAGGATGGATCCTTGGGAAACTCCTCTTTGGAGAGATTTGAGTGGTGATATGTCTCCGTCAGCCTTCACCTGCTGGGTCCTTCCCGTGAGATAGTTATTAAACCATCTAATGGAGGTTGAGTGGAGTCGTATGGATTTCAGGGAGGAGAGGAGCAGTTCGTGGTTGACCGTATCGAATATCTTACTCAAGTCTAAAAATACAGCACAGACACAATTTTTTTGTCCAGTTCAAGTTGCCAATCATTGGTTACTTAACCAGGGCTGTGATGGTGCTGTGGATGGTTCTAAACTCAGATTGCTCTTGATTTAAAAGATTAGCCTCTTCAAGATATCATCTTAGTTGGGTGCTTACGATTTTTTCTAGCAGCCTGGATAGCACAGGGAGGATAGAGATTGGCCTGTAGTTGTTGAGGCCCATGGGGTCCCCTGCTTTCAGTAGCGGGATAGCTTGGGCTGTTTTCCAGATTGATGGAATAGATCCTAGTTGTAGTGAGAGGTTAAATAGGTGTGTTATTGGCACTGCTAATACTTGTATGGCAATTAAAAAAAAAATAAGGATCAAGGGAGTCTGCACCTGCACTTTTTTGGTGTCCAGCTGTGATATTAATTCTTCTACCTGCTTCAGGGTGGCTGGAATGAAGGAGAAGGTGGACTCTGTTACCCGTGCTTCAGTGTTCTTGATACCTAACTGGGAACATATTTGGTTAGCAGGAGAGGTGTCGAATGCTAGACCAGCGGTTGTAAAGTGATTGTTGAATGATTCCAGGACTTCCAGTCTATCAGAGATGGTTCCCTTGCCATTGTGTATTTTGGCTGGGAGTGTGTTACTTGGATCATATCCTGTTATGTCTTTTATGGTGTTTCAGAACTTGGCAGGGTTGTGGCAGGAGGAGTTACATACTAGTTGGGACAGTTAGGAGTTGTACGGTGTCAGCTAGACAATGGCCCCCCCAGGTGAGGTAGTGCATCCTGAAGGTAGAGTCACAGGAAAAGGAAACCAATGGACATCAATGGCACACCACTGTGATTGCAGGAAGAGACAAGTTGGGACACTTTGCAGTTGCATGTTGTCAGCTAGGCAATGCCCCCACCCCACCCACCCTGAGGTGAAGTAGTGCATCTTGAGTGGAGAGTCACAGGAAAAGAAAGTCCATAGACATCAATGGTGCAGCTCTGTGGTTGCAGGGACACACAAGTTAGGAGAGTTAGGAGTTGTACGGCATCAGCCAGGCAATGCCCACCCCCCCAGAGGAGGTACTGCATTCTGAGTGGAGACTCACAGGAAAACAAATGCTATGAATATAAACAGTACAGCTCCATGATTGCAGTAACACATCAGTTGGGACAGTTATGAGTTGGACGGTGTCAGCTAGGCAATGCCCCCCCAGGTCAGGTAGTGCATCCTGAGTGGAAAGTCACAGGAAAAGAAAGTACATGGACATCAACGGTGCACCTCCATGGTTACAGGTACACACAAGTTAGGACAGTTAGGAGTTGCACAGCGTCAGCCAGGCAATGCCCCCCCAGAGGAGGTACTGCATCCTGAGTAGAGACTCACAGGAAAACAAAGGTTATGGATATAAACGGTACCGCTCCATGATTGTAGTAACATACTAGTTGGGAGAGTTAGGAGTTGTACAGTGTCAGCTAGGCAATGCCCACCCCCCCATGCAAGGTAGTGCATTCTGAGTGGAGAGTCACAGGAAAAGGAAGCTGATGGACATCAGTGGTACACCCCCATGATTGCAGGGACACACAAGTTGGGACACTTTGGAGTTGCCTGTCTTCAGCCAGGGAATGCTCCACCCCACCCCACAGAACAAGTACTGCATCCTGAGTGGAGACTCACAGGAAAACAAAGGTTATGTATATAAATGGTACAGCTCCATGATTGCAGTAACACACTAGTTGGGACAGTTAGGAGTTGTACAGTGTCAACTAGTCAGTGCCCCTCCCCAGGCCAGGTAGTGCATCCTGAGTGGAGAGTCACAGGAAAAGAAAGTACATAGACATCAACAGTGCACCTCCATGGTTGCAGGAACACACAAGCTAGGACAGTTAGGAGTTGCACGGTGTCAGCCATGCAATGCCCCCCTCCAGATCAGACACTGTAACCTGAGTGGAGACCCATGGTAAAAGTGAGGCCATGAAGATCAACAATATACTAGTTTGATTGCAGGAACACACAAGTTAGGACAGTTAGGGGTTGCACAGCATTAGTCATGCAATGTCCCCCCCCCCATCATCGGGTATTGCACCCTGAGTGGAGACCCTTTATTAAAGTAAGGTCATGGACATCAATAGCACACTTTTCTGATTGCAGGAACACAAACGTTAGTACAGTTTGGAGTTGCACGGGGTCAGCCCGGCAATGCCCCCCCCAGACTAGGTTCTGTACCCTGAGTTGAGACCCATTGTAAAAGTCAGTCATGGTAAAAAAATTGTGTTTCTGGTTTTCTATGGCATGCAAACAAGTTAGGATGCCTATAGCTGTGCAGAATAGTCATGCGTTAAGCATTGTAGAAAAATACACTTTTTTTTTAGAAAATATTTATAAAAGTTTCTTGTGAAAAATAATTGTACCAAAGTATACGAAATCAACATCTTGTATAATGATGTGAACATAATTTAGAAGAAAAATACATATATTCTGTAAAACAATTTTCATTATAAACTTTTGATTTTTACTTAAGACTTTTTAGAAAAATATAAAAAATAATCTAGTTAACACAATTTAGAAAAAAAATCTACATTTGTTCTGTAAAAAGAAATATTGACCATAAAATGCTGACTTTTTTTAATTATGTCTTTTTTTATTATTTAAAAGTAAAATTATTACAAAAATATATTATTTAGTATTTTGAAAATAAAAGAACAGTTTTTAAGTTTAACAGTTCTGAGGGAGGTGTACTACTGCTTGAAGCAGTTCAGGCAGGAAGCTGGATGCATGTGGAGGCACAATGGGAGTGGAAACTGTTGTGCCATTGGGGGAGATACCGGAAAAGCTGTGGAGGACGTCCATCAGTGGTCAGGGAGACTGGATGTCACATTTGCAGGTGAAGCAGTGAGGTGCAGACGCTGCTACCTGCTGCTGTGTCCACAGGCTTGAGCACAAGGCTGACTGTTGCCTGCTGGGCTTTAAGGAGGGACAGTATATGTGCCTGTCCCTCTCACAGGCCTACAATTTCTTTTTGCAGACAGCCAACCTTGTGCTTGACTCTGCGAACACAGCGGGAGTGTGCAGTGCACCGCTTAGTTCATGGCAGATCTGTAAAGAGAAAAAACACATCTAATAACATGTTACAGTGATAACTGTACTTCACTGGTTCTGTCTGATCTCATTAGATGCGGTTTCTGGGGTCCATATCTTTACAATGGTTTTACATACATATTTTTTTTAAAGATACATACAACTTATGATAATGAGGAGTTGTGTGTCCTCAGTCAGGCAATGACCCCCTGCCCTTCTCCTCCACCATCTGGACAGGTAGTGCATCTTGACTACACAGTTACAGCCATATTGGGTCAATGTAGATGAATGGTACACCTTCTTGATTGCAGGTGGACAAAAGTTAGGAGTTGGACAACCTGAGCTACACAATGCATGCTCACTCCCACCATCCCAACCCCAAGATAAGGTACTACATCCTGAGTGGAGACCCACAGGAAAACTGAGGTCATTTACATTAATGGTACACATCTCTGATTGCCGATGCATACAAATTAGTATAGTTTGGAGCTGTATGGACTGTGGTAGGCAAGGCCCCCCGACCGCGACCCCAGCCATCTCCTGCATAACAGGTACTACATCCTGAGTGGAGAGCCACAAAAAAACAAAACCTATGGAAATCAATGGTACATGTCACTGACTGCAGGAACAGAGAAGTTAGGAGAGTTAGGACTTGTATGATATCAGGCAGGCAATGCCTCTCCCCCTGAGCAGGTACTGGATCTTGAGTGGAGAAACAGAGCAGAACTGAGGCTATGTACATTAACAGCACAAAAGTTAAGACAGTTTGGAGTTGTACAGTGTCAAACAGGCAATGCCACCCCCCCTAGACCAGGTACTGAATGCTGAGTAGACAGTCACAGTAAAAGAAAGCCCATGAACATTCATGGTACATGTCTGTGGTTGCAGTAAGACACAAGTTAGGATAGTTTGGAGTTACATGGTGGCATCAGGCAGGCAAGGCTACCCCCTCACACTTGCCCAGGTACTGCTTCCTGAGTGAAGATCCACAAGAAAACATCTACAGTACACCTCCCTGATTGCAGCTGTACACAAGTTAGGTAAGTTAGTAGTTGCACAGGCTTAGACAGTCAATGCCCTCATGCCATCTCTGACCAGGTAGTGAATGCTAAGTAAAGAGTCACAGGAATACAAAGGCCATGGACATCAATGGTAGATGTCCATGGTTGGAGGAACACACAAGTTAGGACATTTTGGAATTGGATGGCATCAGCCTCACAATGCTCCCCACCCCAGATAATGTGCTACAGCCTGAGTGGAGAACCACAGTAAAACTTATCCATGGATATCAACGGTATCAGTACATGATTGCAGGTTTATACAACTTACGACAGTTAGGAGTTGCACTGGCTCATCTAGGCAATGCCATCCCCCTCCCCCAGGCCAGGTACTGCACCCTGAGTGGAGAGACACAGGAAAACAAAGCCCATGGACATCAGCAGTATGCCTCCCTGTTTGCAGGAACAGAAAACTTAGAAATGTTCGTAGTTGAGGTCACGTGATGCAAGCTGCCTAATGGCTGCTCCTGTCCTGTGCTTCTACCAACCGCCTTCTACAAACCTCTATATAGAAATTTACAACCTTTAAAAGGTTCAATAGCGGCAACCAGAAGTCTCTAATCATCTGCCTATTGAGTTTATCCACCTAATTCTTCTCATCGCAGAGCTTTATCGCTGATGGAGGCAGAAATGAAACAGGCCACGATCAGGCACACTCTACCAACTATGCCTGAAAAATCATCCAAGAAATCGAAAAACCAGGGTACCGGGAGCCTTAATAAGGTGGGCAGCTCCAACACCCCGGTAGTCCCTTTATCTGAGGAGTGATTTCTACAAGTACTATCACCGTTCCGAGAAGCATTAGAAAATATCACCACGGAGCTAAAATCAATCAAAGGAGACCTCACTACCCTAAAAGGAAGAATGATGGATTCGGAGGCCAGAATCACATCCCAAGAGAAATGGAAAGATAAAATCGATCCAGAAATCATTCTACTGAAACAACAGGTCCGCAAGCTTCAGCTCAAAACTGAAGATTTGGAAGGGTGAAGCAGGAGAAACAACCTTCCGATTATTGGTCTACCTGAGGCAGAAGAGGGTACCGATATCATTACTTTTCTGCAGAAATTTCTTCACAAAGTGGTGGGGCCCTCTCCACTAAATCCCCAGTACCACATCGAGAGAGCCCACCACTCCCTAAGACCTGAAACCCCACCGGATTCCCCTTCTCGCCCTATCATCATAAAATTTCTCAGCTTCTTAGAAAAACAACATGTTCTCACCAAAACGAGAGAGCTGCAATCTATAATCTGGGGCTCTTCCAAAATTAGAATTGCACAGGATCTTCCCACTGAAACCAGATGGAAATGAGCAGCCTTCCACCCAATTGTTAACAAGCTAATCATGGCAGGAATTCGGTTCAGGATGCCGTACCCAGCTAAACTAAGAATCACAATCAAAGGCTCCTCATACACCTTTGACTCTCCTGAGCTGGCTATCAAAGATTTAACTTCCAAGCTTCCAAGCTCCCCAACCTGTTTAATGCCGGATGAAAATGTATTCTCCAGAAAGACAATCATATACTGAACTTTAGCCTTATTATTAAGTCTCACTAATTTTTTGCTTTTCTACCTGTCTTGTTCCTGTTGACGAGAGGGTGGGGTTGAGTAGGCCTAGTGGCCGATGAAGGGCTTTGTTGTCCTTTCTCCCTTGCAAGTCACATGTACACTAATACCTCAGAGAACAGTCTCGGAATCCTAGTGTTGGGGTTAGGTTGCGGATTGCCGTTTTCGTGGCGGACCAGTTTTGGTCCCACCACAACTCATGTCCCCCTATCGAATTCCGCCAATGACTGAATACACGACCCATTTAATCCGCTCACTGGGAGACAGGAATATTTCCTTGATTCCCCCCATTCATATTTAAAAGAGGAAATCGTTTCATCAGTGGTGTTACATACGACACGGTAAGTAGTCTTAATCAAAAGGCTCGATGACAATGAGGGAGATTAATCCCCATGTTTATTCCGCATGGTTCCTCATGAATCCTATAGAGCATAAGGCCAACCTCTTTAGCTACTATAAAGAGAACTGCTCTCTGGCTGGCTGGGGATTGTGGAGGGCGGGGGGCCCAGGGGCATTACATGCTCTCTGGAAGCTGCTTCATGAGCTAATAAAAGGGGGGGGTATGGTGATCCTCAGGGAACTCTGATAGGGGATAATCTTATTGGGTGTTGGGCTAAACAATCTATTAGAATGCATTCCAGTTCTCTTATCTATATCCCATTAAGATGCTTGGTGACAAAGACCCTGCTGGGAATCGCCAAGGGGATTAAGACTCCAAGTGCTTACTACTGGCCTATCTGGGCTATATCTGACTATGCTTGGGTCATTTTGTACATAGTTGGATGGGTTTTGGGGGTGGGTGGGGAAGTTTCTGGCTCCAGGGCCTAGCCTTTTGGTCACTGTATGGAACCATTATCACCAACCTGGTAGTATTTGTTGGTTGGGGTCTTTGGGGATCATTTTTTCAAAGGGTGGGATGGGACAGAGGGGGGCTCGGAATGTGCCTTGTAAAGTTCTCACTTTGGATATCTAACTGTTCTCATTTTCTCAATTTAATTGTTCATGAAGTTTATGGTGCCAATTAAGATAGCCACATGGAATGTACGTGGGCTCAGAGACAAAACAAAGAGACACCAAGTCTTTAAACACTGTGATTTACTTAAGGTTGATATTCTCCTCCTTCAAGAAACTCACTTGTTAGATACTGAATCAACTTGATTACATAGGTCTGGTTTCTCTCAAGTGTTTGATGCAAGTGGAATGACAGCAAGCAGAGGAGTCACTATTTTAATCAAGAAATATATCTCATTCCTGGCAGAAGAGAACCTAATGGACCCTGAGAGCAGGTTCTTACTAGTCAAGGGCTCTCTCAATAACAGCAATATAATACTAGGCTCTATTTATGGCCCAGTGGGAGGAGATGCAGAATTCCTCATGGCTCTAGCAGATAAGGTAAGAAGCATTTTGCCTTCGCAGCTAATACTAGGAGGGAACTGGAACATCCCACCATCCCAGGTTCTAGATAGAACCTATCTACCACTAAAACCCACAACCCCAGCCCAAAAGGCTTTAGCAGACTTCACTCAACTTTTGGGGCTGTGTGACCCCTGGCATCTCACTAATCCTTCGCTCTGGTCTTTCTCTTTTTTTCTCAAGTACATAATTCATGGTCCAGAATAGATTATATACTGATGAGCACCTCCCTTCTCCCTGGTTTCCTTCAGTCAGGCATTGAGCTGATAGTTTTATTGGACCACTCAGTAGCTTGGCTGAAGATCTCTCCTGACTCTAACTTCCAGAGAGATACTGTCTGGAAATTAAATACTCAGCTCCTCAAAGATGAACAAACCATTTCCCATATTAAAGATCTGATCTCTAACTTTATGGAGATTAATAAAGATTCCATCCCGAAGGAAGACTCAATATGGTGCTCCCTTAAATGCTACCTTCAGGGAGAGCCAAACAAACTCACCTCAATGAGGAAGATGTGTAGAGAGGTGCAAGCATCTTCATTGCTAACCAAAATCAAAGAAATAGAGTGCTCACTACCCTCAGCCTCTTCCCCAACTCACTAGAAGCCCTGTTAAAATTAAAAAATGAATACACAGACCTACTAAAAGAAAAAGCAGAATATGCTATCCTAAAAACTGTATCTAAATATTTTGATCAAGGAGAAAAGGCCGGCAGAATCCTGGCTCTTCGATTGCAAAAAACAGAAAGTTCAAGACTGTTTCCGATGTTACAGACACCGGATGGTACTATTAAAATGTCACCCAGGGATATTGTCCAGGTCTTTGAAGTGTTTTATAGTACGCTTTACAGTAAAAACTCTTCCCCGACACCCCTATCGGACATTTCAGACTACTTAGAAGGCCTCAGCCTTCCCTGCTTATAACCACATCATAAATCGACTCTCACTTCTCCCATCACTTTGTTGGAGGTGGAGGCGGCCATTGCATCTTTAGCACCTGATAAGACACCCAGACCAGATGGCTACCCCTCCAACTTCTACAAAACCTTTTGTAAGGAACTAGCCCCCCTCCTCCTAAGGCTCTACGAATATATGTTCACTGCAGATATTTTAGATCCCACACTGCTAGAGGCTACGATCGTGTTAATTCTCAAGCCAGACAAACCACCAAAAGACCCTGCAAGTTACAGCCCCATCTCTCTCTTAAATTGCGATATTAAAATACTAACAAAGATCTTAGCTGACAGGATTAAACAGACTTGGACTCATCTTCTGAGCCCAGAACAGGTGGGGTTTGTGCAAGGCCGGTCTCCGGCTGATCACCTTAGAACCCTTTCTCATATTTTTCATGCTGCCCAAACCTCACAAATCCCTATGGCTCTAATCTCATTAGACGCTGAAAAAGCTTTTGACAGAGTCAACTGGGACTTCCTTTGGGCTATGCTTGCAAAAATGGGCTTTCCGGTCTCCTTCATTCGATGGATTCAGACGGCGTATAAATCTCCTTCGGCTAAGATCTACTGTAACGGAGTTTTTTTCTTCGCAGTTTTATCTCTTTACTGGCACTAGACAAGGATGCCCCCTCTCTCCCTTCTTGTTTAATTTATATCTAGAACCCCTCCTTCTTAATGTCAAGCGATCTCCACAAGTTCAGGGCTGCTCTGTATTACAACAAGCACTGACCCTCTCAGTCTATGCGGACGATATCCTCCTTCACTTAGCTCACCCCGAAACATCGCTAACTCACACCTTGCAGATCATCGCATAATACGGTCTCCTGTCTCATTATAAGCTGAATCTAGCTAAATCAGAAATATTTCCCTTAAATGCTCTCACACATAAAACTAACTTCACCGGATATGGGATGAGATGGTCCCCACACTCAATCAAATATTTGGGAATACATCTTACCAACGATCCAATGTTATTCAGGAAACTCAATCTCAATGACCTAATGACAAACATCCAACTGGACCTCCAAAGATGGTCCAAACTTCCCTTTTCCCTATGGGGTAGAATTAACATCATTAAGATGAATGTCTTACCTCACGTTTTCTACCCCTTAAACTTACTGAATCTCTGGCTTCCCTTATCTTACTTACAGAATCTACACTCCACTCTCTCCAAATTAATTTGGCAAGGCAAATTTCCCAGACGTCCTTTTCTTAAGCTCTGCCTCCCTAAAGATATGGGAGGACTGCGCCTCCAAAACCTAATATTCTACTATTGGGCTAGTCACCTCTTTAAATTGGGAAGATGGCTCTCGTACAGAGTCAAGGACCCTCCTCTGATCTGGCTCCAAATTGAAAGATGATTACTAGAAACAGATAACCTCTGCTCCCCGACCATCTTTTTCCTTCCCAACTCAGCATTACCAACTTCAATACAACATTCGACTATTGGCACCTCCCTCAAGGTTCTCACTCAATGTCTGCACTACCTCAGAATTTCCCCAAAGAGGGATATGGCGCAGCCCTTTATATTAAACCCCAATATCCGCTTAGATGGTTCAATGATCTCATCAGACTAGCTCCCTCAACTACAAGGGATTTCAAAAGAGAACCTTTACTCTCATGATTCCCTTCTCTCTTCTCCCGAAATCATGACTAGGCTCAATGTTCCCAATAGCAACATTTTCAAAGTATTTCAGTTGAGGAACCTCATTAACACCAACTTTGGAACTGAACTCCGGGTTTCCCAGGTCAGGCCTTTTCTCTCTCAACTGCAGGGATATGCTACTAAACCCCACGGGATCTCATCAATATATTCCTACTTGCTGGTCCTTAAATTTCTGGACACCCTCTCGGGCTCTAATATATGGTCATCTCTTCTGCCAGATATTACCCCTAACTGGTCATGAATCTGGAGAGACCTACATAGATACCACACCCAAGATAAGTTTAGACTCACTCAATACCACATACTAAGCAATATGTATTATACACTGGTTAAACTAGCTAAGCTAGGAAGGATCCCTCTCTCTGTCTGCTCCAGATGATCCCAATCTGAAGGGAATCTGATACACATCTTCTGGCACTGTGAGAAAGCCCCTTTGTGGCAATCCATTCAGTCCAATTTAGATCCACTATTGGGACTGGAAGGCTTGTTCACCATCGAAATATGCATCTTAGGCATCTATTCTAATGTTGAAAGCCATGAGCATAGATTCCATATGGCACTAATCTCTATGGTGGTCAAAAGGTTAGTACTTAAACATTGGATGGATCAACTAACCATAACATATGCTGAGTGGCTGAAGGACTTATCAGTTTGTTTTAATACTGAGAGACTCATTGCTAGTTCCCGTAATTGTAACAACTCCTTTTACAAAAAATGGGGTAAATTATATACTCTGTACTTACATTAATGTCCACATTAGGTATGTCTCTGTAGCACCTAGTTCTTTTATTCACACCTCTGTTTTCTAATTCTCTGAAGTTATACTATAGTATCCCTATGCTGGATCAAGTGAGCACACTCCGAGGTGGGAATAGGTTTAGGGTGGGGGAGGGCTAGGGAGGTATTGGGGGAGATTTCTTTATCCTACTACATATCATGCTTAAGAACTCCGGTGTATACTGTGGATTGTTTATGTCATCCAGCTACAGTACAGATGTAATATCTGTTGGAACTTTGTACTTCATAAACTTAATAAACCTTTAATTTAAAAAAAAACAAACAGAAATGTTTGTAGTTGCATGGCGTCAGCCACGCAATACCTCCCAAGCCCAACAGACCAGGTACTGCAAGCTAAGTGGACAGCCACAGCTAAACTAAAGCCATGTACATCAACTGTATACTTCTCTGATTGCAGGTGTACAGAAGTTTGGATAGTTAGAAGTAGTACGGACTGAGCCAAGAAATGTACCCCCCAGACCAGGTACTGCATCCTGACTGGAGAGGCACAGCAAAACAAAGGCCATGAAAATAAATGGTACAGCTCCTCAATTGGAGTTAGACACAAGCCACTGAGGTGTTGTGTGCACTCAGCAAGGCAATGCCTGCTCCTCACTGCAGACCAAATAGTGTACCTGAGAAATAAATCACAGCAAAAGTAAAGCCATGCACATCAACTGTACACATTTATGATTGAGTAAGCATAGACTAGGATATAGCATGTGCTAATAGTCTGTTTAGCAGTTAATGACATTTGTATGTCTTTCTGTTACAACACTTACGTTTAGCACTAATGCCAGGCTCCTGCTTCACCTGCTTTTGTGGTACGGCAACAGTCTCCTTGACCACTAGAAAATACATACATAGATTGTTTAGTAGGGATTATCTCAATATGTTCATGGTAAACAAAGCTGTTATTGTCTTATATATCTATTCATGTTATGATTATGGCATGACACACTATACAACAGTTAATCATGTGCCTGATGACAACTTGTAGTTGTGAGATTTATGCAATGGTTAAACAAATTATATACTACATCTTTAGTACATAAACACTAATGAAATAGAAGCATGAACATTAATTACATATGTCTCTAATAGATGTGTACAAGATAGGAGAATGAGTTGTAGTACTGTTTCAGACAGGCAATGTAGTCAGACCCCTCCTGATGTTGTGTTAGAAGATGAGTATGCAGCAATAGTAAAAGTACAGTAAAGGACATGTGTGGCATACAGTATTGATTATAGCTGTATAGAAATGAGAACACTGAGGAGTTACACGCTGAGCTAGGCAATGATGTTTCACTACTTTTTATGCAACTGCACAGTATCTGCTGGTTGCTGAATGGAGAACCACAGTCCAACAAAAGCCATTAATATAATGAGTATGTATGCATGGTGCCAGATTCACACAAGTTAAGACACTGAGGACTTGTACAGATAACACCAGCTAATGACACACAGGAAAACTGAAGTCATGTACATCAGTGGTACACTGCTGTAATATGAGGTGTTCACAAATTAATATAGTTATCAGTTGCATGGGTTTAGCAAGGTTATCTAGCTGAGTTAAGAGACTAAGTAGTTAGATGTTCTGAGGTAGGCAATGCCCTCAAAAGGAAACTGGTACTGTAGTCTGATTGTAGTGCTGCAAGAAAAGTACTGTTATGGACATCAACAGTATGGACATTTGCACAGTTAGAAGTTCCCTGGTGTCACCTAGGGTATGAACCACTCACCACTGAACAGGTGTTGTGCCTTGAGTGGAGAGGTACAAGAAAACTACCAACATGGAGATTAGCAGAACACCTTGCTGATTGCACAGCTACATAAGTTTGCAAAATTAGGAGTTGTATGGGGGCAGCAAGGGTATGTCCTCTGATCTCCCAAAAAGAGGCTCTGGCTTGTGAGTGTAGAGTCAGAGTGAAACTACAGCCTTACACAGCAATGTTACAGAAGTTGGGCGCTTGCAGAGGATCAAAGATGCGATACACACCAAGTACTGAGAGCAGCTATTCAAATTATTTACACTAGGATTTTCTTACCTTCTGACTCGACAATGATAACACTGTCCGAGTCAGACTGTTTGGCCTCCACAGTCTTAACTTGGGCTGGTACTACCTCTGCATGTGGTGAGGAGCGCCTCTGATGTCCTGTGAACAAAAGATAATAATGATATTTATTGAGTGTGGCATGTGTCTCTTCAGTTATTTAATACAGATTTGTTTTGCCAATGCTAGTATTGTCTGCTACTTAAGATGGCCTCAGATGAGGTACTGCATCATAATTGGAGACCCACTGCTAAAGTGAGCCCATGCACATCAACGGTACACATCCATAAGTGGAGGTGTATAAAAGTTAGACAGTTATACAAGAGGTACTGCACCCTGAGTGTAGAATGACTGTAAAACTGAGGCCATGGACATCAAAGGTACACCAGCCTGGTTGCAGGAACAGACAAGTTAGGACAGTTAAAACTTTCATGCTGTGAGCCAGGCAATGACTCCTGCCCCCCCACCAGACCAGGTACTGCAGCGTGTGTGGAGACTAATTGTTAAACTGAGCTCAAGCACATCAAAGGTATATGAGTGTGGTTGCAGGAACAGACAAATTAGGACAGTGTGGAGTTGCATAGTGTAAGCCATGCAATGGTATCCCCATCCTCACACAGGCCATGAATTGCATTCTGAGTGTAGCCACACAGGCAAACGAAGGCTGTTGACATCAGCGGTAGACCACCCTTATTCAAGAACACATAAGTTAGGACAGTTGGGAGTTGCACGGTGTCAGCTAGGCAAGGCCCTCCCAGATCAGGTACTGCATCCTGAGTGGAGGCCCAGAGGAAAGGTTACGGACATCAGTGGTACACCTCCATTATTACAGTAACAGGCAAGTTGGGACAGTTAGGAGTTGCATGGTGTCAGCTCTAAAGCCCCCTCCCTCAGAGAAGAGGTAGTGACTCCTGAGTGGAGAGTCACAGGAAAAGGAAGCCCATGAACATCAGTGGTACACCACCATGATTGCAGGAACACACAAGTTGGGACACTTTGGAGTTGCCTGTTGTCAGCCAGGGGATCCCCCCCCCCCAGAGCAGGTACTGCATATTGAATGGAGACTCACAGGAAAACAAAGGTTATGGATATTAATGGTACAGCTCCATGATTGCAGTAACACACTAGTTGGGGCAATTAGGACTTGTACAGTGTAAGCCAGGTAATGCCCCCCCCACACACACACACAGAGCAGGTAATACATCCTGAGTGGAGACTCACAGTAAAACAAAGGTTATGGATATAAACAGTACAGCTCCGTGATTGCAGTTACACACTAGTTGGGACAGTTATAGGGTTGCCATCTTTGGATGAGGCAAAAACTGGATCCTAAGCTCCACCCCCAGCACCACCCCTTTACATGACTCACCATGCATTGTTTCTCCTAGAAAGCCATTTGTTATATCAATAAAAAACAACACTTAAAGATACAGTACTGTATGTGTTAAAGTTATTTTCCTAGGATCCTCCTAGTTATTTATTTACTCATGTATTTATTTATTGATATTGGTTTAGCAGATAAACATACTGAGATAAAGGAATCTCATTTACAAATATGATCTGGGGGAAGACAAGGGAAGTACTGTAAACAGCAAACAACAGCACACATGGTAAGTAATAATACATAATAGATAAATTGTTTCCTGTAATATGTAGTTGATTTCTTTTTCTGGCTCCATTTCCTTTTCTGTCCACAGTACTATTTCAAAACCAAAGAAGTGACCATACTTTTTTCTTCAGGAAAAAAAATTATTTCAAACATTTAAAAATGCCTAAATTCTGTTAGAGATAAAAATGTTCACCAGCAAATGAAAGTGGAAGACAACGGGCTCTGTTACTGTTACAAAATTTGGGGCAGCTTTGCTGCTATGCCACTTTAAGATGCAGGTGAAAATATTAGGTTAACTGAGTGCTAATGGTGTTAATGGCCATACTTTACACCTCCCAGAGTGACTGCTTTCCCAAACCAGGGGCTATATTGACAACAGAACTGGTCTGTAACCTGGGCATGTAGCTGAAACAATGAATAATATGATAAAATATGTTTCAGAGGTATGTGAGCACTCAAAATAGCTCAAAAACCTGACCAGCACAGAGCGAAATTGGATTACCTGATAGAAACCCTGAAAACCTGATCATCAGGTAAAAAAACAGACAGGTGGTAACCCTAGACAGTTAGGAGTTGCACAGTGTCAGCTAGGCAATGCCCCCCCAGGCCAGATACTGCACTGTGAGTGGAGAGTCACAGGAAAAGAAAGTCCATACACATCAATGGTGCACCTATGTGGTTGCAGAGGCACAAGTTAGGACAGTTAGCAGTTGCAAGGCATCAGCAAGGCAATCCCCTCCCCTCCCCAGAGCAGGTACTGCATCCTATGTGGAGACTCACAGGAAAACAAAGGTAATGGATATAAATGGTTCAGCTTCTTGATTGCAGTAACACACTACTTGGGACAGTTAGGAGCTATACGGTGTCAGCTAGGTAATGCCCCCCCCCCAGATGAGGTAGTGCATCTTGAGTGGAAAGTCACAGTAAAAGAAAGTCCATGGACATCAACAGTGCAGCTCTGTGGTTGCAGGGACACACAAGTTAGGACAGTTAGGAGTTGCATGGCTTCACCCGGACAATGCCCCCCACAGAGCAGGTATTGCATCCTGAGTGAATACTCACAGGAAAACAAAGGTTATGGATATAAACAGTACAGCTCCATGATTGCAGTAACACACTAGTTGGGATGGTTAGGAGTTATACGGTGTCAGCCAGGCAATGCCCCCCAGAGCAGGTACTGCATCCTGGGTGGAGACTCACAGGAAAACAAAGGTTATAGATATAAATGGTACAGCTCCATGATTGCAGTAACTCACTTGTTGGGACAGTTAGGAGTTGTACAGTGTCAGCTAGGCAGTGCCCCCCCAACCCAGGTAGTGCATCCTGAGTGGAGAGTTACAGGAAAAGAAAGTCCATAAACATCAATGGTGCAGCTCCATGGTTGCAGGAACACACAAGTTAGGACAATTAGGAGTTGCACGGTGTCAGCCAGGCAATGCCCCCCTCAGAGCAGGTACTGCATCCTGAGTGGAGACTCAAAGGAAAACAAAGGTTATGGATATAAACAGTACAGCTCCATGATTGAAATCTTGCTTATTCCAAGAGCAAATCTTTCCCAACAATGTAAAATGAGAGAAATAAATAATTGGTTGAGATGTTGGTGTCTTAAACAAAATATACAATGTATAACTCACTATAAGGACTTTTATGGTAAATCAGACCTCTATTGTTGGGACAGACTCCATCTCAGCAGGAGGAGTAGTAGGCTATTGGGCGAAAGCATAGTGCATTCTATCAATAGTTGTTTAAACTTCCAGCAAGGGGGGAGTTGTATGTTCTAGATACAACTCTTGAACCTCAATTTTTCAACTATTCTTCAAACCCTGCATCCATAATCAACTGTAAATTCCCCCAAACGAACACTACTGGTGTCATTTCTAAACCAAATATAAATATTATATTAACTAATGCCAGAAGTATACGTAACAAAAAAGAACTTACTTACATCCTTCAAGCACAAAAAATATCAATTTGTGGAGTTACTGAAACGTGGTATAAGGATGAAGACTGGAACACTGACATAAAGGGATATAATAAGTTTTACAAAACTGAAATGAAAATAAAAGGAGGAGGTGTTGTATTATACATTGATGAACACTTAAGCAAACACAATTAAACTAAAACAAGTAATAATGAGAGCTTATGAGTCAAAATTTTTCTCCCCCATAGTCCACTAGTAATTGGGCTAATGTATAGATCTCCTAGTTTAACTAATGATGAAAATCAAAGTTTAATATAAGAAATATCTGAGGTACACATTGATACTCCTCTATATACTGATGGGTGATTTCAATCTTCCAACTGTCAACTGGGACAATTATACATCAGCTTCAAATACTGAAAAGATGTTTATGGATACTTTTCTTGAATCTAACCTAGAACAAATAGTTAATAAACCTACCCGTGGTAACAATATCCTTAACATTGTACTCACCAATGTTAATGAGAAAATTGATAACATCAAAATACTTCCTCCTCTGGGTGATAGTGATCATTGCACGGTCAATTATGAATACATAGCAGACTTTCCAAGCACAAATGGCATTACTAAAATCAAAAACTTTAATAAAGCAAACTATAAAAAAATAAATTATTTTTTATCAAAATGGAATTGGGAGACAGAACTAAATAATCTAAATGTATTACAAATTTGGGATTTAATTAATAACAAAATCAATATTTGTCTCTCAAATTGGGTTCCTTCTAGAATGAAGTACTGCAACAATAAACGTGTCCCTCTTTGGTGGTCCTCAAAAATTAAGAAACAATTACAGAAAAAAAAAGAAAACTATATAGAAAATATAAAAAAGTTAATTCCAACAGTCTCCTGGAAAAATACAAAATTGCAGCCAAAAAATTAAAACACATGCTTAAATCATCTAAATCTAAAATTGAATGCAACTTAGTTACTGAAGTTAAAGACAACAAAAAACAATTTTATAATTATATTGGTTCCATGAAAGAAATAAATCATACAATTGGACCCTTTAACATCAATGATATACCTATTTTAGATGAAACAACTACTGCTGCAATTCTAAATGAGACATTTCTAAAAGTTTTCAAAACTAAGGAAGCTGCAAATACGCCTCTTCTAGTAAATAATTCTAGTTTTCCTGTTTAACTAACCCTTACAAAAATGGAGGTTGCAAAACAAATTAAATCTTTAAAATCAAACAGCTCTCCTGGTCCTGATGGTGTTCCACCCAGATTTTTACAAAAAATTAGTCATTCAATTTCTGGTCCTCTAGCCGTGTTATTTAATTCATCAATCAGAGAAGGTAAAGTTTTCAGGCTTGAGGAGGCTGTAGTTACACCCATATATAAGGGTGGATCCAGACATGACCCTAACAATTATCGCCCATAAGCCTGACTTCCATCATAGGCAAAATTATTGAAAGATTGCTTAAAGCCCATATTATAGATCATTTAGAAAGAAATAAAATAGTAGATATCTTTCAACACAGTTTTGTGACTGAAAGATCAGTTTTGACCAACCTACTACATTTTTTTGAACCAGTAAGTGCTGCCTTGGACTTGGGTATTCCGGTAGATGTAATATTTTTGGATTTTTCCAAAGCTTTGGATAAAGTATCACATAAATTCTTACTACAAGAATTGGTCAAAATTAAGTTGCAACCTAATATTATAAACTGGATACAGTCATGGTTGGAAAACAGAACTCAACAGGTATCAGTCAAGGGTCACCTGTCTGCGACGGGTGTGGTGACTAGTGATGCTCCCCAGTGCTCCATCCTGGGTCCAATACTGTTTAATATTATGGTCTCTACACTGCCTACTACTGATAAGATATGGGTCGCAAAGTATGCTGATGACTGTAGAATGGGTAGTTTGGTAAGCACCTTTCATGATAAATGCTCCATACAAAATCATTTAAACAACCTATCAAACTGGGCAAAGGCTTACGGTATGTTTTTTAATGTTGACAAATGTAAAGTCTTACATTTGGGCAAAAATAACATCCCCTTCAATTATTCCTTAAACAATGTTTATCTAAAAAGTATTTTGGAAGAAAAGGATTTGGGTGTCATAATCTCAGATAATTTAACTTTTGAAAAAAATAATATATTTAAAGTTAAAAAATGTAATAAAATAATTGGCTCTATTTTAAGAAATATCAAAAGTAGAGACTCCAAGGTTATTATGCCACTCTACACCAGTCTGGTACGTCCCCACTTGAAATACTGCTCTCAATTTTGTGCACTAACTTCTATAAGAGGTTTAAAACTCGCTGAGGGTGTTCAGTGTAAATTCACTAAAAAGGTATCATCTTTACATAGTAATAGTTACGAAGATAGATTAAAAAAACTTAACCTATTTTCTTTAAAATACAGACAAATAAGGGGTGACTTAATATTGGTATATCAAACCTTAAAAAATGATTATTTTAGAACCACAATTGGACTTACTACTGCCTCCAACATCAAATCAACTAGGAGTCATGGTTATAAACTCATTGGAGAAAATGTATATCCACTAGAAGGAGTCTATTTTCACACAGAGAGTTGTGGGTTTGTGGAATAACTTACCTGTAAGTGTCATTAATAGTGATAATTTAAATACCTTTAAGCAAAGATTGGATAAACATATGGGAAACAAAAAATGTGATTGCCACCCATAGGACATATGGGTGGCGAGCATACAATGGGCATCCTTACATATGCCTTCATTGCTCGTACATTTCTATGAACCTATGAACCTATGATTGCAGTAACACACTAGTTGGGACAGTTAGGAATTGTACATTGTCAGCTAGGCAATGTCCCCCCAAGGCCAGGTAGTGCATCCTGAGTGGAGAGTCACAGGAGAAGAAAGTCCATACATATCAACAGTGCACCTTCTTGGTTACAGAGACACACAAGTTAGGACAGTTTGGAGTTGCACGGCATCAGCCAGGCAGTGCCCCCCCTCCACAAAGCAGGTACTGCATCCTGAGTGGAGATTCACGGGAAAAGAAAAGTTATGGATATAAATGATACAGCTCTATAATTGCAGTAACACACTAGTTGGGACAGTTAGGAGTTGTATGGTGTCAGCTAGGCAATGCCCCCCAGCCCCCTCCCAGGCCAGGTAGTGTATGCTGTTTGGAGAGTCACAGGAAAAGAAATTCCATACTCATTAATGGTGCACCTTTGTGGTTGCAGGGGCACACAAGTTAGGACAGTTAGAAGTTGCTCAGTGTCAGCCAGGCAATGCCCCCCCAGATCAGGTACTGCATCCTGAATGGAGACCTACAGGAAAAGAAAGGTTATGGATATAAACAGTACAGCTCCATGATTGCAGTAACACACTAGTTGGGACAGTTAGAAGTTGTGCAGTATCAGCTAGGCAATCCCTCCCCCAGGCCAGGTAGTTCATCCTGAGTGGATAGTTACAGGAAAAGAAAGTCCATAGACATCAATGGTGCACCTTTGTGGTTGCAGGGGCACACAAGTTAGGACAGTTAGGAGTTGCACGGTGTGAGGCAGGCAATACCCCCCCAGATCAGGTACTGCATCATGAGTGCAGGCACATTGTAAAACTGAGAGCATGGACATCAATGGAATATCGCATTGATTTCAGGAAGACACAAGTTAGGATGCTTAGAAGTTCATGGCATCAGCCAGTCAATGACCCCTCCCGAGCAGGTACTGCACCCTGAGTGCAGATCTATTGTAAAGTGAGGCCATGTACAGTAATGGAACATCACCGTGATTGCAGTTACACACCAACTGACATTATTTTTTACACTCTGTATTACAACAAACCATAGCATTATGTCAATAATTCCCTTCAAGCTGTGTGGTGTGGTGGAATTATGTGACGCCTCAAGTAGTGGATGTACTCAGCCTGTTTTCTCGTACCTGACTACCTGAGGTGTGATGTTATCCAGCACAACAGTAACCTTGTTAGTGATTCCTTTTTAAGTGTATGTTATGCTGAGTAACAAATGGTTTCTTTATTCACAGTATGCTAGATGCTCCCCTGCAGCAGGCTTTCCAGCAGCCTCCCATATCTCATATGCAAGGTAGTACCAGCCAACATCATTGTCCGGTACCTCCCCTTGGTTCTTGAGCATGTAGAAGCGCTGGCACAACAGCTTTCACTTTCTCTTGCACATCTGTGCATTCTTGTTTTTGACTTTTAATATTAGGTGGAGGTAACTGTTGATGCGCCTCCACATTGCATCCAGTTTCCTGTCTGTGCTCCTCCTGAGCACTTTGACATTGCCCCTAGCCTGAGCTGCCTCAAGCAAGCAGCACACCTCCCTCAGACTCCAGATTCTCATTATTGCTCTGTTTCTTGAAGCTGCAATAAATAGACAGAACAGTATGTTACTGTGATATAGTGTTACATGTGTGCTTGTGCTCTGTTCAGCTTTTTGACTACACATGTGCAGACAGCATCATTATTATGACTCTACAGTTATTATAAGAAGTTATGCCATATGGCAACACTTATTGTTAGATTATATGAGATGAGCAACACAGTACTGCCTCCGTAATGTCATGTTTGAACTGTGCCTTATGTGCATACTAAAACCACATAGCTAGATATTTATACTACATCTTGTTAACAGGAGCTGTATGCATGTCACAATTCTGAACATGTTCCTGCATCTGAGTTTGTGTAGTCATGTGAAAGTGAGACAGCGTGCGTTTGTGTTGTGTGTATTATGTATGCAGCTTTTCTATTTTTTGACCAAGGTGTTGTGGCTCTTAAAAAAGCCTTTTTTTTCAAATAAGATATCTGTTTTAACAGTCTGATATTTTTAGAGGACTGTGAGGATTCCATCTTGAACGTTTCCCAGGAAAAGGCAATTGCCAGCATGCGAGAAGTGCACACTGTCTGGTAGGTATAGCCAATCATTACAATACTTAATTTCAGGGTGATGTATGGTGTGCATTTCAGACATGTGCAGATATCCAGATATTTGTATGTTAACCTTTCTCCATGCTCTGTCAAGCAGGTACATGTGCTGTTCTGCTTGCCAGACCCTACATTCTATAATATCAGAAAAAATTATCTTACCGGCAGGTAACATACCCATAATAGAAGCAAGGTCCAATTTTCCTTCTGACACTAAATCTACCCATCGCTTGGTGCCCAAATCATTGCCTCTGAGATGAATAAGCAGTATGTTTGGTCTAGCTTGAGTCCTCAGAAGTCTGTGCATTGTTGGCATGAGATGCTCCCACCTCATGCCTCCCCTGCCAAACCACTTAACAGAGCAATTTGGAAGCTGCAGGTCTTTGCCAAAATCACTTCTCTGAGCATACTCTGGAGCTCACCTTACTATGCTGGTGCCGACGTCCCACATAGTACTTTTGCTGTTTTCTGCCATTCTGAGTTTTTAAGCTGAGAAATGGACTGAGAGTTACCAAAAAAATCAGTGTTTCTCCTGCAGTGTCTAGTCACAACTGAATATGAAAGTGAAATTTCCCTCTCTCCTTCAACATTGCTTTGGTGGGCTGTCCCAAAACACAATGATTTTTAAAGTAATTGGTTAATGCTTTCTCATGGCTAACCAATACAGTAGATGCACTGACTATGACTACACTGAATGGCTGCAGCTCCTGTCTACCAGACATGTTGGAAGATTTCTAGATGGGAAAACACTACATTTTCATAGGGTACTTCAAACAATGACAACTGCAAAAAGGTGTATGATTGGTTGCCTCTTGTGTTATGATACACGTGCTGCTTGCTTTCTGCCTCCATTTGCAGCTGTATCTGTGCTAGTAAGTACTGATTGACACTCTGACTTTAAACACTAATAATTCATTTTGCACCATAATATGTTATTTTGATTGTCATAGTCAAATAGAGCAGTAAAAAATGTTTTGTTTAATACTATTTTTGTGCAGCCAACAGTTTCTATAATGCTAGCAAAATTGTTTAGAAAATGTGATATACTTACATAGTGTAAAGCAGGGTCTCTTGGTTTGTCTTAAGATGGCTGCTATGTCCTTCTTCTCCACTCTTCAGCACTTGTGATTGGTTGCCTGATATGACCTGATCAATGTTATGTTCCATTGGTGTCAGCATCTGTCACTCAAATAGGAAGCAGTGTCTGATTCACTTAGCCTTAAAGAGGGTGTTTTTTTAATGTGATTATTTGACACTTTTGTGCTGACGACACTATTGTTCAACACTGTCATGCTCACGACACTATCATTCAACACTTTTGTGCTCTCGACACTATTTTGCAACACTACATTCGACAGTGTTGTGCTGATGACACCATATTTTGCCACACTTTCATGCTCACAACACCATATTTTGTGACACAGTCATACATTCGACACTTCTTTTCAAAATGTTTTTAAAATAAAGTACTTTTAAAAAAAATTGCTATGGATTCTTTAGATTGTTACAATACTTTACTTTCTGACATGTTTAGCTATTTATTTTCATATTATAAGTGAAATTCTGTTCTACGACACTTGAAAACATTGTATATTCATTTTACTGGTGTCCAGCTGTAAGAGTAATAATGTGTGGAATGTTTTGTAAGCAGTACTATTTATTCTTGTAACATGAGACATGAACAGTGTGTATGACTATGTAATGTTAGGACAAAAAAAAAACAATTCACCAGTAAAGATCTGTATTTTTTATTTCTTATGCAGGTGTCTGATACTTACATTACATTGTTCTACACTACTGTGAGTTTCCAGAGAAGAAAGATGCCATCTAAACAGAGAGGCAGTTCTATGCAGAGATGAAACAGGTATCATAGTAGTTCGTTGTTGCTTACCAGTGGTCCGAAAACCACACATGGTAGTTCAAGACGTAAACTGATTCAGCATTCCACTCAAGAAGTGATTTCACAGATTGCACACACCGCAGAAAAAGTATGTACTTGCTCAACTGCAAGGAAAAAATGTGCAGCCCAGCAACAGTTGCAGAAATCTTTGAGGTGGAACACCAATGTTGCAAAGGCAAGCATAATGAAGCGTACTAAGCAGTGGCGTAAAGTCGTGGCTGCTGATGGTCATCTGAGGAAGCAAAAGTATTTTTGATCACTAGTCTGTAAAGATAAGATTGACAGACTTATTGCTGCTGTGATGAGACGTGAGTGCAAAAGCCTAAAGAGTCATGTCTCTTTAATGAAATTGCATCTCAGAGTTTGTACATTTGTTAATAAAGCAGTGTTTGTTCTTCAACGCTTGTGGCATAAGATGGCACATGTTCTTGAGCAGTTCAGAAAAGTTGTGTACGAGATTAAGATGAGGCTGCAATGCTATCCTGTCTTAAACTAACACAATTTCTGTAATGTTTTCACAGGTCACTGGCTGCACACACAGCACTCAGAGGTGTATTTGTGGGAGGAGTCATATCACTCACAGAAAAAGGACTGCAACTTCTTTATTGATGAGTCCGGCAAACTGTGTAATGTGCTGAGTGTGTGTGATGACACTACGATGGAGTCAGATGATGAGTGTGAGGCAACTGTTCAGTCTCGTAAGCGTCACTGTCTGTCATGGACATGTGATGAGACTTGCAACCAGAGGCAATCATCATTTGACAAAGTTGATCACTTCATCAACCTGTTTGTCATTACTGATCGTAAAAACAGACATAAACTGTTTGAGACCACAGACCTTTGTGAGATTCGTCCACATACTGGACTCATGGGTCATTCACTTGCATGCCTAGATAGTGGTGTTTGCAATAATGTATTTCATCACATGCGGATGCTGGGAGTGCATCAATCAGGCATGCAAAACTTTGTGTACAGGGTCTATGATGTGCGACGAGTTGTTGCACAGTATACTCGTCTGAATGAGTTACTGCAGTCTGGTGACATGCATGATGCGATGACATTTCTGAAATAGCTGCGATGTGTCAGCAGTGTCACAGATACTGTGTTTGATCAATTATCAATTGCTGATGGAAATTCTGTCTCTGTCTTAGAAATTGATATTCTCAAGCAGTTTGGGAAATCGGTTACCAAATTTGAGTTGGTAAAGACAGAGAAATTTGACTCTGTATGTGTGTCATGTGATCATCTCTGTTACGAAAAACAAACAGTCACAGTGAATCTAGAAACCTTGTCACAGTACAATGACATGCGGTTTTGACTGTCAGCATTTCTGATGTTAAGGTATGACTTTCAGTTAGACCCAATCATTGTGATGTGCAAGCACTGTTTTTCCAAGGTGAAGGCTAACATTCTGCCACCAAGGTCACTCTTGAACAATATCGAGGCACATGTTACTCCTGCTAAGATTGCCACATTGAATATGTTTGAACGGATTCTTATTCAGACTATGAAACCATTTCAAGCTATTCTACATCTGAATACAAAAACAGAACATTCCACAAAAATAACTCATTAGGTCTCTTAAGGGTTCAGTTGTGTATCTTCCACTTCCTCTGCAGGAAAATGTGGATGTGATCTCCATTGAGAACACTTTGGTGATTCTTGTCAACAGTGTTCCAACAAAGTCAAAGGTCATTTGGCAGGATGTTGTCAATGCAGAGAAGGTGAAGTTTGCTCTTACTTATTTGAAGAGCAACAATCCCTTTTATGCAGACCTTGATACTGATTGCATGACTAGTGTGTCTGTTGAACATGATGTGTTGGAAACCACAAAACCAATGATTGAGAAGGTAAATGTGGAGACAAATGATAATGTGTATGAACCATACACAGTTCACCAACTGCATGGCGGAGATCCAGTAGGGGACAACATTGATCTCTACCAAATGAAACAGGTGGAAGGTGAGCCTGTCAGCATTTGGGAGGCAACATTGGAAGCATGCTGTTTTCCAGATTTATTCCCAAAAGGGTCAGGTGGATAACTAGATGAAAGAGAAGTGCGTGTACAAGTTGCTGAGTACTGTACTAGCCATGTGCTCAGTAAGGATGGCAAATTCAGACACAACATACAGTACCTGTTCCATCTCCTCTGGGAGAGTGAGCTTAGCATACTGTATGAATCTACTGCACATACTATTCAGCTCACAGCTCCACTTCATGGAATCACTTCTGCACAGTTTTTGCAGAAATTAAAGCAAAAGGATGAGAATGTGCAAGTGAATTTGTCTTCTATTCTGTCAAGTCTACATGGCAGCAAAGAATACTGGTATCATAGACACTCTGAGGTGATGACTATGCTGCAAGAGTATGGTGCAGCCACATGGTTTTTCACACTCAGCTGTGCCGAGTATGCCTGGGATGAGGTAATTGAACTCTTGAAGTGGGAAAATTGTGATGTAGAGGGCATTTCATCAATGACTCTTGGATAAATGTGCTCACTTGACCCAGTGTCTGTGACTAGGCATTTCCACAAGTGATTTCATGATATTCTGACTTTCATTTTGTCAATGGACAATCTGCCTCTTGGTATTGTGGAGCATTACTTCTGGAGGATGGAATATCAGGCATGAGGCACTCCTTATATCCATATGTCACTGTGGATCAAGGATGCCCCATGCATAGGTGAACATGAAATAGCACAAGTGCTAGCATTCATTAAGCAATACATCACTTGCCACATACCGGATAAATATGACAGTTCTACACTGTTCAAGTTGGTCCAAAAGTTTCAACACCATGTTTGTGCGAGATACTGCCACCAGGTGGTGAAGAACAAATCTAATTGGTACACAAGATGTCATTTCGGATTTCCCAGGCATGTCTGTCAGGATGGTTGCATGAACGAATGGTTTCAGCTATGCCACACCGCTTGAAGGCAAAATCAACCAAAAGGGTATATGAGTTACCCAGGGATGAGAATGAGGTGTACATCAATGACTACAACCCCACTCTTTTTCTAGTGTGGCAAGCAAACATTGCTGTTCAATTTGTGGCTGACAACTCGTTGGCTCTTGTTCGGTACGTCACTTCGTACATCACCAAACATGAACAGACTAGCTTGCAAGATCTTTGGGAAGATATTATCAGTTCAAGCAAGTCACTGACATCTCAGTTGTGGTCACTGGGATTGAAGACCATATCACACACAGAATGCGGTGCTTATGAGGCCGACGATCACTTGATCAGTACACATTCGTATGGCAAATCTGATGCTGTGCACTTTCTTAGTGTAAACTACAAAGAGAAGCACAAACATGCACATATTCCTCACACTGAGACTGAGACTGAGGAACTGGTTCTCAAGAAATCTTCTTCAAGACATATCTTGAAGAATAACCTCATTGACACGTACTACTCCCATAGACATGAAGACATGGATCAAATGTGTTTATTTGAAGTGGCTAAGTGCTATGACTACAAGATCGATGTCTCACCTGATTGTACATGTCACATTTACAAGGTAAAAGGAGTGGATGGCTGTCTCATTAAGAGACATAAGCCTTGGCTCATTGACCACTGTAAATTATATCTAGGCACATCTGAGAGCAGAGATCATTACTACTTTGCTCTCCTATTCTTATTTAAACCCTGGAGGAATGAGTCTGAATTAAAAGGTGACAGTGATACATTCGAGGAAGAATTCAATCACAGTTGAGACATTCAAAACTGAATACTCAGACACATATATACAGAGACTAGACACTGAGAAGGAACAGGTTGAAAAGGCACAGAAACAGCTTGAGGAGGACACTCCTGTTAGTTCATAGGACAATCTTGATCCAGAAGGAGAAGGTATCCTTGGAGAACCGCTGCCTCTGAATGCCCCAGAAGTACTCATTTCAGAAGTGGAGTATGCTATGGAACATGTCATACACTGCAGTGTTGACCCAGCAGAATTGAGAGAGAAAGAGACTCAGTGAGCAGCAACGTGTGGTGCACTCTGCAGTTACTGATGTTGTCCGGCATGGGATACAACATGAACAAAAGAAATGTGACTGTCTTGACCACAAGCCACTACTGATGTTTGTTGGTGACTCAGCAGGTACAGGAAGGAGCTTCCTTGTAGAGGGCATTACGGCTGAAATACGGAAACTGACAGGGTCATCAATGTCTGTTGCTGTTAGTGCTCCCACTGGACTGGCAGCATACAACATTGGTGGACTAACATTACACCGTCTCTTCGTGTTGCCAGTGGAGCATGGCAAAGCAGGAGAGTACCGCAAGCTTTCATTTGAGGTTTCATCTCAGCTTCATTCTATGTTTACTAAGATGAAGTTACTCGTTGATGAGATTAGCATGGTCTCTAATTTGATGTTTCCCTGTATACACCTACGTCTACAGGAGATTTTGGGGACTGACTATGGAGATGCATTTGGTGGTAAGAGCATCATTGTATTTGGAGACCTTTTACAGCTTGCACCAGTTATAATGCAGAACATGTCTTTACAGCTCTGACTGTCAAGCAGGCTAAGAATACACTAGGCTGCATTGGAGGTTTTAATCTGTGGGGGTTATTTACCTATGTCGAGCTGTGCCAGAACATGCAATAGAGTGGTGATCTGGCTTACAAGGCATTGTTTGATCAAGCTCGTACTTGTTCTTTGTCACCAGAACATCTTTCAATGTTACATGATAGAAGAATCAGAATGGATACTACATCCATGGAAACAGCTTGTGATGTTTTCTGTGAGGTATACTCCAGGGGCACACACGCTGTGTGTCTCATGCCATGACTTAAGAAATGTGCTGAGTTTAACAGTGTTATGTTGCAGAGAGAGAGAATCAATAAATTCTCATACTGCATGCTGTTGATACAGTTGATGGTGTCATTCTAAGTTGGAAGCTGGTAGCGAAGATGACTGAACGACTCTCTGAACTGAAGTCGGATGTTTCAGGCACAGCTGGCCTGGAAGCTGTTCTTACAGTTTGTAAGAATGCGAGTGTCATGCTACTGTGTAATCTTGATGTTGAACGTGGCATGGTGAATGGTGCCATGGGTCACATCATAGACTTCATTTACAATGTTCAGAAGACATTTATCGAAACATTTGTTGTCCACTTTGACAACATGGAACAGATGGTACAGATTGATCATACCTGTATTAAGTTCCAGGTATTTAAGGATATCTATGTGAACAGAAAACAGTTCCCATTGTCCCAGTGTTGCGTATGCTGTTTCAAATCACAAGTCTCAGGGCTTGAGTTTGGATTCAGCAATGGTGGACATAGGGACAGACATTTTCAAAGATGGCATGAGCTACGTCTCACTTTCACGCAGCCACAGTCTTTCTGGGTTGCACATCATAACGCTCGCATCCCAGAAGATACATGCTGACAAGCAATGTATTGTTGAGTACAACAGATTACGTACTCTTTATCAGCCACAGATGTCTTTAATACCACTACCTACGTATATGGTTGTCTCACATCCTACAGTCACAGCTTCATCTGGCAACAAGAGAAAATGAGTTACCACAACTGAATCAACTGTGCAGAGTACTAAGAAGGTCAGAATGGCAAATGCAAATGCAGAACCAGCTGTTGCTCAGAAGTCACTTGGTATGGCTGTTGTCCCAATGTTTGATAACAGTACTAGAGTAAACTGCTATGTTAATTCAGCTGTGCAAGCTCTTCTTCACATGCCATGCTTTGTGCAGGCAATATCAGCTTCACAAGACACTCCTTTACCAAAGGCATTGAAGGAAGTTGTCAACGTGGCTTCTGATCAGTCAAACAATGTGCAGTCACTGACACCTCTACAGCAGGTGTTAGGTACATATGATGGATGCAGTACATTTGCCGCTAACATGCAGCAGGATGCCAGTGAGTTTATGATGGCAATCATAAACAGCTTGGATGAAGATGGTATTCCAATGCGTCAGTACTTCGCTGTGTCATATGTTACCAGATATGTATGTGTGTCATGTGGTCATTCAGAGCATGAAACCACTGAAGACATACTTTGGGTTTCACTGTTTGTGCTTCAGACTCAAAGTGTCACGTTCTGGCAGCTGTTTACTAATGCTGCAAGTGGTCACTTGTGTGAAAAGTGTGGAGGTACATGTACTCAGTCTATACGTCACAGGACTTCATCTCAATATCTTATGCTTGTATTGCATAGATTTGACTCTAATGGGCTCAGAGTTGACACACCTATCACAGATTTCACAGCTGGTAGAATAGTTTTTAACAAAGCAGTGTTTGACACTCAGTCTGTGATCTACCACTATGGCCAGTCTGTACATTCTGTTTATTGAGGTACAGAACTGGCTGGGTTAAATGTAACGACTCAACGAGCAATTTTAAACAGAGACTACCGCGACACTTGCAAAATGCATACATGGCGATATTGAAGAATTACTACAATCTGCATGCATCAGAGGAATAGTCACAAAACATGTGACATATCTTGCTGTCCATTTTTTTCACAGAGTGAGTTCTGGTAGATATACATATTTTTCATGCATATCTGCGCTCACCATTACACTGGTAACATATCACACGGTTTACATACATATGTTTACTCAATCTGACATATAAGACTATTGTGTTGATCAGTGACACCGTGAAAATAGTTGCAGTGGTCTTCAATTGGCGCCAACTGTCCTTGCAGTCACTAGATAAACTACACTTACATGTCTAAGGAAGATTTTTAAATGTCAAAAGAGATATTCCTATCTGGTTGTCCTCTTCTGTCATTGTCTTTTCTTATGAGTATGTCATATGCAGCCATAATAAGTACTAGTTGACGTTGTTGCCAACTGTGTGCCTCTACTAAGACACAATACTTGCCCATGTGCATAAACAAAACTGTGTAACACATGTCTTTTTTAAGAGTTATCTGCATCATGACATTATTTGGATCTTTTATGAGTAAAAGATATCCTGCTGTTTGTGCAACTTATGTGTCAGCACTATTAAACTCTGTTTTTTTACATGATCTGCTGACCTGTACTTAAGAGTACAATACTCTGAAATAGACATCACTCTGTGACATGTTTTGTATCATCACGTGTGGCTTGTATTTCTTTTTTTTGTCCCTTTGCGTCTGTACTGAATAGCACCATATTGTTCTACAACAGTGTAGTACTTTCCCTGTTTTCTTGCTGTACATCTGTGTTTTATATATGTATATATTATTATTAATACATTGTTTGGCAACACTTAGTACTGTTAGGTTTTAAGTAATTGTATTACTTGCTATTTAAGTTAATTGAGTAAACAATTATTAATATTTAACTGTCTAACAGTATTTTAGTCACAACTATTTAAAGGTATTGTTCATATATAACAGATATTTTGTAGAACTTTTTGAGTTAGTAGTTATTTTATATAGGCATCACTGATAGTAAAGTAGAGTGTTGTGATAGATATTTGTTTATTCTCAAGATGTGACATTTTCTGAAAAAAAATATTTAATGTCATATTCATACCATTCTGTTAAATTATTACTTTTTAGTAAGTACAAGTTTTTAGTGACATACATACTTCATTTGTTCACTATTAATGTTGATTCTTGCCTTTATCATTTTTAACTCATGTATATAGTTCCTGTTACTTTAAGCCATTTGATTTGGTTTGTGTAAAATTTTAATAAAATATATGTATAAAATAGTACACTATTGTACATCAGACACGTTCACTGATAACAACTGAATTTTTATGTTTCTGATGATATTTCTTGATTGCCTCTATTGAGGGTTTTGGGTGAGAATTTTCCAAATGCACCCATCTATCTATATGTCTTTCCATGTATATGTATGTGTATATATATGCATGTGTCTACACATAAATATATATTAGAATTAAATGTTTTAAGATAGCTTTCACATGCATCTTTTTTTAGAGAGCATTATGTATTTGTGCTGCTATTATTCAAACAGTTGGCATCTGGTTTTTCACCCACCCCAGGAACATTCACATTATCAGTCACACAATGACAATAACATCATCACTGTTTGTTGCATGTAAGCAGTGTACAGAGAGTACTGTGGTAGTTGTGTTCATGTACTGTGTGCTACTGTCACATCTCACTCATGACGTACCTGCCATACTGTTTACATGTATTTTAAACTTTGGTGTGATACTTTTTTACAGTTGCTTTGTGAGACTGATTTTGTGTACCAATTGGAATTTTAATTCAGCCTTTTTTATTGACTTTTAATTGGGCAATAAATCTTTTTTTAAAGCCTTATCTACCTGTGTTGTGTGTTTTATTATATATCAAGTTACAGTGATAATATATATATATTCTTGTTGGTATATTGCTACATAGAAACAAAGTGCAAGATGTTCATCTGTGCAGATTTCCTACTTAGCACAGTACATGTGCTATTAGTACATATGGCGTACACATTAATCTGCTATTACATTACTTTATCATTTGATTTTCAAGTGAAATGTGAAGCACATAAACTATTGCTGCATGAATAGTATAAGACAAGTACTTATTCTGATAAAGGTATCTATATCTTGGTGAGTCTGTGGTGCAAAAAGGGAGGCATGTTCTCAATAATGTATACAATACAATATGACATTATAATTTCTCAAAAAAAAGGGAAAAAACTCTGTTTAATGTATCAGTTAGAGTTGTTCCACAGCAACAAAAGCAAGGAAATTGTTATTCTTGTCACCTGCTGCTGGTTGTCTGTGATTGGTTGTGTTGCCTTGGTCCTGCCCCCTACTTGCATGTGTGTGTGTGTGTGTGGAGCTGGGGGAGTGGGGAGGGGAGAATGCAGAGTTAGGGTTTTCAACCATAACACCGAATTTCCTTGCTTTTGTCACTGTGGAACAACCCTAACTGATGCATTAAACAGAGTTTTTGCCATGAATATGTATGTGTATATATATATATATATATATATATATATATTATCTACTATCTATCTATCTATTTATCTATCTTTCTATACACTATGTGTATATGTATATGTGTATATATATATATATATATATACATTAAAAATGACATTAAAGCAGACATTAGGGTTGAAGAACACAAATCATGGGATATTCAGACTGTGCCACAAAGAAGTGCAATAGCAGGAGCAGGTGCAAGTGCAGTGCACCCCTGCGCAACACGTGCAATATTCAAACACAGTGCAGGCCAAGATGCGCTTGCACAACACAGCAGAATATCATGCCAACTGTGCCATGGCACAACCAGGGATGTGCAGTGGAGCAGGGCTGATGCACAGTAGCACAGCCAGGGATGCACAGGGACAGGGACAGGATGCAAGGGTGCACCACCCATGGAATCCATGGGCAGAGGAGCATGCAGCAGGCCAGACAGCACCACCCCGCACACCATGAACTGCACTACCAGTGGTGAGCTGGATGGACCACCAGCCCATGAACACCAGCACTGAATCCACAGCCGGGGCACAGTGTCCCAGCACACCCCCCTGGCAAGCATTGACCGCAACACAAGGAGGGCCGGCCACCCAGTGCCACCCCATCCCACCAATGCAGAGCACACACTGTACAGTGATCCTGAGACACCCGGCCCAGGAGCAGCGCCCAACAGTGCATGGCACTGAATGCATGCCACCAACCCCACCATGACAATGCAACACTGTGCACCATGGAGCCATGCATATCAGCCCCACTGTGAGCACCCCACAGCAGGCAGCATCAGCCACCGATGCAACAACTGCAGACCGTGCCACCCTGCCCTGGACCCCACCACCAGCAGGACAGCACCCCACACACCCATCCACCCATGCACACACCCTGTCCCAGCACTGGCCCCAACAGACAGCACAGCCAACCACTGTGGTGCATGGAGGCATGCGCCACACAGGATGCAACACAGGGCATGGACAAACACCCACCCTGACCCAAGGGCACCCAACACAGGGTCACAATAGCATGGCAACAAATGCCACTGGTGTGCATCCACTGATGCTGTGTACCCATGGCCTGCACCCCACCATGGTACAGGTGTACCAGCCATCCTGCACATGCACCATGAAGCCATCCACTGCCAGCATGTGGCCAGAGCACAAGTGACAGACATCAGAACACAGACACTGCAAAAGACACCAGCAACAGCATAGAGGGGGGACAACAACAGCATAGCCCACAGTGTCACCCGAGGCAGACGTGCAACAAACTGGTGACAGGAGGCAAGTCGCCATTGTGCCATGGCCAGAGGGTGGCTGGCATGGACAGCAACCAATGACATGCCAGCAGACCGTGTGTATCACAGACATGCAAGAGTGCCAGCTGCATAGGCCATGGACATACTGACAGGGGTGCCAGGGACACAGTGCATGCACCAGGGACCACTGCACACAGGCATCCAGTGCACAGGGAACAACACACATACCACAGACAGGGACCAAGTCCCCCACCCACACCATAAGCGGGTCCCTGCTGGACACACACATGCCCAGGCCTGCACCAGCCCTGACGTCATGTACACTGCTGCAGCCAAGCACCATATGCCCACTGCAAATCAGAGACCACCACAGTTGTCAAAACAAACAAGTATGTAATAAAGGTTTGAACTGTACAAAAACACAGCAAACAAAACAATGTACAAAGTGGGGGGAAAGGGCCACATACCAGATAGGGGTGGGCATGGGGCAAGGGTGTACATCAGGGAGTGGGATGAAGGAGTGTGAGGGTAAGTCCAGGGGGAATGCACAACATGTGCATCATAGGGCCTAATGGTGACCCCTCTCCACACTTTGGTCCCTGTGGCACCTCCTGTGCCTCCTTCTGTTGCCCCAATCAATTCTTTGGAGCAGCTCCAGAGTAGTTCTTGACACCTGCAGAAGCTCCTGTAAATTCCTGTCAGGGGTGGTCCAGCATTGTCCACCTAGGACAAGGGAGCAGAGTCAGCATGCATGACTGGCCAGATCCCTGCAGCCCATCCAATGTGCACAGCATACAGCTGTAGGCCATGCCCCTGTGATGGCATGTGACCACCCACAGTGTTCATACCCACATGACCTGCCTACCCAGGCACCCATAGCCATGTGGAATGCTGCACACACCCACCGCCCATGTCCTGCACAGCATCAACATGGCCATACAGTGACATGGCTATGTGGTGTGAAGGCAGTGGCACAGGCATGGACCCAGTGCACACACAGCCCACCTGCGACACCCACCTACACATGCAGTGCCACTGGACAGTGCTGAGTGCACTGTGTGGCATGCACAGCAGTGGGGCCAAGTGCGGGTGGCCACACCCTGCCACCACCCCTGCAACCCAGCATGCACAGATGTATGGGGAAATACGGCACTCATCTGCATCCTGGCCAGCAGGGTGCTGCTGACCCATGGCCCCACCAACGTGGCCCGGCTGCATCTGCACTGCACCCACTCCAGCCTGCTCTCCCTGTTCTGGTGCCAAACATGCCCTACAGTGCTCCTCCAGGCCTAAGGTGCAAACATGGAGAGGGAAACATTAGTACAGGTCAGTAACAAAGCCCCCCTGGTGTGTGCATGCCCACACAGCCCAGCCATGACACACCCCCACCACCACCACCACCCCACTAGATGGCCCACACCCCCCTGCAACATGGCCTTATGCATACCACAATACCAGGACAGATGGGCACTACCAGTGATGAGATGGAGCACCTACCTGGCCATGGCATGGTGCCTCACCAGGTGCACGACTGCAGATGCCCTAGGCAGTCAGGGTCCTGCTGCTGGAGGTCACCATAGTGGTGGCAACACTGCTCCACTGACCAGCTGATCCCAGTCATCTCCTCCAGGCTCTCTGAGACCTCCTGCCACACAGCAGTCCATGGCCTTTGGAGGGGTTCCTGACCAAAGAGGGCACCAGAATGTGGTTCCACCAGGGCCACCAAGTTTGCCAGTTCAATGGCACTCCAGACCTGTGCTCTGGTTCTCAGCATTTTGCTGTTCAAACCACAAACAAAATGGTGCTGTGTAGCACACGTGCCCCACATGTGGAGGCAGCGCGGTACTGCACTGCCAGTCAGTATCGTGCTGTCACCAGACTATGCGATAGGGGTGCAACAATGTGGACACATGGCACCTAGGGGGCAAAGATCAATCGCAGGGTCAAGGGTCTGTCTGTGCATGGTGCTATTAGGATGCCCTGTGTGTAGCACGGTAGGGTGCTTGAGTGTGACACCCTGCAGTGGCCTACCACGCTGTGGCACCATGGCACCCACGGCTGACCAAGGCATGAGTGCCACATGGGCAAACAGCACACTAGTACACATTATATAAATACATATATTTCTATATAACGCACCAATCACACACACACACAAAAAAAACTAAACAAGGTAGACAGTTATGTGGGGAGTAGTACAATGTAATGGCTGTGGGGCAGCAGTCTTCTGGGAGTTTTTCTGGAGGCTGAGATGCTGCCCTGTTTGCAGACAACTATCTGCCCTGAGGGAGGAAATTGCCCATCTTCAGGCTGCACTAGACAGTGGCAAGGGAACCTCCCCCATCCAGGGAGCACCACAGCCACCACCAATACCTCAGAGGTTGCGAAGAAAGCACAGCAGTTGGACCACAATGGGCTCAGGGAGGGTAAGGGTGGTGGAACAGAGGCACACCCAGTCAGTTGTTACACTCCACAATCCATACACCATTCTGGGGGAGCATAGTTCCCCTATGGATGCACCCACAGAGGAGACTAAGGAGGGTGCAGACAGCTGTCACAAGGGAGGCCCTCAGGAAGGAGGCAGAGGGCACCACAAGGAAAGAAAGCAGCTCTTGGTGGGGGACTCAATTATTAGGGGGATAGAACTGGGGGAGCAGGGAAAACTGAAGTAAGGTGCCTGCCTGGTGCCATGGCTTGGAGGGACAGGAAACGCATCCTTAGGATCACGGGAACAGTTGCCCGGGAGTCTGAGCCGGACATCATTGTCCACCTAGGGACAAATGACTTGGCTCATCATGAGATTAGAGCAGTGCAAAAGGACTTTATAGAATTGGGGAGGGCTTAAGACAAGTAGCTTACAGTATTCTTCTCAGAGGTGCTGCCTGTCAGTGGCATGAGTGAGGCGAGGGTACTTTGCACCATGCAGTTTAACAAATGGTTAAAAATGGTGTGGAGCACAGGGGTTTGGCTTCATTGGGGACTGGGGTTCCACCTAGAGGACACCAGCCTATACTGGCAGGATGGTCTGCATCTGTCCAGGAAGGAACAAGTCTTTTGGGCAATTGGTTTAAATGCTTCATTGGCAAGCCTTTAAACTAGTCAAGGGAGAGCACTGATAAGCAGAAGGAAAATCCCAGCCTCCCCTACAAAACAGGGTACTAAATGAGAAAAAGACCAAGGTGAGAAAGGTCAGTGGAGTGCGCTGCAGAAGGTAAAGCCATCAAAAAATGGAGAGCAATGAGTACCAATGCCCGTAGTCTGGGTAACAAGCTTCCTGAATTAGTGGCCTTGATGGAGGAGGAAGATCTGGATATTGTGGCAGTCACAGAAACATGGTACACACAGAACCATGACTGGGACGTAAACATACCAGGATACACTATCTACAGGAGGGACAGGGAGGGTAAAAGAGGAGGAGGAGGAGTAGCTATCTACATAAGAGAAGAAATCAAAGCAACAGAACAAAAGGGTAAACAGGGAGGAGGAGAAGAAGCACTGTGGGTCAATTTGGAGGTGGGCAATGGCACCACAATCCGCACAGGGGTTGTATACAGACCCCCCTCTCAAGGGGAGGAAATGGACAAGGAAATGATAGAAAGTATACTTAGAATGGCAGATAAAGGGGAGATATTGCTGATGGGTGATCTGAATATGCCAGATGTTAACTGGAGTGGAGTTGCAGCAGCCACTTCTAAGAGTGGGGTTATTCTGGATGCCCTACAGGGGGCATGCCTTAGACAACTAGTATTGGAGCCCACTCGAGAGGGAGCAATCTTAGACCTGGTTCTCTCAAACGGAGATGAAGAGAGGATCACAGATGTAGAAGTGGGTAGCCATCTGGGAACTAGTGACCATCGAACAGTATGGTTCACAATAAACACAGCAATAGAGTCAACCATACAAAGACAAAGGTACTGGATTTTAGGAGGCTGACTTTGACAAAATGGTGAGTGCTAAGGAATGCACTAGCAAATGGGCAGGAAGGAGGTGGAAGAACAATGGGGAATAATAAAACTGCCATCACAGAGGTAACAAGCCTTGTGTAAAGCAAATAAATAAAATAAAACGAGGTAAGAAACCACTATGGTTCTCAAAGGAAGTGGCAGTGAAGGTTCAGAGAAAAAGAAAGCATTCAGGAAGTACAAGGAATCACAGAAGGAACAGGACAGAGAACTGTATCAGTTAAAGCAAAGGAAGCTGGAAAGGCAGTCAGAACAGCAAAGGCCCAAACCGAGGAAAGATAGCCAACTCAGTTAAGAAGGGGATAAAACCTTTAATAGGTACATCAGGGAGCAAAGGAAGACCAAGGGAGGGATAGTGAGGCTTAATAAAGGGGAGAGAGGGTGGGCAGAGGGTGACTGGGAAAAGGCAGAGATACTAAACAAATATTTTTGCTCAGTATTTACAAATGAAGAGGAGGAGGTACCTAAAACAAACAGTAGAAACACTCTGGATACAGAAGTTGATACCAGCCCATTTACAGAAGAAAGAGTTCTGAAAGAGCTCTTAAAACTGAAGGTGGACAAAGCAATGGGGCCTGATGGGATTCATCCCAGAATTCTAAAAGAACTAAGGATAGAACTAGTGACACCACTGACTACCCTCTTTAACAAATCATGGGAGGATGGGGTGGTACCTGAGGGGACTGGAGGAGGGCAGATGTGATTCCCCTTCACAAAAGTGGGAGCAAAGCAGAAGCAGGAAACTACAGACCTGTTAGTTTAACCTCAGTGGTAGGAAAATGATGGAATCACTTCTGAAGGAAAGAATTGTTGTTATCTAGAGGCCAGAGGGCACAGGACCCTAGGCAGCATGGATTCACAGTGGGAAGGTCATGCCAGACAAATCTGATAGATTTCTTTGACTGGGTGACCAAGTAGTAGATCAGGGAGGGCTGTGGACATGGCCTACCTAGACTTTAGCAAGGCATTTGACACAGTCCCACACAAAAGATTAATATACAAGTTAGCCAGCCTGGGAGTGGGTCCCAAGATGACAGCCTGGGTAAAGAATTGGCTGGAGAATAGGACACAGAGAGTAATAGTAAATGGAGTCCACTCTGAAAAAAGGGGGGTTAGCAGTGGGGTACGACAGGGTTCAGTATTAGGAGCGGTCCTCTTCAATGTCTTTATAAGCGACATTGCAGAGGGACTGGAAGAAAAAGTATGTCTCTTTGCAGATGACACAAAGATCTGCAACAGAGTTGATGCACAAGGTGGGTGGAAAGGATGAGAAGGGACTTGGCAAGGTTAGAGGAATGGTCAAATGTATGGCAGCTTAGATTCAATGCTAAAGTACAAGGTAATGCACCTGGGAAACAAAACCCAGGGAAGAGTACACAATGGGGGGTGAGATACTAACAACAACAAAAATGGAAAGGGACCTGGGGGTAGTCATATCAGATGACCTAAAGGTGGGCAAGCAATGTGAGAGGGCAGCAAGGAGGGCTGGGGGGATACTGGGATGCATAGGGAGAGGCATCACCAGGAGAAAACAAGAAGTTATTATCCCTCTGTACAGACAGCTGGTGAGACCACATCTGGAGTACTACGTGCAGTTCTGGAGACCCAATCTCTGCAAAGACATAGACAGGATGGAAGCTGTCCAGAGGAGGGCAACTAAAATGGTGCAGGGTCTGCACCAGAAGACATATAAAGTGAGACTTAAGGAGCTTAATATGTATAGCCTCGAGGAAAGAAGGGAGAGGGGGGACATGATAGAAACTTTCAAGTACCTCAAGGGAATCAACAAAGTCCAAGAGGGTAGCATCTTTCAAAAAAAGAGGTGTGCAAGAACAAGGGGGCACAATTTGAAGATAGAAGGGGGCGGATCAGAGGTAATTTAAGGAAGTATTTTTTCACAGAGAGGGTTGTGGATGCATGGAACAGCCTTCTGGAGGAGGTTGTGGAGTCAAAAACAGTGGTGGAATTCAAGCATGCATGGGACAGTCATAAGGCAATTCTAGGGGATGGGGGTAGGAAGAAGTAGGCTGCTGGTTAACTAGGATCTGCAGCTTATCCATCAGGTAGGGAAATGGGCAGACTGGATGGGCCAAGCGGTCCTTATCTGCCGTCAAATTCTATGTTTCTATGTTTCTATGTAGTGCCACAGGCACAGTGGTGGTAGTGCCCTGCACTGCCTCCCATGCACAGCAAGTCAGCAGCACTGCACACATCGATGTCAGCACCCCTGGCATGCACCGTGCAGTGCCAATTGCACACATCACAGTGCTGCACCATAGCCTGAGCATGCTCACCAACATTGTGCAAGGTGCAACAGCACGATATTCAGCCAGCATATGCAAATCAGCTTATTAGCCATTCCTCAGCACATCCACTGTATTAGCATCCACTTACAGTTGCGCCTGCCCTCATTTGCATGTTTTGCACTATATAAATGTGACATGGGGCTGCAGAGGCATGGTTGGGTATTATAGTCCATTGTGGTGGGTTGCATGCTGTTGGGATGTGGGGACTGTGGTTTGGGAGGGCTGAATGGGACTGCACTGTCCAAGGTAACACCTGTCATTCCCACAGACGTGAGCATGACCGAGCGTGAGGAAGAGGAGTAACAGGGAAGGGGGAGGAGGAGGAGGAGGAGGCCCAACTTCACCAGGGCTGAATCTGATGCCCTGTTTGAGGCATATCTGGACAAGGAACCACTGCTTAGCGGACAGCTGGGAATTCCACAGGTCCATGCTGCAGCATAGGGTAAGGTGGTGCATCCTGTGAACCAGCATGGCAGCCACCAGCAGTCCTTGCAGTAATGCAAGAAGAAGGTTGGCATGGACAAGAGGTGGATCAAGGTCAAGGTGGCTGCCATCAGGGCTGCATGTGCTGCCACCGGTGGGGGCCAGCCAGAAGTACCCCACCTGACACCACAGGAGAAGCGGGTGGCCAGCATCATGTGGCGTAGTGCCATCAAGAGCATTCCTGGTGGTGGCTTCCAGATGGGTGGCAGTCCATCACTGCATGGTAGGTCCTGTGCTGTCAGTGTGTGGGTGGTGGAGGGCATGCCACAGGGTAAGGCGGAGCCACTAATGCTAATGTGTTCCCTTACAGCTCCTGATCATCTACATGGGGCAGCGGTGGTGGGTGTGTCCACTGAGGGGGAGGCCCTGGACATGGAGAATCACCCGTCCACCTCCACAGGTGTCCAAGGGACTGGCCAAGTGCATACCTGCATGTCTGTCTGGACTGATGTGGGTGGTGCAGGTTGCGAAAAGGCCCTGCCTGTGTCCCAGCGTGACATTGCTCATGATCTCCAGCATGCTGGGACACAGACTGAGGCTGGATCCAGCACCTAGTATAATGGACCACACATCCCGGACAGTGATACATGTGGGACACAGGATGGTCCCACAGCAGGCAACTGCATGGGCGTTACCATGGGTGATGCCTCCGTGGCTGTCTGCATAGCAACCCAGTCCCAGCCTGTGCCTGTATGCCCCAGTCTGGTGGCACTGGTGTGCATCCAGGGTGGTGGGGCTGTTGTGGCTGCTGCGGCAGCACTGGTAAGCCCTGGCAATCAGCAGCCATAGGGGCAGCACCAGCAGTCAGCCAATGGCAATGTGGGGACAGTGTCAGGGAACAGTGGCAGTGCACCACGTGTGGACATGCCCCAGCATGGCTGTGGTGTGCATCACCAAACATCAAGGGGTGCTGGCCAGCAGGGCCAGAAACACCAAGAGGGACAGCATGCTGGACCAGCGGATGACCCCTTGGATGAACACAGCCGTCTTCTCCAGGCTTCAGTAGATCAGCAGATACAGCTTGTGATGGCAGTGGATGCACTCAGTGCGGTTCTGCACCAAGCAGATGAGTGGCGCAGCAGGGACCACGGATTGCTCCTGGCAGAGATGGCCCAGCAACGGGCAAATGTGACTACTGCCATTGACAGGCAGACCACAGCATTGACAACTGTCATGGCTACACTGGGCACCCAGTTTGGTGCCCAGCTGCCGCAGACACCCCAGAGTGTCATGTCCACCCCCCATTTCCAGCACTGTGTGAGCACCTGCTATGTCGACACCGGGTTCAGCTGTGGGCATACCGAGCACGCCTGGCACGGGCAAGTTTGGTGGGCTGCAGACCCCTGCATGAACATGGTCACGTTCATGCAGCGTCACCCCTGGGGGACTGTCGGTGCCACCCCAAGAGGCCACTGGTCAGCCTAGCATGGCTGGCAGGTCTTGGCAGGGCCGCCCACACATCCATGGTGGCCGTGGTACTGTGCCATGTGACTGACCAGTGTCCCACTGTGGTCACTGTCTGCCACTGCCCTATGTGCACTGTGGTGTGCATTGTGTGACACATGGGTGGGGTACCCAGCCCTGTACACACACATAGTCCCTGTGCACACTCTCCCGGCTGCTGGCCACTGTGGCATGTGCATGATGATGATGCCTGTATTGCACTGTCCACCAGTGTGCAATGGTGCCCAGCATCTGAGGCACACACACTGATGGCTACTGGGCATGGCCATGTGTGGTCCTGGGTGGGAGTGACTGTTGGGGTTGGTGTGCCATTAACACCTTGTGCATGTGTTGTGGTGTGTGTGCATGTGTGTGCATGTGTTGTGTTAAGCACTGCCCATCCCTGCCACCATGTGCAGTGCCCCGCTCAAACTCATTTCCTTACCACCATCTGCCCCCGGTGTCCTGCCCTGCCTGTCTGTGGGCTGTGCCCTTGCCCTTGGTGGTTGTGCATGGCCCTGTGACCTACCTGTGTTGTCCAAAGTGCTCCTCTGTAACGATGTCCCTGTGCAGCTGCACCATCCGGATCAGCCGGGGGTCTCATCACCCAGGGGGTGGCTGCCCTTCACCAGCTGGACTGGCATCCTCATCTTCCCCACCACTGTCCCTCTCTTTGACCTCTATGGCTATCCCACAGCTGGTGGCCATGTTGTGCAGGATACAGCAGGCCAGGAATAGCCCGCAGGCCTTCGAGGGGCTGTACTGTAGGACACCGCCTGATGTGTCCAGGCACCAGCACTGTGCCTTCAGCAGCCCAAACACCTGCTCGATGACATTCCATGTTGTGGCATGTGCCTAACTGTACCGTAGCTGCAATGGGGTCATGGGGAGCCAGTATGGTGTGAGCAGCCAGGGCCGTAGCGGGTAACCATTGTCACCTGTGTGTAGAGGGTGGACATTAGAATGGTGGTCTATGTCACTCTGCCATGGGCCAACATGGCCAGTACCCATGGCATCTAACTATGCACCCCCCATGTCTGCTCACGACGTCCTGCGTGATATGCATAGTCACCTACTAGATAGCCGGTGGGGATGTCACCACTCTCATACCTGTGACACAGTGCAGACTGGTGCCAGATGAAGGCATTGTGTGCTCCCCCAGGGTGCATGACACAGACCTTGGTTATGCACCCCCTGGCATCGCACACCAACTGGCAGTTTATGCTTGGGTATCCCTTGTGGTTAATGTATGCCGCATCCTCTGGGCCAGGTGGAATGCGGATGTCTACATGGGTGCAATCAATGGCCCCTAGCATGCCAGGCAACCTTGCTACCCTCTGGAACTCCTGTATGTGTGCTGTGTGCTCCACCTGTGTGCTGGGGAAATGGATGTACTCCACAGCATGTGGCAGCAGTGCGCTGAGGAATTGTGTGAGTAGACATGATGCGGCTGACTGGGTTATGCCTGTTGTGTCCCCTGTTGGTCTCTGGAAGGTGCCCATGATGAGCAGGCACATGACGGCTGTCACCTTCATCTCCACTGACAGAGCATGGCTCCGTCGTGTGGGTGCCTGCCTCTCATCACTGCACAGCTCACAGAGCTGCCTCAGTATGACCCAGTTTAGGTGGTACCAGCCCACAATCTCTGTGTCAGAGTACTGTTTGAAGCTGGTGCGGGCTCGGTACTGCCTGTTCTGGGCATACTGCTGACAGGCCCTTCCATGGCTGTGCCTCCCTGCTGCCTGCCTTCTCACACCCCTCATTACTGCTTCCATCTAGAAGGTGGTGCTGGCCATGTCCCTGGCTGGTGTTCCCCCCAGGTAGCTGTTGTCTGGTTCCCCCCACTATCCATTCCTGGTGCTCCCCCTGCACCGGGTTCACCTCTGGCTGTTTGCCTGTGGCTGTCCTTCCTCTTGCCACTGCCCTCACTCTCATGCCCTTTTTGGCACACTGGCACGGGCACTCCCACTCCTACCCTCACTCTGGCACAGTTGTGGTGGGCCTTGTCCTGATCCTGCCCAGTCCTGTGCCCTACTTCTTTTTTTTCCCTTCCTGACTCTCTGTCTCCACGCTCCCACCTGTGACTTCCCTGTGGTGCGTTCTTCCTCCCCTCTCTTGCTCCCTTTTATTTTGGCTCATTTCCGCAGTCACGCAAATTCTGCTTGCTCCACTATTGCGCATGTCGCATGCTGTTGAATATCGCACTGCGCATGTTATTCATGGTTCTGCCCCCTACGGTTGTGTATGCATTCATTACTGTTGCGCTCTGGTACATTGCTTATTGTGCTGCGCAGCTGCCTCCCGCTGACTATCACACAATGGTGCATTTCCCAACTTGCGCTGGTGCATCCCTGTTGCGCATCCCTGTTGCACATGGCACATCCACTCTGAGTATCCCGCCTCAAGTGCACAAAGTAGGGAAATGAAAAAACATTTAGGTCTCTGTAGTATTAGCAAATCAGTGGTGGGGTCTTACCTGGGGTTGTTCAGCTCTAATGCCCACACCCTCCCCTGTGCAAACAAGGTCAGATGTGATCTCCTTTCTTCACGTAAGGCCCACAGAGCCCTGCATGAAGTAAGCTATGACACATTCTGTTGGCAGCATGTGGCAAGCCATACTGTACTTCTCTACCTTTGAAGAGTGCATCACTTTGAGTCACTGGCTTGCAGCTGAACCTTGTGTTTTGGACAGGAGGCCACAGGCTTGGGGGAAGGAGTGGGCATTAGTGTTGGCAACCCCAAGGAAGACCCCACCACTGATTCTACTTCATGGGAGTTGTGTAATGTTGGTTGTTGTGTGTTAAATTTAGTTTAGGTTTGTTGTTGTAATTTCTTTATTGATACTTAAAGTGTATTCAATAAAATAAACCTGCTAATTCAAGGAGACAGGCAATAGCATAGCACAGAAAAGGGCAAAATAGTATTGTCCTTCCTCTGGTGCCAGAATAAAGCACTTCAAACTTCATCTACGTTTGTGCCTTGACCATCTTTAACAACTCCACAAGTGCAGAGTTTTCAACAAAATGACGCCACACTTTATGGCCTCCATTCTGCTGGAGATCAGTAACACCCTGCACCCAGAAGCTGAAATCAAAAAATAAACAAAACTGCCTCTCTCCACTTCTTTGCCACCATACTACTGAAAAAGCAGGGAGAGAAACCTCTCTCCTCAGCTTCTACAAGCATCTCCCCTACTTACCCAACCTTTAAAGACTCAAAACAGGTTTTTACGTTCACTTGCGTGCATGCACAAGGAACGTCTTGGGAGAATGTGACACTTTGGAGGTGTGCTTCTCCTGAGCAATCCCCTGCTCCCTTGAGCAGGCATGGCGGTCCTGCACCAATCTGCACCAGTGCTGTGTATGACAGCGGTGGTCTTCTCTTCAAAGAAAACCACCGCTGTGTGCTTGCACCGCGTCATGCCCTCCCCCCCAAATTTTTGCTGCCACACTGGGAGCCCACCCCAGTGTGGCAAACGTCCCATGTCATCTGCCAATGGGGGTGCCCAATCCCCCGTCGGCTCCACGGCCCCCCCAGCCATCCTTCTGCCACGCTGGGAGCCCACCCCCGCATGGCAAACGTCCTGTGTCATCTGCCGACGGGGGTGCCCAATCCCCTGTCGGCTCCACAGCCCCCCCAGCCATCCTTCTGCCATGCTGGGAGCCCACTCCAGCGTGGCAAACATTCCACGTTGTCTTTTTTTTTACCTGCAAAATAAAAACGGTCCCACGGCACTTCTCCCAGCCCCCCTCCCACAACCCGCACCCACCCACTGTCTACCCTGCCTCCCCACACACACCCTCACCCCATACTGACCTCCGGAGCTTGGCGCGATAATCTTCGGTGGACCGGGAACATGTCTGCACTCTTCAAATCTGACCGTGAACTGAGAAAATGCCGGTAAGCTGTATAATGGGCTAGATAGGGGTTTTTCAACTTTATTGCATATCTCAGGCATTTTTTGGAATTTTTGCATCAAATTTTCAACATGGGGTTTTTGGGACCCCTTCTCATGAACGATGTCACTGTCATGGCGTTATTCAGGCCTGAAGGGTGATTTCAAAGTCACTGCATGAAATCACCCTTGAGCCCAGATATATCGCATGACAGTGTTTATCATTCATAGAAGGGGTCCACAACTCCATGTTAAATGAGCAAAATTCAAAAATGACTGTTTCACCGTCGTCGGCGCAGTTCCCTCGCAGGCTCGTAAGTTCACGAATTTTCAATATTTTCACTCCAGATTTTCAACATTGCCATTTTACCACACCTCCTTATGAGCAGCGCAGCTGTCATTTTTCACATCTTGCCCAAAACATGTTTCCACCCATGTAGCGCACAATGGCACAGTCGGTCTGTGAACTCAATGTATGGGACACATTAAGAAAATCACAGTGTCACTGTTCATGAGCAGAGATTTTAAAATGACTATGTTGAAAATTTGGTGAACAAATTCCTAAAAATGACTGTTTTACGAGCATGCGTTGCGCAGTTCCTATGCACGTTCGTAAGTTTGCGAATTTTCAATATTTTCACTCCAGATTTTCAACATTACCATTTTACCACACCTCCTTATGAGCAGTGTAGCTGTCATTTTTCATATCTTACCCAAAACATGTTTCTGACCATGTAGCGCACAATGGCATAGTCGGTGTGCGAACTCAATGTAGGGGACACATTAAGAAAATCACAGCATCTGTTCGCGAACAGAGATCTTAAAATGGCTATGTTGAAAATGTCGGTGAAAAAATCTAAAAATGACTGTTTTACGAGCATGCGTACCGCGCAGTTCCTACGCATGCTCGTATGTTTTCGAATTTTCAATATTTTCACTCCAGACTTTCAACATTGCCATTTTACCTCACCTCCTTATGAGCAGTATAGCTGCCATTTTTCACATCCTGCCCAAAACGTGTTTCCAACCATGTAGCGCACAATGGCACAGTCGGTGTGCGAACTCAATGTATGGGACACATTAAGAAAATCACAGTGACACTGTTCATGAGCAGAGGTCTTAAAATGGCTATGTTGAAAATTTGGTGAAAAAATTCCTAAAAATGACTGTTTTGCGAGCTTGCGTTGCGCAGTTCCTACGCATGCTCGTAAGTTTGCGAATTTTCAACATTTGCACTCTAATGAGTTCCAAATACCTAAACAGCACATAGAAGCAAGCAACATTCAGCATTGACAAATGCTTGTACTTCTTTGTCACTGATTTTTTTAAGCCATGTCCAAGTGCCAAATACCACTGCAAATACCTGCAAGCGAACGTTCGGCATTGACAAATGCTTGTTAGCTCTATGTCAGCTTCACCACTGGAGGAAGATTCAGCTCAGGACCCTCCTGTAGACCCCAGCTCAAGACAATCCATGGTCCCTTGCTTTGGGGCCTGTTTCAGGGCCAGATGTTCCAACCATGTTGTGGGCTGACCTTGTAGCAGCAGCAAACCCAGGTCTGCCTTCAAACCCATTGACTATCACTCAGAGTCCTGGCCCTCTACCCTAGGGACCGCAGTTCATCTCAACAGGGTATTTGTGATGACATAGTTCCTTCTTTTTGACTGTTGCCTGCTCTCTCCTGCTGAGCTCCCTGGTACCTTCTGCTGGATGGCCTACCAGGCAGCGATGAGAGCTGCACTGCCTGCTATAAGGCATAGCCTACCTCTGTTTGCTACACACTGCAGGCCTTGTCATCAGTGAGGCAGCATTATCTCACACAACCACTCCTTAGACTCTGTTGAAGAAACTGGATCAGAACTGTGTCAAATAAGTGATGTGGAGCCTGCTTTTTTAAAGAACTGTGCTGGTCCAGAAAGTCATTTTTCCCTGTAAAGACTGTTTTTAAATACTGGTTCAAACTCTGTTGTTGTTTCATTTATACTTTCCTATTATTTACCTCAGTAATGGTTTATTTTTGCCATAAATACTTTTTTATAATCCAGTACAAGACTTTGATGGCTATCAGGCCAGTCCCCACACTCAGTGGCTGTCCCTAGCTTCTTCTTCTTTTTTGTGTCTCCAGTCTGTTGTGGGTTCCCCCACACATGACAGGGCAGGAGATGTAGGACTGTTCTCCCACCATAAGACACAGCCAGATGCACCTGGGACTGGAGCATCTGAGTGGACCGCCAAGACACAGACAGGACTTCACAAAGACTAAGTCACTACGTTTCTATGCTGGGGCATACACACCAAAAAAAGGTCATGTAGAGTCAGATGCACTCATTATGGAATTCCTACAGCTCACTCCCTTCCTGTGCTGTTCAGTGGGCCTACACTACCATCAGGCCTCCATCTTGTGGCAGTCATTCAGTGGGAACAGCATGCTTCTCCTACCGGGAGAGAAGAACAGTCTGTTGGATGCTCATCCTCTTCCTCATCAGCCAGGCCTCAGCAACCCAAGACTGCTTCTGATCCTAGGTCACCAGTGTGGTGGGTAGCAGACCTAATGCCATGCCACTGGGTCATCTTTCTGTTGTTGTTTCTGATTCATACTCTGGTGTTAAGTGCCACTTCACATGCAAAATTCCACAAAAAAGATGACAAAGTCATATAAGCAAAATTTGAGGCTAATAGCAAAACTTTGCTGATTGCTCCATGGAGGCAAATTTGCCATCTTCACTGGAACTTCACCGGCAAATTAAAACTTCACAACATCTCTACCTGCATGTAAATCAGAAACACTTCTAGGATAACAAACCAGCTTGTAGAAATGAAACAGTAACATATTTCGAACTTGCATTTAAATATGAGTTTCTTCAGGGAAACATTTTGTTCAGAAGGGCTGAAAATTCAGTTCTACAAAAGAAATGACCACATCAAACTTCAGGTGTTTGATTATTTCAGACCGTGGTGAAAGTTTAGGGGAATAAGCAGACTTTTGGTTCAACTGGTTGGCCCTAGTCCAAATGGTGCAGAACCAGATGAACCAGTCAAACCACAAACTGTACTTTGCACCTGAAATAGTTAACTAGGGCACAGTGTGAATCGCAGACTCATTTTGGAGTTAGACTCGGCTCAGCCATGTGAGTCAGCAGGAAAGCTCACTTGTGCTTCATTGTTGGACTATTAGGTAGCTCACGCAGGACTGTGATTAACTTATAATTAGATTAGCTAGGAAATGTTTCAAAGCAAAGAAAAATCTTCAATTATACAATGGCAAGAAAAAATCCTCATCTCTGATTGGTCAGTCTTGGGCTGGACCCATGATGTTATCCCAGCACAACATCATGGGTCTAGTCTCAGCTTCACTGTCCACCTGCAGATGAGCATTTATTGATTGTTTTGCTTGAGCTTTTGATTGATTGTTTCACCTCCCCTTAAAAAACAAAAATATTTTTCCACACAAAAACATCTTTAAAAAGATTTTTTTTTATTCTGTATAACAACGAGTCATTGTATAATAGCAATAATGCCCTGCAGGGAGTGTGTCATTTGGGATAACGTCACACCTCAGTCGTTGGACGCACTCGGCCTGCGGCCTCATGCCCAACCACCTGAGGCATGATGTTATCCCAGCACGACACACACTCTGTCGGGCATTATTGCTTAAAAGTTTGACCTACACTAGCCTGGAAAAGTAGGGCTGCTGAAGGAGTACATTATTTATTATTTAGGAGGAACAAATTAAAAAATGGAAAGTCAGGCTGAGCAAGAGTTGCAGCAGGCCTCTGGGACCAGGGGTTTGCCCGAGAGGGGAGAAACTGTACTCTGGAGGAGCAGGAGGAGTGTGTTTGGGGCTGGGCAGTGGGCAGATGGTACATGAGGTGGCAGTTTAGCAGTGCCTACTTGTTGTCTAATCTCGGCAGCTAGCGTTACAGCAGACATTACAAATACAAACAAAGTTTGACTGAAGCCCTGACAGAAGTCAAGGATATGACTTTTTTAGAGGGGTTACTGTACTTTTAATTACTAATTTTACTGGGCTGTAAGTGTGTGTCAGATGGCAGCAGAGCAGTGCCTGGCCTGTGAGGCACCTTGAAGTCATCCCATTAAAACATTTAACTAATTCTTCAACTATGTTCACAACTTCACATTTCTGTTTTTGGCAGTTTCAAACTCTTTACATTTGGTAAAGTTGCAGGCTTGCTTGCAGCTGTTACTTCTTCCTCCTCCTGAGTCCTGAAGCAGCCCTTTGAAGTGTGAGCTGGGCAGTGGGCAGGGCAGCAAGTGTATGCCAGCTGGCAATGTGCTGATGCCCAGTCTCTGGTAGTTGGCACCTTGGTGGCATCCCATTAACAAAAAAGAACAATGCTCACATTTCATGAAGTTGCTGAAGTTTCTTCTTCTGCCTCCTCCTTCTGAGTCCTGAGGCCGCATATGAGTGTGTCATCCTGAGCTGTGCTGTTTGTTGCAGTGTGATCTGGGCAGTGGGAAGCAAGTGTGTGCCAGCTGGTAACAAGTGGGTGCCCAGTCTCTGGTAGTTGGCACCTTGGTGGCATCTTATACAAAAAAATTAAAAATATGTTTTTTTCTTTTTGTGGAAATTTTCAAATTGAAACTCAGTCTTCACGCTCCCAAGGTGCCACATTCCCTTCCTCCTGAGTCCTGAACCAGCCTCTGTGTGTGTGTGTGTGTGTGTGTGGTCCTAAGCTGTGCTGTTACAGTGTGATCTGTGTAGTGGGAAGTAAGTCTGTGCCTGCTGGCAGCATGCTGGTGCCTGGGCCCTAGCCCCTGGTAACTGACATTTTGGTGGCATCCCATAAAATAAAAAAAGACAATCTCCATGTTCCCTCAACTTGCTGACATTCCTTCTTCCCCCTCCTCCTCCTCCTGAGTCCTGAAGCAGCCTGTGTGTGTGTGTCATCCTGAACTGTGTTGTTGCAGTGTGATCTGAGCAATGGGCAGCAAGTGTGTGTCATCTGGTAGTGAGTCGGTGCCTGGCCTCTTGTAGTCTTTGGTGGCATCCCATTGACAAAATAAAAAAATTAACTAAAATAAAGTCTTACCCTTCATTACCCTCAAAAAATAAATAAAATCTTACTCTTTATCATTCATCACCCAACTGCGTAAGTCCTGTAGCAAGCATTAGAAGTGGAACAACAGAGAGGCCAAAGGGATAGTGACATAGGGCATCCAGTCACATCATAGAAAACCAAAGTTAAGTTGGCTTGGTCATAGACCCTCTTCTTTAGTGGGAACTACAGGAGTAGAAAAAGGTGACAGTACTGGTGGTACAGTCCAAAAAGTATCACACATTGTACAAACCACTCGCATTGGCACTGCAAGGGTTGTAACATGAGCCATCACTATAGAAAAAAAAAGAATAAGAACATAAGAAAATAGCCAGCAGGAGGAGACTGTGACAGGGTAAACACCACACCAGGGAACAAGGGGTTAACCCCAGGATGAAACTGATGAATGTAGACACTGCAACAGGCAAAGGGGGGGATGCCTCCACAGGTGTGGCCAATTAGAGAGAGACTGCAAAAAGGCAGAGGAATTCAGCAAGGGAGAGAGAAGCTGGAAGGTGTTGCCTGGGAGAGAGGAACCAGAGCTGGTAACATTTTAAGTTATTCAGAGAGCTTTTGGGGAAAAATAGCTGAAGCCTACTACTGAGAACCAGACCATGTCTGGAACACAAGATTATGAAGTCAAGGACTAATTTAGCCAGTTGAGCCAATAACAGTGAGTAGAATCTACTGCTGAGAACTGCCTGAAGACAAGGCTAAGAGGGGAAACTGTGCCTCATTTAAGACTGTATTTTGAACAAACTGCTGGCCCACATAGATGATGCAAAGATTCCTTTGTCAAGTCAGCCTGAAAGAACTCTTTTATGTTAACCTTTATGTTACCAGACCAGGCTGGGGAAGTTAAATTGACTGATTATGATTTTCTGGAGGAACCCCTCCCATTTGAAGTAATAAAAGTGCATTTTGTTCTCTGAACCTGAAGCACAGAGTGTTGCCTTTCCATATACCATAGGCCAGCTTGTCACACGTTGTGTCAGAAGTGGGATTTGAACCCCTGCTGGAATGAGCAGGACTAGTTACAGTCTGGAAAAATGGATGTGGAAAAATTGCTGAAGTTCCTCGCCGAACAACAGCAACAGGTTATCATCCAGCTGGCTCAGCAGCAGCAGGAGGTACAACAGTGGGAACAACAGGTTCAGCAACAACTGATTCTCACCCAGCTGGCTCAGCAGCAGCAGGAGGCACAACAATGAGCGCAACAAGCACAACAAGTGCAACAGGAGGCACAAAAGCAGTTTATTATACAGCTGGGACAACAACAGCAGCAGCTCCTACAGTCTCTGGTGCAACAGCAGCAACAAGATCCTGCTGGCCTGACTATCATGGGGCTGGGGATTCCTAGGATGAATGCCATGCTGACGAAAAATGACATCTGAGGATGATCCCAAGGCCTTCCTGGTAACATTTGAGTGAGTGGCGGAAGCTGCTGGATGGCCCAGACCCTAGTGGGCTGTCCACCATCCCCCCATCTGACTGCAGCAGCCCAAGCAGCCTATCGAGCTATGGACAGTACCACAGCAGGGGAGTACACAGAGGAGAAAGCAGCAATCCTAGACCACCTAGGCATCAATGCAGAAAGTTACCATCGGAGGTTCCAGAGCTTCAAATTTGCAGCAGATGCATGAGCTAGAGTGGTGGGACAAGAAGTGCAGGACCTGTATTGGCGTTGCCTAAAACCCAAAGGATGCAGCGGCTCTGAGGTAGCTGAGTTAATCATCTTGGAACAATTTCTGAACATCCTGGCCCTGGGAATACAGAGCTGGGTCTGCAAACAGAAGATCACTACCCTAGCAGAAGCCGTGCAGATCGCAGAACAAGTGTTGGATGCTGAACTCTCCTCCCACCCTGTGATTCAGCCTACAAGGCCACAGGGGAAGATGGGGAATTGACCCAGGAGCCAGATGGAAGAAATATTGGCTGGAACTATGAAGGGACCTTGGGCATGTAGGGAGGGGGTGTATGGGCCAAATAAGGGTCAGACTCCAGGAAAAATGACACCCCAGCAGCCCAGGGAGACATTTCTTGAGGGCCTGCTGCCTGAGCCCGGAGGCTCACCCTGTAGCCAAGACACAGGGGCATGTTTCTCATGTGGACAGAGGGGTCACTTTGTGAAGAACTGTCCCACATGGACTGTACCTTCATAGATTGCAAATTTACAGATGGGTATTCACTGTACAGTCGGGGTGGGGGCCCTGGATCCCAAGATTTTGTAATCCCTGTCAAGGTAGGAGGGATAGAGGCTGAGGCCCTGGTGGACTCAGGAAGCCACCAGACCCTAGTCAGGGTAGCCCTGGTGAACCCCCGATGCTGGAAGGACCAGAACCCAGTTTCTATCTGATGTGTGCATGAGGATGTAAAGGCTTACCCTGGTGCGATGGTTACCCTTACACTGGGGGGCCCAACAGAGACTATAAAGGTGGGGGTTACCCAATCCAGTGTTACTGGGGAAAGATTGGAGATGGTTTGATGACCTAGGGAAACCAGACTTATCTTTGGTAACTACCCGATCTCAGAGTCATGAAGGGAGTGGGGCCAGCCACCTGCAGCTGTGGTTGTTTTTCCTTTCCCAGACCCAGGGATTTGTAACACCCAGACTAGAACCCACAAATCTAAGCGGGAACATAGGGCAGCAAAGGAAAGGGGTCCCAAAGGGGCTGATGCACAGCAGGGAGGTGAAGCAAAGGCAAAGGTGGGTCTAGATCCACAGCATGACCCTAATGCTGACCAAAGTTCAGGAGGGCCATTCCTCTCAGAGCAAGATGTATTAAAGCACTGCACAGACATTGCCAAAGAACAAAGGGCTGATGGTATACTCAGCCGAGTATACACCCAGTTGGCTGTCAGGGAAGGGGAGGTGGTAGATGAGAATCGGGCAGCACACTATCCTCATTTTGAGTTATAAGGAGGTATCCTGTATCACATTGGTAAAAAGGCCCAAATGAGGGATACCTGGCATCAGTTGCTAGTCCCCTGAGTCTTTCAGGTGGAATTACTCCACCTTGATCAATCTATCCCAGTGGCTTGGCACTGTGGGGTAGAGAATACAGTAGCCTGACTGTTACCCCGATTCTTTTGGCTGAGCATATATCAACAGATTAAAGATTATTGTGCATCCTGTCCCGAGTGCCAGTTAGTAGCCCCAAAGAACAATCCCAGGGCCCCTTTAGTACCATTACCTGTTATGGAAGCATCCTTTGACCAGATCAGGGTTGATATAGTGGGACCCCTAGAAAAGAGTGCAGGGGGTACCAATACATTCTGTTAATCGTGGACTATGCTACCCAGTATCCCGAGGCCATCTCGTTATGAAGCATTTCAGCCAAAATTGTAACTGCGGAGCTGTTAAAGGTCTTTAGTCATGGGAATACCAAAGGAAATGTTGATGGACCAGGGAAGTAACTTCATGTCCCACCTGACTCAGGAAGTGTGTACTTTGTTGGGAATCAGCTCCACATGGACCTCAATCTACCATCCTCAGATGGATGGTCTTGTGGAGCGATTCAACCAAAACCTTAAAACCATGCTTCGAAACTTCATAACCATCGAGGGCAGGGACTGGGACACGTTACTCCCCTTACTGCTGTTCGCAATGCGGGAGGTCCCTCAAGCGTCTACAGGGTTTGCTCCTTTTGAACTCCTCTATGAGTGTCACCCATGAGGTGTTCTTGATATAGTAAAGGAGATGTGGGAGAAACCTGACCCCAAGACTGAAAATGTGGTGCAATATGTCTTGTAATTGAGGGAAAGATTAGATCAGGTGGGGAAAGTTGCCCGAGAGAATATGGTGAAGGCTCAACAAAGACAAGAGTACTTCTATAAGAGGAGAGTCTGGTTAATGGAATATAAACCAGGGGACCAGGTACTAGTGATGTTGCCAAGCAGCCAGAATAAGCTTCTAGCCAAATGGAAGGGGCCTTACGAAGTTACCCGGAGGGTGGGCCCAGTTGACTATGAAGTTTGCCAGCCAGACAGGCAAAAGGAGACCCAGATCTACCATGTCTATTTGCTGAAATTCTGGAACCAGAGGGATAGCCTATTGATTTCCCCTGAACCAGAAATAGTGGATCTGGGACCCCAAGTGCCAGATGACAATCTGGGGATACAAGTCCCAATGGGAGAGCAGCTGTCTCACAAACAGAAACAGCAACAAGGAGAGTTGGTAAACCAGTTTTTATACGTTTTCTCCTTCCTCCTGCGGACAACCCATATGATAGCACACCATATAGAAACAGAGCCAGGGGGAAAAAGTGTGACAGTGACCTTATCACTTGCCAGAAGCCATACGAGATATGGTTAAGAAGGAGTTACAGGACATCCTAGAGTTGGGAGTGATTGAGGAATCCAGCAGTGACTGGAGTAGCCTCATAGTATTAGTACCAAAAGAAGGTGGGGCTACCCATTTCTGTATTGATTCTCGCAGGGTCAATGCCATCTCAAAGTTCGATGCCCACCCAATGCCTTGGGGTAGACAAACTGTTAGATAGACTTGGGTAAGCCAGGTACATCACGACATTGGACCTAACAAAAGGGTAATGGCAAATTCCTTTGACCCATGAGTCTGGGGGAGAAGACAGCATTTGCTACCCTCTTTGGGCTATACCAGTTCCATACCATGTCTTTTGGCCTACATGGGGCCCCTGCAACCTTCCAAAGGCTCATGAATCACTTGCTGTGACCCCATGCCCAGTATGCAGTTGCTTACCTGGATGACGTGGTGATCCACAGCACTGATTGGGAATCCCATGTATCCAGGGTGGCAGCTGTACTACAGTCCCTCCAAGAAGTAGGGCTGACTGCCAATCCAGCAAAGTGTGCTTTGGCCAAAGCAGAGATAAAGTACTTAGGGTATCCTATAGGCAATGGACAGGTGAGACCCTTGGTCAGTAAGGTCCAAGCCATAGCAGAGTGCCTGGTACCCACCACAAAACCCAGGTGAGGGCCTTCTTAGGGTTGGCAGGGTGTTAGCATCAGTTCATACTGCACTTTTCTACCCTTGCCAGCCCCCTTACAGACCTCACCCAGAAATCTGCCCCCAACAGGGTCCATTGGTCAGAGGAGTGTGACCAGGCCTTCACACAACTTAAAGTGGCACTATGCAGAGAGCCAGTGTTACGCAGTCCTGACTTCGACACAATCTTTATCCTGCAAACTGACACAGCTGAAGTCGGGCTAGGAGTCGTGCTCTCCCAGAAGTTTGAGGGGGAGGAACATCCTATTCTCTACCTCAGCTGAAATCTCTTTCCCTGGGAGAAAAACTATGCAGTAATAGAAAAAGAGTGTCTCATAGTCAAGTGGGTTGTGGATGCCCTCCACTACTAACTGCATGGCCAGCAGTTCATCCTGGTTACTGACCATGCCCCTCTACGTTGGTTCCAAGTGATGAAGGATGACAACACCTGCATCACCAGGTGGTACTTGGCCCTCCAGCTGTTTTCCTTCACAGTGCACCATCGGGCTTGGACCCAGAATGGAAATGCGGACTTCCTGTCCTGGGAGGGGAGAGGTCAGGGGCCAACCAACTGTGCCTTCACACAAAGTGGGCGGTGTTTGTGACAGGGTAAACACCACACTGGGGAACAAGGGGTTAACCCCTAGGATGAAACTGAGGAAATGTAGAGGCTGCAACAGGCAAATGGAGGTGCCTTCACAGGTGCAGCCAGTTAGAGAGAGACTGCAAAAAGGCAGAGGAATTCAGCAAGAGAGAGAGAGAAGCTGAAAGCTGTTGCCTGGGAGAGAGGAACCAGAGCTGAAACCATAGAGAAAGTTTTAAGTTATGCAGAGAGCTTTAGGGGAAAAATAGCTGAAGCCTGCTACTGAGAACCAGACCGTGTCTGGAACACTGGATTCTGAAGTCAAGGACTAATTTAGCCAGTTGAGCCAATAACAGTGAGTAGAATCTACTGCTGAGAACTGCCTGAAGACAAGGCTAAGAGGGGAAACTTTGTACCTCATTTAAGACTGTATTTTGAACAAACTGCTGGCCCACATAGATGGTGCAAAGATTCCTTTGTCAAGTCAGCCTGAAAGAAGTGTTTTATGTTAATCTTTATGTTACCAGACCAGGCTGGGGAAGTTGAACTGACTGATTATGTTTTTCTGGAGGAACCCCTCCCATTTGATGTAATAAAAGTGCATCTTATTCTCTGAACCTGAAGCACAGCGTGTTGCCTTTCCACATACTATATATAGTACCATATGCCAGCTTGTCACAGAGACCTCTTGGTCTATCATATCTGCTTGAGATAATAGTGATTGAGTTCAGCCCTAAGTTTACACCTATGATTCCCCCCCCCCGAAAGGACTGTGTCAGGTAATGACACAGGCAGAAAAGAAGAAGTAAAGTGATTTATTAGAGCTTAGGGACAGAAATACAGACTGTGGGTTTGATTCTTGAAAGACCGTTAGATTGATGCAAGCTGTGGCAAAAGGTAGCTTGCGTCAAAGCCTGGCATGCCAAGGACCCTGTGCCTGATTCTCTACCAGGTAGGGACCCAGCAGCAAAGTCCTACAGCTTGCAGCATAGTCTAGCGAGCTCCCCCAACATGCCCATATATGTAAACGTATCAATAATTATTTGCCTGGTTGTCTAGCAGTCCCCCAACATGCCTGTATATGTAAAAAGGTTCAATAACTCTTTACCTGGTGGTCTAGCAGTCCTCCCTTACATGCTCATATATGAAAATATGTACATAACTCAATTCCTGATGGTCTAGTGGACCCACCTCTCCACCCAAGCAGGTAGTGCCCACAACCCTGCTCACCCCAGCCTGAACCCCGAGCCAGTGACAGTATGTGCTTAGTGACAGTTCAGTCTGTGGCCAGCCATGGTGGTGAGAGGAAGGCTGTGCCAGTTACCTGCTTGGGGTTCAGGCTGGGGAGAGTGGTTTGGTGGGCACTACCTGCTAGGGTGGAGGGTGGGGGTTCACTTCAGCACCAGGAAGTGTTATATACACATTTTCATAAACTGGATTATGGGGGTGGGGGTATCATTGGACCACCAGGTAAAGAGTTATTGAACCTTATACATATACTGGGATGTTGGGGGGGCCGTACACCACCAGGTGAAAAATTATTAAAACTTATATTTATATTTAAACTTATTCCCTGGTCATGTTGGGGGGATGCTAGACCAACAGATAAAGATTTCTTGATACTTTTAGATATACGTGCATGTCGGGGGGGATGCTAGACCACCAGGTAATGTTTATTAAAACTTTTTCATATATGGGCATGTCGGGGGGGAGGACACAGCACATGTGAGGGAGGGCTCCAATTGTGGCTCAAGTGGACAAACCCTCCTAGAGGGTGATATTCTAAGTACCCTTTGAACAGCCCTGGCTGGTCTAAGGGTACTTAGAATTTCACCCTCTGGGACAGTTTTGAGAATCCTCATTTATGGGATGTGGTAGCTTGCATCTGCTGCATGCCTACTAGCACCATGCTGCAGCCCATTTTGTGGTGCACTAGTGGCGCAATCCCCATTTGGTGCAGGAAGCCTATAATTGATGCAGGTTGCCTTTGAGAATCTCTCTCCCGGTGCATCTTTTGACTCAAGGGGTACTTTGTGCCATTCTTTGTAGCACAAGCCCCTTGAGAATCAGGCCCTGTGATTTTTATAAGAGATAAAAGTGATAACGACAGCATAAGTTCTGGAGAGATTGAAGTGGAACAGATGAGAGTTTGACTTGGGGCAGGTGCACATAAGAAATCAAAAAAGACCAAAAGTAGTGGCAAAACAACAAAAAAACTAAAGGCCACAAAACAAGGGGAAACACAACAACAAGCATCTGAAACGACAGCAGATAAAGAACACACAGCACAACTGGTGGTCAGTACACATGCTAAAGAAAGAAGAACCATTCCCCAATCCTGAAGAACTGGTAGAGGAAAAAGAGGGGGGTAATGATGTGAAAGCAGCCACAGAACCCCGCCCATTAGGCAACAGCCAAGCGTGCCAGAAGGGAAGACCAAACAGGTGATGTTGGTGGTGTGAGATCTTTTTGAGTGGACAAAAAAATCACAGACACACATAGTGTGCCTTTTATGTAAAGACAGGTTGAGTTGGGGTAAGGAGGGAACAAGGCTGGGAGCATCTACTATGAAAAGGCATTTACTGAAGTCCCACAGATCTCAGTATAAGAAGGCATGCCAACTCACAGCTTTGGCAACAGCACCATCAAGCAGTGAGGTTGTTGATGATGATAATGATGATGGCCATTGGGAGGAGAACATTAGGAGACCAGCTGGAGAGGAAGAGGAAGAAAGTCTTATAAGAGGTAGCTGATGTGCAACTCTCAACATCTTCCATTCATCAGTTCTTTAGCCCTTTCACTCCCATACCTCCAATGGCCACAAATTCCCAGCCTCTTTCACCCCTTGGAGCGACAAAAAATAGAATCCAACTGTCATGTCCAGAAAAAAAAAGTCAACTGTTTGTGGCCAGTCCCTGGAAATGGACCAGAAATATAAAGATAACAGATCAAAAGCAAAAAGGTTAACAAGAGCAATAGTGGAAATGCTAGACACCAACTTGCTGCCATTCTCCTATGTGAGCAACATAGGTTTCTATCACTAATGCAGGTCAGAGTGCCAAGTTATCGAGTGCCCAGCCACAGCAAACTTTCCACATTAGCTCTTCCTGATTTGTATCAGAGTGTCTACAAGATTGTTTCACATGTCCTGAAAGCATAATTTGTTCCAGCCATTCACATCACCACCGACATGAGGGTCAGTGGTCAGACTATTAATTACATGTCAGTGACAGCTCATTGGATCAGTTTTCACTCTTTATTTCCCTCTTATTCCTCCTCCTCCTCCTCCTCTGGATTAAGTGCCAGCAGCAGCGGTAGAAGCCACAAGTCACCACCACCCCCCCAACTTCTGCAAGATGGCAGCTTTATTTGTTGCTGGCTTTAACAATGACCATCATGCAGAAAACATGTTACATTTCCTTCAACCGAAGTTTGATGAGTGGTTGACACCACCCTCATCATTATTATTGGGTTCTATAGTATCAGATAATGCAAATAACACAGTAATGAACACAGATGATGGGGATTATACATGTTCCATTTTTTGCTCACTCCATAAATCTGGTAGTTTTGTCAAAATAAATTTATGGCCATTTTATCTACTCTTTAAAGACACAGAACCTGTTACCAAACATTCAGCAGTGGAAGTGCCTTCCCCTCCATCACCTGAGATATGGCAACAAGATGGAATTCCACTTATTACATGATGGAATGACTGCTAGAACAACAGAAGGCTATCCACCAGTATGCCATTGAGCATGATATTGGTATGGGAGACATAAGCATCACCCCAAATCAGTGGCACCTAATGGAGGCCCTCTGCACTGTGCTGCAGTCCTTTGTGAAGGCCACAATGGTGGCAAGTGCTGATGCAGTTGATCTAAGCCAGGTACCCCTCCCCCAATTACCCATTAACCTGCAGCTTCTTCATATGAAAGCTCAATATGTGGAAAAGGAGGATACCACTGCTCTCAGTCTAATAGAAAGGAGAAGATCACATTTCTGGAATGACACATGCATTTCAAAGTTGCATACAGATGATTACAACATCATGGCCACTCTCTTGGACATTTGGTAGAAAGACACATTTGAGACACACAAATGCAGTAAGGATCAACAGTCCCATAAACCCTTGCTTATCCATCTGGTCTCTTAGCGTATGGCACAAAACAAGAACAGGAACACAAATAGAGCAGAACAACACTCATCATCATCATCCCTTGCAATCATAGTGACAAGCCAGGTGGAGGAGAGAGAAAGAGAAGGAGGATCCTAATGTGTTTTCACTGCTACCACTGAATGTCATAGGAGTCACCCATTTCTATCTCAATTCAACCTGCTACTGCTACTGCTGCTGTTGGTGCACCCCCAGAACAATAGTCATTAATAACAACCCACTATAAGAACAACTGCCTGACTATGGATTGATGAAAAAGCGTGGCAAGTCACTTTCTGACACAGTGATGCCTGAGGTGCCAGAAAACAAAATGGTACAGGATTATCTGGATGAGAACATTCCACTAAAATAAGGAGACAAGCTTCTATTGTACAGGTAACCAAAAAAAAGACCATTTATCCCTCTTTGACACAGGTAGCTGTTGAACTCTTCATTTGTCCACGTGCAAGTACGTAATCAGAATTTTCAATGCTGTAGGCAATATTGTCAACAACAGTAGAACATGCCTTTCATCCTAAAATGTAGAGATGCTCACTCCTTTTAAAATTAATCTGACCCTTTTTCCAAAGCCCTTGTTGCAATGGTTTATGGATGATGAATCTTCTATATTTCCAGCTGGGCTAAAGACAGAGGAGGAGAATAAGATGCATTGGGAGGGCTTCTGTGTCCATTAGTTTTTTGGCACCAGTATCCCACACACATACAGTACACACACTGGGATGCAGCACTGTTGTCATTACCCAGTCTTCTTCAGAATAAAGTTTTATGAATTTTTGGGAGACATATCAAAGCCAAATAAATCATTTGGGGGGCAACATTGCCAACAAAAGCAGTGCGTATAACACTTATCCATGGCTTAATGGGAGGCCTTGTCCATGAGTGGCACTGTCCGAATAGGCTCACAAATTTTGTAACCAGAAGCCCATGCTGTGGGATGCTGCACAGTTGTCTTCACCCATTCTTCTTCAGATTAATGTTTTGTGAGTTTTGAGAAGTTCTATGCAGGTCAAACAAATAATTTTTGGGACAGTGTTGCCCATGAAGCCAGAGTGTACAACACTAATCAATGGCATAATGGGAATCCTTGTCCATATGTGGCACTGTCCTGATGGGCACACAGTTATTGGAACCAGTAGCCCATGCTGTGGGATGCTGTGCTGTTGTCTTCACTCAGCCTTCTTCAGATTAATATTTTGTAAATTTTAGGCAGGCCTACACAGGCTGTATAAGTAATTTTTGGGCAACATTGCCCATGAAACCAGTGTGTACAACACTTAGCCGTGACATAATGGGGAGCCTTGTCCATGTGTGACACTGTTCTAGTAGACACAACAGTTTTGGAACCAATAGTCTACACTGAGGGATTCTGTACCGATATTTTGTAGGCATACATAGTGCTTGCAATTAGAACCATTTTACATGAGTATTGCTAGCCACATGCTCTTGAACTACTAACATTGTCTTTGTTCACTGACAGAACAGACACAATTTTTGGAACCAGTACCCCTCAATGTGGCCTACTGCATCATCCTGCTCTTTTGGCATCTTCATCAGCCCCAGTGCAATATTTTGTTTTATCTCATTTTCTAATGCTTGTTGATGATCAAACCAGTATGAACTAGACCACCATTAAGAGAACTTTGCCAAACGTTATGTGGTTCAATGATCAAAGTTTGTGTGGTTGATCGTTGGGGGATTCGCACAGCCCTAGCATTCAGGTTCAGTGTGGATCTCTTTAAGTGTTATATCTTACTGAGTCTTTCCAACAAGAACAACAAATGGTTCAGAATGTTTACTTTTGCCATCTCACCTTGTCCATGCCTTTGAGACTGACAGCCCCACCACTTAATTTCCTAGATACAGCACTCTGCAAGTGGCTACAGAGTTGAGGGAAACAGGTGCATGGCAGATACATTTATAGGGGATTCAAACAAACCCCTCCATCAGTAAGACTCTGATTTATACTGCACCTAATATTTATTTATTTAAAAACGGGTAACCAGGAAAGGCACACTGAGACAAATCTAATTTCTGGGTGCAACCTGAGGGAAGGGAACAGGTGATTCAGTTACATAGCACTGACACAACTCATAAATACAGTAAAGTGCAGAGAACATGATTTAAAACAGAAGTAAGTACAAAAAAGCAGGCCGCAAAATCAGACATTTCAGCCACACCTACAGGAGACCTAGGAGGCAAATGTAAAGGGAGTAGTCGGGTATGGGGAAAACAGGAGCAGCAGGGTATGGATAATTATCATCCACAATAAATTTTGGTGAGGCATTGCTATACCAATGGCCCACTGAGCTGAGCACTACTTTCAGTGCTCATCTACCTGCTTTTAATGACTACATGCTGACTGACAAGTGTTTTACTGTATCTGCCGCTATCTCTGAAATCAAACAAAGAGGCAGAAGACACTGCAGAGAAGGACACTGCAGCACAGGAGCTAGCACAACAAAACTCACCCAAATCAGGAACCAAAACAAAAAAAGCAAAAAGGAAATCTAAAAAACTTCTGATCATAGGAGACTCCATGATTCAGGAGTTGATACCCATCTCAGCCAGGGGTAATGGTCAGATGTCTCCCAGGCACATCAGCATGGAGAGACACTGACCGCGTGCTAAATTGTTCACAAAGCAGGAGAAAACATTGATGTCCTAGTACACATAGGTACTAATGATCTCGCCAGCCGGTCAGTTGTGGAGACCAAGGAACACCTGACCAGGCTGGGTGACAAACTATCATCCATTTCTTCCGGCATCTCCTTCTCTGAGATCCTGCCAGTCTGGGAGAGGGGGGCAGATGGACGGAAGGTCAGAGAAGGGGAGATAGGGGAGCTAAACACGTGGCTCAAGGGCTGGTGCCAGGAAAAAGGACACAGATTTGTAGGGAACTGGCAACAGTTCTGGGAGTGAAAGTTCTTTAAATTTGATGGACTGCATCTGACTAAGGAGGGAGTCAGTGCATTGGGGCAGAAGTTTGACGTCTTTGCAGAATATTTAAACTAGCAAATGGGGAGAGGGGTGCAGCACCCCCTACATCGAATGGGAAGAACACCCTCCCCCTCAGCTAGTGGTCAAACAGGGATTCAGCATGTTTGCAGTTCATTTGCATCACCAGGTAAGAAAAAAGGTTTGTCTTCCCATACGGCCTCAGGGTTAATGCCAAACCTCACCCAACAACTAACACACCAAAATCTGGCCAATGGAAAATCATGTACACAAATGCTCACAGCCTGGGAAATAAGATCCCAGACGAGGCAATAATGTCAGAGGCTAAACTGGACATAGTAGCAATTAGTGAGGCGTGGTTTACCAGTAACCACACTTAGGATACTTCAGTACCTGGCTATGTTTTGTTCAGGAGAGACCGAGGTGCAAAAAGGGAGGGGGGGGGAGTGGCCCTGTATGTCAATGAAAATATCAATGCTACAGAAATTCAGAATACAAGTAAGGAGCCAGAAAACTGTGGGTCACCCTGAAACAGGAAATGGGACAGCCATAAGAACTGGGTTGTCTACAGGCCCCCAGACCAGGGGGAGGACATGGACACATTACTGTTAGAAGATATACAAAACATGGCAGCTAAAGGGGAGGTTCTGATAATGGGAGACTTCAACATGCCGGATACAGATTGGTCAATACCAGCAGGAACATCTGCAGAACTAGACACATAGTGGATTCCTGCAGGAGGGCCTCAAACAACTGGTACAGCAACCCACAAGAGACAGGGCTATCCTAGATCTAGTACTGACTAACAAGGAAGGGATCACAGATCTCCAGGTAGAAGGTCACCTGGGGGCCAGTGACCATCACATGGTATGGTTCAATTTGGCTACTACATCTAAATCATCCCATTCCAAGGCAAAAATATGGGACTTCAGAGGAGCTGACTTTGATAAGATGGCCAACAGAGTTAAGCTAGCCCTGGCAAAAAAAAAAAACACAGGTGAGGGGGTACAGGCAAAGTGGGATTAAGGATGCAATACTTGAAGCAACATCCCATTGTGTTAGACAGAAAAGGAAGTGCAAAAGAAGAAGGAAACCATTTTGGTTCTCAAATACAGTAGCAGAAAAGGTCAGAGCCAAAAGGCTGGCCTTCAGGAAATACAAGGGAACACAGCGGGATGAAGATAGGGAGGCATACCAAACTGCCCTAAGGGTAGCAGGGAAGGCAGTAAGGCAGGCAAAGTCCCAAACTGAGGAAACACTAGCACGAACAGTAAAAGAAGGTGACAAGACTTTCTATAGATACATTAGTGAAAGGAGAAAGTCCAGAGGGTATTGCTAAGCTTAATGGAAAATGGAGCATGTGAGGAGGAGGACCCTGTAAAGGCATCTATCCTAAATAGAAACTTTTGCTCAGTATTTACTGAAGAGAAGGTAGGACAGGGCCCACAGCTCAGCATCATGGACACAGGAAAGGGAGGTGAGCACTACTCCTTTCACAAAAAAGGGTCCTACAAGAGCTTGCTAAGCTCAGGGTGGATAAGGCAATGGGACCTGATGGCATACATCCCAGGGTACTTAAGAAGCTAAAGGTGGAACTAGCAGAGCCATTAGCAGAACTGTTTAGTGAGTCTCTGAGCACAGGAGAGGTCCCAGAAGACTGGAGAAGGGCTCATGTGATCCCGCTCCACAAGAGTGGTAGCAGGGAGGAAGCGGTGAATTACAGACCAGTCAGTCTTACCTCAGTAGTGGGCAAGATTATGGATGCAATCCTTAAGGAAAGGATAGTGCAACACCTGGAATCCATAGGGGCACAGGATCCAAGACAGCATGGGTTTACAAAAAGAAGGTCCTGTCAAACTAATCTCATAGATTTCTTTGACTGGGTAACCAGAGTGGTGGACTAAGGGGGAGCAGTTGATGTTGCCTACCTTGACTTCAGCAAAGCTTTTGAAACCGTTCCACATAGAAGATTGATAAATAAGCTGGGTAGGCTCAGGGTGGGTCAGAAGTTGGTCAACTGGGTGGCAAACTGGTTGACGGGCAGAAAACAGAGAGTGGTGGTAAATGGTATACAGTCAGAAGAGATGCAAGTCACAAGTGGGGTACCTCAGGGATCAGTTCTGGGGCCAGTCCTCTTCAACATCTTCATTAGTGACCTTGCAGATGGACTAGAGGGTAAGGCTTGTCTGTTTGAAGATGACACCAAGGTCTGCAACAGAGTAGATGATCCAGATGGGGTGGGCAGAATGAGAAAGATCTGGATAAACTAGCAAAATGGTCAGAAGAGTGGCAACTGAGGATTTAATGCAAGAAATGCAAAATCATGCACATAGGGAAGAGAAACCCTGAAGCCACCTATAGGCAGGGAGGGGAGTTGCTAGCAGTCACAAAGGAAGAAAGAGACTTGGGCATCATCATCACTGATGACCTGAAATCATCCAAGCAGACCTCTAAAGCAGTAGGTAAGACTAGGGGGGCGTTAGGATGTATTAGTAGGGGTATCACAAGTCGTAAGAGGGAGGTAATAATCCCTCTTTACAAGACACTTGTTAGGCCCCATCTGGAATACTGCGTGCAGTATTGGAGGCCACACCTTCACAAGGACATTAACCAAATTGAGGCAGTCCAGAGAAGGGCAACCAAAATGGTGCAGGGTCTGCATCAGAAGACATATGAAGACAGATTAACAGAGCTCAATATATACACCCTTGAGCAAAGGAAGGAGAGAGGTGATATGATCGAGGCATTCAAACACCTTAAGGGCATTAACAAGGTGAAAGAGTCTAACATGTTTAAATATAAGAAAAATAGCAGGACAAGAGGACACAGCATGAGATTAGAGGGGGGCCGATTAAGGGGGAATGTGAGGAAATTCTTTTTCACAGAAAGGGTGGTGGATGCATGGAATGGCTTACTACAAGAAGTGGTGGCTAGGAACACAGTGCAGGGCTTCAAACAGGCATGGGATAGGCATAAGGGAGCAATACAAATGACTATGAATAGATAGGCCACTGACAGAGCAAAGGCCGATGGCACATTTATAAGGTAGAAAAAGAAATGGGCAGACTAGATGGGCCTTGCGGTCCTTATCTGCCGTCAACTTCTATGTTTCTATGTTACTGGTTTTCTTTGAGGAACGATTCCTTCATGTTGACGTTTTTTTTTTCCTCTCTCTTTTTGAACCTTATGTAACAGTTAATGTATTGATAATTTTTTAAAATATTTTTTTTAGCTAAAACTAAAAAAAAACTCTTTTGAATCTGCTGTTTCGCAGGTTCATACCCCACACAGTCTATCATCCAGTCCACACCATGGATTGCACACCTCTGCTATAAAACTCTATGATCTCTGCTGGTCTTCAGTATAAAGCCCCCACTTGACCACTGGGGAAATGCAGAGAAAAGGATACAGTCTTCCACCCTACTACCCCTGTCTTCAATAAATTAAATTAAATGAATAAATAAATAAATATTACTTTGTTGTCTTGCTAAAGGCTTCCCCCTCTATAAGGTGGATACCGTCCTTTAATCTCTATTAGAATATTTTATTTAACTAGCTTATATCTGACTAAGTTATCGATGTGGACAATAAGCCCTTCTACTCATCTCACAACATACTGTATACAGGCAAGGCTCTTGTTCCACCAAAGGCTGTTTATTGCTAAACCCAGTTGTATGATGACATATACCTGCAGGTCTGATAAGAATGTCGCTCAGGCAATCTGCTGGAGGTGCACAGGAGGTCCATACGCCTTTTGGGACATAATAGCCTCGAATGGACCCCTTGCTGTGGGATGCTGTTTGGCAAGACAGGAACATATGAAAAATAGCAACAGATAAAAGCCAAAAGCTCTGTCTTTTCTGCTTGTAATGTGGCTCTCTCAGTAGTTACTGAGAGGTTCTACTATTCCCTGATAAGAATCCCCCCATGTTTCTGAATTTTTTTTTATATGCCTCCCACACACCCCAACCAGCCACTCCTTCGGAGCGCCACCGCCTTCCTGCCTCCCTCCAACCTCCTGCCACCTACTCCCAGCCCCAATTGCAACCTACCTTGGGTAGCCTGGTGTATCCCTATACCGGGAGGGTCCCTCTCTTCCAGGGAGGAGGAATGGCCTTTATGGCTGGCTTTGCATCCCAGGTGCCGCGAGGCTGGATTAGGGCTGGCTCCGGAGCTTTGGGTGGCAGTGGCCAAGGAGCTCGTTATCCAGTCAGAATGGGGCATAATTTCCATTTTCTGTGCCCCGGCTACTGCAGTTCTCAGCCTTGTGTAAGCACGCAGGTTATTCCTGGGGCAGGGGCGTGCCAGGGGCATGTCAAGGCAGTATGTCCCCAAGCTCGCCACCAATCTGTCCACAGATCTCCAGGCAAATCCCATCCCCTGGGAGGGAAGCATCCAATGGACACTTACAGAACCCCTCCCTTGGCTGTCTCCACTCCTGGTACCTGGGCTCGGGAGTGAACCCGGGTTGCCAGTGTGCCGAGTGAACCCCTTCGCTTGGGGCCACAGAGCCGGCTTCTGATTTTAATTGCAACCCTCGCCTTTACTTTGTGCCAACACCTCCTAAAGCTGTCCACTAACTTCAGGGATACCACATCTGCTGGCAATTTAGTTCAATTAGCCAACACCCTCTCAGTGAAAAAGTGCCTCCTTATTTCCCTCTTGAATCCTCCTCCTCCCGCCAGCTAGAGGCAGTGTCCGCCAGTGACTTGTTGCTCCAAAGGCTGAATAGGGTGGGGGAGTGGAAGGGGAACTTGTTTAACCAGGAAAGGCACACTAAGCCAGATCTTGTTTCCAGGTGCAACCAGGGAGCACAAGGAAGTTAAGTGACTTGCTCAGGGTCACACAGTATGCAAGTGGGGGCTGATGGGATTCAAACCCAGGTCACCAGAATAGATCCTCAGAGTTCATATTGTTCATACCACTGAAGTATTTAAATGTTTCTGTAATGTCTTTGCTTTCCCTCTTATCCTGCAGGGTATACATGTTGAGATCTCTGAGTCTCTCTTTATACGTCCTACCCTGCTGATCCTGGATCATTTTAGTTGCCCATCTCTGGAACATTTCCAGAAAATCGATTTCTTTCCTTTGCTACAGGCACCAGTAATGCACACTGTACTCCAGGTGCGGACGCACCAGGGATGTGTACAGTGGCAAAATGACCTCTGCCTTCATGCTAGTTATTCCTCTATCTATGAGTTCCAACATTCTATTTGCTTTGGCAGCTGCCTTCTTGCACTGTCAGAAAACAAAGACACAGCAGGTAATGAAAAAATGATAATTTAATCAAAAAAGCAATATAAAATAACAAGCTGCCCTGCAGTACAGGAACCAGATACCATTCACCTCTCAAGCCTGGCTAGACCTTCCCTGAGGTCCTATATTCCCTCCTCTGTGTCTTTCCTACCACAGAATTTGGTGACATCTGCAAATAGGCAGATCTTAACCTTTAATCCATCTGCTATGTTGCTAATAAATATATTCAACAGCATTGGACTGAGCACTGAACCTTGTGGGCCCCCCCAGTGATTGCTCTTGCCCCCAAGAATTATCCTTTGACCACTAATCTCTGACTCCTGTCCTATCACCAGTTTTTCACCAGGTCTTTAGCTTTATCCCTACTTCCAGACCCCTTCAGCTTCCTGATTAATCTCTGGTGGGGAACAGAATCAAAGGCCTTACTAAAATCCAGATAAAGTATGTTCACATCCTGACCCTTATCCACTGCCTTGGTCACCCAATCAAAGAAATCAATGAGGTTTCTTTGGCAGAATCGCTCCACTACAGACCCATGCTGCCTCTTATCCTGGAGTCCATTATCCTCCAAAAGATTACCAGACTTTCCTTCAGTATGGTTTCCATAAGCTTTCCTACTATTGAGATCAGACTGCCTGGTCTCTAGTTGCCACAGTCATCCCTCGGTCCACTTTTATGGAGCAGCACTATATGCACTGTCCTCCAGTCCAAGCGTAGCTCCTCTGACACCAGTGAGCTCTTAAATAGGTCCATCAGGGGACCAGCCAATTCCCTCATCACCTTCAGATGTATGCCATCCAGACCCAAGGACCTTTCCACTTTCAGGGCCCTCAAACCCTTCCTTATCCTATCCTCACCAATATCCCCATCACTGTGACTCCTCCCCCATATTGTCCACCTCTTTCATTCTTTGAGGCATCAGACCATCCTTCTTCCTGGTGGATACTGAGGCAAAATACTTACTAAGTACTTATGCTTTCTCTTCACTACTTTCTGCCCCTTTTTTAGCTTGACAATACCATTGTTCAAATCCCTTTTCTCCCAGATATACTGGAAAAAAGCCATGTCCCCTTTTACACCCCCTCTGCCAGTTGCCGCTGTTTTCTGACCTTCACCAACCAGACTGCTCTGTCTGCCTCCCAAGCCTTAACACTGTACTCCATCTTGTGTTCCTCTTTCTGGGTCTTTTGAATTTCTTGAAGGCCAGCCTTTTGTCCCTCATTGCTTGGATAACCTGTCTATCAAACCAGCTGGGCTTTTTGATCTTGAACTTTTTACTTTTCAGTTTTACACACTCATTAGTGGCTGCCACCAGCTCCCCAACCCTGATTATTGCCCATTTCTGGTACACACTCATCTCTTCTTTTATACCTTCTAGGTGCCCATTTAACATCTCTGCCATCCACTTGTAGTCTGCCTTTGTAACATCAAATACTCTGATGTTGATGTTATTTTTCTCCCTACTCATGCCCAGATGCATCCACACTGTGGGGTGGTTGCTCCCACCTAGGGGTTCCTCCAGTCTCACTTCCTGAACATGTTCTGCATTTGTCAGCACCATGTCTAGGATGGCTCTCTCCCCAGTGGGCTCCATAACACATTGTGTCAGGAACCCACTCTGAAATGCATCCAGCATCACCTGTGACCTCGTACAGGAAGGAGCTGGGATCATCCATTCAACAGTAGGCAGATTGAAGTCCTCTCAAAATCACCAACTCCCCCTTGCTTGCCATCTCCACTATTTTGGAGCCCAGCTCCTTGTCCATCTCCTCCACCCAGTTTAGTGGTCTGTACACCATCCCTAGTCTAAGGTTTCTCCCTTTAAATGAGCCCATCAGCACAGTTGTAGTGCTACTGCTTGGGTTGCCTGCTACCTGCTTTTGGAAATGAGCACGGGTCTTTGGGGACCAGCCAGGGATAGGAGGATCGAGCTTCCCAGCAGACACGCTCCTCCTCCAGGGAGGGAGGGAAGGTCGCAGACTGCACTGTTCCACTGCCCCTGGTTGACCATAGGTGGCAATGCAGTCAGAGAGGCATGGGGATGGAGAACGTAGGCAGGTGCTATACTAAGCATAGTTGTGTGGGTGTGTATGCATAGCCTTGCTACCTGCTTCCTCCTGGGGAGGGAGCCAGAAAGTGAGAAAAACCCCAGTCAGGCAGGATGAGCACTAGCTCTCCGCAGGCCGCACACCAGCGATGTGGTGCTAGTCTGATCTGGGCCCTGGTCCAAGCAGCAAGTGGCCTAGATTGCCTCCTGTCGAGAGAGTGAGACACATGGAGGATGAAATGAGAAGGTAGGTCCACGAGAAGTCAGGTGACAGGGCTGGGGCAACTGGTGCGAAGGACGGCCTGGCTGGAGAGGGAGAAAAAGTAAGTTTTCTCCCTTTTGTGGACTGTATCTACTCCCACAACACCTCTCAGTCCTCCCCACCCCTCTTTCCTTGTGCATCTTATTCTCTCTCTTATGTACAGTGCAACTCCATCTCTCCCCACCCCAGCTGACCCTTCTGTATACAGGTAGTTTGTACTTGGGGACAAGAGGTCTCAGTCATGGTTCAGGATAACCCAAGTCTCTGTGATGGTTGTTGTGCCTAGCTCCACCTCAGCCATCAGCACTTATAACTCAGCCATTTTGTTCCCCAAGCTCTTTGTATTTAAGCATACTACTTCCTAATGTAACTCCTTCCTCTCTCTTCCCTGATCTGTCTGTCCCTCCCCCATCAAAACTCAGAGACTCCACTGCTCTTCTTATCTTAGCCCTACCCCATAGCCCATCTCCTATTACCCCATTAATGAAAGGAAGGATAACCACAGCAGTAGCCTATAGAACACAAACACCCCCCCAGACAAAATGCACTCGCCCGATAGAATGCAGGCTCATTTTAGACTCGGTCAGCTATGTGCAACAGGGTATATCCCTACTTATACTGCATGTCAAGTTCCCTCTCTTGCTGAGAGTATGGCCTTTACACCTACACATAGCAATGAATTTCAGTTGAACCTTGCTATTATGCCTCAATTTAACATATCTACTTGCATTGCCTGCAGCAGCATGTACTGAAGGGCAAACCTGCACTTCTCACCCCCCAACTTCCCTTATTATAACTCCCCTTATCTTTAGCAAGGCATGATACTAACTCCATGCTGCCCCCCCACCAACTTTGACATAGTTGGATCATATTCTTAATATGACCAGCTATTACTTACTTTCAAAGGAGATGTCTGACCAAATGATGTTGATAATTCGGTTCTGACTTGACAATGTACGGTCATTTAGAATAAGGGAACTGGTTCATGAGGATATAAGAAATTATTTGTTGTCTTAGAAATGTTGGATCTTTTCAAAGTTTGATGCTGTTTATAAATCTGTGCACCCTCTCATGTTGGCTCTGTCTGGTCCTTGGTTACTGATACTATACCAGACCACAAGGACCTATCTGACCCCATCTCCCCACACCCAGGGAACGTCCCACATATCGCCAATGTTAATCTTCCAAGAAGACTTACCTCTCCTAGCTGTTTCTCCAGTTTTTTCTTCCCTGTCACCATTCCTTTACTGAATGGTAGGATAGAAGCTGATCATTGTAACAGAAGTCTTGTTAGTAGCTACGGTAGATTTTTACTCATGGTATTTGCAATACAATGTATAAGTATTACTGGGTTTTTAGTAGGCTGGAATGTTAACTGATCTTTATGGGTTACATTTTCTGTTTTTATAGGCTGGAATGTTACTGACCTCTATGGGTTAAATGTTCTAACTGGCTTTTAGATTGATGCAAATTGCAGCAAACAGAAGCCTGCATCTAATACCAGTGCACCAAGGATCCTGCATCAGATTCTTCAAGAGGAGGGGTCCCAATGTCAAACCCAAGCAGTTTGTTGCAACCACTTCTGTGCCTCAAAGAAAAGGCACATTGGAGGGGAATGCCATAAGCTGTGTCCCAGAGACCCACTGGCTAAGTGTCTTGATGGTTGGCACAGGCTGTGTGGGACAGGAAGGATCTGGTTGAGAGGTGATGGGTGTTATGGACCAGGACAGGGACAGACTAGTGTGCAATGGTATCCCATGATGAGGGCACTGGGGAAAGGGCACTGACAATAATAGTGACCTGCTCCCCAGTGAATCCCTCATGGTGATGGTAGGGTAGGGTGGCTGGGGTGGGTCAGTGAGTGTAGCAACAGGATGTTGCTACACGTATGCACACGGGGGTAAGCATGCACAGCAAAGGGACATGAAGGGTTGTGCTGCGGTGGTTGCTGAGCCAATCCCATGGCGAGGTGGGTTTCTGGCACTGGTTGGCAAGGTACAGGGTTCGGGTCCAGGCACTGGTGCATTTTTATTGCTTCCGGCCCAAACCTTTTATTTTTTTTTAATGTTTTCACCCCCCCCGACATGCACCTCCCTGGAGTTGAGAATCATTTAGTAGGGGGTGTTGGGGGCGAAGCTCCCACGGGGGTGTGTGGGGGGCACAGCACCCAACAGAAAACATTAAAAATGAAGTCCCACGTGTCATTTTGCCATGCGCTAGTGTTGTAGAGTGTTGAAAATGTTTGCAGCACTCTTGACTCCTTGATAATGGTGATTGCCTTTAGGCTTTTGCCATTCTCACATAAAACTGTGTGCAACCCTGCAGCAGAGACTGCTTTGGGAAGGGCAGACAGCACTGTCTGGTGCCATAGGGGAGGTTCTACCACATCTCAGCACCTTGTTTAGAGAGCCACATCAAGACATTTTCAGATTTCAACAACTGTCATTTACAGCAAGTCTTCTTTTCCCCCACACCCCCTAACTAAATATACCAACTCTGGGGGGGGGCAACCTCGGGGATGCAGTTGCAGAAGGTTGCTGTAAATGACAGTCACCAAAATATGGTGCTGTCTTGATGCAGAACTCTAAACACAGCACCAAAGTGATGGTGCACGCATGTGGGAGACCATGGAGCAGGAGACAGTGGACATGACTAGTGTCATGGGGGGACCACAGTGCAAGAGACAGTGGACATGACTGGTGCCACAGGGAGGGAGACTGTTGAGCAGGAGACAGTGGATATGACTGGTGCCATGGGGGGAACCGGGGCAAGAAATAGTGGACATGACTGGTGCCATGGTGGGGACTGTTGGGCAGGAGACAGTGGATATGACTGGTGCCATGGGGGGAACTAATGACAGGAGATAGTCTGACAGCTCTGGCCAGCCCTCTATCCATGTTATGGCCAAATGTGCAGTGCCAAACAGCTACTCCATAAAACAGCTGGAAGGACACAGCAGATACATGCAGTTGAGTCCCAGGAACGTCCGCCCACTTACTCCCATGGTTGCTCATGGACTTGACTGCCCAGACTGTGCCATTATGGCACTATGGGCATCCCAGACAACCTGTACTGCCACTCCCAGTACTGGGAATGATCCAGCTTGCCACTCCACTGTGTCTGCTAGCTGCCAGCATACCATCCACAGTTGCTGCCTGTGTTCCCTGTGCCAGTCACTGACACAGTTGCCCTCCCCAACTTTCTCACACTGATAATGGCAGTGCAGGGGCCATTAGGCCAGCTCTGTGTGGTCTAATGATGACCGATGTTTGCGACCACTACAGGGGTTTGAAAATCCTGCAGGTGACGATATGGCAGTTGCCTAGTCGCACAACACCCCTCAGCACCAAGGCACTGCCTGCAGCATGCTAGAAGCCAGGCACAAGGCTGTCTGCTGCAAGGGGTCCCAAGGGTGCCACAAACAACATTTGAAATTGAGAATGATGCAAGGTGGGGTGCAGTGAGCCCTTTGCATTATATCTCTTTGACGTAAGCACCTTGCGTCATTCCCAATGCTTTTAAAAATCGAGCCCCATGAGGTAAAAAGGCTGTCCTCGTGTTGTTAAGGGCTTGTACTACATTCCTATATGCATTATTCAAGATCATCCCTGCTAATTTTCATGATGTCTAACCAAATATGTGGCTCTTGTAATGAATTTGAGTTTAAATGCAAAAGTGTCACTAATGGCATAAGTTGCAGTGCTGCAAAACCAGGTTTTGAATAAGAATGCAAATAAGTTAATGAGAATTAATGCTGATTTTTAACTCATCCAATATAGGTAAATAATGAATCTATGTGGATGGAAACTACATGTTAAGTATTTTTATGTGGTTTTAAATGTGAAACACTGTAGTGCAGTGAGCAATATGAATATGGTATATGATTTTATTAGATTATTTCAACTGCTTACAAGCACTGTTCTTTATAACAGGAACTGAGAACATTAAAACCTGAAGGAACATCTAAGCCATACTACCTAGACATTCTGTTTGGCTTGCATTACGAACTTATAAGTGAGATAAAATAAGATATAACCTGTAGTGGTAAAATATGAAGTTTGCATTTGTAAACAGTGGTTAGGTGGAGGTTTTAATCACACGGCATGTAAATGTACAGAGTGGCATGTTGTTTTGCTGTTAACAAACATGATACTTACAAGTGTACATTTGTATTATTCAGACCAGGGGTTCTCAAATGGTGAGGCCAGCCTCCATGGGGGAAGCCCCAACCTGTTCCAGGGGAGACTCAAGCAAGTCTGAAAAAGTACTGTATTTAAATTTTGAGTTTTATATATTTTGTGTGAAGAGATGATGCAAACTTAAAGAGGATAATAGTAGGTGAATTTAGTGTATTTATTTACTAATAGGTGACTAGGGAAGGTGAATGAATGAATGACTCATTTCAGGTGTACCCAGGGAAGGGTAGGGAGTTGAATACATTTCAAAAGGCAACCGTAAAACAATCAAGAAAAGAAGAGATGCAGCAACAGGAAGAGAAGAGAAGAGAAGAGACACAGTGACTGGAGCAATGAGGGCTAGATGCCTTGCAAGCTATCAAAGCTGGAGAATCTGGCACAGGTTCAATAGAGCAACAAAAACACCAAAAACTTAAATGACCTTAAACTTATAAAGCTGTGTCCCTCGGATGATGTTGAAGCATACCTGACAACTTTTGAAGGGGTTGCCGGAGCCTGCCAGTGGCCAAAGCAGAAATGGGCAATCGGGCTGGTACCTTACCAGACAGGTAAAGCTCAATTTGCCTACAGCAATATAGAAACTGCACAGTCATAAAACTATGACCTTGTTAAAAGAAAAATCCTGAAAAGATATGTCATCTCTGGAGAGACCTACAGGCAAAGATTCCAGTTCCTGAAGTATAACTCAGTGGACAATCCTCAAGAAGCCATCACCCGACTCTGAGAACTCCTTATTAAATGGCTCCAGCCAGAGGTAAAAACAATCCCACAGTTCATTGACACATTTGCAATTGAGCAATTCATTAGCATCCTGCCTACAGACATACAGCTTTGGGTAAAAGAACACCGACCAGAAAGTGGGGAAAAGGACATTTTGGCCAAAGACTGTCAGATGGCCAGACAAACCATGCAGCAGCGAAGCAACTGCCAAAGACTGGTAAAATCCAGTTTTTCCCAATCTAACTCCAAATCAGATAAAAACTATGGTGTGGGTATAACAAATCTGCTGCCAAAGACTTTATTTGCTATAACTATAACAAGCCAGGCCATATCACAAGAAACTGCAATAAAAATAATGAGGGTACCACTGCAGCAGATTTGGCCATAGCAAATTGGGGCAAGTATTTAACAAATGCCAAGGTGGGAGATAACACTGTAAAGGGACTTATTGATTTGGGATCAGACAAACCCTACTGTATGTTAAAGTGCTGGGAAAACACTATGTAAAAGGACCAGGTACTGGTTTCATTTGCATCCACAAGTACACGCGATACTATCCCACCACACAAGTGACACTGAATATTAATGGGGTGTCACACCAAATGAAAGTGGGGGTAGTACCCAAGTTACCTGTACCTGTGATCACTGGAAATGACTGTCCAGGATTTACTGAGTGAATCTCAGAGGAACTGAAACCTGCAGTTTCTGCAGCATTGGTAACAAGAGCACAGGCAAAAAAAATCTCAGATGGTGGAGACACTTTTCCTTTCTATGACTTTGATGTGGACTTGTTTGAGCCCAGCTCCAAGATCTGGAAGTCCAGGAAAGAAAGAAGATGCCTGAAACAACAGTGTCAACAAAAGACTAATGGACCCAAGGGGTTGAAATATGAAAATGCTGAAACTAGACTGACAACTGATTGTGATTTTGTTTCAGAGCAAACTAATGATGCTTCTTTCCAAGGTTATTTTAAGCAGCTGGGGGGTGAAACAAAAACAGGGTGAACCAATGTTTAAAAAATGTAATGGGTTATTGTACCAAGTTTATGTTAAACCTCAGACACAGGAACAGATAGAACAATTGGTTATACCAAAAAAGTATAGAACTGAGTTGTTACAGATAGCACATTATAGGAAAAGGAAAGGGTAAAGGGGAAACTCTTTTACCAGGAAAGGCACACTAAACTGAAGCTTGTTTCCAGGTATGACCTGGGAGCACAATGAAGTTAAGTGACTTGCTCATGGTCACACAGTAAGCAAGTGGGGGCTGTGGGATTCAAACCCCGATCTCCAGGTTTGCAGCTCAGAACCTTAAACCACTGTGCTATAGTGCCTCCTCAATCCTCTGGCTGGTCTCTCAGAAAGGGATCGCACCCTTGCCAGATTACTGTACAGATTTTACTGGCCTGGAATTCATGATGGTGTTGCTACCTATTGCAGTTATTGTGCGAATGTCAGAAGATAGCCCTAGTAAGTAAAAAAGACCAGATGTCCCTGGTGCCCCTACCCACGATAGATATGCCTTTTGAGAGAATTGCAATGGATGTGGTTGGCATCTTAGACAAAAGTAAAAAGGGTACTCAATTCATTTTGGTACCATGTGACTATGCTACTTGATACCCAGAGGCTGTTCCTATGTGCACTGTCACATCCCCAAAAGTGGCAGCAGAACTTGCCAATGTTTTCAGCAGGGGGGCCTACCTAAAGAGATTATTACTGATCAGGGTAGTAATTTTGGTGCTGCATTACTGAAGGAGCTGTACCGACTATTAATAACTATTTTTACATAACAAATCTTTCTACATAACAAATGGGACAGGGTCTTGTTCAGCACTGTCACCACCTCAGTGCAGCAACCGCAGTAGCAATTGATTTTGAAAAAGCATTTGATTCTGTGAAGTGGGGTTATCTCCAGGTGGTATTATCTTATATGGGGTTTGGACCTTCATATTGCAAGTAGGTTAGCACTTTGTATAATAACTCCATTATGAAGGTGTTCATAAACACAACCTTATCAAAACTCTTTCAGCTAGGGCAAGGAACCAGACGGGGTGCCCACTTTTGCCTATGCATTTTACTCTGACCATTAAGTCATTGGCTGTAGTAAACCGAGAACATCCAAACCTGCAAGTCATACGAGCTGGCCTCTAGCCTACAGAGCAAAACTCTATGCAGATGACTGCCTGGTGCTGATAGTCAATGTGCCAAAAAGCATCTGCCCTCTTTTACACCACTTGCACCACTTTGATCATCTATCTGGTCTCAGAATTAACCCTTCACAAATAGAGGTTATGCCTCTGAATACTAAGGGCTGGATATTCAGACTGCACTGGGCAGTGGCGTAAGCCTGGGCACAGCGCAACTGGGCTGCACAGCACCAAATACCAGGTGATATTCAATGGTGATGCGCTATGGCTCAGCACCATTGAATATGGCAGGGGTGGCACACAACCTGCGCATGGTGCAGTGGCACTGTGCCAGCGCAAGCCACAGAGGGGAACAGGGGGTTACGCCAACACAAGTGCAGTTGAGCTAGGTGCATCACCCATGATATTCAGCTAGGGGCATGCAAATGAGGCCATAATCCATGCAAGGTTCAAATGGGGCCGTTTGCATGTCATTATGGCCCCATTTACATGCAATGCACCGGGTGTCCTGGCGAATTGTGCCTGGCACCCTGCCAAGCCACTGTTAATGGGGGTATGCTCCCTGGAGGGCTATTGCAACACCCTCCCATATACCTGACCATGGGCAGCTGTCAGCTGAATAGAAATCCTATGCCTGATCGCGGGCTGTAGTGTAATGTAATAGATCCCTGGTGGTCTAGCGGACCCCCCTATGCCCAGTCATGGGCATCTGTAATGAATAAAGATATCCTGGAGGTCTAGTGGAACCCCCCCTCCCGTATGCCCGATCTAGGGCAGTCATCAGCTGACTAAATCTCCAGTGCTTGATCACAGGCTGTAGTGTAATGAAATAGATCCCTGGTGGTCTAGTGGAGACCAAACTGAAAGCCCGATGCAGGCCACAGTGCAAACCGGCGTCTACTTGGTGGTGGTCCAGTGGTACCTCCCTCCCCACCCACCCACAGAGGCCCCAGCCACCAGCACCCCACATCATCAGTGGGCGGCCGCACCCACCTGCATACTGCTCATTGCCTGTCAGACGATTAGAGCATAATATGAACTGTATATCTATCGGCCACAGTTTGACCAATCGGTGTGCAGACCATATTACATACACAGGTCCAGATCTGTGAATGAACAAGTTCTTCACTGAGGTCCGGATCTGTGTAGTCATAGTATGGTCTGCCTGCCCATTGATCCACACTGTGGCCCAATGGGCATACAGTTCATACCGTGCGCTGTCATTTTGGGTGGGTGGGCTGGTGGTATGGGTGGGTGTTGCCACATGCCGATGTCGGTGGGGTGCTGGGAGGCCAGGTGCCTCTGTGGGAGGGTGGGGAGGGGGACCACTGGACCACCAGGTAGACGTCAGTTTATACTACAGCCCACTATCAGACTTTCGGGGTGGGTTCCACTAGACCACTAGGGATCCATTTCATTACACTACAGCCCACGATCGGGCACTGGAGATATATTCAGCTGACAACTGCCCGTGATTGGGCATATGGGATATGGCATATGGGAAGGGGGTCCACTAGACCACCAGGATATATTTATTCATTACAGATGCCCATGATTGGGCAGCGGGGGGTCCGCTAGACCACCAGGATAGTTTTATCCCTCACTGATGACTGCAGGCCATAGTGCAAACCGACATCTACTTTATCTCAGCTCCAGTGAGAGTGTAATTTAGCCCAACTGTAATGAGGTGGCTTCCCTTCCCATAGGAAGGCCTCTAATAGTGACTCATATCTGACAGTATGCAATAAGTAGAACAAGGCACAACAAACATTAAATAGCATCATGAAAGAAAAAACATCTGGAATGGCTTAGGATGTAAAATAAATAAAGTATGCAAAAGGACATAGAACTAGCAAGGTACTGTATAAAGGAAGGCAGTAGTTATTCAATTAGATGTGATTCGGAGCATTACAATTCAAGGGCAAGAGCAGCTTGCCACGTTGGGAAGGTATTCACATTACCTGCCATGAAACAAGGCTAATGAGGAGTACAGATGAACATCAGAGGGTATAGAGTTCCATAATCTTGTGGCTGCATAGACAAAAGAAGATAAACTTTAGTTCTAAGTTCAGTGATGTTCAGTAGAGTATTTTCTCGTGACTTCAGAGATTAAACACTATGCATCAATTTGAGTAGTGAGACAAAGGATGGGAGAGATGGATTATACACGGTGTTAAAAATTACACCCCCAAGAGTATGGTCATGAAGAGAGGATGGCGGAAACCAACCAAGTCTGTCATAAAGGGAAGAATAATGGGTGAGCTGGTGGGTTGTCAGTACAAATAAGCAAATATTGTTGTAAGTGACATCCCACCTAAGGGTAGTAGATTTTGAAACAGCAGACAAGATAGGGGCTCTATAAAGTAGTTTGAGAAGTACATTCCATGGGAAATGCCAAGACAAGCTTGGGAAGTAAGGTTATGGCCAACTTTATTGGAGACACCTAGTATGGAGTTAACTAATTTGCAGGCACCCATCACATAAAGTAAGTAATCAAGGGAAGGGTGGAAGGTGACTGCAAGATGGGTAAAACTGTGGGGACTGAGGTGCCATCAATGTATGTTATAGATAATGAGGAGGGACAGAGCCTAAGTCTAGAGGATGGTTCAAAACAGAAGCTGTATGGATAACCGCAGTCTCCTAAAAGAAAACAAAATATTGCACATCATCGTACTCCTCAGCAACTAAAATTCCTTGACTTACTCTCCAACAATAACTGTCATGGAGCAGATCTTTTACACGTTCTGTGGTCATGCCAACCATTGATCCAATTCTGGTAAGAAATAAACCAAGAGTACTCCCATATCCTAGAAGTACCTCTCCCTTTCTCACCTTGTCCATTCATTTCTGGGATCTCTAACAGGCACACGGTGCTGACACAAACCATGCTCAAATGTCTTATAGTGGTAGGCCTGGAGGTGAAACATCTCATCTTTCACCGCTGGCACTCCACAGATGTTCCTACCTTTACAGAGAGACTGGCAGCTACCCATTCCGTAGCCAACATAGTGAGGATTTCTCCCTTTGATAGAAACACAAAGAACACACATTCAGACATTTGGGGCCCGTTTCTGAAATTTATAGACAAATCTCCTCCTACTGGCCCCCCTAGGAATAAGTATATGCTTCACCCTCCATGAATACATAATATAACCAGGAAAGCCCTCCACTCCCCCCACAAGGTTATAAATTCTTGTCTTCTATCTCTTGCCATACCATTTACATGGAAACCACATAATCTTTAGCGTTATCTAGAGTAAAGCCACAAGCACGACCCACTTAAAACCACCAATATGTTCCTGTAATGTTTCTATTTGACTGAATAAATAAAAAAATGCGGTCACACTTTATTTTAAGTGTCCTTAACTACACTGTAACTACCGTACAACTATGCTGTAACTTTACTGCAACTATTGTGTAGTTACAGGTAACTACGATGTAGTTGTTAACTAGTTTCATATTTGCGTGTTGTGTAGTTACGCAACTTGCATACTTGTGCAACTACTACTGTCTCCCTTTTGGCACAAATCATTTCATTTTGACAAGTGTAACTACACATGTAATAGCTATTGCAAAGTATAACAGAACATCTATTGTGCAACTACCACTCTATCTCTTCTGGCATTATACTATTTGTTCATATAAGGGTCTCTATACATGTAATAGCTATTGCAAATTGTAACAGCAAATCTATTGTGTAACTACTATGTTACTACTTTTGGCATTATTAAATCTGTTCTTACAAGTGTAACTACATGCATAGTAAATGCAGGTCTTGTGTACTGTTTCAACTGTCTATGTCTATCTTACATTTATTTAAAATGTAATCACACAGAACAATCTTAAAGTGTAATAAGAATTGTAACTAAACTATGAATACAATGCAACTTCAGTCTGCTATAGTTAAATGCACTGACTGGCAACTCTTTAGATGATGTCCCATGTCTGTATTTGTTTTTCATGAAATTACAGGCTAGTAAACATCCAGTCTAATATTGTGAATTGATATGTAACTGTATACAAAAATATTTTATTTGCATAATTGCTAATTGACACTATAACAATATTGTGGTTAAGAAATAATGGTACTGTTTTCACAGGTAATGCCTAGTGTAACCCCCAGGGGGTGCTATCCTAAGGGCTACCACCCCTGCCTGTCTCAGCTGTGACAGGGTAAGGGGCCCAGATCCATTGACGGGTGCCTCCACCCAAAGGTCGGGGTTAGGACAGTCAAGGATGACTCGGTCACAGCCCTCTGGGTTGCTGCAACCCCCCTTCTTCCCACTAGTGGCTCACACAGAGTAATTAAAATGCTCTCCCCCAGAACACTTACCCCCTGGCTCAAACCACTCAGCGCACTCCAGGGACCCCCTGGAAAGCAAGGTACAGTTATCAAATATTCACTGTGCAGTATATCACCAGTAAAAGACAAACCAGCCAGGGTACTCTTGCAAAACAAACAATCTGATTTATTTAAGGGGAGATAACAAGGACCGGGGGAAATCAGGGTGATTGGCTTACCACTGATATATATATATTTGACTACCCAGGGCTCTGTGCACAGGCCTGAACCTATCAGTTACTGTCTATGTGTACCCAAGCCCTAAAGTCTAGTTCCTCAATGCAGCTGGTTGGGGCCCTGACACAAGGGAGTATTCAATTCCTACGAAGATTAGATGGAGCCAGAAAGCTCAGTTAGTACAGTCTGCAATACAACAAATTGACTTCATCTTTGTTTACAACCTCTAGCAGGGAGCTACCCTGATTCAGTACTCACAGCTCCAACAGAGAACCACTCTTTCCCCACTTGCAGGGCTGAGCCTGAGCTTCAAAGGCCTCCTCACACATTTATATGGAAAAACAACAGAGGGGTATCATACCAGGCAGCTGCTTCCTGAACCCGACCGAACTAACAGCTATGCGGGCGTTTCACTGCAGCTTCAATGTCCTGATAGACCGAGCGCGATTCAGCAGATTCTCCAGTCCTCTTCAGGTGAAGCCTGGTAGGTAGTTGTGTTTGTACACAGCCTCCTCTGACCGCACGCCGGCAGATTTAGTCCGAGTAGCACTGGCAATGAAAACGGCCGCCTCAGGCCTTTCATGCGCTTCCCGCGTGAACTCTCAATGGCGTAGAAGCTCAGAGCTCCCTTCTCCTTCACTGTCACCAAGCATCTGCCCCTTGGCAGTTGGAGCAGAAAACTCCGTTCGGGCGCCACCCGAGCTCATTGGTGGGCTGCAGGCACCAGCCACTTAAATCGCACTCCATTGGTGCGAAAAGGCGCTAGGTCCAGACTTTACTTCTCAGAATCACTAGCTAAGACCCCATCGGTCAGCTGGCTCTATCTAGAGTTCCGATGTACAGATTGGTCCAATTAGGCAGTTCGGGACCAAAATGGAGGAGATAATCAAAACAGTCTTTGCTGCAAAGAAGGCAGGTTAGAACAACTACATTATCATTATTTTTCTAAGTTATTTCCAGCAAATAGTTACATTCTTCAGCAGAGCTCCCTCTGCATACTTAGAGATGGCAGAATGGAGCTATCTTCAGCATCCCCGGTGGGACTCGAGCATAGAAACACTCAACCCCCCCCTTTATGACTGCACTTAGGCAGCTCTTAAAGAGACAGTACTGGAGGTTGTAAAAGCACTCACCATGCCCGCATTCAGTGGCCTTACTCCGAACACCAACCAGGCATGGAGCATCTAGACAAGCTCCGGGAAAGCTTCTGGGAACCCCCATTTGTAGGGGGGGTCACACCAGGTAACATGTATTTGTAGATCATTTACCAAATGTCACTACTGTAGCTGTGATGTAAGTTCTCATTCAGAAATCAGTCCCTCATGAACTTACTGCTTAGTAAACAAGCAATCTAATATTGGACTCTATTCACATAGGCAGCAGGGAATGTGTCAAATGTACATTCCCAGGCCTGGTGATCAATAGCAGCCATCCAATCAGATGGACTGACCAGGAGCAGACTGGATCCTGTACTGTGTGTGGAGTGGGGAATTATGGATTATGCGTGGTCTTCTCATTACTGTCATCTTCCAGTAAGCAGACCTACTGGTCTGCCACCTTGCCTGCAGCCCTAATGGCATAGTCAGAGGGCTGGGCTAGCTTGATGTGAAGGATGATGCTATGGCAGCCACACTGTTCAGCCAGTGGGAAGGGCATGTAATGGCTAAGGAAGGGTCCCTGCCTGTGTATCCGGTGTCACCCACCACCACTCCACACAGCAGATCGGTGATGAAGCATGGTGTGTAGCCATGCACCACCTCCAGTCACCCACCTGGGCAGTAGCAGGCCAGGAGTGCTGGTGTAGAAGAGCTGTGTGTCAATGCCACATAAGCAGCACATTTCTTAGTAACTACAGCACTGTTCCAAGCCAACAAGTAATTATGTAAATGTTTTTTATTGTATAAGTAGACAATGTGGTTGTATAGCAATTAACAATATTAGATTGCATGTTTATTAAACAGTAAGTGCATGAGGGAATGATTTTGGAAGGAAAACATACATCAGAACTACAGCATTGATATTCAGTGTAAGTACATAGTACTTACACCATTTTTCTTATGCCTTATTTTAAGTGTCATATTTTGCATACTTACTTTGCAAATACATGTTAGGAATTAACTGTGGAAACAAATGCCACAGAAGCAGCACATTCCTTAGTGTTGTCTTCCATTGGATAGTCCATGGATTGGGCTGTACATAATGTGCTAGTAAATTTAGCCCACTGTGATAAAGAGGACATAAGGGGGCAGAGGGGGAGACCACTAATTGTAGTGGGAACAGCTGAGGGTGGGGGGGTGGTGACCATGGGGAAAAAAAAAAAAAAAGTTCTGACAATGCTCGCTGAGCAGCACCTCCCCCCTTCCTACCTTCCTCCTCCCTTTAACACCCTCCTTCCCTGGCCTTCCCTCTTCTTTCTCCTCCCCATCCCTTCTCCCTCTTACCGCCCCTCCTACTCTCACCCCCCTACCCTAACTCTTAACTTATTTACTCTCATATGTATTGTGCCTACTGTAACCCTGAATTGTAACTTGCTTGAATCTGTATTAACTGTTTTTCTTGTGCTGCTGTCTGTTGTCCTCTATGTGACGAGGTACTTTTGTAAATGAGCCTCTGGCTCAAAGGTTATTAAACTGATGTTTAAATAAAATAAATAAAATAAATAAATTAGCCCTGGTTTCATGAAAAGGTCTCAGTGGGGTTTTTTTATGTAGTTACACTATATCTGTAACTTACTTTTTGATTCCAGAACAGAAATATCATGAATAACATTGCAAATCTGCAAAGCATTGCAGCTGAGTGGGCTTTGGAAGACAGTCCCTGCCCTTTGGCGAGTTACAACCCCCCACGTCCTCAGCCTCCCCTTAGAGGATGGCCATTTGGGTGTCGACCAAAGCCAGTTAGGCAGGAGGGAGGGGACAGGTGAGGCCACACAGGAGGCAGGGAGAAAGTAGGATCTGGACCAGGGAAGGGAGAAGGGCTAATGATCAGGTATGACCTGGATCTCACTATTTCTTCCTGAACCAACATCTGATTAATCTGGAACACCTGTCTCTTTGGTCCAGTGGTGAGTAGCCTTTATATTTAGTTAGTTAGTTAGTTCAGTTACCTGGGAATGGAGGGTTAGATATTACTGCCTGTTTTGAGCCTGGTTCTGGGGAGGTGATGGTACAGATGCAAACAGAGAAACATAGAATTTGACAGTAGGTAAGGACTACTTGGCCCACCTAGTCTGCCCATTTTTCCCTACCTACTGTATCGTCACAGATCCTACTTGATCTCCGGCTTATCCCCCCCCCTTTGTCTTATCACTAAGGTTTCCTTATGCCTATACCATGCTTTTTTGAACCCAGTTACAGTTTTTGCCCCCACTACCACCGCTGGGAGGCTGTTCCAGACATCCACTACCCTGCCTGTGAAGAAGTACTTCCTCACATCTAACCTGGGTCTACCACCCTGCAGCCTCATAGCATGACCACTTGTCCTTGAGCATCTTTTTTCTGAAAGATGCTTCCCTCTCGAACCTTATTTATACATGTGAGATTTTTGAAAGTTTCTATCATATCCCTCCTCTCCCTCCATTCCTCTAGTACATACACATGAAGGTCCTTCAGTCTTTCCTCATAGGGCTTTTGATGCAGACCCTGCACCATTTTGTTTGCCCTCCTCTGGACCACCTCCACTCTTTCTATGTCCTTCCAGAGATGAGGTCTCCAGAACTGGACACAGTACTCCAGATGAGGTCTCACCTGTGATGCACCTCCCTATGCACCCCAGCATCCCGCTAGCTCTCCCATCTGTCTTGTCACACTGCCTAGCCATCTTTAGGTCATCAGCTATGATAACTCCAAGGTCTCTTTCCTGTTTGGTGGTCGTCAATACCTCTCCTCCCATTTTATACTCCTCCCCTGGGTTTCTGTGCTCCAAATGCATGATTTTGCACTTTTTTGTATTGAAGCCTAGTTGCCATACCCTTGACCACTCCTCTAACCTTTTCAGATCCCCTCTCATCCCCCCCCCCCGAGTGTCTACCCTGTTGCAGATTTTAGTGTCATCTGCAAACAGGCAAACCTTTTCCTCCAGCCCCTCTGCAATGTCACTAATAAATTACTCACTATTAATAGGTGGATTAACACATAAGTAGGCTTGCTGCGCCTTTCTGGAATGTCTCCCACCCCTGGTAGGTACATTATGTGTCTCTAGTAAACCATCCAAGATGAGCATCCAACCTGAATTTGAACAGTAGAACAACTGACAAACCAACTGAAATGTAACAATATTAAACAAGATAGGAAATTATTATTTGCATCTGTATAAAATGTTTCTGTTTTCAGAAATTACATATACACCCCTAAATTATCCATATTTTACCATACCTAAATAAAAAGCGATGTAAAATCTGTATGCCATCACATGCTAGTTTGAGCATAGGGCAATGAAAGACCTCTGTAGCCTGACTGGCAGCAAGCAACAGACAACCTCATCAGTTTCAGTTCTTCTGAATCATTCAGCACAACTAGTGGTTTTGAAGGGCCAGGGTAGGTTTATTATTAAAGAAAAAAATACCTATTTGACTTAAGGGGAACTTCGAGCAGTTTGGTGTTGAGAACCACAGAGAGACCTGGTGGTGGACTCAGTTTGGTCCTGCTGCTGGTTGTTTTTACCCCCCTCATTTTCCTTCCCCTTCATCTAAATCAGCACACAAATGTTCCTTAGAGTTGTGGATTACTAATTTAACAAAGAGGGTAGAGGTCTGTGGTGCAGTTCGTGGTTATAGCCCTCTGACTGCATGAGGTGCCACAGTAGTATTGCTAGTTAGGTGCTTCCAGTGGTCACAAGTGAAAGAGGAGATCAGTGTTTACATACATGGCTCTGGGACCTGGGTGATGACCTTAAGCAAGCATGACCTTGGACACATGCAAGCCAGTCAGGGGTCATAAGAGGGTGTAACAGCTGCAAGGCATCAGTACTGGAAACTTATAAAGCATAAACAATACAAAACAATATGAGAATAACAAATGAGATAGATAAATAAATAATAGGAAACAATAATGGGAACCAAAGAAGAACTAGAGATATGCTGAACGTCTAGCAGAGTAGGCAGGGAAAAAACTGAAAATGCCAGGACTGAGAAAGAGACAGACAGTGGCAGATGCAGCCAGAGTCCTTGGTTTCAAAACTGAGAGTGATGGTCATCATGAGGGGCAGGGCCTGGGTAAAACCATGCCTGGAAGGTGGAGACAGCATGTTGCCGCAGCCTCCTGCATAACCTGACCCCTCAGGACAGGTGGGTCAAGCTGAAGAAGAGGAAAGATGGAGCATTGAAGGAGAAGACATCTGGTGGGGATAAGGAATGCACAAACATAAATATTTTGTTAGAGAAGCAAATACAGAGGGTTCTTAGTGTGTTAGCCAGTTGGGGCAGCCCATGGAACTATCAGCTCCAAGGAGTAGGCCCAAGAAGTTGGAAAAAAGGAATGGAGGAGGACTTCATCAGGAAGGGAGCTCAGAATCATCAGGGTACATGCTGGTATACCACCCCAGCTGTTGGAGCACTCCCTCCAGCTCTGTTCCTCCTTCCCTCTGTTGGGCACCTAGAGGCTCTGCCCACTACCTCAGCACTTGTAATCCTGCCAATGGTTCTGCCAGTTATGATAGTTCCTGCCCTGCTAGCCCCTCCAGTGACTCCAACTCCTACCCCATTTCCACCAGTGACACAAATTCTTAAAGCAGTTCCATCAGTATCACCAAAGCCCATCCCAGTGACTCTACACCCTATTCCAGTGCCAACTACCCTTCAGCTGTTAGCTCCAGCATGAGACCAGACATTAGTCAAGTTGGTAGAGGCCACACAGAGCCTTACAGCAGCAGTGCTGATGAATCAGGATCAGAAGGGACTCAGGGGGTGGGGAACCAACCTAGTCAAATCTCAGGGTCCGTAGGGGAACTAATGTGCCCCAAATCCCACTTTCCACTCAGTACGTGAGCATGACTAAACAGTAAGGGACACACCTGTTTGAAAAAAGTGGCAGTAGATATAGAGCTATGAGTATGTAGATATGTTTTCACTGCTTCAGAAGGAAAAAGAGGAAGTGGAGTCAGGGCACTAGAAAAAAGGTAGTGAGAGGGAGAAGAAAGCAAAACAGTGAAACTAGGCCAGACCTTTCAAAACTAGTCAGTGGCCTTTGTCATTTTTGCTAGTACTGTACTATAGAAGAGGTAGGCATGGAGAAGTAGACGGTTGTAATTCTGAAACAGAAATAAATAAAAAATAAAAAAAAATGAAAAAGTACTTTTTAATTACTGGAACTGGATAATTTGTGCCCATAAGCTGAAAGGAGGCAGGACACAGCTGGATTATGACAAAACATTTTATTGGATAATGCAGAATGACCCTAAACTAAATTGGGGACCCTGGACATGTCTTTAGTGGTGGATAGTATGCTGATTAATGGTGCAGCACACAGGCAGTTGGCTCCCTATTAGTCTGAGGGAAGCCTTGAACACGCTAAGAACCACAAAAGATACTTTAGCTCTACAAATGGACTGGCTCACAGGATAAATGCAGGTGCAAATAATGAGTGCTTATCCTGTGCATGCCCTACCTGGCCACACAGTGCAAGACAGGGCAACACTTTCGTAATTTTATGGTATTTTGGTCACATGAAGCGGAAAGTGAAAGATGGTAACACTGATAAAGGTGGATGAACCTAGACCATGGCTAAGGAAATACTTCTCATGGTTATTGGCTCTGGTTCTTGGGGTTGGCTTTACATATGGCTTTAGAATCACCTATAAAGGCCCTAAGTACTGCTTTGATGTGCAGAACTAAAATTCCTAAGATTACTATGCACAGTGAACACAGTAAACAGGGAAGAGGTAACTAAGGATCCAAGGTAGTTACAGTCATGGACTTTATGGTCATGAAGAAGGGATTGCAGAGTGAAATGGGAAGGAGCAGACTGAACAGGAAGGGGGAGGTTGGACTGGAGATGGGAGACCATAAAGGAGAATGCAGAGTTGATTGACCTGAAGAGAATTTCACACAGGGGAAAGCGAGAGAGAGAGAACAAGGACAAGTGTTGTGGCGAGGATAAGGGGTCCGTAGGGGGACAGGAGTAAAACGAGCTAAGAGGGGAGGGTTCCAAACCGTAATTTGGAGATTAAGCACAATAGGTAAAGTATCTTTGAGAGAGAGAGAGAGAGAGAGAGAGAGAGAGAGAGAGAAGGGACAGTAGGTTATAAAGGGAGCATTGGTGAGTGTGGGGAGCAGACAGGTTGAAGGCAGCAAAACAATGGAAAAGCAGGTCCAGTATACAGGTAGCAAGGATGGATTTCAGAGCTGCTTTATACGTAACATCCCAATCATCAAATTCAGGGAGCATTATCTTAACAAAAATCTCTTGGTCAGCAAGGAGGGGGATAAAGGCTTCATTCCTGAATACTCCATCAAGTTTAGGGTGGAGTTTATCATGGATGGCACTCACATGGCAGGAGAACTCAAAGTACTTGAGGTAACCCCATCTAGTATCGGTACTAAAGACACGTGTGGTTCTGACAAAGCCATTGCTTATCCAGTTTACACAGAACCCTGAAGAGCCACAAGATGTACCACAATATATACTGAACATCCCATTGAAATTATTGGAATTTCCTGTGATTCATTAAACTATATCTAGTCATACTACAGCTTGTCACTGGTTGCAACTGTAGTGTAATGTTGCCTTGAAAGCCTTTCAGGTTATCTGGCAAAAAGAAGAAGCTCCCAGCCTGGTTACATCTGAGGACAATCCATGTTAGAAAGATCATCATTTCAGCCTGATAAATATGATGCTACTGTAAATAGAAACATAGCACATAGAAACACAGATGTTGATGGCAGATAAGGACCGTTTGGCCCACCTAGTCTGCTCATTTCCCTACCTAGAGGATAAGCTGCAGATCCTATTTAACCAACAGCCTATTTCTTCCTACCCCCCACAAAAATTGCCTTATGTCTGCCCCATGCATTCTTGAATTCTCCCACAGTTTTAGACCTCACAACCTCCTCAGGAAAGCTGTTCCATGTGTCCACCACCCTCTCTGTGAAAAAATACTTCCTCACATTGCCCCTGAGCCACCCCCCCCATCTTCAAATTGTGTCCCCTTGTTCTTGCACATCTCTTTTCCTGAAAGATGCTATCCTCTTGGACTTTGTTGATTCCACTGAGGTACTTAAAGGTTTCTATTATGTCCCCCCTCTCCCTCCTTTCCTTAAGGGTAGACATTAAGCTCCTTTAGTCTCTCCTAGTATGGCTTCTCTTGCAGACCCTGCACCATTTTAGTTGCCCTCCTCTGAACTGCCTCCATCCTGTCTATGTTCTTGCAGAGATGGAGTCTCCAGAACTGGATGTAGTACTCCAGATGGGGTCTCACAACTGTCTGTACAGGGGGATAACAACTTCCTGTTTTCTGCTGGTGATGCCTCTCCTTATACATCCCAGTATTCCCCCAGCCCTCCCTACCACCTTCTCACATTGCTGCCAACCTTAAGGTCATCTGATATGATTACCCCCATGTTGTTACTACCTCTCCTCCCACTGTGTAATCATCCCCTGGGTTTTTGTTTCCCAGCCCAGGTGCATTACTTTGCACTTCTTTGCATTGAATCCAAGCTGCCATACTTCTGACCATTCCTCCAACCTTGCCAAGTCCCTTCTCATCCTTTCCACGCCTTCTTGTGTAGCAACCCTGTTGCAGATCTTTGTGTCATCTGCAAAGAGGCATACTTTTCCTTCCAGTCCCTCTGCAATGTCACTTATAAAGACATTAAAAAGGACTGGACCCAGTACTGAACCCTGCGGTACCCCACTAGTAACCTGTCTTTCTTCAGAGTGGACTCCATTTACAATTACCCTTCTGTGTCCTGTTCTTCAGCCAATGTTTTACCCAGGCTACCACCCTGGGACCCACTCCCAGGCTGGTTAATTTGACTACTAATGTTTTGTGTGGGACTGTGTCAAATGCCTTGCTAAAGTCTAGGTAGGCCATGTCCACAACCCCTCCCTGGTCTACTACTTTGGTCACCCAGTCAAAGAAATCAATTAGATTCGTCTGACATGACCTTCCCGCTGTGAACCCATGCTACCTTGGGTCCTGTGCCTCACTGGCCTCTAGGTACTCAACAATTCTTTCCTTCAGAAGTGATTCAATCACTTTCCCTACCACAGAGATCAAACTGACAGGTCTGTAGTTTCCTGCCTCTGTCTTGCTCCCACTTTTGTGAAGGGGGATCACATCATCCTTCTTCCAGTCCTCAGGTACTACACCATCCTCCCATGATTTGTTAAAAAGGGTAGTCAGTGGTGTCACTAGTTCTCTGCTTAATTCTTTTAGAATTCTGGGATGAATTCCATCTGGCCCCATTGCTTTGTCCACCTTCAGTTTTAGGAGTTCTTTCAGAACCCTTTCTTCTGTGAAAGGACTGGGATTGACCCTCCTCTCCAGAGTGCTTCTGTTAATTGGATCAGACGCCTCCCCCACTTCCTCTTTTGTGAATACTGAACAGAAGTATTCATTCAGTGTCCCTGCCATTTCACTGTCACTCTCTGTCCACCCACCATCCATTCTATTTAGCCTCACTATCCCTCCCTTTGTCTTTCTACACTCCATGATATACCTATAAAAGGTTTTATCCCCCTTCTTAACCGGGTTGGCTATCTTTTCCTCAGTTTGTGCTTTTGCTATTTTGACTACCTTCCCTGCTTCCTTCTGCCTTAACTGGTACAGTTCTCTGTCCCGCTCTTTCTGTGTTTTCTTATACTTACTAAATGCTATCTTTTTCTCCCTAACCTTCACCGCCACTTCTTTTGAGAACCATAGTGGCTTTTTCTTTCGTTTTGATTTATTTATTTGCTTCACACAAAGGCTTGTTGCCTCTGTGATGGCAGATTTGATATTTTCCCATTGTTGCTCCACCCCTCCTTCTAGCCTGTTTGCTAGTGCTTTTCTAAGGCACTCTCCCATCTTGCCAAAGTCAGCCCTCCTGAAGTCCAGAACCCTCACTTTTGTATGGCTTGACTCTGTAGCTGAGTTTGTCATGAGCCACACTGTTTGTTGTCACTTGTTCCCAAATGGCTACCCACTTCTAGATCTGAGATCCTCTCACTGTCCCCATTTGAGAGTACGAGGTCTAAGATTGCTCCCTCATGAGTAGGTTCCAAAACTAGCTGTCTGAGGCATGCCACCTGAAGGGCATCAAGAATGTCCCTGCTTTTGGATGTGGCTGCAGCAAGGGTGCTCCAGTTAACATCTAGCATACTAAGGTCCCCCATCAACAGTATCTCCCCTTTCTCTGCTATCCTAAGTATGCCTTCTTTCATATCCTTGTCCATTCCCTCCTCATGACATGGCGGTCTGTATACAACCCCTGTGTGGATTGTGGTTCCAGTTCCATTCTCTAAGGTGACCCACAGTGCCTCCTCTCCTCCCTGTTTACTCTTTTGTTCAGTTGCTTTTATTCCTTCCCTTACATAGAGAGCTACTCCCCCCCATTCTACCCTCCCTGTCTCTCCTGTAGGTTGTATACCCTGGTATGTTAACATCCCAGTCATAGTTCTCTGTGTACCATGTTTCTGTGACTGCTACGATATCCAGGCATCCCTCTTCCATCAAGGCCACCAGTTCAGGGAGCTTGTTGCCCAGACTACGGGCATTGGTACTCATTACCCTCCATTTCTTGATGGTCTTACCCCTTTTTGCCCCATCTCTGCCTTATTGCATTTGTCACTTTCTCCATTTACCCCAGTGCTTCTTCCTATTGACATCTCTATGTTGGTGTCTACCTCACTTAGTACCCTGATTTTTTGGGGGGGTCTAGGATTTTCCTGCTCCTTTCCAGTGCCCCCCCCTTGGCTAGTTTAAATGCTTGTCAGTGAAGTATTTAAACCTATTACCTAGGATCCTAGTTCCCTCCTGGAGAGATGCAGACCATCATGCCAGTATAGGCCTGCATCCCTCCAGGTGGTCCCTCAGTCCCCAATGAAGCCAAATCCCTGAGCTTTGCACCAGTTTTTCAACCACTGATTGAATCCCATGGTGTGGAGCACCCTAGCCTCACCCGTGCCATAGACAGGCAGCACCTCCGAGAAGGAATCTGTATGTGCTTGAATCCCCCCGCATGAAGGTCAGGGTCATTTGAGATTTTGGTGTTCCAGCTGGAAACTCCTGGCAGTTCAGGCAAGCTTCTTTCCTTCTCTGAAGATTGCTTCTTGGGAATAATTGTTGCCGCCACTACCTCAAAACAGATGTACCTTCTCCTGGACACCAACTGTCTGGCTAACTTTCGAAAAAAATCTAGTAAACCTTAAACAAACTTTCAACTGAAACAGAGAAACATGCAGTTTGCCAGCAGATAAGAACTGCTTGGCACACCTAGTCTGCACTTTTCTCCCTGCCTATAATATCACCACAGATCTTAGCTGATCTCCAGTCCATTCACCCACCCCCTTCACTTTCCATAAGATTCCCTTATGTCTATCCCATGCATTCTTGGACCCCATCACTGTTTTCACCCCACCATCTCCACTGAAATACTCTTCCAGGAATCCACCACTCTTTCTGAGAAGGAGTTACTTCCCCACATCTCTCCAGAATCTACCCCCCTCCAGTTTCATATCATGCCCCTTGTCTTTCAGCACCTTTATTTCTAAAAAAAATACTTCTCTCCTGTACCTTATTTATGCCCATGAGGTATTTAAGAGTCTCTATCATATCTCCTGTCACCATCCTCTTTTCTAGGGTGTACATATTTAGGTTTTTAAGTCTCTCTCTCCTCCTACAGCTTCTGATGCAGACCCTGCACCATTTTAGGTGACGTCCTCTGGACTGCCCCAACTCTGTCTATGTCCTTCTGGAGATGTGGTCTTCAGAACTGGACACAGTATTCTAGGTGGGGTCTTAATAGCGATCTATACAAAGGCAATACCACTTGTCTCTCTCTGCTGGTGATTCCCCTGCCTATGAACCCCAGTATCCCACTTACCCTCCCAACTGCCTTGTCATACTGCCTGGCCACCTTTAGATCATCCTATATGATTACCCCCAGAACTATTTCCTGCTTGGTGGTTGTCAGTACCAATCCTCCCATTTTGTACTCTGACCCATGGTTTCTGTGGCTCAGGTGCATTACTGAGCACTTTTTTGCATTGAAACCCAGCTGCTCTACCCTTGACCATGCCTCTAGTTTTGTCACATCTCTGCTTATCGCATACACCCCTGTGGAGTGCCCACCATACTGCAGATTTTGGTGTCATCTGCAAAGAGACAGACCTTCCCTTCCAGCTCCTCTGTAATGTCACTTATAATGCTATCAAAGAGGACCAATGGAACATTGATCCCTGATGCACCCTAATGATCACCCTTCCTTTCTTGGAGTGAACTCTTTATCACCACCCTCTGCCACCTACCCCCTAACCAATTTCTTACCCAGTTTGCCACCTTTGAACCCATTCCTAAGCCACCAATCTTGATTACTAGCCTCCTATGTGTAGTAATGTAGAAACCCTTAATGAAATCCAAGTAGGCCACGTTCACCACTCAACCCTGATTTAATTCCTTGGTTACCCAGTCAAAGAAATCTATCAGATTTGTTTGACATTACCTCTTCCCCTCCCCCCTGAATATATGCTGCTTCAGTTCTTGTAACCCTCTTGTTACAAGATAGTCCACAATCCTTTCCTTTAGCATTTACTCCATTAACTTTTCCACCACCAATGTCAGGAAGACTGGTCTATATTTGTCAGCCTCTTCCTTGCTATCCCTTTTGTGAAGTGATACTATATCTGCCCTCCTCTAGTCCTCTGGAACCTCTCTTGTTTCCAATTAGCTGTTAAATGGGACTGTCAGATGTGCAGACAGTACCTCCATGAGCTCCCTCACTACCCTAGGATGCATCCTGTCTGGCCCCATTGCTTTGTCCACTTTCAGATTAGTGAGTTTTTTCAGAATAGTCTCCTCTGAAAATGGACTACTGTACACCTCACTGCCTCCATGCTTCCGTTACTTTTTTATGGCCCTTCCTCTTCTCCTTCCTTTGAGAACACTGAACAAAAGTATTTGTTCATGATGTCTGCCTTTTCCTAGTCCCCCTCTGCACAGTCCTCCCCCCTTCTCTTTTTAACCTTATGATCCCACCCGTGGCCTTCCTCGTTTAGTTTACCTACCAAAAAAAATATCGTGCACCTCTTTGTCAGGGTCTGGCTGTTCTTTCATCAGTTTCTGCCTTCTTTTGAAATGGGCCACAGACTATCTAGGTACTTGGAATCAAAAGGCTTACATCAGTCTTTCTAGAGCATAGCAGGCAGTGCACATGGCAACTGTCTAAACCCCTTATGATTCACTTTGCACTTTACTCTTATTAAAGACTTATAAGGGTCTGCAGCAAAACCTCAGTGTGTCTTTCAGCTTACTTTTCTGGAATAATAATTTCCTCACCTTGTGCATCATGTGTTAAACTTCTGTGGATCTGTGACTTACAATAAATTTCTTCTTTACTTACAGTACATCAACATTTTCTGCATTTGAATACATTTTCCACACAACAAAATTTGTCACAGTGAATCATTTTTTTTCCCAAACTTGTGGGACTCAAAATTCCAGAAAGACATAGATTAACATGTTTCAAAAACTGATGCCACTTTGGGACTTAAAACCATAGTGAACTAATACTGATTCAATTTTAAGAATAAGAAATTGTGGCACCTAAAATGATGCAAATACAGTACACAACTTCCACAATGGAACTGATTCAACTGCATCTATTTTGTGGTCTTCAGATGAATAGTTACTGTAGGTAGGGTGGGCAGACTGGATGGGCCAATGAGCCTTTTTCTACCATTATTGTCCATGTGTCTATGAATCTATAAAAACCTGAAAACTGACAAAAATCATTTTTGTCTCTAAAATGAAAGTAAACAAGGGGGCACCAACAGAAAAGCCTACAGGAAAAAGGGGCTCCAGGAAAAAATAACCTATGCTTAGGAAACAAACAAACAAACTCTTCTGGTGTAGACGAATACCCTTACCTCAGACACCAGATCTGAAGCAGACCCTTTAGCAATGTTTTAAACCAAAGTTTGAATACTTATGGACAGCTTTAATTATTTTTTGACAGGTAGATGGCAAACTATCCAGACATTCTTTGAGCCTTAGGTTACTGGTGTAAGAGCCAAGTAACAGAAAATAAACAGACACACTTTAAATTGAAAAAAAGTGCTTGTGGGACAAAGAGGATTTCTCTATTCAGAGTTACCAAAAAGGAGAAAAAAAAACAATAAAAATTGTGAATAACATTTCAAAAAGCAGAGCATGCAGGCTTTGCTTCTTGTGCCTTTACTGACACTTAATAGTTGGCTGGTAGTTAAAAGGCAAGTTACAGGGTAACCACTGACATCTGTAATTATATCCTTACTTATGATTAGTCATGAGCCTCTCAGTTTAGCACAGAGTAAACACCACAGCTGGATACAACTGGTAATTATTATGAAAGGCCAAGGAATGTTGAGACAACGTGACTTCCATTGTGATGTCACAGCTAAGTGACTGTGTACCCCAGCATTTTTGATTAACCCAGTGAAATGTGGGAAGGTGCAAAAATGGATCACTTATCCAATACATGACAAGGGTGGGTCCTTGATACAGTAGAATATGAACTACAGTAGGTTTTATTTCCTTTTTCTGAAGTGTTGGATGGAATGTATTGTCCATACAGCATGATAGAAACATAGACAATGATGGCAGAAAAAGACCAGAGGTCCATCCAGTGTGCCCAAATTCCCTATAATCCCCGGAACCTACTGTTCCTCCAGGTACTAACCCTCCCCATCCTCTCTCTATTCTTCTCCTTGGTCCTGTCGCTCCCAGTATCCACTGTTCCCTTCATTATGTCCCAGCCCTGCTTGAGTCCCCTGACTGTTTTTGCACCCACCACTTCAGTTGACAAATTGTTCCAAGGTTCCACCACCCTTTCCATAAAGTGGTACTTCCTCACATCTCTCCTGAACCTACCTCCTGTTAATTTCTATCCATGTCCATGTGACCACAAATTGGTGTAATCATGATTCTGTGGTGCTCTGTGACATGACTTGAATCATAGTGTAATGCTTTTGTACAAAACAAAAAGGCAGCTCATTAGGGTTCAAAGAGTCGAGTAGTTATGATGTGAACATATAAAGCATGTAGACTGGAGAATGTGGAGCTCCCAAATAAAAGACAATTGCTAACTTTCAAAGCATCTCCTCATCTCTTTCTATGGACATCACAGCAACATTATTTTGCTGACACAATTCATGTTTGCACAACCACTTTACCCAGTGGCCACTGCCTGCATTTTTTAGGCTGCTTAATGGACATAGAGAGCAGACAAAGAACCTCTGTGCATAAACACTGAGGCAAGGGTTACCCCAAAGGGCATTTGGCTGGGAAGCCAAGTTTCAAGAAAATACAAAATCACACATGCCCCCACAATGCAAAGCATCATGGGCTGCATATGCAAATCACCACAGAATGTTATGCTGGTCCAACTTTAAGCAGAATTGCATGGTGCCAAAAGGCCTCACACAGTTTGCAAAGGGTCCTACCAGGACTCATCAGTATGCCTCGTCTGTTTGACACCCCAGTGGAATGGACCAGCTACCCCTAAGACAGTGTGCCTGGGATATATTGTGGTGAACCCATTAAAATAAAAAAATATTTAAAAGACAAAGAACCTCTGTGCGTAAACACTGAGGCAAGGGTTACCCCAAAGGGCATTTGGCTGGGAAGCCAAGTTTCAAGAAAATACAAAATCACACATGCCCCCACAATGCAAAGCATCATGGGCTGCATATGCAAATCACCACAGAATGTTATGCTGGTCCAACTTTAAGCAGAATTAGCAAAATAGAGAGCAGGCTATATAGAGTGTATCAACTGGATGTAGTACTTAGTGGCTGGTAACAGGATGAGTGACTAGAATACTTAGACTCAGATTTAATAACTTGACTAGATGACTGAATTATAAATTAAGCAATATGTACGCATACAATGGCATGGAAGTGGTGGCACTTGTTCCCATTAATGAATGGAATGTGTGAGATGCAATAGACATAATGTGTCTTTTTGTGAATGACCCAAGACATTCTGAAATATACCTCAGAAAAGGAGGGGCATCCTGGATCTTTTTGAAGGAATGCTAAAGCAATGACCTATTTATTTTACTACTACTACATACGGAAGGTGCTGGAATTGTTGACAGACAGGAGAGTAAGCACTCAGCTTTAACATTTTGTTTCTGCTTTCAGAAGTAGTGCATTAGGAAGAGCAGAGTGGTATAGCTAGGTAAAGCTCATGAGGTTTAGTGGGGAACAAGTCAGTTGCAGGGACTGTAGGGTGCTATTTTCCAGGGTTACATTTTGGAGCAGGGTTCACTGCCCTTTGTGCAGTATCATTGCAGTGCTCAGACACTCATTGGATCTCACACGCTGAGTCCAGTGAATACATCCAGTGTGGTATAAAAACCAAGTCACAGAGCACCACAGAAAAAATGCATTTAAGTTCCAAGAAGATGGTCACAGGGCTGCTCTGCTCTGCTGCTTAGCTTCATGTATATGTCATTTTTATTGGTGTTTAGTCTGTTTCTAAAGAAAATTTCTGCTTATTTTCTGTCTTTTGCTGTCAGAGGCAAAAAGTGGATTACAGATTAAATTTTAGAAGTGGATTCCAAGAGTACCATGTTAATGGAGACCATATGCAGGAGAGAGAACAAGTGGAGTGTATACAGAATTGAAAATGACAGTTGGGGGTGAGGATATAGCATGCACCAAGCAGGAAAGGGATCTTGGGGTTGTCATCTCTGATGACCTCAAGGTAGGGAAACAGTGTGACAAGGCATCAGGTAAAGCAAATAGGATGCTGGGATGTATAGGCAGGGGCATCACCAGCAGGAAAAGGGAGGTCATAATTCCGCTATACAAGACACTAGTGAGGCCCCACCTGGAGTACAGTGTACAGTTCTGGAGACCATACCTACTGTAAGGACATAGACAGGGTAGAGAAGGTTCAGAGGAGGGCAACAAAGATGGTGCATGGGTTGCATCACAAATCCTATGAAGACAGGTTGAAGGAACTGAACATGTACTCCCTGGAGGAGAGGAGAGAGAGGATATGATAGAGACATACAAGTATCTCACAGGGAGGAACAGGGTGCAGGAAAACACTATTTTTAAGCGAAAAGATGTTTCAGGACTAGAGGGCATGGGATGAAGTTGGAGGGAGGACGATTCAGAGGAAACATGAGAAAGAATTTCTTCACTGAACGGGTGGTGGACAAGTGGAACACCCTGCCAGAGGAAGTGGTGGGGGCTGAAACAATCACGGGATTTAAGAATGCATGGGATAGACATAAAGGAATTCTAGAGGTCAGGGGTAAGGGGAAATAGACTTCTAGGAAAACAAACTGAACTTACAAGCTCAAATGGGCAGACTAGGTGGGCCATAGGCCCTTATCTGCTGACACTGTCTATGTATCTATGTATCTATGTTTCATTGTGTGGTATTTTTACTAGGGATTGGGTCATAGTTTACCTTTAAATTTATACAGTATTTTTGCTATGCAGCTCCATGAACTGTTTACAGAGAGGTACACCATGATTTTATTTGGCCTGGGTTCAATATTTATAGTTAAAAGATGCTTATTTACTACATAGTTAAAACTAACAACAGAAAACAAGTTAAGTGTTGACTGTTCTGGAGTGTAACAATTTAGACAGTGTCCTGGAGCAAGGTGCCCAGTTTAGTTACTGTACCAGGAGTTGCTTTCAACTTATGCCCATAACCCTGTAAGCTTTTAGCACTAAGCCCTGCATTTGAACTTTAATTTTGTGATATGGGCAGTGCACTTTTTTGAACAATAGTTGGTGGAGTGAGAGAGTTTCAGTGCGGACAGAGAGTGGTTACTGCCCTCCTATCTGATGGCAGAAAAGTTGATGGGAGCCCCAATGAGAGAGAGAGCCAGGGAGTGTTGCACTTTAGTGTTCTTACAGGCTCAAATTTGCATCATAAAGGTATGCTAGCATTGCCTACGGGGTGCTAGGGATTGGGTCTCTTTTAATCTAGAGGTTTACCATGCTCATACAGAGCAATTCTCTTTTTTTATTGCTTTCAATTGATATCGCTTGACCTCAGAGAAAGACCTGATGATGAACTTATACTTTCAAGTCATGGAAGCCAACATCTGAAGAGGTTGCAAGTATAAAGTTTTTTGTGTGTTGGTTTGTGTCCTGGACAAATGTTTGTGCTCCACAAGGTATGGTGACTTGGCCTGCTGTTTGTGGAGTGAGAGTAGAAGTTGCAAAGTTAAAGGAGGTATACCTTAAGCCTGAACACTGATAATTATTATTTGGAAACTATGAATGCTGATACCAGATGTAGGTCTGTGCATTATAGGCCAGCTGCTGAACCTTTCATGTTGGCGCTAAGGAGTCTTAAGTTGCATGAGCATTGATTGGCCATTAGTCATTTTCAATGAACTGTAGTAGAACCAACCATATGGGTCCCATTTTGTACCAAACACTACTAATAACTACATATAATATTCCCGATATAAAAATGTTCTTTTAAGATTCTGGCATGCTATTTCATTGTGTATAAGTATCTTACAGATTGATTTTTTCTTTATCTTTTATAGAATTGTGCTGAATGAAGGGTAGTTATGCTCAGTCACTGCTGGATACTAACAAGGCATTCTATTTGTTGAATATCTTTACTAGCTTTATGCTTGCTGTATGCTGTCCCAGTAGTTGGTGTAATATGATTGCAGTTTTGGGCTAACACTGAAAGGATTCCTGGATATGGTTGAGTAAAGTGAGTTCTAGGTGGAGCTGGAGACACAGCTCAGTGGCGTTCCCTGTTGTGTGGTAACTCCCTTATCTCTGTTAGTGGACAGGTGGGAACTCTAATGAGGGTTCAGACATGGAGCACTGGCTTTGGATCAATATTGGCTAATAGGTCTCATATGGAGGACAAAATGACCTTGCAATTAGGTGCAAGCATCATTTGCAGGACTCCATATTCAGTGCCTGGAGTGTGGTCAGTAGGAAATACCCACCAAGTGGGTGGGAAAAAAGGACACGGAGCAGGATGCATTGCATGGTGCTCTGTGGTACTTCCAAGATTGCGGGTTCCATTTGCCAACACAGGTTGGCTTGTTTCAAGTCTAGTGCTTGCAGTTCTGTCAGCTTTGTCAGTGACAGAGTATTCCTGTGTATGTCCATAGGGCTGATGTGTGGTCTTACTGTTACTGCTCATTTCCATCCCTACAGAGCACATAGATGGCCCGTATTAAGGGGTGAGGTTCTTCTCCTGTGCTGAGATATACCTTCAGAAGTTTTTTGGGAGTCTTCCCCCAAATTATAGTTGTTTCATAACTGTTGGGACTGAGATTGGTGTATTCCTTTCCCATTGGTGATTATTTTGCCTTGCTATTTGAGGCAGTAATATGGACAGTCCAAAGATCCTGTTTTTCCTTATATTTTATTAACATTTAATAGTGCAATAAAGTATAGGTTGTGGAAACCAGAAAAGAATGGAATGTACACTGTGGATAAAGAGGGAATTATGGATAAAGCAGTAAATGATGAATTGGACGTATTTTATACTCCAAACTGGGTAAGTTTGAGACATACTGTAATTATGTGTCATATATTCTTTTTAACTTAGCTTACTGTCATACTTTCTAAGTTACGTTTTTAGGCTCTATATGGATTGAATAGTCTCAAGCTTTTTTTTAAGATATTTTTCATGTTTTTAAATGTTTGTAATGGTTTTACAAACTGACAAAAAAATTAACAAATTTGAGTTTGAACACTCAAGTCCCAATAAAGTGGCAAAAAGATAATACTGAATATAAATTAATGTTTTTTAAAGTTAGTGCAAGGAACCCAGCACTTCGAGTCTTCAATGTGACCCTTCATCAGAGGGTGTCAGTTGCAGAGTTCCATGCTCAGCTGGATAGCTGGATGCAGCAAGGGAAGGGATATCACTCCTGTGGCACCAACTCAGGTGGAACCCACCCCCCAGTCCCAAAGAGGCCTACTGGTCTAGGGGGTAGAGAGTAATGGGGAGGGAGAAGGGTGGCAGGGGTAACTACAAGGAGGTCAACCAGTCCCACACCATCCACTCAAGCACCTGACTCCACCAAGGGAAAACGCTGGGTCAGTTGGGATATAGGGGCGTGACAACCTGATGGCACAAAGGGGTGCGAATAAGAAGAAGGCAGCTAGGAGAGTCTTAGTTGTCAGGAATTCTATGATCAAGGGAGCAGAGAGGGGGGAATGGGTGGGTGGAGGAGGGGTGGGAGATGGTCAGGTGCCTTTCTGGAGCATCTGCCATCTGGCACATAGAGAGAATAGAGGGGATATTGGAGATGTGGGGAGGCCTGGGGTGCTGGTACATTTGGGTAACAATGGTCTGGTGACCACCCCTCTGGAGCAAGTGAAACAGAACATTCACAGGCTCAGAGATAGATTGCAGGCACACTTAGCCTCCATGACCTTTTCCGAGGTCCTCCCTGTATGGAGTAGAGGGAGTGGGAAAGACGGAGTGTGTAGAGGAATTGAATGAGTGGTTAAATGGATGGTATCAGGAGAAAGGGTACCACTTTGTAGGGGACTGGGGAGACTTCGGGGACAGGAGACTCTTCAAAGGTGATGGGCTTCACATGACAAAAGAGGGGACTAGCATGCTGGGGCAGATGTCTATCACGTATATTAAACAGTCTAACTGTGGGGATACTAAGGTGAGGGGAACCATGGTAAAGGGACTGAGGGAAGGGAACCTAGCTAGTGCTCCTCCTAAACTGGGGATGAGTAACAGTAATGTGGGTAAATATAAGGTACAGGTTCAAAAAGGATCAGTGGAATGAGGCAAAGGGGGGGAAGGCTCTCAGAGTCTGAAAACAATAGGAAAATAAGGTAATGAGACTGAAATGGAATGCAGGTGTAGGATCACAAAACAGCAAAAGAGGATCTGGAGCCAGTTGGAAGGGGGTCTGCATTAATGCCAGGAGTCTGTGTAATACAATCAAAATAAAATTAATTTGCAAAGCGAAGTTTGCCAGCTTCTCACATCTCTAATTATAGGCATTCCATTGCCATAGAATATGTATATGACTCACGTAGGGAGTGTCTCTTATGATATAAGATGGCTCATTCATGCAGGTTGGGCAGACAAAACTGCTCAGCTTCACGTCATGATCCTCTTGTTCACTCAATGTGAGAGGCCCTTCTTATACCATAAGAGACACCCAGTACAAGACCCTCATATATACTGTATATATACTAGTTATATTACACTTTTTCAAAAAGTAAGGAAATTCAAGGCAAAAAACTGCATTTAATGCATCATTTAGGGTTAAAGCAAAACAAGTCAGGAAATTAAACATAAGGGTTGAACTCCTACCCTCCCCACAGACCCCGCACCTCCATCCTCCACAGAGTGACAGACACTACAGTGTGCTATTGGGGCTGTGAGGCCTAACTCTTACTCCTTTCCATGTGTAAGCAGGTTGACATGCCACAGTAAAGGAGAATGGGATGAGATTTAGGCCTCACAACCTCAATGGCACACCCCAGCGTCTGTCAGTCTGTGGAGGATGGGGGTGCGGGGTCTGTGTGGGGGGGTAGGGGCTCAACCCTAATGTTTAATTTCCTGACTTGTTTTGCTTTAACCCTAAATGATGCATTAAATGCAGTTTTTTGCCTTGAATTTCCTTACTTTTTGGAAAACTGTAATATAACTAGTAAAAAACATGTATTGGTGGATGTGTACCAAGTTGCCAATTTTTGCATAACAATATGCATCTGTGGGAGTGTGAGCCATCTGGACCCACACTGACATGTATGCAAAGCTACAGAGCCATACAGCAGCCCTATAGGGCACCAAACCCTTGTAACAGTAATTTGCAGATATGTTGTGAACCATAAGAGCTAGAAAAAAACCTTAAGCGTCATTGTAATCATGACAGCGAGTACTTCAAGCAACACCAAATAACCAAACCTGTATCTCACATCGTTTCTGAGACATGGACACCAAAAAGCACTGGACAGGCACTCTTTGAACCCTTGTGACAGTAATTTCACAATATCTCATGAACCGTGCAATGTACAAAAAAAAATTCCCCTGCAGGCTTACTATACAATTTCATATCTTTTTCCAGCAGCATAGATCACAAAGCTGATCTATGCCGCTAGAAGTGAAAAGTCTGTATCTCACTTCGTTTCCAAGATAACGGTGCTGAAAGTCATGACACAGACTGCAATGTAATCCTATGGGAAAAACGTAAACTTTGCCATTGAATATCTCTGCAACCAATTAATTCACCAGCACCTAAACAACATAATTCACATCTCAAGGACATCCCTTCAACACCCGGTACATTTCAAGTAAAAAGACCAAACCATTATGGAGATAGGGGCATCCCAATTTGGACCATCTGGTCTTCCCTAGGGACATCTGGTCTTCTCCATGGACATTGTAAAAATACATATGTTTTCCCATAGCATATAATGGGAACTTGAAATTGTAATAACTTTTGAATGGATTAATATTTTTTCACCAAACAAATGCTGGCATGTTCCTTGGTCCAAGCTCTTTCTATGACCCAAGATTTGGACCAATAGACCCACAGTGTCCATGCAGCGCTATGGACAAAAAACATGTAAAAATGGTGAAAAGTACATTTTGTGGCTCTGCGCTGTGCAAAAACTGTATATCTGACTGAAATGCAACTTGGTAAATCAAGAGATCTACCATACCAGACAGCACATTCCAAATTTTGTGCAAATCTATTGAACAGTTGCAAAGTTATTAATGCACAAAATTTGAGGTTTAACATTAAAGTGCCTACTCAACCCTATATATAGGGGAGCGGTCTATGTATATGTGTGTGTGTGTGTGTGTATATATATATATATCTATTATAGTGGCATGGTCGCGCCACTATAATTAGGGTTGAGCGGTCAGTTACATATTAAAGTCAAAAGTTTGGGCGTTAATAACTTTAGATCCGTTCAATGGATTTGCCTGAAATTTGGAATGTGCTTTGGGGCACGGTAGATCTCTTGATTTGCCAAATTGTATTTCAGTTGGAGTGGCAGTCTTTGTGTACAAAAGCACTGAAAAATGCAAAATTATCAATTTTTGGAGGCACCTTTTGGCATTCTTAATGTGGTCCTGCACAGATGTTGTGTGGCATGCTGTTCTACAAGATGGCTCGTTTGAAAGAGCTTTGGTGGCCGAACATGCTGCATTTTGTTTGGTGAAAAAATATTAAGGCATTCAAAAGTTATGGCACTTTTAATTTCCCATTATAAGTCATTGGGAAAATTTATATGTATATCTTGCAATCAAAGAATGGGGTTCTGGCCATCTCTTTCCACCTGGAGGTCAAAGAATTTGTAGCCTCACAGTTCAAGAATCTTTGTTCCCGAGGAATTTCAAAAATTCTTTGACCGTGAGGTCTGCCATCTTCTTTTCAGTTTTCTGATCGCACAAACACAAATATCTCGGCTCAGGGGTCACTTCTGAAGTAAAACTTCCGTGGGTTTCACTCAGGGGACCCAGATCTATCGAGCCATGGCTTTGGTTCCATCCAAATCAGTCTAAAATTAGAGTTTCCAGCTTTTAAATTCTTCATTTGTGGCTTGCCAATGATCTTTGAATGCAAGCCTGCAAATTCTTTGATCACGAGAAACTTTGATAGCGATCGTGCATCGCTAGTGAGGGACGAGATGGCCAGATTTTAAAATTGATTTCTGAAGCCCAGGGGTGCCCTATTAAGTAAAATAAGGGTTGGTTTTGCTCAGGGCTCTTCCCTCTTCCACATCTGAATAAAAAACTGTAGTTTTTATTGTCCCTGGTAGTCTAGCGGCCCCTTCCCCATCATGGCAATGTACATAATGATTTATGTTATTCTTGGTAGTCTAGTGCCCCCCCGAATGAGTATCGTATTAATACCTTTCTTTATTATCCATGGTAGTCTAGTGGCCCCCCATGTGTCTTTATGCATATTTTTGTAATAATTATATCTCTGGTAGTCTAGTGCACCCCTCCACCCATGATCTGTAGTTCTTAATAATTAATATTCCTATCCCTGGTAGTCTAGTGGTCCCCCCTCCCATCATAATAAAATTTAGTTCAATTTAGCAATACCTGGTAGTGTAGTGTCCCCCCACACCCCCACCCATCCATGACAGCCCACCTAGCACCCCCACAACACTTCCCCAGCCGGCGACTGGCACAGCCCACCTCTCTCACTTCCACAACCTACGGCCATTGAAAGAGGAGCTAGAAAATTATTTCCCAGCACCTCTTTCAATTGCCGCTGGTAATACACCAGTCAACAGCTGGCCGTGGAGTTCAGAGGTGCGCTGTTCCAGTCGCCAGCGGGGGAAGGGTGGGGGTGTTGGGTGGCTGGCAGGGCTGGGTGGGAGGCCACTAGACTGCCAGGTATTGCTAAATCGAACTAAATTTTATTTTGATGGGAGGGGGGACTGCTAGACTACCAGGGATAGGAATATTAATTATTAAGAACTACAGATCATGGGTGGAGGGGGTCACTAGACTACCAGGGATATAATTATTACAAAAATATGCATAAAGACACATGGGGGGCCACTAGACTACCATGGATAATAAAGAAAGATATTAATACGGTATTTATTTGGGGGGGCACTAGACTACCAGGGATATCATAAATCATTATATACATTGCTATGATGGGGAGGGGGCCACTAGACTACCAGGGATAATACAAAACTACACATTTTAATTCAGATGTGGAAGAAGGAAGTCCCCTGAGCAGAACCCACTCTTATTTTACTTAATAGGGCACCCCATGGCTACAGAAATTGATTTTAAAATCTGGCCATTTCGTCCCTCGCTCTTTGTTTGTGAGTGAGCAATTTCTTTGACCTCCAGCATGCAAATTCTTGGATCACGAGATTCTTTGATAGTGATTGTGCATCACGAGCGAGGGATGAGATGGCCAGATAAAAAAAGTAATTTTCTCAGCTCAGGGGTGTTCTAGCAAGACAATTGAGGGTGGGTTTTACTCAGGGGGGCTTCGTTCTGATGAACCATGGCAGTGGATTACCGCAATTGTGTAAATTTTGTAAATGACACTAATTTTTATTCTTTGGTCATGACCATGCAAATTCTTTGATTGCGAGCCTACAAATTCTTTAAACGTGAGATTCTTTGATCATGGTCATGCATCATGAGGGTAGGACGAGATGGCCAGATTAAAAAATCAATTTTCTCAGCCCAGGGGTGCACTAGGAAGTCAAATGAGGGTAGGTTTTGCTCAGGGGCTTCGTTCTGTAGAACCATGGTGGTGGTTTACCGCAATTCTTTCAATTTTGTAAATTATTAAAGTTTTTATTCTTTGTTCGTGAGCCTGCAAATTCTTTGATCGCAAGTCTACAAATTCTTTGATCGTGAGATTCTTTGATCACCATCTTTGATCTTGAGAACAGGACAAGATGACCAGATTTTTTATAATGGAATAGAAAGGGAAATTTTACCAAACTTTAAGATTTAATAACTCGGAAACGGTTTGCCCTTTTTACTTGAAATTTGGAGGGTGTTTACCGCATGTTCTGTAGATATGAATTATGTTATTTATGTGTTGGAGAAAATTTCTTTTGTGGAGATATTGTGTGATGCACTTTACGTGTTGTGGACAGTGTTTTGCTTGTGGTGGTAGCTTGAAATTGATAGGATACCTAGCCTTAGTGTCATGGATGTAGTTTTCAGTTGTTGTGTGTGTTAAATGTCAACAGGTGCAGAACTGTGCCAGTTTGATGAATGAAAATCTCATACATTAAAATGTTATATCTCGGACACAGTTTGGTCTTTTCTCTTGAAAGTTGGAGGGTGTTGACAGCATGTCTTGTGGATGAAAATTACAGATTTTCCATGTCTGAAAATATTTTTTGATGCAGATATGGCATGGTGCAGTTTACAATCTGCGGACTGCATTTTGTTTGTGGTGGCAACTTCAAATTGATAGGATACCTAGCCTTAGTGTCATGGATGTAGTTTTCAGTCGTTGAGTGTGTTAGATGTCAACAGGTGCGGAACTGTGCCACTCTGACGAATGAAAATTACAAATTTTGACATGCCATATCTTGGACACGGTTTGGTCTCTTTACTTGAAATTTGGAGGGTGTTGAAGGCATGTCCTGTAGATGTTAATAGAGGTATTTACGTGTCAGACAATATATTTTTTGCGGACATATTGTGTGGCGCAGTTAACGTTTTGTGGACAGTGTTTTCTATTGTTGTACTAGATTATCATTTGTTTGGTTGCTGGCCTTGCTGTTGTGAATGTACTTTTTAGTCATTGGGTGCATAATGTGGTCTGACACTTACAAATTGGTGGGATCACTCCCACCAATTTGAGCAACTTTCTACTTTTCTATTCTTTCTTAAAAAGTAAAGACAATCTATGCAAAAAACTTCATTAATGCATCAGTTAGGGTTCTTCTACAGCAAAAAAAGTGATGAAATTCAATTTTAGGGTTCCCACCCCTTGCACCCCAACCTAGCTCACCCCCTTCAACAGGCATCGGGGTGTGTGTCCTTGGCCCTTACTCTCACCCCATTCTCCTACACTGCACCACCTCAGCTTGTTTGTACATGGGATGGGGTGAGAGTTAGGGCCAAGGACCCCAATGCACACCCCGATGCCTGTTGTGGGGCAGGCTGGGGTGGGGCAAGGGATGGGAACCCTAAAATCGAATTTCCACACTTTTTCACTGTAGAAGAACCCTAATCAATGCATTAATGATGTTTTTGTATAGAATATATATATATATATATATATATATATATATATATATATATATATATGAAAGGTGTGCCATACTCACTCTATTACCCACATTGTACAGTGATTCCACTAATAAACAGATCTTTGTGCAGGCTTATTTTAAAGGTCTGTATTGTCCTCATGTCCACTTTCTCTACTGGTACACTGTTCCATAAGTTCATTACCCTCTGGGAGAAGAAGTGCTTCCTAACTTTACCTTTGAATTTGTCACCTCTGGGCATCAAGGCATGTCCTTGTGTTCCACTGGAAGAAACTAGATCAAATTTCTTTGTTTGATCTTGTTGATATCCTTGAGTACGAGAAAAACTGACAACAGGTCCCTCTCAGCTTCTTTCTTTGCAGTTCCCATGTTTCTGTGTTTTGGGTGCAAAAACAGAAGTAGGCTTCAAGCATGGATGGGACAGGCACAAGAGAACCTTACTGAGAAGTGGGGGGGGAGTTGGAGTTCATGTACAGTCTGTGGTGGCAGTATAGGCAGGGGAAAAAAAGGGCAGATGGGGTGGGCCAAGCAGTTCTTATCTGCCATCAAATTCTATTTTTGTATGTCTCAATATAAACTTATGAAGTTTGGTGGCATGCTGGACCTGGAGTCCCTTAATTGCAACATTAACGTCCTGTGGTATGTTTCTGTTACATGGCTACCTATCTCCCATCCCAACATCATGCATCTTCAGGCACTCAAAGTTGAACTAATGCCAGGGATTGTACACTAATACCATAAAACAGGACCGGACCATCTCAATCTAAAATCATGCCAGATCTTATCAGCTTGGGCCCATCCAATTTGATCTTATTTTTTGTCTTCCTAATTCTGTTTCACCAAAGTGTGGAGTTTGTTGGTGAACAGGAAACCCTCTGTACCATAAATCTGGTCTATATGCCCATAAAACTAAACCTCACACCTAGGTCTATGGAAGGGAAAGGAGGGAGGAAGAAAGGCAGGAAGGAAGGAAGGAAGAAAAAAATGGTTTGATATAGAACCTTTCATTGTAACTTAGTATGCCTTACAAGCAAGACAGAGTTCAAGTGTTCAGCAAGGAACTTGTAAGAGATTATACTACCCTTTTTATCTATTATGCCACCTAGTTCCCACCGGCATCCATTACATTCCACTAGGATTTCCACTTCTTTAGGCTATATGCTGTATGCTAATGTAACAGGAGGCTTCTATGTGTTCTATTTTGCCAATCAACTATACAAAATCAAGCATTTAACCTCACGTTCCCTCTGTGTCCTGATTTGTCTTGACACCCTCTACACAGCTCAGCAACAACACAGCAAAACTGAAAGCATAATTCCAGTGATATAAGTATTCTACCCTGAGGCAATGGTTAATTACTAGGGTCTGTGAAGGAATTGTGAAGACTTGTCTCTGTTTAGTCTTGATAACTTGGCAGTACAAGAAATTGAAGTGCTTAAAAACAATAGAGGAGAAATGCATTCTATTGTTTCTAATACAACTTCTTTTCTGATGTCAAATTACAAACACATATAAAATTAAAGGAACTGAGGGTGCCTGGCAAGCACAATTTGAAACAAAATTATATTTTATTCTTCAAAACAACACTGAAGTGCAATGCAATTGTACTACAGTACACATACTGTTTAGAACATGCAGACTAAAATAAACTGGGTGCTTTCAGGCATAGTGAAAATAAATTGAAATAAGTACCTATATTATCCTTGAAGCACATATTCTTAGAAAACATTTATTTCTGAGTTATCATTAGCAAAATGTATATAGTACTTAGTGGGAAATGGTGAGGTTGTCAGGAAAACATATATTCCATTAGAACCTGACTAGTTCAAACATTTTGAATCAAATCTTGTTTTTCAAATTTTTTTACGTAATTAGAAATTTGTGAGGTTGTTTACTACTCCCAGTGTATTGTTTTATGCATTTGTTTGACATATTTCTTTTTCTCCCTTATTTAGGGGGTCTGGGTAAGGTTGAAGAATCATCCTCACATACTGTCATCCTTGTATAATGTCCTCCGGGGCATGGGGGTGATTTTCTGTAGGAGCTGGACAGCTTCAGAGCTGATCTGGTGGAGGACTAATCCAGCTTGTTAGTGCTTGGTGATTTCTTTTTGTTCCTCCCGGGCCCTCCACAAACCCACTCCTTCAGGCTCAATCACACTCGGCCCCTCAGTCCACCGGACTCAACTCTCACTGTTGTACCTACCTCCTGGCTCCCCCAAGATCTCTGACTCCCCTTATGGTCCAGGTAATCCCTGCCTGAGGCCCCCAGGTGGCCACCAGGGAGGAGGTGCCTCTAACACTGGGGTTGTTGGTTGAGGGTTAAGGCATGTTGCACTGGACAATCAGGTGGCATGTGGGTTTTGGTGGAGACAATAATCTGGTGCTGCTGGGGTGACATTTTTCATTTTGCCCCTTCCATACACACCCCTCCCACATCAAAGCTGTGCATCTGCTGCATCCAGGGCAGGATGCACAGCAACATGTGGTCATCCATGCCACCAAGTGCACCTCCATGAGCCCACCCTTAGGAACTGCTTGAGGGTGGTGCAAATCATACCCTCCCTCCCTCCCAGGGAGGACAGCATCCATGTGGGTGCTTTTCACCCTCCCTACCAGTCTCTACTCCAGTCACCCTGGGTGTGGGTCATGAAACCAGTTTGCCAGCATGCTGAGCAGGCACCCCACCACTTGTTGCCATGGAGCCAGTGTGTTGGGAGATTTTAATACTTGAGTTTCCCAAGTGGTCTTGGGGCTGTGCCCCACAGACTTTATTTTAGTCCCAGGGCCTGCCAGCTTTCCGTCAAGTTGCTGGCAAACCCTGGTTCCTATACAGCCCAACCCCACTTATCCAAACCGCTTGGGAGATACAAAATAAGTTCGGATAAATGAGAGGTCGGTTAAACAATGGAAAATCAGATTTGATTAAAGAATGTGACTGAAACACACAGTATGAGATTCTACAGTTATTTAATTGGTTTGAGATGCAATTTACAAAGTTCAAAGACAGTAAAAAATAATAATAATGCAAAACACCATAAATACTTATGAATGAATACATTGCTATTATAAAAAAAGCATCATTTTAAAAAATCAGTCATTGACCACTGTTTGCAACTGTCTAGCTGTTTATGGCCAGCATGCAGCTTCATGTTCCATAGTTACATGACCTGCACATTGTCACAGTCAGGCTGGCTTTCTAAATATAAAATGCATTTTCCCAGCATATCAACTACCTCACCATGTGTAGGTGGAACAACGGGTGGTTCTTGCTCTTCTGCCTCATCCTCCGACTCTGGAATAGGCTCCTTAGGCTGCATAACAAAGTTGACTATGGCATCATCAGACAGCACCTCATGACCCTTCTCGCCAGAGTCCAGCTTACCCAGTTAGAGATTTCTTTCTCAGTCAGGTTCTGTGGCAGTGATGAAGCGAGTGCAGTTAACTCAGCTGTGACATCATCTGCAGCAATTTCTGTCATTTCTTTCTGGTGAGTGACATTGTCAGATCCCACATCAGAACTGAAAGCTTTTATTCCTGATTTAATCCAGGATTTCATGATGCTGTCTGGTCGGACATTGTCCCATGCCTCTGAAACCATGTAAATGACATATTTTAAGTTTATTGATTTTATTATGCTGTTGAGGGGGATTTGCTCGTTTTCTTCAGCCAAAACAGTATGTAATAATTTCTTGCGGTACCCACCCTTGAAGATTTCCAGCACGCCTTGATTGCAAGGCTGTAGTCTTGATGTTGTGTTCACTGGTAAACAAATAACTCAAATGCTACCATCTCTGGTTCATGCCTCTGAGATTTCAGAGTGTGCTGGGGAGTTATCCACTAATAAAATTGCTTTAAATGGAAGCCTTTGTGAGTGCAGGGATCGCTTGACTTGGGGGACAAAGTTCACTTAAAACCAGCAGGTGAAAATGTTCCCATCCATCCAAGCATTTCTCTGTGATTCATACTGTATGGGCAGAGAGGCCATGTTGAGATGTTTAAACACCATGGCTCCCGTTATTTACCAACCAGCACAAGTTTCATTTTATGCCCTACTGCATTAACACAACCCAGAATCGTAACACGGTCTTTTTGTTTTTTGAACCCTGGGGCATCTAGCTCAGATCCATGTGCTAACGTGCAGTCTGGGAGACATTTCCAATAGAGGTCAATCTCATCAGCATTAAACAGTTTTTCTGGCACAAGACACTCTCAATCATAGTTTTCAGCTTCTCAATAAAAGGTGAAATGTCCTCCTTGGCAGCACTCAGGCACTCTCTACAAAGTTTTAACTGTCTAATTCCATGTCGCCTTTTACATCTGTTCAACCACCCCTCGCTGGCCGCAAATGTCTCTGTGTTTCCCAGTCAGCTATGGAACTGCAGAGCTTTCTCCTTAAGGAGTGGTCCTGAAATCAGGGTTCCTTTTTCCCTTTCTTGAGAAAACCACAGATAGATTGCCTTATCCCTGTTGTCATCACTACAGGTATGCATGTTTTTTCTGTTATATGAACCAGCTTCTGCTTCCATGGTTAAGGTAAAATCTCTTAGCTTGTCTTTTAAGGCTGTTATATTGCTTATTGTATGGTTTTTCTACATGCTGTAATCAGCCACTAATTAAAATCACTTGTTGCACATTGGGGAACTCAAGCACTCAGTGCTGATAGCTATGCTTCCTATTAACCTTCCTATTAAGCACCAGTATCCTAACTCCTGAGCATTGATTAACAGACTTGATTGCTATTGCAAAAACATAATAGATATTAACAGCCGTTCATCACACCTATAGCAGTGTGCTTTGCTAATTACAGAAACTTGTGAGATATTACGACGGCGGCAATTAAGTGATAATTGACCGTGAGGAGATTGCGTTTTCCTAGCTTTCTACATGCTGAAGAGAAATTGGTTCATTAGATAGGGAGTTCAGATTAGTGGAGGCCGGATAAGTGGGGTTGGACTGTATTGCTTAAATAGTCAGGTGTTCACCTTGGGAGGGTGTGTTCCCCACTGAACTGAAGAGAAAACTGGTAAGGCCCTCCTGATGAAGCCATCATTGGAGCATGATGATCTGGCAAATTACAGGCCTGCCTTGAGTCAGGCATTTTTAGGGAACGTTATCAAGAAGGTAATGGCAGCACAGCTACAGGACCACTTGAAATGTTATGCGATCTTTGAGCCATTTCAGTCTGGGTTTAGGCCTCATTATAGTACAGAGACTGCTGTCATCCAGGTGTTCAATCATCTTCTTTGGGCTAGAGACAGTGGTAAATGTTCCATTTTGGTTCTACTGGATCTGTCCTTGGCATTTGACACAGTAGATAATGGAATGCTGTTGTCCCATCTGAGGCACTATGTAGGACTTTCTGGTATGTTGATTTGGTGGTTACACAGAAATATAGAAACTGATGGCAGATAAGGACCACTAGGCTCATCTAGTCTGCCCATTTTCCCTGCCTCCTGTAAAAGCCGCAGACCCTACTTGATCTCCGGCTTTACCTCCTCGTTTCCATTGCTAGGGTTCCCCTGTGCCTGTACCATGCATGCTTGAATCCCTCTACTGTGTTTGCTCCCACCACCTCTGCTAGGAGTCTATTCCATACATCCACCACCCTTTCTGTTACAAAATACTTCCTCATGCTACCCCTTAGTCTACCCCCTTCCAACCTCATGTCATGCCCCCTCATTAATGGACATCTCCTTTTCTGAAAGATACTACCCTCTGGTACCTTTAGAGCTGTGCAGAATATAAAATTCTGCCCGTGGAATGAACGTTCTGATTCACAAAATGTTTAATTTCAGTTATTTTGATATAATTTTAAATCTCCTAGTCCGAATGACACTAAATTTGGAACATAAACAGTACTCTGTGACTTTCAAGTGTGTTCCAATTTTAGAGTTCTAGATTGAAAGGGGGCAGTGTTATAGGTGGCCAAACATTTAATCAAAATTTAATTTTCAGTTATTTTGAAATAATTTAAAAATTTCTTATTCAAATGTCTCCAAGATATCAGGATTTAGAGAAGCACATAGAATGCATAAATGCACCATGTTTTAAGTCTCAAGCTTCAATGGGAATTGAGTTATATGTAGCCAAATATTTTGCCAGACTTTGCAGTTCTGTAATTTTAGTATAGTTTTGATAGTATTCACTGAAACGTTACAAATATTGACAGGTATACAGGTTATGACTACATTTGTATATGCACAGAATTTCAAATTTCTAGCTTTAAATGGGGCTGAGTTATAGCCTGCCAAACATGTTGTCAAAATTCAAATTTCTTTCAGTTCCCTCTAATTTTAAAACTACATATCCAAATTTAACACAGAGTTCAAACATTTAAACTACTATACCACATGATCATTTCTAAATGAAATTTCATATTTGCAGCTTTAAATGGGATTGAATTAAAATAGTCAAACTTTCACAACATTTAAAAATTTAATTTTGCAAGAATGTAAACTACAAATTTATAAACCCCTGAAACTTTAAAACTAGAGAATGCATTACTATTAAATTTGGCAGGTTCTTAGACCTTACAAAGAGACTGCTTATGTCAATTTAATTAATAGCTTGCTGATAGAAATTGCAAAACAAAATATGTACTTAAAGTCAAATCCCATGAGACTTTGTGAAAATTGTAAAATTTCATGAAAAATTCCATAAAATGGAATTTACTAATTTCATTCAGCTTTATCTGGGGATTCTAATTAAAGCACATGGGCATAAGAGGCAGTTAGCACAGGAGATCACCAGGTTCTGGAGTTAGATGCACAGTCTCACCAAGAAATGGACAGCTGAGCTGGGTAGCACAACAGTGGTAGACTCCCAGGCTGAAGCAAGAAAGCACAGAGTGTCAACAATTCCAACCTGAATGCAGGATATTTAAGGATCATATCCAGTAAATTTATGTTCTGGGGAACCTGGTGTACATGCGTGTCTAGGACTCAGAGGTACTCAAAAAGATGTAGTGGTGAAGACAATGTCTTGGGCAGCAGGATGAAATAATTCTGGCTATTCCAACAGGGTATGTCAATAGGAAAAGGAGTAGGTGACTCACATTTTAGGGGAGTTTGTCACTGTAAAGAACAAAGTGGATATCAGTGGGATCAGTAGTTCTACTGAGTCAGTCTAGCTACACCAAAAGAGAAGAGGGGGGATAGTCACCCAGAGAGAAACAGTGGGACTGCAAAAAGCACAGCACAGCTTATCAAATGAAGTAGTAATATGTGCATTGTTAATGTTAAATTTCACACAAAAAAATTCTGGATGCTTCATCTACAGTATATGCTATCATAAATATGTGAGAAAATGTTACTAATCATTTTTTTTCTTCTTCAAACTTTAAATTGCTTAACCAATTTATACAGTTGTGTTAGACACCAGGATACACTGACTATGGATATGCATGTCAAATGTTAATTCTATGCATACAGGAGCAGAGAATTTACAACCATCCACATTTGCGACAGTTTTCACAAAGTTTTGCAAATATTTATGTAGTAAAGATTTGAACCCCTCTAACTTAAAAATCTATTATCTAATTCTCTCCATATTTAGAGCATTCTATAAGCATTACAAAAAGGTTATCTGCAATATTTTACACATGTCTAGCTCCAAAGGTGCCTGAGTTATATACAGGTGAAAATGTTTAATGAAATTTCCTGAAACAATTTAAATGATAGATTTTGAGCACATATAATTTTGAGACTATGCATCATATTGTCATGAAATCTGGCACATTGTTAGAACACCTGTCATCAAGAAATCATGCCAAATTTAAGATCCCTGACAAAATAGATGGTTAAGGTATATGCAGATAAAAATGTTCATGAAAGTTTACCAAACAATAAAATGACAACATTTGAGCACCTATAACATTGAAACTGTCCATTCAAATGTCATGATACTTGGCTGTTTAGTAGCTATTGCCCGAAGGAGTAAATATGCCAAATTGCAAAATTTTGCTTGAACAGCAACTGTGTTATAACCACATAACTAAATTTTAAAAATTCCACAAATGTTCAATGTAATTCCCACAAAATTTTGTTGCATTTTGTGAAATTTCATTGAAATTCTGTGGATTTGGAAGTTTTATATTCTGCACAGCTCTATGTACCCTAATTATGCCTTTTAGATATTTGTAGGTTTCCATCATATCTTCCCTGTCTCTTTTCTCCTCTCCTCCAGGGTATACATTTTGAGGTCTCTCAGTCACTCCTCATATGACTTTTGGTGCAGGCCCTGCACCATCTTTGTTATCCTTCTTTGAACTGCCTCCACCCTGTCAATGTCCTTACCAAGATGTGACCTCCAGAACTGGACACAATATTCCAAATGAGGCCTCACTAATGATCTGTATGGTGGCATCACCACCTCCTTCTGCTAGTGATACCTCTCCCTATGCATCCCTGCATCCCACTGGCTCTCCCCACAGCCTTGGCACATTGTTTGGCCACCTTTAGGTCATCAGCTGTACTGTGTAGCAGGTTGAATTAATGTCTGTTATATTTAAAAGCTGCAGCAGGGTGTAGTCTAACAACTATAGACCAGTCTTACATCAGTTGTGGGAAAATTAATGGAAACTCTGTTGAAGGATTGGCTAGTGGGATATCTTGAATCCAGGGGGTTAAAAGGCTAATGACAGCAATGATTCACAAGGGGACGGTCATGTCAGACAAATCTGATAAATTTATTTGACTAGGTGACCAGGGAAATAGATCAGGAAAGGTTGGTGAATGTGGCCCTTTAGACTTCAGCAAAATGGGAGGCAATATAGTGCAGTGGTTTAAGGTCCTGAACTGCAAATCTGGTGACATTCAGCAGACCAGACCTGGGTTTGAATCCCACAGCTTCCACTTACATACTGTGTGGGTTGCACCTGTAAAAAAGCTTAGTGTGCTACTCCTGGTTAAACAACTAAAAAAAAACTTTTATACTATACCAAATAATAGACTGAGAGAGAAATTGGATAATCTAGGAGTGGGAGCCAAAATGGTAAACTGGTAAAAAACTGGTGAGTAGATAGGTGTCAGTGGGTGATGGTAAATGGCATACACTCTAATGTGGGAAGAGTGACCAGAGGAATGCCCAGGGTTCAGTACTGGGACTGGTCCTGTTTAATATCTTCATAAGTGACATTACAGAACAGCTTGAAGGGAAGGCATGCCTTTTTGCAGATGACATGAAGATCTGTAATAGAATGAATACTCAGAAGGGGTGGAAAAAATGAGTTAGGGACCTTAGAAAACTTCAGGAATGGTCAAATGCATAATCATGCATCTGGAGCATAGAAACCCAGGATCTGAGTATAACATTGGAGAGAAGTACTTTTGGTCACTAAGAAGAAAAGGAGCCTTGGGGTCTGATCCAATTTGATGCCCAACCGGGTCCACGACTCCACCCCTGGCCACCCTGTAGTGTGCTGTGCACTGGGGGGGCAGGGCCACAGACAGGTGGCACCGTTGTGAATACTAGCATGTGCACACTTGTCCATGGGTGCGCAGCTACACAGGCTGGGTACATGAATTATTCATGTACCACCACCCCAATCATGCATGGTGCCCAATCTGTGTAACAGAGGCAATCAAAATCATAATACAATAACATGAAATGTGCAACAAACACACACACACACACACACACACACACATACACACACACACACACATATATATACAAACCATGTCACACACTGGCACTCATCTCAAATGGTAAGATTCTTATATAAAATGAACAATCCATTAAGGCTAACATTATTGCAGAAGACCATACAAAGTGAAATTAGAGTATGGCTGCAAAAAAATGAAAAAAAAAAAACATGATGCATTTTGGCATTTTTCATCTGAAGTAGAACATACTTTGTGAGTTGATGATATAAATCTCAGTTGCATAACCACACTGACTGTCACTAAAATCAAAACTGATGAGCCAACATTAATATGCTATGTATGAAAATAGAAACATGGATTAAAATATTATAAGTATAATATAATACTGTGACTGATTGAAATTCGGAGTAAGCAGGAAGATAACTTACAGTTAAACATTTACCTCATTACAGTGCTTACTGTGGTGCTCACAGCTTGGAATAAGAGGTTGGACTTGTGTGAATAACACTCAGACATTCACATTAATAACAAATCCTGATCAGAGCCAACACGGCTACTATGCATTAACCGGACACAAAGTCTGGTTTGCTGTTGTTTTTTTGTTACAGAAGTCCTTCAAAAATGTAAAGCTTTAATTGATATAGTCTACTTTGGCTGTTTTTGTTATTGAAGTATGATGTGATACATTTTAGAGGTGTTTTGTCCAGTATGCATAGGTTTAGGTGCAACACCACCTGGTTATTCATGTTTTGCAGGGCTTGACCTCTGACGATAAATCATGCATACATCGAAGTGTGAGTATTATGATATGGTATGTGGGGATATCCACAGCTTTACAGAACAGCAACACAATCTACTCCTTCAGACACATTTGCAAATCTACTTCCCCTCAATTCCCCATATACAATATAATATTAGTCACAATTTGCCTTCAGAAGTCAAGCCCTGCAAAACATTTGTAACCAGGTGGTGTTGCATCTAAACCTATGCATACTGAACAATAGCTCTGCAGTTGCACCACTAAAATGTTTTCACAGCACACTTCTAAAAAGCTCAAAGCACTGTGTTTTTAGGGTAGTGTTTATTTGGTTCTGCAGTACACAGAACTCAGAAGTTGCTTTGGGTCCTGAAATCCAAGCCGCAGGAGTTTCAGGGTCTGGAATCTAAAGTGACACGGGTTGTATACTGATATTTTGAGCGGGGGAAATTTCAAACTAGGGTCCGAAAACTAAAGCTTGCAATAAGTCATAGGGAAAATGGAGAGGTGTACAAATTGGAGGGGTCAATGGAGCAGGGTGGGGGCAGGTCCGAGGCATGGTCCCCAGGCTACAATGACTGAGGACATCTTTGGAAGGATGGTGGGGTGCACTGGTTGTGGGTCAGCCATGGTACTGGATATAGTTTGGAAAGTTGGGGGCTGCATAGTATGTAGGCAGCTTGTGCAGCTGAGGGGGGAGGTGAGATGGCTGAGATGGATGCTAAACTGGGAAAGGGAGAAGACCAGTATGGAGGACAAGAGGGGCTTCACTGAGGGAGCAATAGTGATTAGAGGGGGAGCTGTGGGGGGAGAAGGAATGATTAAAGGGGGAGCTGTAAGGTGACAAAAAGCAAATACAGATATAGACAGGGGAAAATGGGATGGAGACTGGAGGAAACAAGGGAGTATGGAAGCAGGGAAGGAGGGGTAGGGTATGGCTGTAGTGGGGCTACAGGAATCCCAGATAGAGGTGGCAAGGGACACAAGGAAACCAGAGGGAATGGTAGAAGATTAAATATAAAGGTCCAAAGCCCACACAGAGGGTAAGAGAGGAGGAAGCAAGGGGTGGTGTCCCAGCCAGGAGGATACAGGCAGTGAGCTTGGAATCAAGAAACAGATATGCTCCACTTCAGGCACTAAATGGGGGAGAAAATCAGAAAAGTGGATTTGAGGAGTATCCAGGGGAAATAGGAGAAGCAAGCACTAAGGAAGACAAAGGAAAATTGGAAAAGGGAGATGACCTTTCAGGAAAGAACAAGGAGGGTAGTTAACATACTGTAGTGATAGGGGTGTTCGGATGAACACACCCCAGAAATGACAAATCCTAAAGGGGTGGAAACAGGGCACTCAGGTTCAAAAGAGCTGGGCTAGATGGGGCTGGGAAAGGAGAAATTTCTCCAGGGAATTCAAGCAGGGCATGTCTAAGGGCAGATCAAAGGGAAAGGAAAACGCTTGTGAATGGTGGGCAGAGGTGGGCGGCCTAGCAATAAATGCCTGTGGAAGCATGGAGCTAGGGGAGTGCAGGGGGAAGACAGTACACTGGGAGATGAAACAGGCAAAGGAGAAAGTGAGAATAGGGTGGGAAATTAAACGGAAGGGGTTGAGAGAAGTATAGAAGGGAAATGTAAACAGAAGGGGATGAGAACAGGGTCACAACTGTTGGGGACTCTATAATAAATGAAATTAGACAGGGGGATGGGGGGCAAGTGTAGCACAGCATGGGTTGAGTGTCTGCCAGGCATGACGGCAGCGGAGATCATTCACTATATCCCTTCAATGGGGAAACAGCAGGATACGAAAACACACCTGATTATTCACTTGGGAACAAATGATCTGGTGAGAAATAGCCTGTTGGAGGTGCAGGCAAGCTTTAGAGCACCTGCTAGATACTGCAGCAGTCTGGGGTTCAAATCAGTCTTTTTTTCTGAGGTGTTGCCAGCATCAAAGGGTAGTACTAATAGGACGCTGAGGATTAAGGAGTTCAATGAGTGGCTATTTAGGTGGTGCGAGCGAATGGGGTATGGGTTAGTAGGGGACTGGGGATCCATATGAGGGGATGAGAGACTGTTTGTTCCAGACAGACTGCACCGGAATAGGGAGGGTGCAATAGTACTAAAAAGCAAATTAGGAGAGTTCATAGAAGAAACCCACAATTTAGACTAGATTTGGGGGGGATCTGCACAACAAGGCAGGAGAAATGGAGGGCTACCAGCCTCCCACCCAGAATAGTACTAAAATACTGGGCATGAAGGAGAATAGTGAAGGTGGTGATGGAGAGGGAACCTGGTGGAAGGGCTTAGCAGCCAAGATTAGGAGACTAGCAAATAAGATGGTGGACTTGGAGGCCATCATGGGGGATGAAGGACTAGACATAGTAGCTATAAGCAAGACCCGATGGATAGAGCTGCACACCTGGGGAATGACCATCCTAGGTTACAGACTGTTCAGAAGGGATAGGGAGGTAAAGGGGGGTTCCTTTATACATCAGGGAAAGCATAAGTGTAACTGAAGGACAAGAGGAAGATGGGGAGACTGAGCTACTGTGGGTAACGCTAGGCAGGAGGACAGGAGAATCCTTGCGACTGGGAGTAGTATACAGGACACCTACACAAGGGAAGGATGGCGATCAACAGTTAATTCAGGCAGTCACAAGGCTGGCCCTTAAAGGAGAACTACTGTGGTAGGGGACCTAAACCTCACAGATATAGACTGAGAAATCCCAGATGCAGCATCATCAAGAAGCAGGGAGATACTAGCTGCACCAGGTTCCACTATGACACAGCACCAAGAAATTTGTTGACTGTCAGCACAGCAACAGCACAACACCACCAATTGGTGTTGTGCCATCGCTGGGAGAACAAGTGTTTTCTGTGGGGGCCTTCACCTCACACACCCCATGTGGGGGGCTCTGCCCCCCCCGGATCCCCCGCACTAAGGATTACTAACTTCAGTTGGAGTTAGTTCAGGTAGGGGGGCAAACACCTGGTAGCAACAGTGTCAGAATACATGGAGACCATCACAGTGAACTGCTGAAAATGTCTCTGTGATGGTCTTTTTCATATTCCCATCACTGTGCCATCTGTATACTGCTGCACTGCAGGAGATATTCCTTCAACAGCTAATCAGGGAGCCATCAAGGGGCAACAACCTGCTGGATGTGGTCCTGACGAATGGGGAGAGTGTAGAGGAGGAGTTGGTGGGAGAAGCCTTGAGCAACAGTGACCACAGAACAGTAAGGTTCAGGGTCAGGGCAGGGAAGGAGACAAATAAAACCAGTACTACAGTCATGGACTTTGGATGCACAGACTTTGACAATATGATAAGGATAGTAAGGGAGACAATGGAGGGTACGGAGAATATAGGGGCAGTGGAGGAGCTATGGGAGGCCATCAAGGGAGGTGTACTGCAAGCTGTGTAAATGTGCACAAAAAAGGTTAGGAAGAGTAAGACGGGGAGGAGACCACTTTGATTTACAAAAGAAGTTGCTGGGGCAGTCAGGGAAAGGAGGAGGGCTTTCAGAAAATTTAAGAGGACACTCAATGAAGAAGTTAAGGAAGAGTATATGGAAAAGAGGAGTCTGTCAGGGAAGAAGGTCAGAAGGGCAAAAGCAGATACTGAGAAGAAAATTGCAAAAAGGCCAAAAGGGGGCATAAAACCTTTTTCATATATGTGATGCAGAGGAGAAAGGCAAGGCAGGGGATTACTAGGCTAATGGGGGAGGGAGGAATAAAATTGGAACGGGATTGTGAAAAAGCAGAGTTATTACATAAGTACTTTAGCTCAGTATTCATGGAGAAGGAGGATGGTAGGGGACCTGAGCTAAAGTCAAAGGACAAGGAGGAAAAATACGGTTGATCTGAGCCCATTCACTGTGGATAGGGATAGGGTTAGGGTAGAGCTAGACAGATTGAGGGTAGACAAGGCAATGGGGCCTGATGGGTTACACCCCAGGGTGATCAGGGAATTGAAGGAGGAGTTGGCCGCACCCTTGACAAGGCTCTTCAACAGCATGGCTTCATAAAGGGGAGGTCTTGCCAGATAAAATTTATTCAGTTCTTTGATTGGGTGACTCATGTGATTGACCCGGGGGGTGGTGGATGTGGCCTATCTGGACTTCAATAAGGTCTTCAACACTGTCCCCCATAGAAGGCTGGTGAGCAAGATGGAAAGCCTGGGGTTGGGTGGGAAAAAAACAAGCTGGGTAGAGGCCTGGCTAACAGGAAGAACTCAGAGGATGGTGCTAAATGGGCTGCACTCCAGAATGGTGAGGGTGAAGAGTGGCGTGCCACAGGGGTCAGTTTTGGGTCCACTTCTCTTTAACATCTTCATCAGTGATATTGCGGGGGTTTGAGGGGGAAGAAGTGCCTATTTGCTGATGATACGGAAATGTGCAATAGGGCTGACACCCCGGAGGGGGTGGAGGAGATGAGGGAGGACTTAAAGACACTCAAAAATGACCTGGGATGTGGCAGCTGAAATTTAATGCCAAGAACTGCACTGTGATGCACTTGGGTAGTAGGAACAGAAGAGCAGGGTACATCCTATGTGGGGAGGAAATCAAAGTGACAGAACAGGAGAGGGATCTGAGAATCATAGTCTCCTTGAACCTTTAGGTAGGAATCCAGTGGAGCAGGGTGGTGGGAAAGGCCAATGGAATGTTGGCACACATAGACACGGGCATTACTAGCAGAATGATGGAGGTAATAATGCCACTTTACAAAGCCATGTTGAGGCTGCACCTGGAGTATGGGGTTCAGTTCTGGAGGCCACATCTCCACAAGGATATAGATCCATTGGAGAGGGTTCAGAGAAGGGCAACCAAGATGGTGCAGGGTATGCAGGGAAAGTCATATGAGCAGAGGTAAGGAGCTGGATCTGTTCATGCTGGAAACAGTGATGGAAAGGGGAGACATGATTGAAACTTTTAAATAAGTAAAGGGGCTCAATAAAGTAGGAGAAGAGGTTTTACTTAGGAGGAAGGAGGGGGTCAGAACTAGAGGGCACAGCCTCAGACTGTAAGGAAAAAGATACTGGGGCAATGTGAGACGGCATTTCTTCTTGGAGAGGGTGGAGGAGCCCTGGAACAGACTACCAGATGGAGTTGTGGGGACTAAATCAGTGGAAGAATTCAAGAGGGCATGGGACAAGCATATGGAGCTGAGTATTGGGGGAGGGCGGGGCTACAGGGAGGGGGAGGTGTAAGTGAAAGAAAAATGGCAGACTAGATGGGCCAGTGTGGTCCATTTCTGCTGTCAAGCTTCTATGATTCTATGATTCTTCAACAAAAACAGCCAAAGTAGACTATATCTATTAAAGTGCTGAATTTTTTGAAGGACTTCTGTAAAAAAAGTGATAGCTGACTTTGTGTCAGGTTAATGTATAGCAGTCCTGTTGCCTCATAAATTTGGTTTGACTTTGAGAATTCAGCTCAACCACTTTCATCACTTTGATCAGCATTGAACATCAATTACTGTAGCTTACCAGACAGGTGCTGTTGCTATGCACTTGCTGCAGATTATGGTCTGTGACGTTGTGACACAGCCTGCAAACCCCACTAAGTCTGTCACAGACCATTGTGAGCCACACTAATAGTTATTTTTCATTGCTGACCTCAAGACATATGCCTCCACACCAATTACGTTACTCCTTCTGGTTCCATTCATTTTGAAATTCTGTGATACCCACTCCCCAAAACAAAGAAATCATGCATAAAAAAATGAAATGAAAAGACATTAAATGTAGGGCATTAGATTGCCCTTCACAATATTTTCCATCCATGGGTGGATATACATTTTAATTTAATGTTTCTTTTTTATATTTTACATATTCTTTTTTTTGTACATTAATACAGCTTGCAGAAGTTTAAACACAGACACATCCCTCTGTCAGCAAAAGCTGTAATAGATAACTAGTGACTAGTGGTCAGACTAACAAAGTCCCATTCACAGTTGGTGGGGTGACAAGTATTATTAAATGATACAATCTCTGTGTGTTCAGTAGCACACCTGATAATACAGTGGGTGCCGCTTATATCAAATGAAGTTATAGCAGACAGCTGCTTTGTGTGGTCAAATCTGAGCTACCAAAACCACTTCCTTTATGAACAATATAAAATTCAACAGTTTGTGTGGACATTTTAAGTCACTTTAAATGGACACTTCATATGACTTCCAGTGCTAATCAGCAGAGCTACTCATAGGTGCTAATCATGGGAATTAATGGTAATTTGCACCTCTACCTAAGCCCCTGAAGCTATGCATCCTACCTCATCTACTGTATGTGCCTTTGTCTGTCTGTCTGTGCTGAGCTGAGCTAAGCTGACATCCTTGCCAATATAGCTTCCAGGTGTTCGGCCAATAAAGTCTATGCTTAAAAGGATTATTCATGACCTAGCCACTCATCTATTGCTCTCAAAGTTGACTGTGTACAAACTCCTGCACAACAATGATCATCTATTACTGGAATGGCACAGCAATCAAAACTCACAAAAAAGTGAAAGCAGGACGGAGAAGATGTGGAGGAGGGGGACATGCTCCTCATCTGGTCTTCAGTCATCGGTGAACAGGAGGCACCAGTATGTAGGCTGTTACTCAAACAAAAATGCCTCAGGGACAACAGGCTTTAATTTTAGTTATGGTTGGCTCTAGCATTGCAAAACATGAAACAACATTTGCTACCACTAGGCACACAGCAAAAATTGAAATGCGACAAGCTAGGTGCCAGCACTTGGATACACAAAGTTTTGCCAGTTGCTGTTGCTGGCTATGACTTGTCAGATTTGCTAATGCAGACAAAATGTGTCTTTTTATAGATGTGTGGAATATTTAACAAGCCTTTTTCCCTTTTGCAAAGAAGTTCCCCAAATATATTGATGAAAGTGAAATGGCATCAACACAAAGAAAATAAAAAAGCCAAGTTGACAGATCATGTCTTGAGTTGACAGAGGCCCCCTCGCAGCTGCTGAATCTGTTACTTGAGGCAGAGTCAATAATTTAGGAAATATTGACTGTGGAGCAATACACCAGAGGTATAAGAAGAAAAAAAAACTTCTGCTAGAATCGCAGCATGGTGTACGGGTGCTCCAGTGTCCCCTTCTTTCCTCTTCATGAAATAATGGCCTGTGAAAAACTTACCTTTACTCTAGCTTGAGCTGTATCTGTTGTTCACTGGCCGTGGGCTTGCAATATGGTGTACAGGGTACTCCAGTGTCCTCTTTTCCTCTCCATGAAATAGCAGACTGTGTGAAAGTTGCCTTTCCCCTAGCTCAGGCTGTATCTGTGTTTGTTGCTGACTGTGGGCTCACAGTGTGCTATACGTGCTAATCCAGTGTCCCTGATTTTCTCTCCATGAAACAGTAGACTGTGTAAAAGTTACCTTTCCCCTGGCTCAGGCTGTATCTTGGTTGCTCACTGGCTGCTATTTTGCAATGATTGGAACAGGAAGTGAGCATGGGAGCAAGAAAATAATGTGGTGGGGGAGGGGAGAGGCAGTACTGAATGGAGACAGCAGAGTGCTTCCAGTAACAGAGTGACTGTGCTTCATATCCAAATTTTTTTTCTTTGTTTGGAATCCGGTGACATTCTTCTGGAGTTCCCTTCTATATCCGTGTAACAGCAAGATGTCATACCTAGCTCTACTACACAGCCATAATAAATAGCAGTAGAATGCCTTACTTGTTCCTTTTGCAAAAACTGAAAACCATGTGCCACCATCATTAACCAGGAGGACTGCAGGATTGTCAAGTTCTTGCCACATTGACAGAGTGCTCTCCCCCTCATGTTCTTGCACCTCAGTCTGCCATACAGGGCAGTGGCTCACTCGCTCAGCTAGCAGGAGTCACACAGGCACCGTGTAGATTGTTACTGCCTAATGCCATCTGTATCTGACCCCACACCGGCACACCTGGCTGCAGTTCTGCTGATGACATACATACAGAGTGAGTAATGGGGCTGGAGCCAGCAGTAGCACAGAGAAAATGTGATTGGAGGGAGTGCATACCCTTGAGTGAGTAGGAGGGAGGGATGGCGAGTGCAGTGGGGGAGAACACAGCACAACAGAGACTAACTGCAGGCAGCAGGGCAAGGAAGTCGGGCTCAGCACTGAAAGAGTTCACAGAGGGGGGAGAGAGAAACTGAAGTTTGGAGAACAAAAACTCAGTGTGCTGAAACACTTTCTTGAAAGGGAAAGACTGTAGGAGGTGCAAACCAACAGGATGTACCAAAAGGAGAAGTCAACTCCACTCCGACCTAAATATGGATGTATGTTTCCGCTGCACCTTTCCTCACTCTTGAACAGAACTGCTGCAACTGAGTTGTTTAAATGATGCATGGGGAAATGGTAAGGGGGTAATTTTTTTTGCTGCTACATGCTGCTTGATTACTATAACCTGTCTCCACAAGCCAGTCACACGGTAGGTAGCCCAGATGCGCTATGGCTTGCATCGTGTTTTAAATGGAGGAGTTCTACTTTTTTGGCAGGTATTGGGCGGAAGGGGGATCAGGTGCATAAATCATTCAGTGAGAAATGTTGGTAGAAGCTTGTGGGTCGAAAGAAGGATTAATTTCACTAAAACCTGTCGCTGTCAGAAGTTGAAACTTTAAAGTCATGTTGACACTAAGTGGGACAACTCCCTCTATTGACCAGCTGCAAAGATAGCTACAGTACATGAAGTCTTTCTAATGAGCAACTGCTAAAACAGAGGTACTGTACCTGAAGTCTCAAAAATGTTACATTCCATGGGACTATCACATGCACAAGCAAGTCTCATGGAAACATTTAAATTATCCCCCTTGCTATCCTTATATTCAAATGTGCCAGATTAAAAGTTAAATACATGAAAATATATACAGGTATCTATTTTGAAGAAGTGTTGTGTTTCATGCAGGGATAATGGTTTCCATATGATGTGATGGTGGGAAAGTGATTTTAATCATGCAGGATGATGCAGCACCTTGTAACACATTCTAGAATGAAATACACATTTCCCCTAATGCCAGCAAGAAGTAGGTCAATGGAGCTTAGTGACGAGAACTTTTAACAGATTAAAGTTCCATGTGTCTGCATGATGTGAGTTATGCAGCTGTAAAAATGAAATTGTGTATCACGCTTTTGTAAATGATGAATGGGTCAGGATTAATAGCTTACTACACTTCTTATTTACTCTTCTTCACACTGAGACAAGATGTGCATCTTTACCTACACGGTATCAAACTCAAATGAACATTGCTGATGCACTTTGTCCATAGTTCTAAACTCAAAAAAGGAGTTAAAATTTGCAGTACTGTTAGTAGTAGCCACAGATACTATTCTTAGCTACAGGTACATAGGTCCCCTGAAATCAAAGCAATTCTTCTTTAAGTAGATTAGTTGTGTTCATCCCCGGTACTGCTTTAGATCATGTTTATAAGTGCAGTCATAAAATGACTATCTTGAAAATTTGTGGTCAAAATTAAATAAAAAAAATGAAGAGTGAATGTGTGAAGAATGAATGTGTAAAGAGTGAATGTGCCAGGCCCTGCACTTCAGTAGGTGGACAGAGTCTTCCCACAGCACGGAGCCCGGAGGTCTCTGCTCATCTGCACCTGTTCTGGACCTGCGTGAATGAGGAAATGATTCCATTGACTCAAAAAGAAAGGAAATTCCAAATAAATGTTGTTAATTCACCAGTTAGGGTAACTTAGTGCCACAAACGTAGGGAAACGTGGTGGTAGGGTTTCCAACCCTAACTCCCTACCCCGACCCCAAGCAGCAAAAGGAAAAAAAAATTAAGGTTTTGGGTCTCCAGAGTCTTGGCAAATCAGTGGTGGGGTGTTCCTTGGGGTTGAGATGTGGCCTCACCAATGATCTGCAGAGTGGCATAATTACCTCCTGCTTTCTGCTCATAATACCCCTGCTTATTTGTCTGAGGATCCCACGTGCCTTCTGTGCTGCCTTTTCACATTGTTTTCCTACCCATCGGTCATTTATTTGCAAAGAATACCATATATATATATATATATATATGTGTATATGTGTGTATATGTATATATATATATATATATATATATATATATAGATACATATTCTATGCAACAAACGTCATTAATGCATCAGTTAGGGTTCTTCTACAGTGAAAAAAGTGAGGAAATTTGGCATTAGGGTCCCCACCCTTGCACCCCACCACCCTACCCCCACCAGCAAGCATCGGGTATGCGTTGGGGTTGTTGGTCCTAACTCTAACCCCATCCCATGTGTAAACAAGCTGAGGTGGTACAGTGTGGGAGAATGGAGTGAGAGTTAGAACCAATGACTCCAACGTTCACCCCGATGCCTGCTGGTGGGGGTAGGGTGGGGTGGGTGCAAGGGTGGGAACCCTAATGCCAAAAGTCCTCACTTTGTTTGCTATAGAAGAACCCTAACTGATGCATTAACAACAGTTTTTGCATAGAATTTCCTTACTTTGTAAGAAAGAATAAAAAAGTAGAAAGTTGTGCAAGTTGGTGGGAATGCGGGGCCAAAAGGGCCCCACGCTCCCACTAACTTGTAAGTGTCAGGCCACATTACACATGCAATGACTAAGAAGTACATTCACAACAGCAAGGCCAGCCATCAAACAAATGTTAATCTAGTAGGACAATAAAAAACACTGTCCACAAAATGTAAAGTGTGTCACACATTATGTCTGCAAAAAATATATTGTCTGACACGTAAACACTTCTCTTGACATCTACAGGACATGCCGTCAACACCCTCCAAATTTCAAGTAAAAAGACCAAACCGTATCCAAGATATGACATGTCAAAATTTGACATTTTTATTCGTTAGAGTGGCACAGTTATGCACCTGTTGACATTTAACACACACAATGACTGAAAACTACATCCATGATACTAAGGCTAGGTTATTCTATCAATTTCAAGCTACCACCACAAACAAAATGCTGTCCGCAGAACGTATACTGCACCATGCCATGTCTCTGCCAAAAAAATTGTTTCCGACATGGAAACACTGTAATTGTCATCCACATGTCATGCTGTCAACATCCTCCAAATTTCAAGTGAAAAGACCAAACCGTGTCTGAGATATAACATTTTAACGTATGAGATTTTCATTCATCAGACTGGCACAGTTCTGCACCTGTTGACATTTAACACACACAACAACTGAAAACTACATCCATGACACTAAGGCTAGGTATCTTATCAATTTCAAGCCACCACCACAAGCAAAACACTGTCCGCAACACGTAAAGTGCATCACGCAATATCTCCACAAAATAAATCTTGGCCGACATGTAAACACCATGATTCACATCTACAGGACATGCCGTAAACACCCTCCAAATTTCAAATAAAAAGACAAAACCATTTCTGAGATATTCAATGTTAAAGATTGGTAAAATTTCCCTATCTGTTCCATTATTAAAAATCTGCACATCTTGTCCCTATCTCGCGATCAAAGATGGCGATCAAAGAATCTCACGATCAAAGAATTTTCAGGCCCATGATCAAAGAATTTGCAGGCTCATGAACAAATAATTCAAAATCTTATAAATCAAACAATTGATGGAATTACGGTATATCACCATCATGGTTCGACAGAACGAAGCCCCTTGAGTAAAACCCACCCCCATTTGACTTCCCAGGACACCCCTGGGCTGAAAAAATTGATTTTTAAATTGGAACATTCATTCCTTGCTCACGATGCGTGATTGCGATCAAAGAATCTCATGATCAAAGAATTTGTAGGCTCGCGATCAAGGCATTTGCAGGCTCATGAACAAAGAATTACAAATATTATAAATCAAAAATATGAAGGAATTGCGGTAAACCACCACCATGGTTTGACAGAATGAAGCCCCTTGAGTAAAACCCACCCTCATTTGACTTCCTAGGACACCCCAGGGCTGAAAAACTGATTTTTAAATTGGGCCATCTCGTCCCTCTCTCACGATGCATGATCACGATCAAAGAATTTGCAGGCTAACGAACAAAGAATTAAAAATGGTGAAACACGAATTTTTCACCTATTTGAACTGAACCAATGGAATGTCTCAATAGAACGGACCCTCTTGAGCAAAACCCACCCTCATTTGTGTCCCTAACACACCCCAGAGCCGAGATATTAGTGTTTTTAGGTCGCGATGCAAGATCGCGATCAAAGAATCTCACGATCAAAGAATTTGCAGGCTCGCGATCAAAGATCATTAGCGAGCCACAAATTGAGATTTTAAAAGCTTATAACTCTATTTTTGGACTGATTTGGATGAAACCAAAGGCATGGCTCAATAGATCAGAACCCCCTGAGTAAAACCCATCAAAGTTTTACTTCAGAAGTGACCTCTGAGCCAAGATATTTGTGTTTTTCCAATCGAAAAATAAAAAACAAAATGGCGGACCTTGCGACTAAAGAACTTTGAAAATCCTAGGGAACAAAGATTCTTGAACCACGAGGCTGCAAATTCTTTGACTGCCAGGCGGGACCAGATGGACAGAACCCCCATTCTTTGATCGCAAGATATACATATCAATTTTCCCATTGACTTATAATGGGAACTTAAAAGTGCCATAACTTTTGAATGCCTTAATATTTTTTCACCAAACAAAAAGCAGCATGTTCAGCCACCAAAGCTCTTTCAAACAATCCATCTTGCAGAGCAGCACACCACACAATGGCTGTGCAGAACCACATTAAGAATATCAAAAGGAGCCTCCAAAAATGGAAAATGTTGCATTTTTCAGCACTTTCGTACACGGAGACCGGCACTCCAACAGAAACACAATTTGGCTAATCAAGAAAACTAGTGTGCCCCAATGCATGTATCAAATTTCAAGCAAATCCATTGAATGGGTCCAAAGTTATTAACGTCCAAACGTTTGACTTAAGTGTGTAACTGGCCGCTCAACCCTAACTATAGTAACACGACATTGCCACATATACATAGACCGCACCCCTATATATAGGGTTGAATAGGCACTTTAATGTTAAACCTCAAATTTTGCATATTAATAACTTTATAACTGTTCAATGGATTTGCACAAAATTTGGAATGTATGTATCATAGGGCAGTGCTGAATGGTGAGTTCCACCATTGGAATTCTGGCAGAATAGCAATTCCACTACCATGGTTAAATTACGCAGAATTCTCAAAGTGAAATTTGCAGAAAACTAATCTATGGGTAACTTTAATGGTGAAACCCTATTCTGTGATTTATGTAAACCACAGATTATGAATCTGGGGGCGGTGGTGGATGGGGAAGAGGGTAGAAAAACCCTGAAAAGGGACCTGGAGGTTCTTGAACAGTGGTCATGCAACTGGAAACTGAAATTGAACACAGGGAGGTGTGGGATTCTTCACTGGGACCTAGGAACACAGGCCATGTGTATACACTGGGGGGGTTACATTGCTGGCTTCTAGTAGGGAGAGGGATCTGGGGAAGATAGTGGATGCTAGAATGAATAACTATGAGCAATGTAGGAGGGCTGCAGCCAAGGCTAATAAAATGCTAGGCTGCATCGCCACTGGGATTACCTCAAAAAGCAGGGAGGTAATTCTGCCACTGTATAACTACATAGATACATAGACAGTGTCGGCAGATAAGGGCCTATGGCCCACCCAGTCTGCCCATTTGAGCTTGTAAGTTCAGTTTGTTTTCCTAGAAGTCTGTTTCCCCTTACCCCTGACCTCTAGAATTCCTTTATGTCTATCCCATGCATTTTTAAATCCTGTGATTGTTTCAGCCCCCACCACTTCCTCTGGCAGGGTGTTCCACTTGTCCACCACCCATTCTGTGAAGAAATTCTTCCTCACGTTTCCTCTGAATCCTCCTCCCTCCAACTTCATCCCATGCCCTCTAGTCCTTGAACATCTTTTTTGTTTAAAAATAGTGCATACCTGCACCCTGTTCCTCCCTGTAAGATACTTGTATGTCTCTATCATATCCCCCTCTCTCCCTCCTCTCCTCCAGGGAGTACATGTTCAGTTCCTTCAACCTGTCCTCATAGGACTTGTGATTCAATCCATGTACCATCTTTGTTGCCCTCCTCTGAACCTTCTCTACCCTGTCTATGTCCTTACATAGGTAAGGTCTCTAGAACTGTACACTGTACTCCAGGTGGGGCCTCACTAGTGTCCTGTATAGTGGAATTATGACCTCCCTTTTCCTGCTGGTGATGCCCCTGCCTGTATCCCAGCATCCTATTTGCTTTACCTGCTGCCTTGTCACACTGTTTCCCTACCTTGAGGTCATCGGAGATGATAACCCCAAGATCCCTTTCCTAATTGGTACATATTATATCCTTATCCCCCAACTGATATATTGTGCCAGGGTTTTTGTGCCCCATGCATTATCTTGCACTTCTTTGCATTGAATTTCAACTGCCGAACCCCTGACCATTCTTCAAGTTTCTGCAGGTCCCTTCTCATTCTGTCTACACCCTCTGGTGTGTCTACTCTGTTACAGAGCTTTGTGTCATCAGTGAACAGTGAAGTTCTGCCTTCTAGGTCCTGTGCAATGTCACTGATGAAGTTGTTGAATAAGGCCGGTCCCAGCACTGATCCCTGTGGTACCCCACTGGTCACTCTTCCCTCTGTGGAGTGACAGCCATTTACCACCACCCTCTGTGCCCTGCCGCCCAGCCAGTTACCTACCCACCACACTACTGTCCTGCCCACACCCATATTCCCCAATTTGTGTAATAGTCTTCTATATGGCACAGTGTCAAAGGCCTTGCTGAAGTCCAGATAGGCCATGTCCACTGCCTCCCCTGATCCACCTCCTAGTCACCCAGTCAAAAATTTAACAAGGTTGGTCTGACATGACCTCCCCTGGTGAAACCATGCTGCCTTGGGTCCTGTAGTCCATTGACAACCAGATGTTCCACCAATCTCTCCTTCAGTAGTGCTTTCATGATCTTCCCCACTACCGAGGTGAGGCTGACTGGTCTGTAGTTCCCTGCTTCCTCTTTGTTCTCACTTTTGTATAAGGGGACTACATCTGCTGTCCTCCAGTCTTTGGGCAGTGATCGGCTAAACAGGATAGCCAGAGGTTCAGCCACCACCTCTCTTAGTTATTTAAGGACCCTGGGGTGCACCCCATCTGCCCCCATTGCTTTATCAACTCCTATTACTTCCTGTTCCTTCAGGACCCTTTCTAGTGTAAAGGGACTTGTGTCCATTTCTGCACCATTATCACCCCTTGTACTCCCTTCAGACCCATTACCATCCTCTTCTTCAGTACAAACTGAGCAGAAATACATGTTCAATATGTCAGCTTTACTGTTGTCATCCTCCATGTGGCCCCCATCCTCCCCCTTCAGTCTCACTATTCCTCCCTTTGCCTTTCTTTTTTCACTTATGTACCTGTAAAAGGTTTTGTCCCCTCTACCCACTGATTTTACAATGTGTTCTTCTGTCTGAGCTTTGGCTTCCCTTACTGACCTCCCTGCCTCCCTTTGCTTCTCCTGGTACTTCTCCCTATCCCCTTCTGCCTGTGTCTTTTTGTATTGCCTGAATGCAATCTTTTTGGCTTTCACTTTCTTTGCTACCTCTTTGGAAAACCATAATGGTCTCCTCTTCCTTTTCCTCTTGCTAACCTGCTTAATGCATTATTCTGTTGCTCTTGTAATCCCCATTTTAAATACTGCCCACTGTTCCTCAGCCCTCTGTTCCTCAGCCCCTGATTCATGCCCCACTCCCCTTAATGCCTCTTTCAGGAATCGCCCCATTTTCCCAAAGTCTGCCCCCCTAAAATCCAGGATACGTGTTTTTGTGTGGTTTGGTTCTGCTCTTTCTGTGATTTCAAATCACAGTGACTGGTGGTCACTGTGCCCCAGGTGCTCCCCCACTGTTACCCCCATCACACTGTCCCTGTTTGTAAGCACAAGGTCCAGTATTGCCTTCTGCCGAGTTGGTTCCATGACCAGTTGCTTGAGGAAGGCACCCTGAAGGGAGTCCAGGATAGGTCTGCTCCTAGTTGATGCTGCTGCTGGGATGCTCTAGTCCACGTCCACGTGAGGCATACTGATGAGTCCTGGTAGGACGAAACACGTGTCTATGTCTTCTGTTAGCACCCTTTGCAAACTGTGTGAGAGGCCTTTCGGCAACATGCAATTCTGCTTAAAGTTGGACCCGCATAACATTCTGTGGTGATTTGCATATGCAGCCCATGATGCTATGCATTGTGGGGGCATGTGTGATTTTGTATTTTCTTGAAACTTGGCTTCCCAGCCAAATGCCCTTTGGGGTAACCCTTGCCTCAGTGTTTGCGAACAGAGGTTCTTTGTCTTTTAAATAGTTTTTCACTTTAATGGGTTCACTACAATATATCCAAGGCACACTGCCTTAAGGGTAGCTGGTCCATTCCACTGGGGTGTCAAACAGACGAGGCATACTGATGAGTCCTGGTAGGACAAAACATGTGTCTATGTCTTCTGTTAGCACCCTTTGCAAACTGTGTGAGAGGCCTTTCGGCACCATGCAATTCTGCTTAAAGGTGGACCAGCATAACATTCTGTGGTAATTTGCATATGCAGCCCATGATGCTTTGCATTGTGGGGGCATGTGTGATTTTGTATTTACTTGCTTGAGATCCCTCCCCAATTTCCTAAACTCTTCCTAAACTTCCTTTGGCTCCCCATTTGCCAGGTCATTAGTACCTAGGTGGATAATGACATCCAGCTCACCCTCCCGTCTTGCCTTCCCAGTGATCCCCAGGATCTTCCTTCCATCCCTCCATGCCGTGGCACCTGGTAGGCACCTCACCTCCCTGTCCTCCCCCTCCTGTGTTCCTAGCTGGACCCCTCTTATGATGGATTCCCCCACCAGGATTCACTTTCTCCTCCTCTCGGGTCCACTGCTCTCCCCGCTGAGGTCACCTCCTTGGCTAACCTCCACGTCCTTTCCTTCCACTTCTTTGGGTACCTCTATTTGGTTGTCCTGGTTTGCCAGTGTGGCATATGAGTTCTTAAGTGGAATAGGATCTGGGAAGTGCCTCTGCCTGACTGCTCTAACCCTCCCTGAGCCCACTGTCATCCAAGTGCTCCTCGTTCTCAGCATCCTTTGAGGCAATTGCATTGGACTGGGTGGTCTCTGAATAGGGTTGATGGTACTCCTGACCCAGTGTACTTCTGTTCTGAGTCTGGCTACCTCATCCTGCAGTCCAGAGAGATGCATGCAGATAGGGCAGCACCTCAGTGTCCAGAAGGTCTACCTGAATATGGCTGCCCCACAGCCACTGCATTGCACCACTCCCCACATTATACTGCAATTATACTGCTATTCCACTACTTTTCTGCTACTGAAGCTCTCCTAGTTCCCTTTTTATTAATTTACTGTCCCAAAAATCCTGCCACTGATCCTCAGATACTTTGTTTTTTAAAAAAAAGAAAATAAACCAATAAATAAATAAATGAATCAAAACACTTGTCGTGCTGAGGGTGGGCTTCTTCCCCCTTATGCCCCTCCTACTCCACACCCCTTACTATCCCCTGTGTTTAGCTTCTGTCAATCAGATTTAACAGGGCATATAATTAAGAGTTGGGGGAAGGGGAGTGAAAATTTGCAGCAATTAAAGACAGCAAAGAAATACACTACCACTACATTTTAAATTTTCAACAGCCCAAAAACAATTCTAAGTAAAGACAGCAAAGAAATTACAGTGTCACTAAAAGCCCACAATCTAAGTTTAAAAGAAAAATAGTAATTACCAGTTACTGTAAAGCACTGAATTGAATATGTTTCCTTCCCCTCCTGGATTCTTCTGAGAAAACAAAACTCACTTGCTACCTCAACTCTGACTAAGCCCCACCTCCAGTTATCATGTAGCTGAGGTCAGAGGCCAGACAATTAACACCCCTCACCCAAACTACAGGGTAAGTCAGACAAGCCAAGACTAAATTTGCAGCAATTAAAGACAGCAAAGAAAAACACAACCACTACGATTTAAATTTTCAACAGCCCAAAAACAATTCCAAGTAAAGACAGCAAAGAATTTACAGTGTCACTAAAAGCCCACGATCTAAGTTTAAAAGAGAAATAGCAATTATCAGTTACTATAAAGCACTACATTGAATATGTTTCCTTCCCCTTCTGGCTTCTTCTGAGTTCTGCCTGGTGTAATATAGTATGGTGTGCACTACAACTAAACTCTGTGGTTAGACCACACCTGCAATATTTCATACAGTTTTGGTGGATGCACTTAAAGAAGGACATTGTACTGCTGGAGAGGATTCAGAGGAGGGCAACTAAAATGATTCAAAGTCTGGGTGATAGATCCTATGAGGATAGACTTGTAGAGCTCGTCCTGTACTCACTGGATGAGAGGAATGATGGGGGGGATATAATAGAGGATTTCAAGTATCTAAAGGGGTTAAATGGGGTGGGACTTGATAAGGTTTTTCAGAGGGAAGAGAGAGGGGCCACCAGGGGGCACAGCTTGATGCTGCAGGGTGGGAGACTCAGGGGTGAGAGGAGGAGGTGTTACTTCATGGAGAGGGTGGTGGAGCCATGGAATGCTCTGCCTGAGGAACTAGTGGAGGTTGGAATGGTGGAGGGGTTCAAGATGGGGCTGGGGCAGGTATAGGAGGAGGGTGAAGACTGGAAATGTCAGCCCTGGGGAGGGAGCTCTGGTGGGGGGTTCCTGGAGGAAGGCATGGGGGACAGCAGCAGTACCCATTATGGGTGCTGCCTACCGAGCAGACTTGATAGACCATGAGGCCTACTCTGCTGATATTTTAGTACATTAATCTGTGTTTAAAGAAAAAAAAATAAGCTGGAAACAACTTGAGGAATTTCAGAATTCTGTTTCTAACAGAATACCACAGAATAATGTGGAATTTGTGAAATTCCAAGGAATTCTGTTAGAAGCAGAATTTGAACATTCTAATAGCTGTTTGTCTTTCCTGCACAACATACCTGTGTTTGTAATAACTTTAAAGAGCAACAAGTTAGGTATTCGTGGTGCAAGAAATATATTCACCATTTTCAGTCACTATGCAATTGAAACCTACACAAAAAGTGAGTTTACAGTTGTAGTAAGTAAGCAGTAAAAAGTTTTATTCTGACAAGTTTCGAAAAAGGATAGTCCAATTTAGCCGAAGCTCATTTACAAAGGGATCCCATAGTACAACAAATCAGTTCTACACTACAGCTACTTGACACCACACTATGCTACACCACACTACATTGCAGAGTTTGGTTACACTTCATTTTGTGTCCGTTTCAATGCAACTAATTATTTATTACATAAAGCATGGTAATTATACTGTAGTTACATGTTTGTTGCATGTAACGGCAATGCAGTTACAGTATAGTTGCACTGTAACTACAGTGTAGTTAACTGACACTAAAAATGTAACCCACTCTGTTGGCAGTTTAATTGTAGTTAACACTACATAATACAAAACTATGCTGCACTTTGGAGTTTTGATATAGTAGACACAGCAATATACTGCACCATATTACATCCCTGATAAAACTTTCAAAATAAATAAACATTACAGGGTTTAGTTGTAGTGCACACCATACTATATTACACCATGCTACACCTCCGATTTTACATGTAAACACTATGCTGCACCATGCGATATTACAGAGGTTATTTGTGGTTGGCACCATACTATGCTACAACACACTACCCAATGGAGTTTACATTTACTGTATTTGGCACCACACTATAATAAAACATGCTACAGTATAGAGTTTATATGTACTGTAGCTAAGCGGCATCACAGAATTGCAACTAGGTATTTCTCAAAGCTTTAAGAACTGAATTAGTGTCTCATTTTTTGTTGATATTAATAAAGGATTACAAACAGAATTATATTTAATATTATTTAGAGTTCACGTTATTGTTCTTCAGAAAAAAATATTAACTTCAATACTCACAAAATATCAACAACATGTAAAGCACTGATAAACAACATTCATATGTTGTTGACATTCACCGACTACTGCAAATAATGCTATTGTTCTAAAATGTGAAGAAAACAAACAAAAAAAACATTAAACCTGATTACACCAGAAAACCTGTATCAAAATGAACATAAACTGTGAGAAGTTGAACTAGTTTGTAACTTTCTTTTCTGTCTAGCTTGTTGGCTTCCCAGTCGCACCTACACCTTCTTCCAGTGTCCCCAGTGCCCCTAACCCAACAACCCCAGCCACCACTCCCCCTGCTGTCATGCCAGCAGAAAACAACATGGGAAGAGGTCCAAGGGCTCTGGGTTGCTGTTATATTCTGCAACCAGGGTACATTGTTTTTTCCCACTGTTCCCACTGTTCCCCCATTCCCAGGATGGCAAGTATGTCATGGCACAGCATGCATCACTGAGATCCCACAGGAACACTGGGCAGCCACATCACCAACTCGGAGACTGTGAGTGCTGCTCCACTCCACTCTCCAAAGGAGGAGAGCCATCAATGGATGCTGAATCCTCCTTCCCATGGCTGGTGCCCACATGACCCTGGTCTGTTTCTGAATCCCGGTCACTGGTGTGACAGCAGGAGAGGCACCCAGCATCACATCCTCCAGTCACTGGACCAGTTCATAAAAGTTTTATTTAGCAACTCAAAACTTTTTTCACAAGTATTAGCTACATGCTAATGCTGTATAGTAGCATGGAGAAGTATAGTTTAGTGCTACCTACAAATAATCACTTTCATACTGTAGTGCACTTTTTGCAACTTCAGACTCAAATATCACTGTTAAATATTTTTTTTAAATGGCAAGAAGATCTAGAAATTTCATTGGCCACACCATGCATTAAATCTCTATAAACGCATGTCAGGTGCCGAATCTCATTTTTCTCCCCCCTGGCCGAGACATGTCACCTGACCATGCATTAAATCTCTAAAAATGCATGTCAGGTGCTGAATCTCATTCCCCCCCAAAAAAAACCCAACAACAACTACTTAGAGACATATTTAAGGGTAATAAGTCTCTCCAGTATGTGCCTAACAGGATTTTAATGCACTTCCCAGGAGAGTAAGGCCAGTCAGCCTTCAGCCTTGTGCCTTACTTCATTCCTGAGGTGTGAATTAATTCCTATAATGCACATCCTGTTGTAGCTTATTACTTATGTATTTGTGTTCTACCACATACAGTGTGTTTAAACCTTTTCTGAGACTGGTGTGGCATACACATGACTATTACTGCCCCAGTAGAGCTGTATATTTTATTGATAAGTTTACAGCACTTGATCTTGTGCCATCATTAACAATAGAAACAAGTTTATTATGTAAAAAAGAAAAAAAAAACACAAACATACAAATGCAAATACCCAGGACACAAGCAGAGTTCTCTTTATGATTCTATTAAGTGTTTTAGTACAAAAGTTCTAAACCGATATATTTATTTCTGTTGTTACAGGTATTATTATATAGTCATAAATCTAATTCAGTACAGTTATTTATGTATACCATAAGTCAATAAAGACTAGAACTAGTAGAGGCGGTGATCAGGGCAAAGCTCTGGTACTGTATGTCCTGTAGGATTTCCCTTCAAAAACCCTGCAGCTTAATAACATCCACTAGATCCCTTACACAGTTCAAAGAATTCATCATACACTTCAGAATGTCTCATGTGGGCATGTAATGGGGATAGCTTATCCCCATAGCATTGTTGTTTTCCTTTTAAATGCAACAAAACCTATCACATATTTCCAACAGCATTCTACAGAAGGTATAATATAAATTCTTCCCACAGTGCACGAAGAGTGCTATCTTCTTTAACAAGAGAGTACATAGCAGTACTCAATCTGCCAACAGACATATTTCTATATTCCATTCCTTTAAGCCTACATGACCCACTTTATATTGCTAAATTGGCTTGCCACTGTGTATCACTGTTAACAATCTATATTCTTCCCTGCCAGACCCTCGTGTCTCTCACATGCACAGCTAGCCTACAGGAAACGGAATGACTGTGATGTTTAACCCCTTCCAGAAAGAATATGAGAGGCCCATTTGTTTGGTGAAACTGAAACAGCCAAATAAAAACATCATGACATCACTGAGTGAGAGTTAAATCAGTAACACACAGGACACACCTACACTGTGTGATGGGTGTAATTCCCTTATGTTTGTTGCTGTAAATTATGCAAAAAAGCAAAACGTTATTACCCGCAACAAAGGAGAAACTGAACAAGCACCATCTTATGTTATTATAGATTGAGATCACACTCCAAACCAACAAGCGTGCTCCTTTAACCTACATATGATACACTCTAATTCAGGAAAGCATGTCTCACATGCAGGAGTCCTGGAAATCGATCCATCCCATGATATTTTACATTTGTAATCTGTAATTGAACAATTTTGAACAATAATATATTAATGTGGTTACTAAGATCAATCTTACAGTTATAAGTGTGGACCCACATTCGTAGAGTACCAGAAAAGCTCACCTTTGGTTAATGGTTCTCTTACCCTAAGAATGCAGACAAGACCAATGCAGTTGATCAGTTCTGACCAGCAGTTGACTATCATAAATTGAAACTGGTCAGCATGAGGGTTAAGAAAGATGCAAGAAAGTTCTTCTTAATTGACAGGGTGGTGGGCCAGTGAAATAGGATGTAAAAGAGGTGGTTGAGGTGGGGACTGTAAATGGGTTCAATGTAAGGTGGGAAAGATACAGATTGGGGATACCAAAAGGGGAAAAGAGAAAGCTGTGCCAGGGTGTGGTAGAGGGGCAGCTAGAAGGAGGTGTCAATGACCCTGCTTGACCAGAGGCCATGAGGGTAGGTGGTAGATATTCCATGCAGACTGGATGGACCCTGGTCTTTTTATGCCACCACAAATGTGGACACCATTGGCCTCGCTAGCCATACTGAGCAGTGTTGCATGATAATATCACTTTGTTTCCACTGGGTAACATAGAACTAATGAAAATTATATCACCTCATGATGCGCCAAAACTTACATCATTACTGCACTGATTACAACACTAGGTTTCTATGTTTCTAATGCAACTGAGACCATTGTTAAACAAGTAGAATTGGCTTCAGTGATTATATTAACATGCAAACAAATGAAGTTGTTGCATGTTATGACCACCATTCTAGGAATAAATCACTGGAGCTATACAAGTAACAGAGATTTTTGCATACCATTTGAATAACAAAATAGTACTGTCCTTAAATGCTGCTAGCTGCATCTGCTCTGTATTGTTTTCAGACTCTTGGCACAACTTTCCAGATGTCATTAATCATATAACAAGCATTCCTATTTACTACAGAATCACATTTTTAATTCCTAATTTCATTTTTTTTACTAATCACACCTTAAGGGATGATGTCTTACTACATGTTGTTGCCTCTGACTGACAATTCATTTTCTTCATCTTTACTTGTTTATAGACAGCTGCCGGATGTTTTGCGCTTTTTATTTTATGTCCACACCACTACATTCCTTAAAAGGGGCATTTTACCAACATCCTGGCACCTGACTGTCTGGCAAGTTTGGTTAAAGTCCACTTATCTCATCTTCTATTGACCAAATACTTGTCAAACACTGGGCCTCCACACTAAATGAGGACAGCATCCAAGACATAGTTCACAGGGTGCTCTATAGGTCCCATTGTATCCTGGGCAAAGTATAACAAGTAAAAGTTTAAATTATTTATTAACTCACTCTGACCCGGTGGCGCTGAGGGTTGAGGTGCTGGACGCCACACCTCGTGCTACGCTGGTGACCCAGGTTCGGGAATGGGCTCAGGGTTGTCAGGGGACCAGCAAGGGGGCGAAGGATCAAGCATCCCAACGGTTGCTCTTCTCTGCCAGGGGTGGGTCCCGGGGGTGTCCTGTGTACCCGATGTTCCTGTGGACCGGCGGCAGCACCAGTTCATAGGGGCAACGGTGGCTCTCTCCAAGAGCCAGGGAGGGGAGGATGCTCTGGGTGCTTGGCAACAGCGTGTGTCAGCACGTCATCTGCCTGGACTTCTGTCCTTCACACCAGTGTCCTCGGGGGTCTAAAAGGGGAGAAAATGGGGAAAAATAACCATACAACCCAGGCCCCCCCGAGCACAATGAAGCTGGGGTGGGGTGACCTTGAATAGCCCAGGCGGACAGAGTAGAAGGGGGTACGAGGTCCCCTCAGAAAGCCGTGGGAGCCGGGCAAGTGGAAAAATAAATAAATAAATAATTTATTAACATAGTAAAATGTCAGCAGAATAGTCCTAATGGTCTTTCCTGTCTGCTTATTTGGTCAGCCCCCATCCTGGGAGTTGACCTTGCTTCCCCCAACCCTCTCTGGCTTCTCCCTTCCAGTCCCGGATATTCTCACTGCACTGGACTTTGCTTCCAGAACCCTTCCTCTGTACCTGTCCCCCCCGAACCCCTCCACTGTCTCTGCCTCCACCAGCCCCCTGGGCAATGCATTCCATGGCTCCACCACCCTCTCAGTGAAGTAGCACCTCCTCCTTTCTCCCCTGAATCTCCCCCACTCGAGCTTCAACCCATGTCCTCTAGTTGCCCCCCTCCTTCCTTCAGAGCACCCTGACTGCTCCTCCTCTATTTGCCCCCTTCTTGTACCTGAAGACCTCTATCATGTTCCTCGGTCCCTTCTCTCTTCCAATGTGTACATATTTAGCTCTTCAAGCCTCTCCCCATAGGTCCTGTTCCCCAAGCCCCAAATCAGTTTGGTTGCCCTCCTCTGGACTCTCTTCAGGAGTTCAATGTCCCTTTTTAAATGTGGCCTCCAAAACTGCATGCAGTACTCGATGTGCAGCCTCACCAAACTGTTATACAGAGGGAGTATCACTTCCCTCCTTCTGGAGGTGATCCCCCTAGCGATGCATCCCAACATCCTGTTGGCCTTGGCCACTGTCCTCCTGCAAGTCTCCAAGTTGTTCATCTTGACATCCACCACCTCCCCCAGGTCCCTCTCAGCCATTGAGAATTGTAGCATCCCCCCCCCAGGGTGTACACTTGGCCCAGGTTTCTGACTCCCAAGTGCAGTACCTTGCATTTCCCTGATTGAACCTCAGCTTCCACTTTCTAGACCACCTTTCCAGAGCCTCCAGGTTCTCCTGCAGTGCCACCCTCCCCTCCTCCCCATCCGCCACTGCCCTCAGTTTTGAGTCATCCACAAAGAGACTCATCTCACTCCTGATACCCTTCCTTATGTCAGAGATGTAGGCATTGAACAGGAGGAGCCCAAGGACTGATCCCTGAGAGACCCCACTAATGACCCTCATTGGGGATAAGATTATCCCGCCAACCATCCAGTCCTGGAGCCAATTGTCTATCCATCTGATTATCTGGTTCCCCAACCCCATTTCTCACAGCTTATCCAACATGCCCCCATGAGGAACAGAGTCAAACACCTTGCTGGAATCAAGAAAAGGGATGTTCACCAGTCTACCCAGGTCCAAGGCACTCGTCATCCAGTCATAGAACTCCACAAGGTTTGTCTGACACGATTTCCCCGGGATGAATCTATACTGTCTATCATCCAGGCACCCTGACTTTTCCAGATCCCCCCCAGCCTCTCCTTGACAATGCCCTCCATCACCTTGCCCACCTCCAATGTCAGGCTGAAGGGCCTGTAGTTCCCTGCCACCTCCCTTGATCCCTCCTTGTGGATAGGCACTACATGCGCCATGTTCCAGTCCTGGGGCACCCACCCTGTCCTCAGAGAGATGCTGAAAAGCTCTGCCAGGGGTTTCGCCAGGACATCCACCAGTTCCTTCAGTACCCTGGGATGCAATTTATCCAGCACTGGTGCTTTCTCCATCTTAAGGGATCTGAGGGCTTCCCTCACTCTCTCTGCCATGATTTCCACCTCTGCTACCTTGTCCCCATGCTTTGTCTTCCCCCTCCTGCCAGTGATGCCCCCCTCTCCAGACCCACTGATAGGTAAGGGCCCCCCCTACTCAGTTTCACCTTCTCCTCCCGTGTATGATGCAGCCCCCCCATTTTCCTTTGTGAAAACTGAGGTGAAGTACTCATTTAGTACCTCAGTCTGCTCCCCCGGGTCTTGTGCCCATCCTGCCCTGTTTTAATCCTGCTAATCTTCCCCTTCACCCTTCATTGTTCCCCAATGTATCTAAAGAACCCCTTATTCCCTATCCTAATTTCCCTGGCCAGGTTCTGCTCCTTCCTTGCCTTAGCCACCCTCATCACCCTAGTGGCTCTTCTGGCCATCAGCTCGTACTCCCCTTGATCCCTTTCAGTCTTTAAGAAATTGAAATGCCTATAGGCCATCTTCTTTCCTCTCACCACCTCCTGAACCTCCCTGGTCCACCAGCAGGGTTTTTGGGCCCTATCGCATTTTTGTCTTACTCTTGCACATGTGCTGGTAGCATCCTGCACCCCCTCCTGATGATTTCCCACCTACTGTTAGCATCCATGTCTGGCCTAATCCCATCCAATTGCTCCTTAAGGATCCTTCCCATTTCCTTGAAATCCGCCCCCACCCGAAATCAATTACCTCCATCTTCATGCAGCCTTCTACCCCTCCTAGGTCCAGGCAGAACCAGACCGTGGCATGATCACTCCCCGGCAATGGGTCCCTTATCTCCAGGCCCCCAATCTGGTCACTGCCTGCCAGGACCACATCCAGAATCCGTGCCTCCCTGGTCTGTTCCCCTACCTGCTGAGTTAGGAACGCATCCTGAAAGACATCCAACAATCTCTGTTTCCTGGCCACTGAGGATGTCATAGTCTTCCAGTCCATTACTGGCATGTTTACGTCCCCAACACCAACACCCTTCCCCTGCCCAGTCTGCAATGTCTCCCAACGTCTGACACCAGACTTCTAGCTCCTCCGCCATCGCAGGGGGTCTACACATCACTCCTATTTTTACTGTCTTGCCCCCCCTTGTTATTAAGGTGACCCAAATTGCCTACACAGTTCCCTCTGCCTTCTCCACTCCTCCTATGTCAATGCAGTTTTTGACTATTATTACCACTCCTCCTCCCCTTCCCTAACCCATGTTCTTCCTAAACATGGTGTAACCCTCCAGGTTCAGGTCCTAGTCATGCCCTGCGGTGGCCCAGGTCTCAGTGACCACTGCCACATCAAACTCTCCCTCAGTTAGCATCTCCTAGAGCTCAGGCATTTTATTGCCCAAGCTCCTGGCATTTAGCAGGACTACCTTCCACCCTTTCCCTACACTTCCATTTCCCCTGCTTGCATTCCCAATGGGATTACATCTTCCCCTGATCTGCATCTTACCAGTTGGCCTTTTCCCACATTCCTCCAGCTCCCCGGGGGGGTGGAGGCAGAGACCCTCCTTTATCAGACCCCCCTCAACAGCCTTTTCTCCCAACCCTTCCCCTTCACAAGTTTAAACCCCAACTTTCACCAATGAACCCCCCTATTTTCAGCTTAAGGATTTCCCTCCCCTCCAAATTTAGATGGAGCCTATCTCTAGCATACAGTCCCTTATCCTTCCAGGTATTCCCCCAATCCCCATCAGCCCATACCCTCTGGCCCCACACCACTCCCTGAGCCACTGGTTCATCTACCTAATCTTTCTCTTGTGTTCCTCACTAACCCTTGGCACCAGCAGGATTTCAGAGAAGGAAATCACACATCCTATGCCATAACAGACCCTGGCAAGCTTCCTGAACCTTGCCTGTATCTCTAGCTCGTTATTTCCCCTCAATGTCATTGGTACCCAGGTGGACCAGTATGTCTGGGGAACCTCCACAATCCTTTGCCAGCTGATATACCTCATGCTTGGCCCTGTGCACCATTAGTCCAGGGAAGCATTTTGTTCTAACCAGGCAGGCTTCTCCCTCCCTATCCCATTTGATACCCCTGATCATGGAATCACCCAACAGGAGCACTCTGGCCACCCCTCTTTCACCATTTCCCCCCTTCCATGTCCCTTATCCTTTCTACTGGCCCCTCCCCCCAGCTGGCTCCTCGTTCCTCCCTCTATCTGGGTGCCACCTGCCTTTCCCTCTTATTTATTATGGCCACCCCCTTCCCTCTGATCCTATGCCTCTCGTCTTCCTGAGTATCCCTCTGTACCTCGCTACCCCCACCATTACTGCTCATGACTGGTCCTTCCCCCCATCTGCTAAACTAGCCTTGTTCATCCTCTCTTCCTTCCCATTTCTGTTCAGCCCCTCCTTGCTTGTTGTGCTCCCCTGGCCTAAATCCTCACCTCCCTTTACTATATCCTCCTTGTACTTCTGGTCCTTCTCATTGCCCTTTCCTCCCAACTGGTACTTCTTCTTGCGCTTTCCTTCCTCTACCCCTCCCCCCACTCTGCTCCCCTGCTCCCCCTGTTTTCTCACATTCCAAGTTCCCCCATTCCTCCTGCTATCCAGCCCCCACCTCCTGCCCCATTCCCTTTCCATCTCTAACCACCCCTGTCATGGCTACATCACCCCCTCATCCTCAAGCAGAAGAAGAGAATTGAAGCAGTTACTGAGCTTAGGGTCTGATCCACCTCCCCACCTTGCTTACTTCTGTCAGGCCCCAGCCATCTGCCTACTTCCCTGAGAATGTCCTCCCTTTGGCCCCCCTCTGTGAGGGTCCCCAGTTATTTATTAGCTTTTGGTAACCGGATAAGTGCGTTAGGCAACAGACCTGCCTATTTTCAGGCATGACCCGGGAGAGCACAGGACATTGGTTACAATATGCAGAAATGCACAGACATAATATAGGTGTACAGGAGCAAAACAAGATATACATTGGGTAGCACAGTAATAGTTACATTAGGGTACATTTTAGGCATAGATCATAATAAGGATGTAAAATAAAGCAATTAGGGTAACCATAAGACAACTGAGGACAGTAAAGACATCAAGGTTCATAGCCACCTAGACAAGCATATTGCATGGGAGAACATTAATGTAGTACTCAGGGTCAGACCTGACAGCCTGCAGTGGGACAAAGCAAATTAAGAGCATTTGCATTGGCCAGAGGCTAGAAGTGGGTGAACAGCGAGTTTTTGAATTCTCGATGGGAGGCTGAAGTTTTCACCATAAGGGGGAGTGAGTTCCAGAATTTGGGAACAAAATGGGCAAATGCCTGTTCACCCATTTTTGTCATGCAAGGTCTAGTGGAGAGCATGGGGACAGAGGAAGACCTGAGGGTACAGGTGTGTGAGGCAGGAGTCAGGAGGTTGGCAAGATAGACAGAGCAGGGAGGTCTAGACAAGGAGTCAATAAAGCAGCCCAGGGATTAGGCTTGACTATCCTTAGGTGACAGCCAATTTAAGCCAGCATAAAGGAGACAATGATGGGTAAGACGTGGGGCAGTTAAGGCGAATCTACAGATGTTGTTGTAGACAGTGTCCCATTTGTGGAGTGTAGCAGAGTTTGCAGCAAAGAGGAGGGGCAGAGCATATTGGAGCTGGGGTAAGAGAATACCTCTCGCAACAGAAAGTTGAGCAGAAGGAGTGAGGGAGTGGCGCACGTGATAAGCTCCGCCAATTTTAGCATTGACGGCATGGCACACCATATTGACATGTTGAGACAGGTCAAGTGTGGGATCCAAAGTGACATTAAGGTACTTGAAGGACTCAGTGTTTAAGATGAGGGAGCCATCAAGGCATTGAACCCGGAGCCTTTTCTCAGGGGCAGACAGTTTCTTAGAGGATCCGAATAGCATAGCACAGGTTTTTTCTGGGTTCAGGACTTGGTGGTTGCTAGAGAGCCAGGTCTGCAGGAATTGGAAGTCATTAGTGAGAGTGGAGTTGATGGCAGCAACCAATTTTGACCCAGAGTAGAGAACAAGGTCATCTGTGTACATAAGAGTGCAGCTATGCGGACATGGTGGGAATATCATTTAGGAAGAGGGAGAAGAGTAGAGGTCCAAGAGGATCCTTGGGAACTCCACGGAGATGTTTAGGGGGGAGGAAAGGGCCTCGTGAAATGCTACTGCCTGAGTCCGAGTGTCAAGATTGCTATGGAACCAGGAGAGGGCTTGGTCAGATGCTCCAATGGATTGGAGTTTCTTTAGCATTATAGGATGGTGTGCCATGTCAAAGGCTTTAGACAGGTCGATAAAGACGGTCCCAGTGAGTAGGCCATGGTCCATATTATTTCTGATGTCATTTGAAAGTTGTGTAAGTGCAGAGGTGGTACTGTGACCGGGCCGGAAACCATGTTGGCACGGGGTTTGAAGATTAAAATGTCAAGGTGAGCAGAAGCTGGCGGTGGACTATTTTTTCAAGCAGCTTACTGAGAGGCAGAAGATATAGGGCAGTAGTTGGACATAAGTTTGACATCGCTTTTTGTGTATAGGGATGGTTCTGGCAGTTTTCCAGGTGGATGGGACAGTAGACGTATGAATCGAGAGGTTAAAAGCCAGGTGATAGGTCTGGTCAGCCAAGGTGCATACTGCTTAAATATGCAAGGATGGATGCCCTCAGGCCCTTGACCCCCGTGCGGAAGGAGTTAAGTAGCTTGCAAACTTCAAGGTATGTGGTTGGAGCCAGAATGAAAGGGAGGGTGGGAGGGAAGGGAGGAGAAGAAGGACAGTCAGGTTGTGGGCTATTAGAGAAGCGACTGGTGGAGAAAAAAAGGGCATTAAGGCTTTGGCAATGGTGTCATGGTTGGTGCAGTGAACACCTTGAATGTTCATGTCAGCTGGATTCTGTTGCTTGTCGTTGCCAAGAATGTCCTTAATTTTGGACCAGTACCTGCGCGGATTTGTAGAGGATGTTATTAGTAGGTTCCTATAGTAGGTGCTTTTGGCAATACGAATTTGTCTTTTGCAGTTGTTACATAATGCACGATAGTCTTCAAAGTCTGCACGGAGGTGGGAGATCTTCCACCAGGACCAAAGTTTGTCACTAGATTTGAGAAGTTGAACAGGGGCGGTTAGCCACTTGGTTACTTTCTCTGCCATCCCACGGTGGTGACCAGGATGTGGAGGTTTTGAAGAGAGAGGAGGACGGAGTTGAAATATTCTGTGGCTATGTTAATGTCCTCTGTTTGGTAGAGAGGACCAGTCAACCTGGTTAAGGTCAGTTAAGAAGTCCTCATGACTTAGGCGAGAGATTAGGAAAGGTTACAGTTTTAGCAGGAGGGAGGAATGACAGTGTTCCAGATGCAGTAGATGGGATAGTGGTCACTAATTGTGTCAGGTAGCACAATCGGCTGAGGCAACATATTCGTCCCTGTTAGTAAGTATCCTGTCAAGGAAGGTGGCACAGTTGCCCCTGTGAGACCCTTGTAGGTTCATGTATGAGCTGGGATAGATTTGCCTTGATAGCTAAGGAGGATAGGTTAGCTGAGTTTTTCTCAGACCAGTCAAGGTTAAAATCACCAAGGCAGATAATGTCATTCTTGCTTGTAACTGAAGGCAGAAACCCTAGGAGTTCAGTGATGCCTTGTGTAGCATTTTTTGGGGGGATATAAGTACAAAAAATATGGAGTTTCTTTACACCCCCAAGAAGCAGTAGGGAGTGCAGGATTTCACAGTTTGGTAGGAGGGGGTCCTGCAGAAGGGTAATGTTTAGGTGAGTTTTGAAGTAGAGGGCAAAGCCACCTCCCCTTTTAGTGCCAGGACGGTCGATACGAAGCATGCTGTATCCAGGAAAGTGGCACTGAGAGTCAGGCACTGTGGGCTTAAGCCAGGTTTCTGTGATGGCGAGGACGTCCGGGACGTTAGTATAGATCCAAGCCTGGAGGGCAGGGAGGTTGGCCATAAGGCTCCTAGCAGTCAGGTGGGCAAAAGTTAGTCCATCAGTTTTAGGGAGAGTGGTGGCCGGGCAAGGTTATGACAGGACGCAGAGATGAACCAGGGTTGATCTCAATGTCGCTGGATAGTATAAGAGATAGGGTTAGTAACCATAGCGGGGTGATGAGGTACGCCCTGATAGACATGCAGGGTGGCGGCTTCAGATGAAGGTGAAGGTATCTGACTATTGGACTAATACGCTTACTGATGAGAGCAGAGGGGGTAGAGGTAGTGGAGTGGCAGTAGCAAGCATGTTGGAGTAGTAGAAGTCAAACTGAGTATAAGTATTGGCAAAAGCTGTTGATGTGTTCAAGCAGTAAAGCTTAAAAAGGATAGTATTCCCATGAGGAGCACTAGGAGGGGAGGAGGGGACATTTATGACTAGAGAAAGGAGTGAGGTAGAGAGGAAAGAGACAGCAGAGGGCTCCTTTAATATAAATCACCAAGTGAAAACAGCTACTAGAGAGCAGTAAAATGTGACAAGTGAGGTATTGGGAGCAAATTGCTCAAACTTAATCAGGCTCCCTCTAGTGGCAAAACAATATAAGGAGCTAATGGAGCAGCAAAATATCGTGAGGGCAGAGGCTATTTAAGTAATACCAGCGAAGGGTGGGGGGATTTCAGATAGAACACAGGTCCTGGGCTTGCAGTGACTCTAAGCTTTTAAATACAGTTACAGGCAAATACAAATAGTTTTAGCTGGTTCGTTTTAAAACTTTCAAAATCAGGCACAAAAGTAACAGTTCTGCTCCGTTTGAGCCTGGGCAGCAACTCAAGGTGCTACTCTGGCTGGGATTCATGCGCTGAGCAGGGGAGCTTGTGGCCGTTTCAGAAAAGGTGCCAGATGGCCAACGGTGGTGGCAGCAGCCTGGATCAAGGTAAAATTACCTGGTGTGTCTCGGGTTCAGGGCTTCTGCAGGCAGGGAGGGCTTCAGGGCAGGCCCTCACGACCTCTGGTCGCCTTGGGGGAAGGGGTGGTCTCTGGTGTTTCTCAGGTTCGAGGCTTCTGTGGGCAGGGAGGGCTTCAGGGCAGGCCCTTGCGACCTGCCTGCTTCCTTGGTAGTATCCTCCTTTTGGGCCCCCTCTACCAGAGTCCCTATGTGACCCAAGAGTACTCTCCTGCACTCCTTTCCCCTATGCCCCCACTCCTAGTGCTTGGTGCAACCCTGTGGGAGAGCCCCTGCCCTAATCCCCAACCATACCTCCCCCTTCCCCAGCTGTCTCTTAAGCCCCTCAACCTGCTCCCTAAGCTGTTCCAGCTGGTAGCACAGTGAGCAACCACTGAACTTCCAAGCCCAGTCCAGTATCGTGGCTGCCCCACACCCTGTGCACCCCACCCTCCCAAAGATGCCGGCCCTAATGGCATGTGGTCCCATCCCCCTCCAAGTAGGTTTCCTTGGGTGAGCCACCAGGTTCCCCACTAGTCCAAGATACACCCCTACCCACTAATCAGGTCACTCACTAATCCTAGATACAGTTCTACAGAAAACAGGTACCCCTGTTACTAGGTGTAGTACAACAGAGTATACTTATAAGGGAAGTGAACAACTCCCTAAGCTCATCTCTCCCAGCCTATAAACCCAACCCCCAATCGCTAGAAATACATGAGCTGCACTTGAAGCCTTTTCCTACAATTGCAGGGCAGGTGTTCCCCTATAAATGAGCCGAGCTCTGGAGAGGGAGGGAGGGGTAGGGGAGAGCAGGATTAGGGCCTACACCTGACTCTCTCTCTCTTGAGTGTGTCAGCCCTGTGTCTGCCCCCAATCACTGCAACCAAAGAAACAGCCCCAATTAAATCCCACCAAATAGGTTTTAAATCAGAAGAAATAGGCCTCCACAAAAGCATCCTGCAACACAGTGAAACATCAAACAAATGATCCCACTTATAGCCACCAAAACAGTTTTCAAACTTCCAACATCCCCAAAAACAATACCCAACTAGCCCCTTAGAAGTAGTAAGAAAGAAAAGAAATAACCTTCTACCAAGTAAAATCCACAAGAAACCATGTAAAACCAACAAGAAGAAGCTACTATACTGGAACAGATCTGCTCCCTTTCCCTTCTAGTTACTTCTGAGAAGCCAAGGCAACTGACACCACAAAACTGATTCAGCTCTGCCCCCAGTTAATTAGCTGAGTGAGACCTGGCCAGACCATTAGCACCCTTCCCCCACTATGCACTAAACTTTGCAGCTAGTGAAGCCAGCAAAAAGGAATCAAAATTCCACTCAAAGCCCCCCCCCACAAATAGGTTTGCTACCAAAGGAAACAGGTCTCCAATTCAAACAGCTTCATTAACAGCACATCAAAATAGCCTTGAAATCAACAGATATAGGCCTCCAATTCAAAGAAGCAGTCCCAATTAAATCCCATCAAATAGGTTTTAAATCAGAAGAAATAGGCCTCCACAAATGCAGCCTGCTACACAGTGAAACATCAAATAAATGAGCCCACTTATAGCCACCAAAACAGTTTTCAAACTTCCAACAGCCCCCAAAACAATATCCTGCTAGCCCCTTAGAAGTAGTAAGAAAGAAAAGAAATAACCTTCTACCAAGTAAAATCCACAAGAAACCATGTAAAACCAACAAGAAGAAGCTACTATACTGGAACAGATCTGCTCCCTTCCCTTTCTAGTTACTTCAATCTGCATTATATAAGCAAATCAAGTACTTTTTCACTTTCACAGATTTTTCACATTAATTTTTTTAATTATCAATAAAAACAACAATGATAAAAAGTAAAGTACTAAACTAGGGGGCGTGGTTAATGCCCAACCAAGATGGTGACCTAACCTTGCAGCTCCGTTAGTATAGAGCCTAGAACCCATAATTTACCTTTTCTGGGGAGGACTTTCAAGTAGGAAACTGAAAGACCAGTGTGCCAATATCTTGCTTCAGTACCCAGGCGAATCTGAAGGTAAACTGACAGCAACCGGGCTAGCTACAACTGATTGAACCTGCTACTTAGTCTGCGTGACACACATGATGGTGCACTCATCAAAGGAGTGAGATGAGCCCTCTATTAGAGAGATGTTCACCTCAATTATGGCTAGTATTGACACCCTCACTCTGGCAGCTAACAACTCAGCCTTTTCAATTCAGCAGATCAATTTGAGAGTCGACGTGGTTGAGCAAAAGGCGACTATGCAGGAGGATATACTTCAGAATTATTCGGCCCTTATAAGAGAGCAGACGGCTCAGATACACCTCCTACAAGATAAAGTGGACAACTTGGAAAATAGACGTCGTCGCAACAATTTGCGCCTTCTGGGCTTTCCGGGGGGATGTGAGAAAGGGAGGGTTTTACCCTTTCTACCTCAAGCATTGCCAGAGATCTTGAAACTCCCCCAGGGCACCAAGATTACCATGGAGCAGGCACACCACACGTCGCAACCCAGGCCTGCGCAGGGGGAGAGGCCTTGCCCCATCATAACTCGAATTCTGAACTTTGCAGAAAAAGAAGCGATAATGGCAAGGGCCAGAGAGTTAGGGCAACTACAGTGGAAGGACCATAAGATTATGATATTTCAAGATTACTCTAAAGAGCCAGCAGCCCAGCCTAAAGCTTTTACTGAAGTCCGGTGGAAGCTACATGTGATGAGGATCCCTTTTACTTTGAGATACCCTGCAATGCTGCAAATCTCGATCAATGGAGCTGCCCAGCAATTTTTGTCCCCAGAGGCTGCCATGGTCTTCATCACTAGCACTTGCTCGAATGGCTCGAGCTCGACGTCCTCTAGTCAGCCTGTAAGCAACTTGCAACCTCCCCTGTCAAAAGCTGTCTCTCTTGTTACCTTCCCTCATCCTGCCCTTCAGGGGGGATTAGAACCCAGAAACTCGAAAGTTCGGAAGAGACCTCCATCCTCACCGCATGCTAAATGGGGCCATCTGCAGGAGAGGAAGAGCAATTTCGACACACAGGCCCCTGTCCCTCTCGTGGCGGAGACTGATGTACAGATAGAATATGTTAGCCCCTATTTTGCACACAACCGATTTTCGATCCTGAGCGATCTTTCCAACGCGGAGGCATGTGAAGAAATGGTCAATGGGAGTGGACACCCGGAATGCAATCTCTTGGAAGAATCACACACTGAAAGCACCCAAAGTGTTGAGAGAAATTTAGCGATTCCCCCACCCAACCTCCAGGCTCGCCCCCAGACCAAAGCTCGGGTCAAGAACCCGCAGAGGCAAAACAACTGAACCCTTCATGAACATTGGGAATTCCCAATAGTTTAATCTGTTGACTAGTCAGATAAGTATCTGAAATCGCTGTTATCGTAAAGCTGTAATTTTGTGGGAGGGAAAAAAGGTACAGCTTCTTTTGGTCTACATATGAGAGTTAACTCCGACCCATTCTGGGACTGAGGTTCCCTCACTAAGGTTAATTTAGCATGTGTCAACACAGGCTTGCTTATTTAGTTGTTTGGTTTTGTGGCCAGAAGCTGTTTACTGAGTGAGATAGCTGGTATGGATACCTGTAGGAGTGTATACAGATGCGGTTGCAAGAGACTACAAACTGGAGGACTGGGAGCACTGGATAATCCTGCTGGTGCGACTCATCTACTAAGGAAGTTAGTGGTATCCACCTCCACCCCCCCTTCATCCTCTTATTTGTCCCTTTGTCCCTCATAACACAGATCCCAAAGTTTCTTTTTGGGTTCATATTTTATCCCTTCCATTACCTTGTCCTGAGGGATATGCAGTGGGATGGTAAAGCGCTTTTTCTGGATCCTGAATGGGCTGTATGCTTTACTAGGTACCCAAATAATACTGGAGACATTATATCAATCCTTCTGTAACGCCCTATGTTGCTGACACATTTGGTATTCTTATCCGGAAATGAGTTTTTCTTTTCTCTGCAACGAATTGGGCTGTAAAATAAATCAGCTCAACTGTTGTCTGCTGTAACAATTTTATTACTATTGTTTTTAAACCTCTAACATAAGGGTTGAATGTTTTTAGTGACCACTAAAGATTTATCCTCTGGGGATTTTCCTCTAGTGCCATCTGGATGACATCAACATAGTAATGAGTTAAGAATTAGGAGCAAGTCACCTGCATCTCTAGTACGTACTGTCTTGGATTTCACTTAGCCACTGGTTTCCGGCAGTTTGCTAGTAACTCCAAGATGGTAAGCCCTAATTACTTAAGCAGAGACCTTGATTTTTTTATCGGCATTAAAGAAGTATGCTGGTCCTAGATTCCACTGACAGGACCCACACCCCCCCCTTGCTAGAAGGGGTGGCAAGTAGACCCGGATATGGCTCTAGTAGAGTTGACTTGTTGCTCCTTCTGCTACTATCTCGGTTTCGGATAACCTGGTATATATTTCATAGTAGTAGAGTAGTTTCTTCTCCTTTCGTGGGAAGTACTAGTTCCACACCCCCAAGGGCGTCAGGACATACCATTGGCTAGGGCTCTAGCTGGTTTAGTCCTACCACTCTTACTTTAATATTCTGTAGATAAGTTAATTTAATAGTTAGATATAGTGGCAGTATATAGTCTCTACAGTCCTGAGAGCTAACCCTTGCTTAGTACTGGGGGGCCCTGTTAAGACTGGGGCAGTGCTTCTTAAATGCCAAGCATACTGAAGTACCTAGCTCCTTCTTTTAGGTTCTTTTCTGCACTTGTTGTATATTGGGGCCCTCAATTAAAATGTCTGGCATTGTGATGCATATGTGGAATGTCAGGGGGCTAAACTCCCCAATAAAATGAAAGAAAGTCCTGGCTCACCTGAAGCATAGTGTTCTCAAGTGGCCTTTCTGCAGGAGACGAAACTTTCCGGGGAGGATCATATCCACATGAGGAAAGATTGGGTTGGCCAGCAGGTTCACTCTAATGCCCAGTCCAGGAAACATGGGGTTCTTATATTGGTGAATAAATCTCTTGCCTGGACGCTAAACCAAACACGTTCAGACTATGAAGACAGATGGGTAATGGCCACTTATAACACACCCACTGGTCCACTCACTCTCTGTAATGTGTATGCCCCCAACGAAGATGCCCCTTGGTTCTTTCATAATTTGGCAGCGGTATTACTTGAATTTAACCCCTCAGACTGCCCGTTACTTATTGGTGGGGACTTTAATCTTACCCTGATGCCTCTCTTAGATAGGAATGATGGGGGGAAAGAGGCACATCTTAGAAGTAGGAAGGCTCTCCAGTAAATGATGTCTGATCAGGGGCTTACAGATCTCTGGAGACTATTCCACCCCAGAACAAGAGACTATATGTTTCATTCGGCTCCAAATGCCTCATACAGTAGGCTGGATTTTTGGCTTGGTTCATCTACTCTAACTACTAAAACTCTTGATGTCTCAATTTTTCCCTGCTGCATCTCCGACCATGCTCTAGTCAAGCTTCTCGTACATTGGGACCCTGTGGCTCCCCCGACTAAACAATGGAGATTGGACCAGCTTCTGGTTAAGGACCCTGATTTTACCCACTGGGTTATTAAGGAGGTTTCTCTTTTTTTAGCTGAAAACCCTATAAGTGATACCTCTGCTAGTACAACGTGGGAAGCCTTCAAGGCTACAATGCAAGGTAACATTATGGGATTCACGGCCACTAAGTGCAGGCAAGGGGAAATGCAGCTGCTGTCTCTTGAATGGAGACTGGCTGAAGCCGAAAGTATTTTTAAGGTGCTGCCCTCACCTACCATTCATTCAGCTATAGGTAAATCCATTCTGGCTATTGAGTTTGAAATTAATCAGCTTCTGAATAGGAAAGCTGAATCTGCTATCTTTCATCTTAAACATACCTTTTGGGAAGGGGGGACAAAGGGGGTAAAGTACTTGCATATCAACTATGAAAACAACAGGCTAGCAGATATATCCCAGGTTTGAAAAACAAACTAGGGTCACTGAGTACTTCTCCTGGGGATATTAATGAGATTATGTCCTCATTTATAAAAGGCTATATTGTTCTACCCACACTGGCCCTAATATGGACACCCAGGGCTTTTTAGATACCTTAGGCCTGCCTAAGCCACAGAGTCAGCAAACGCAACTTCTAGATCTCCCCATTTCAAAGGAGGAGCTGACTACAGCCATCCAAGACTTGAAAAAAGGAAAATCCCCGGGAAGTGACAGGTACACTGCAGAATTCTACCAGATTATGGCCCCCACTATTTCTCCCCTTCTAACTCAAGTGTTTCAGGAGATAGAAATTAAGGGAGCTTTACCGCCCTCCATGCAGGAGGCAACTATAGTTGTAATTCCCAAAAAAGGCAAAGACCCTACCAACCCAGAAAACTACTGCCCAATTTCACTTATAAATTAGGAGAATAAACTTTACATTAAAATTTTAGCCCACAGACTTAGTTCCTTGTTGACTGATCTTGTACACCCCTCACAAGTGGGTTTTATACCTGGAAGACATAGCTCAGATCACTTAAGAACTCTGCTGAATCTGATCCCCTTCGCCAAGTCTCTTCATACTCCCACAGCCGCTATTATTACGGTTGACTTCAAAAAGGCATTTGATTCAGTGGAGTGGGACTATTTGTATACTACTCTTTTCCACTTCGGGATAGGGGAAATATTTCTTGCCAGGATAAAAACTATATATGAAGGCCCCTTAGCCAGAGTCAACACAAACTCAATGCTTTCTGATCCCTTTCCTTTGGGCAGAGGCATGAGGCAAGGGTGTCCACTCTCTCCCCTCCTTTTTGTGCTGGCGGTGGAACCTATGGCTGCGGCCATTCATAACCACCCAGAGATTAAAGGGTTAACAGTGGGGAATACATCCTATATAAGTTTTATGTATGCTGATGATCTCCTCCTCCTTTTGGAGGATGCATACACTGCTATCCCCCGCTCCTTGCTCTGCTGGAAGAGTTCTCTAAATACTCTGGCTTACAGCTGAACTGGAACAAGACGGAGGTACTCCCCCTAAACGATCACTGCGTTCAGCAGGGGATAGCCGTAGATGAACTAATTTGGGCACCAGAAGGGATCACATATCTGGGTTTTTTTTTGACCCCGTCTTTAGAAATAGTTTGGCAGGCTAATGCACAACCCCTTCTTTCCTCCATTAAGACAGACTTCGATAGATGGAGGCTTCTTAAACTCACTCTAGCGGGGAAAGTGGTGGCGGTGACACTGATCTCTGCACCCAAGCTATTCTATCTCTTGATGCACCTGCTGGTCCCCTTACCTGCACAGTGGTTTTAGGGTATTGATAAACTAATCAGGGATTTTCTATGGGAGGGATCTAAACCCAGGTTCAGTCGATCTAAACTAAGGTCACATTGGAAGGTAGGCGAGTGGAACCTCCCATGGCCAGTGGGATACCGTCGGGCCTTTCTCTTGGCACAAACGATTAATTGGGCCTGCCCTCCCTCCCCCATCTCACCGCAGTGGGTACAGCTAGAAACAGATATTATGGGGTTGTGTCACCCCTCATCCCTTTTGGTTCAGAGGGGCAGCCCTAAAAAATCCGGGATCAGTAAGACAAGTACAGAACTCACTTCCCCCATAGTGATGGCAGCCAGGGGAAATTGGGTTAGTTATCACCGCAAAAATCAGTCTAGACCCCCTTCCACTCTCCCATGTGCCTATCTGGCAAAACCCAGACATTACCATAGGTACAGCCAAAATCCTATGGAGACACTGAATGATATTGGGTATCACTAAGGTGGGTGATTTGTTGACCCCTAACCTCAGGGCCATGCAGACATTTCAATCTTTGAGACAACAATGGGGTATCCCACCACTAGACTTCTGGAGATATCTCCAGCTTAGGGATGCAATTCGGCATCTTTTACCCTGTACCACGGACCGTCCCAAAGCTTCGCCACTGGCCAAGTGGATATGCTGTACTAAGGGCCTTGCTGGTCAGATATATGCTACTCTTCAAGATACTTTTCCATCCCAATCTGATGAAGCAAGGCAAAGATGGGAGAAGATGTTGCAGACCCATATATCCTCCGAGGCCTGGGATAAAGCCAGGGTAGATGCAGATACCTGGTTCACAGATGCCAAATCCAGACTAATCCAAAATAAAATTACACATTCTTGGTACAGAACTCCAGTTATTCTCCATAAAGCTAAAGTAATAAATCAGAACAATTGCTGGAGATGCCAACAGCTGGAAGCGGACCTAGTGCACGTGTTGTGGACTTGCCCAAAGATCCAACCCTTGTGGCAAGAGATACAAGAACTTGCTTCTTGGGTTCTTCAACAGGTCATTCCCCTCAGCCCTCTTTTCTGTATCTTGGGGATCTGTGCTGATATGCCCAAACTGACACTGTTAAGATATAGGTGGCTGGCATTTCTGGCACTACAAACAAAAAGAGCCATTCTATGCCAATGGAGAACCCCTTTGGTTCCCACTGTTGCAGAAATAATGAGGTCCCTGTCTACTCTTGCCAAACTGGACAAGATATCCTATTTACAGAAGTCCAAACTTTCCTCATTTGCAGCCTGCTGGGATCCATATCTTAAATATTTGGGGAAAGTCCACCCACCATTGGGAATAGGGTGACTACCTTCAGTCTTCTTTGCTGGTTTCACAGGTAATATGACAATTGAGTTCTCTACTCAAGGCCCTATTATTAAGTGGAAAGGTCCAGGTTTCTTTTGATAGGACTGGAGACTTTACTTGTTGTGATTGAACACATGATGACATGTAGAATGCTTAATTCAATGAGTACAGATTTAAGCTTGGGATATTCTTGTTTCCATTCCAGGATCAGTCTGGTCTCTTGCAGAGCATATGTACAGTCTCACTTAACTTTCTCCGGATGCCATGAAGAGGGATAAGCCTGGCGGCAATTATACATAGTTATTGTTGAGGTGTGTATGTCCGGCAATGAGGATGCTCTGATTAGACACTAGGTCTCGGTGAGTACCCTTTACATGATTGTTACGGGGAGCCTATGGGGGCACTGTGGTCTACCTCCCTGAATTCCATGGTATTTCTCTGCATAATCAGTGTTTATTTCACTAGAAAATATAGTAATCTGCATGTAATAAGGGGAAATGATATGTGTCTGTACCATATTCTTGTGTTATATCCCTTTGCCTTTCCCTTGATTACTGTAGTGGTACCGTACACCTATAAATGAGGTGTAGGGTGGTTATATGTACCTACTAAATATGTGACTGTATACTGTATTATGATTTGATGTTCAGTTTTCCTACGTTTTTGGAAAATAATAAAAATTATTACAACAACATACTAAACTAAATGCAGTACAGTTCATAAAGGAGTGTCCACAGCCAGGGAAAGCAGTGCTACAGCAAGGACATAGAGTGAGGGGTTTTGGAGAGTGTCAGGGCCAAAGAAGATGTGGAGTTGAAGCAATCCATGCAGCAGGATTGAAACAGATGAATAAAATATCTACCTTCATATTTTGTGCTGTTTCTTTTATTCAGAAGTGCAAATCGATGCAGTCACTGCATCAGACATTTCAGGTCATACACCATGGAGCCAGCCACAATGCAATGCAGTAATTTGCAGTAAATGACATCACAAACTACTGCAGTAAAAAGAGGCTTAATTGCCATTGAATTACACTGTTCTCTGCAGCACACTACAGCATTTTGTGATGTACTGCAGCATTACTGCATTTCATCCTAGCTAGTGCCACTGTATTTAACATTTTTTAACACTACCAGGACACTGACACAAGATAAGTGCAAAACTTGCTAACAACCATGACATAGGTGTGTGCAGATTGCCATGCAGGCACAGCAGACCCCCTCAACAGTTGACACTTACATGCTTTATACAAGAGCACTTTGTCAAAGGCTGGCATGACCTCAAGCAGATGCTCCTTTAGGCAACAGATTTTAAAAGGAGCCACATGCAGAAAATAATGAAAAAGGGACCCAGTCAGCGATACAGTGCACACAGAAGACTAAAACCAATGACCCAATAGCTACAGTACACCAAGTCACATATTAGATCAAACAAATACATTGCAGAGAGTGCCCAAAGGGTTAAATACCCTCAAATTAGGTATATATGCAGAAAGAACAATTCTGAGTTCCAAGCATCCACTCCTGTATGCTACCAATTCTCTGATGCTCTAGTTAGTCATAACATGTAAGAGAAAAAATAAAGCTGTAGTAATATGCAAAAAAACCCTGCCTAAAATACATTTAGAAACATAGAAACATAGACTTTGATGGCAGATAAGGACCGTTAGGCCCATCTAGTCTGCCCATTTCCCTACCTACAGGATAGGCCGCAGATCCTAGTTAACCAACAGCCTATTTCTTCCTACCCCCACATTTACATTAATTTTGCAAGATTAACAAAGGAGAGCAAGAAGTAAGTGCCTCAGCTAAGACTTAAACCCAGGCCACCCTGAATACTGCTCTGGTCATGCTAACCAGTTGCACCACCAAGGTAACTGGAAACTGGGCTGTTTCAGAAGACACAATACTCTTTCTCCAATGCACAACATGGTGCTGTACAAATAATTGCTTCATTTTTCAATCACATGGGTGTGGTGTGCATAGTTATGGAACATGTACAAACAAAAGAAAGAAAGAAGTAAGTGTCTCAGTTGAGACTTGAACCCATGCTGCCTGGAATACCATACTGGTTTAGCCAATCAGCTGTACCACCAAGGCAACTGGAATCTTGGCTGTACCGGAAAACAAATTACTCTTTCTCCAACAGTCGTGTTTGCATGTGTTCCATAAATATGCAGGCTGCAACCATGAGATTGAAAAATGAAGTAATTATTTGTGAAGCACAAGGTTGTCTGTACAGTGCAGAAAGAGTAGTGTGTGCTCCAGGACTTCAACTAGTAGGGGACTAACCTTGGTAAGAGCTTAGGTTTCACTTGGGGGTAGTGTCAGTGCATACTCATTGCCCATATCATTGTTTATCAGTGGGCGAAGTTGACTATTAACTGGGATCTGGAACACTTGAGGCTTCCTACCCTTTTTAAAAATGCACTTGGTCTCAACAGTTGCCCATTCAGTTTCAGGTGTTTCACCTTCTTCCTCAACCTCTTCCCTGTCCCTTTTTCTGTTAAGGCTATCCTGAGTGAAGCCAGAGTCATGCAGCAAATTTGTGGGATTCTGAACAGAGGCAGGGGGTAAGTCCTGAACATCCTTTCAGCTATGGGTGGAATGGTTTTCGGGGAATTTTCTAGAATTATCATTGGCAGATGTTGCAGGGGAGGAGAGGGTTATTCATTTCAGTTTGGAGACACATGTTGATTTCTTTTAATCTTGTAGCCATAGCTAGTTGACTTTTCTTGAGTATTTTTATTTATTTATTTATTGAATTCTCTGATTACAACCTTTGAGCTACAAGCTCATTTACAAAGGTTCCACGTCGGGAAGAAATGTGATTGTACAATATGAAAACACACAGAGTTACAATTAACATTAAACAAATGACAACAGTATAATGAATGACAAAGTACATGGTATAGGTTTGTGACTCAGCATACAGGCTAAGTCAGTGCTTCAGTAGTAACTGGAAAGAGAGAGGGGGCAGGAGGATGCAGGTAGTTCAAGTAAGTAGGAAGAGAGTGGGAATGGAGGAGGTGTTAGCTTGCCGTAACCTCTGGCTAGGGGTCACCTTGTCAGTAGGGGTAAGGGAGTGGAAGGACAGAGTGTTTGGAAAATGGTAGGGGTCTGTGGGCCCCTGGGGAATAGAGAGGTGGGGTGGGACTGGGGGCTTTGAGAGGGGGAAGGGGGTTGGTGGAGTAGGGTAGAAGGAGGAAAGTAACAAGCTGGGTATTGCATAAGTGCGTGGTAGGTGGGGTAGTCAGTATTTGTTACTAGTGGGGGATGATCAGGTGTGGCAGGTGCATAGCACTTGGCTGGACAGGTGGGATCTAAGTGCAGATTTGAAAAAAAAGATTTTGCTGATAGTGGCTAATTCTGGTGGAAGCGAGGTAAGCCATAGCAGGGCCCGGTATTCGAAGAATCGCTGACCTAGGGTGGTGCGACATAGGGGATCTTGATGGAGCTATTATTGGATGCCCTTGTTGTCCTTGTTGGTGCTGCCTGGTGTATGAGGGAGCTGGGTCCCGGGGGCAGTAGGCCCAGTGTTGCTTTTTTGGCAAGGAGACAGGTTTGATAGCGGGCCCTGTCATTCAGATTTAGCCAAATGGTTTGCTGGTAGAGGTGGCAGGTATGGGTTCGATGGGCTCCAAGTGCATGTCTGCTTGCTTTGTTGAGCATAGTAGCAAGCTGTCTGAGAGTGCTGTCAGAAGCTGCACTGTAGATGGCAAAGCCATAATCAATAGTTGAGAAGACCGAGCCGGTTATGGCAAGCTGGAGGGCTTTGTCAGTGAGGCAGATATGGTGCTTATATAGTGGGCCGAGCTTCCTGTTAGCTGTAGTGGCAACATGATTGACATGTGTGGTGAATGAGAGGGAGTTGTCTAGGGTGAGACCCAGGTATTTAAACTTGGGGACCATTTCAATGGTGATATTTTGTGAATTCAGGATGTTCAGAGTTGCAGTCCTGTAGCAGCTTTGCACCGAGGCAAAGAGCATGGTCTTAGTCTTTTTGTGGTTGACTAGGAGCTTAGCTTTGTTAAACCAGTATTGCACATTGTAAAAGTCCTCTTGAGGTCACTGCTCCAGTGTGATAGTGTCAGAGTGACTGGAGTAGATTACCGCATCATTAGTGTAGAGATGGATTTTCTGTTGACAGGCTAGCGGTAGGTTGTTTAGAAAGAGGCTAAAGGGATCACATGATGCCACTGATGGGTTAATGACTCAGAAGACCGGCTCCCTCCTCGACTCTCACTTTAATGTAAAAATCTACAGTCTACCTTCAATAACCATGCATAGCTACTTATCTGTCAACTTCTGATAGTCTACTGGAATAACCAAAATGAAGTTGGACATGATTCAAATCCTTTTTTTAGATGGAATGGACAGTTTATTCCTTGAGGCCTACTGGCGGTATGGAAACAGAAGTGCGCCAGGCACCACCGAGCATACCCCACCGAAGACACCTGAAAAAACACCAAAATGCTCCAGAGGCCAACCTGGCATCACTTCTAAAACAACTACATCCTCAACAACCTTACAAGCTCTGGCTCTCCTTACCGAACAAAGATTCATGGAGGAATTGCAACCATTTTGTACAGCTCTCCAAGATCTTACCTTGGAGCTCAAATTGATGCAAGGAGATCTCACCAATGCTACCTGAGCGATCAAAGATGTGGTGGCCAGGACGTCATCGCTCGAGGGATGGAAAGTCTTAATTGAACCGGAGCTCCTTGCACTGAGACAGAAACTACATCATATGGAAGCTAAGCAGGAGGACCTGGAAGGCTGAAGTCACCGTAACAATATTCTTATCTTCGCCTTCCAGAAGACACCAAAGGAGCAGCTCCGATTATGTTCCTACAGAAGATGCTAGCTAAAATAGCTGGGCCCTCTCCTAACAACACTACATATGTAATAGAAAGGGCCCACCACTCACTTAGACCTAAGCCAGCTGCAGGGAAACCACCAAGACCCTTGATAATTAAATTCCTCAACTACCTGGATAAGACACATGTCTTGGGGCAAGTCGGGGATCTCCAGGAAATTTTATGTCTAACCCTCCTGTTACCCGGGGTTACTAGAATCCCACTTGGATCTAGTGGCAGGCAGGGAAAGACAGCTTGTGAGATGTCAGTTAAATGGGTTTCACACTGGTTCACTCTGCTTCAGTCTCAGCTGAGCTGGAGGGATGACATCACTTAGAATTCTCGCAGTAGCACAAGCCACAGTGGAATGTTGCAGCAGGGAGTTAGGTTAGAATGTTAGGGTTTTCAAAGTCAGTCTAGTGGGAGACTCAGTGGAAGGAGGAAGTATGCTGCAGTTGGAAGCCCCTCATAGCCTAGCTCTGTAATAGAGCTACAACAGGAAGAGGGTGTGTGTTCTCGCCCTAGAAAAGGACACAGAAGAAACTGGTAGAAGTAGTTGAGACCGTTCCCCGGTTTATTCCAGTGCCCCACCCCTTGAGGGATGGGTGGAAGACCAGCATTTTAGGGGCAATCCCCAGCACTGCTGGAAGAGGGAAAACTGCCTGACTAGAGAATTTGTACTGAGGTACCTAATGTGCATTTTCTGTGTGAGAAGCCCTGGGGAACCTGCGAACCATGCTGAGTCTGCTCTGACATAGAGCTTTTGTTTCACCAAGAGAGTTGTGTAAAAGTATTTGCTTCTGTGGGTTCAGGAAAGGACAGCCCAGTGCAGTACTTTATGATATGTGTATGGCTTGAAATGCATTCAACCAGTGCGGGTCTACAGGGATGGACATAGCCACTTAGAGAACGTTGCAAGTCAGGACACCAGTTACATGGAAAGTAGATTGTTAAATGTGACATACATTTCGAGATAGCAGCTACAAACAGAGAGTTCAAGAAGAGGTGTTTACTCCAAATGAATGGCCAAGTATGGATTTGGGAACAAGAGGTGGGAAACCCTCCATCTGGAGTAACCAGATTTACTTCTACAGATTCACTTTGGGCACCTATGGCTTTTTCCCAGGCACTTGGCCAGTGTCTGCAGAAAGTACCCAGATGTGGGATTAAGGATGTGTTTTTTCCCCTTTAGAGCTAGAAGCATTCATGGGTAGTTGAGGGAGCCACCATCAAGAGTCCATGACATATGGAAACGTGTACTAGTGCTGGCTATGTGCCATGTCAGGGAATCCAAGAGTGAGAGTACCAGTTCGGGCGAGGGAGCCCAGATCAGAATCTGAGGGTTATAGTGTGATGAAGAAGATGTGTTCTGACCTCTATAAATCTGCATATCCAGTGAGTGTAGCCCCGTGGGGGTCCATCTTGCTTTGTATTCTTGTGTTGAAGTGAATAAAAGCCCCACTTTAGAATCCCACTCCTGGTTTGGACATTTTCAGTTATTGCTTCCTTTGTCCAGAATTACTTGGGTGCCCCTGACCAGAAGTGCAAACCTAGCCCTGGTGCTGAGCGAATGTTTTCTCCCCGAACCTAGGCTAGCCAGGTAGTGGGTTACAAAAATGGAGGCACCGCGCACTAATAACTAATAACACCCCACCTGCAACCCTGGTTACATATGGAAAGTTAAAATTTGCCCAGGAACTCCCAGCAACCATTCATCAGCAGAGGGCAGCATATCACCCGTAAGTCACAAAGCTGATTGCTGCCAGTATTAAATATAAAGTGCAGTACCCATCGAGACTCTCAGTCTGTTATGAAAATACCTGGCACAATTCTGACACTGCTGAACAAGCCCATCCTGAACTGCAGGCCTTGATCCCCGATCTGTTTAGTGCACATTGAGATCTGGCGTTATGTTTCAGTTTACTGCAGAATCAGCACAAATGTGTGAAGAAGTTCCCTGTGCTTTCCACACTTTCTTCAATTTTCTCAATTGCCACACATGGGCAGTAGAACATTGTGTTTGAACACTGGTGCGTGATCCTGGCTCACAGATTAACATGCAGCCTTTTTCCCCTTTTTTCTTTTTTCTATTTTTTCTTTCCCTTAGCCACTCGTGGCACCAGCTCCAAAACACTGCGACAATATACCAAGGTTCCAGCCCTGACTTGTCATTTAATCAATCCCTTATCTGAATCAGGTTAACCAATCACTGGATTCTGGATACTAGTAAAAGGAGGAAATATAGAGCATTTCTGTCCCCCCCCCCCTTTTTTTTTTCCTCTTTCTCTCCTTCAAGGACTGTATAATGGTTTCTAATTTTTGGAAATCTAGTTTGTACCCCCACTTAAAGAGGGGTTTTGTTATCTTGCGTTATTACAATGCAACTGCGTTCCACTGCTAGTTGCAGTTGTAGGCAATGAAAATGCCATTGTTTCAAAAGTTTGATGTTAACATGAGAGTTGGGGTAGGGAAGGGCAGTCTGAGTTCTGCAACCTTATAAGGGTGTTACAAACTAGAGTGGGCCAAGCGGTCCTTATCTGCTGTCAAGTTCTATGTTTCTATGAGTAAGGGGAGCGGGGTACTCGCAGCTCTTTGCTCTGCATTCTCTTGGACAATATTTTGGTGCAGTTGTTCTCCTCGTGGGCTGCAGCCATGCAACCTAAGCCATAGGATAATCCTCATTGGGACTGTTTAAAATCTTTGTGAGTGTAGGGATTTGGGGGATAGGTTGGGTAAATGGGAGGAAATGGGGGATTGATAGGGGTCAGGTACGCAGTGTGATAGGGTATTTTCCTTTTTTTTAAATTATTTGAAATCTTTATATGTTTGTTCTTGATGTCTTGTGAGGTTACAGGTTAAATTTTAACAAAAAATGTCAATATGATGACTAACTATAAAGTGTGTTCATGGAATGTAAAAGGTGCCCAGTCTCCAACCAAGCATGCCAAGATACTACTACATCTCCACAAGTTAGATATAGATGTAGCATTTCTAAAGGAAACCCATCTGCCCCTCTCCCAGGTTCTTCAGTTCAGAAAGTCCTGGATGGGCCAAGCACTAGGGGTTGGACTAGACACTCGTAAAGGGGGTGTGGCAATTCTTATAGCACGGCGGGTACCCTTCCATCTACTGGATACCATTGTAAACTCTCAGAATAGATATATTTTGATCAGAGCCTTACTAGGCCATTCTGAGTTGGTACTCTGTTCCATATATGGCCCAAATACAGAAGATCTTCCATTTTTCATCTCCCTTATGAATAATTTAATCCCACGGTCCTCCCTCTCAATTGTTCTAGGGGGCAATTGGAATTTGGTTTTCTGCAATATTCTAGATCGTTCGAGAGGTCACCTCTAGTCGCTTTCCCCAGCACAATTTGCCATCAGAGAATTGATAGATTCAGTGGGGCTAATAGACCCTTGGAAGGCTCTTTTTCCCCTTCAGAGGGAATATTCTTTTCATTCTATTACTCACAATTCATTTTCCCGAATGGACTATTTTCCTCTAGACACTGGGCACCTCTTATATGTATCATCCTGCAATTATCTACCCAAGGTGATCTTGGATCATCATCTCAGTTTGTTATGTTGGAGTTCTGGCCCGCTTCTTTCCAAAGATAAAGTATGGAGACTCAACAGCCAACTATTTAGATCAGATTACCTGGTATCCCAACTCACAGCTCTTATCACCAACTTTCTCAATATCAACACCCCCACTATGCCCAAGCTAGATATTCTATGGGGAGCTCTTAAATGTACATTGCAGGGTGAAATTATCCCCATAGCCATAACTAAGAAAAAGATTACCCTCCCAGGTAACCTCCGTTCTTCTACAAGACATTAGGAGATTGGAATTATCACTCTGCACTTGTCCCACTTCAGAAGAGCTTAATGCTTTAGAAATTCTCGGAGCTCACTACAATTCAATTCTGACTGAAAAAGCTTAACATCTTCTTATACGCTTCAAAATTCACTATTTTGACCAGGGGGATGAGGCGGGAAAATTTCTGGCTCTACGTCTCAAGGCACAGGCCTCCGACAGAATAGTCCCATGTATCCAAAACCCCGGAGGATCAATTATTTCCTTCCCAGAGAAATAGTGTATTGCTTCCAGGAGTATTATAAAACTTTATATTCTCATCTGTTCTCCAACTTTAACCCATCAGTAGTAGATCATTTTTTATAGACAGTCCAACTTCCCCAACTAGATGCTAACCAAGCAGCCTCACTTAAGGCACCTATCTCCACTGACAAAATAAGATAGGCTATTGATTCCCTTCCATTAGAGAAGGCCTCAGGACCAGATGGATATACAATAGAATTCTATAAATCCTTCAAAACTCAGTTGGTACCAATTCTCCTAGACAGTTATAATTACATGTTCAATCACGGTATCTCTGAGCACTCCCTATTTGAAGCCACAATTTTGACCCTTCCCAAACCAGATAAAGATCCACTCCATTTAATTAATGTGGATATGAAGATACTTGCTAAGATCCTGGCCACCAGGTTATCTAAGGTCTGGCAAGGTCTTATCAGTAGGAAAAAAGCTGGGTTTGTGGAGGGTAGGGTATCCTTTGACCATATGCAGAAACTGGCCTATTTGATCTCTGCATTCAGGGACTTCCAAATTCCATCTACCTTGGTCTCCCTGAATGCAGAGAAAGCATTCAACAGGGTCTTCTGGGACTATTTATTCCATTTGTTACCCTACTTCAACATACCATTACAGTACATCAAATGGATAAAGATCCTATATACACAACTCTCTGCATGGGTACTTTGCAATGGTCAGCTACCGCAACCCTTTATCCTGCAGCAAGGTACCAGACAAGGATGTCCACTTTCTCCCTTTCTGTTTGATCTACATCTGGAGCCACTTATTAGATGTATCAATATCTCCCCTAAGATTTCGGGCATATCTATCGGTACTCACCAATATAAACTTTCAGTATATGCCGATGACATACTGCTGCATGCCTCATATCCTTCTGCATTGATTACCGCCACACTTGAACTTATAATAATAATAATAATAGCTTTATTTATTGAGCGCCTTTCACATTATCAAGGCGTTTCACACAATCACAGGTAATTCATTAAAACATAATTAAAATCACAACAGATCAGGAAATGCCTTAATCCACAAAAGACATTTTCAGTGCCTGCTTAAAGCTCCCCACAGTCTCGCATTTCTGAGGCTGACGGGGCAGAGTATTGCAGAGGGTTAGGGCTGCAAACGTAAAAGCATGAGCCCCAGATGAATTCAAACTAACCCTCTGAATCTCCAGCAATCCCTCGTCAGCCGAGCAGAGCTGTCGCACAGGGGTGTAAGGAGTCAGAAGCTCTTTCAAGTAATCAGGACCAAGTCCGTGTAGGGCTTTGTAGGTTAACAAACCTACCTTAAAGGTGATCCACCACTGAATTGGCAGCCAGTGCAGATCACGCAGCACTGGGGTAATATGAGATCTCCTAGATACCCCAGTCAATAAATGAGCAGCAGCATTCTGCACTAGCTGCAAGCAGTGGATATCAACCCCAGAAAGCCCTAAGGAAAGGGAGTTGCAATAGTCAAGGTGCGATGTCACAAAGTCGTGGACCAGTACAGGCAGATCACTGGACAGAACAAGGTGCTTGATCCTGGCAGTGTTCCTCACATGATAAAAGGCTAACTTAACCACTGCCGACATCTGATAATGAAGGGTCAGCCCGTCGACAAGTATCACTCCCAAGTCACTCACTCGTTCAGAGGTAAGGATCTGATCACCCCCAAGAATAAACCGAAGGGCGAATCAGTCTTTAACCCCTCTATCCTGCATCCCGGGTCCACCACCAAAACCTCAGTTTTACCTGCGTTCAACTTTAACCCACTGGAATTCATCCAATCTTGGATTTCAGTGAGGTAGCTGTTAAATACTGAGAGAGCACTAACCTGGTCAGGGGCAAAAGACAGGTAGAGCTGGGAATCATCAGCATAGCAGTAAAACCTCAGCCCATACCATCTTACAATGTCTCCAAGGGGCAGCATATACACTGCAAACAACATGGGGGAACAGCACCGAGCCCTTGGAAACTCCACAAAACAGAGATAAAGACTCAGAAGAAAAAAATCCTGAGATGACTCTCTGAGTTCTACCAGTGAGAAAAGAAGAAAACCATCTGAGCACTGTACCAGTCAGTCCACAGATGGACCTCAGGCACTCGAGCAGAACCCCATGGTCTACAGTGTCAAAAGCTGAGGAGAGATCAAAGAGTACCATGATGGAGCAGTTTCTCCAATCTCTCACCATCAGGAGATCATTGAGCACCCGAGCCAGAGCAGTCTCCGTACTGTGCCTCTTACGAAAACCAGATTGGAGAGGTTCGTATATACTATGGATGGTCAAATGGTTCTCCAGTTGAGTCGCCACAACTTTCTCTATAACCTTTCCCACAAAAGGAAGGTTCGAGATAGGTCTGTAGTTAGCTAGAGTATACGGGTCCAAAGAAGCTTTCTTCAGAAGGGTTGCCAACCCCGCCTCCTTCAGGGAGCTTGGAAACTTACCCAATTTCAAGGAGCACCAAATCAACTGAGCCAAGACTGGGCCGATGATATCACTGCAACCCAAAACAAGGGAGGTAGGGCCTGGATCTAAACTACAGCATGTAGGGTGCATCCCCTGGACAATCCTCATAATATTGATGAACTCTGACAGGTCAAAGGTACTCCAGGAAACAAGAGGCATAGCGACCAAGCATGAACCAACAGCATCCCCCATAGAACGGGTCAGACGGATCTCTGACCTGATGTCGGCCACCTTATTTGCAAAGAATCAAGTGATCTCATCACACTCCATTTGTGAAAAAACTTGACGGAGCTGCAGACAGCATGGGTTGCACAGCCTGTCCACAGTTTGGAAGAGTTGGGCCGGATGATTCTGAGCAACAGTGATTTCCCTGGACAGGAATTCTGCCTTCTTACAGGACATCACTGATTGGTAGAGCTGATAATGCTCCAACAAAATAAGACAGTCAGCATCCAAGGTAGTTTTCCATCAGCACTGTTCTAACCTACATCCTAACCTCCGCAACTCCCTCAAAGGCCCATAGAACCAAGGGCCCTAGGGTGAAGTTTAAGGGGGCAAACACGGACTGGAGCAATCAGGTCAACAGCTGAGGAAATGGCCTTATTATAGGCCAGAACCAATGGCTCTGGACCTGAACAGGCATCAATGAACTCCAAGACGTCAATCACAGCTGCCAGGTCTTCAGGGACCACATCCCGCAAAGGGCAGAAACTGACCATCTCCTCAGGAGCAGACCTACACAGAGGGGCATAAAAATTGAACCTCATAGTGTAATGATTGGAGCAAATGACAGGTTTCACCCCTAAATCGGAGGCCTCAATCCCCAGAAGGAAGACCTAATCCAGGGAGTGATCACCATTATGGGTAGTTGAGGAAACAACCTGTGTGAAACCCAGTGATATCATCAACTAAAGGAAGTGTTGTCCAAAAAGTGAGGATTCGTCATTGACCCAGGCATTGAAGTCACCCTGAACCATCAGTCTGGGTGACTCCAAAGCCATGTCGGCAGCGAAGTCTGCTACTTCCTGCAGGAATAGTTTTTCATCCCTGGGTGGACTGTAGATCAGAGCTATCCTGTACCCCACACCAGCTACCACAGGCACTCAAAGGATTCAGCCTCCTCAACTGGTACACCCGTGAGGCCCAATTCAGCCTTGAAACAGATCACTACCCCCCCATGATCCAATCTCAGCCAATGTATCACCAAGCACCCAGGAGGAATAGTTGCCTCCAAAACTGGAGCAGCATCTCCATCCAACCAGGTCTCGGTGATGCAAACCAGATCTGCTGTTCCAACAAAATCTGCAATAAGTGTAGTTTTGTTCTTAATGGATCTGGTATTGCATAACAACGCCCAAGTTGGACGATGTTGGTGAGCTGTCCTGACTACTTGCCCACCCAAAAAGGTGGTGCCCTTGGGTATGGGGACTAGACATGGACCACCATGTTCTAGACACCATTTTGTCTCAGGGCTTCTTCTAGTCCTAACTACCCCAATGGGCAAGAACCGCTAATTCAAACTCCAATGAACACACCCCATGCATGCCCATGCCCCCCCATGAGCAATCCCCGGTGCACAACAGTGCTGGTAAACAGAGACAAGCTGGGGGGGGAGAGAATGGGTGGAGGGCATGGAGAGAGGAGGACGAATAGCACAGAACAGGGGGGAGCAAACAGACACATTCCACAAATGACCACCAAGCTGTGGCTAAAAAATAAAACAACACCAAATAATCCTAATTCCCTCGTAACAGAATCCTAAAATAGTTGCAGTTTAGAGTTAAAACATAAAACTCCTAAAGGAGCCTAAAAACAAAAACAAAAATTCAAAGACAAACCATAACACCCCAAAATCCTATAAACCCAACAAAAACAAATACAAAACAAAACAAAAAACATCCCTGGGCACCAGGTGCTCTCACTAACCTGTGCTTAAATAACTATTTTGGCACTCTCACTGCCAAAATATGGTATAACAATTAACAGAAAAGAAAAAGAAAAATTACTAAAACCAATATATTTTCAGAGGCTTATCTAAATGATAAGAGAAAAGTGGAACTGAAAACAGATATATCCCCAGGCAATTAAATACTCTCACTATTAATGCCTGGAGAAAACTATAATGGTTCTCTTACTACCATAAGCAACTGTGATGAAAATAAAAATAAAAGTAATAATAAAAAAAAAGTCTTAATTTCACAGAGTTCATATGAGAATGTCACCAATAAAAGTCTGAAGATTTCCAGGCCAGGCACTGTCACTGACAAAACTTCATGGAAACAGAGGGATTCTCAGTGCCAGATATAATTTGATAATGAAGGAAAGCAGACAGACCAAAAGTTTCAACACATAACTCAAGTAAAAACAGTCTCCAAAAATGTTCAGATAAGAGTTTTGTGCAAAATTAACCAGTCAATCCAAGAAAAAAGTCATGAAATCCTGTTCAGGACTGGTTCGTTATTACAGAGTTTGGCAAATTCTCTAATTATAAGCTGAATATATCCAAACTGGAACTAATGCCTTTGAACGCTTACACGTTTTCAGCAGACGTCTCTCACCTAGGACTCCATTGGGTTAAGCATAAATTAAAATATTTAGGGATATATCTTTCCTGCTCCAATATCAAGATGAAACAATACAACCTCGATAAAATCCTAGCTCAAATCAAAATAGACCTCTCCCGCTGGGCAATACTCCCACTTTCTCTCTGGGGACAAATAAATGTAGTGAAAATGAATGTCCTTCCCCAGATATTGTACCCCTTACAGATGACAGCCCTCTTCTTCCCTAAAAACTGGTTTACACAAGCTCACAGATTCATATCTAACTTTATACAGGGCGGCAAGACATCTTGGAGGTCCCTCTTTAAACTACAGAGGAGCGGAGAGAAAGGCGGCCTACAGCTACCAGATCTTCTATTTTATCATTTCTTTATTACATGTTCAGTCCTCACTCAATGGCTAATGGTCACGATACCCGCCAATCAGGCACAATATTACCCCCTGTGGCTTCAAATAGAAAGGTTCCTTTGCTCTTTACATGGTATAGCTCTCAATACTCTTATATTTACTCTCTTTAAGAATCTACCCAAAAGTCTCTGTGACTTACCTATTGGGACAGCACTTGGAGTGAACGCTCAACTTTGTACCACTTTCCAGTTATCCATAGTAAGAGATATTTCTCAGCCCATCTTCTGCAACCTCAACTTTAAGATAGGGGATTTTCCTCTCCCATATAATTTTTGGCCAGGGAATTCACAAATTAAGGTAATAGACTTGCTACAAGAACACGAACTGATGCCATTCGAAACAGCATGTGCACAATTTAATCTCCCCACATCTTTCTGCTTCAAATACATCCAACTACAGCACATGTTGCTATAACATTTTGGGTCAGGACCATGGGAACAGAATTTAGCAGGCTCACTTCTTCCAACCATTTCTAATTTACCATCATCTCACCTCATCTCATTTTTCTGTCGCCTCCTGAGGGGTGGCATAGAGGAACTGCGAGGACCACCACACTACTTCTGGGATCAGGTGCTGCTCTCAGACCCCGCAACAACTCGATCATGGTCCAAAATCTGGTCACGGCTATATCAAGATGTGAAGTGGGTTAGATACTGCATACTACACTTCTATGTTCTCCGTGATATGTACTATACCCCAGTCAGGCTTCACAAAATGGGGAGACTTTCTTCTAACCTCTGCTCAAGGTGTAAGGAATGTCCTGGTACACTACTGCATATTTTATGTTACTGTAGTAAAACGACACCCCTGTGGACCACCCTCAGATCCAAACTGGACCCTCTTCTAGGCCTCTCGGAAGCTTTCAAACCAGAAATGTGCATGTTATGGGACTATGGGGACCTCTTGATTGGCAACCAATGCAAACATATGACACTGATATCTTTATGTGCTGAGAAAGTAATCATTCAGCACTGGTTGAATCAGAACATTCCTACCTACACAGAGTGGTTAACAGAGATACTCTTTGCCCTACAGGTGGAAAATATTGCTCATAAAGCCAAAAGACCACATTACTACCAGAAAGTATGGGCACCTTTACACACTTTACTAACCATCTAACAAACACAGATTAGATCACACCAAATTTTTAGGCAGTTATTATAATAAAACTGAATACAACCTTAGTCCTCTCCCAACAATCACATCCATGACCTGTAATTCTTAAAATCACTTCCACTGAGTAGCTGGGGGGGGGAGGGAATGGGTGGTAAAATTAATGGAGGGGGATAGGAAGTTAAATAACTTTATGTTTCTTGGGTTTTGAGGAGACCTATACAGATGTAGTATAATCTTATCTAAAAACTACTAGACTCATATGTGTATATATGTTACTGTGAAAGTTCTCCACGCTACTCCTGTACGTAGTATAGAAATGAGACATGTAACGTTTTCTAAATGTCTGTCACAAATGATATGATGATCCTTCCTAACAATTAAGCAAATTCATTTGGAAAAAAAAGAAAGAGGCTAAAACAGAGGGGGCCCAGGATGGATCCTTGGGGGACACCTATAGACACTTGTTGGGGGTCCAAGAGTACATTGCATATTTTTACCCACTGTACACATCCAGAGAGGTTCCTCTGGAACCAGCACAGTGAGTTGGAGGAGAGCCCAGTTATCTCTAGTTGGGCCATGAGGAGGTCATGGTTTACGGTGTTGAAGACCTTGGTGAGGTCAATAAAGGTTGTCCCCACCAAGTGCCAACAGTTGAAGGCATTGTGAATGTAACCCGTGAACTCGAGAATTGCTGTGGCAGTAGTGTGGAGTTTATGGAAGCCATGCTGCTGCTGGCATTGTAGCTGGTATTTGTCAAGGTGTTCAACCAGCTGATCGTAGACTATCCGCTGAAGGGCTTTTGAGATCTGGGGGAGGATTGGAATTGGGTGGTAGTTGGCGTGGTTAATCTTACTGCCTGCTTTATGAATGGGTGTTACAACTGCGGCTTTCCAGAGTTTTGGGAAGGTACCTGTAGTGAGGTACAGGTTTACAATATTGGTCAGAGGTGTTAGCAGTTTGTCAAGGGTAAGAGAAATTAGTTTTAGGTTGAGGCCCTCGCAGCTGTGCCTGGACTTTCCAAGGACTTTGGAGAGGTATTTTTTTACCTCTCCTTTAGATAATACTCTGAGGTAGAATGGGGGACGTGATTCGTTGTGAGGGAACTTTGGGGGCTGTGTTGGTTGGTACTGGCTTGGTCTTGGAAACTGGGGGGAAGCACAGTACTGAGGTCAGTAAAAGCTTTGTTGAAGATGTCTGCGATGGATTTGGGGTCTTGTGTATAGGATCCATTGTGGCTCAGCATTGTGGGTGATGAGGTATCCCATTTCCCAGTGATTGTATTAATATGTTCCCAGAATCGACGGCTGTCCCCCCAGTGGAGTTTAGCTCGAGTCTGTGGTAGTTAACTTTTTCCTGATGGATTGTGATGGTGTATTTATTCTGTGCTGCCTTGTAGTTTTGCATATGCTGGTCAGCGAGAGTATTCTTGTACTTATACCATAGGCAGTCCCTGGAGCTCATCAGGCAAGGAGGAGAGGGGTTATCCATGTTTTGTGTGAGCCACTGATTTTTCTTTTAGATATGGGGCAAATATATTGCAAGCAGCATTGTAAATATCGATAAATATATCCAGTGCTGAGTCAATGTCTTTGGCACTTAGGACAGGTGCCCAGCTCAGTTGCTGGAGGTGTTTCTTCAATAGCCCTAACATGCCCTTTTTTAGTATGTGGGATATTATCACCTTAGCAGGCAGTTTAGGGGACTTGTTGGACCAGGCAAAGATGATGGGTGAATGGTCACTTAGGGAGTCTGGGAGCACTTTTAAGACAGACATATGCTCTGGGTGGTTAGTTAGTACCAGGTCTAATAAGGTACTGGTGCACGATCTATAGTTTGTATGGGTGGGGTGGTCTACCAATTGAAGGAAGCTGATTGAGGAGACCACATCCTTATAAGCAGCGGAATCCTAGGACAACCAATTGATGTTGAAATCACCCAGCACTATGACTTTGCTGCTAGAGCGGAGGTCAGCTAGATGCTCATGCAGTACTCTAAAGCCCTAAGCTACTTCCGTAGGGGGTAAGTAGACTGAGATGAGAGTAAGATCTTTGCCCTGGGTGCCCTGGGTTAAGTGCACAGAGAGTATCAGAATGTTTTTTCCAGTACTTAATTGTGGGACAGCTATTCCCTGCAGGTAGTCTTTTATATAGATAATGCAGCCACCTCCCCTCTTTCCCATCCAATCGAGGCTATCCAGTTTATCCAGTATATCCAGTTTACTATAAAATGTTTATTTCTTTATTTATTTCTCAACATTACAATACCTTTGAGCTAGAGTCTCTTTTACAAAGGTTCCACGTCAGAAGTGAGCAAACTTGTTACAACAAAGGGACACACAAAATACAGTGACACTGGTGCTAAAATAGTTACACACATTGATCTTAACAAGAGTTAGAAATGGTGACTATTGATGCAATCAAAAAGGTAAAAAAAATATATACAGAGGTGCCATTAGCAGAATGACTTTGACATTAACAACACTGAGAGGAACTACATAGGGTTACAGGTAAGTAGCAGGAATAATTCAGTAACAAAGTCATCAGAAAATGACATAGTCTGTATTGGAGTGGAATACATGGGTAGGGCTAGGGTGGGAAAACCAGGCAAACCGAGGTCAGGGTTGATGAGAAGCTAGATGGTTGGTAGGCAGGTGAGAGACTGAGAACTTGGTATGCAGCATGAGGAGTAGAATAATAGAAAGAGTGGGAAAGGAAGAGTAGCTACCAAAAAGGGTGGACAGGAGGTAGCAGGGACACAGGTGGAAGTGTGAGGGACAAGGGAGGTTAGGCTAGGACTATGAGGGCATCAGTTAGGTGGGGCAATCACAGCTGCTAAGTTTAATGAGGTGTTGCCAGAGTTTGTGTTAGAACGGACCTAGCTTGGGCTCATCCAGTATATTCGAGGGGAGGCCATTCAACTATTTGAGAGCTCTGTACATAAAAGCCTGCTGCGCTTGCAATGTATGGCAGAGCGGAACTTGGCAGGTGAGCTTGGCAGTGCTTCATGTGCAGTGAGAGTTGAGCACACATGTAAGGAGATGTTGAGTGGTAGGTGGGGTTAGCCCACAGATGATCTTTTTTGCCAGCAGGCAGGTCTGGTATGAGATGCTGTCCTTGAGGTGCATCCAGATAGTTTGGGTGTACAAGTCACAGGTGTGGGTGTACCTGTGAACACCAAAGACCAAGCAGCAGGATTTGTTAAGTGAGACACTTATTCCTTTGATGTATCCATGGCAAAACCATAGATTACAAGTCCATAATCAATTACAGAAAGAACCAAGCTGGAAACCTCTTGTTGGAGTGTTTCAGGGGTCAAGCTGTGCCTATGTCCGTAAAGCAGCCCTAATCTTGTGTTAATAACCTTGGAGATAAGGTGGAAATGCTCATTGTAAGATAATGTGCTGTCAAGGGTTATCCCAAGGTATTCAAAGTTTTGGACTTTTACAAGGGGTGCACCGTGGCTATTCAGAATGGGTAACTGGGCTTTTTTATGCTTGTTATGTGGACTGGCAAACATCATTACATTATTTTTTTTTTTGTAATTCATTATTAGCTTGTGTTGGGTAAACTAGTACTCAACTGTTGCAAAGCTGTGTTGTAGGCTGCTAACAAGGGGAGTGGGTTAGGCTGACTCATGAAAAGTACTGCGTTATCCACATAGAGCATTTGTTCTCACACTTTGTGATAGTGAGCATCCCCCAAGCCATGGAAAATATTTCTAGCCTCCTTGAAATTTGGAAAAAATCATGGGTATTCCAAAGAAAAAAACATCATACTTTACATACTACATCAGGAATAAAGAGACACTAATAAAGTTAACTGAGTACAGTCTCTTTTTATTCAACTTATTGTTCTCCATCCCCAACCCCACACCCCAGGTTACTCTTGTCACTCCACTTTTCTGTTTCTTGGGCTCTTGCTACTCTGTTTCCTTATCAAGCTTGAGCAACTAATCTAACCACTTAATTCATCTCTTCCCCTCTTATTAAGCAACTTCCTGTATCCTTACCCCAGGTCGCACCTGAAACAAGCACTGACTAAGTGCATGCTTTCCCACTCACCAATTAACATATAAATAAACACATACTGTAGAAACAAGCTTTACCTCACTGCGTCTTTCCCAGTCACTAATTTACATATAACCCCTACTGTAGAAACACGTCTTGACCTAGGGTGGCTTACAAGTCAGCAATTTACATATAAATATACACCTAGAAACAAGCTTTGGTCTCAGTGGGCCTTTTCCAGTCATATATTGGTGCATAAATAAAGAAATTCACCTGTCATTATTCATATTTGGTTTGCTTCATCCCTTCACACAAAACATCCAAAACTTAAAATTTAAATATTGTACATTCTCAGACTTGACTGGGCCTCCCCTTGAACAGTCTGGGACCTCCCTTGGGAGGCTGACCTCACCATTTGAGAACCACTGACACAGAGGAGTAGGTTACAGGTACATATTTGGGGGAGGGTGTTAAGGAAGAAGCTAAAAAGAAGGGGACCAAGGATTGAGCCTTGGGGGACTTCCGAGTGCACGAGATGGCTGATTGGGAGGGTATCACAGATTTTTACCTGCTGCATTCTGCCTTCTAGGTAATTTTTGAACCAGGATGTGACACCTGGTGAGAGTTTGAGAGCAGGAAGTGACCCAAGCAGGAGGGTATGATTAACCGTGTCAAAAGTCTTTGTAAGATCAATGTAGATTGACCTCTCTAGTTAACCGCTGTCAAGCACTTTATGAATGAAATCAGAGTACTCCAATAGGGCAAAGGTGGTACTGTACCCCTTTCTGAACCCTTGCTGCTGTGGACATTGAAGGTCATACTTGGCCAGGTACTCAAATAATTGGTTGGATATGATTTGCTCCAGTGATTTGGAGAAGGGTGGAAGAATGGAGATTGGGTTGTAGTTTGAGTGTGAGGCCCTATCACCGCTCTTATGAATGGGTGTTCTTGCTGTTTGGTTTTTGAGATACAAATTGTTCTTGCTGTTTTTTTCAGCAAACATACTGTATGTCATAAAGGGCTTTATGTTTTGGTCTGAAATTTTCAGGGAAGAAAGTCTTTGTGTCACAGATGCACTTTTTGAAGGTTGAAGGTTTGGTGAAAAATATTAATCCATTCAAAAGTTATTGACATTTTATTTTCCCATTATTTCCTATGGGAAAAAGTTAAGTGTCCTGCACAAAAGCAAGTCTGTTTTCTTAGAGGGGAATCTTGGTTTCACAGGTGCAATCCCATAGTGTCACAGGGAGCCCGTTGTATTTTGCAGAGCTGTGTTGTGCTCCCCGGAAAGTCGTCCTGTTTTCGCAGCACTACACAGTACCTTGTTTTCACAGACAGAGTGTCATAATACTGCAGGGAGTCTGCTGTATTTTTGAAGACCTCTGTTTTGTCCGCTATCTTGTTAGTGAGTGACTCAAATTAAACAAAACATATAAAAATGAATGTAAATACAAAACAAACATCAGAACTTAACTAAATGGGGCGTGTTTAGCCACATTCTAATATTTGTTTTTTAATAAAGAAACACACTTTCTACAGCCACAGCAACAGAAGGTCAGCACTCTATATTTGAGACTTTTTCAAACTTTAATGGTTTCTCAATAAATATTCAACTTTAAAAAGTACACCAGCAGCAGTATCCAGGAAGCCAGTGGGGCAAAGCGCAGGGGCTATTGGTGGCTAACGCTTTAGACCGCGTAGGTTGTTTTGCTGTTTTGTTCATACATGTAGTACTGTATTAGCACAACATATGACAGCTAGTTTTCAATTAAATAAGCACTTACATAGATACATAGATACATAGACAGTGTCGGCAGATAAGGGGCCTATGGCCCACCCAGTCTCCATAAAAAGCACTTTGTTAAGCACTTATGAGTAACCTTACAAGTTTATATATTATGAAATAAATAAGGTTAAGGTGCATTGGCCTGGATATTCAAAAGGGTTGCGCCATGCGCAACAGGGTTGCGCATGAGCAAGTCCAAAATGCGCCATTCTGCGATATTCAGCAGGAGGCAGTTACGCCACTAGCACCAGGTTGCGCAAGAGAGCAATGCAAATGAATGCATGCTCAACAGGAGGGGGAGGATCCATGCATAACCTGCGCAACCCGATATTCAGTCGGGTTGAGCAGAGTTGTGCATGCGCAACCCCCAACCTGCGCCTGCACAACCTTGAGCCAAAAAAAAAAAAAAGGCTTAAGTTGAGGGCCACCCACAGGTGAGCTGCTGCATTGCAGGGTGCAACACAGCAGCTGCCACCCCTGGCTGGCCCCCAACTCGGTCCCTGTGCCCCCCCACCAGCCCGATCGCGGCATAGTGTAACTACGACTCCCCCACCACACATCTCCACAGCCCGATCATGGGCAGTACAGGTACATCAACCCCCCCTTGTCCGGCTCCGATCGGCTGGCATAACATATGAACCCCTCAATGCCCGATCGCTGGCAGATATAACCTCCCCAACATTCCCTGGTGGTCCAGTGGGACTCGCAGCCCATCGCGGGCAGAATGTCAGCACAGCACAACTCCCCCAAACATCTCCCTGGTGTCTAGTGTCCCCCACCCACGAAGCCCTCCCCCACTCCGCAGCCGGGCGGGCGAGCAGTAACTCCACCTGCCACCGCTGCTGCCGACCGACTGTTCGGGGTTGCATCGCTGCGTAGAGCTACAGCCAATGGCGTGCAGTCATATCAGTACATGACAGGGTCCAGGATTTGTAATGATCATTCACAAATCTGACCGTCATGTACGGTATGGGCTGCACGCCCATTGGCTGTAGCTCTGCACCACCGGGCGGCAGCCCTACCGACAGTCAGTCGGCGGGCGGCGGGCGCAGGAGGTGGATGCTGTCGCTACCGGCCGCGGGGAGCGTGGAGGGGCTCGTGGGTGGGTAGGGGACACTAGACACCAGGGAGATGTTTGGGGGTTGTAGCTGTGACATTCTGCCCGCGATCGGGCTTTACGGTCCACTGACCACCAGGGAGATATTCGCTGGGGGTTACATTCTGCCCGCGATCGGGCACTGGGGGTTCAT